>OU785236.1:8941358-10255358 GCA_917051295.2 Erebia ligea
TGGCGCCATTTTGCTTCCCCCAACCTCATCCGAATTTCCACCTTAGCATACTTTTAATAGGGCCATCAAATTTTTCTAAAGAAATATATAAAAGGGGAGATTTCACCAAGTTCTTTTTAAGCAAACGATCAATGAGAGTTTGGTAGATGACATAAGTATGCTCATAAAGGTTTGTAACACTCAAGTACTGTACTCCGAAGAGCTCTAGAAAGTATTACCTTTTGCTTTTTATATCGAAAAACATTTCAATGTTTAATAGGCCGCGAAATGTTAAGATCCTATAGAAACATAATATTTAGAAAATCATAAAATAATAAAGAAATAATAATTATACCAATATACGTACACATTGTCGGTCTGTCAGTCTGCTACGTTTTCACGGTGTGTTAAACCAATCTTGACGAAATCATACTAATAATATTATAAATGCGAAAGTGATTGTTTCTTGGTTGTCCTTCGATCACGTCGCAACGGAGCCACGGGTCGATGTGATTTTTTGCATGGGTATAGTTGAGAACCTGGAGAGTGACATAGGCTAATAGGCCTAGGCATATTATTATAGAGCATAGGCTTTTTAAATTGAGGAGTTCCCGTGGGAATTTAAAAAATTCTATTCCACGCGGACGAAGTCGTAGGCATCAGCTAGTGTGGTATAAAAATAGAATACATCCCAGAAAAGGACATAGACTGTTCAAAATCAACATAGGCAAAGTCGCTGGCATCATCTAGTAATATATATTTGCGCATCCCTCATATTATACAGGATGTTGATAGCGTGCACTCACGCACATAAAGGGTGAATTTAATCAAGCCTGTAGATTGCGACACGGGCCTTGATAGGGCGAATTGAAATTGGGAGCCAATTCCTGTTACGTCACTACAAATTTTGGTATGTTAAAAGTTCAGCGTGTGCATTTTTTTAAATACTTTTTCCGATAACATAACAATCTCAACGGAGTAAGTGATACTACAGTTTCTGATGTAACGAGGTATGGCTAAGTATTTTATAGGAAATAATATAGGTGCCACTACGGTAAAACTGTTTGGAAAGCAGGAAAATAAGTTGAATTGGAGACTACAAGAAAAAGCTCTTTTCAGAAATAATTTTATTTAGCTCCACACGGTGTTTTCTTTCAGTATTTTCTTAGTTTCTTCCAGCGTACTAGAACATATAAGTAATAACTCTTCGCGTTATAACTAGCGAATATAGGATATAGGTCTGCAATCCCACTACCACCACTACAGCTCATTTACGTCTCACTGCTGGGCACAGGCCTCCACCCTCTAGGAGAGAGGGAAATTAGAGCTTGGATCCACCAATCTGCTCCAATGCGGGTTGGCGGGTGGTCTGCAATTACAATAATAATATTATGTATAATAATTAATCAGCCCTGATCCTGAAATGACTTTTGCCTTTGCAAATCAACTGAAACTCGCTGGTTGCTGTCGTAGGTGATTTCTACACCAAAAAATTAAACAAAGACACAACAAATTAATAAAGCCATACATTACATACCACGAGATAAGCCATCACAGCCGCATTTAGCACAATAATAAGAAAGCATGTGACTGGTGACATCATCGAGCGACAGCAACACGATTCAGTCGCATCTGTCGTATGTCCGTATGTTTGTCTACGTATGTTTAAACGACCTCCGTGGCGCAGTGTGTAGCGCTGTTATCTTAACGTGCGGAGGTCCCGGGTTTGATCCCCGGCAGGGTCAATTTGGTTATTTATAATTTCTGAATTTTCCCTGGTCTGGCCTGGTAGGAGGCTACGGCCGTGGCTAGTTACCACCCTACCGGCAAAGACGGTATGAGTTTAATATAACTTCCATGCCCCTAACAGGTTAGCCCGCTACCATCTTATATCTACTGCATCATCACTTAGATATCATCAGGTGAGATCGCTGTCAAGGGCTAACTTGTAGTGAATTTAAAAAAAAATCTATGTATGTAACCTATGTATGTATATACTTTATTGTACACCACAAATATACAAAGAAACATGTTACAAACAAGAAAACAACAATTGAAGAAATCCAAATGACATATTATGCCGGTACTTAATTGCCGATCACGATCTTTATAAACAGCTCACAAAGTTATGCCACGTCAAACTTACTCCATGAATAGCCGTGCGAGAAAGTAAGGAAATTTAAAAAAAATATCGAACTGCCGGCCCTTTCATTATGCCCCATTTAACAGGATTACACGCTCCACTGCACGCAGTAAATACGGTATTAGGGTATTAGATAGTTAGTGGAGACCGGGAACGGCTTTACCCCGGAGAAAAGGCCTCTGTAAGGAGGGACGTCTCAAGACCCGGTACAGGTATACGCTTATTTATTAACCAGATAGTAGATTTCCGAAACTACGTTCCCTTTTTGGTTCCGTCGTAAAACAAGAAACCCCAACGGACTTTCCGTCAGTCCGTCGTGTGACAGCCATGTTTTTTAGCTGTTGAAATTTCGCATCATTATTAAATTTGTTACGAAAAAGCGATGTATTTTTGAATTAAAAAAAAATTGGGCCCAGCTCCTGAACATAAAAGCAATAGTCGAAGAAGTGCTTCAAGTGATAGGTACCTCGTTGAAAAAGGTAATATTTTAAAATTTTGTGTACCTACCTATTGTGTACTGCTTTCTCAGTATCGTATTTAAAAATTAAATGAGAGAAAATAATTATTCATGAACAACCAAAAGAAAGATGAAAGGACAAAATATTGATCTTACTGTAGTCTTAATAGGTACTTGCTGAAAACATAAAAATGCAAAAAGGGTGGCCTACCCAGTAACAAAGTACACTAATTCCGTAAGACATTTTAATAATCTAAATGCCTTTGAGAACTCCTCATCTATTATAGCAGACAAGAACATCGCTTGAAAGAGCGGAGGCGGGAAATAGGTAATACACATTCTTACAATAAATGACTTCCATCTTGCAGAAAAATAACCGGAGAATGAAAACATCCATACATCAGGACACACAACAAATATGTTGTTTCCATACCTAGAGTTTGTCAGTAGCTTGTATCGTTTTTGTTATGTCTATATTATGTATACTGCGCTGAATTAAAGAACATTGCTCAAAATCGGAAGGCATTTCACCTGCTGACCGCCAAACTTAAATTTGAAGATGGCACCCGATGATGATGATGATGATGATATGTATCTTTCTTGCCTTTGTATTTTACATAACCAAAATAACCATAATAATCTCTTGTATACTATAAAAACTGTCAAACGAGATCTTTTTTTACAGGTGACCGGAGGGCTGGCCGTTACCTTGGCCAACATATAAGTTGGGCTATTCAGCAGGATAGTTGTTTGGATGATAGTTTTTATATTTAGTTATTAAGTTAATTTTGAAATATTACAGCAGCATTATATTTATAGTTCTCGAATAAGAAGTCACCGAACCAAATCAATTATTTATACGTCATGTCCATGTGAAATGAGAACCTGAATACTGAACATTTCCGCACTGAGCAAGTAGGTTTTTAGAGCGATATCACACTATGGACAAAAAAAAACAAGCCGTACATACTGACAAAGACAAGACGTGTTTCCCATACGACGCGCGGACGTGTCATCTTGTCCTATCCGTAGTTTACCCTTACGAAAAAATACCCGTCATCAAGAATCGCGATACTTATCGCTAGAAGTATCGCAATTCTTGATGACGGGTATTGTCATAGGACAAGAATTTAAGAAACAGTTCTAGAGTACTCCAAAGTGAATAAAAATACGACTGATTATACATTGCACACAGGGGTTCTACATTATTCAACACTTAGTGGGTCCCACTGTAACAACTCGTGCGTAACTCGAACACGAATCGCTTTTCGTGGGAGTCCTTTATAGGATCTCACAACTGTCGCTCTAGCGTATCATATGACAAAAACTTTTTCTTTTTAAGAGTTACTGCGTGACACTTTTAGAGCAGTAAGCCGAATTTACGAGCAAACTTGCCTTTTACTATCTGTCACCCCAAAGTTGGGGACCGAACAGAATAGATCAGAGTTCCGAACTTTCCGAGTTGGGGTCCATCCATGGCACGAACGTTTTAAACGAGGCACTTATATTCTGGGTACGCTTCTATAGTTTAAAAACAGTTTATATTGACATCTATTTCCTATTATGTTTCAAAAACAACAACAATACTATGTAGGGATAGGTTTGTAAGCGGTAATAGCTTAGAATAAGTTTAATCGATAGTATAAAATAGATATTTAACATAAAACTAAAAGGGACGGGAAGATTACATTTTTGGAAGATCCTATATTTAATAATCACTATAAAATAATTTATTTGACTAGTGGTCAAATAGCCAATTCTGAAAAGAGAACCGAGCCTTAGAGGGTATTTTTTATGTCATGTCATGTGACAGTCCTTTGGGCTGTCGAAGACCAAGTGTGACTGACACATCCAAACTGTGACATTACTTAATCAGCGTTTGATATACCGACGACTCGGAACATCATCCAAAGTCAAACCGACGATTCTTTCATTTCATCCATAGCAAGATACCCGTAAATCATCACATACGTTATACTAAAGCGATAGCGATAGAATCCGACAATTTACGACTATAAATTTATTAGAACGCGTCCGGTCAAACTGGCGAAGAGAGAAGCCAGGAATCGCATAACTTACAATATAATGGCCTCCAATTCGACATACATTCAGGTTGTTTTAGGTCCCAGAATATAGAGGCTATTTTGCAACAAACGTAAATATTCAATACGTTTTTCGCATTTTGTAACATTTCGTTCTATTTCTAGAATACGAAAGTTACGTTAAATCATACGTTTTCATAACATTGTTCCCCACTTGGATGCAAACCTTAGAGTTAAAATCGTAGGTACTCTTTAGCTGATTCGTATGCAGAAAGTTCGTCGAATCCACTACATACTCGTATTTCAATTTCAGTTTCTTTATTAGTTGCAATTCTATACTTACATTATTTCTTAATTAACATATTAGGTATAGTCATAAGTAAACACGGCATGCGATGGATACCCAGTTTGGGTGTGGCAACAGAATAGTGCATGGTGGTAGGGAGACCGATTTTATTTGTGTTTGTCAGTATCACTTAAGAATTCATAATTTTATTGTTTCAAGAAAACTTCGTACAAGAAAAGTCATTTTTGTTGTGGTGTCCATTTTGTCATTACTTTTACTCCTCTACTTGTCGCAAACTAAAATAATTATAGGAACATCAATGACTTGGCGTTATCTTTCCTACATGTCCCACGCATCGCAGACGTTGTAATTTACAATGTCTTCTCAGCTATGTAAAATGCACCACTCATTATTAAATTAATTAACAGTAGCTTAAATGTAGTAATTTGCAAGATTTATTGACTTCTGCACCGCATAAGGTTCCTGCAAATACAAACAAAAGATGTATATTTTTTCGTAATAAGTTCTAAACTGAAACTCAAATTCAAAACATATTTATTCAAAATAGGTACCTACAAAGTACACCTTCTGAACGTCATGCTTACCAAGTATAAGACGTGATGGTGACTATAATATTATAGCAGCAGTTATTTATAATTAAAAAAGTCACTTTAGGATTCAAAGGTCAGGATTCTTCTGAGAGATTTAAGACATTCCAACTTCGTCCTGCTAGCTTATGCTCGTCATATGATATCCTGTGAACGGTACTTTCAAAGGAACGGTATTACTCCAGCACAAGTCAACCTCCCGTTTAATTACCGGGCAATTAAGTAGTCAAACTTTAAGCTTGCTCTTCAGGACGAAGTATCTGTACACTTCATTATTTCCCCGGGAAATGTGATAAATAATGAGTGAACATTTCTTGGAAAAGCACAGATTCTTTTCAGTTTTATTTCGTTTCTCAAAGTACTAACCGGTTGTAGGAGATTTATCATTTTTAGGGTTCCGTACCCAAAGGGTAAAAACGGGACCCTATTACTGAGACTCCGCTGTCTGTCTGTCTGTCTGTCTGTCTCCAGGCTGTATCTCATAAACCGTGATAGCTAGAAAGCTGAAATTTTCACAAATGATGTATTTCCGTTGCCGCTATAACAAAAAATACCAAAAATTAAAAAAATATATATATTAAGGGGGGTCCCCATACAATGAACGTGTTTTTCTCGTATTTTTTTGCTCAATACTAAAAACGGTAACAGGTAGACGGTTCAAATTTTCACAGAACATTAACTTGTATATTACCTTTCAAAATAAATAATTAAATATCAATAAAGTAAATATTAAAGGGGGGCTCCCATACAACAAACGTAATTTTTATTTTTAATACGTCATAAATCGTAAAACTTACTACAGGTTTGTACGGAACCCTCGGTGCGCGAGTCCGACTCGCACTTGGCCGGTTTTTAATAAAAGTATGAAGTCTTACTCAAACAACTCAATAGATAATTTTTTGTGCAACACTACTGAGTACCTACTTTCTTTACTCTGAAATGGTTTAATAAAGCAACTTATCTTGAGAATTTAAAATGTAGCTATTCTTAATTTATTTTATTATGTAACTCAATAACAATTCTGTATTGCAACATTATATCGATGTGCTAACATTCACTGACATTAATTATAGGCTTCTTTTTAAACCGGAAAATCAAAACGTTACCACGGGCATTATAAAAACCTAAATCCACGGAAACAAAGTCGCGAACATTAATCCATACTAATATTAAAAATGCGAAAGTGTCTGTCTTTTTGCTACGCTTTCACGGCCTATCTTTTCAACCGATTTTGATGAAAATTGGTAAAGGTTGTAATCCCTTAGGATCCTCAGTGCATCTGCAACTTTTTATCCCGGAAATTAAAAGGAGTTCCCACGGGAATAAATAAATAGATTTACCTCATTCATACGAATGAATTTGCGGGCATCAGCTAGTGGAAAATAAAAACAATTACCTTTACCTTCCAAAAACCAGGCACTAGTTTCTGAAAATATATGCTTATCACCATTTATGGTGTTCTTAATACGTTGAAGTTTATAATATAATGTTTTGAACGCTACTCAAAAAGTATTATTTTCATTTATAGTACTTAGACGCTACAAGAAAACCAATGTGGACATGAATAATAATACTGTTTTTCTATGGTGTAAATGGCCCATAACATAACACTTTATCGTCGTGTGGTCGTTGACTTCGCAAGTAAGTTACAGTTATTGGAGCAAATATTTAGCTTGCGTTTAAAGGATAGCTTAGTTTGTTGCCCACGTTTCCGATTATATTCTATTCTCTAACAAACTATTTTAAACTTGCCTTTACACAAGTTTAAGAAATTCATTAAAAGTATACTTCTGAAAAAAGCTTATTATACTGTTGAAGATTACGAAAATTATAAAAGAGCATGTATTTGACTCGCTCCAGCAATGTTAAGGACAGCGGTTACTTATATATCTACACATTGATGAAAGTAACTTATTTTTTTCAAAAGAGCAACCACCGAGTTTCTTGCTGGTTCTTCTCGGTAGGAATGGCATTCCGAACCAGTGGTAGATTCACTCGACGATTCAAAAGCACTTGTAAAAGTTTATTAGAATAAAAAACACTTTTTTTATTCAAATAAACTTACTAACTAAAAACAAATAATTTACAGAAACAGAATTTCTGAATTTATAATCGTCAAATATGAAGCTAAGGCTTTGTCCTACGTCAGGGACAAACGCGGCAACGCAACGCGACACGTTACGGTAATATTATCATACAGTACCTGACCCTACGTTCTTACGTAGATAAGTTTTTCATTTTCTATGGAGTTGTATCGACTATTACTTATTCTGTGGTTGTATTGCGTCATGTTGCATCCGTCGCCTAGGAAACAAAGGCTGCTAATATAGGGCTGCTAATATAAGGCGCCTAATATCAATTTAATATTAGGCGCATGGGACTGTTATCAAATTTACATAAAAATCATTATATAATTAGGTTACGTCATTGGACTATAATTTCTTAGCACATAAGAAAATTATAAGCTTAGGGTAAAGAAAAATTACTTATTAGTCAAATAGTTTGGCTAGATTGTAATTATATTGAGCACCCTTCATTGGTACACAATAATAGAAAAAAAAAATATATAATTAGGTTGAATCCACCTACGCATACTAAATGGCTCTCCATTTAGTATAGATGGATAGAGATGATCTTCGCCGATACTGTGTCTCTACAGACCCTTTTATAATAAAATTATGATACCCATGTGTCTCTCAAAATAAACAGTGAGCAACACTCTCAAATCTTGCCAAGTCATCTTATGTGGTTTCACCCGAGCTTCAAGTATTAAGTTCACAGTAACATATCCCCAGCTCTCGTACAACTTTGCTCGTAAACCTTACGAGCACCTTTACACAGTGCTTTCAAAGTTCCGATTACATGTCACACCGGCGAAAATTAATTATTGTTTGGTTTGTAGTATTGCTTGAACTATTAATTTCGTTCATGCTTTGTTGTTAAGTTGAGCTAGATGATGTCAGCGACTTCGTTTGTGTGGATTTAGTGTTTAAAACTCCCGTGGGAACTGCTTTGATTTGATACGGTCACCAATAGCATCCAGGTAAGTATATCCGTACCTCGGCTTATCTGATAGACCGTAAAAAGGTAACCGACAGACTAACTTCGCATTATTTTTGTCACTGGAATATTCTCAGGCCTAGTTCACTTGTCACGTGACCTGATCAGTCGAGTGTTGCGCGCGAACCGTAGTTATATACTACATATTATGTGATATGATGTCCGCGACTTTGTCCGCATGGATTTAGAATTTCGAAAAACCCCATGGGAACTGTTTGTTCTGTCTAAAAAGTAAAATGTTGTGCCTAAATTAAAAAGTAAAAGCCTATGTCCTTTCAGGAATCTAAGCTGTCACTGTATCAAATTTAGTCAAAATCAGTAATCAATAATAATATTCGTCTGTTATATAACATATCTCATACCTGACACTGAAAATTCTATTTTAACATCCGTATTTTCATAATAATATTACAAATGTTTGTTGGTTAGTCCTTCAACCACGCCACAACATAGTAACGGATCGAAGTGATTTTTTGCATGGCTACTTTATCCCGGCAAATCAAGAGTTCTCTCTGAAGTTATAAAACAAAATTCACGTGATAATTCGGATAAAAGTCGTTAAACTTAAAATACCCTATCATATAACCAACATATTAAATTACCCAACAACCTTGTAGCATAACAATAAGAACTCGTGTAACAGTACCAAGCAACTTTTTTATTCCGTGTAAAAAGCCTCCATTAAAAGAATGGTGATAATGACAAAGCCTACCGTGTAGAAAAGTTTTTTAATAAATGTTACATTTTGTAGAACGAAATTACATCGACGCTCCGTTGCTTGGGTTGTAAAAAGGTATGATTGTGAATATAAATAATTCGAAATTGCGATCGTTTGCAGTGGACCGCTGCGATTTTGTTCTTTAAGGTCGTTGACGATATGACTAAAAAGGCTGACGTCCACTGCGATTGTCGAGCCGAGTCGATATAATATAATAAAGAAAGAAAAAAAGAAAAGAAAACATTTATTTCTTTAAAGATATATTATATATAATACGAATCCGAAATGGACCTGTATAATCAGTGGCGTGCAGTTCATTGAGGCATAAAAGCACCGCTTACCCAAATGGAAATACGTCAAAGCTCATTTTTATTATATCAGTCAGTAAATAGGTATTCTGACTGACTAATGCCTACCCTAGCTTGAAGCCCTGTGCACGCCACAGCCTGTATTGCACTTCTGTACGTGCGTGAATTTGTATTGTTTTTGACACATACGCTTACGAAAACGCGTATAAAGCGCATAGTGGCCAATAAACGAGTAGCGCGTATCTATTATTAAAGTTCTAAAGCTTCAGCACTCTGAGACGTAGTAAAAGAAAGGTTGTGTTTCACCATAAACAAGCCATAAACAGGATCAAGCAATAAACTAAAAACAAGAACGATGTCGATCCAACTGAAGTACCTCATCGAGAAAAAGATACATTTTGTTTACTCGAACCTGAAAGTGTTGCTAATGTATGTACCTACTCATAATTTATTTCTTACTAGCTGATGCCCGCGACTTTGCCCGCGTGGATTGAGATTTTTGGTTTCCCGCGGGAACTCTTTAATTTTCCGGGATAAAAAGTACCCCTATGACGTGTTATTCCAGACTACAATCTATCTCTGTGCCAAATTTCATCCAGATCCGTTCAGCAGTTCTGGCGTGATTGAGTAACAAACATCCATCCATCCATCCATCCAAACTTTCGCATTTATAATAATATTAGTATATTAGTAGGTATAGATAAATACAAATTCAAGTAAAGACCATAGACCGTAAGCTTACAAGTCATTAACGCTTTTGCACAATCATTTTGATGACTTGTGAACTTTTACAAAAAAGTCACAAGAGATATTTCAAGCATAGGTAGTGCTTGAGTTGTGGTCGTTTCATTCGAAGTTGAAATTTTAAGAGATACAAAATGTAAACTATGCTTATGATTTACGAGTAATACTCCGAAAATTCTATTGAGTAAAATAAATAAACTCTTTAAAATGCAGAAAGTATTCAGAAATTTTAACGTTTAAACTATCGTGAGTGATATTCATTATAACTATACATAATATCCGGATAAACTCACGTGGTCTGTCGGAAAAATGCCCGACTAGTTTCGAACCCGTTCGGGGCCCTTATTC
Source organism: Erebia ligea (assembly GCA_917051295.2). NCBI lineage: Eukaryota > Metazoa > Arthropoda > Insecta > Lepidoptera > Nymphalidae > Erebia > Erebia ligea. The sequence continues at coordinate 8,952,052 of OU785236.1, forward strand.
ATGAGCCTGTTCGCGCGATGCAGCCGCTACTCGACTATTATATATATATATAATACTCGACTATTATATTATTATATATTCAGAAATTCAGATGCCTATCATGAAAGAAACTGTTTTTTTATCCACCACAAGTTAGCCATTGACTGCAATCTCACCTGATGGTAAGTGATGATGGAGTCTGAGATGGTAGCAGGCTAACCTGTTAGGGGCATGACAGTTATAATTAACCCATACCCCTAGTCGTCATCTAGTTTCTACACGGCATCGTACCGGAACGCTAATCGCTTGGTGTGGTAACGCAGCCTCCCTATTACTATCTTAAGACCTCGTCAGATAGCCGCCGCCGCCGTAGAGGTACGCCGTGGCTAGTTACCACGCCAAGCGATTTAGCGTTCCGGTACGATGCCGTGTAGAAACTAGATGACGACTAGGGGTATGCGTTTAATATAACTGCCATACCTCTAACAGGTTAGCCCGCTACCATCTTAGACTGCATCATCATTGACCATCAGATGAGATCGCAATCAACGGCTAACTTGTAGTGGAATTTAAAAAAAACCCAAATTGAACCTGCCGGGGACCGAACCCGGGACCTCCGCACTACACTACACACTACAGCGCTCAACACTGCGCCACGGAGGTCGTCAGATAGTAATAGCATGTAATAGGTACCCTAATTTAAAAATCAAAAGCACCGTAAAGCAGTTTTGTTGAACCCAGAAAGGTAACCTTCTTATAATTCTTGTATTCTTTATGATTCTTAAGTGATTCACGCCCATCTACCATGTTAAGATGTCCGTTTAAGTGGACAAAAACTTTTATGCTCATGGGAAAAAAACCATGCTAATCTAGTGAAAGTTTTTACATCAAACAAACACGAATTCGCCCTTTTCCCTTTTGAGGGACGCAACCCCAACGCTATCAAGACAATCAGCTCCAAAATGATTTATAACATAAAATGGCGTTGCAATAGGTCCTCGTTCCACTTTTTTCGAAGGCACGGATAAATCAACTGGTACTTAGTGTACGCTGATTTATTCGCCTATTCCAACTCGGTCTGTATGAAACAAGAAGTAGGCTTTCCTGTAATGTAGTTCCCACGTTAAGGTTATAAAAATATGAATAACGGCAGTATCTTTGTTCATATTTTAGTAAAATTGCATTTATATTCTTTATAGGATTAAACAACAACAAAAAGCTTTAACCTTTTAAATTCTGAAAAAAGGAATTGGTAGTAAGGAATCAAGTACCTAATGAAGGAATCGAGGAATGATTTTTGTACACTAATTACTGTTTTACGAATGACTGAATGACCATTTTTTCGCCACATGATTTTATTCCCATGCTTAAGAATGAAGAAGAATGTAAGCATGTGAATAGTCTCTGTTCTTAGAGTACGTTCTTCCTAAAATTTTAATTTTTGTATTTTATGTAAGTACATAGCTCTTTTTATAATTCAGTATCAAATTAAAATTCGTCAACTTCAATAGCAGTCAAAATAACCAGATGTACGGAGGTGAAAAGGAACAAAAGTGGTACAAGTATAGATTTCTCCTGGGTACATGAAACAAACTATAGGGAAGTCTTGTATGCATAGAAAAAGAGCCCAAGTTCAGTTCAGAGACATGGAATAAACTTTTGCCGTTACTAATAAATGTGGGTGATTTGTCGCTGAACGAGAACTTAGTTTCTAACTTGGAATTAAATTTACTGACTCCCTTAGGGCGAAGTTTTTTGTGTACAAGAATTCTCAGTAATGAAGTTGAGCTGAGTTCTTACTAATTCACCTTTAAAATTCAACAATCGACTATTTATTAAAATGGTTTTATTCAAGCAGATTGGCAGTATAGCTGATAGTTTGAACTCATAATAAATTAGAGGTAAGTATTTTTTGGCTAAAAATCTTTCCAATTATATCTCTTAAACCGATTCTCATCAAAATTTGTTCTCTATTTTCATTTAAATTACAATATTATGCAAACTCCGGGTTCAAACACCTCAATCCCGAAGCTTTAGAGATCATAATATTTAACAGAGAGTACGACTATTAACGATCTACCAATTATTGACATTATTTTAATACCGAGTCTGGCACTACTTCAGATTTTAGCCGAAATCCTGGTGCTAGAAATGTTCGAATACCGGCATCAGTAGAGAAGTAGTTATCGTAGATCTATCGACTGTTTATTTTGATGAACCTATATTATCATGTCTGAAATACTGTACCCAAAAAGCTTTATAATTTGTTTACTTACATATTCTTCAACCAGCTATAAATTGCTGCTCTCCCTAATAATATGTTTAGGCTAACAATTTACAAGATGTACCTCTACCGCCCATTATTTAAACACTAAAAGTAATTTAGATATACGTTCAACAGAAATTACGACCATTAGGTCTTTAGAAACAAGCCACGGTGAGAAAATGCTTGAACCAACGAATGCTATTATCTAAATTGTTATTGTTGCAATTTCAAAGCTAGAAGCAGCTTGAATATTTCAAACCAAAAACTGGAGTAAAAACAACTGGAATGCTATGCGGTGACATATAGTGCATTAACCCATATATATTAGGGAAATGAAATACCTATTACTTTCGGATTTTTCAAAATTCCTACGGAAATAATGTTGCGGGCGATCACTAAGTTCATTGAATTTGAAATGTTATTATAATTTAATTTCTTAATTTTAGATTAAATGAATGAATAAGTCAAACTGCCACACTTCAGGCGTCAGACACGAAACTAGCGGCGGCGGAGCGAGGGCGGCAGCGGGGCGATGGCGACGGACTCAAATGTCCGACGGACTTTGTAAGAGTTACCTGGAATTCCAATCATTATATTATATGGAACCCCATCGTACAGGTTTAAATACAAAATCTATGCTGGGCTGACATGTATCTTAATATAAAAGCCCCTCAATAAATAAAGAAAAAAAAATCTATGCTAAGGTGTTCTTAAGTTATGATCAAGAGCTCTGTGTGCAGCAGTCAGACCACTATCCTAGAGTTCTAAACAACACTATCTCGAAGCTTTTCTATTGACGAAACGTTGAAAAAGTCTGCGTGGAGATGTATGATCTATTGCCTGAACAAAAACTCGAAGCTTATTAATAAAGTTATCTCAATATCACACATTTTTGTTTTTTTTCCGTACCCAAATGCCAATTCGGTCCAATTGTTGTTTTCATTCCTTCCTCTCTTGCCTCCGCGTTTTAATTTCTGTGATGAAAGCCGTTTTGCCGTATCTCTGTCTCTCCGGAGCTGTTTACTTTATTGTTATATTTTTCTTACCACATTCAGGGAAATAGATTTTTTGAGTTGGCCAAAATTGTATGCTGTATCTCTCTCTGATACAAATATATAGTTGAAATAATATATAGTTATAAATATATTTAAAATTTCCGATGCCCGCGACTTCCTCCGCGTGGATTGAGGTTTTGCGGTTCCCGCGGGAACTCTTTAATTTTTCGGGATAAAAAGTAGCCTATGTTTCGTAGCGTGCGCTGCGTAAATAGTAAAAGTTACACGAAAACAATGTATGGTGGAATATTTCCGCGATAGCATATATTATATCTATTTTTTAAGGTTGACTCACAATAACCATTTTTATTACATGCCTATGTCCTTCCCTAGGATTTGATCTACCCCTGTACTAAATTTCATCAAAATCGGTTGAGCAGATGGGCCGTGAAAGCGTAGCAGACAGACAGACAGACAGACAGACGGGAAGACACACTTTCGCATTTATAATATTAGTATGGATTATTTAATGTGTAACGTCCTCAGCTTTCGGTATAAATTCCCTGGACAGATAGTACGAGTGGGTGAAAAACTTTAATTCATCGTTACATTAAAAGCTTTGTTCCATTTGTATTTAGCTAGGACATAAAAAGCTGCTACATTACGCGGGCAGCTTACTCTAATTGCCCGTATTAGCTGCGGTCGGAAATGTAACATGAAACATAACTCATGAAAATTAAACATTTTATGTTAGAGGAATAAATTAATTAAATACAGGGTAAGACTCCCGTGTTGCACATTACTATCTACTGCCTTATGTAAAACTAAACTGTTAGTTTTCATACGTATAATTTACAAATTTTATTCATAGTGGAAAATCCTTATTGTACCTACTAACCGTACATATTAGGTACTACTGCCTTAAATTAAAACTAAACTTGTTAGTTTTCATAGGTACTCGTATAATTTACAAATTTTATTCTTAATGGAAAATCCCTACTGTTTTCTGAATGACAAAGTTGCATGGAAGCAACCGGCCTCGCATCCAGTGACCCACAAGTCAGTGTAATACTAATTGTAACGTATTGTATGTGTTGTATTGTCTACTTATTGTAACCTTTTTCTTTTTTAAGAAAAGAGCAACTGCTGCGTTTCTTGCCGGCTCTTCAGTAGAATCAGCTTTCCGAACCGGTGGTAGAGTCTTAATGTATCATAAGTGACACAAGTCGTCCTATGTGAAATAAATAAATCATTTGATTTCGTTTCGTTTCGTTTCGTTTCGTTTCATTTCATTTCATTTCATTTTATTTCATAACTACTAACCTTACAGGCACAAGCACATTGTATAGTGTAGTTGATGGTGAGGCCCAGAAATCTACCTATTGGAGATCACCAGGGTACTAGAGTGGGCGTGCTGGCATGCGATTAATTTAGCCCGGATAATATAATATGTAGTTACAAGCATTAGAAAAGCAAAAATTAGTGAAATCGACAAATTGAGTCGCAGTTGATATCGCCCATTGCCAACTATATTATAGTCGATTGCGTTGCCATCTCCCCGTATCAGAAAGGCTTTACTAACATACTAACCCTGTAAACTTGTGTAAAACCAAAAGTATAGCGTACTATATACCTTTGGTTGATTACGATCCAACCTATACCTATAAATACTATACGTAAGTATTTATAGGTGTTGGATCGTACCGTAAAAAAACCTATCTATAGTTCGCGCGCGAGTTGAATATAGTCGGGGCCTGAGGTTGTGTCACCACACATACCTAAGCTCTGCATTCCACTCGCGCGCGAGCTATAGATAGGTTTTTTACGGTACGATATTAATCTAAATATATAAAAGGCAAAGGTGACTGACTGACTGACTGACTGACTGACTGATCTATCTACGCACAGCTCTAACCACCGGTCGGATCGGGCTGAAATTTTGCATTCAGATAGCTATTATAACGTAGGCATCCGCTAAGAAAGGATTTTTGAAAATTCCACCCCTAAGAGGGTGAAATAGGGGTTGAAAGTTTGTATGAAACTCCCTCATTTCTCAAGTTATATCCATAAAACTTGGTTTACAAGCTACAGGTAAAAAATTAAGAAATATGTGTTTCACAGTTTTTGAAATTTCTACCCCCGAAGGAGTGAAATAGGGGATTAAAGTTTGTATGAAAGTCTTTCTTTTCTCAAGATATTTTTCAAGTTATATCAACGAAACTTGGTATTTTGGCTTACAGTATTAAATAAAGAAGTATGTGTGTCACAGTTTTTCAAAATTCCACGCTCACGGGGTAAAATAGGGGTTGAAAGTTTCTATGAAAGTCCTTCATTTCTCAAGTTATAGCCATGAAACTTAGCATTTGGGCTTTCAGTTAGATATGCAAGAGTACGTGTTTCACCATTTTTGAAAATTCGCCTCCAAAAGGGTGAAATATAGACTTTGTCCTTCAATCACGACGCAACAGAGCAACGGATCAATGTGATTGCATGAGTATATAGCTGTTGAGGACCTGGATAGTGACAGGCTACTTTTTAAACCAGAAAATTAAGGAGTGCCTGTGGGGAAAAAAACTTAAACCACGCGGACGAAGTCGCGGGCATTAGCTAGTATAATATATACATACATTTTAAACTCAAATTCAACCTTTATAAAACCTGTGATGGACTCAGTGGATACAAACATAATGTTTCTGTCACAACGTTAAAACAGTCTCTATCTGTATTGCTGTATTAAAATAATATTATTATAGAGACAACATTCGTTGAGCAGTTTCTTGGGTGATATAAATTATCACATTGATTAATGTTCCCGAGATACAAATTAAGCCTGACTGAACATTTATTCGTTATATTATTCTCTTGATAATATACGGTTACGGGTATAATTGTCTACAGTCTATGCATGAAATTAATAAATACCTAAGTATATTATTCATATACTGTTGTGTTTAGTTCGTGAAACTGATTTATGCAGTGCATAACACGGGTACTCTGTATGGGGTTTTTAAAGGTAAAAGTACTATATTATATTTAAGTACTACTCGACCCTTAAAAAAGATCTCTCTCTCTGCGTCATATTCCTCATTACTGATATATTCCTCATACTTTCGTGACCCCTTTCCATTAATTTAATAATGGTAGAAGTTTTCTTGTGATATTATTGCGGTAGGTTCCTACGAAGAGTATTTTTAGTGATTATTATCAGATGTTAGTGATAATAACCGGGACCGACGGCTTAGTGTGCCCTCCGAGGCACGTAGGAAACGAAAAGGGCAAATTTGAATCCCCAAATTCGGTCACCCATCCAGTAACCGGCTTGGGTCAACGTTGCTTAACAATCGCAATCGACTGATATGCGTTGTCACAACTAGGCCACTCGTCCCTCACTTAAAAAACTTTCACTATTTCAATTACCTAACAGTATGAGTACCTAAAATAAGTACTTTTACGATGCTAAAGAACAAAACAAGACCGTGGAAAAACGTTGTCGCACAGGGTATCCAAGCTCGCTCTGCAGATTGAGTGGGAGTTTTTTTTTACGTTTTCCATTTATATGGAACTAGCTTCTGCCCGCGACTTCGTCCGCGTGGACTCTACCAATTTCGAACCCCTATTTTGCACTCTTAGAGGTCGAATTTTCAAAAATCCTTTCTTAACGGAGGCCTACGTCATAATAGCTATCTGCATACCAAATTTCAGCCCGATCCGTCCAATGGTCTGAGCTGTGCTTTGACAGATCAGTCAGTCAGTCAGTCACCTTTTCCTTTTATATATTTAGATTAATCGAGCGCCAGCAATGAAGCGCTTGATAATTCCATACTAATCGTAATTAACATTCTATGCTTTGTATTAATACAAAGAAAACATAGTTTTTCGTTTAGATTTTTGAATCGAGCAAGAGAGAAAAGGGTTTTTAACGAAGACATTTTCTAGCAGCCAAATATCTGTTAAAACATTTTTGTCACCTGCCCTTTAATGGACAGGAGTTAAGCGGTTCACAGTCTGTTGGACGGTTCAGCGTCGCAATGCGGTATTGTATTTAATAATTTTAACCCTTATTTTTCTTCCCACTCAGCCTGTTTTTTTTTAAATTTCACTCATATGAAAATTGCAAATATGAAAGTTTAGATGTTAGCATGCATGTTACTTTGTTTCGATGTTTGTTACTTCTTCAAGCCACAATGAGTGAACCGATTTGGCTGAAGTTTTGAATGAAGATCCTCTTAATCAACATACTATAGGGTACATTTTCAATCAAACCCATAATCCACGGGGACAAAATGACGGGCATGATCTAGTGAGATTATAATCAGAACGATGTTAAAAAACTGTTACAACTAGTGGTTCGCCCCGAACTGAGACCTCGCGGTATCCATAAACTTGTACAGAGCGCCATCTATTGACATAATTGTGAAGTTCTGTTAATAATACTGAAGCACATTAAAAATTAAATAATTTCGTTTCCTTATAATATTTATCTAATTTTAGTATTTGTTGTTCAAGTACAGGATATAATTCAAATAATTGATCAAGTTTCAGGCTTGAGAGTTCAGAAAATTGAGAGTTCTCAGGTCAACTTTGGACGTTAGAAAATCGCCACTTTGAAAGCCCCCCATTTCGTCAATTTTAGGGGAAAAATTAAAAAAAAAATATTTTTGGACTCTATTCCTAATTATCTTTAAAATGATATACCGCAACCTTATGTAACGCTATAAAAAATATTTTACTTCGCATTCGCTTCTATGAGAGCCCCCCTGAAATAAAGATTTTTATAACTTTTTAAGCCATATTCGGCGGGAGGCCATCGGTTTACATATTATATTTAAATTTGAAGTAATTACGTTCAGCAATTCAGAAGTTATAAGGCTCTGACAGACGGACGGACGGACGGACGGACGGACAAGTGCCAATTCACCCAAGTAGACTCAGAGACCTTCGCTTCGCTCGGTCAAAAAACGCAGTCCACTAAAATACTACAATCCTCTAGAATATACTCTTAAGTCTAAGGGCGCCTTCAAATTTGCCGCAAAGCGTAGCGCGGCTGCAGCGCGGCTGCAGCGCTGCGGCCGCGCTCCTGTCGCGAGGTTCGAACATCATAGGGTTGTACCTATATTTATTTTCACGATGGACTCTGACGAAGAAACACTGCTCTGTGTTACTATTAATACGAAACAACGAAAATATAAAGTAGTTGTGTTAACAATACATAATATTATACTTACATGCTTCATTTTTTTTCACTTGGAGTCTTAGAATAACTACCTATATAGAAACCTAGTACACTCGCGAAATGTAAGCCGTTCAATTGGTGCCATAAATGGCATCGTACGACGCTCGCGCAGTCCGAAAAAAGCTGGTTAACTTAGTTTTAGAAGCTACAATGCTACAAACAAACTAACCAATTACTTACCCAACTTTTAGGAGGAAAACATTTAAACTGGCAACATTATGTTTGCGTTTACGAGGCAAGTAAACACAGCACACATAGCGAATTTGTAGCTTGCGTTTTGAGGCGTTGTTTGGAAACATACCTTCTATAGGTAGTTATTCTAACCTTGGAGTCTTGTTTGTGAAATTGTCAATAAATTTATTTAGCCTTTTTCTTTTCGATTTTGTTGCTGTACTTGTCGGACTTCGAATCCCATATTGCTGGAGGACTCTCAACCTCATCGATAAATTCTTCTACCTTATTTTCGTTCATGTTTAGACTTGAACAAAAATACGTGCGCAGTCCCGTCACTAGTCGATCGATGAACTGATGAGCGGCCGCAGCGCGGGTGCAGCGCTGCAGTCGCGTGTTTTTTATTTATATGGATTTACAAAGCAGCGCGACCGCAGCGCTGCAGCCGCGCTGCTTCCGCGCGGCACTTTGCGGCAAATTTGAAGGCGCCCTAAGACAATCGAGTAGGCGATGATGACTTTAGTATAAATTGTGATTAGTTTGTTTTTATAAAATTAAAGAAAAGTAAATCTCAAGTTTCGAGTTAAGAGTTAAAGGTAATAAAAATGTATCTTAAATTGAATAAAATTCATTATAATATAGTGGTTCACAATAATTTTCTTTTATGCTAGGTAATGTATCTCTAACCGTGTCTTAAACGACGCAAAATAAGAAATACATTCACAATACATATTTTACTATTCAAAGAAATTTTCCTTCGAGAAAAGCAAAAACATAAAATACATATTTTTATGATTTAGGCCTTTATTTGAACAAAAGGTAAATTATACCACTTGTATTTTCTTATCTCACTACGTCAATATCTTTTACGAAAGGTATGTATTTTATTAAATAATAATAAAATATCGCAGACTTTCTTCGTTCAATATGTAAATGCCACGTTAACTTTTCACAGTCGCATTGTTTGTCTGTAGCTTTTTTATATGTTTTAACTTAGGCAGGATGGCTCATTAATTAACATTATTGAATGGATCAGTGGTTTCCATTGTTGTCTGTTGGTAACCATTTTAGCGAAACTATAAAATTTGAAGCGTGGACTATGATGAGGTGAGTGGAGTATCGTTATCTTCAGAAGTTAATCATTCCGTTTAATAACTTTACTGTGTATTACTAATTTTACTACCTCTCTTAATCTAAGAGCATAGTATTCTGTGCGAAGAGGTTGAGGTTGTTTTGGTTGGATAATTTAGCATTTTAAAAAGTCGCATTTATTTAATTATAAGATATAAGGCTTGCGCTTGACGACAGTCATGCCTATGAAAAGCAACGATGAGATCGAGGTTGCCATTTTACTCTAGCCAATATTGCAATGCTAAATCTGATAGCGTATATAAGTTTACATCTATCAGTTAGCGCGCTGCACTAGCGACAGTCGTTTACGTTATTTTCTCCTTACTTGGGGAAAATCTGATCAAAAGCTCTTATAGATTCAAAAGCATTCAACTGTATCTCTCCTTGAGGCTTAAATCTATCTTCCAATTTGAAAAAGCAAAGCTCTCCCACGGGCGTCGTGTTGCTGATGAGCGCTTGAATCGCTGTTTTGCATGTCTAACGTCAGAGAGGTGCCTTATACTAGAGTCGGTAAAGTTCCGCGAAATGCCCTCCATTTTATAATCTGTTTTTCCTTAACTAGAATAAAGGTAAACAAGAAGCTTCTCGGTAGAACACGAAAGAGTTGCGCTTTGCACGGCGAATAGAATATTTTTATCGCAAAATAACGATGAAATCGTTATACAAGTGCAGAACCTGCTCAATGGTCTAAGATCCGAATCTAAATCGAAACGTACCGGTTTGATAAGAGAATCAAATTTATTTTATAATAAATTTCATATATTAGAAAATAAATTAAAAATGGGTAGACAACAGAAATCCTGGACAGAATATTTTTAATTATTTTTTGAAAAATGATTTTTCATAAAATGTTGCAAAATGAAGATAATAATAAAATTTTATACTGGACTTAAAGTATAGAGCATATAGAATGTGCAATCGTAGGGTAGACTATTATTTACCTGGATAAATAATGGAAATAATAGTCTACCCTATTATTTACCTGGATAAATAATGAAAATAATAGTCTACCCTACGATTGCACATTCTATATGCTCTATACTTTAAGTCCAGTATAAAATTTTATTATTATCTTCATTTTGCAACATTTTATGAAAAATCATTTTTCGAAAAGTAATTAAAAATATTCTGTCCAGGATTTCTGTTGTCTACCCATTTTTAATTTATTTTCTAATATATGAAATTTATTATAAAATAAATTTGATTCTCTTAACAAACCGGTACGTCTCGATTTAGATTCGGATCTTCTACTACAAGAACGTCTAAAGCGCCAAACAAAGTGCGTCGCTCAGGCGTTTTGCTACGAAGGTTTCTGAGATTGGTTCACCTTTTCTATACTGGAAAACAAGACTGTTGACTGCGTTATCACTTGCCAGCAGGCCTTATCGCAGCCAAGTAAAAGCCTATAAATAAAATAAAATAAAATCAAAAATCTTCAACATAACTGATCTTATGACGGTGATCAGAAGATCAACCTGAGAACAGGAGATCGCTTTCTCAACGCAATAAGGGTAAAATATTTACATAATATTTTTTTTAAATGATATTCACAGTTCCAATATTCTTCATAGGAGTTGATGTATTTATCAGCAAACTTAAGCCTGCTAATATGCACGCAATGCTTTACTGTGCTGAGCTATTTTCATCAAAGTTTTATAAGGCCCATTAGCTACGTCTTTTGTATAACTAGGTGCTACGATGTTTTACGCCTGATCTGAGGACTGCATCTCTATAGTCAACAGCTCAATGTGTACCATCCCAGGCGACACGACTCCATCTCTTTCTAGCGCTGATACGCCGCGTTTTCATTTGCATTGTAAATTGTACGTTGTATCGGCTGAATTAGAATCACGATTAAAGCCAAACTAACGACAAATTAAAATACTAGCTCACGTTCCTTGTTCCTTTGAAACCTATCTTGACAATTTTATCTGTGAGGTATTAAGGTTTCAAGTCTTTAGGTTTAATAGAAAAACTTTGAAGTTATTCATATTTAGTTATTCATACCATATTATATTATAAGTTACTAGCTGATGCCCGCGACTTCATCCGCGTGGATTGAGGTTTTTTGGTTCCCGCGGGATCTTTCCATTTTCCGGAATAAAAAGTAGCCTATGTGTTATTCCAAACTATAATCTATCTATGTGCCAAATTTCATCCAGATCCGTTCAGCCGTTCTGGCGTGAAAGAGTAACAAACATCCATACATCCATACATACAAACTTTCGCGTTTATAATATTAAGTAAGATTCATACCATTCTATAGTCATGTAACAGCCCAAGCGTAATTTTGCCGCTATAACTTATTTTCGAGACTTTTCGACGAATACGCCGCGAAAAAGCACTGTATCCTTAGAATAACTACCTATAGAAACCAAGTACACTCGCGAAATGTAAGCCGATAAATTGGTGCCATAAATGGCATCGTCAAGTCCGAAAAAAGCTGGTTAACTTAGTTTTAGAAGCTACAATGCTACAAACAAACTAACCAATTACTTACCCAACTTTTAGGGGGAAAACATTTAAACTGGAAACATTATGTTTGTGTCTGTGTGCGTGACAAGGCAAGTAAACAACGCAATAATAGCGAATTTGTAGCTTGCGTTTTGAGAAGGCGTTGTTTGGAAACACACCTTCTATATGTAGTTATTCTAAGACTGTATCGTAATTAATTTTTTGGGCTGTGGCGTTGCGGCTGGCGCAATTGCCTTAATGCACACAATATTCGCTAATCACTTCGGAACTACTATTATCTTAATATATATAAATCTCGTGTCACAATGTTTGTCCTCAATGGACTTCTAAACCACTTAACCGATTATAATAAAATTCGCACACCATGTGCAGTTCGATCTAACTTGAGAGATAGGATAGTTTATATTATATAGATTAGGATTATTAGTGCTACCCGTGCGAAGCCGGGGCGGATCGCTAGTTATATTATAAAGCCTTTTATTTGCTAATAAATGTACTGTATAATTAAAAAATAATAATTATATGAAACTAAGTTTACAACACTTTTAGCGCCCCGAAAGTGTATAGGCCTCCTCCAAGCTCTCCCAGAGCTTTCGGAACTACTAAGATGATTTTAATACGATTTTAACAATCACTCGAACATTTTACAAGGGTGATTCAAATTACAATACTGTAGAATAAATTGCCATGAAGTTGCGGTCGATTGCTAGTTGTTGGTATAATATTATTGCCATGTTGGTTTCAAAAAGAGTGCGAAATCGTTTTAACTCTCTCTCTCACCCACACACATTTTTACAACCTTTAAAGACTATAATAGCGTTTTTACATTAATAATGCTACGAATGAATCAAAATAAACATAACTTAAATGAACCAAGTATGACCTACGTCGGAAGTATTTGAATTTGCAAGCAGCGTTCACTAGCAAAAATTTTAATCATGTAAAACGAAATACTGTAGCAATTACAGAGTTAAACAGATATCGTAAAAAGGAACCTTGAATTTTCAACAAAATTAAATCAACAGTAGGTACTTGCCTCGGGCGAAGCGTCACAAAGCCGCTTTATGAAGTTTGTATACGAATACGTTTCGAAGCGATTGAAGCCAGACAGAGACAAGCCCCGAAACGATACAGCGATTGAACTTATTGCTTTTATAGAACTTTTTTAGGAATGGTTGTTTTAGTTTGTCATGTATTGCTAGAATCCATATGACGTACTTTGACTATGCTTAGAGTTAAAACGAGATAAAGCTGCTTTGTAAGAAAGATAATATGTCTCCTACCATTCCTAGGTGCTTAAGCTACGTATGTGTGTCAAACCCACCAATAGGAGCGATTGATCAAACATCTAGCGATCTAAGTATGAAAACTAAGCGCTCTTTTATTTGCTAGCGATTGCCCGCGGCTACGCTCCCATGGAAAAAAATTTACCCTATATACTGTTCTAACACTTTATAGAAAATCTTTGTGCAAAATACACACACACAAATACAGCTTTCTGGCACTCAAGGTCTTGACTGGCAGTCAGAAAATGAATCAGGTCTTTACTCTTTACTGTATACTAAATTATTCAGTAGGATTCCTTATGGTACCTTGTTATGGTGAGCTGGATATTTTTCAATAATCTGTGTTAATTTGTAGATCGAATAAATCCAATTCATCCTATGCCTAATGCATAAACATGTGGGCTTTTTAGCGATGACGGGCAAACCACGAGAAAAATGGCGGAAAAACTTGGCGAAAGCGGAAAAAAACGCGCAACATCAACTTAATGTCGCCGACGGCCTAAGATAAACGGGCGGAACACACTAACCCGATGTTTTGTGACTCATTACCCACAGATCGCTTCGAGAGTAAGACGTTGCAAGCCAAAATGACACCAATCGTAACCGTCTAAGATCAAAAATGGAAAATTTTCGCATCAATAAACCGGATTTTATTATAAATCTCTCACGACACAGCCACCATAAAGTCTCGAAGCTCTTTAATTCAGTTCATGGTTTGTAAAGTTCCACAGTTGAATCGTTATAGCTGTATGAAAATGTTTTCTTTATAATTCTGCGATAACAGTTCCATTTGGACATCGAATGCATTTTAAATCGCCATTGTCAAGTTTTATGTACCAATAACATTGTTGGTTCAAAGATTCATTAATGGATTGAGTCAACGGATAGAGTCAAAAGTTAACCATTCATTCTTTATAGTTTTAGTTCTAAAATGTGCATTGTTTGACAATCGATCTACATACTAAAAGACAATTAAACCAAGTAGGTAATCAATATGCCAAAGGTATAAAGCCCTTTTTTACAAAAAAATATTTAATGTAAGAATAAAAAAAAATGTTAGTCCAGAGCAAGGCAAGAGCTTTTAAAGATTATGGATTTAATTCTCCGCTATATAATGCTAGTTAGGTACACTTAGGTATTACTATGTAAGTAGATATAAACCATGGACAAGTCCAACATTTTCTGTAGATATTTAGGCTTCTTTGATTCTTTCTTATTCCTACCAGACTACTAAACAGATTTCCTGTTCCGTGGATCGGACAAGCAAAGTCAGTACAATACAAGTCAAGAAAATAACAAGCTACATAATATTATTATTCAAATAAAACGCAATAATTATAAGTCTCACAAAAACTGAGCGTAAAATTTTACACCGCTTCCTAACTGCCAATAATATAGGTACTTAACATTTTTTTAATAGTCAGCCATTTTTGGATCGGTTTCAAAGTAATTGTTTGAGTTAATTCTTATGAGAACAAAAATACCGTAACGCAATAATTAATTATCTCATAATCATGCTGAAGTTTTGCAAGTGCGTACTTTAGGTTCTACATTTAGATTAACGTATTCAAAGACTTACCATTTTTTGCAGCCATAGCGGTAGCAACGCTGAGGATCGCAGCGGAAGCGATCAGCCGACCCAAAGCCAGCCGCATGATGATCACTGACACACCATCACATCACATCCCGCAAGCTATCACGACACACTCCATGTCACTTATCACGACGCCATTGTTCGCGGCAG
The DNA here is from genome assembly GCA_917051295.2 of Erebia ligea. Classification (NCBI taxonomy): domain Eukaryota; kingdom Metazoa; phylum Arthropoda; class Insecta; order Lepidoptera; family Nymphalidae; genus Erebia; species Erebia ligea. Next base: position 8,967,332 of record OU785236.1, read on the forward strand.
GTTATCAATTCTCGACATTATCAGTGAACGGGGTTATGACAACTTGGCAGTTCCGTACAGATTATTAAATATTTTGTATATTTGAGTTATTGTTTTTGTTCCATATTTGATTTAAGGCCTTTTGAGGGGTGATGTCACAGTTGATGAGAGCTTTTCAAGGCATCTGAAACAAAGAAAATAGGTCATTACCTCATCCAGTTTAAGCGTGAAAATGTACTACAGAAAAAAATAGTTCTGGCGGACTAAATGCCTACAAAACAAAACTAGCGCGACAAAGCTAAACGTCGTTCCCCTCCAATGCGAACATTTTGCGCAGGCGTTTTGTCCCGACCAGTTCCATAAGTGTTTTTGCTTAAAGTTTGTATGAAGACACATTTTACTACTACTTACTGGCTTTAACTTTTCCTGAACAAAACCTTTGAACAACTTTTGAGGTTTTGTTTGAACAAACCGTGTTCAAACAATATAAATGTATAAACTTACAGGCTAATTTTGTTTTGAAATTTTGATTGTGAAAGGTCAGAGTTCGGACTGCAGGTGTATAGCTACATAGACCAACAACTGTACTCATCTTTTTTTTTACGGGGGGAAATCTTCTTTAGATACCCGACCTCTTGACGGGAGATCAGTTTATTTGGGTTTTTTCTCATTATGACCCTATGTTGGCTATCTTCAGCACATAATGAGAGGCATCCAAGACTTAAAGAAATTTGCACCAATGCCTCTCTTGCGCGACGCTCGTGATGGACTCGTCTTAGGGCCGGGTAAATTTAGCTACTGTATCAATCCATCTAGCTATATTTAACGTCTAACTGACGCCATTATATTTGCGGTGATTAAAGCTATAAAATATTAAAGAGTAATTATAAATCCAATTTATAAGCGAAACGAGTTTCCAATTTGACATGGCACGAACGTAAATAGTGCATTGTCAATGTCGTATCCAAAATTCGAATTTCAACTCTCATCAACCGAACGTGCAGCGTAGCCTCAAATGAAAAGCGGGTTGATAGAATTGCAGTTCGGAAATTACAAATAGAATATTTAATGTTGTGATTAAAATAAACCGTTAATTACAAAATAGTAAGGTGTTTTCTATGTCTTGATTCTGATCGATTATTTCGTCATCTTGTAGCCCCGGGATTCCGGTACAAAGTCGTAGTATAATAAATAGATAACTTTTATATCCATAAGTTTTCAAGTAGGAATATGGAGTGCATTTATTATAATAAAGAGCAACTAATAACAAAAAGGTGATGTTGTGATGTTTTATTATAAATCGATGAATATTGATTCTGCTATCTATTCAACCCTGGTAAAATTATAGAAAGTTAGGTTTTAATAATTGTCTCTATTCTTAAATCCAAAAACAGATCACGAAAGTGCTCATGGTGTAAAATACCAAATCTGTATTGGATGAGAGCCAAACCAGTATCGAAAACTCTTGCGTTATGAAAAAAGCTTCAAAAATTTTCTTTTATAGGTATAAATGAGGTTTGAATCCACGTTTTGACTATTACCTTTTAAACTAAAGACGCAAACAATTATTTGCCTATCGATCTATAATTGCAAAACAAACATAATCAATACTTTATTAAAAAGTTCATTCTATCATTATTTTATCAGTAGGTTCAGCATTAGAGAAACAACGCTTGATATGGATTTTCATTGTCTTTTAATTAAATTTTTGTATGGAGATTTAGATATGATTCGTTCATAATCTCTTAATCAATTTTCTTTCTGTAACAAATTTCATAACAAGGGCCTTAATTTGACGAGCCTGAAAAATTCCTCTTTCCGTCCATTACTTTACATTTCGGACGTAATTGTATTATCTACGTCCCATTTACTTTCCTTAATATTTCTTTTTAATATTAGGTAACAATTATATTTTTTCGAGTAAACTTTTCTTTGGTCGGAACTTTTGCCTGACCCGTTTTGTTTTTGCTTCTTTGTTTTAGGTACTCGATGAAAATTTTCTTTTCCAACTATGTCACTGCAAGGCGTCGTCAAGACAAATGGAGTTGAATTTACTTACAAAGATAAACAACTGTTTGTGTTGGTAGAAAGTGGGAAGTGCAACTGCAAGGTCAATATTGTGTTATAAAACTGACTTGCGCCACTCACTCTGCTAGCTTTTTGGTAGGCAAGTTTAACTAAACCAATATCATTTTTTGTTTCGTCTGGTGGGTCGCTATTAATCGCTATGCACGCTACCAGTTAAGACGTGTCACTAAGCGATTTAGCGTTTCAGCACGATGGCGTGTAGAAACTGGGGCTAAAAGGCTTAAGCTAGCTACAATCTTAGACTTCATCTCTCATCATCAGGTGCGATTCAAATTTACTAGTGGTAAAAAACTTCAAGAAACATAATCTAAGCGAAACCAGCGTGGATCTGCTAGTTTATAACAATCGAATTACGACATTATTGTTAAACTTTTCTAATAAATAACAACAATACGTTTTCTTACTGAGACCATTCTGACCAATAATGGGGTGTCATAACAGCCATACCGTATTAATGAATCGGCGAGGTCGTACGTTTAAATTATGACCATCGTTAAAACATAATTCAAGACTCGGTTCAGGAACGTCGATAAAAGCTTTGTTTTGTAAAGAGGTTTAATAAGGGTTATTAATGGGGGATGATGGGAAGCTTGTTTACGGATAATGGGTAGATTTTATGGGGTCTTTGTTTTGGAAAATGAGATGATGGGATCTTTTTAGAATAATGTAAATATTTTAAATATTTTTCACATATTTGTTACTAGAGGATGCCCGCGACTTCGTCCTCGTGGATTAAGGTTTTTTGATTCCCGCGGGAACTGTTTAATTTTCCGGGACAAAAAGTATGTCCTATGTCCTTCCCCGGGATGTAACCAGCCTCTATACCAAATTTCATCAAAATCGGTTGAACAGATGGGCTGTGAAAGCGTAGCAGACAGACACACTTTCGCATTTATAATCTACTAGATGATTCCCTCGACTTCTCCGCGTGGACTAGGAAGTTTTATCGATTCCCGCGGGAACTCCTTAATTTTCCGGGATGTAGCATCCCTGTGCAGTTAGTTCCGAGATGTCACGTTATGCTGTCGGAGTTTTACCTATAGGATAGGATAGGATAGGATAGGATAGGATAGTATAGATACCTAGTAGGTAAATTTGTCTCGGTCGCAGTCCATTTGTTATTACTTCTACTTACCGTATGGAAATTTTCCTTATTTCTGACGTTTTATAAGGATTAAGATTGTAGTAGTGGACAGTGGAAGTATTTACAAAATGATCGATTGAAAACAAAGCAAAAGTATAGTCAAAAATTTAATCGTTGGAAGTACCTAATTGTTTACCATTACACAGCACTATCCGCTTTATTTCACAGACGAACACACGTGTTGTTCATAATAGTACGGGTGAAATGTGATTTCATTTTGTCGATTTTCAGACTTTGCGATAGTAAAAGCCTATACAACCGCTCACGTAGATTACACTGCGGTTCAATGAGTATATTTGAAACCAGTGCGGCTCCAATTTTTGCTGAAATTTCCATCAGCCGCAATCCCATGTGATGTTGATGGAAACGTTCCGGGTATATTGGGATCGAATTCCGTTAAGTTAAAAATTACTCGATTAAATTTAAAGCACACAGAGTGGTGCAACTGCAAGCTAGTTGTGACAGCTTAATTTTGTATCCAATACTATTTTATTAATTAATTAATTTAAATTGAAACCATGCTGGCTTGTTACTTAATTTACTATGTTCGACTGCGGCCGATGAGGTCCCGGGTTCGAGTCGGGGGTCGGGCCATAACTGAGTATTGAGTTTTTCTGACGCGGTCGCGGTTATTATCACTAACATGATAATAGTCGCTAAAGCCCGCCAACCCGCATTGGAGCAGCGTGGCGGGTCTAAGCTCTAATTCCCTCTCTCCTATGAGAGTGGAGGCCTGTGCACAGCAGTGGGACGTTAATGGGCTGTAGTGGTGGTGGTGGTGGTGGCTTAATGTTACTAGATGACTGACCACAACGCTTATATTACACTTTTGGGTATTTGATATAAGTTGACTGGGACTTTGCAACTATTTGCTTGCTGTGGGCTTCTTCTCAGACCAGAGTGCATTAAGAACGCTCGTTGCTTTAGTTTAAAGTCGAAGTACTTATAATAACTACCATTAGGTAGTTCTCTGCAGTCTAAAGTGTCTGACGTCTAGTTGTTAAATTCAATAATTGACATTCACAAAGTGTACAGTGACGCGCAGTAGGTAGAGCAGGGAATTCTAATACTAAATGAGTGCAATAGACTATTGATTTCTATCAATTGGTGATTTTCAATTGCCGTTACGCCTCCCGCAGTGCCACTTACGTCTATCGAGTTGATACAAATGCACAAAGGCTTATTCAGCGGAGGGGACTCAGGCTCATCAATCGGTATACCTCCTGCTGCGAAGAGTCCTTGCATGCTATGTTTCGACCTAGCTAACGATAATTGTTAAGAGCAATGCAATAAACAACTTACTTATTGCATCAAATAAATATTATAAATGCGAAAGTTTGGATGTATGGATGTATGTTTGTTACTCAATCACGCTCCAACGGATGAACGGATCTGGATGAAATTTGGCACAGAGATAGAATATAGTCTGGAATAGCACATAGGCTACTTTTTATCCCGGAAAATTAAAGAGTTCCCGCGGGAACCGAAAAACCTCAATCCACGCGGACGAAGTCGCGGGCATCAGCTAGTAGTATTATAAACCACTGAATGAGAGCTCCATTCCGTCTTCTGGCCAATAATTTTGTATGGTCGTGACATTTGGACTTATTCACTGACAAAACTCATAAAAAAACTAGAGGCCTTCGAGGTCAAAAACGAGTTTGCCAATGCTATTTTATATTTTGAAACCAAAATTGTAAAACAATACCTATAGCATTGCTTGTCACGCTGTTGATTACAAAAAAATTAAAAACAAATTAGATAAGGAAACTGCGAAGTCCTACGATGCGCCGAGTCTTCTTATGACTCCATCATTCTACTCAGATCTAACCAGTACCGGTTCCTTGGCGATCATGATGAGCAAAATTGAAGAAAAGAGGAGCGTTAGCAGAAGAAGAAAATGGCTTAGGAATAGGAATATAGCAGTAGACAGGAATAGACAATGTTGCCTATCTATTCTGTTTGGCAGAGAATTCTTAGAACATTTCAATATGAGATGAGATGAAGGCCAACCTCTAATAGTGGTAAGGGACGAGAAGTAGTGAATGGTCACTGAAAATGAGCCTTTACAATTAGTACATGTTTTACTTATTGGGAGTAGGGTCGTAGATACTCGTATTTAGAATTTGTTAACAGCTTAGGCAAATATCTCCAAATTTACTTAGCCAAAATTAAAATATCTTTCGCCAGAGAATACCTACGGTATATTAGGTAGGTACTCCCACGTCCTGTAGTGTAAAACCTGCGGTCAAAGCCTCACCACACTTTCGAAATACTGTACTCTCAAAGGAACGTTCCAGAAGCTCTTCCATTATGCAAGAACCCTTGATACTGGTTTGGCTGTAATCCAATAAAGATTTTGGTAATTTAAATCTTGAGCACTTAAAATCCTTTTTTTTAACAGGCAAGGCCACGATTATTCTAGTTTATGTTAATTTAGAACGGAGGATTTCCACAAATCTTAAATCTAGAATCCTGCATTCTAGATGACTGTAAGGCTGAAAAAGAAGGCACGCTGTTTGTGCAGACCTAACGCTGGTACCTATAGCACGAGTTGAATGTAGAGCTTCAATTGAACTCGCGCGCTAACATTTACTACCTATAGTTGTACCACAGAATAGGTAATAGTACGGTATTTAACAGGCAAAAGAGTTATACATTTTCAAATATAGAACTCCCTAAATGTTTTTATCGGATTTTTTCAAAATCGAATAATACATGAACACGGTAAGGTAGTAAAATATATCTACAACTTCAAGTTACCTTCTGTTAACAATTCCCGCCGTAAAGACAATAAATAATGACTGCGGTTAAAGCTGTTACCATCTGTGGACCGGAACGGAGAAATTGTACCTTTACGCTTCGTTACATCACAATATTGGTTCATTGTCAGTTAGGGTTGTGCTTGTTAGGTGAGCTTAAAGTACTTAATATGGTGGATCTACCCGCCTGGATTCGTACGATAATTTGTCCAAAATTTGAGGTAAAGCACTCATACAAATTGGTAGTTCTAGGTGACCAATGAAAGCGACGCGATGCAACTCGACGTGATACAATTTCATATAAAAATGACAAACTTATCTACGCGACAACGTAGTTCACGTGAAGGGTTGACTCGGTTATACTGTTTGATACTATCACGTCTCGTCGCATCAAGTCGCGTTGTCGCGTTGGTCGCTGATTTAGGCCAGGGATTAAAAAAGGTATAACCGCGTTGCTACGACGCGCGCAATATAACTATAATAATATAATTTTGTGGCAATACTCAATCACGCAAAACAAATCTAAATATCTAAAGTCTGACAACAAATCATCGCAATATTTTTGCAAATTTGAATTGCTCACTTGATCAAATTGCCCAACCGAATCAACTGTTTCAAAATGACCGATCCCGGTCTACAGAACGATCTGCTTAGTTAAGCATCGGTGTTAATGAAATTCTGTGAAATTGTGCCAGATTCACTGAAAATGTTGTCTCGATATTTTCTGTCGAATCCTTTGTGAGTCACAAATTAAGCCTTTTGATTTCGGAGCAGACATCGTTAGCAGTGTCTTTTCAAGTTTTAGAGTAGACTAGCTGATGCCCGCGACTTCGACCGCGTGGATTGAGGTTTTTTGTTTCCCGCGGGAACTCCTTAGTTTTCCGGGATAAAAAGTAGCCTATGTGTTATTCCAGACTATAATCTATCTCTATGCTAAATTTCATCCAGATCCGTTCAGCCGTTCGGGCGTGATTGAGTAACAAACATCCATACATACATACATCCATACATCCATACATCCATACATCCATCCAAACTTTCGCATTTATAATATTTATTTGATTACGTTAGAGTAGTCTACATCCTATACCTAAAAGTATTGTAAAACATTCCCAATGTACATTTGTGTGTTAAAAATCCTTTTTGACTATTTTCGTGCTATGACATCTCAGTCGCGGTTTAAATCGTTTTGAAGAGAATTAGGTAGAAACAATGATTTTATAAAATAGAATATCATTGGATAGAAAAGTTTTCAACTCTTATCTATGAATTAAACTAGCTAAAATCATTTTAACAAACCATATTACATCTTTATCCGCCCCAGGGATGCAACCAAAACTGTAGTAAATTTCGCTAAAATTGGTTAAACATATGGACAGTGAAAGACTAATAGACATACCTACAGATACTGGAGCAAAATTTAGATAATATGGATGCATTTCGAACCTGCGCTAAAGCTCAAAATTGACTAACAAAATTACCCAATTATCTGAACTTCAAAAACAATGCCGACATCGAAAATAATATTTGTTAACAGCAACAGTTAATTATGAGTTAACAGTTTAGGGTTTGTGGATTTAAAAATTGAGCGAATTCGCATTTGCAAAAATCAAATGATTTATAACATTTAGGACGCCTGTAAGTCGTTTTAGTAGTAGACATTTACTCACATATACAAACTATACAGTTCCAAATGTAGTTGGGCCCTAGATTCGAGTGTTGGCAGGGGCAATTTGGGAATCTATAATTTCTTGACTCAATAGTTGTCTGGTGGCAGTCAAGGACTTGTAATAGAAAATATTTAAAACAAATCAAAAGTTATTTTTTTCAATTAAGCTTTTGCGTCGTCAAGTGAATCTACCACAATAAAATATCCATCCATCCATCCATCAGCCTGCATTCGTCCACTGCTGGACATAGGCCTTTTGGAGAGAGCGCCGCCACACACGGTCCTCCGCTTTCCTCATCCACCCACTTCCCGCTACCTTTTTAAGGTCGTCGGTCCAGCGGGCTGGAGGTCGTCCCACACTGCGTTTACCGGTACGCGGTCTCCACTCCAGAACGCGTCTGCCCCAACGGCCATCGGTTCTGCGACAGACATGACCTGCCCACTGCCACTTCAGCTTACTAATTCTCTGGGCTATGTCAGTTACCTTGGTTCTCCGGCGGATTTCCTCGTTACGGATTCTATCCCTCAGAGAAACACCCAACATTGCCCGCTCCATAGCCCGCTGAGCGACTTTAAATTTGTGGAGAAGGCCAGCTGTCAGTGTCCACGTTTCCGCTCCATACGTCATTACAGGTAGGACACACTTGTTAAAGACTTTCGTCTTTAAGCTTTAGGGAATCGACTCAATAAAATATACTATACATGAAATATCATAAGATAGATCTCACGAAAGAAAATATAATATCACGACTAATGATGCTAATTCCCAGAAAAATGTTATATCACGTAACATATCCGCGATGTCAAAATGCGAATGTCAACGTCCTATAGGGAAATCGTGCGGCCTTATTTTTCTTAGAAACTGATAATCCATATTATCTCTTTGCCTTTCAGAATATTAAGAAGGCTCTGGAAAAATACGCATGAGCTAGAATGGCGATCAGCTAAGTTTTGTATATTTGTTTTCTTTTGTATCTAGCAACCTAAGCACAATCAATGCGAGAACGCTTTGCCACAGCTTTCTCGCGCGTTTCTCGTCGACAAAGTATAGCGAAAGCCTTAAGAGAGACTTCTCACGCAGATTTGATCGAGACGTAAGTAGTAGGTTTAAAATATATAATACCCCTAACAGGTTAGCCCGCTACCATCTTAGACTGCCTCTTCACTTGCCATCAGGTGAGATCGCAGTCAAGGGCTAACTTGTAGTGGATAAAATAAAAAAAATACATAGCTGATGCCCGCGACTTCGTCCGCGTGGTTTAAGTGTTTTTGATTCCCGCGGGAACTCCTTAATTTTCCGGGATAAAAAGTAGCCTATGTCACTCTCCAGGTCCTGAACTATACTTATGCCAAAAATTACGTTGATCCGTTGCTCCGTTGTGGCGTGATTGAAGGACAAACCAAAAAACCCATATACCAACAAACAAACATTTTGGCATTTATAATATTAGTGTGTTAATATTGTTAGTTGATTTACCAATTTATTAACGAGTTTACTATACTAAAATTGCATTAACAAACCGAATACAAACACGAGCCAAATGGAAAAACATTTTCGTACATCATTATTTGGCTGAATAAAATTACAATCATTAATAAGTAAACCATATGCGGAAAATTTGATTAATGACGTTGGGGCGACGTATTTAATGATGCTTTATTTGTGTCGGCAAATAAAACTGTGATGTGCAATTATGATAATTATACGTTCGAGAACGGTGTAGGTAGGTATGGAAAATAAAAGTTTGTAGGTTGAGTAGCGTTATGATATAACTAGCGACCGTCCGCAATTTCGCAACATCCGTGCTTATTCCTTGTCTCTGTACTATAAAAGGAACCACTAAGTAAAATTTCAGCTTTCTAGTTCCAAATGTTGCTCGCTGCCTCTAGTTGCAGTAGTTAATGAGTCAGGCAGTGAGTTGGTAAGGACTTTTTTCTTATATTATGAGAGAAGACCAACCTACTTTAATAAATGATGAATTATTAAAAAAAAATTGGCAGTCATAGGGACTGCGGATAGAAGTGAAAACGATAACGAAACGATTCATAATACTATATTTAGTTTGTATCTTCCCGCGGGAACTCCCTAATTTTCGGGTTAAAGCCCATGTCCTTCCCCCGGATACAACCTATCTCTATACCAAATTTCATCAAAATCGGTTGAAAAGATGGGTCGCGTGAAAGCGACAGACATACAGAAAGATAGATAGATAGACAGGCAGACACACTTTTGCATTTATAATATTAGTGTGGATATGGATAAATATGTTAACGTAAGTACTATTTACTGAACTAATTATTGCGTATTATTCGAATTTAGTATTGCGTCTTCATACTGTATAGAATCGATTGAAAAAATAATAATAGCATCAGATACCTTTCAATATTAATGTTTTAATGAGCCTTAACTTTCCATACGGCTATCATAAGGATAATTTAATTGTCATGCACTAAAACTACAAATTTAATTGCTCATGCTTCTGTTGACTATACGCTAAAGTTTATAGTTCAACATTCGCTCTATCCTCCACTAATTTAGCCTGACGTCACTGAGAAATTATATTAGAAATCGCACAGCAAATAACAGCTTAACTGTCGCACTCCGAGTTCCTAATTGTCCTGAATAATCTAACATCAGGTACCTTGTTTAACTTGTGAATCGAAACTCTTTGCTTTGTAACGAACTAGATGTTCAGATTTACATTTCTGTTAACTCCAATTAGGCTCATTTCAATGGTTGATAGCTAGGACAGGATTGACTTTCATGTACACTCTAGACGCTCTTGAGCGCTGTGTTTTTTAGTGGACAGTGGTCGATCAATGACTCTCCTCCAACTGAGCATCGCGTAGGGTAATGCCGTATTAGAGCAACCAAGTAAAAAAATATATTTCTCTATGAAAAAAATCTGAATTCTTATAAGTTGTAGAATACTCAAGTTGTTCAGTATGACTTACAGACGTTTAAGAGTTTAAGTAGAAGTTAACAATTAAAGAGGTTTATTAAAAATAAAAAATTGAAAGAAATTTTCATAGTAAATCAAAATTTATATAAAAGACTTATGTCTAGTAGTGTTCCGAAGATAATAAAGAGTGAGATTATTATAATTATTATAAAAAGCCACAGGTTCCACAAAAGTATTGTTTCTATCATGTAGGGACAGGGTAAGTCCAGGCAAGATTAGTATTGTTCCAATGATACAAACAATACAAACAATGAGTAAACATTTGAGATAATACATCATCGGCGAAATTTCCGCTCCGGCCACTGTTTGACGAACGCTTACTCCCAACCAAACAAAGTTACGTAGGCTATTCTGATACGCAATAGCCTGTGGATTTTCCAAGTAGACGTATAGTGCTACAAACCACATTGATCCCCCCACAGTATTATTCAAGTAATTAAATAGGAGAAATTCGTCACATTTACTAAAAAAAAGTAACAAAGTGAGTTTAGCATACCTACTAATAGCTCGCATATTGAAAATAGGTTTTAATATTGGTGTTATTTACGTATATTAAGAAAAACTACATCTACAATTAATGTTAAAAGCAATAACTAGAGTCCTACCAATAGCCCAGATTACTTAGTGTATACTACGCCATTACTACCAATATTATTAAAGTGATTGTGTGTTTTTGCTAGTTTATCCTTCAACCTCGTCACAACACAACAACGAAATTTTTGCATGGGTATAGTTAAAAACCTGGTGAAGTGACATAGGCTACTTTTTATACTGGAACATCTAAGATTTTCCAATAGGAACAACGCGTACGCGGAGCTTAAGTGCGGAAAAGCCCAGAGAGAGAAGAAGAAGAACGCGTACGTACTCGCGGGCTTCAGCTAGTTTCATGCAAAGCAAAGAACATAATTTAGGATAGTCTAAGCCTAACCACAACAATACTTAATATTATAAATGCGGAAGTGTGTTTGTTTGTTGGTTTGTCATTCAATCACGCCGGATCGGAGCAACGGATCTACGCAATTTTTGGCATGGGCCTAGTTAGTGATATAGGCTACTTTTTATTCCGGAAAATTGAGGAGTTCCCGCGGGAATTTAAATACTATTAAACCACACGGATGAAGTCGCGGGCGTCAGCAAGTAAGACATAATATTAAGACTTCTCTAATATAGAAAAAGCTCTACCTAATTTCTCGTCTCGTTCAGAAGAAAATAAATTGATAAGCCTAACGAAACGATTGTGTCAGATTTGATGAATGGGATGAAATACGCAGATTGATACAATATTTCTTGGCCCTTCGTGTTCATCAATTCACATCTAAATGTTATTATTTTTAAAGTTATCTACATACAAAGTTAATATTATTATGAAACTTCTTGCAAGAATACTTTTTAATCAGAAGTTATGTGAAATTACAATTTTTTTTTTTAAACTGCAAAAAAATAGCACGAGGGCAGTAAATTTAATTTCGAGCATGTAGGTATATTAAAACAATTCTTACGGTTTTTAATCAGAAGGAAGGGCATTCCAACCGGTAGTATAATTCACATGAAGATTAAATTGTGAAAAGTTATTCAAATACATTTGAAATTATTCATTCGAATAAAAATCTTTCATCGTATTCCATTCTATTTGTTTCCTTAATAAGGAAGCAAACTCTGAAGCTTTTTCTGGTGCACATGTTGACTTAATAGCAAAGTAGATTTAAAAACTGCATTCGAATAATAAAAACCCATAACATTCGAATAATGAGCGAATACGAGGAATACCGGTAAAGTGCAGCGGTTAATCGCGGAGGACTCGTTACAGCTCATTTACATTGCGGACACTATTTAATCAGCGCTAGTTAATGTACAATATTCGTTCTTATTTGTATTTATCACGCATATAATTAACACTGTTTGCGAGGTTAAAATAAACATGGCACTGATCTGACTACTTTAATGATGGATGCTGGAATCTCATTAAAATCACTGACTGCGCTTTGGATATTTTAAATACCTGTTTTTCGGCAACCTCCCTGGCGCTGTGGTGAGTGCAGTGGTCTTTTAGGTGAGAGGACCTGGGTTCAGACAGTTTGTGAAATTCTTATCTTATTTCTAAATTGTATACGGTGGAGACCGTGGCTACCAACCGACAAAGCCAACAATTTTTTATTTACCAGTCAATTATTTATTTAATTTATTATATATATATAATATATTATTATATATATATATATATATATATATATATATATAATAATCATCTAATATCATAATATATATATATATATGTATGTATCGTTCGCGTGGATTAAGTTTTCTTAGATACCCGCGGGAACTGTTTAATTTTCCGGGATAAAAAGCAGCCATGTCCTTCCCCAGGATACAAACTATCCCTATACCAAATTTCATCAAAATTGGTAGAACAGATAAGGCGTGAAAGCGTAGCAGACAGACAGACACACTTTTGCATTTAAAATATTAGTATGTATGATTGTACTTGTTATAGACTTGGTACAGTTGTCAGCTAAAACTCTATTTGCTACTTTGCTAAAACTAATTTTAAATGAAGTACCATCTAGATTGTAGAATGATTACATTGAAACAACATTCGGGATTGAATTTTGATCATTGGTAATGCGTTTGTGCGTAGCGAAATTATGCCTAATGTTAGTTTTAAATGCATTGGCACAAATATGACTTGTACCTATTCAACAAATTCTAACAATATTTTGATTGAAAATTATTGAAACTATGTGTAACGTATTTGAATTTAATCACCGTGTTCACAAGTTTAGACAAAATGATTGTAAACAGTAAACTGATTAACGGAGAACGTTTCCAACGTTTTGTTAGTTGATCAATAAAATGGCAGCATTAGCATAGCATAATATTGTATGAAAACTAGGAATTGTATCATAAATTTCCTAGGACGTGTCATGATGCGCCAAAAAAAAGCTAACTAAAAATGATATCGAAAATTAAATGAAGTGTGAAAATTAAAAAGAACGACTCGACGACGAAAATTAAAAATAAAGATTCTAGCCATATCAAATTTGTTTTTAGTACCTGCGAAAGGCAAGGCTATGTGCGCTTGTGCTAAAGTGCTATGTTGGCTTGCTTACAATCGGATGACATGCCTTAAATTTATAATATCTAGCCGTTAACTATTCAGTTTAGAAAAAAAATGATATTAGAAACCTCAATATCATTTTTGAAGACCTATCCATAGATACCCCACACGTATGGGTTTGATGAAAAAAATTTTTTTGAGTTTCAGTTCTAAGTATGGGGACCCCCAAAATTTATTGTTTTTTTTCTAGTTTTGTGTGAAAATCTTAATGCGGTTCACAGAATACATCTACTTACCAAGTTTCAACAGTATAGCTCTTATAGTTTCGGAAAAAAGTGGCTGTGACATACGGACGGACAGACAGACAGACAGACAGACAGACATGACGAATCTATAAGGGTTCCGTTTTTGCCAAATTTGGCTACGGAACCCTAAAAAAGGAATTTAAAATAAAATAACTGTTACTCCGCTGCAAGCTTTGACTTTGATTCGACCTTCTCCACTTACCTGCTAAATTTCGAGGACCTGCTAATCGGGCCCTCACGTGTCTGCTCAAATAACAGACACTGGGGCTGATTCTGTAGTGCACAATCTCTAAACTAAACTAAAATTAGAGCATTAGGAATATTGCTAACCCTTTCATAATACTCCCTACGGAAAGGGACAGAACTAGATCATTTTAGTTTAGTTTAGAGATTGTGTTACACAGAATCAGTCCCATTAGCTTTCTACTATATTGTTTTATGAATCGCTAGACTAAAAGCCATATTTAAAATCAACTCCAATTTTCCATGCTATTATCGCAATTGCAGCCCATTTACATTTCAATTACCCTTTGTTCTTAGCTATAAAGTTTAAATTCAATCGCAATGACCCTAACTGCAGCTGTAGTGGTAATGTGCCAATTGCCAATGTCAATTGCTAATGCCAATTACTATGGGCGTTGGAAATGGCTCTTCAGGTTTACGTCCTTATTGAGTACATAATAAGGGCTATAATATAAAATTTAATGCAAATAGTACAAGAGTATAGAAATGAATGTCATGGATGTTAATTAACACGATTTACCTCTATACCTTATCAACGGCTCTTTCTGTAAGTTTTTAATATAAAAGGAATTAAAAAAACCGAAATTGTATCTGAATTACAAATGTGAAAGTGTAAAGTAAGTAAGTGTAAAGTTCATAACCTTGTTCCTCCTTCTCCGTTCTACCACAGAACAGCGAGAAAACGTCAGCGTTGGCATCCTTATGTGGTTGAGGTCCAATCTGCCCGCACGAAACGTTTTTGCTCGGCGTTTCTGGTCCGAACCGCTAGTGTGTGGAACACCCTCCCAGCGCACGTGTTTCCTGCCACGTTTAACTTAGGCACGAGTACCTTCAAGGCAAGAGTGAATAGGCATCTTCTAGGGAAGCGCGCTCCAACCTACGAGTAGACCTCATCATTGCTTTGCACTAAGCATGATTGTCGTCAAGCGCAAGCCTATCTCACAATAAAAGAAAAAGAAAAAAAGGGTGTGTGTTTGTCTGCAACGTTTCCACGGCTCATCACTTCAATCTAATTTGACAAAATTTGGTAGGTACAGAGATTGGTTGCAAGAACATAGTCCACTTTTAATCCAGAAAAATTGAAGAATTCCTATAGGATCCAATAAGTTTTTAATTATGTACCTAATTAATTAATTATGTACCTAATGTCTCCGAGTTGAATCATGTGATCTACTTATTTTTTTTATTCAATTAAATAGCTAAATAACACTGAAAAATTTCATACAAAAAAAAATCCCTCACTCACTGACTGTCTCATCAATGCCCACTTTAAACTGTTACACCACAGAAAGCAGAAATTTCACTTGATAAAGAAGAAGGCTAGATTTTTTTACGCTAATAGAGGTATAATTTTAAAACAATAAGCAAAACTGAATGAAAAACGAACTAAATAATATGAATTCAGCAATTTAAATAATTTGCATTGCTGAAATCTTGTTTTTCTTCAAATAATAAAATGGGTACATTTTATAACTTTTCTAGACTGTGTACTTGAGTTTGTAACCAATTAGTAAAAAGTCTATCTCATTAAATATTTCTGCATGGGCCCCTCTCCTAATTGGTGATGCAGGATAACTGGCCATGGTGCAAAATTACAATGGCTAAAGAAATTAAAAGTATAAAGAAAAATCCCTTTGCCCCTTAACTTCGGTATCAAAGACCAACGTGGTGTCATTCAGTGTTCAGGCGTATGGTATAAATTGTAGACAACTTTAAATTAATAAAGACCTCTCAACCTCTGCCCCCTAAGGAAGCTGTTTTAGGTTTGACTGTTGGTAAGACTATTAGGATAAAAATAATAATAAGGTGTCTTTGGCAATACAATTGCTTGACGAGTGGCCTAGTTGTGATAACGCATATCAGTCGATTACGATTGTTAAGTCGGTAAGTAGATGGGTGACCGAATTTGGCTTGTTCATTACCTCCGTGCCTCGGAGAGTACATTATGCCGTTGGTCCCGGTTATTATTACTAATATCTGATAATAATCGCTAGAAACCTAAGACTTAAAAATTTTAAAATAGTTTTTGTAAGTATCCCAAAATCATATGAAACAGCAAATCCATCGTATTCAGCGTTTTTGGTAGTAGGTACGTAAACCGCCCACTCGGCGCATCTACTTTTCTGAAAATCGCTTCAATTTAATGTTTTAGACCTTAGATAACTTGATTTCCGTAAAGTACGGCCTTATCAAACTTTTATTCCTGAACAGGGTCTGCAAACTAAGAACAGCGATCTTAGTTTGAGTAGCTCTTACTTCACAATACGAACTGAAGTGGTTGCCCACCGTACTTGATTGGGATAATGGAATTGGTTGTTCAAATATTCACGGGATAGCGGGCTGGAATTTGATAGTTCTATAGAATAGCTAGGTCGTAAGGTTAAGAACCTAATTGAAGAGAAACATTTTGTTTATGCACTATCTTTGAGTAGAGGGGAAAATGTTTCTAGATCATTATGTATTGTAAGTAATACCTAACGTCTACTACTAAAGTCATATCTTAAAGAACCTTGTATCTACTGCTAACTTGTAAAATCCTGACTCCTGAGGTTGTAATCTTTTTTATTGAGAAAAGTAAAGTGAATTTGGGATAGTATGAATATTATTATTTTAAATCAAAACTGTACCTATTTACAGTGTGCTTTAAACGTTGAAAAAATTGCCAATTGCTTTGGAAAAGTTGAAAAGATGTAAGAAGTTTTAAATCGGGCCTAATTACATACCTACTGGCGGATGCCCGCGAATTCGTTCTTGCGGAAAAAGATTTTTTGATTACCACGAGAACTCCGTAAATCTCTGGGATAAAAAGTCTATGTCCACACAAAAAATCACGTTGAACCGTTGCTCTGTTGCAGCGTGATTGAATGACAATCCAACAAACAAACACTCTTTCACATTTATTATATTCACATAACCAACGACGGTCCACGAGCTGGTAGGATATCGATTTTGTTAAATGGACTGTGAAATCGTCACTGACCGCCTAACTTTGTGTCGACTGTCCAGTTGTAACTATTTCAAATCGTTTCGTCTATTTCAATTCGGCTCAAACGGTCGAACTGTTATACGATTATCCGCTGCTAAATTAGATAGCCTAGTTAAGTTAGAAATAAAAAAAGAAGGTTCAAATAAATTGGTAACTTATTTATTACTAGATGATTCCCGCGACTTCATCCGCGTGGACTAAGTTTGATCGATTCACGCGGGAACTCCTTAATTTTCCGGGATAAAAAGTAGCCTATGTCCTTCCCCGGGATATATAACCTACCCCTACCAAATTTCATCAAAATCAGTTGAATAGATGGGCCGTGAAAACGTAGCAGACAGACACACTTTCGCATTTATAATATTACTAGATGATGCCCGCGACTTCGTCCGCGTAGTTTAAGTTTTTTGATTCCCGCGGGAACTCCGTGATTTTCCGGGATAAAAAGTAGCCCATGTCCTACCTATCCCTGTACGAAATTTCATCAAAATTGGTTGAACGGTTGGGCCGTGAAAGCGTAGCAGACAGACAGACAGACAGACAGACACACTTTCGCATTTATAATATTAATATGGATTAAAGTATGTTATTTATCTTTCGCTTAGGAAACTTCGAATTGAGATTAAAAATAGTGAAGTTATGATAATAATTGCACTGCACTTAGCTTGTGGTACCTAAAAACTGCAAAGTCATAATATTTTGAAGGAAAAATAGTAATAGTTTTTCCGGTGGTAGTATTCTTACGACATAACATAAGTGACACAAGTTGTCCTACATGAAATAAATCATTTCTATTTCTATTCCTAGTAATCTTAAGATATAAAAAAGATTTATGAATTTATCAAACCTATTATCAGTGAAATACTAACGTTATAAATGCGAAAGTGTGTCTTGTGTGTGTGTCTGTCTGTCTGCTACGCTTTTTCTTCCCATCTGTTCAAACGACTTTGATGGATGCGGAAATAAGTTGCATTCCGGGGAAGGACATAGGTACGCATAATTTAGTCAGCTATATTTTTTCCAGCGGAATGTATAAAACGTATAAGATTTATAAGAAATAGATAAGAAAATATAAAATTTCAATTACTTTAGATATCTCATAAATGTAAAGGTGAAAAAATCCTGGAAATTATTTGCTGACCTCAGATAATATCAGACATTTTAAGGGGATTAAGAACGTAAGCAAAAATTCCGCTGAAAGGAATTCCACCCGCCATTACTCAGGTGTTTTTTTAGTCCCAGCTTATTCAGTAATCAAGAAAATTGGTACGCCAAGCATTTAGACGGACGTGATCAACATTTTTCTGAGGTTTTATTTTGGAATATATATTTATATACTAACCTATATGAAAGAAGTAACCTTATATATTAGAACTGACAATAATAACCTTATTTAAAAAAATATCCTTCCTATCCTTTTTGGAAGTCGGCTAAAAATGTGAAATATTTTAAACGTAAGTAGAAGACTTAATTAAGATCAAAACTAAGTACTATCATTCAAGTATAGAGAGGCTCTTCTTAAAAATAGTGTACAGAGTTAGTTTGAAATACTTATAACACCATAAGGGCACTTACTCTACATAATACTGAAAAACTTTTGTTGAAAAAAGTTGTAGAAACTTTTATTCTTTTCGCTGTACACTCTAGGCACTTTTCAGGTCTGAGAATTTAGTGGGCAGTAATCGATCGATGACCTTCGCGCTGACCATGCAACGCATAGAATTTTGCCCTCTCCGAATGGACAGTTCAAATATTTTTATTTTTGTATGAAAAAGATAACATTTTTAATCCGAATTTTTTAAATTTGTAGAACAAACTTTGGTCGGTACTACGTACAGAATATGTTACCCTTAAAAGTTTACCAGGATTTTTAAAATTAGCCCTGTAGGTATATTCACATCTTGCGAATAAAATTACTGACTGCTCCAGACATAATTAACTTGACAAAATAACCGTTACATTAATAATATTTTATCTATATTTATACAAGTAATATTAAATCCAAAGTCACTTGCATATGCAACCCACCGACACATGCACAAAGGCTGGTAAATTGGAAACGTCGCAGCGACACGCAGACGTGTTATTTGTTACTAGCCTGGTGGTGCAAGTTAAAAGAGAAACTATATAAATCATCAATCATACAAGGATTTTTGATAGTCATAAATCTTGTATGAAAAAATTGTACAATGACACCCAAGTACGTGGAGGATGATTTTCAAAAAGTTGCTGACATTGCTTGAATCGGAAAAAGTAAAGACAGAAAAATATTACACGGTCTTGCCTAGAACTATACTTACATGTGTGTATTTTATAATAAATATAACGTTTAATTAATGTACCTATCTAATAAATAAACTATTTACTTAAAAATTTTCATATGCCGTCATAATTCGTGCGGACGAGACCCGTATCCGACAAGATTACAGGTGGTCTGTCCTGTAGATGCCCGCGCCGGGACAAGATGCACCCCAGGCCAACAAAGTAGCATAATATCAACTCTTGACTTGAAGATTTCTAAAACGGCATAGAAAGGCAGCTGCAAGGATAATAATGAAAGAAGGACAATATACCTACTATCTTAGTAATGAACATAAGCGAGTATGCAAAACGCTTCGAGCGTGTCCGTACAGGAATGTCGACTGTTGAACTGCTGAATTTTTCGAACCCTAGAAGCTGAAAGATGACAATAAACTTAGTATACTAAGTTCTAGAGTATAATATTAAGAAGCCCAGCAACTTTGCAACGCAACGGCGCTGGCCAGACGTCGAAGTATTTTATAAACGCTCTGAGGTTATATTTTGGGCCAAACCAAGTAGAGTCCCGCTGTTGCTTTCAAATTGCCAACTGGAAGGAGTGAAAAATGTCCTTCTATTGTTTTTCTTTACCGAGATGGAAAAAGAAAACTTTGGCATTTTGTAGATGAAACCTGAATTAAAAAGAACCTAACATTTTTGTTTGCCCTAGAAATCACGTGAGATGCATACTGTTTTGGGTCGGTTAATATTCATTATACTATATGTCTCTGTACCCACATGAATGTGATCATTCGTATCAACCTTTTCATCAAAACAACTTTGAGTAAGTAAATGTAAGTTCGACTAGGACTGACGATTATTTTTTGTGGCCTATCAAGCCTGTACCCTTACTCTGAGATTGATCGAATTTAAAATACAGTCTCACTAAGTGAGGTGAATCACATTTGCGTCAAACTAAAATGGACCCAAAAACTCTTGATTTAAAGCCACAAATTCAGTGCAACCGATTCAAATTTCGAAACGTATCGTTTGGAGCGCTAGCTGTGAATGCATAGACGAAATTGAGCTCTAAATTAATAATATTAAGATTCATTTTAGTTTGATGCATATGTAATTCACCTCACTTAGTGAGACCGTATTTTAAATTCGATCAATCTCAGAGTAAGGGTACTGTAAAGGTTTGATAGACAAACTAACTGACATACGAGTATCTACAAATAGCTTAAACCACTGCAATTGGAAACTTTAGAACTGCAACTGGAAACATATTTTGTATACATATGTAGTTTTTCTCTACAGCTCAAATTAACTAACTCTGGTCATCGATATTAATATATATATAGCTGCTCGTGCTGACTGACTCATTGATCACCTCTCCTGTAAAATTTTGTATGAACATTTTTTTTTTCACTCATCGTTTCGTATAGAAGACAAAAATTCATTAAGAGGAAAAATACAGAGAGAGCTGATGATTGAGGATTTCGAAGACGGATGAAGAGCACCAGCCAGGGTATCGAAGATAGGTGGGGGGTGCTCGACCAAATGTCACTCGAAACTTCATCCAATTGACAGTGAGCTGAAAAAAAATTCAAAATGGCGGATTTAAGATGGCCGCCATACAAATTTCGACGGCGTCTATCTCGGAGAGTATAAAAGATGGAAGAGTGGTTTCTTGGCAAAAGATGATCAGGACATGAGGGTCTACTTGATGAACAGGAAAAAAATTCAAGATGGCGGAATTTATTTTTCCATAGAAAATGTATGGCGAATATTGACGGTTCCTTTTCAAAATTTGTTTTTATGGAAGAATTCTCATTTTGACGAATGGTTTGAAGAAAAAAATATGGAGAGAGATGATGATCGAAGGTTCGGATGATGGGTGAGGAGCACGGTCAGGGTATTAAAGATAGGTACCTACTTAGGGGCTGCTCAAACAAAAAGGGAGGGGCGGGGGGTTGATGGTCTTTGTTTTATGTTTTTCCTTTATGAGAATTTTCTTTTACGTCAGACGCTTGGCGTGCTGGCGCTTCCACTGTGCTCACTAGCATAGCAGTGTGTTGTTAAGATCAGAACACGTAGACAGTAAACCAGCTGCCCGATTATGTAAGAATTGTCGATCAAATCGTCAAAGTTCGGCGTCAAAGTAAAATAAACCATAACAGCATTAAATTAGAGCTCAATTTCGTGTTTCGAAATTGAGCTCTAATTTAATGCTGTTATGGTTTATTTTACTTTGACGCCGAACTTTGACGATTTGATCGGCCATTCTTACATAATCGGGGGGCAGGATAGTAGGACAGCGAGTAAGTAGACAGTGGACCACGCGCTCCAGTACGCGGTCCGCTTTAGCGGGCCGCGCAGCCACGCGCCATACTAGTTTATTTATGTAGGTACTGTGGTAGATAACCTAGACGTCATCAATGCTTTGCATCTGGCATGATTGTTGTTAAACAAAAGCCTATATTGCATAAAGGATAATAAATAATAATGCTTGGTCCATTGTAAGAAAATGCGCGTCACTTTTGATATTCAGCCGAGCTTGGTTGAATATGTAGGTAAGCCTAAGCCTAAATTTTAGGGCGAAAACATAATACGGACAAGAAAGGACAAAAAACCGCGTGAGATGACCACTTCTCATGGGAAACACGTTTAGCCTGTCGCGGTGGTATCTGCAGCTCCATAGTAAAGTGCATATGTGGACGTTGACAAAAAAAATATCCGTAGTGTGTTTTTAGCATTAGTCTTCGTGTTGTATATTAAAATTTTGAAACTACGCCTGCATGATATAATTTAGGTCATATAAAATTACATTCGCGGCCTCAGGTTCGCAAATTGATTTAACCACCATGTCCACCTCCGCAAATGGAATTATACTTTGCAATTAATTTTTTTCTCGTAAAGCATTTTAAAATTCAACGCGTGTAGCGAGCGGTATTTTATTTTTTAATTTCATGACTGGAATAATTTAGTTGGAAAACTAGGCACTTGAGTAGGTACGTTAATGTTTTGATTACCCTCTGTAACGCCAGTAATATCCTAGTAATGCCACAGTAATGCATAAGAAACCAAACTTTCATTTAAAAGGTAGTAAAATGAAATGTTAAATTTTTCGCAAAATATTTTTTTATAATACTAGAAGTTTTAGCTTGCACTGCATTGGAAGTGGCATTTTTCATTTTCAGAAAGTCGAAATATACGATTTTTAAAACAAATCCGAAATATTTATTCGCTTTGAATCGCTAGAGCCCACGCACACGGGCAACTTCAAGTCATCGGGACGCGCGCCGTATGGATGTTGCACGCCGACAAAAAGTTGCCAGCAACTTTTAGTTGCCCGTGATAGTTCAGTATCAAATAAGGACTTATAGGAACTCGATTGTCAGAGTCTTAAATTTTCCGTATACTTGACTTGTACTAATTGACTTCACTTGGCACTTTACAACCCGATAGCTATCGATACTTTTGACACACTACTAGTCACTACCATCTACCAAATTATACTACTGTAACGCAAATAAGGGGCCACACTAAAAGAGTACATAAAAATCGCAATAAGTTATGTGACATATAAAAACTCGTCATCTTATCATCTAAAGTTTAGCAGCTTGACTTCTATGAATTGGATTTAAAATTGCTCTCACCTAAAATTGATATTTCAGGTACTAGTAAAGAAAATATTTTGTATTTTCAATTCAAATATTATACTTGGAAAGGATGATCGTCTACACTCTAGGCAATCGCTTGAAGAAATGCAGCGATCTCAACTGAACTCAAATAAAATCGTAACGATCTTGTCATGCAATATCGCGCTGAGATTCGACGACATTATTATTCGAAATACAATTAATACGCATTTTTCCATAGGATAAGCACTGAGAACGGCGAATGCAATAGATTATGCGGCATATTGCGAAAACCTAGGCGCATCAGTGACGTGTCATAAGCCGAAATGGCAATATCATATCATACTTCATCATACTAATATTATAAATGCGAAAGTGTGTTTGTTTGTTGGTTTATTGGTTTGTTGGTTTGTCCTTCAATCACGCTGCAACGAAGCAACGGATCGACGTGATTTTTGGCATGGGTATAGTTGAGGACCTGGAGAGTGACATGGGCTACTTTTAATCCCGGAAAATTAAGGATTTCCCGTGGGACTTAAAAAAAACTTTCCACGCGGGCGAAGTCGCGGGCATCAGCTCGTTACAAATAAATACCTACAACGACTTTTATAATAATAAGAAACCAGCTTAAGAGTACAAGAAACAAGTATTTTAGCTTGTCCATCTGTGTAGTAGTCCCCTAAGACTTGCTGAAATTAAGCTGACGCCTATGATAGAGAATATGAGAAAATATTCACAAAACCAAAATAAAGTAGCCATTTTCAGACCATTATCGGATTTTATAATTTTACTATTTTGAGTCAATTTATGTTTTAGATTATGGTACCAACAAACAAAGGATGTAGGTAAGGTATTCTACAAACAATGCATTTAAAAAATCACATAGATATTTCTGATTGCAAGCCGAAAAATAAACCAAAATCCCTACACTTGGAAAAATAACAAACAATATCCTAAAACTGCGTTAACGAATAGCTAACCCATTATTTTATTGGGGTCAGTTCGAAACCTACAAAAAAGTGCAGCAGCTTAAAAAAGGTAGACTGCAGGTATTGATGTATAGACTAGCTATGTAAAAAAAAAAAAAAAAATTAGGTGCCCGTATTCTACTTAATTTCCATTAAACAATTATTTTTTCTTATAAACTAACAATTATTTTTTCAATATTCGGAAATTTCAGTATCGTTGTAGAAATTGGTTTTAATAGTAAATAATAGACAGATGCCCAATTATTAAACTGCGGTTCCGGTTATTATCACTAACATGTCGCCAACCCGCATTGGAGCAGCGTGGTGGGTCTAAGCTCTAAATTCTAATTCCCTCTCTCCTATGAGAGTGTAGGCCTGTGCCCAGCTGTGGGACGTTAATGGGCTGTAGTGGCGGTGGTGGCCCAATTATAGCTATTTGTCGTACTTAACAAAAATTAAAAAATATTGAAGTGGGTCACATTGTTATTTGCACATTAATTAAAAAAAAGCTAACAAAGCTGGTATTTTCAGCGAATATAAAAGGTGGCTTATTCTGTTGCTATCCCTTTCATTAGGTTTAGGCCTGTTAATTTAATTTAGTTTACGAATTATTGTGCACTTCAGAATATTGTAAGCCGAAATGTGATTATAGTAAAGCTATTATTAGATAAATAAGAAATACTTAATAAAATAATAACTACTATACCAGATAAATTATACAGAAGAAAAATAATTTCCGCGCCATATTTCATCTCCATTAATAACTCCCGGGTTTTGCATAATATTTTAATTTAAAACACTTTACATTAGTAGGTATTAGGTACGTCCTGTGCTGTTCATTAATGTTCTATGATGAATTAAGCTGAGTACACACCAATTACCATAGACCCTCTATTAGAACCTTTTCGAACAAAAATGGCACGAATGAGCCAACACCGTTTTAACGCTCGAATATTAATGAGCTGTGCCACGCAGGAGCATTAAAACTTAATCAAAGCCTTATACCGTTGATAATAAGGGACAGTATTCATTTTTTATTCGTTTTCTGCTTTCAATTTAGATAGGCAAATAATTCTTTTTATTCAGAAATAGTCCTGTCCTCGGGAGGTGTAGTTTCGTATTCAGAGCTTTATTTCAGTCGTAGGCACTTGAAATTTCTTAGCACCAACGCTGTTTTCTTTGTAAGTGAATAAATTCTTGTAAATTACGATTTCGCTCCAGTAGCAGCACCTAAAAATAAATTAATTTTATTTGGTTGGTATATTATGTAGTAAGTACTTACTTTATGTTCTTTCTTTTAAATTGCAAAAAGGTCGCTTTAGCTATTTCACTTATAATATTACTGGCTGATGCCCACGACTTCGTCCGCGTCGATTGGGGTTTTTCGGTTTCAAGCGGGAACTCCTTGTTTTCCCGGGATGAAAATCAGCCTGTGTTATTCCAGACTATAATATATCTTAGTGCCAAAATATTACATCCAGATCCGTTCAGCCGTTCTGGCGTAATTTAATCAAACCATTCATCCATACAAAATTTCCTATTTTTATGTGTGCAGTTAGAATAAAGTCACATTCTGAACAAAATACTTCCTGAATTGAATGATTTCGATGCGTCATATCGCTATACGAGTCAATAATGAAATGAAGTTTTCAAACCACAGTAGAATCGTGATTAAAAACAAAGGGGCACATACAAAACAAATTCAAAAGACCAGGTGCGGTCGCATTTACAAATTATTTTGTCATCGGACTCCGTGGCTTTCACAATTAACCTAATTATTCTTGTATCAGTTTCGGTTTCTGTATTTTCCGATGTCATCGTTTTGTTGATTGGAATTAAAAAAATATATTTAAGCGGTGTTTAATTTAACTTTTACTAATTTTAATTTTACTTCCCCGGGATATAATCTAACCCTGTATACAAAATTTCATCAAAATCGGTTGACTAGATAAGCCTTGAAAGCGTAACAGACAGACAGACAGACACTTTCGCATTATATTAGTATGATATTAGTATGATGAGTAGGATACGATGTTTCAATAACAATTATACATTTACGAAGGCGGCCGACGTCCATTTTGATTAGTTAACGCCCGACCTAAACCGCGTTGCGGTCAAACCAATATGCATCACTCTGAAAATCAGTATGGTTAGTATGAGATTTTGTATCAACCGACTTCGGTAGAATTTGAGACCGTCGAAATACAATACCGCCAGAGTAAAATAGATCTGAGTACCTTGATTCAAAGCCGAAAATCCAGTATCACCAATTTTAATTTAGCAAGGCTTCCGCATCGCTCGAATTCTATCAAAGTTGATGAGATTTAAAATCAACGCTTATTGATTTTAGATTTAACTAACATTATATGTATAATGTTTCCATTAGATATCCATTTTATTTTAGTCTTAAATAATAATCGGTAATTCTTTTAATGCTATAATATTATGTTATTGCTCTATAAATAAGTAAAAATTATTGTTATGTTCCAAAAAGTCCTGATAATTAATAACAATTTTTTTAATAAATTAAACTGCAGTAAAATATTTTCAAATAAGGCTAACTATTAAACAATAACGAGTGAAAGATTAAACAAACATGCCTACTGCAGTGTTAATTATTGGTCTAAGATCCGAATCTAAATCGAAACGTACCGGTTTGATAAGAGAATCAAATTTATTTTATAATAAATTTCATATATTAGAAAATAAATTAAAAATGGGTAGACAACAGAAATCCTGGACAGAATATTTTTAATTATTTTTTGAAAAATGATTTTTCATAAAATGTTGCAAAATGAAGATAATAATAAAATTTTATACTGGACTTAAAGTATAGAGCATATAGAATGTGCAATCGTAGGGTAGACTATTATTTACCTGGATAAATAATGGAAATAATAGTCTACCCTATTATTTACCTGGATAAATAATGGAAATAATAGTCTACCCTACGATTGCACATTCTATATGCTCTATACTTTAAGTCCAGTATAAAATTTTATTATTATCTTCATTTTGCAACATTTTATGAAAAATCATTTTTCGAAAAGTAATTAAAAATATTCTGTCCAGGATTTCTGTTGTCAACCCATTTTTAATTTATTTTCTAATATATGAAATCTATATATATAAAATTCAAAGTCCTGACTGACTGACTTATATATCAACGCACAGCCTAAACCGCTGTGGCTAGAAACTTGAAATTTTGACAGTAGGTTCGTTTTGTGACGTAAGCGCTCACTAAGGAAGGATTTTTCAAAATTCCACCCTTAAGGGGGTGAAATAGGGGTTTAAAGTTTGTATGAAAGTCCGTCATTTCTCAAGTTATATCAACGAAACTTGGTATTTTGGCTTTCGGTAAAAAATAAAGGAATACGTATGTCACAGTTTTTCGAAATTCCACCCCCAAAGGGCTGAAACAGGGGTTGAAAGTTTGTAGGAAAGTCCGTCATTTTTCAAGCTGTAGCCATGAAACTTGGTGTTTGGGATTTCGGTCTGTAATGAAAAAATACGTGATTCACAGTTTTTGAAAATTCTATCCCCAAGGACGTCAAATAGAGAGTTTATCCTTCAATCACGCCGAAATAGAGCAACGGATCAACGTGATTTTTTGCATGGGTATACTTAGTTGAGGACTTGGAGAGTGACATAGGCTTCTTTTTATCCCGGAAAATTAAGGAGTGCCTGTGGGAATTAAAAACTTATGCCACGCGAACGAAGTCGCGAGCTTCCTCTAGTTTATTATAAAATAAATTTGATTCTCTTATCAAACCGGTACGTCTCGATTTAGATTCGGATCTTCTACTAGTAATAATATTATGTAAATCATAATGATTTGTCACGTGATTTCATTTAAAATTCAAGCACATTTAAATTTAATGCCATTCGAAAATTTGCTACGGGCTTATAATGACGTATGTATTACATTTTACCTACACTACAATCGCCTTAATACGAAAACACACTACATACAAAAAATTGCCTGGCTGACAATAAGTCCGTGCGTGCATTTATTTATTTGTTTAACTAGGACCATATAAATAAAACATAAAATTAAAATTATATGGAGCGGCACACATCATCGCGACAGGATGAAACGTCTTTTCCCTTCGACATAGACGTTTCGCGTGGGTGTTTTGACCTGTCCGAAGTGCGTTTTTGGTCTTCTGCATAGCGTTGACCACAATTCATACTTCCATACTAATCCATAATATATTTTTTATACATCGACATCGATGTATAAAAATTATATTAAGATACTAGTAGCAACGTTGGCAAAGGACTTATTTCGTAGACCCAAAGATCTTTAATAAACATTGACAGGTTGACCCTTATGAGGGTCAAAGTGATGAATATTAGGATGACCGCAGCAATTTCGGTTTTTTCTGTCCTGTGTCTGTTTTGATTAGTATCCACTTCGGTAAAATTAGAAAGGAGATCTTAGAGAAAACCTTCAAGCATTTGTGACTGTAGCAGTCGAAAATGAAACTTAAATAAGATTTTAATAAGTAACAGTAAATAAAACTAATGAATAAGAATTTAACTAACTTATACTTATTTTTTAAATATAAGAATTTAATAAGTCATAGTATCTTAAACCTGCTAATGATCGCGACTTAGTACACGTGGATGTAGGTTTCTTCAAAATCCCTTGGAAACTCTTTGAATTTCCAGGATAAAAAGAAGCCTGTGTCATTCTCTAGACCTTTGACTATATTCATGTAAAAAACACTCCGTTGTTCCACAGTGGCTGGATTGAAGGAAATACGAACAAACAAACACACTTTCGCATTTATAATATTGGTAGTAATTTAAATCCTAGGAAGTCACTGGTAAAACGTCACGATTCCCTTCAATATGAGTTAAAGGGAAGCTGGTTTAAATACTATTGAATGATCCCTTACACTTTCGAGCGAAATAATTTTGTGAAACAAATCCGAGGTATCTTTCCAACAAATCCACCATATTATGTAGAGACTTAACTAGATAACTATAGTAGTAATAGTCTGTTAGTATTCTGTGCCAGTCGTTGACCTGAGCGTTTTTTCATGGACCACCGCATGATTCGACATAATGCGGTAAATCATATCTACTCTTCTAAGCAGGCAGCTTCATGCGAGTACCAATATTGGTACTGGAAAATACGGAACCCAAATTCGAAACGGAAATCGGATTAACTGTTCACGCCGTGTTCTATGTACTAACCTAACGGAATAATTAGGCCACATCCAGAACACAAGAGGTAAATGCCAGATCATTTTGTCATGTGACGGCAAATAA
Source organism: Erebia ligea (assembly GCA_917051295.2). NCBI lineage: Eukaryota > Metazoa > Arthropoda > Insecta > Lepidoptera > Nymphalidae > Erebia > Erebia ligea. The sequence continues at coordinate 8,996,656 of OU785236.1, forward strand.
GGCTTCGTGGTGCATAATATAAGTTAACTTGTAATACAAATACTACTACAAAAGTTAATATGACTCTATAAAGCGCCAATACGGCAGAATTCACTATGGCAGTGCCGTATGAAACGTGAAGCGTACGAAGGAGATTGATCGTAGTTCGCGACATTTGAAATACGTACCTTTTAGCTTTTTTTTACAACATACAAAGTACACCGATTCGGATCCCCACCGAGTAGTGAACCTAGGTATCCCCTTATAAGAACGTAAAAGTTCCGACTCGCACTTTTTTTAGTATTCGGTTCACTACCACAGATGCTAGATGCGCTGCGGTATTTATCTATTAACTCTGTATTTTATTAGATTATAATTATATTAATATTTAAAGGGTAAGTAGATTGACAGCGTTCAATTTAATTAACGGAACCTGTGTAATTGGAAACACCTCAAAGGTCGGATACCAATGCCAATCTGGCTCGTTATTAATCTTAGATTTCAACATATCTCCATTAATTAACGTTGATATTAATAAAGGTATATAAAATAATATACCACGGTCTTGGTGTTAATTAAAATACTTAAGCAATAACTTCGTACTTACTTTTTATATTGTAGAGACTGATTTACAATTACATCGCAATGTAGCAGGTTTTGGGCTAGATTTTCAGGGAGGTATATATCTGTAGGATAGTCAGCGTTAAAGTTTATTTTTCAGAATTAGTACCTACACAGTGCACTTTTTGAACGTCGAATTTACAAAGTATAAGATGTGATGGTGATAATTAAAGACAAAGCTATGCAGGTTCCAAACGCGCCAGAAGAGCCCACAATAAATTCAGCCGGATGGTTGCAATAATAATCAATTCTTTATTATTTTAAGTCCGTCTTTTTATACCTATAGAGACTTTCGATGCCGCTTTTTAGTTGCTATACGCCTTAATATAGAAATCATTATTGCTAAACCCTCTAGTGTTTAGCTTTCGATACCAAGTCACGTGAAAGCTCAATTCCGCTACCGACGCCATGATGCTGCAGCGACTGGTAAAAGTCTACAGAGACGCAACTACAGAGGCGCGGCACGTAGGGGCAAGTATTCTTTGTACAATTATGTCGCAGTTCATCTCCGTGCAGTCGCTTAAGTGGGCCCAGCTCCATACAAACTCAAACAAAGAATATTTGCCGCTACGTGCCGCACCCCGCCGTGCATCTCTAACCGCCAAGACTCTACCGCACCGGTTCGGAACTAAACAGAGAGTACTCAAAAATGACTAGATACCGATATTCTTTATAGGTTTATTTTCGTATAAGAATTATTTACTATAATATTATAGTAGTTTTTACATGTATTTACAATTTAACAGACCGTAAATTCATGGATTTACACTCCAATTACTAACTTTGCCGCAGTTTTACGTGAATACGGAACCGACCTGAATAGAACAATGGAAAAACTGTTCAATAAACCCTTCTTGATATATTGCTTTTTTTCAAATGAAATGACTCGCATGCTCTATTTTCGGTTAAAACTAAATTTAACTAAAGGTTTTTAATTCGGATTTTAGTTTAGTGTATAGTTAAGTTACAATAGGGGGCTCTTCAAACGGCGGATAAACAAACTCAAAAGCCGGCAACGCATTAGCGGTTCCTCTGGTGCTGCAAAATATTCATGGGCGGCGGTAATCACTTAACATCAGGTGACCCGCCTGCTCGTTTACTTGCTTTATTTATTTTAAAAAAAAATCATCACGGTGAAATATTAAATTTGTTTTCATTAATCATCATAATTTATGGCAGTGGTAAATTCACTTGACGATTCTAAACCACTCGGACAAGTTAATTTGAATGTTATATAAATAGTAGGTACATTTAAACATTTGGATTGAATTGAATTTACGAGTAATTCTAAATAAAGGAATTGGTAGAAAATACCTACAGCTTCCTTTTAGCTTTTACGGCACGCATTTTGCTTGATATTGGGGACCAACACGAACGTACCTTTAACGATCTTGATTATACAGGGCAGGATACATTTACAAAATCGAATAAAGAACGACAAAATTCGATAAAGACGTTTACAACTAACATTGTAGAACATCTCCGACACTCAGATCACGTCGCTGGAGCGCCTAGAATTTCTCAATGAGCCGCATAATCTATTGCATTTCCCGATACCGGAGCTTATATGATGGAAAAATCGGAATTCTGAACGTTGAAAACTTGTCCTGCGAATAATAATTTCGCTGAATCTCCGCGCGATGTTGCACGTTACGAAAATTGCTACAATTCCATTTGAGGCGGCTTCAAGCGATTGCCAATGCCAAAGCCTGGGCTGAGGAATGACTTTTAGGTACTCGTAAAAATTTTATTATATTTTCAAGCATGCATAATGCGCCATGGTTGTTATTTGTTATATTGAAAAATTTGTATCTACGAGTATATGAAGGACCAAAAAAGTATACATTAATGGTTTTTCCGTAAAAACGCGTAACCATTTTAAAAATCAGATGATTCCCGCGACTTCGCCCGCGTGGACTAAGCTTTTTTCCATTCCCGCGGGAACTCCTTCATTTTTCGGGATAAAAAGTAGCCTATGTCCTTCCCCGCGATATAACCTATCTCTCTCTGTACCAAATTTCATTAAAATCGGTTAAATAGGTGGGCCGTGAAAGCGTAGCAGACAGACAGATACACTTTCGCATTTATAAAATTAGTATGGAATTAGTATGGATTGGTGTTCTAATTTTCTAAAAAAAATCTAGAATAGAGTTTAACGTACTTTATTGTAGCTTTTTATTTAAATACGCGTTGAATTGAGAACCTCCTCCTTTTTTTGGAAGTCAGTTAAAATTTCGTATACTTTCGAAACTATTGGTTAATATTTTCAGATTTCTAGTTCGAATGTGGGTTTTGCGACATTCATAAGCCTTTATATAAAAGTTTCATAAATTCATGTTCAATATTCATTATGATAATATGAAACTTTATAACTCCCGTAAATTGGGACCTCATCAAAGGTTGGAGCTTCGTCAAAGGCAACTCTTTTCACTTTTATCTTTTATCAAGAATTTTTTGATACTTAATAACCGTGTTCGAGTCATTAGCGAGCTCCAAAAATTATAATATTTTGGGGTATACTTTTATTGCTTTTATTTTATTACAAAATCCCTTTGAGGTGTGCAATATAATTTTATATTGGTACTATATTTGAATAACCTTATTTTCCTATTACTTTTAACAAGAACTTTTATCTGTAATAGGTACTCCTTTGTGGCTCTGCAAGAACCAAATTGAAAAAATTATGATTAGTATGTTATTTGAATATCAAAAATCTGATAATTTTTATATCCATCGATTCGTTTATGTCTGTCTATTGCCTTTTACTATATATACTACACAGTACAATACGTACAATACTTAGCACATATTACTATTTAACTATTACTATACAGTACATTAGGTACTCATTAAATACTCTTATTATCATTTTACTTGTCTTTTCCCTTTTACGTACACCTGCCTACACACAAATAAATAACAGTATAAATTACGTTACCACACTCATGTTACGTCATAAAGTATTACGCCTTATCGATTATTGGGCTAATACTTCCAACTACTAATTATTAGATCCCTCCATATGACACCTGCTCCTTCTAACAAGATAATTTGAAGGGGTTGCGTGTGTTATGTAAGCTTCGATGTAAATAATTTAATGTGTTTGTCGACTAGTCAAGCAACGTATTGCGTGAGAAGTAGACACTAAAGCACCGATCGCACCACAGGCGGTTATGGCTAACGTTTAATTTGATCACCTAAAAAAGCCTCTTTGGATTGCAATAGTCACGGTACTACTTTTTGCCACAATTTTACTTATTTATTACCTATAATAATTGATGTAAGAACATTGACTTCTTTTGCTTGCTTGCTTTTAGGTAGAGCAACTTTAAGTATGACGATAACTTTTCGTGGCTTAAGTACGAGTACCTATATTCATTTACAACGATGTCGTAGATACTTCGTAGTACAATCAATCGTAGGATACAACAGTATCAGCCAGAAACAGATATTGTGATACGATTATGTATTTCGAGTATTAAAATTAGGTCTGTTCGTTTACTATGCGTTTTCAAATAACTAATTTAAATTGACGTTCTGACCCACAGTTGTTGTTGACTCGTGAATTGCGCGAAGGGAACTGCATTGCACCCAAGGCAGAGTATAAAGTATGTTTTTTAATATCTAATCTAGTACATATTTTTATCAATGTAAACTGGCTAAATTACAACTATACATAATATCCGGATAAACTCACGTGTTCTGTCAGGAACTAGTCGGGCATTTTCCTGACAGAACACGTGAGTTTATCCGGATATTATGTATAGTTATAATGAATATCACTCACGATAGTTTAAACGTTAAAATGGCTAAATTACTATTATTAAAACCACCTGCCCGGTGGAGAAAAGAAAATAAGCTCTTCAAAGTGTGTACTTTTATTTTTATGAATTCGTAAGCCTTGTTTGGATGACCTCCGTGACTTCTTGCAAGTTTATATCAAACTATAGCGTTAATTACCTCTCGTAAACTGTGCTAAATAAATTAAGGGCCAGAGCACTCAGTGCTCCCAGCCTGTATTTTTATCCACTACAAGTTAGCCCTTGACTGCGATCTCACCTGATGGTAAGTGATGATGCAGTCTAAGATGGTAGCGGGCTAACCTGATATTATTATTAAATACTCGAAGATACAGTAACACTAACAACGCTATTCCTTTGTTCTTGAGTAGCACGCTAAAGTCTTTTGTTTCCTGTTATAGTCTTACGTACATTTCATCGAGGCTGAGAAGGTTAATTACTTTACGAAGGTATGTACTCTGCTACAGGTTAAAGCTAGCTCTTCTACCAGATATAAATCTCCTTACTTTAATATTTTAAATTCTGTTTATTAATGCTATAATACTTTCACCAAATAGTGCCTTATTTTAACTATATAATATTATCCACTAACTATAACTATCAACTATAACTATAAACAACTGAACTTCATTTTTAATTTGCTGGAAGAATGCAACTAAGCATGCCGCCCAAAAATTAGTAGTGGTAGTAGTAGATTCACTCGACTATTCAAAAGCACTTGTTAAAAGTGTATTTGAATAAAATATATTTGACTTGAAGAGCACGTGACTCACTCAAGAATACCCAATAAAAACTATAGTGTATTCAAAAGTGAGGCGTCTCAGGGTCCCAAATAGAGGATGTAACTGAGACAACAACTGAACCCCTGCTGAGAAGTCTACGTAATAATGCGTAGGCACTCTATATCACATTTCATGATATAAAATATTGTTGTCGTGCTGTTCCTCTATATTAACGTTAAAAATTTAAGAAGCCCAAAGTGTATTTGTTAAATCTATATATATAAAATTCAAAGTCCTGACTGACTGACTGACTTATATATCAACGCACAGCCTAAACCGCTGGTCCTAGAGACATGAAAATTGAAGGGTGTGTTCTTTGTAAAGAGAAGGTATCCACTAAGAAAGGATTTTTTGAAATTCCACCCCCAAAGGGGTATAATTAGGGTTGAAAGTTTGTATGAAAGTCCGTCATTTTTCAAGTTATATCCATGAAACTTGGTATTTGAGCTACCGGTTTAAAATGAAGAAATACGTGTTTCGCCATTTTTGAATATTCTACCCCCAAAGGGTTGAAATAGGGAATGAAAGTTTGTATAAAAGTCCTTTATTTTACAAGATATTTTTCAAGTTAAATCTACGAAACTTGGTATTTTAGCTTTTGGTAATAAATAATCCGTCACAATTTTTTAAAAATTCACCTCCAAAGGGGTTAAATAGGGGTTGAAAGTTTGTATGAAAGTCCGTCGTTTTTCAAGCTATAATAGCCATTAACTTAGTATTTGGGCTTCTGGTATAAAATGATGAAATACGGATTTCACAGTGTTTGAAATTTCTATCCCCAAGGACGTCAAATAGAGAGTATGTTTTTCAATCACGCCGCAAGTGAGTATAGATGAGGACCTCGAGAGTGACATAGGCTTCTTTTTATCCCGGAAAATTCAGTTGTGCCTGTGGGAATTAAAAACTTATGCCACGCGAACGAAGTCGCGGGAGTCCGCTAGTATATATATATATATATATATCCTAACTCTTAATGGACACCGACACAGTACAGTAAACCGAATAATAGATTGAGGGAAAATGTGACAGCTTCATGTTTCTCAGACTGCTTTAACTTGTAACTCAAATATGAAATCAGTAATTACGAGTAAACTATAGTTCGCGCACGAGTTGAATGCAGAGCAAATGTATGGTGACACATACATTAATTACTCTGCATTCAACTCGCGCGCGAACTGTACATTCCGTAAAACGATCTCAAATCTCATAGTACAATCTCAATTGCAGTAAGTCGTGATTGGCTGAACGTATACAGTACCTATTCTTGCTGCGACTATAGATTTTGGCAGTAGAGCGTTAGCCAATCGGGTGCAGATACACTGGTTACAGTGTAGCAATCGCTAGCGACAGAAACGACGCGATGCGACACGACGCGATACGACGCCATAGAAAATGACAAACTTGTTTACGCGACAACGTAGGGCACGTGAAGGGTCAGCTACTGTTTGATACTGTCGCGTCCCGTCATATCGAGTCGCAGTGTCGCATGACGTTACACCCAAAAAAGGGATGTCTCCGAAATGTAATGTTGTCCGTAGTCGGGTTACAGTTGTATTATAGGTACTTACGGTTTGTTTATATCAATGTTAGTAAACTTAAATCCGCATTAATCATAGCAGACGAACCGGCTCCGAAGCGAAATAACGACGCGATCGAGTTAATGGCACTTTTATCATCAGGACAATCAATAATGGCGACCCTGGGCTCAATAAAAATGATTAATACCTCCACAGGAAGTGTCCACTCGCGTGTGATAGATGCCCGGATGTGTTGAGATGTTTGCCCGTGGTTCCAGGGCGGTTAAGCTGGTCGCACATTGCGTTTTGATTCGGAGAATCGATTCGATATAATGAAGAACAGTTTTTTCGATTCGATACATTCTACGGAAAAAGTTTTTTCTTGTTCTTTAAGAAACTAGGAGCTAATTTCGTAAAGAGGCCAGGGTGAATTGCTCCACCCTGGCTTAAGTTTTGATTAAGTGCCTTAGAAACTTATGAAAAACTAGATAATGCCCGCGACTTCGTCCACATGGATTGATGTTTTTTTTTAATTCCCGCGGGAACTCCCCAATTAAATAGTATGTAAATGTCTATGTCCTTCCCCAGGATATATACTATCTCCGTACCAAATTTCACCAAAATCAGTTGAGTAAGTAGTTGGGCCGTGAAAGCGTAGCAGACAGACACACTTTCGCATTTATAATATTAGTATGGATCTTCTAACGCCATAATACATAATCTAATATATAAAATTTCCATGTCACAAAGTTTGTTACCGTACTCCTCCGAAACGGCTAGACCGATTTTTACCAAATTTTTTATGCATATTTAGTAAGTATGAGAATCGGCTACTATCTATATTTCAAACCCCCACGCGGACGGAGTCGCGGGCATCAGCTAGTTTTATTATAAAGATCGTTGATTAGTAACACCCAAAAAGATACGGATTTTTAATTTACTGTATGCTAAAACCGTCAAGATGCGAATAAAAGACATGATTTGAATAGGTACTGCTTTCGAATATAGTGGATTGCTGAAATTAAGCAATCAAACGAATTTTAATACCTTGCTTAGGACTGCAATAAAGACAACTATAAATTTTCACTTGGATTACAAAAGCTAACAATAATTATAATTATTAATAGCGGACACTCGAATGAAAGGGCGTTAATTATAACTATAAATAGGTCAATCCCACTTGATGGATTAACCTCGATTACAAATGAGTACCTATGTAATAAAAACCGGCCAAGTGCGTGTCGGACTCGCGCACCGAGGGTTCCGTACAAACCTGTAGTAAGTTTTACGATTTATGACGTATTAAAAACAAGACGAAATGAACCGCAAAACTAACTTTGTTTGTAGAGGTTTATTGTTAATATCAAAAAATTACGTTTGTTGTATGGGAGCCCCCCTTTAATATTTACTTTATTGATATTTAATTATTTATTTTGAAAGGTAATATACAAGTTAATATTCTGGGAAAATTTGAACCGTCTACCTGTTACCGTTTTTAATATTGAGCAAAAAAATACGAAAAAAACACGTTTATTGTATGGGGACCCCCCTTAATATATATATTTTTTTAATTTTTAGTATTTATTGTTATAGCGGCAACGGAAATACATCATTTGTGAAAATTTCAGCTTTCTAGCTATCACGGTTTATGAGATACAGCCTGGAGACAGACAGACAGACAGACAGCGGAGTCTTAGTAATAGGGTCCCGTTTTTACCCTTTGGGTACGGAACCCTAAAAAGTAACACGTACGGAAAGTAATTAGCGTTACTGGTGTTTTCGGAAACACAACTTCCGAAATCCTTAATCGACATCCCCTATGATTGATACCAATTTGCGATACGAGAAAAACATTGTACATTATCCCGTGAACGATAACGAAATGTATCTGTAGAGAGCAGAGTTTAATTAAAATTGTATCATTTTATTGCCTTTTCTTTTTCTGGCGTGTAAATTTATGTAATTTATGGAATGGCTTATTTGAAAGGTTTTTTTCTGTGTCAATCTGCAGGTATTTTATTACTTATTTTGACATGTTTATTTTTTAAATAATATAATCCTTAAGGTATCCTCCAATAAAGCACAATGCATATCTATCCTATATACTATATCCCTACTTCCTTACTTATAATATATATAATATATATAATATAATATTATAAACGCGAAAGTTTGTATGTATGTATGGATGCATGGATGTTTGTTACTCTTTCACGCCAGAACAACTGAACGGATCTGGATGAAATTTGGCACAGTGATAGATTATAGTCTGGAATAACACATAGGCTACTTGTTATCCCGAAGAATAAAAGAGTTCCCGCGGGGACCAAAAAACCTCAAATGCATGTTTGTTACTAAATCACACTAGAACGGCTGAACGAATATGGATGAAATTTGGCACAGAGATAGATTATAGTCTGTTACTCAATCACACCAGAACGGCTGAACAGATGTGGATGAAATTTGGCACAGAGATAGATTATAATCTGGAATAAGACACAGGGTACTACTTGTATCCCGGAAAATTAAAGAGTTTCGCGGGAACCAAAAAATCTTAATCCACGCGGACGATGTCGCGGGCATCAGCTAGTTACAAATGATATGTTTATGTATTATTGTAACGGCTTTCAATACTTTAAGAACGTTATTGCTACAACGGGAAGGACTGGACCCTTCGTTATTTTTTTCGGTCTACGCCGGTTCACGGTTTACTCAACGACTAAATTGCTATTTTTAATCTTAATCTATACATAAATAAAGTGAAAAGCCAAGCAATTTAGCGTTCCGGTGCGATGCCGTGTAGAAACCGAATAGGGGTATGGGTTTAATATAACTGCCATGCCCCTAACAGGTTAGCCCGGTACCATCTTAGACTGCATCATCATTTACCATCAGATGAGATCGCAGTCAAGGGCTAACTTGTAGTGGATAAAAAAAAGGTTACTGACTAATCTATTTAGGCACAGCGCAAACCACTGTGGAGGCATCGGGCTGAAATACGATTTTTAAAAATGTAACCCCTAAGTGGGTAAAATAGGGGTCTGAAATTTGTATGAATTTTCTGCGGTCCACGCAGTCGTGGTTGCGAACAAAAGGCTAGTAGCTTTTAATTAAACCCTCGCAATTTAATTTACTAAGATGACTGAATTTTAGTAATAAGTAATTTATCATTTACGAAAACCTAATTACTGCTCTAGTCTGCATGTTCAGCTGTCACCATAGTTGTCATGTTTAGCCTAGAGAAGTTAGGTCGTTGTAACTAATTAACTATTATATATTTATAAGTACTTATTACTTGCCTCGTTGGTCTAGTGGTTAGCATGTTCGACAAAATCCCGGGTTCGGGTCCTGGGTCGGGCCATAATTATTAGGCGTTGGGTTTTTCCGGCTAGAAATTCTCAGTACTAGCCTGGAGTTTGTGGTGTTTCATCCCCGTGCCTCGGAGAGCACGTTAAGCAATCGGTCCCGGTTATTATCACTAACATGACAATCGTCGTTAAAGCCCGCCAACCCTGGGGTCTAAGCTTAGTGGGACGTTAATGGGCCGTAGTGGTGGTGGGGTATATAATATTACACTGACTCATTTCACGTTTATTGCTAACACTTGTACCTAGATATTATTTTAGATATTTACTTCAGAATGAATGTGTACACCAGGCGCCTTAGATTTATCAAAACAGCAGAAGCCAACCACAGAAGTTTATTTTCCTCTCCGTTAAATATTAAGATCCAAAATACATTTGGACACCTAAAAATCGTCTCGCGTAACAAAAGAAAAACTTTAAATCGGACTTGATTCACGGAATCGCATCAAACTTAAAACCGAAACGTACTACAATGCAACTTCTGTAAACAAAATAAAGTCGGAAGCGACAAACAAAACAAAACCCAAGGGAAAGCTCTAGATCTCAATAAAGACACCCAACTTACTACTTCGAAGGAGTTAGTAACTTCATCACGTTTCCGTTGCTCATTTCAGCGCTTAGTTTTGTATTAAAGTGAAAGTTTTACGATTCTTGCGGACAGTGAACCTGTACATCCATGTATCTCGTACTACTAGCTACTGTAGGGTTATCACACGTGATATTATCCATACTCTACACTACATACTTCCTAATATTTTATCAATACTAACATACTGTAGGTATCTGTCCATAACCTCTTCACAACTTGGCGCAGGAGAAGGATTGAGGATTGGGTGCGATGGACCTCATTGGAAAAGGCCTGTTTATGTTATATACGCATGATGTAATGATTAAAATAGTACATTGTTCACCGAGGGGAGAAAGTGACCGATTACTATCGAGGGTGTAGTTTGAGGCCCGAGGCGTAGCCGAAGGGCCGCAATACACGCGAGGTAGGAATCGTACTTTCTACCGAGTGATACATAGTGCTTTATACTACACCTGCGAGGAAAATAAGCGATAATTAGTGATTAAACGAACTTACAAAGGTTTAAAATAATAAATAAAATAAATATTTTTTATTTCAGGCAATTTTACAAACCCATATTCAAAATACAGAAACATTAAAAAAAAAAAAAAGAAAAAAAAAAAAAGAAAAAAAAAAAAAAAAAAAAAAAAAAAAAAGGTTTAGGTTAATAGTTAATAATAGTTAATAGTCCTTAATTAGGTTAGGCTTATTGTTTTCAAAAAATTAAAAAAAAAAAATGACGTTCTATCTTATCTATATGAGTCGCTTCATTCGAAGCTTCACTATCACAACTAGACTACATTTTGAGGATTATTTCAATATAGATTTCGATATCGACAATCGACATCGATATCGACAATCGACATCGATACCAACAATCGACATCGATACCGACAATCGACATCGATATCGATATCGACTATCAATATCGGATATCGACTATCGATATCGATAATCGACGTCGATGTCGACAATCGACATTCACCATATTATTTGACTTTTCTATGTCAAATATGGTGAAGCTGCTTCTAATATTATATTTCCTTAAGGTAAGACATCCAAATTCTCAACGTCCATACCATATTTACATAAAATTAAAAAACAACAGCGCGTTAGAAATGGATTTTCATACAGTTTTCTCCCCGCTTAGCACGTTAGAAATGAAATTTCATACATCTTTTCCTCCCGCTTAATTGGTTTGTAGCAATGACGTACTTTCTACCTCGTTTTGACCAAAGCAAGAGGGTACTTTCCGAGCGGGTGTAGTATAAAATTTATTATTAAAATAATTACAGCGAAAACATAAGCATGACAAACTGCGAGGCGTATATATGCGTATTCTGACACTTCGTTGACAAGTTTTTCTTTGAACTAAGCTTGTCCCATCTATCTCGACGACGATCTGAGCTTGAACGGTAACGTAATATACATTAAATCTAAGAAGATTAATTTATAATAAAACCATCTTTCCTTCCGGAATCCGTACGAAATTATCAAAAACCTAATCCGCGATGACTTTGCTAATAAATATAAAGCAAAGTAGACATTTTTTAAAATACTGCAGACACATTTTCATCCCCACGACCTGCAGGTGGTTGTCTGGTCTGGTTCCTACTATCATTATTATAGGTCTTCTTTGCATCATACTCTCAAATCATGGAACCAGCTTCTACCTGCTGTGTTCCTTCAACACTACGATATCGGCCATGTGGCGCATAAACAATTCCCTAAAAGCTGGCAAGGCATTGGCGGCCTTCCCCTCACATCACCGCTGATCGTCACTCACTATTCGTAATTTAAAAAAAGTTCACGAAACACACATTGATGTAGAATTTTAGTACCTGAAACACATCTTTGATCATTTATTGACATAGCCAAAAAATATAACCAAAACTTTAAAATGCACCGATGGAAAAATGAAAGAAGAAAACTTGAGAAACCTCTAGAATGCAGTAAAAACCCCCAACTATGTTATAAATCAGCAGTTAGTAACTTCATCACGTTTTCGTTGCACATTTTAGTGCTTAGGGTTTCTATTAACGTGAAAATTTTATTATTCTTGGAGAATAATAAACCGTTTATTATATTATCTGTCTCGATACTTTGATCTGCTGAAGAATTACATAATATACGTTAAAGGTGATGGTATAGGTATTATGTATTATAACTGCCTCGTTGGTCTAGTGGTTAGCATGTTCGACTGCGGCCGACGAGGTCTCGGGTTCGAGACTTCGAATCCCGGGTTGGGACATAGCAAATATTGGGTTTTCTAACTAGAAATTCTCAGTACCTGCTAGCCCGCAATTAGGAATTAGGTGTTTCACCCCCGTGCCTCGGAGAGCACGTTAAGCCATCGGCCCTGCGCCTGATCTCTCTCCGGTCCCATCGGGTTGTGAGAGTAAAGGAGCAGAGAGTGCACCTGTGTTTGCGCAAACATTTGTGCACTATAATATCTCCTGCGCAGATGGCCAATTTCTCTGGAGATAGGCCGCCGTGGCCGAAATTCGGTCGGAAGGAGATTTTTATAAAGCAAAAAGTGTAACTCTTTGTTTGTTAGTTAATATCTTCTGAAAACGAAAAAAATATTATTAATGTACACTCTAGACACTCTTTGGCTCAGTTTACAGTATAACGTACAGAATCTACCCCATCTTACAGGTTATTTCTATTTAATATTAACCCTGTAATGATTTTATACAGCGATCGTTTTTCAACAAACTACTGTGTAGATTGCTAACACAAAAAAAACGCAAGATCGATTTGTTTGTAGGTACTAGTAAATAGTAATACGCAAACTTATTGATTTGAATAATTTTGACAAGCAAGGAACTTAGTTAACTTACTGGCCTTATCAAAAAAATTCCTTCTTAAAAAACTTCGCACTTGATACACTTTGTGAACTGATATAAAATTAACATCGGAACTTTTTAACCGGGATGAATTTTTAATCTTTTTTGTTCGAGCAAATTGTTTCGAACTTTGTAAAACTACTTTACGTAATTACCTTTAAACTTTGCAGCCGAAAATTATTCTTAAAAGTATAACTGCAATGGAGCGTAAAAGTTTCTGTTTTATGAACAATAGTTAATTACAATTAATAGTTCTAAATTTAAATGTAAAATTATACGTTTGAGTATCTTTTATTTATATTTGGAATCAATAACTATTTTTTATTTTTACCAATTAAAAACTCATATTCCGACCAATTTTTTGTTTTGCCTTGAGTTTTGCATGACACCATTGTTACCAATATTATATTAAAACTATAATATGATGTCCGCGACTTCGTCTATGAGGATAAAGGTTTTTGAATATTCTCTAAAACTCTTTCATTTTCCGGGATAAAACCACAGAATAGATAATAGTGATAAAACCACAGAATAGTTATGATAAAACCTACCTCTGTACCAAATTTCGTCAAAATCGGTTGAACAAATTGGCCTTGAAAATGTAGCAGTCACTGCAGACAGACAAACAGACACACTTTCGCATAAGTATATAAAATGAGTTTGAACATAAATAATATCCCTATATTCGTATTAATCTACCGATTTCATTACATCCAGGATAAGGAGGGTCGGATCCAAATATATGAGGGTAGGTAATAAAGGCCGAGTATTTTATGTTTGGACTGCTATTTCAATATTGTTTCGAATAATATATATAAACGATAAAATTTATTACACGTACTGTAATAAATTATTCGAGTATTCGAAATTTCATACGTCTGAATTATTTTATGAAGCTTGATTGGCATGATAACGATTTTTGTTTATTTGAATTGAAGGGGTTTATTTTGTACTTAAAAATTGTTTTACTTTAATCTGTTGTATTTTAAACTTTTAATCTGCGCTGAATTGTTAACCTCAATTTATTTATTACATGTAGGACGTACAGGTGTCTCTTATGTGTCAGCTTTGCGTTTAAAATCGATAAGAAAAGATAAAAGATTGTTAATTTATTTATTGATGAAGGTTTCATTAAACTGATATTTGACTCATTCGATGTATTTCACTCGGTCAGCTCGACGGCGAGAGCGCCATATTGTAATTATTTACAATACGAGTATTTTGACTTTGGTAATTCGGTCTGTTACCGACAGACTCAGCGATTTTTGAATAATTTTGTGTTTAGATCGCAATTTGATTTACAGGCTTCGATAGCAATCGGGCATGGTCAAATAATTATTATTGTACTAATGCTTTGGCCAAGATTTAAAGAGAGTACGAATATAATAAAAGCAATTTTAAATTGTTTGCCCACTTCTGGAATTTTATGCTTGCACATGTTACGTTATGTTTTGACAAAACCACCGGTTGGGAAAGCAAATTCTGCTGAGAAGAGCCTGCCAGAAACACAGTTGCTCTTTTTTACAAGTACCCAATCTCCTTTCTCCAAAGGTTGTCTTTGATAAGCATACGAACAAATTGTAAATAGTTTAAGAATCTCTCACAATATATGGAAACGCCTACGAATCGCGTGCGGCGACGCACTCGGTCGAATAAATTTGCGGCGAACGAAACGGTCGATCAATCTAACGGATTTATTTGACCGCATCACCCTTACGCCTATATTCCGCCGGGGATTCATTAATACTGTGTCAAGATAAATATATAGGTCACGTAAAATAAACCCGACACCAGTAGACAATATAATGTATTTTTTAGCTCCATAGTATCTTATATGCCGTGTCCATACTCGTAACTAAAGGACATGAAGCGCCAGTTTTTGTTAAGCGCACCCGTATCATTAATATTTTTTTTGTCTCAGGAAACCCCTCATTAATACTGAGCTACGAGATTAAATTGCATCTGAGGGTCATACAACGCGAGGTATATTCTAGTTCTATGGGTTATACGAGCTTTTGCAGACCTGATAGGTGATATCTGTTAGTCTTGGTCTAACAGCTAAAACACTAGGGACTGGACTGAACAAAACTTTTGCGCAAACCGTCCGTTTCTCAGTTGAACGAAGTTTTGTCCTGTTGCACCACACACCGTATGTGGTCCATAATATGAAAAATGATTTACCTACGCGGACGTTTGTTCCGCAGATAAAAATATTTGTTCCCTAGATGTCACTTTAATATAAAACATACTTATCTCTACCCTGGTTTAGCTTTCGTACTGTGTGCTTTTAAAAATATATCAGTAACAAAGTACTGAACTACTTCGTGTGAAAACACCTTACCTACTCTGCTAAATAATAGCATCAAAATCATATCATCAGATGATGTACCTACTGTTGGTAACTTCACCATGCTCCAAAATTATTTTCGTCTTCAACAAGATGTTATAATCATATCAGAAAAGGCTTACGATCATCCAAAATTCTGTCGGTCGCTTTTTTATTAAACAGTGGATTATACGTTGATGAGGAGTATACCTACTTACATTCGACATCTTGGGAAATTACAACGCGTGTTGTACGTCAGTAACGTCTAAAGGTCTAGCCCCACGACAAATTTTCTTTGTATGAGTTTGTATGGAGCTGGACCCACTTAAGCGATGCGGCACGGGGATGCACTGCGACTTAATTGTACAAAGAATACTTTCCGCTACGTGCTGCGCCGCGCCTCTGTAGTGGGGCTAGACCTTCACACGGCTCATAAAACGGTAATAGACCGTACAAGAAACAGTATGAGGACACGTTCACACTAGAGAACGGGTGACGCACTTATTGCAGATCCTTCTAATGCGGGTTTTTACAGAACAACTTTTGTTCTATGGCTTATAAAAATCTGATTTACAAAACCTTTCACGGCCCATCTTTTCAGCCGATTTTGACGAGATTTACAGAGATTTCATTCCGAGAAAGGATCTTAAAGGCTACTTTTTATACCGGAAGATATAGAAGTTCACGCGGGAATCAAAACAACTTGATCCTAGTGGACGAAGTAGGTACCTAGTGGTAATCATCTAGTACCTGTATAAAAAAAGTTTATATATTTGTCGCATAAATGAACAAGAAAATTTCAAAGTAAATAGGTACTTATAGGATTAGCAATCACTACAGAAGGGAAACATCATCCGTACATCACAAACCTGTCATCTTTGCAAAAAGCTTTGAGGATAATATTATTTATCCTTTTTATTAACTAGGTACAGTTCGCGCGCGAGTTGAATGCAGAGCAAATGTAGGTGTCACCTAACATTTGCTCTGCATTCAACTCGTGCGCGAACTATACATACTATAAAGCTGTGTGGGTTAAAACAGGTACAGGTAAAATGTGTTCGTATCACTTAAAATAAATTACAAAAAAAAGGCTTGGATTTCCCAATAATTTTGTAACAAAATTCGCATTTCCTTAATAATCACGCGCGTAAATATTTACAAAGCTTCGCCGTAAAAGATATCCCTGATGGTCGAGGGAGAATTACCTCCCTCAACGTATTACGTTTTTTTGAACAGGTATCAGATGAAATCAAACTGATGGGGAGGAGTTTATTAGGGGGAGGGTAGGATGTTAACGGTTTTTCCTAAATTTAATTAATCTCGTTATCCGCAACTTCCTCTGCTCATTAGAACGTGAATGTTTTCAGTAATTACTCGCAAACAAAAATAATTAGTTTACTTCCTCGAATAGTTTCAGGCATCAATGAGTACTTAATCTCATAGAAAGCTTGTATATTATAAACGGTCAACCCTGGAATAAACTTGTCAATGACTGCATCAAATAAATTCAGTAGTGAATGGCAAGGCGACAATTATTGTTAAAGGTACGCGCAAACTAAACATTTCTTTCCTAAAACTCGCATCTGAAATACTAGTAGGTATATGTACGCGTTATGGGGTGAATTTTGCGGAAGACGGAGCGCAGACGTGACGTTAACGACATTAAAGCAAATAACATGAAAAAGCTAATATGAACAGGAAATTTGAGGAACTCCGGTTATTAAATGGCGAATGTACGTGTCACTTTACATGAAATTTCTTCCCTAAGCGTTCTTTTCAACGTTATTTATATAGACCCATATTTTGTATTTAGAACACACAACAATAATTATTGTCTTATTGGCTTGACTTAGTTTGCTTGTATTATTTAATCTAAGCAATATAACACCTAATTTAGAGTAGATAGGTACGTATAGTTACTTTATTACATATAAGTAAGTTATTTAATATACCTACACTTTATAGTTTTGTTCTTAGCTCTTAATTAAACACAAATATCGGAATGGGACAGTAGATTCTAGGTTTAGGCATGTATTCTTCATGTAGAGCTAGTCCCAATTTATACCAAACCATGAAAAAAATAACTTCAAGTTTAAATACCAAATTGGTATCCCATATACTCACAATAATAATTATGTCTGCTTATTTATCCTGGAAAAGAAAGGAGTTCCCAAAGGGTTTTTAATAAAACTGAATCCTCACCAAACGAAAACGCGGACGCCATCTATGTCTGTGCTGAATCAAGCTTTACCTATCTCGTAATGCAGATCTTTGTGGGCAGGCTAAGAAAACGTAAGCATTATAATTTCATGATGATGTAGTTCAAAAAAACTTTATTTTCACTGTTCTCATGTTGACTTATATTTATTAAATACGACACAAATAATATTATCTGTAGAAAACTATTATCTGAAGATGAGCGAGGGTTAGAATTTGATATCATGTCTTAACTAATCATCAGCTCCTTCTATATCAGCTAATCTTAAGTTGAACATATTTTTCTTCTCATTCCGTAATTCATGCGGGCATGTCGAGACGTATTGCGACGTCACGTATTCGTCACGTCAAATTAAAAGGAGGGAGTCGTAAGTGGAGAAAAATGGGCGACGTGTCGGCTTATTAAGTCCCTTTTACCTTTGAAGGTTAATTCATTTAATGCCCTTCCAAGTGTTATATAAAAGCTGAATTACGCTCTCAATTTTGATAATGAATTTAATTAAGGCTACGCCATATTGGAATTACGCCTGAATTGTATTTTTTTATACTGTATAAGTGATAAAACTTTTATCAATATGTACTTTGTACGCCAGCAAACTACGTCACATATACAGTCTATACAAAATATTCCATTATTATGCCGCCAACTCAACTATAAAAAGAGATTGGCACTTAATGACGTTTTTCCGCACAGTTGAAGCGCACTGAAAACAGTATGCAAAATTAAACTGATTGTGGCTTTTATAAGTTCGCAGATTCACGATTTAACTCTTAGCGATATTTAATTCGCATCTAAATAATAAAGGTATATATATATAGGTATATATTATTATCGCCGTGGCCCGTGTGCTAGGATTTTAAGATATGACAAAAAAAGTCAAGATTAGATATAAGCTTTGATGGATCTATTCTGAATTTAATAGATTCAAAATAAAAATAAAATAGCTTTATTTCCCTTTTGCCTAATTTACTTAACTATTTCACTTATGAACTTAAACTACATATACAGAAATAGCATGAAATTTACAATATTAATATTAATAATTAAAAATGATGTTTAGGTGTTGATTATTATTTTTGTTTATATTTTATTCGTTAGCAAAAGCAAAAGGACGGCTTTCAGCGGTGAAAACCTCTATCTAAACATAGACTTTAAACCTATAACTAAACGTACCTAATGAAAGAACAAGATAAGTCATATTCTCATTCATATCACTTTCCGGTACAATCTTAGTTGCATAGTTCGTGGTGCTGGTCAAAGATTATTCAAGGGGAGGACTAACCTTAAATACCGGCAAGTGCAACACTGGATACATTTACAAGGATACTGAATCTTTTAGTTGGACAACTTCAGACGAATCATACTAATATTATAAATGTGAAAGTGTGTTTGTTTGTTGGTTTAATGGTTTGTTGGTTTGTCCTTCAATCACGCCGCAAAAAAGCAACGGATCGACGTGACTTTTTTATGGGTATAGTTGAGGATCTGGAGAGTGACATAGGCTACTTTTTATCCCGGAAAATTAAGGAATTCCCGTCTGAATTGAAAAAAACTTATTCTACGCGGACAAAGTTGCGGGCATCATCTAGTGCAATAATAAAATTGTTAAGATCCTATCTAGTGAAATCTGAGAGTGGATTTTTACATACTATGGATACTAACAACTCTGGACTAGGTATACAAAAATCAAACAAAATTTTAAAAAGTTCTACTAGTACATTTGTGGTTATCCTATACCTAACTTTTTTGAATTTAGACAGAGTTTCTTGCTGGTTCTTCTCAGTAGGAATTGCATTTCGAACCAGTGGTGTATTCACTTGACGACTGAAAGATCTTTTTATTCAAATAAAATTTATAAAATATAAAATTTTGCACTCAGTTCTCACTAGACAAACTCTAAGTAACGTCGATCGTAGTCACCTGGCCTGTTGATGTTGACCTGAATCGGTCCGAATTTGGCATTCACATTTCCCCCTTCACGTTAAACCGTCCACTGTATACAGAAAAATACTACTTGTATTTCCTATGAAGATTAAAAGCCTATTAATTGAACCGATTTACTATGGGAATGCAAATGCTATGCAGCAGTAATTTCATAATAAATTAGACGTAATTATCGCACGTTCAATAAGCTTTCCATCAAAAGTTAATTGGATGCTTTCCAGCGTAGCATACTCCAATAATTATCTATAATTACATAAAGGCTAAAACAGGTATAAATCTGATATTCCTAACTAAAACTTAATCCCTTTATCAGCTTCGTTGGTCTAGTGGCTAGTTGTCGTCGGTAAGTAGTTTGCATCCCTAATTTTTAGCTTCAACTCCTGGATTGATCCAAAAGGCTTTTCTGTCAAGAAATTAGTAGCCCGGAGATGGGAAGTTAAGTTGAACCTCGTCCCTCATATTAGGATATAATATAAAACTATTGTAGTATTGCTATCTCTCACGAATCTCATCAGGCTATGCAAGTGAGGGAATAGAGATTAATCCTGCGTCTACGCACTCACTTATGCACTGTATGCACTTATGTACGGGTCCGTGAGGCATTGAAATTTCAGTCAAAAAAGTCAGCTACGAAGACGCTACGAATTATTGTAATCCCACCAAAACCATTTCATGGATAGGCTGCCAAAACTCGCATACAAGTCCAAATCATAATGCTTTCACTGTTAAAAAGTTATGAGATCTCTAGTAGAGCCAAGCCCCTAGTTGAGCTCCGATTTGTGCTGCGCATCATCATAGCCCATGGGGCCAGTTCCAAGTCCAAAGTGTACAGGTTTAAGTACTTTTGGCTGTCCACATTTACTACATAGAAGTCCTGACTCTATAAACTCTACATCTTGATAAAAAGATGTGGCTTGGCCGTTTCGTGATTCTCGCACAAACTATACCTATTCCACGAACATTCCACGAACATTAAATGATTGATTGGATCACGAAACAGCCAAGCCACATCTTTTTATCAAGATGTAGAGTTTATAGAGTCAGGACTTCTATGTAGTAAATGTGGTACAGCCAAAAGTACTTAAACCTGTACACTTTGGACTTGGAACTGGCCCCATGGGCTATGATGATGCGCAGCACAAATCGGAGCTCAACTAGGGGCTTGGCTCTACTAGAGATCTCATAACTTTTTAACAGTGAAAGCATTATGATTTGGACTTGTATGCGAGTTTTGGCAGCCTATCCATGAAATGGTTTTGGTGGGATTTCATTTCTTTTTGGCAGGCGCACTAGATTTTTTAATTTTTTGGACTCTATTTCTCGCACTACAGTTATTCCTTTTTTCATTGCCCACTCTCTATCGTTGCCTCTTTTCTTTGTGGGTTTGCTGTATATGTATGTAATGAGCGGCAAATCCATACATACTTAAGTTAGTTCTTATTTTCGAGTCTGGTGCTCAGTATTAAAGATATTTGGTTGTATGGGCCAGCCGGTTTATATCTGCTTATTGTTGATTAGCGACCCGCCCCGCTTCGCAAGGCTAGCACTAATCATGATAATAGTCCATTATTTTTTACCCACTAAAGCCAGTGGGCACTGAGCAGCACATAAGATTTTACATTAGCACTGGAATGAACCTACGTGAAGTGCCGGAAGAATTTTTAAAATCGGTTGAGTTTTATTTTATTTTATCCACAGCAAACTTGACGGTTAAATCTTTCCTCTTTTTAATATTAGTTTAGATCCATATAATATTATAAATACGAAAGTGTGTCTGTCTGTCTGTTACGCTTTCACGGCCCATCTTTTCAACCGATTTTGATGAAATTTACAGGGATAGTTTGTATCCCGGGGAAGGACATTGGCTACTTTTTATCCCGGAAAATTAAACAGTTCCCGCTGGAATCAAAAACCTTAATCCACGCAGACGAAGTCGCGGGCATCATCTACTTTTCTATAAATTGTCACGCGTTAATTTAATTCAAACCAATGAACAGTGTTTAGTTCGAAGAACAGGGTTAGACGAAAATATCGTTGATTACTTATTGAACAATTCCTAAAGGGATGCCGGGTCATACGTGGACTCTTCGCCAATGATTACTATAGGTATATTTACCTCTGAAAAATATTTTATGTTGTAAGTACTTATAGGTATTTTATAATTTTTCAGTAATAAAATGAAAATAATGAGAATAAAAATGACAAGATTACGTGATTATTATGTGCGACCTGTTTGGCCGATTGGTTACAGACCATGACTGTTGAGGGAGAGGTCGCGGGTTCGAATTCTGCTAGGGGCATAATGTTTGTATTCAGAACATTTGTACCTGAGTCATGAATTTTATATATATATTATTTATGTACGGTATTATGTATGTATACGGCATTTTGCACATATTTCTTTTAGTACCGACTGTGCAGCTATTATGCACCCCCTATAGGAGGGGTTGGAAGGGAAAAGTTCCTGATTTCTTAATTTTCCCATTATTTATATGAAATTCCTAGCCCACATACCAAATTTCAGCTTTCTAGGGCTTTGGGAAGTACCTACCCTAGAGGTTTTGATTTTCATCAGCGATTTATAAGGCTAAATTACGAAACCGATGTATTTCAGTTATCGATAAATCTGAAACTATAAATGCTAGACAATTGATACTTGGTATGTTTAATAAGTTGGCCAACAGCATCTTATCCTGAAAATTTCAGCTTTCCAGCATCATCCGGACTGAAGCTATGACGGTTAGCAAATACGTGGAAACGCTGTCAAATATGCACCCCCAATAAGAGGGGTTGGAAAAAGAAAGTTTCAGATTTCTTAATTATTCCATTGTTTATGTGCAATTCCTAGTCTACATACCAAATTTCAGCTTTCTAGGACTTTAGGAAGTACCCTAGAGGTTTCGTGTTTCATGTGATTTAGTAAAAGTAAAAAACCCCCAAAAGTACGTATTTCAGGTATCAATAAATCTGAAACCATAAATGCTAGATAATTGAAACTTAGTATGTTTCATAAATGTGCCAACGACATGTTATCCTGAAAATTAAAGCTTTCTACCATCATCCGTACCGAAGTTATGACTGTTCTAAAATACGAGGAAATGCTGTCAGATTTGCACCCCCTATACGAGGGGTTGGAGGGGAAAAGTTTCAGATTTCTTAATTTTCCTGTTGTTTATATGCAAATTCTAGCCTACATACCAAATTTCAGCCTTCTAGCACTTCAGGAAGTACCTTTTTCATGTTGATGACGGTCAGTGAGTCAGTCACGAAATCGACGTATTTCAGGTATCAATAAATCTGAAACTATATATGCTAGAAAATTTATACTTGGTATATTTGGTAAGTTTGCCAACAACACCTTATCCTGAAAATTTCAGCTTTCTAGCATCATCTGGACCTAAGCTATGACGGTTCGAAAATCCGACGAAACGCTTCGAGAAAAGGTAGGTAGTGCCCCGTTTCCTTTGGCTCGCTTTGGCGGGGTCACTCCCGTGACCCCAGATACGTTTTACCCCTTTTACTGCTGAAAAATATATCACAGTAACGATCACTGCTTTAGTACAAAAATACAGAATGGACAGGATAGGAAAGAAAGTCGTGTCGTGTGCGAAAAACGTATGGTACTGTTGCATCAATGCAGCTCTATATAAAAGTGCGCGCGCGGTTTTCTTACTGCGCCAGTCAAAAATATTTATCCGTAGTGTGTATTCGCCTTTAGACTTCAGTTTTCAATGTGGATTAAAACTAAAAAGATCTTACTCTTAATCCATTGAGCTTTTGAGGTTTCTTACTTACGCTCACAGTGTTAAATGAGGCACAAATAACCTAGATTTTCTCCCAAAACCTACCTACACTGTAATATGTCGGGTGTCAGGATTTAAAGATATTACTTGTGGCCAATCCACTACAAGTTAGCCCTTGACTGCGATCTCACCTGATAGTAAGTGATGATGCAGTCTAAGATGGTAGCGGGCTAACCTGTTAGGGGTATGGCAGTTATTGGACCCATATCCTTAGTTAGTTTCTACACGGCATCGTACTGGAACGCTAAATCGCTTGACGGTACGTCTTTTACATTATAAAATACTAGCTGATGCCCGCGACTTCGTCCGCGTGGATTTAGGTTTTTCGGTTCCCGCGGGAACTCTTTAATTTTCCGGGATAAAAAGTAGCCTATGTGCTATTCCAGACTATAATCTATCTCTGTGCCAAATTTCATCCAGATCCGTTCAGCCGTTGGAGCGTGATTGAGTAACAAACATCCATATATCCACACATCCATACATCCATACATCCATACATCTATACATCCATACATCCATACATCCATACATCCATACATCCATACATCCATCTAAACTTTCGCATTTATAATATTTATTTGATACCTTTTATTATCATTGAACCTTATCAGCACATTCTGATACACATAGTCCAGTCTACAGAGTATAATAATTAATATTAACAGACATGAAGCTAAGGTACGGTAAGCTAGGACGCCATGCATCTGGACAGTGCCCAGTAGGTAATCTCGTAATAAATTACAAGTAATTACCGCGTAATAGGCGTGCGAGCTAATATTAATTGGATGCCCCAGAGCGTGACGCACATCAATACTAATCGATGTGTATGCAATAGATTGCACGTATACGCTCGGTATCCCTATTATTGTACCTACGCGATAGCCAGCAAGCAACATGCCTGTGCTCTGCTATTGTAATATGTTAAGTACAATTAATAAACGAGATGAGTTTATTAGAAACTAGATGATGCCCACGACTTCGTCCGCGAGGCTGAAAATTACTGCGAGAACTATCCGCCTAGCCTATGCCCATCCAATTCATCAAATTTTCTATCAAATACCTATTTCCAATTTCTTGATGACCACATTTGACTACAAAATCGAAGGTTAGTAGCTGATGCCCACAACTTTACCCACGGGAACTCTTTAATTTTCCGGGATAAAAGACTATTTTGGTCTTCAGCTATATCCACACACACACAGCCACATGTTGAGACACTTGCTCCATTGCACCGTGTTTTTAGGACGAACCTGCAAACAAACACGGTTTCGCATTTATAAGGAATAGGATAGTGTAGTGTAGTGTGTATTGGTGGATAATTAATATAGACGCTGCGGTGGTGAAAAGGGTATGGATTAAGTTGATTAAGTCAAGGGTGTGTGACGCTGACTAGGGAAGCCCTATTCTCAACAGTGGAATATAATGGTGGAAATATTGCAGTGTTGAGCGCTGTGGTCTTATAGTGGGAGGTCCCGGGTCTGATTTCCGGCAGGCTCAATTTGAGAACAAAATTATAATTTCTGAATTTTCTCTAGTCTGGTAGCTTCGCCCGAGGCTAGTTAGAGATCGCAGTCAAGGGCTGTGTAGTAGACTAAAAAAGTAAACACTGAATTTAAGCAGTAATACAATAAGAAAATAATGCGAAAGTGTGTTTGTTTGTTGGTTTATTGGTTTGTTGCTTTGTCCTTCAATCACGCCGCAACAGACCAACGGATGGACGAAATTTTTTGCTTAGATATAGTTGAGGACCTGGAGAGTGACATAGGCTACCTTACATCCTGGAAATTTGAGGAGTTCCCGCAGGAATTAAAAAAAATTAACCACGTGGACGTAGTCGCGGGCATCAGCTAGTAATACAATAAGAAAATAACGCATTGAATTTCAAAAACCGTAGTAAACCAAAAGATGCTTTAAATAACTAAAAGTATCGACCTCCCTTCTGTATATTTCGATATTCCATTCTTATAAAATCCTATTTGGATTTCAATTTAATCCCGTTCAAATGTCGCCAAACATCAATTGCGTGTAATAAAACCCAACCTGATTGCACTGTTTGATCAACTCAAATATTTGTTTGTCATGTTAGGGATGGGGTAGTGATACTAATTCTTCGATGTTGCTGTTTGCCTTTTTATGGAAAAACTTGACTAATTTATTATTTTTCAATGCTGAGAAATAATTAAGATAAAGGACATAAAGGATTATTATAAAAGGAATCGTTTGGTGCACCTCAGTCGGTGTGTAGGAAAACTATACTAGTCCCGGTAGGGACCTTACAGCAGGTGTTGCTAGGGGGTTGGGCGAACGTCCTAAAATTTAGTTTCCCAGCACCAGGCCACGTTGCGTGGCACACTGTAGGGCTTAAGTTGGTAAGAGTCTGACATGGCCATTTACTACATCAATGATACCTGACACGACTTCGTATGCGTCCATTTAAGTTTTATTAATCCCCTAGAAACTCTTTGATTTTTATCTCATATCATCCATAGGATCCAACCTGTATCAGATGTCGTCAAAATCGATCAATCTGATAGGCTGGGAAAAGGTGACAGATGGGCACACGCCCTTCGGTTACGAATTATTAGAATCGATTTATTTCTACAAATAACAATTCTATTGCGTCATATACAGCCGAATATGATTGTGTTGTGTTTGAACAAGGTAAATATTTGGCAGTGATATAAGATTTGAGACACTACTGTTTTGTAAAAACTTTTCATACGCACAATACACGTATTGATATTTGAATTAAAACCATCATTCCAAACATCGACTATCGGACACAATAATCCGAATAGCTTTAACCCGTTTCATATACAGAAGCTGCGAGTAGATCACCATTGTTTACTCAGAAAATTGCATTCATTAAAAAAATCGGAAAATTTTGTGTGTGAAGCCCAAAACGAAAAACTCATATTAATTCAACTCTAAAATGGATCGTCAGTTTTCTATTGTTCCACTTAAAAAAATTAGCGGAATAGGAAAATACTGGTGACCTATCATTTCATAAAAAACAAATGACAAATTTTCTATTCACAACCAACGTTTGGCAAAATTATTAATCAAAAATTCATCTTTATACAAACAACTGGTTCTTTAAATTATTATTTTTACAAATTGTTTTGCAGACAAATTTTAATTTCACAAAACATTATTAGTCAAACAAATCATTAATTATCAAAAAAACGCATATCATAAAAACGTTTGATAAGTACTATATCTGTCAAAATGTTAGGTTAGGTTAGGGTTAATATTCAAGTTTTATCAGGTTAATATACCTTACATTGAGGTCGTCAAAAAGATCGTCGGAGATATAAAATAAATAAAGTAAAATAAACTAACAAAAATAATATAGCACAATAAACACTCCACGTAACAACACTAACGAAGTTCCTCCTAATCAGATTTAGTACCTCATACAACAATGGAAACTCAAGTCAAGCAGAAGTTACGACCTTAATAAGTGCGGACCTTTCATAACACGTGAGTCGTCAGCTTCATATAAATTAAGAAGGACGACTGAATAAGATATAAACACGCACATAGTGTATCAATATTATGGTCTAAGATCCGAATCTAAATCGAAACGTACCGGTTTGATAAGAGAATCAAATTTATTTTATAATAAATTTCATATATTAGAAAATAAATTAAAAATGGGTAGACAACAGAAATCCTGGACAGAATATTTTTAATTATTTTTTGAAAAATGATTTTTCATAAAATGTTGCAAAATGAAGATAATAATAAAATTTTATACTGGACTTAAAGTATAGAGCATATATAATGTGCAATCGTAGGGTAGACTATTATTTACCTGGATAAATAATGGAAATAATAGTCTACCCTATTATTTACCTGGATAAATAATGGAAATAATAGTCTACCCTACGATTGCACATTATATATGCTCTATACTTTAAGTCCAGTATAAAATTTTATTATTATCTTCATTTTGCAACATTTTATGAAAAATCATTTTTCAAAAAATAATTAAAAATATTCTGTCCAGGATTTCTGTTGTCTACCCATTTTTAATTTATTTTCTAATATATGAAATTTATTATAAAATAAATTTGATTCTCTTATCAAACCGGTACGTTTCGATTTAGATTCGGATCTTCTACTATTACGACAATGCCAGAATGACCTGCCTAATATAATAAGTATTGCAATAAAGGAATGGTAGGTACCTACGCATATACTGTTAATTTGCTCCCTCTTGACCGCAAAAAAAATTCTTCAGATCTACTTTGAAGAACAGCATCAAGACTTGCAATAATCAACAATTTTATTCTTAAAATGAAAGCGCCTCACTAAGTTGTTTACGTCATTTAGCATTCGCTGCTAGTCTATAGTCGGTCAATTAAAACGTCCAACCTGTGTGTATTGCTATACACCAACTTTGCATGTGACCATAATTACATACGTTCATTCTTAGGCGGTTTCAGACTAGCGTATTTTTTGCGCGTATAAGCTCGTATCGGCTTACGCCCTTGCACGCGCGCCACATTTGGCGATTCAATAAACAGAATGCGCGTATTACGCGCTTTTTCCGGCGTGACCGCGCGGACACGTGGGTCAGTCAGAATAGGTTAATAGTACGTTCGTAGTAGTACCTTATAAGCGCGTTGCGCGTAACCGCCCTTAGATAAGCCAATCTCTTCCTTAGTGGTTTGGAAAAATACCGCATGCAAAACAACAAACTCCGAAACGGACACCTCCGTTTCTTTGTGAAATAAAACCCTCTGTACATAAGTCATACAGTCGACTTGTAAACTGACGGCACATTAATGCACACAAAGGTACCATAGAAACACGTTGAAACTGAAATTAGAGTTGCAAACGAGAGCGTCCTTAAAATATAAAGTTACCAAGTCGCGACCTTCCGTTATTTAATCGTAGCGCGAATACTCAACTTCATTTGATAACCGGGAAAATTACTCAGACAGTGAACGTTGACCTTACGATAGGGCTTAGGCAGACGCAAAGCGTTAGTGATCCGCGATCGTGTCTACGCGGCCCCTACAGGCATTGTAATATGAGGTACCTCTACCTGCTATTAGGTCGTTGACACTATAGAGATTCAAATAGCTAATATACAAAAAAGTTCAGCTCTAAACCAGCGTGCGCTCCCAAAATGTCGTTCGTAAGGCAGTTTCATATGAATGCAAAGCAGTGACGTTTTCACTCGCGCATCAGTTTGAGATTGCCGTACGATCGCGACTTTGACTTCTGAGTACTTAATATTAATATTTTGGTAGTAGAGTCATCGCGCCATCATGTAACAGTATTTAAAGCAAATCTTATTGCGAATAATCTTTAAAGCACATCTTATTGAGAATTCTAATATTGTGATGTGTGATGTGGTTGTTTGATGTTCCGCTACACAGTTGCCTCCGGGCTTCGTGTCTGCCCAAGCCTTTTACCAGGCAAGGTTACTATCAACGAAAACATAAGAATTCGTCGCATTATAATAGTACATTGTTCACCGAGGGGAGAAAGTGACCGATTAATAACGAGGGTGTAGTTTGAGGCCCGAGGCGTAGCCGAAGGGCCGCAATACACGCGAGGATGGAATCGTACTTTCTCCCGAGTGATACATAGTGCTTTATACTACACCTGCGAGGAAAATAAGCGATAATTAGTGATTAAACGAACTTACAACGGAATAGGTTAATAGTTTATAATAGTTAATAGTCCTTAATTAGGTTAGGCTAGCTAGCTTTAATTTCTATGTATTGTTTTCAGTAAATTAAAAAAAAAAATTAAAAAAAAAGTGAAGTTCTATCATAACTAAGTATATGAGTCGCTTCATTCGAAGCTTCACTATCACAACTAGACTACATTTTGAAAATTATTTCAATATAGATTTCGATATCGACAATCGACATCGATATCGACAATCGACATCGATACCGACAATCGACAATCGACATCGATATCGATATTGACTATCGATATCGATATCGATAATCGAAATTCACCATATTTGACTTTTCTATGTCAAATATGGTGAAGCTGCTTCTAATATTATATTTCCTTAAGGTAAGACACACAGCTGATGTAGTACAGACATATCCAAATTCTCAACGTCCATACCATATTTACTTAAAATTAAAAAACAACAGCGTGTTAGAAATGGATTTTCATACAGTTTTCTCCCCGCTTAGCACGTTAGAAATGAAATTTCATACATCTTTTTCTCCCTCATATTTGGTTTGTAGCAATGACGTACTTTCTACCTCGTTTTGACAAAAGCAAGAGGGTACTTTCCGAGCGGGTGTAGTATAAAACATTTTTGTACAACGCAATAATAAAACAAAGCACTTACCAATTCAAACAATTTTTAATAGAGCGGAAAAATTTAGTTCCATAGCAATAGTAAGGCACAAGTATTGAGTGATTGGTTTTATTCCACACAAATAGGAAGTTTAATAGTTGTAAGGTACACGTTACGTCACTAGTAGAATTATACGAATCAATTTGTGGAAGTGACTATATTTTAATGGTAAATGATGATGCAGTCCAAGATGGTAGCGGGCTTACCTATTAGGGATACGGCAGTTATATTAAACCCATAACCGGTTTTTACACGGCATCGTACCGGAACGCTCAATTGCTTGGCGGTACGTCTTTTGCCCAAAGAGTGGTAACTAGCAACGACCGAAGCCTCCCATCAGTCATATTATTTAAGGATTATGAGAAATCTATAACAAACTAATGATATAATATAAAGGTATTTTAAGATACCCTGAATTAGTAAATCTTTAGTTTCTGAAAATAAAATTTGAAAATACTACCTACGTATATACGTCATCGTTCAAAATTTTGCTTGCTTTGTAATAACCATAAAAATAAAGAGCGCAAAAATATTATTTTCAAATAAAAAGTACAACAAAACGGTGTTTTTCAATTAACCGGTGTATCGGTTTTATTGATGGTATCGGGACAAGTGAAATTTTTCATAGAAAAATCCTATTTAGTTTCCATTGTTCATGGTACTATATCCGTTCAAATGTCGACAAACTTTAGTGTTGAAAGTAATTGAATTAGACGAATCTGATTGTACTGTAGGATTGAATACTGGTATAATATTTTGTTTGAATATTGTCCGTTATTTTTTCGATACATTTTAATAGACATGTAAAAGAGGACAACGAAAAAAAATGATTTCGTTTTTCTCTACAGTTCAAATTTTAAAGTAAATCAGTTTCATATTTTATTTCAGTCTGTACCTAACAGCTTTTACAGTTTTAGTCCTAATGTCTAAACTCGGCAGATAAATCTAGTCTGAAACTCCTTGCGGTCTACCCTCATTAAATACAACTTAAGTTATTGTTCCTTCGCAACCAAGTTTCATATTTATAGCTAAGCTTCGGATTTGCGGGAACTTACCTGGTATAAACCGCGTTAACTGGTTCTCCACTCGGAAAATAGAGCAAGATATTACGAGTATGTACCTATCACATGTTTCGAACACATTTCTGCTTAGTACTTTTTCATCGATATTATTTAACTAGCTGATGCCCGCGACTTCGTCCGCGTGGACTAAGTTTTGTCGATTCCCGCGGGAACTCCTTAAGTTTCCGGGATAAAAAAAACTATGTCCTTCCCCGGGATACAACCTATCCCTGTACCAACTTTCATCAAAATTGGTTGCACAGATGGGCCGTGAAAGCGTAGCAGACAGACAGACACACTTTCGCATTTATAATATTAGTATGGATTCTACTTACATGAACATCCATGCTCGAATAGCTTCGTGCCTCCATGGCCTATTTATTCCACCTAAATACCTAGATAATAATTAATGTAAAAAAAACTTAATCAACATTTTATTAAAACTATTCGAGAACTTTTATTTGCAAAGTGCACATTTTTACCCATCTAAGGCCCGCTTGCAGAAATTCCGGGTTATCCTTTTAACCCAGAGTTAGTTGCAACTTAAAATATCTGTTAAAATTTCAAATTTATTCCTGGGATAAGGTCCCCACTTGAGATGCTCGGAACGGCGCGGCGAGTATCGGCAAATAGGTACTATTTGTATGAGTTTGCACGGGCCCAGCTCCATACAACCTCATACAAAGGATAGTTACTTGCCGCTACGTTTCTCGCCGCGCCGCGCCTCTTTAGTGTGGTTAGACCTTTAAACGTAACCCGGCGTATCTGCAAGCGGGCTTTATAGGGCATAAGATAAAATATCTCTAGGTAGATGGAAGGCGAAAGCTGTCACTTACAGTGATCTACCCTTGTTATAACTATAAGTTATTGTTTCTTAACAAACAATTTTGCCATAATAGCCGAGTTTTCGATTGAGGGGCATTTTGGTTTAAAATACGTTAACACACTAGTAACTAATACTAATAAAATCACACACACACACTTTCGCATTTATAATATTGGTATAAATAATAAATAAATGAATAAATCATTTATTCCAGAAAAAATATAACACATTTATATAGGTTTAGCGTCTGATGCCTACGATAAGTTAGTATGTAGGTATGATTAGTATGGATAAATTTGAGACCGAGCGGGACTTTAAAAGTAAGATCTGAATATATTATATAGCTGATTAGTCTCAAATAGTACTTACTAATTAACTTAATAATATTTTTGTATTTGTAGCTCAAAGATGCGGCTCAAAATAGAGAAGTTTTTCGGATGATGACCGCCAAACTTTATTTTGATGATGATGATGATGATTTGTTCTTGAAATATTGGATGGAAGCATATAATAGGTAATAGATAGAAGCAGACGTTACTTTGCGAAAGTCCATGATAGTCATGTAAAGACTTTACAATCATGCATTGTAGAGTCAACATCTCCTGAGGATGCTCCTGTGTCGGAGTGAAACAGCTTACGTTGAGAATAATTTGGAAGATTTGTGGTGTTGTACCGGTGTGAATTGCTAGCTTATTGGGTGGTGAATATCACAAGCCACACGCTGCACCACATAGATTTGTCTGTTTTGGCGGATTATTTTATTTTATTCGTTAAGGAAAACCAACAGCTTATTGTTCTAGATGGTCTTAAAATTAGGTAACTTATAGCTAATTACAGGTTTTCACAACTAGACACTAAAAGAACAGGGATACCTGTTTATACACAAAAACAGTTACAGCAAATTAAGCTTCTGGTTCCTTGATTATCTTCTTGAAATTCTTCCCCGAATATAAATAGTGCCATAAAAAGTTAGTATTTTTATTATTCACTAGATACTATTTGCAAGGTAATGCGTGTTAAAGGTCAAGCCCTTAATCAAATTTACTACCATAATAGGGAATATAAACTCAAGTCACGTCACGCTTGCCGAACAAATTTGATCTAATCCAAAATCTTAGGTTTCGTATTTGCCGTTAAAAAAATACGAAATAATAATACTTTTCTAGTACAGCAATAGGTACTAATAATGCATCAAAAACTGAAGAGTAAGTAACCTTTGTTTAGATAACAACTACAACAAAAAATATGTGAATAGTAGTGCAGTGCAGCATACAATATATGCACCGCCTATAATGTGTGGTAGATGTGCATATTTATTGCTTGACTAGCTGATGCCCGCGACTTCGTCCGCGTGGAATAAGCTTTTTTCAATTCCCACGGGAACTCCTTAATTTTACGGGATAAAAAGTAGCCTATGTCACTCTCCAAGTCCTCAACTATACCCATGCCAAAAATCACGTCGATCCGTTGCTCCGATGCGGCGTGATTGAAGGACAAACCAACAAACCAACAAACAAACACACTTTCGCATTTATAATATTAGTATGATTGAGATGATGATGTGTCATCAACCCATCGCTGGCTCACTATTTTCAGAAACGGCTTTCAGCAAAAGCTCAGGTCGTAGTCCACCACTCTAGCCAAGTAAAGATCCACAGAATTCACACACCTTTGATAACATTATGCAGAACTCTGAGTCATGTATTTCCTTACGATGTAATTACTTCACCACTATAGCAAGTAATACTAAATTTCCTAAAACGCAAAGGCCTCCAAAAGAAAGACCTGGTACTCGGCGATCGAACCTCTGACCGCCGCCGAAGAGGCTGACGTCTTAACCAATAGGCTATCACAGCTATTCGATTCTCGGACCCCATCACATAATTTAGATATTAAATAATCGTGTAGGCACTATTTGGTCAGCAATTCCGTTCAAATTGCAGTTACCCTTTTTGGTGGGTGATGTAATTATGTGCCGATATTGGCGGGTCGAAATCCATTAGCCATAATTCTCGTCCGTGCCGCGTCACATGCAGTTATTATTATATTACGCTACGATTTAGCCCAGGCGTATCTATATTCGATATATTATAATAAGTCCCATTTTATCAAGCTGATTTAGCATCAGGAAATATTCAAAACTCAATATATTTATTCCATGCAGGACATACTTACAGGTCTCAGGTTTGCACTCTACCAGCGTTTTAGAAAGAAGTTCTACTGACAAGAGCCGGCAAAAAACTCAGCAGTTTCTCTTTTTATAAAGCTATATAGAAATAGCATCAGCATTAGAATATAGCATCTGCTATAGAGCATGGTAGGGTTGTCTTTTTCTCTATAGGTAATCCGTTTCAAGGAGAGGTGATAGGAACAGCCGATTGATTTTACCAAGAACTCGATTATTTTCAAGCTTTCAACAAACTTTGAAAGAATTTACGTTATTGTAAACATTATATGATTACCTACAACTTTCGACTTTAAATTTTTACCGTTACAACAATATTATTTTCGAATTAAATCCATTATTTCATGTGTAGGTTATATTATAATAATGCCAAAGTGTTTCCGTCCTTCCATCAAACTGCCTGTCTTCTACGCTTTCAATGCCTATATTTTTAATCGTATAAGTACAGAAATTACAGGAGGTTACATCCCGGAGAAGTAAAGGTGCTTAATTTATTTACCAACTGATTAAAACAACCATTAATAAAATTTAACTTTTATATTAAAGTTTAGCAATTATAAACAAAAAAATTATCATTACCTGAATGCAACGTGCCGCGCGCCAAGTGCCTGAACTCCGGAGTTCTCAGTATATTACATCTACACAGGGGAGGACATACCTAAAGCTACTTTTTATCGCGGAAAACAAATAAGTTCCACCGGGACTTTTTAAAAACCTTAATCCACGCAGACTACGTGGGGATACAAATAGTGGAACCTAATACTTTAGTGCCTATGAACGAAATTCCACCTGCATTCAAAACGGCCTTATACCACTACGTTACCCACGTGGATTTTTTATTTTACCGTAAACTATTAAGTGTTTCAAGTTAATTTAAATGGTGTGGAAAACCGTTATCAAATACCTACATGTCAAAACATCTTAAATCTCTCATTAATCACGAAAAGGACATTACCCTTAACAGCTCCGATCCTAAACGAAACTTTAATTAACAGTTTCTGCAACACATTTATCTCGTAAGATAGCGGAATGGGCTCAAAACGATGTAACCCGTTCTAACTTGGAATTAAACACGCCTGAAACACGCCTCAACTGTTTTACACGAGCCCTTTAGTGTCTGCTCAGACGGGCTATACTCCAGTCCCACCATTTTCAATTCCAATTCAATCTGTGAAGCTAGTTGCCTGAAATTGTGTTGATGCAGCCATAATTTAGCTGCAGTGCCGATGTAGTTCTGAACCTTGCGTTTGAGAGTATGGCGACAATTTTTTGCGTTCTTGGCTGCGATGTGATTTGTATAGACTACACGTTCACGCCTAAGAACGTGTAAGCCTAAGCGATTTTGTACGACTTGTGTTTGTGTCTCCGGGTCTGGCAACGTTTTTACTGCTGTGGTACCATTGTTGTGATTGTGGCACGTACGAAAGGATCCTTACGAAAGGATGCTGCTGTTCCGTTGTCACGTGATGCAAACATGTCGACAAGTTGGGACATTGCGTCCGAATGTTACAGATAAAATAGGATATCGAAAATAGTAACTAAGAATAACTTTACTCGCGATATTAAAATGCCATACATAATTATCACTAAACATGACTAAGGTACATACTTTATTATTAAACTCAATGACAGTATATTAAAAACTGAATGATGCCAGACTTGCGTTTTTGTGGCTATAAATCCTATTTGTTTTTAGCTTATGTTCTTCCACGGGAGGTAACCTCTGTCTCTGTACCAAATTTCGTCAAAATCAGTTGAAAAGATGGGCCGTGAAAGCGTAGCACAGCGTAGCGTAGACAGACAGGCACACCTTCAAGTTAGTATGAAATACTTAGGTATATGTTTAAATCAAGCGTAAAGGCCGTTTTAAACTACTGCAAGTTGCAACGCAGTGCGAATTTGAGGCATGCCGCATGCTTGAATAGTTAAAATGTCGTACCTACCTTAATAAGAGTTCTGTTCTAAATTCTAATTTGTAATAAACAGCACGATGTTAGTTCGGCGTAAAATAAACTGCCTCATGCTGCTTAAAGCTTAAAACACCCTTAATTCCTCTCGGTATGTATTTAAGAAGTGACGCAATTTCCCATTCCATTCCTCACTTGTGATAAATTCATACGTATTTTGTTAAGTTCCACACCATACCTTGGTCTAAGCACAGAATAGGTAATAGTACGTTGTCTAAGGTCTTGTAAGGTACCTACAGAGACGCCCAGTACTTACTAGTTAATACACAGTCTTATCGCGCCATCGGCCGATAAACTTGGCGAATGTTCGCCACGTGAAGTCAGCGCTTAATGACTAAAAATAATATATATAATATGCTCAATTCGCAAACATTTTTTACACACGGCCGGCAATTGCCGAAAGAATTGGACCCATGTGTACTGGAGCCATAACGTTTTATATTGTAACATCTTTATGAGCTATTCACTCGCTCTCGCACTACGCGTAAAACACATAACTCGTCGTGACGCACAACTACTATAAACACATACGCAATATACCTACCTTTGAAGGTAAGTTTACGAGGAATTTAATTATACGGTATATTGAGGTGTATAAAGATAAATAACCTACTTTAGACATTCCGCCACAGTATTGAAGCCAAGTGGGAATTATTGCAGGAAACGACGTAAACTAAATCATTTTCAAGCTGAAATTAGTACTCAATCTATAAATAATTATGTTATGTCGTTGTTATTTAACTAATTTTCAATTAAGGCTTTTTTGACACATAAACCGAAATTTTACAAAAACAAGAAAGCATAAAAACATATAAAAAATTGATTGATTGTTATTTGCGTCAGTATGTGACTGACGATATAATTTTAATAATTAACAGTGTTAGTAGTATGAACCCAAAATAGTAGAAACATACAACATCAACGTCGCGGGCATCAGCTAGTAATTAATAAATTCAAAACGACAAAACACCACATTAAATTTAATAACTTTTATTTCCCAAACAATTGGTTTGCGTGGTTGCTCTTTGATAAAACGAGTGGTCACGAACCTCTAGTATCACGCTACGTTTAGTAGCCAACGTGTAAAAAATATTGTGCACAGCTTAATTTTCACTTCAAGCAAATGTACTTCTTAGACTTAATGACGTAGAACTGATTATACCGTGAGAGAATTGGTGTTTTACCTTCGACGTGTAAATTCTGTATTACTCAAATTGATTTATGCCCACGCCTAGCCTAGCGTGTGTTTTGTTATGTCAGATTTGTGTCAAGTTATGTGTTTTCTGGCGCTGGCCTGAAATGGGGTAGGTATTCATTAATGTGCTATTAGAACGTCCAACGGCGTTTTAAAAATAATCTACTTTTAGCTTGAACGTGAGGCAGTTAGTATTCTGTAGTTTAGGTATATTTTATACCTAAATTTCGTTTTATAATTAAACATAATTTTATATACAACTTTCTTCTTCCTCTTATAAAAACTACAGCCACGGCCGAAGCCTCCCACCAGGCAAATTTTGTGTGTATTCCTATGACAACAACAACTGCTACAACTGATTTTCATTTGAGCGTGAACACATATTTTGATCGCCTTAATTTTTTGATAGTACGATCTTTTATTCAATGTAGATAATATTACAATTAATAAGAATAAAGAACGAATAAGTCACGAGTAAAATATAGTAACTAATAAAGTTTTTAAATAAATCTTATTTTTCATTCATATTTAAGATAAAGACGTCAATGTGCGACATAGTAAGGTAAATAGATTTATATGGCACTAGGAATGGATGAGAGAGTAGCTTTCACAGTGTGAAGTAGTCTCCGTGCGGGATGGAAAAATAATAGTCTCTGCAGTGTACTCTGTGTGCTCTACTGTGCTCTGAATCGTACCAAATGCAAAAAATAATCAATTTAATGTAGTAAATAATGCAAAGTATAATATGATATAGTATTAAAAATACGTAAGTCTTTTTTTATATCCACTACAAGTAAGCCCTTGACTGCGATCTCACCTGATGGTAAGTGATGATGCAGTCTAAGATGGTAGCGGGCTAACCTGTTAGGGTAGGTATTAGGGTAAGTCTGTCTATTTGTAACCTTTTTTGCACACATACGATTCTAAGGGGTACAAAGATACTATAGGTTGCATTCCGTTGACGAATATGGGCTATTAGAATGGGCTATAAAATCAAAGAGTTCCCAAGGCATTTTTAAGAACCTAAATTCACTTGGACAAAGTCGCGACATTTTGCAATCTTGGTTTGAATCTGTTATTTATAGTGATTTGAGAAAATCGAAAATTTGTATGATTTGCTGTAGGCGTTGTATTATATCTACGAAGTAAATCAACTATCACAAAGTTTCGAACAACAAACCATTTGGTTTACAAACATCATATATTTGTCTATAGGTTGAGACGACGACGACGCATAACAGACATTTTGAAATATTCTCATAACCTAAATCCAACACCTAAATCTTATCTGCCCTACCGGTCACCCCAACATACAACCAGGGGCCTAGTAAGCCCTATTTAAACAGAGACGGTACAGGTTCGACTCGCAAAATGTTTAAAAAATATTGTCTGACGGACAAAAAGTTCACGTAACTGACTTTAATATGAATCCGCACACACTTTCCTCGCTGGATAAAAAGTTGGACATTTCGTCATGTACGTCTGTACATGTGTCATTTGTCTCAAATGTATTTTCGCTTTTAACGAGATTACGTGGAAGAAGAATAAATAATTAATTTGAATGTGGCGAGAGAGTAAAATAATTTGGAGACAGAAGAATTCTTATTACTTATTCAACTTTGAAATTAATTGTAAATCCAACACCTTTGGATTTACTCAAATGGAAATTAGGCGCGAGACCCAAAATTTATTATTAAAGCGGGAAGCCAAGTTTCTGCACGGTCGGTTTGGCCCTTTGAGGTTGCAAACCAAAATCTGCGTAACACAACGCGTGTTACTGGTAATCGGTCATGTGTTTGTTTGGTGTAATTTTTTTGTTGCAAAACTACTGTATTTACATGTCTAACATTGCGTGTCCATTCTCTACCTTATTGATATTAGCGACAAGCAATACATTGTACCATTACAACTATGTTTCTGCTTAAATACACGGGCTCTAAATTTTATGTCAGAAACTAGCGGTCCGCCCCGGCTTCGCACGTGTAGCACTAATCATCATAATAGTCCATACCCAATAATAGCCAGCCAGCACTGGGCAGCACATCAGGTTTTACATTAGCGTTGCGATATCTCCGCACTGCCAGCCGCCCCTATTTCTATTGCGCGTTAATTTATTTGTATGATATCTTCTAAGATATTCATATGAATTAAACGGTGTTAGGGCGAATTTGGTGTGTATTAAATACATGAGATGACCAACCCTTTTATTTTGATATGGATTAAAACAATGTCAGGAAAAAGTAAAGCTTTGTTTTAGACCAAATTTGAAAATCATAAAAATGGTTATTGTGAGACAACCTTAAATGATAGATATATTATGCTATCCCGGACTTTTTTTTAGAACTTTTTGCGGGGAACAATTCCACCATACATTGATTATCGTGTAACTTTTACTATTTAAGCAGCGCACGCCACGGAAGCTCACAGATGGGACGATTTTTTCCGACATCATTAATATTATTGCAATTTTCGTAGGGAACTCTAAATTTGTTGAAAATTAAATATAGCCTATGTTACTCGCTGATAAATAGCTTTCTATAAGTGAAAGAATTTAAAAATCGGTTTAGAAGTTTCGAGTTTATTCATTACAAACAAACAAATAAACAAACAAATCTTTCCTCTTTATAATATTAGTTTAGATTTAGATAAAAACGAAGACCACTTGTTTTAATTCTAACCTAAACGTAACACGCGCGCTTCCACAAGGTAGCATTAAAAATACCACAGAAAAAGTAATCTGTGTAAAAATACAGTATGGAATATGGATGTTACGCCTACGTACCTACTCCCAATTAAAATATACTTAAGTGCAAACATTTTTCTTTTTCCATGCCCTTAATCAAATGTTTCCCATTGTGCTTCCAACAGAGCCTATAAATGTCAGGCAACTGGGTACCAAGGCCCTGCGTAAAACAATAAGCCCAGTGGGGAGCCTTTTCGAGAAAAGAAAATATTCTTGAAAATGTTATCTTTAAGCATTGTTTGGTGAATACCTTTTCTATGTTTTTTTTCTTATTGATGACAGGTTTGGGTCTGACAATGGAATCTCCAGCTCCTGAGGGATAATGTGGTCCGAAATAAAAATAGTATTTATTGGCTATTTTGAAACTGACTGACACTCTGACTCCCGCGAATGGGCTTATGAGCTGTAAATTATTATAATATTATGGTTTATACGACCTACCCCAAAATCTATCTATCTATCTATCTTCTATTTATATCTTCTATCTATATCTTATATCTATATCTAAACTTACATAAATACAAAAGTTAGGATGTATGGATGGATGGATGGATGTTTGTTACTCAATCACGCCAGAACGGCTGAACGGATCTGGATGAAATTTAGCACAGAGATAGATTATAGTCTGGAATAACACATAGGCTACCTTTTATCCCGGAAAATTAAAGAGTTCCCGCAGGAATCAAAAATCTTAAACCACACGGACGAAGTCGCGGGCATCATCTAGTATATTATAAATTCCCAAATTTCTCCGGCCGGAATTAGACCCTGCGTCTTCGCACTTGACGCAAAGCTCACCGCAGCGTCAGAGATATCTCTGGTTTCAACATTATAATATCAAAAACCACAGCTTTGGAATAAGAAATATAGAAATTACAAACAAATACACAGGCAAACGCAGTTTGCTACTTTTTTGTATACCTAATAGATATACTATATAATATCCATTGAAGATATTAGAATATTAATGAAGAACTAATAATTTATTTATTTTATTTTATTTATTTAGTACACTAACAATTTACATATATGACAAACAGAAGAACGTTCACGTTATTACTATTTCTTATATGTAAATCGATTACAAGTGCACATAACATTTAAAAGGTTAAACGTCATGTAAACTAAATTGTGCTCATAGTCCACCGACTGATCGCATGTTAAGACACATTAAAAAAATATTGTAATAATATAATAATAATAATATATTATAATATAATATTTTAGTATATAATAAATTGTAATAATATAATAAACGTAATAAACGTAATAATATTATAATATTTTGTTCTAAAATTCATCCATCAAACTATAGAGAGAAAATGTACAGTAGAACATGTATGGGAAATAGAGAAATAGAACACTGACAAAGAGAGGCATCTCTGAATAATGAGCACAGTCCTTCATTTTATATTTGAGTGCGTTAGGGCCCTTGCATACTTTTAAATAAAAGTCAAGTCAAAAGTCATTTATTAAAACTGGTTAGCGCTGTTTGAATGTCAATGAATGATGGTCTATACTAGCGGCACGCTATGATGGCCGGTTGGACAAACGTTCCGTATTAATTGATAACGACTTTGAAGGAAATAATTGTATTACTTTATTGACGATAGCTATGACGATAGTGATGTGCAGAGATTCATAAATTTAAAAAAACTTAATTGTTTTTTGTTCGAGAATAAATTGACCTATTGTAATGTGTCAACCGGCCATCATAGCGTGCCGCTAGTGTAGTTGAAGAGAAATATAGTTCGCGCGCGAGTTGAATGCAGAGCTTATAACGTATGGTGACACATGCATAAGCTCTGCATTCAACTCGCGCACGAAGTGTAAATAGTAGGGACGTAATCATCTCTAATCCAAAGGTGCAAGGGTACCAAAAGCACCTTGGTCTTAAATTAAGCCCACAACAAACTCAGCCGGTTTTTTATTGTCATCATACCTCGATTTCAAAAATGATTGTTAACTATCAGATATGTTAGAGCAACTCATTCCCAAGCTTTCTTGTAATGCTATTTATGATAATGTAATACAAAAAAATGGATTTTAACATACGACCTTTTGAACTTCGAACTGTGACTTTAAATTGGATTTAGTATACGCTATAATGGCTTCCTGAAAGTTACATCCAATCACTTACGACATTCATCAGACAGATTTAGCTTAACAAATGAAAGTGTGTAAGACGCCTTATGTACTCACTAGCATAAATGGGGATTATTAAATAGGAATATTATTAGGTTGAATGAACACAGCGGCCTCTCCATCGGGGATATTATATTCTCTGAAGGACTGGACGTATTAAGGCTTAGATCATACTAGCGGTTATTAAGCGTGCGCTTCACTGAATAAGGGATACCTTTATGGACTAAGCTGTAATCAGTGAAGATTTTAAAATTTTTTTTTTTTTAATTTATTCCATTACAATTTAGCCCTTGACCACGATCTCACAATTTGGTTAGTGACGATGCAGTCTAAAATAGTAGCGGGCTAACCTGTTAGGTACGGTCGCGGCATCGTACTGGAAGCTTAATCACGTGGCGGTACGGCATTGCCGTTAGGATGGTAACTAGCCACGACCGATGCTTCTAACCATACTAGACCAGAGAAAATTCAGAAATTATAAATTCCCAAATTGACTCTGCCGGGAATCAAACCCGATACCTCCCACTATAAGACCACAGCGCACACCACTGTGCCAGGGAGGTCATCAGAAAGGTTCCTATGCAAAATATGAAATAGGTAATTTTTTTATCGAGGTAAAAACACTTAAAGACTAAACTTATTACTCTGTATCTTAATTTTTGGAAAATTAAAATATTTTTAGTTTTTATTTTTGTGTCTATACATAGCGCGAAACACTCACGAGATAAAAAAAATACTTAAACATTCCGAAAGCATATTTTGAATACTGCTTTTATTTGACTAAAGCTCTAAGTCTTCTAAAATTCGAGATACAATAATATTGCTCGATCCCGAACAATTATGTTGAACAATATTACAAAGACAGGCAGCCCTACAAAATTAGAAGGGTGTAAATACATAATAATAAAATGCTCATTTTCATATTTCTATTGTTAAATCAACGCCCGTTAATACCAGCCATAAGATAACAGCGCGATTCTAAACAATCTTAAGAAGCTATATAAATAACAAATAAAGAAAAAAAATCTCCGATGTTTCTTATCGTGATAAAAATCTAACAAAAGAACAGTGAGAATTATTTTATGGAATAATATATTTAAACATTAATTGGCTCTTGCTCCCAACTCTACTTACTCAGGTGTTATTCAGATTTAAAGAACAAATTAAAGACAATCTGCAAATTCAAGTCAAAGTCAAAATATGTTTATTCAAAATAATCCTACACTTTTTGAAGGTTAATTATACAAAGTATAAAACGCGATGGTGATAATAAATCACGGTATCTTAAAACTTCCCTGCATGGTCAATTTGGGAATTTATAATTTCTGAATTTTCTTTGGTCCGGCCTGGGGAGGCTTTGGCTGGGGCTAACATCATTACTTACCATCAGGTGAGATCGCAGTCAAGGGCTAATATGTACTTAGTTGATAAATAAACTAAAGCTACGAGGGCTCCAAACTGTAAAATACATATTTTAATACCTTAAATTAAGGGAATTATGCGAATGCAGAACAAAAGATTTTGAACATCCCATAATCTGGCTCTTTAATAACGAACCTAGAAAATAAAAGTTGATTCAAAACTAGTCAAATCGCATTGTAATCTCGATAAATGTAGAGAAGTTGTGTAAAAATAGTTTCGATAAGTGTAATATATTGTTCTGAGGAATATAGTTGACGCGTAATTAGTTACTAAACAAGAATCTGTTTTTTTTATTGTGTAAGATACTATTATAACCCGTATTCGAAGTAATTATGAGAAACATCGTTATAAAACAGTACACGGTTATAAAACTCCAACAAACAATACGTACCTTAGTGAAAATTCATAGCATTCATAGAGCTGAATAAAAAATTTCGCTTCAAAAGCTCAGTCACAAAAAAATGTGTCATGACAAGTCAACATCACACAAATTGTACCCGTACATAACTCAAAACAAAGGGGGGCTCTTTAACAGAGAGCTTTCCGCACAAGCACTTTACA
Organism: Erebia ligea; assembly: GCA_917051295.2. NCBI lineage: Eukaryota > Metazoa > Arthropoda > Insecta > Lepidoptera > Nymphalidae > Erebia > Erebia ligea. Next base: position 9,040,876 of record OU785236.1, read on the forward strand.
CCACACTCCATACACGCACAAAAATTACAAGTGTACCGCGAATTACAGTAATGCACGAGTATTACAGGGTCGGCACTTCACTGCCTACGTATCGGCTACGGCGTAGCGCTACGGGCTACGCGCGGGCTACGACTGCCGCCGCGTCGACCCCACCCCTCCTGTTTCGGCGCAATGTGACGTCTACGTTATTAAACTTATTGAAAAATAAGTTTTTCAGGTTGCGTTTAAGCAAAGCCTATACAAAAACTTATTACACACTCGCTGCATACCCAAGGAATGACTAAAAACTGCAATCCAGTTTTAAACTAATTTAAAAACATGCAAAACTTAGTTTTTACACAGTGGATACTTATATACTCGTATCTACACATTAATGAAATTGTAAATTTTTTTTTTCAAAAGAGCAACCACCGAGTTTCTTGCTGGTTCTTCTCGGTAGGACTGGCGTTCCGAACATGTGGTAGATTCACTCTACGATTCAAAAGCACTTGTAAAAGTTTATTTGAATAAAAAAAATAAAAAAATTTGAATTTTTTTAGTGTTACTTTGATATACCTTTTTGCATGTCCTATATCAATTACTATTTTATTGTCATAAATACAAATAAATGTTTTAATTTTATATTTATAAGTCTTATAAAGAAATACCATAGTAAATTCCAATAAATACTTCATATAATAAACGTACTATTATTATTTCTACACAGTCGCATAACGTGCACAATAAAATGCATTGTCTTTGCGATGACAATGCAAAGCGATATCATCAATTAAAAGTGTCATGCACCAGAATTTTTCGATGGCTCAGTCATTTTACAATGCGCTACGAAAACATTGAACTAAACTGTACAGTGCAAACAAACAACTGTCTCAAGACAATAAATTTTACGTTTTTTGCGACAGGGGCATCTAAAATCTCTTCATGTCTCTTCTTTATTAATTTAAGAGTACTCAAGACAAAGTCACGGGCATCATTTAGTAGCCAATTGGGTATTTGACAACTAGTCAAATCAGCAACTTTTTTCAAACTTTTTTTTTAGTTTTTTTATAAAATTTTGAATTGTGACGTCATCAAAGTACGAAGCACTTTTTAACTTTAATCGATAGTTTTAAATGGTTGTTTAACACAAAACAAGCAGGGGACGTGGATATTACCACTTTTGGGAGATCCTTTACTTAATAAACACAAAAAAATTATTTATTTCACTATTACTCAAATACCCAATTAACACAATGTTATTTAGATAATAAAGATAGCTAAGCATGCTCTCTCTATTATCCATATGTTCACGCAGTCCGAGCACGCATTATCTCTACGTGATAAAACCAAAAATTAAGCAGAGTTACCGACATAGCTCGATGTTTTACTTAGCAATGGGCAAAGAACCGATAGATGTTGGGGTCCCAAGATATGTTGGGATGTTGGGAGCATTGGCAGAGCCCTAAATTGGTAGATCTTTTTTTATTTTTATCCACTACAAGTTAGCCCTTGACTGCGATCTCACCTGATGGTAAGTGATGATGTAGTCTAAGATGGTAGCGGGATAACCTGTTAGGGGCATGGCAGTTATATTAAACCCATAACTCCTATTCGATTTCTACACGGCATCGTACCGGAACGCTAAATCGGTCATCGGTCGGTAATCGGTCGCGTAATCGGTTGCATTCAGGAAGTGCAACGCCGCGGCTAGTTGAAGTCCCTGAAACAAAAGACCTATATCCAGCAGGACGAATACCGGTTGACAACGGCACTGACTTCATAAGCCCCCATTAACCTGCATACGTCCATAGCTGGACATAATATATCTCTCGTCGTCGCCGTTGTCTTCGTGGACATAATATACCATCTGTTCGAGCCATTTACAACATGGAACAACAACATTTACAACTGTTCGTGCCATTTAGGAAAGCATGGGTATTAATTATTGTTCCAGCGGTTAATAATGTTATAATTATAATATATTGTTATAATTATAAATCTAATTAAGTAATTTACGATATTTGCGAGATGGTGATAATAAAAAAACCTCGGATGATTTTGTTGTGGGCTCATCAATCAAGATCATATTTTGTAAAGTAACTGGACGTTAATAAGTAACACTACAGTGTACCTAAATTGAATAAATATACTTTGACTTTGACATTTATTTCGAGATTGAGCCCCCAAATAGTCGGTAAGCATATCGTAAGACAATTTTGACTAGTGTCTGCACCCATCCTCAGACTGAATGGTTGGCAGGCGCGAACATATTGTAGAACTCCGAGCCAAGTACCCGAAAGTTACTAATTCGATAGAATTGATACTTCTTCTTATTTATTACAACTATTCTTCTTACTACGAGAAATCTACCCAATCTGTGAGCTGATAGCTGGAAATTAAACTGAAGAACTTTGAAGTCACTTAAAGTTTGTTTGTTAGGACTTTAGATTTTAAACAAAAGAGCGAAGTTCACTCTTTTATCTGTAAAAGGCTTTCATAAAAAGTAGTCGTTCAAGTCAGTGACGAATTGTATTTCATTTTTTTTTTTTTACAAAACTTCATAAAATTTATTGAAAACAATACAATTTCATTTGATTAATTTTTTTTTTTTGCGTACCAAAATGTTATACAATACGTAGAAAACAGAAACATAGTGGACAAGGACACACTTATCTCTTTAAGAGATCTCTACCAGTGACCCCTGGCAGTGAGAAAGGTTGTGCAGGAAGAATGTTGAATTCTTGATTGATTTTTTCCCAAATAAACATAAGTGGTTTGATACAAGAGGATTTATGAGTAACTATAAATAGAGAGTAGAGATGGATTGAATATTGCAACCTCTATTTAAGCGTTTTCAAAAGTGTCAGTGCCTATTACTATGATTGACTAGGTATATTTTTTATGTTTTTTTTTATCCACTACAAGTCAGCCCTTGACAGCGATCTTACCTGATAGTAAGTGATGATGCAGTCTAAGATGGTAGTGGGCTAACTTGTTACATGGCAGTTATATAATAAACCCATACCCCTATTCGGGTTCTACACGGCATTGTACCGGAACGCTAAATCGCTTGGTAGCACCAAGCCGGTAGGGTGGTAACTAGCCACGGCTGAAGCCTTCCACCAGGCCAGACCAGGGAAAATTCAGAAATTATAAATTCCCAAATGACCCTGCCGGGGATTGAACCCCGGACCTCCGCACGTTAAGACAGCAGCGCTCAACACTGCGCTACGCCACTACTTAACAGATTACGTATATCTGTATATAAACACGAATAACGATACTTTTGAGTAGTTTGGTAATTATGAGGGAATCGATGAACCGATATGTTGTCAAACAAAATACACATGAAATGACTAACTAATAAATTATAACCAACCCTTGTTAAAATACGCCAACTTCTGAAGAAACAACGCGTAAAAGCAATTTGGTGACAACATAATCGGTCTCACAATACGCCATCTTTCGATTGCTGTTATGTATTACAGCAACTGAACGAATGACGTAATATAAAGTTATTTATGGACACTAAAACATTTAACAGTCGATAGGCGTAAAAATCAGTGATGTATCGAAATCATTGTAGTAAAAAGAACCTTTGTGATAAGGAGCGATATTATTCTCTTTGTTTGACGCAGGGGTAAACACAGCGATCTCTGTCTAGCGCGCTCTTCTCGCCGTTCAACCACCCGCAGGTTGTGGTATAAATCTAAAACTTTTGCGGTTTAGAATATGAGCTGAAGTTAGTTTACGGCCGGCGATACACGGACAGCTTGAAGCAGCTTGAAGCAGTCAGGATGCACTGCTTCAACTGCTCGAAAAGTTAGCCAGTGATCAACATACACGGACGGCTTTTGCAGTCATAGTAACAGCTTGAAGCTACCATTGATCACTGCTGCCAACCTCCCGAAGCGGCAACGGCAGTCGCAACTGCTCGAGCGGTTGCGAGCGAGCGGAGCGGTATGTGTGTACGTAGAAGACTGTAGTTCGCTATGCAGTCACAGCTTGAAGCAGCCCATTCTGACTGCTTCAAGCTGTCCGTGTATGGCCGGCCTAATACGTCAAATCCTTATTTTTATCTTTCAGTTACAAAATAAGATAAGTAAATAAATATCTTTTAAATATTATAAATGCGAAAGTGTGTTGTCTGTCTATTACTTTTTCATGGTCTATCCTTTAAACTGACTTTGACGAAATTTGATACAGAAATAGTTTCCTAGAGATAGACATAGGAAAATCATAGTGTTACCAGGGTATTTTCAAGAAAATCTGTGTACACTGACAAGCTCATGAACATCATCTAGTACATAATACTTAAACTTTTGGCGCGGTTGATAAGTACATTGACATGTAGCAGACGCGTGATAGCATCAATCATCTTCTCCACAAGTGAATATGGCGGTTTATACAGGAAAGAGTGGTTGCCCGCACCAGGTCACTGAAACCTTTATAAAGTTTTTTGATAAGTTGAAATCACCCAAGTCATTAAGCTAAAACAATCATCCGTTTTCCACCTGCCCTAGAAACGGATTTCAGGCATTGACCTGCGTGCGTACGACGCGACGCGACAGTATCAAACTGCAGACCCTTTATGTGTCGTGTATATCAACATTGTCACGTAAATAATTTTGTTATTTTCTATGAAATCGTATCGCATCGCTTTGCTTCGCGTCGCTTTCATCGATCAACTAGGACAACGGGTTAGATGAACGCTCATCGTCTATCACTTACACCACAAACTGAGGCCCTGCGTATAACGCACGCGCTGTGTAGGTACTCACTCGGTAGCAAAAACCTCTGACTTGCATATCCCCGAAATTTTTCCTCACTGTTAATAACAGTCTTTGGGAGTGTTTGTAATTGCATGTTTACTAAACAAAATAAACAAGAAACAAAAACTCCACAATTTTGGGTGTTCTACTATTATTAATTTCTAGAAAGATTTTCACAATGAATTTTACTTACGGGACTACACACACACGCGTAAATGGTCGGATATAAGGAGTCTGTGTTTGAGTTCAGAGCTCTCAAAAATCGCAACCTTTTCTGGTGCGTGTACAGTTTCACATGGTTCATCGGAGAAAATATTTTCTATTTTATTAATTTTATTATATTATTTTATTTATATTTAGGTTTTTTTATCACCATCTCACAAAGCATCTTAAATTAATTAGATCTGGATCATCAAAAGTCCACACTCGGAGATTGCCAGAGAGCAATGGAGCGCAGTATTCAAGAAATAAAACGGACTGATCATGTTAAAAATACCACACTGCGCTCCACGACAAAAATCACAGATGTTGAAGACAGCGGCAAAACTGAAGTGGGACTGGGTTGGACATAATATGATGCACATGTCCGACGACTTGTGGGCAAAGGCTAAACATACTGGGTGAAATAAAACTCAAAAAGACGTCGAGGAAGGCCAAGGCGCCGCTGGCGCGACGAACTCGATACCTTTATAGAGGACTGACCCCCAAAATCTATGGACCGAGATAAATGGAAGGAGGAAAGGGAGGCCTTTGCCCAACATTGGGACACTACAGGCTGCAAATAAAAAAAAAACAATCAGGTTAATTAGCCGCTGAAACAATTTATTCAAATGCATTTTTATCATTTAAATAATCCTTTACATTGTAACAGGATTTTTCACATTGTATTGTTGATGTGAAATCCTAGGCGCCGCTAAAGCGCCTTACCCTGGTACCTCTTGAAATTTTAACGAACACTCCTGCCAAATTGGAAAAAGAAACTACGCCGCATTAATTCTCAGTGCGCGGGATTTGTCCTGCCGGTTGGTTCTTTTTTAAAAAACTTTCTGTTTCTTTCTCAAAGTTTGCGATGCAATTGGAGACGCTGCTTGGGAATAGCTCGTTTGTCCAATTAGCAAAGTTAGGGGTATTATCTATACTTCAGGAGACATGGAGAGAGAGAGAGACGGAAAAAAGTTTTATTGCTAGCGTCAACTTACAAATCCAGCCAATAAGATAGCAATAAAACAACACAAGACGCTTATTCTTGTAAGACAGGATACATGTTTTTCGGAAAAAACAGCAACGTCTTTTAAAGCTTAAGATATTTTTGTCTTTTTATTCAATGACCAGTTAGACCTTGACCTTGATCTTACGATAACTAAGTGATGAGTGTGAGTGAGTGAGCCTAAGATGGAAGCGGGCAAATTCAAAAGGAGAATGAAAGTTGTCATACGCGGAATCGTAACGCGAAAGAGTACCAGTCCAGGCCCAATTTTCTAAGCAAATCGTAATCATTTGACAGCTTCAAACGTATTACTCGAACTGTTTAAGGAGTTCATACATGCTTTTTGACGTTTGATCGCCTATGAACTCCTTAAACAGGTCGAATTATACGTTTGACAAACGAATACGATTACGATTTCCTTACACAATCGGGGGGCAGAACAGAGACAAATTATAAATTAAATTGACTTTGCCCGGAAATCACAGGTTCCAATAATGCTAATATTTTGACATTTGACTACGATTGGTCCACAGTCAATATATTGGGCAATGTAATTATCTGATTCAACATAAACAGTGTCTACTTTTAAGAGTGTTTACTGTCCATACCATTGAAATTTGTACTACGTCCATAAATATACGTATGCATATAGATGCGGTAACGGCATAGTGGTTAAGACACCCAACCTCCTGTACGGGGTCGCGGATTCGATCCCCGAGCACGCAACTTCAACGCCAATCCGCACCTGGCCAACGCGACGTGGTGGACAATGGCCAAACCATTCTCAAACTGGCAATGGGACCCGGATAGACCTAGTATCGCTGATTTATTTCAAGTGACCCGTTTGAATAGATATAACTGATTCTATTGGTTATGCAATAAATTTTAATGAAACCAGTAACTTGACTACTCTATTTTATTTATTTAGGTAAAAGGTAATACTTGTGACATCCCTGATCCGCCCCAATCCGGCTCAATCCACTTTGAAGCGGTCTCATCCAGCTATCGGTTAGACGTTACGCATTTATCACGATTAACAATATTGACGGCTAAAGAGTCAAATGCAAAATTTTGAGCTTAGAAACTACAATAAACATTTTTGTTTATGCATTTCGGCATAACTTTGCAACTTGGCAACTTTGCAATTTCCTATACTTTTAAGTATAGGAAATAAATTGCCGTAGGTACGATGTAAACCCATGGTGGTAATATAATCTAACTAGTTCCACTCATATTAGAAGTGATTTTATACTAGCCTCACAGCACGCAATTACGTCTTGCCGCCCGCGCAGCACGCAAGCTGCGTTGCGCCGCGTCACCTGAACAGGTTCACGAATAAGTACCTACCCTGGGGACGGGTTCGAAACTATTACTAATCGAGAGTAAGTATCTCGATAAAAACATAAGTATCTATTTATTTTAATTTATATAATACTAGTAAAGCGCGTGGCTGCGCGGCCCGCTAAAGCGGACCGCGTTCTGGACCGCGCGGTCCACATGTCTACTTACTCGCTGTCCTACTATCCTGGTTTACTGTCTACGTGTTCTGAACTGAACAACACACTGCTATGCTAGTGAGCACAGTGGAAGCGCCAGCACGCCAAGCGTCCGACGTAAAAGAAAATTCTCATAAAGGAAAAACATAAAACAAAGACCACCAACCCCCCGCCTCTCCCTTTTTGTTTGAGCAGCCCCTAAGTAGGTACCTATCTTTAATACCCTGACCGTGCTCCTCACCCATCATCCGAACCTTCGGTCATCATCTCTCTCCATATTTTTTTCTCAGATCCATTCGTCAAAATGAGATTTCTTCCATAAAAACAAATCTTGAAAAGGAACCGTAGCCTCTTCAATATTCGCCATACATTTTCGATGGAAAATAAATTCCGCCATCTTGAATTTTTTTTCCGGTTCATCAAGTAGACCTTCATGTTCTGATCATCTTTTGCCAAGAAACCACTCTTCCATCTTTTATACTCTCCGAAATAGACACCGACGAAATTTGTATGGCGGCCATCTTAAATCCGCCATTTTGAAATTTTTTTTCAGCTCACTGTCAATTGGATGAAGTTTCGAGTGACATTTGTTCGAGCACCCCCCACCTATCTTCAATACCCTTTTCTATGGAAAAATAAATTCCGCCATCTTGAATTTTTTTCCTGTTCATCGAGTAGACCCTCACGTCCTGATCATCTTTTGCCAAGAAACCACTCTTCCATCTTTTATACTCTCCGAGATAGACACCGACGAAATTTGTATGGCGGCCATCTTAAATCCGCCATTTTGAATTTTTTTTCAGCTCACTGTCAATTGGATGAAGTTTCGAGTGACATTTGGTCGAGCACCCCCCACCTATCTTTGATACCCTGGCCGGTGCTCTTCATCCGTCTTCGAAATCCTCAATCATCAGCTCTCTCTGTATTTTTCCTCTTAATGAATTTTTGTCTTCTATACGAAACGATGAGTGAAAAAAAAAATGTTCATACAAAATTTTACAGGAGAGGTGATCAATGAGTCAGTCAGCACGAGCAGCTATATATATATTAACTAGTATGGCGCGTGGTTGCGCGGCCCGCTGCAGCGGACCGCGTAGTGGACCGCGTGGTCCACTGTCTACTTACTCGCTGTCCTACTATCCTGCCCCCCGATTATGTAAGAATGGCCGATCAAATCGTCAAAGTTCGGCGTCAAAGTAAAATAAACCACAACAGCATTAAATTAGAGCTCAATTTCGAAACACGAAATTGAGCTCTAATTCAATGCTGTTATGGTTTATTTTACTTTGACGCCGAACTTTTACGATTTCATCGACAATTCTTACATAATCGGGCAGCTGGTTTACTGTCTACGTGTTCTGATCTGAACAACACACTGCTATGCTAGTGAGCACAGTGGAAGCGCCAGAACGCCAAGCGTCCGACGTAAAAGAAAATTCTCATAAAGGAAAAACATAAAACAAAGACCACCAACCCCCCGCCCCTCCCTTTTTGTTTGAGCAGCCTATAAGTAGGTACCTGTCTTTAATACCCTGACCGTGCTCCTCACCCATCATCCGAACCTTCGATCATCATCTCTCTCCATATTTTTTTCTCCGAACCATTCGTCAAAATGAGATTTCTTCCATAAAAACAAATCTTGAAAAGGAACCGTAGTCTTGCATAGTTCTACACTTGTAGCCTCTTCAATATTCGCCATACATTTTCTATGGAAAATAAATTCCGCCATCTTGAATTTTTTTCCTGTTCATCAAGTAGACCTTCATGTTCTGATCATCTTTTGCCAAGAAACCACTCTTCCATCTTTTATACACTCCGAGATAGACACCGACGAAATTTGTATGGCGGCCATCTTAAACCCGCCATTTTGAAATTTTTTTCAGCTCACTGTCAATTGGATGAAGTTTCGAGTAACATTTGTTCGAGCACCCCCAACCTATCTTCAATACCCTCTTCTATGGAAAAATAAATTCCGCCATCTTGAATTTTTTTCGTGTTCATCAAGTAGACCCTCATGTCCTGATCATATTTTGCCAAGAAACCACTCTTCCATCTTTTATACTCTCCGAGATAGACACCGTCGAAATTTGTATGGCGGCCATCTTAAATTCGCCATTTTGAATTTTTTTTCAGCTCACTGTCAATTGGATGAAGTTTCGAGTGACATTTGGTCGAGCACCCCTCACCTATCTTCAATACCCTGGCTGGTGCTCTTCATCCGTCTTCGAAATCCTCAATCATCAGCTCTCTCTGTATTTTTCCTCTTAATGAATTTTTGTCTTCTATACGAAACGATGAGTGAAAAAAAAAATGTTCATACAAAATTTTACAGGAGAGGTGATCAATGAGTCAGTCAGCACGAGCAGCTATATATATATTAATTAACTAGTGTTTCGCTCTGTGCGCGAGCTGCTAAAGCAGCTCACGAGATGTGGTTAGCCCTAAATATCGATTTTTGACGAAATCGGTCAATTAACAAGTAATTTCAAAATGACGCTGATTTTTTAAAACTTTGGTATCAGTTTCCTGTTTTGTTATCCCAGGGATCCTCAGATATTGATTTTGAACGAAATCGGTAAATTAACAAATAATTTCAAAAAGGCGCTGATTTTTTTAAATTTTGGTACCATTTTCCTGTTTTGTAATCCCAGGGAGCCCTAAATATCGACTTTGAACGAAATCGGTCAATAGATAAATAATTACAAAATGGCGCTGATTTTTTAAAATTTTGGTACCAGTTTCCTGTTTTGTAATCCCAGGGAGCCCTAAATATCGGTTTTGAACGAAATCGGTAAATTTACAAATAATTTCAAAATGGCGCTGATTTTTTAAAGTTCTATTACCAGTTTCCTGTTTTGTAATCCCAGGGAGCCCTAAATATCGGTTTTGAACGAAATCGGTAAATTTACAAATAATTTCAAAATGGCGCTGATTTTTTAAAATTCTATTACCAGTTTCCTGTTTTGTAATCCCAGGGAGCCCTAAATATCAGTTTTGAACGAAATCGGTAAATTTACAAATAATTTCAAAATGGCGCTGATTTTTTAAAATTCTATTACCAGTTTCCTGTTATGTAATCCCAGGGAGCCCTAAATATCGATTTTGAACGAAATCGGTCAATAAACAAAGAATTTCAAAATGGCGCAGATTTTTTTAAGCTTTGGTATCAGTTTCCTGTTTTGTGATCCCAGGGAGAACTAAATACTTATCGATTTTGAACGAAATCGGTCAATTAACAAAGAATTTCCAAATGGCGCTGATTTTTTAAAACTTTGGTATCAGTTTCCTGTTTTGTAATCCCAGGGAGCCCTAAATGTCGATTTTGAACGAAATCGGTCAATTAGTAAGAATTTAAAAATGGCGCTGATTTTTTAAAACTTTGGTACCAGTTTCCTGTTTTGTTATCCCGGGGATCCTCAGATATCTATTTTGAACGAAATCGGTAAATTAACAAATAATTTCAAAAAAGCGCTGATTTTTTAAAATTTTGGTACCATTTTCCTGTTTTGTAATCCCAGGGAGCCCTAAATATCGACTTTGAACGAAATCGGTCATTTAATAAATAATTCCAAAATGGCGTTGTTTTTTTAAAACTTTGGAATCAGTTTCCTGTATTGTGATCCAAGAAAGCCCTTAATATCGATTTTGAACGAAATGGGACAATTAACAAAGAATTTCAAAATGGCGCTGGTTTTTTAAAATTCTGGTACCAGTTTCCTGTTTTGTAATCCCAGGGATCCTCAGATATCGGTTTTGAACGAAATCGGTAAACGAACAAATAATTTCAAAATGGCGCTGATTTTTTTAAATTTTGGTACCATTTTCCTGTTTTGTAATCCCAGGGAGCCCTAAGTATCGACTTTGAACGAAATCGGTCATTTAATAAATAATTCCAAAATGGCGTTGTTTTTTTAAAACTTTGGAATCAGTTTCCTGTATTGTGATCCAAGAAAGCCCTTAATATCGATTTTGAACGAAATCGGACAATTAACAAAGAATTTCAAAATCTTGAATTTTTTTCCTGTTCATCAATTAGACCTTCAGGTCCAGCCCCCCAATCATGTAAGAATGGCCGATGAAATCGTTAAAGTTCTGCGACAAAGTAAATAAACCATAACCGCATTAAATTAGAGCTCAATTTCGTGTACCCATTCTTATACGTTTAGGTATGTTCGTACATCTCAAACGTATAAGAATGGATAGACGGAATTGAGCTCTAATTCAATGCGGTTATGGTTTATATAACTTTGACGCTGAACCTTTACCATTTGATCGAACATTCTTACATAATCGGGGGGCTGATCATCTTTTGACAAGAAACTACTCATCCATCTTACTTTCTGAGATAGACAGACACCAAAATATAAATTTGTATGGCAGCCATCTTAAACCCGCCATTTTGAATTTTTTTTTCAGCTCATTGTCAATTGGATGAAGTTTCGAATGACATTTGGTCGAGAACCCCCCACCTATCTTCAATGCCTCGATAGGTTCATTTCGGCATATCGGCCGCCATCTTGTTTTTCCGAAATGTCATAATTTTTCCCTACTCCCATCCCGCAGCCGAACATATCTCCTATACATGAACTACACCGTTTCGGATCTGTGGAGCCGCGATTCGGGGTCGAAAAATCAATAATTTGAAAACACTACAGCTCGGCCGCCATCTTGTTTTTCTAATTTTTTACACTTTTTCTATTGATCGTTTACTAATTTCTTCAATAATTGACAGTTGTAACGAAATCGGTTGGAAAACAAAAGAGTTGCAAGAAACATGTCAGCCGCCATCTTGTTTTTCCGAAATGTCATAATTTTTCCCTACTCGAATCCCGCACCCAAACACATCTGCCTCACATCATTGTATCGTTTTCTGGCTCTTTCTAGGAGAACAATAAATTATGTCATTGAGTCCTAATCGCCATAATAATATAATTTGGTATGAAAAAAAATATTCCGTCATCTTGAAATTGTTTTCATTTCGCTAAATAGACCTCCTCGTCCTGATCATCTTTTGCCAAGAAACCACTCTTCCATCTTTTATACTTTCGGAGTAAGTACACCAATTAAATTTGTATGGCAGCCATCATAAATCCACCATTTTGAATTTTTTTTCAGCTCATTGTCTATTGGATTAAGTTTCGAAAGACATTTGTTCGAGCACCCCCGCCTATCTTCAATGCTTCGACCGGTTCATTTCGGCAAATCAGCCGCCATCTTGATTTTCCGACATGTCATAATTTTTCCCTACTCCCATCCCGCACCCAAACATATCTCCTTTACATGAACTACCCCGTTTCAGATCTGTGGCGCCGCGGGTCGGGGTCGAAAAATCAAAAATTTGAAAACACTACAGCTCGGCCGCCATCTTGTTTTTCCAATTTTTCCACTTTTTCTATTGATCGTTTCCTAATTTCTTCAATAATTGCGAGTTGTAACGAAATCGGTCGGAAAACAAAAGAGTTGCAAGAATCACGTCGGCCGCCATCTTGTTTTTCCGAAATGTCATAATTTTTCCCTACTCGAATCCTGCACCCGAAAACATCTCCCGTACATCATTGTATCTATTTCTGTCTCTTTCTCGGAGAACAATAAATTATGTCAATGAGTCCTAATCGCCATATAATTTTGTATGAAAAAAAATATTCCGCCATCTTGATTTTTTTTTATTTCGCTGAATAGACCTCCTCGTTATGATCATCTTTTGCCAAGAAATCACTCGTCCATCTTTTATACTTTCTGAGATAGGTACACCAAATAAATTTGTATGGCAGCCATCTGAAATCCGCCATTTTGAATTTTTTTTCAGCCCATTGTCTATTGGATGAAGTTTCGAATGACATTTGGTCTAGCACCCCCCGCCTATCTTCAATGCTTCGACCGGTCTATTTCGGCAAATCGGCCGACAACTTGATTTTCCGAAACGTCATAATTTTTCCCTACTCTTATCCCGAACCCGAACATATCTCTTATACATGAACTACTCCGTTTCGGTTCTGTGGCGCCGCGGTTCGGGGTTGAAAAATCAAAAATTTGAAAAGAGACAGTTCGGCCGCCATCTTGTTTTTCGATTTTTTTCCACTTTTTCTATTAATCGTTTCCTAATTTCTTCAATCGTTGCGAGTTTTAACGAAATCAGTTGGAAAACAAAAGAGTTGCAAGAATCACGTCGGCCGCCATCTTGTTTTTCCGAAATGTCATAATTTTTCCCTACTCCTATCCCGCACCGAAATACATCTCCCGTACATCATTGTATCGTTTTCTGTCTCTTTCTAGGAGAACAATCAATTATGTCAATGAGTCCTAATCGCCATATAATTTGGTATGAAAAAAAAATCCGCCATCTTGAAATTTTTTTCATTTCGCTGAATAGAGCTCCTCGTCCTGATCATCTCTTGCCACGAAACCACACTTCCATCTCTTATACTCTCCGAGATAGAGACCAAATAAATTTGTATGGCGGCCATCTTAAATCCGCCATTTTGAAATTTTTTTCAGCTCACTGTCAATTGGATGAAGTTTCGAATGACATTTGGTCGAGCACCCCCCACCTATCTTCAATACCTTGGCCGTGCTCTTTACCCGTCTCCGAAATCCTCAATCATCAGGTGTCTCCATATTTTTCTTCAAGTTTAATTTTCTGACTTGTAAACGACGCCATCGGTGAAAAAAAAATTTTTCATACAAAATTTTACAGGAGGAAATTTTTGGGGAAAATCTCGAAAACTACCCCAAATGTGGCAACACTGTATAGATACCTTGATACTGCCGGTCGAGTTACACAATCGATCCATACATGTCAACTTTCCCAAATGTTGCCAACTGCCTCAAAAACGTGATCGAAATTTTTAAAAACACAAAAAGAATACAAAATGGCCGCCACCTCGTTTCACAGAAACATTTTACATTGTTTCATAATTTTCCCGTAAACTACAGGATATACCGCTCCTGATGACGTTTCAATTTTTCATCTCGCTCGCACCCAGCCGAAATGATTGCTCCTGAAAAAAGACCATGTCGAAAATCACTTTTACTTTGATAAATTCCAGTGTTGCCAGACCTCGGCGACGAAAACACCCAACTGTCATTTGTACAAATGAGACACGTGGTTGCTCGTACTCGAATTTTGCAAAAAGTGCGTATTTCGATTTTTTAATTTTTGGGGTAAATCTTGAAAATTTCCCGAGAAATGGGGTAATTTTTTTTCCCCAATCCATACCTCAAGTCTGTACACACAATCGCCCCGTAGAAGTCGAAACGCTCCGACGTTGCCAACTGTGAGAAATTTGAATTTTAAAATTGCGTTTTTTCGTACCTTAAACCGAAACGCCGCCGCGACAGCCGCCATCTTGAATTTTTAAAAACCACTCCCGTTCTGTCAAAATACAGGATAATTGTAAGCGAAAGAAGAAAAAAATATCATGCTCGACCACGCCGTTTCGGATCTGCGGCGCCGCGGTTCGGGGTCGAAAAATCAAAAATTTGAAAACATTACAGCTCGGCCGCCATCTTGTTTTTCAAATTTTTTCCACTTTTTCTATAAATCGTTTCCTAATTTCTTCAATCGTTGCGAGTTTTAACGAAATCGGTTGGAAAACAAAAGAGTTACAAGAATCACATCGGCCGCCATCTTGTTTTTCCGAAATGTCATAATTTTTCCCCACTCGAATCCCGCACCCGAACACATCTCCCGTACATCATTATATCGTTTTCTGTCTCTTTCTAGGAGAACAATTATGTCAATGAGTCAGTCAGTCAGTCAGTGAGTGGTAATCGAGCTATATATAGTATAACTAGTGTTTCGCTCTGTGCGCGAGCTGCTAAAGCAGCTCGCGGGCCGTGTTAGTCTCTAATTTTGAAGGATGGGTGGTGTTTCAGCTTTATGAAAAAAATATGGGATTAGAAAAGGAAAATTAAAAAAGGGAAGATCACAAACATAAGTTTCTTTGAAAGGAGTCGCATGCATTAGCTACATTATAATATTTTTTTAAAGATATACCTACTATTTTTTAAAGAAGTAGGTATATATTATGACTGTGAATAATTATTTGCCTGGTGGGAGGCTTTGGCCGTGGCTAGTTACGACCCTACCGGCAAAGACGTGCCGCCAAGCGACATAGCGTTCTGGTACGATGCCGTGTAGAAACCAAATAGGGTATGGGTTTAATATAACTGCCATGCCCTTAACAGGTTAGCCCGCTACCGTCTTAGACTGCATCATCACTTACCATCAAGTGAGATCGCAGTCAAGGGCTAACATGTAGTGAATTTAAAAAAAAAAATTGTTCTTTTTTTTAAATCAGCCACGTATTTAAATATTTATAATTTAAGCCAGGAGTAGAACATTAAAGATGTATATTGAAGATTATTAAATGGTAACAAAAACTGTTTGTTTTTTGTTCAAGCCTGTATTTAGATTCCTTCTTGTTAATAATTTTAGCTACGTGAAAAATCATTCATTCATTGTTCATTGGAAATTATTTTATCTACGCCAGCATCGAAAAGTATCCAACGAAACCGGTAAATTTCAAAATGACGCTGATTTTATAAATTTTGGTAACAGTTTCCTGTTTTGATATTAGGGATCCTAAAATATCGAATTTGAATGAAATCGGTAATTAATAAATAATTTCAAAACGGCGCAGATTTTTTAAAATTTTGGTAACAGTTTCCTGTATTGTAATCCCAGGGAACCCTAAATATTGATTTTGAATGAAATCGGCAGTTAACAAAGAACTTCAAAATGGCGCTGATTTTTTTAAATTTTGGTACAAGAACAGTTTCCTGTATTGAAATCCCAGGGAGCCCAAAATATCTATTTTGAATGAAATCGGTAATTAATAAATAATTTCAAAATGGCGCTGACATTTAAAAATTTTGGTACCAGTTTCCTGTTTTGTAATCGCAGGGAGCCTTAAATATCGATTTTGAACGAAATCGGTTAATTAACAAATAATTTCAAAATGGCGCTGATTTTTTAAAACTTTGGTATCGGTTTCCTGTATTGTAATCCCAGGGAACCCTAAATATTGATTTTGAACGAAATCGGTCAATTAACAAAGAACTTCAAAATGGCGCTGATTTTTTTAAATTTTGGTACAAGAACAGTTTCCTGTATTGAAATCCCAGGGAGCCCAAAATATCGATACTGAATGAAATCGGTAATTAATAAATAATTTCAAAATGGCGCTGACATTTTAAAATTTTGGTACCAGTTTCCTGTTTTGTAATCGCAGGGAGCCTTAAATATCGATTTTGAACGAAATCGGTTAATTAACAAATAATTTCAAAATGGCGCTGATTTTTAAAACTTTTGTATCGGTTTCCTGTATTGTAATCCCAGGGAACCCTATATATTGATTTTGAACGAAATCGGTCAATTAACAAAGAACTTCAAAATGGCGCTGATTTTTTAAAATTTTGGTACAATTACAGTTTCCTGTATTGAAATCCCAGGGAGCCCAAAATATCGATACTGAATGAAATCGGTAATTAATAAATAATTTCAAAATGGCGCTGACATTTAAAAATTTTGGTACCAGTTTCCTGTTTTGTAATCGCAGGGAGCCTTAAATATCGATTTTGAACGAAATCGGTTAATTAACAAATAATTTCAAAATGGCGCTGACATTTTAAAATTTTGGTACCAGTTTCCTGTTTTGTAATCGCAGGGAGCCTTAAATATCGATTTTGAACGAAATCGGTTAATTAACAAATAATTTCAAAATGGCGCTGATTTTTAAAACTTTTGTATCGGTTTCCTGTATTGTAATCCCAGGGAACCCTATATATTGATTTTGAACGAAATCGGTCAATTAACAAAGAACTTCAAAATGGCGCTGATTTTTTAAAATTTTGGTACAATTACAGTTTCCTGTATTGAAATCCCAGGGAGCCCAAAATATCGATACTGAATGAAATCGGTAATTAATAAATAATTTCAAAATGGCGCTGACATTTAAAAATTTTGGTACCAGTTTCCTGTTTTGTAATCGCAGGGAGCCTTAAATATCGATTTTGAACGAAATCGGTTAATTAACAAATAATTTCAAAATGGCGCTGATTTTTTAAAACGTTTGTATCGGTTTCCTGTTTTGTGATCCCAGGGAGCCCTAAATATCGATTTTGAACGAAATCGGTCAATTAACAAAGAATTTCAAAATGGCGCTGATTTTTTACAACTTTGGTTTCAGTTTCCTGTTTTGTAATCCCAGGAAGTCCTAAATATCGATTTTGAACGAAATCGGCCAATTAACAAAGAACTTCAAAATGGCGCTGATTTTTTAAGACTGTGGTGTCAGTTTCCTGTTTTGTGATCCCAGGGAGTCCTAAATATCGATTTTGAACGAAATCGGTCAATTAACAAAAAAATTCAAAATGGCGCTGATTTTTAAAACTTTGGTATCAGTTTCCTGTTTTGCAATCTTAGGTTGCCCTAAGTATCGATTTTGAACGAAATCGATAAATTAACAAATAATTTTAAATTGTGCTGATTTTTTAAAATTTTGGTAGGTATCAGTTTCCTGTTTTGTAATCCCAGGGAGCCCTAAATATCGATTTTGAACGAAATCGGTCAATAATTAACAAAGAATTTCAAAATGGCACTGATTTTTTAAATTTTGGTACCAGTTTCCTGTTTTGTAATCCCAGGGAGCCCCGTCGTGGGCAAAACGGAACCGTATCAAAATCTTGCAAAGTTCTGCACTTCTAGTGACTACAGTCTCTTCAATATTCGCCATATATTTTCTATGGAAAAATAAATTCCGCCAGCTTGAATTTTTTTCCTGTTCATCAAGTAGACCTTCAGGTCCTGATCATCTTTTGCCACAAAACCACTCTTCCATCTTTTATACTTTCTGAGATAGACACCAAATAAATTTGTATGGCAGCCATCTTAAATCCGCCATTTTGAATTTATTTTCAGCTCATTCTATTGGATGAAGTTTCGAATGACATTTGGTCGAGCACCTATCGTCAATGCTTCGATTGGTTCATTTCGGCAAATCGGCCGCCATCTTGTTTTTCCGAAATGTCATAATTTTTCCCTACTCCTATCCCGCACCCAAACATATCTCCTCCTACCCCGTTTCGGATCTGTGGCGCCGCGGTTCGGGGTCAAAAAATCAAAAATTTTAAAACACTACAGCTCGGCCGCCATCTTTTTTTCCCAATTTTTTCCACTTTTTCTATTGATCGTTTCTTAATTTCTTCAATTGTTGCGAGTTTTAACGAAATCGGTTGGAAAACAAAAGAGTTGCAAGAATCACGTCGGCCGCCATCTTGTTTTTCCGAAATGTCATAATTTTTTCCTACTTGAATCCCGCACCCGAACACATCTCCCGTACATCATTGTATCGTTTTTTGTCTTTTTCTAGGAGAACAATAAATTATGTCAATGAGTTAGAATCGCCATATAATTTGGAATGAACAAAAATATTCCGCCATCTTGAATTTTTTTTCATTTAGCTACATAGACCTTCTCGTCCTGATTATCTCTTGCCAAGTAACCACACTTCCATCTCTTATACTCTCCGAGATAGACACCAAATAAATTTGTATGGCGGCCATCTTAAATCCACCATTTTGAAATTTTTTCCAGCTCACTGTCAATTGGATGAAGTTTTGAATGCCATTTGGTCGAGCACCCCCCACCCTCAATTCCTCGGCCGTGCTCTTTACCCGTCTCCAAAATCCTCAATCATTAGCTATCTCCATATTTTTCTTCCAGTTTAATTTTCTGACTTGTATATGAAGCCATCAGTAAAAAAAAAAATTTTTATACAAAATTTTACAGGAGGAAATTTTTGGGGAAAATCTCGAAAACTACCCCAAATGTGGAAACACTGTTTAGATATCTCGTTACTGCCGGTTGAGTTACACAGTCGATCCATACATGTCAACTTTCCCAAATGTTGCCAACTGCCTCAAAAACGTGATCGAAATTTTGAAAAACACAAAAAGAATACAAAATGGCCGCCACCTCGTTTCACGAAAACATTTTACATAGTTTTATAATTTTCCTGTAAACTACAGGATATACCGCTCCTGATGACGTTTCAATTTTTCATCTCGCTCGCACCCAGCCGAAATGATCGCCCCTGAAAAAAGACCATGTCGAAAATCACTTTTACTTTGATAAATTCCAGTGTTGCCAGACCTCGGCGACGAAAATACCCAAATGTCATTCGTACAAGTGGGACATGTGGTTGCTCGTACTCGAATTTTGCAAAAAGTCCGTATTTCGATTTTTTATTTTTGGGGTAAATCTTGAAAATTTCCCGAGAAATGGGGTAATTTTTTTTCCCCACTCCATACGTCGTGTCTGTACGCACAATCGCGCCTTAGAAGTCGAAACGCTCCGACGTTGCTAACTGTGAGAAATTTGAATTTTAAAATTGCGTTTTTTCGTACCTCAAACCGAACGGCCGCTCCGACAGCCGCCATCTTGAATTTTTAAAAATTACTCCCATCCTGTCAAAAAACAGGATAATTGTAGGCGTGAAAAGAAAAAAATATCATGCTCGACCACGCCGTTTCGGATCTGCGGGGCCGCGGTTCGGGGTCGAAAAATCAAAAATTTGAAAACACTACAGCTCAGCCGCCATCTTGGTTTTTCAATTTTTTCTACTTTTTCTATTGATCGTTTCCTAATTTCTTTAATAATTGTGAGTTGTAACGAAATCGGTTGGAAAACAAAAGAGTTACAAGAATCACGTCGGCCGCCATCTTGTTTTTCCGAAATGTCATAATTTTTCCCTACTCGAATCCCACACCCGAACACATTTCCCGTACATCATTGTATCGTTTTCTGTCTCTTTCTATGAGAACAATTATGTATGTCCTAATCGCCATATAATTTGGTATGAAAAAAAAAAATTCGCCATCTTGAATTTTTTTCTTTTCGCTAAATAGATCTTCTCGCCCTGATCATCTTTGGCCGAGAAACCACTCTTTCATCTTTTATACTTTCTGAGATGGACACCAAATAAATTTGTATGGCGGCCATCTTAAATCCGCCATTTTGAAATTTTTTTCAGCTCACTGTCAATTGGATGAAGTTTCGAATAACATTTGGTCGAGCACCCCCCACCTATCTTCAATACCTTGGCCGTGCTCTTTACTCGTCTCCGAAATCCTCAATCATCAGCTGTCTCCATATTTTTCTTCAAGTTTAGTTTTCTGACTTGTAAACGACGCCATCGGTGAAAAAAAAATTTTTCATACAAAATTTTACAGGAGGAAATTTTTGGGGAAATTCTCGAAAACTACCCCAAATGTGGCAACACTGTATAGATACCTCGATACTACCGGTCGAGTTACACAATCGATCCATACATGTCAACTTTCCCAAATGTTGCCAACTACCTCAAAAACGTGATCGAAATTTTGAAAAACACAAAAAGAATACAAAATGGCCGCCACCTCGTTTCACAGAAACATTTTACATTGTTTCATAATTTTCCCGTAAACTACAGGATATACCGCTCCTGATGACGTTTCAATTTTTCATCTCGCTCGCACCCAGCCGAAATGATCACCCCTGAAAAAAGACCATGTCGAAAATCACTTTTACTTTGATAAATTCCAGTGTTGCCAGACCTCGGCGACGAAAACACCCAAATGTCATTTGTACAAGTAAGACACGTGGTTGCTCATACTCGAATTTTGCAAAAAGTGCGTATTTCGATTTTTTAATTTTTGGGGTAAATCTTGAAAATTTCCCGAGAAATGGGGTAATTTTTTTCCCCCATTCCATACTTCGAGTCTGTACGCACAATCGCCCCGTAGAAGTCGAAACGCTCCGACGTTGCCAACTGTGAGAAATTTGAATTTTAAAATTGCGTTTTTTCGTACCTCAAACCGAAAGGCCGCCGCGACAGCCGCCATCTTGAATTTTTAAAAACCACTTCCGTTCTGTCAAAATACAGGATAATTGTAGTCGAAAAAAGAAAAAATTATCATTCTCGACCACGCCGTTTCGGATCTGTGGCGCCGCGGTTCGGGGTCGAAAAATCAAAAATTTGAAAACACTACAGCTCGGCCGCCATCTTGTTTTTCCAATTTTTTTCACTTTTTCTATTGATGGTTTCCTAATTTCTTCAATAATTGCGAGTTGTAACGAAATCGGTTGGAAAACAAAAGAGTTGCGAGAATCACGTCGGCCGCCATCTTGTTTTTCCGAAATGTCATAATTTTTCCCCACTCGAATCCCGCACCCAAACACATCTCCCCTACATCATTATATCGTTTTCTGTCTCTTTCTAGGAGAACAATTATGTCAATGAGTGAGTCAGTGAGTCAGTGGTAATTGAGCTATATATAGTATAATAAATATGTATACTAATATTATAAAATATGTGAAAGTTTGGATGGATGCTTGTTACTCAATCACGCCGGAATGGCTGAACGGATCTGGATGTAATTTGACACAGAGATAGATTATAATCTAAAATAACACATAGGCTTTTTATCCAGGAAAATAAAGAGTTCCCGCGGGAACCAAAAAACTTCAATCCACGCGGACAAAGTCGTGGGCATCAACTAGTTTATTATATTTATAGCATTCTTATAAATGGAAAGATTGTACTTTAGTATATAGAATCAACCTCCTGAAACGACTTATAGGGCTTTACCCTTTGTGCCTCCGAGAGCTGGTTAATCCGTTGATCCCAGGTATTATTACTAACATATAATTAATCGTTTACCGTTAGTGGAGCATTATGCCTATTCTATGCATTACTGATACATATACTTAACGACTAACTGAGGTTACCTTTATTACCTTAGATACCTTAGAGGGAGTTGCCGAGGTTACTTAATTACTTATTATGTACTTACTAATGAAGGGGGCGTCATTATTATTAGTCCAAAACATCTATTCAGAGGAGATTTAATATTATGAATCTCTAGGGTATCTCTGCAGTTCAGAGTTTTGTAGTCCATACCTACCTATAGTGACGTGTTTGGGAACTTAGTTTGGCTTTTCCGTATTTTTCAAATATAAATAGCAAGCACACAACAAGCAAACATGCTAAGATACAAGCAGCATAGTCATCTTTCTGATCTTAAGTAAGTTCCGCCGCCTATAAAATTGAACCTGAACTAGAAAAACACTAGTGCTTAATGTTATGTTCAAATTTCAAAGTTTTTGTAAAACGTAAACTAATTGAAAAGTCCTATTACAGTGTAAAGGATTATTTGAATGATAGGAAGGCATGGGTAATTGTTCCAGCGGCTAATTATGTAATTGTAATAATTATAGATCTAATTATAAGTAATTTCCGATATTTGTGAGATGGTGATAATAAAAAAAACTCTTTTTTTTAATAAGAAGTTTATTAAAAAGCTCGTCTCAGACCAGGGCGCGTTTCGAACCCTCGTTACTTTAGTTTTAAGATACTGTAGTAAATTATTACCATCACGTCTTATACTTTGTGAGCATGACGTTCAGAAGGTGTACTTTGTAGGTATCTATTTTGAATAAATATGTTTTAACTTTGACTTGGATTTTTAGGACATTATTTATCTGCCCCTTAAATGGGGCAATCTTTATAAAAGTGATAAAATTCATTGAAATTCCTGAGAATCATTCAAACGTAACCCGATACACATCAGTGTTCAGTCAGATATAACCGTGAGTTAATTTCAACTTACAACACCTCGGTAGGTGATCTATAAAGGCAATAAAAACACCAATTAGGTTTGCGGGCGCCGTTTCCGACCGTTAATCCGGCAGTTAATAGTGTAAGTCCATTAAAGCGCCTCGTTGGCCTAATGACTCTAGGTCTGCCTTCGAGATAAGGGTCGCGAGTTCATCTGGCACACTGATCGGGGTAACTACGCGATAGCGCCTAATGGAAGTTTGGGTTACACGATTTTACATCGGCTTGACTTTACATAATTATAAACTTATGGCGATAACAGATGGGATCGATTTCGTGTCGTCAATGTCAGGTCACAAATCAAACTTACTCAATGATTCCATAAAAGATAAACTTGTTAATTATACGCATGATGGCTAGAAAATTACAATAGGTACTAATTACTTCCTACTAATTTTATAAATGCGTAAGTGTGTTTGTTTGTCACTCAGCAGCAAATACTGAGTGATTGAAGAACAAACCAACAAACAAACGTTCCCCGAACAAATAATCGCGTCAATCCTTTACTCTGTGTAACGGATTGACGCGTTTTTTTTATGCCAATACAAGTTAGCCCTTGACTGCGATCTCACCTGATGGAAAGCGAAGATGCAGTCTAAGATGCTAGCGGGCTAACCTATTATATTGCTCGTGCATAGTGGAAGACTTGTAGAGTGATATACAGGATAGAGTCGCGGCCATTAGCAATATTTAAAAGTTTGTATTATAATATTATTATGATCATCACATTACGCGCCCAAAGTGAATTGACTGAATTCATAAAAAATATTGACTTATTGACATTATGTTTTAAATATTATAATTTCGATTAAACAATAAATAAGTGTCTTGATTGATTTTAGCTGATAGTGGGAAAGTGACAGACCTTAAGGCTTTAAAAAAGTAAAAAAACCGGCCAAGTGCGAGTCGGACTCGCGCACCGAGGGTTCCGTACAAACCTGTAGTAAGTTTTACGATTTATGACGTATTAAAAATAAAAATTACGTTTGTTGTATGGGAGCCCCCCTTTAATATTTACTTTATTGATATTTAATTATTTATTTTGAAAGGTAATATACAAGTTAATATTCTGTGAAAATTTGAACCGTCTACCTGTTACCGTTTTTAATATTGAGCAAAAAAATACGAAAAAAACACGTTTATTGTATGGGGACCCCCCTTAATATATATATTTTTTTAATTTTTAGTATTTGTTGTTATAGCGGCAACGGAAATACATCATTTGTGAAAATTTCAGCTTTCTAGCTATCACGGTTTATGAGATACCGCCTGGAGACAGACAGACAGACAGACAGACAGACAGACAGACAGACAGACAGACAGACAGACAGCGGAGTCTTAGTAATAGGGTCCCGTTTTTACCCTTTGGGTACGGAACCCTAAAAATGACTGAAAAGAGCCGACAAGAAACACAGAAACGAGTCCGATAATAATACAAACAATTATAACACGTCATGACAAATTCTACAGAGTATTGTGACATTCCTAAGTTTCTAATAAAACTTTAATACATAACCAGCATCATTTTGTTCCTAATTATATTTAAAAAAATATCTTGGCCTATTTGTAAAATGCACTCGGCAGATTATAATGTTGCCGCCGCATTTGAATGCGGTTGTGCTTGAACCGGACTTGGACCAGAGGGTCAATTGTCTAAGAAAATAGTAATCATTGGACAGCTGAAAATGTATTACTCGAACTGTTTAAGGAGTTCATACATGCTTTCTGACGTGCAGGCATCTATGATCTACTTAAACAGTTCGAACTATAAGTTTGACAAACAATTACGATTAGGATTTCCTTACACAATCGTGGGCTGATCATTTTCGTTGCATGCATGGAAAAGTGACAAGTTTGGAACTGCGATTTTATCAGGATAGTAACATCTTGGATCAAAGTGTAGGTCACCAGTATAATCGACTGAAATGCGCAACAACATATTATTGTCCGTTCAATAAATATACCTATAATAGTGCCTACTATGTAGGGTGAACTGAAGTCAGACGGTCTTATATATCTCGTTCTTGAATATGCTTCCTCTAAATATTCTGAAAAAAATGTCTATTAGAATAAGTATCCTGTCACACGATAAAAAAATAAATTACATTTTCTATTAAAACTTTTAATAAACCGCGTAACGGTAAACGCAATCGTGTAACTCTTTGGCATAAATGTACATGCATGAATTTTTATCATGTTAGGCTTTTGAATCACAAATAAGGAAAAAACAAATCCCTTGTTCGAAGGTATCACCTGCATTATTTAATAGCTTATACATCTGCTGATTTGTTTTCTTTTTAGGCGATTGCGTAGGTAAACACACAGAGGAATAAACCACTAAAGCGGAATGAAGCATTTAAGTTACTAGAGCCGCATATAGCCGCATCCATAGGTACTATTATTTTATAAATGCGAAAGTATATCTAACTGTAAAACTGTCTGCCCATTACCTTCTCACGGCAATTCGCAATCAGAATCTAATTTTTAACTGAAAATGCGTTGAAAAGCTTCTAGATGTCTTCTCGAAAAATTCCTTAGTACACGTGTATTAGTAGTTATAACACGTGAGTTTATCCGGGAGTAATGTATAGTTAATTCCTTAGTGCCTGAAGACCAAAGTTTTCGAACAGTGTGTGTTGCCAGTAATGTCATACGGATGCGAGACTTGGTCGCTAACTCATACCCATACTCATACTCATGGACCTCATAAGAGAGCTCAGGGTTAGTCAGCGGGCTGTGGAGAGAGCTATGCTCGGAGTTTCTTTATACAATCAAATCAAAAACCGGCCAAGTGCGAGTCGGACTCGCGCACCGAGGGTTCCGTACAAACCTGTAGTAAGTTTTAAATTATTAAAAAAAAACTACTTACTAGATCTCGTTCAAACCAATTTTCGGTGGAAGTTTGCATAGTAATGTACATCATATATTTTTTTTAGTTTTATTATTCTCTTATTTTAGAAGTTACGGGGGGGGGGGGGACCAACATTTTACCTCTTTGGAAGTGTCTCTCGCGCAAACTATTCAGTTTAGAAAAAAATGATATTAGAAACCTCAATATCATTTTTGAAGACCTATCCATAGATACCCCACACGTATGGGTTTGATGAAAAAAAAATTTTTGAGTTTCAGTTCTAAGTATGGGGACCCCCAAAATTTATTGTTTTTTTTTCTATTTTTGTGTAAAAATCTTAATGCGGTTCACAGAATACATCTACTTACCAAGTTTCAACAGTATAGTTCTTATAGTTTCGGAAAAAAGTGTCTGTGACATACGGACGGACAGACAGACATACAGACAGACAGACAGACATGACGAATCTATAAGGGTTCCGTTTTTGCCAAATTTGGCTACGGAACCCTAACAATGAGGAGACCCGCAGACGAACTAAAGTAACCGACTTAGCTCGACGTGTTGCGAAGCTGAAGTGGCAATGGGCGGGACACATAAACGGTGAAATCCCATAGTGCTGGAATGGCGACTTAGCACTGTAAATCCTGTAAAGAGACCTGTTTACAGCAGTGGGCGTCTATCGGTTGATGACGACGACATCGGAAAATGCTGATGACGTCAATTCAGCGTTAATTAAGTATTTACAGATGAATATGCAATACCAGAATTCCGTACACAGTTGAATATATTACTATTAGGAAGTTTAACAGTTCCCTGAAGCGGCAAATTTTAACTAATCACAAGTTAATTAAGATGTTTATGTAGCAAATCTAAACAGGCCTGTATCGCGCGGAGCGCCCCCTGGCGCCGAAATTAAATTTTAATCAAAACATTGTTCACTGAGTTAGAGGGCATAAATAAATTAGCTTTGTAATAACTTTGTGTGTACAACGGACTCGTGATCTTTGTTGATGTCAAGGTTGTCCCTTTTAATGGTTAGGTACTTACTTAAAATTTATGTTAGACTATCTGATGCCCGCGACCTCGTCCGCTTGGTTTAGGTTTTTTGGTTCCCGCGGGAACTCCTTAGATTTCCGGGATAAAAAGTAGCCTATGTCATTCTCCAGGTCCTCAACTATACCCATGCCAAAAATCACGTCAATCCGTTGCTCCGTTACGGCGTGATATGAAGGACAAACCATCAAACCAACAAACTAACAAACAAACACACTTTCGCATTTATAATATTAAGTATGATACTAAATGCTATTGATGTTTTACAAGCCAACTTTAGCCTAGGCTTCGCATCCACATGACGTGATATTCTAGCTCATTGCAGACCTCGAGCGTTTTAGCACTATTGCGAAGAGAGCAGAAAATACAAAGTACAATTAATAATAACTCTACTATTGCACTTATTATATAATAGTTTATTCAATCCTATCCATCAGCTTGTATGCATCCAGTGCTGGATATATAGCCTTCTTTGTGAACGCGCCTTTACCATCCTCATCCACCTGCCTCCTTCTTCAGGCCATTGGTCCACAGAGCTGAATGTTGTCATACACTGCGCTTACGTACTGCGCTTATGTACTCAAAATCGCAGCGTTGGCAGACCCCCTACTAGGTGGACGGACGACATCAAACAGGTCGCAGGGGTCGTTGATTACCGTGGCGTGGCGTCCTTGCAAGCGACCTATGTCCAGCAGTGGACATCTATCGATTGACAACAACAACGTGGATGACGACGACTGCCACTTCAGCTTTCACTTTAGTTTGCTATTCCTCACGAGGCTTAGCTTTGTCTGAGCTGCCTTGACCATTTAGTTTCAGGAATTTCACTCGACAGAAGCTTAGGCGGCTCCACTAATTACCCTATAATTACGCCCCTATTATATAAAACAGGTAAAACTTGTTTACTGTGACATTATTATCATTAGTATAATAAACAGGCCTATCTCTCTGAAACAACAAAGCCCAATCAATATGCTAATTAAATCCTTAGCAACACGGCGCCCAATGCATTCTATTCAATATAAAGTGCGCAACTACGAAGGGACGGTTATTATAATATCGTGTATCCATTAACTCTAAATTATAATCCATACTAATATTATAAATGTGGAAGTGTGTGTCTGTCAGTCTGCTACGCTTTCCCGCCCCATCATTTCAACCGATTTTGACGAACTTTGGTACAGAGGTATGTTGTATTCCGGGGAAGGACAAAGGCTAATTTTTATCCCGGAAAATTAAAGACTTACCGCGGGATTCGAAAACTTTAATCCACGCGAATGAAGTCGCGTGGATTAAAGGATTAAAGTTCTAAATCATTTAGTACTTATATAATATTCCATGCATAGTGTGCAAGTTCCATTATAGGTACCACACATTACGGATTGCTCAATTATAAACTTAATGAATGTTCAAGAGGTGGATGATGAAGACGAGGGAACGCCAAGGGGCACACTCTTCAAAATGTCTATGTTAAACTACATTTGCGTCTCTTCACATCCACAGGTTTCCTCACGATGATTTCCTTCACCATTTCGACCATAGATTTCGGTGATATTTATTAATTTCTTAAAACGCACGTAAGTTATAGGTGCAAGCCCAGGTATCGAACCTCCAACCACCCTTTAGGAAGCCGGGCATCGAAACAACTATAAGCTAAAGTACTTAGTTATTTTATAATCTAAATGTATTTTATAAGCAGCTTGGTGTAATATCACATTCGTCTAAAAACAAGCCTTAAAGTAAAATCAGTATTTTCTGGAGGAGATCACTTTTAGTGATAAGACCGCCCTTGCGCACGCTTTGTTTTTCTGTTTGTTTATATTTAAGTTATTTCTGTAATATATGTGTGGCAATAAAAAAATTATCTATCTATTTATCTATTCTTTACATGAACAAATATTTTCTACATATCCCTACTTAATTAGGCTTTGTACCAGGGAGTGCACGCCTAGATAGTGTTTATGTTTGTGCCCTACGTCCGTGTGCATACAATTATGGGACTAACTTAGTGTCCACGCGAGACCGTGTAATCCATTTAAAGCCAGAGTTGCACAGTACGACTCAAATGTCAGGGATTATTCACGCCGTTTTAAAGGGGAAAGGGGCAAGTTGTGTAACTAGTGTTGTGAAAAGTCATATGCCGCACTTATTTAATAGTTGGATGATGATAAAAAAAAAAAAGGGGTGAATAAGAGGTTGACGGATAACAGAAGTGAGTGGAAGGAGAAAACATGTTGTGCCGACCCCACATAACATGGGAAAAGGGCAAGTAGAAGAATTTAATAGCTGGATGGATAACTAAAGGGGTTTGAATATTTCGGCATACCCACCGTTCCTATTTTTTGCGAAATAGCGACAACTCTAAAAACCTGTAGTAATAAATGGTTAGCAATAATACAAGCAAGTCTCATTCGAGAGAAAATCTTCTAAAGTAATCAAAGTCTACTCGATGATGGTGTCACCAGTCCAGTTATGATAGCTTTTATCTCTGAAACCTGACGCTATAGAAGATAAAATACTTGCCAGCTATTAATTAATACAGGTTTTACGAGTGGCCATCATTTCGAAAAAAAATGGTGGAACTGTACGGCTCTATACTAAAATACTCAAACCTCTTTCGTCATCGTCGTCAATTCAAGCAAGGGACGTCCACAGCTGGACGAAGGTTTCTTACATGGGTCTCCAAAGAACACGGTCTTAGGCCGCTTGCGTCCATCGGCAAGAAGCTTGATTACAAACCTGATTAATGAATAGAATACGCAATGCAAAGCAGACGTTTAGTTTTTTGTGTGATTGATTTCACTATACAATAATTGTATTACTAAATTAATATTCTGTGGTATTACAATATGAGGGGTAATAGCCCGGCCTCCTATACGGGTGGTCGGGGGTTCGATTCCCGGGAACGTACTTACCTCTAACTTTCCGGAGTTATGTGCGTTTTAAGCAATTAAATATCACTTGCTTTAACGGTGAAGAAAAACATAAAACATCATGAAAAAAACCTGCTTGCGCGAGAGTTTTTCGTAATGTTCTCAAAGTTGTGAAGTCTGCCAATCCGCACTTGGCCAGCGTGGTGGACTATGGCTATATGTAAAAAATACCATCACCAGTGCCACTACAAGTTAGCCCTTGACTGCGATCTCACATGATGGCTAGTGATGATGTTGTCTAAGAAGGTAGCAGGCTAACCTGTCAGGGGCATGGCAGTTATATTAAACCCATATCCCTATTCGGTTTCTACACGGCATCGTACCGGAAGGCTAAATCGCTTGGCGGCACGTCTTTGCCGGTAGGGTGGTATCTAGCCACGGCCGAAACCTCCCACCAGGCCAGACCAGGGAAAATTCAAAAATTATAAATTACTAAATTGACCCTGCCGGGGATCGAACCCAGGACCTCCGCACGTTAGGACAACAGCGCTCAATACTGCGCCACGGAGGTCGTCAAAACCACCATTCCTTTACCATTCTATTGATGAGCAGAGCAAAGCTCAACCTTCCATTTTCTTTCTATCAACAGAATGTAAGTTAAAAGTTTTACAAAAGTGTAAAAAACCTCATTTTAAACACTGCAATCTATCCCATCACTAAGTTTACTCGCGAGGTCACATAATCAGTTTAAGGAAAGTACGGACCGTGTCGAGTGGAGTTGCAGTAATTATAATATGAGAGCTGAACATTAGTTAATATTTTAATCTTCTGGTACACAGCCGCTATATTTATACTGTTAATTATCCAAACTTGTAGTATTAAGTGTGTTTGTATAATGTATGTCCACTTATTTATCATCTCTTTATGGCTCAATCGCCTTACCTTTCATGCTATGGCACAGGCTGAGAAGGTGGCCCATTGACCACACGTAGTATACGCACAATGCATACGCAAGGCTAACTTGTAGTGGATAAAAAAAGTACATTTATGTACGTTACTTTTGTAATTTGTATAAGTTTAATTTGTGTAAACTAAGTATAATTTGCTTGTGTTGGTCAATAAACTTTTATTTATTTATTTAATATTTATTTAAAGTCGTAGCTTGCGAGTTGCAGACGGATATTGAATACAGGATACTATTCGGAAAATTTAACACTTACCACAGGACTTTTTCGAATGTCGAAATCCACACGGACGAAGTCACGGTAAATTTGAGATTGTAGCTTACACATTGATGTACTTAGAATTTTTAATATTTCGATGAGCTTACAAATCCTAATTCCTCCATAGTTATGGAGCTGAGGACAGATGTAATTAATTTTATATTAGAAACTAGATATGATGCCCG
Organism: Erebia ligea; assembly: GCA_917051295.2. Taxonomy (NCBI): domain Eukaryota; kingdom Metazoa; phylum Arthropoda; class Insecta; order Lepidoptera; family Nymphalidae; genus Erebia; species Erebia ligea. The sequence continues at coordinate 9,072,174 of OU785236.1, forward strand.
TGACCTCAACCGCGACGGTTAAGGTTTTTGATTCCCGCGGGAACTCAGTGATTTTCCGGGATGAAAAGTAACCTATATCCTTTCCAGGGATACAACCTATCAAATTTTTTTTACTTAATTTCACCTAAACTAGCTATAACTATTCTAGCCAACAGGCTCTTGGTGGACGATTGCCCAAGACGCCTAAAAAGAAAAAGCAAACTCGAACTGGGTTAAATGACTAACGAGTCCTGACTCCTATATGAGGATCAGCTCTAAGCGACAACTTACTCTTACAACTCATTTGCTTATAGTCCTTGGACTGATAGCAGATCACACTACTAAAAAAAAAAACACCTAAATCGGTTGAACAGATGGGTCGTGAAAGTGTAGCAGACAGACAGACACACTGAAAAACAGACACTTTCGCATTAATAATATTAATATGGCCTGAAACCTATCCTTCTACCATATTCCTCCAAAATTGGACAAACAATTGGACCATCAAAACGTAGCAGCCAGATATACTTTCACATTTATAATTTTCGCATGGAAAAAGTATGGAAATTTTATATTTGAGCACAGAATAAAGAGCTTACATTTTCTAGACAAATTGTATTTCAGATAGTACCACAGTACTAAGATTTATAAATATCACGTGGACGACGGCTGGAGGATAAGTTAGTTATTAACAAAACAGAATAATACATCCAAATCAACCAAAGCAAAATGTTAGGTATGCAAACACCAAACAAATTTCAAATATTAATTATTATCTTATGTAAACCTTTGAACCCGTTGAAATCTATTAATTAACGTTACCGCTTGGCCAAAATTGACTTAGCGTGAAAAACATTTTGATTACGAGCACCGTATTAAAAAACAAAGTAAACAGAGATGCCCTCTGGCGGGAAATGAAAAGCACTCTGGGTTTCGACATGTTACTGTAAAAGCCGCTGGGGTGACCAAGACTTGAGATAATTATTTTTTATACATAACCAGAAGCAAAACAGCGTTATTTATGTGTCTGCTACGTAGACTGAGTAAGATATATAGATGCCGCCATATCTCCTTTTCACTCCCACATGAAAGAGATGCAGTGTTGGGATGTTACACAAGATAGAATGAGAAAAAAATATGTGTTTTTCTCTCCCTTTCTGCCTGTCACGGATTTTGGCCTATTGCATACAAACAAACCATATATTGTGCCGACGTTTGTATGACGTTTGGGAGGTGTTTCATAGTATTACCTATCCCTTTCGGTTACACGCTGACCCTGATTCTAGAGATTCCTTCTTCTATGGTCTGCTACTACTCCATTTTAATAAAAAAAATCGCTTTATACATATAGATACATACATACATTATAGTCCTAAGGTAGTGAACGGGCTCTTCTTCGATTCTACATGGACCGATCGGAAGTGGGAGCCTCGATGCAACGCCTCCTAAACATAACCGCAGGTGAGATGGTTATATACGTAACATTAAATAAATAGATTGTAAAATATACTAAGGTAGGGCACTATGGTTCTGGTCTGGATACTAGGAGTCCAGTTCAATTATCCTTGTTGTGTAGATAGTGATTCGATCAAGCACGGCTATATCGTCTAATCCAGAAGTGATCGTCGTTATCTTCAACCGCATTGGTGAGGCTGACCATGAGGAAAGTATTCAAATTCTTATACGAGTAAAGACCACCAGTTGGAGCTGTGTTTTGTAAAAAAATACGTAAACAAGTAGCTCTTTTAGCCATGATAGAGTCGCGGAAAAAACACAGCAAATAGATTTTTACTTACGTGTAGGTATTTTACGCGAGATACGTACAACGTATAGTATATGTATCCGAAATAAATGTTATGTATTTATGCATTAAACAGGAAATGACGCGAAGAAATCTCTCTCGTCTACCGTCGAATCGATTGAAAGAAAGCGACAGAAATACGTTACTGAGGCAAGGGAATAAAAGAAATCTATTTGCATAACAGCTTTGAGTTGTGTAGGGTGTTCCTCAATAGGTTCACTTGTTCATAAGGAATGTTCCACCCTCGACTTCCAACATTTAAAACAATTTACTCTTCAAGTCATACATAAATACTTTGCACCATGCAACAAGACCTTGAAATAAAGTTTGTTTTAATCAGCTTTCTATGATCCCACTATATAGGAAGGTTTTCCATTGAATACGACGACAAAAAAAGTTTGCGATTCTTAGTATGCAAAAAGTTGTTTCAATTCTCGACCAATCAAACATCGTAATTTGTTCAAACGTGTCGATTGAACGAATTAATACTTTTTGTGAGACCATTCTCATCATGGCGAAACCACACTACGGACAAAAATTGTTGTGTGGCGTACAAAAAACCCACGTGCGCATTTTAACATGGAGCTGCACAAACTACTGCGACAAGAAAAAATGTGTTTCCCTTTCAACGAGGATATTTCGCACGGACGTTTTTCCTGTCCTATCTGTAGTATATTTTCCCGTTATCACACCACGCTGGTAATAAGTACAGACACGATTTAGATTAAAATGAAAAATTCCTCGTCACAATTAAACGCCTCATTATCTATATTTTTTACTTAATAAGTAAAATAAGATGCACCGTCAAAACTTTTTTCGAGCTTTTGTTGAAAATACCTACCCGTTGAGCGCCTTAACAAGGTAACGTTGAAGTTGTTTTATTGTAGGTAGGTCTAAATTGACACCAGACTCTCATTTTCCTTGTACTTGTACACTAAGACCCCAAGAACGCCTGACTGCGATAGAATGCGTAACGATATACAGAAGCGGGATTAAGAATGGCTGACGCCGTTGGAATTAATTATTTTAATAGCACCCGTAGTTATTGTCATAAAGGACGGGCCATGGATGAGTTAGGACTAGAATGGTCACAACTTTTCTGATGAGAATTTATTTAGTACTAGCTGATGCCCGCGACTTCGTCTGCGTGGATTGAGGTTTTTCGGTTCCCGCGGGAACTCTTTAATTTTCCGGGATAAAAAGTAGCCTATGTGCTATTCCAGACTATAATCTATCTCCGTGCCAAATTTCATCCAGATCCGAACAGCCGTTCGAGCGTGATTGAGTAACAAACATCCGTACATCCATACATCCATACATCCATATATCCATCCAAACTTTCGCATTTATAATATTTATTTGACTAGAATAGGCCCGTGAATTTGTCCACGTAAGTTATTTTAAATCTTGTGGGAACTTTTTGATTTTCCAGGATGTAAGCTAGAAGTATTATAAACAGCCGTCCCGGGAAACAACCTAACGCTGTACGAAATTTCGTTTTATTCGGTTAAACAGATGGGTCGTGAAAGCGTAGCAGATAGACATAAATACGAAAGTGAGACGTATTACACACTTTCGCATTTACAATATTAGTCTGGACTCTGGACTAGATAATCTAAGAAACTTCATTTTGCGTTGTATCAAAATATGGTAAAACCTATGTCTGTCCCTGGGGTGCAACCAATCTCGGTATACCATGTCAAAATCGGTTAAAGAGATGGGCCGTTAAAAGTTACAGACAGACACATAGATACACATTTGAGTTTGCTATATTAGTGTGGATTATTAATTAATTTAAAAAACGATTTATTTAATTAGGTAACTATCGTATATCGAAAAATTATTCAAAAGCTACGACAATTTTTTTGGATTTTCTTTCCTTAGCAAAATTTTCAAGAAAATTACTACTGAGATAAGACTGTGGTAAGTGGTGGTATTGATACAAATTACAAAAATATATAAGTTCTACCCGGACGAAGTAGGTGAAAAGAGCAAGTGTAATAAAAAACTAAACAAACGAAACCATAATCTTTTATGCAGGACTCTCCGATGGTCATAACAATTAGGCAGAAACTCATTTAACAGACCTTGGAGTTCTTTGTGGACTAATCTACTGCAAACTGTCCACATTATTCTTTAAGCAAGCGAAGCTAAGTGCTCGACATTCACTATTCAGCAAATAAAAGCGCAATTTCCCTTGGATCTGACCGGATAATGGGAAAACAGAAGACGGTGCGACGTAACGAAAACTTAAAACTTCGGTCAAACTAAATTTCACACTGAAATAATAAAGTGGCAATGGGCGGGGCACATAGTTCGTAGATCCGATAGGCGTTGGGGTCCCAAAGTGCTTGAATGGCAGCCGCGCACCGGGAAGCGCAGCGTTGGACGACCCCCCACTGGGGTGGACGGACGATCGATGCAGCTGGGAGCCGCTGGAAACAAGCGGCACAAGACCGTGCTCTGTGGCGATCCATGCAGGAGACCTTCGTCCAGCAGTCATGGACGTCTATAGGTTGAGACCAAATAATAAATGCCGATATAAAGTAACTACTACCACAGAATAGGTAATAAGTACGTAGCTACTACGCTATGCGAGGCATCCGCGAATCTAGTAGGGTGTTGGGATATTTTTCAAATCATAGTGGTTTCTTTTCTTACTTAATCGGATCTGCCCCCCAATCATGTAAGAATGGCCGATCAAACGTTAAATATTTTCGTCAAAGTAAAATAAACCATAACTTTTATAACCATAATTCTTATTCGTTTAGGTATGTACGATACCCTAAACGTATAACAATGGGCAGACGAAATTGAGCTCTAATTCAATGCTGTCATGTCATGGTTTATTTTACTTTGACGCCGAACCTTTAACATTTGATCGACAATTCTTACGTAATCGGGTTGCAGATCCTACTTAAATAATATGTGGACTTAAGAAAGTGTATTTTTTTCACTGTAAGTAAGATCTCAGTGTTCGCTTTTCCGAATAAATTATGTATATTATGCATAAATTTGTAGGCGTAGGCAATAATATTTTCAGGTAGCACTTGCCTGAAAGAACATATGAACAAAGTGTCTATTTGCAACAAGAAAGACTATAAGATACGTTATTGGACAGTTTCTTAGTACATAAGCTTAAGTTAAAGAAAAATTACTTATTAGCCAAATAGTCTGGCTAGATTGTAATTATATTGAGCACCCTTCATTGGTACTCAATAATGGAAAAAAAGTATAAATTTAATAATTTTTCTTCAAACTTGTGAAGTTAAAATGAAAAATTATACTAGTACTACTGCACGCACCATGAAAATAATCTCGTACAGGCCTATTTAAATATCAATGTCTTAAAATTATTAAAATAATAATTACCAAAAAATTATTAGAAATTAAAACTAAATCAGTTTCAACTTACATAATAAATAGAATGCAACAAACTCGAAATAATTAATTAAAAGTTGTTGAAACTTTATTTAATTCGTAAATACAGGTATGAAGCCTAAATTCAAAGTATTTGTAGTTATACCGGAGCAGTCTGGAGTGTTCGGACGAGATAAATGCGGTAACAAAGAAGTATGTAGTGTATAATATTTATAAAATACTTTACTTCACTGAAAAAGAAGCACATCTTTATTCATTTACGAATATTTTAAAATTTATGCAACACAGTTACCTTACAGTTACAGTTACAACACCTACTTAACACTATAAGACTTGTGCAACGTATATGACGTTACTCTATCACTATCACTAATACAAATTTAATCACTTGCTTTTAAAGGAAATCATCAAGAGGAAACCTGCATGGCCGAGAGTGCGTATGTTCTCTAAGTGTGAAGTCTCCCAATCCACACGTGGCTAGCGTGGTGCTAAGGCCAACCCCCTTCAACAAGAAGAGACTCGTGCTCTGTAGTGAGCTAGCAGTGTGTTGAGTATTTTCCGTCCGTGTGTGGTTACGTTAGCACAAGTTTCACTTAACCTTAAGCCTGTTAAGAAAAAGAGGACATTTCAAAAATAATAATTTTATTGTCACGTTGCTGTAACTGTAACCTTCGACTGTAACTGCCTGGGCTTAACGTAAAGGTACGAGAACGTTCCATTTCACTAAGCACTCAACCCACTTAGCACGCTACGAGTATAAAATATAATATTCAGCGGAAAGCGTCGATTAGTACGGAATCTCGTTTGAGAGAATGGACCAAAAGCAAATTCCGTGTTTGTACGTCAGGGTGTTCCGCGGAGGACCATTGTAATGGTTGGCGTACACTGCGGTAATACCACAGAATAGGTAATTGGTAATACTATAATTTACTAAAAGTTTCCTCTGCCCTAAGGTTGCCTGGAAGAGATCGCTATTTAAGCGACAAGGCCGCCTGTTGTGCCATATCCATTATGATTGTTTTTGTGTTTGTATTTCTTTTTATGGTGTACAATAAAGTATGTTTTACTTTTACTTTACTTTACTTTATACGAAGTGTTATTATTTATTTCATTTCGATTTTGGACTTAAACCTTAACCTAGCTCATCTTGGGTTCCGCTGTATAAAAACTTACCTTACAAGTAAGTTTTTATGCAGCGAGACCCCGGGCTTTACAATTTTTAACGTAGTCTCTGTTGGTCCTGCCTATTTATATTAGGTATACAAACAATTTATAACTTGATACCAAACTTGAGTTTATTAAGATGAATTAATATTTATAGCCATACACAGCAGACATTAATTCGAACTTTATTGAGACCTGAAAACTAGAAAAGCCTATATTATTGACACAAGTAAAGCAAATGGAAACGGCGGAAGTATGCCTCTCTCATAGAGGGTTACATATTTGTTCCGTTTGCCGTGGAGACCCTGGGGCCGTGGAGTCTTAGTGCCGAAAATTTTTTGCGAGATATTTCACCGCGGTTGATTGCCTCATCTGGTGACAGAAGGGCTGGCTCATTTTTTGCGCAAAGGATCAGCCTGGCTGTCCAGCGCGGAAATGCAGCCAGTATTCTCGACACCATTCCACGCGAGCATGATTTATATAGTAATTAGGTTAGGCTAGCTAGCTTTAATTTCTATTGTATTGTTTTCAAAAAAGTAAAGCAAGGGCAAGGAAAAGTTTCATCTAAGGGAAAGCGACCTAATCCAAATACGTTTTAAAATAATTTACTCTAGTAAGCAGTGTACGCTCACATGTGGTGAATAGATTTTTATACGGCTCAAGGAGGGTGGGCAAGTACCGTTCACTGTAATGCACAATTAATGGCGCACACAAACCGCGCCGCAAATTAGATTGGTTTCGTGAGTTCACACTCTGAACATTGTGGTCCAGTCTTGAACACAGTATAGGTCTAGAGTACACTCACGAATTAAATGCATGCCCAGAAGTACAAAGCGGTGAGAACCCGTTTCATCGTCCACACAACTCCCTTGCAGGCCTCCATACCGATGTTCTAGACATCATTCGCACGCTCATCGATAGTTATACAGTAGTTCTCGGAGGAGAAACAGCGAGGTTCTCACCACTTCAATTAAAAACTGAGTAAACCATACTATTGTAAGCATAATTCCAGAAGTGGGCGAATAATAATATATTTGTACTCTCTTTAAAACTTGCACAAATAAATGGTTAAACGTGTAGAGGTTCCTCGAGAGATTTAATGTAATTAGATAATTAAAAAAACTTGGCCAAACTTAAAGACAATATTCATTTGATCCGCCCACGATTGCTATCGTTAAGCTCTAAATCAAATTGCGATCTAAACACAAAAGTATTCAATAAACGCTGAGTCTGCCGGCAGGAGACTAACTTTCAAAGTCAAAGCATTTGTATTTATACAACTTATACAAGTTATTTCAATATGGCGTTCGCGCCAACGAACTGACCGGCTGAAATACATCGAATGAGTCAATTATTATCAGTTTACATAATCTCAATTAAACAAAGATGTTAATAAACTCATATAATTTCTAAAAATTCAATTCAATATTAAACGTAAAGCTGACGCTATCAACTATCTAATTAATAATGTAAATAATTATAGGTTCTACTGTGCGATATTTACCAAATTAATATGGGACCACCAACAGGCAGATATCTGAAATTAAAGTAGGTCATCCTTTTGTCTTTTGGGTTAAAAACGTAAAACAAATAACTTTGAGAATATCTACCTACTACACTATATGTACTTTGGGTTCCAAAGTTCCAATTTGAACCGTGAGGGCTTTGTAATTGATGCGTCAAACCGTAAAAACTTACCTACTTACAACTTTACTTAGTTTAAAATATAAATATCTAATTTACTCGTAAACAGCATCATTAGTCAAAATCAAATTATTTATATTCAAACGCCAAAGCTATTAGCATAACAAAAACTATATGCATCTTGACCTTACATATCAAGCAGATAATTTAGTATCATTTAGTTATTAATAAGCAATACAAATTGAGATACAAATAAGTGCGTAATCGATTGCCTATTAATTTCAAGAGAGTTAATTGTTGCTTAGTTCTTAATTACGCTACGTATTTGCTCTCGAGAAATCATCTTTAAGTTAATTAACTACATAATTCTACTGAAATAACATTTCTCGTGGATTCTTAGAAAAGCGTACACCTACACCTACACCGACGCACCGGAACATTGCAAACACTTGAGTCGCGACTCACGACAAGCTGCCAAATAAAAAAAACTTATAAAAGCCAGTTTATAACCAAACTTCGTTGAACCAACTGTGAATTATAACCAACTGATGAAATAGCTGATGCCCGCGACTTCGTTCGCGGGGATTGAGGTTTTTTGGTTCCCAGGGAACTCCTTAATTTTCCGGGATAAAAAGTAGCCTATGTGCTATTCCAGACTAATCTATTTCATGCCGATCCGTTCAGCCGTTCTGGCGTGATTGAGTAACAAACATCCATCCATCCATCCAAACTTCCGCATTTATAATATTATTAGTATAGATAGTATGTATACCTTTAAATATAACCATCCAGGGGTTAAATTATGTTGACGCTCTGTTTTCAGAATTATAATCCTTAAAGGGACGTCATTGTACGGCATAGTATAAAACTTCAATTTTAAAATAATACCTACTGCTTAAAGCGATGGTAGTAAGCTACCCCCTCCTTTAATTTTTCACAACGCTTTAAAGTTACGTTAGTTAGTTACTTTATATGACGTCATTTTGGTCATCTAGTTTTTCTTATTTTATTTTTTGTTATTTTTTCTGATAGGTATATACAAAATTATTGTGGAAAGTAGACGATGGACAGTCAGCTTAACACTATCATACTAACGTTAAAACTGCTCCCGTTATAGCACCCTCAACTCTACTGCGCTTTACACTTTCTTGTAATTAGAGGATTGGGATAAGTACGGCTACGTTACACTATGAAATAATAAACTGGTGGAATTAGTACCTAAGGTTTGCACTTTGTTAATAAACTAGAATTTTACCTTTCATTTTTATTTTATAACCTTGATACACTTTTTGTTATTTACTTAAACTTTACCAACAACCAATGACCAAACTCAAAATTGTAACCACAAAAACTAATGCTAAATCCCGAAAAACTTTTAATCTTCGTATTGAAACGATCAATTAATTTTCATCCCACCATCTCGGAAAGAGTATTTTTATTCTTCGATATCTGATGGTAAAAGCCGTTATTATCCTCTTGAGGATAAAGTAAATTGAATTTAGAACATCGTGTGCACGTTAGTAAATATCACTCGTCTATGAAGTTTGTGAATTCAAAACATCATTAAAACCTCTTTACTTGTACCTCTATGGTGCCGAATTTCCATACAATCGTTTTTAATTTGTTAAAAACTCACACTCGTAACCTTCTTGGTGTACTTTTTTAATTTGCTTTGCGCGCACCATTTTCTTTCACGTCATATTGTTTAAAATTAAAACCGATTAAAAACAAGAAAATTGAAAATAAGTGAAAAACCTAAAATGAGTGATTCTAGTGACGAAGAAATTAACAGAATTGAATTTAATCTTGTGATTTTTTTGCATTTAGTCATTTCCTCGCTGAGGTGGGATGAAAAGTTACCTTGTGTTTTTTTTTTGCATTTAGTCATTTCCTCGCTGAGGTGGGATGAAAAGTTACGTGTTGCACTCGAGTGAAAAGCTTTTTCACCTCGTGCTCTTTTGATTCCCTCACTGACGCTCAGGATTCTAATTTTAGAATCCTTCGCTTGCTCGGTCATCAAAATTGAGCACGCGGTTAAAAAACAACTTTTCACTCTTGTATAACAAATAACTATTTTGCGGTTAAGTGTTTTATAGTGCGTCAATAAAATAATGTTTGTTACCTACTCAATCACGCTAGAACGGCTGAACGGACCTCGATGAAATTTGGCATATATATAGATTATAGTCTGAAATAACACATATGCTACTTCTTATCCCAGTAAAGAGTTCCCGCGGGACATAAAAAGTCTCAATCCTCGCGGACGAAGTCTTTGCTGGGCTAGTATATAATATTATTAATGCGAAAGTTTGGAAGGATGGATGGATGTTTGTAAATTAATCAATCACGCTAGAACGGCTGAATGGATCTGGATGAAATTTGGCACAGAGATAGAAAATAGTCTGGAAAAACACATAGGCAATAGCCTATAACAATAATAACTATAATATATTATATTAATAGCTATAATGATAATAGCTGGAATAACACAGTAGGCTATGTGTTATTCCAGCCTATAAAAAGTATTGTAGGTTAAAGTAGGACAAGAACCAAAAAACCTCAATCCATGTGGACGAAGTCGCGGGCATCACCTAGTTTCAACATATAAAAAGGTTAAAATCTTTAAGTAATAAAACCCTGCAACTTAGCTTAAACTTGAAATTGTAACCACAGAGAGTTAAAATCGTGAAATACGTTTTATTTTGGTATTGAAGTGTAAAATTCATTTGCGGTTGTTGCAGTGCACCAATAGAATTACTGGAGCTATCCGCTCCGGCGTAATTGGAATTTATTTCAATAGCATTTATTTAGATTTCAGTGATGTGGGAGCTCGACTGCAAATCAATAAACGCGTATAACGCTTACGAAAATCGTTATTGCTAAACGTTATACGATATGGAAATGACGTTACCGGATAAGCTCATTTCACTTAGGTATTTGAATATGGATATACTAGCTAATGGCCGCGACTTAGACCGCGTGGATTGAGGTTCTTCCGGGATAAAAAGTAGCCTATGTGTTATTCCAGACCATAATCTATCTCTGTGCCAAATTTCATCCAGATCCGTTCAGCCCTTGGGGCGTGATTGAGTAACAAACATCCATGGCCATACAACCATACATCCATCCAAACTTTCGCATTTATAATATTTATTTGATTAAGTATTAGTATTTTAAACACTCAATTTCCTCTATATTACAACAAAATTTAAAGTAAAGTAAGTATGATACTCAGGCCGTCTTGCACAAAACTTAAACCTTTTTACTGTCTAAGCAAAGTTTAAGTATTATTGTTCTCATATAGGTGAACTTTTGGTCTTCCTTGAGAAATAAATATCTTTCTTTCCTACCAGTCGTTCAACGAAGGCATTTAGACAAAGCAAAGCGGCGGGGTGATAGGGGCGTAACGAATGAAACTAGCAGAATTTTTATAATACAAAATTCTATTACTCTAATATCTTTTATGCACTACCGTACCTCTAGGACTGCTAAAACTATCATGGTATGATGGTAGTCAGGTCTCACATTTGTGTGAGCGTCGACCCACTGTATGAAATAAATAAATAGTTACGCTATGTTAATACGATCCACACAGAATCTACTTTTTTATGTTCGATTTTTGAAATAATTTGCACGCAATCCTTTGTTGAATGTGAGTATGCGTCATTGTGCTAATGTTACCCATCGTCACCTACACGTACGTGCGTACAGCTCAATGTTTGTGGTTCTTAATGCAATTTTTTTTAAAATTCCTTCTTGTTAACAATAAGGAGAAAAATAAAGTTGTTATTGCGGATTGCCGCGAAATCTCTAATATTTTTATTGTAATTAATATCCATTTCGGATTTCGATGCACAATACTTAATACAAGGTGAAGGCATAGGGTAAAGTGAATGTGACTATTTATTTGTTAATATCATCAAGTGAAAATAAAGATCTTACTCCTACTAATAAAATGTAATGTAAATGTATACAACATTTACATTACATTTTATTAAAAAATAATTCAAAATCGTTATTTATTTTATTTTCTCGCAGTCGAAGTGAAAAGTAGAGTGTTTACCACGGGACTAAAAGCCATTCTACTCGATTCTATAGCATACCTCGCTACGCTCGGTAAGCTAAATATCTCGTATGAAATGGCTCATTTTAGTCCCTTGATGAACAATCTACTATTAAACCTAAAACTGATTGTTTTTTGTGATGCTGTGACTTTTCGTAGGTAAGTTTATTCCGGGGTTGATATGAAAAGAAATGGTATAGAAAATGTTACTTAAACATATTTATCGGCTTTAATTAATGTGCTTCAAACTTGGGTACCGACAAGAGGTCTCATTAATAAATTCAAGTGTCGCTCAGCCATGAAGTGCTATTTTAGGAGTTTTCTTGAGGGATGAGATCCGAAATGAATCAATCTGTACTAGAACCAAGTCAAAGACATCGCCCAAGCCATTAGATGCTGAAGAAACGAAGTAGTAGAGGCGAAGGCCGTTAATGTGACTGTATGTATGTATGTATGACTGTAAAGGTACAAGTAAGCATAATGTGGGGCGCCCTCCAGCACGATGGACCGAATTTGATCTTACCACATGACATACCACGTGATAGTAATAAATGGCAAAATTTCGGACAGGCATCCGTACTAATATCCGTACTATTATAAATGCGATGTCTGTCTGCCTATCTGCTACGCGTTCACAGCCCACCTTTTCAACCTTTTTTGACGAAATTTGGTATAAAGATATCCCGGGGCCCATTTTTATTCTGGAAAATTTTAGATTTCCCGCGGGAACAAAAAAACTCAATCCAAAAAACTCAATCCACGTGGACGCAGTCGCGGGCATCAGCCAGTACTTATATCTAATTTATTTGTAGGTACCCTAACGCCATAGAATAAAACCTGTAACAGCGAGGAGTAAGTACACTTTTAACACCAGGGCTCTCAAGTTGTAAGGCGCAGTAACTTGTTTCGCTGTTTCTATCTTGTTTCACTCGTTACTGGGTTTACTGTGAACGTCCAACAGGGATATCAAGTTTATTTTCTTAACAGTTCTTCCGTTAAATATTTCAAGCCCCTTACACAAAGCGAGGTGTTTTATAAACTTGAAAACTGTTTGTCTTGATGTCTCTTTGATAGTATCGTAGTATCAGTAGGTTTCAGTGTTTAAATAAGTGTGTGTTTTGAGCGATGTTAAAGACATCTGAAACTGAATCACACACTCACACAATCACAACTCAAATAATTATTGTTTTGTAATAATTATTATGACGTGACCTTTTCCTACTGAGCATTTAAATGCTTTGCTATGATTTATATTTCGCAAATAAAACAATATATTGAAATGAATTCCAGATTCCAGATGTCTCTGGTAATTACCCAATTCTTTTACAAAACCACCTACGAAAATTCTCAAGTTATTTATTTTCAAACCTTTATAATATTCCGCTGAGTCTTCATGTCGTATCTGCTATCAACATTTATTATCTTGACTGCCAGACCCTGAATTTAATTTTCATAAAATTCTGCCAAATCAGCGTTTCTAGTTTCAATGTTGGGGTATGTTTATTAAGAACGTTTTTGTCGAAATAGTGTTTACTTAGCGTCCTGCATTTTTTGTCATGGATGTAACGAATGAGGACGATGATCCTGCAGACGTTATCTTATTGAAATTTACTGTTGTTGTAATCAACTATTAATTTAACATCAAATTTAAATCCTATAATAATTACTTATATCTTCATAAATAATGCGTATCTTATTACAAACAAACGTTTTCATCTTAAAGTATTTATATGTATTTATAATATGAAACTAATATAAATACAATGAACCTAAAAATAGATAACCTTAAAAAATATAATGTAATAACTAAAATTCATTCATTTCATCTTAAATAGATTTTTATCCGACTTATGACTTTGTAGTATAATTATCTTCTTCGCTAACTTTTGTAATCATATTTCATCATCTCTTAGTCTTCCTCGGTAGCTTTACGGCTTCTATACGGTCCTCTGGTAGGGTCCAGTAACTCTATTGGGGCTCTTGAATCGTACATGTTGCGTTAATAATTTATAAGCCAACTAGCTGAAACCCGCGGCCTCGTCCGGGTGGATTGAGGCTTTTTGGTTCCCGCGGGAACCTACGAGTATGTGTTATTCGAGACAATAATCTATCTCTGTGCCAAATTTCATCGAGATCCGTTCAGCCGTTCTGGCGTGATTGAGTAGGTAACAAACATCCATCGGAGCATCCATCCAAAATTTCGCACTTATTAGTGTAGACTATTATTTGACTTGGTAAAACTAGGTAGGTAAGTATAATGAATCTAACAAACAACAATCGGAGTAACATAGAGATATTATATACAATTTGAGTTTGTAATAATATTTACCTATGCATTAGTATAAGATTATTGTTAATATTTTTTTCGTTTATCTTTCTTTGGATCAGGTCAAAATATATTTCGGGTCTACGATAACAAAAACAAAGGCCCACCGCCTGCGGGTAACAGCGAAAATGATGAAAAAATGACTAAGTAAATATTCTTATTGCGTTGTTGCTCGGGGTCTACAAGCGCGAATCTTGTTAAAATAGCGGTAGGTAGTAGGTACAGTCGGCATCAATCAAAATATTCGAGATTTACGTAGTTTAAGTTATAAAAAAAAATGGGATCCTTCTACAATGCATGACTGCCTTGTCTTTTAGGTTTGTAACACCAACTCGAATGGAACCATAACTGTATGAAGTAACTAGCGAAATTTTCAGCTGTTATATCGTAACAGATGTACCCAACGAATTTTTATATGCGCCTATAATATTATGTATTAACTTTACATGTTTCTAGACTAAAATTTATAGTAACTCATTTTTTTTCAGGATAAAAATAGCCATTATATGTCCGTCTCCAGGAAACGGTAGACAGTTACAGATAGACAGACACACTTTCACATTTATAGCGTTAGTATCGTAGCTCCTTACACTGTGAAATTATCATACTAATATTATAAATGCGAAAGTGTGTTTGTTTGTTGGTTTATTGGTTTGTTGGTTTGTCCTTCAATCACGCCGCAACGGAGCAACGGATCGACGTGATTTTTGGCATGGGTATAGTTGAGGACCTGGAGAGTGACATAGGCTACTTTTTATCCCGGAAAATTAGGGAGTTCCCGCGGGAATCAAAAAAACTTAAACCACGCGGACGAAGTCGCGGGAATCAGCTAGTTATATGAATATATAGTATAGTACAGATACAAGAAAATTTGTATGTAGGTACCTCAAACTCAGCCGATTTTCCTCAAACTTACGCAGTATGTAAATCGAAATAATTGTTAAAACAGAGAGTTTCATAGAACAGATAACCCGGAGGATTTCAGCGTACCATCTCAATTCCAAGTGATGGAATGAATAGTAGATTAGTAGCCAAGGGCTGTAAGGCATCAATTGCAGCCCGAGATATTTAGGCGCACGAGCACAGCGAGGGCGCCTATAGTTCGAGGGTGCAATTGATGCTTACACCCGAGCTAACTACTCTGCTTTACATCTCGATTGTGAGGTAAAGTAGGTCCTTATTACCCCCAAATGGAGCTTGAAGGTGACCAATTAGCGCTCCAGGGTAATAATGTAGCTAGAAAAGCCCTAGGGCGGTAAGTAATTTAAAAAAAACTCTTCACTCTTTCAAAAAGTTCGCGTACATCTAACCATCATACTTTTTTTAATTACTTACCGCCCTAGGGCTTTTCTAGCTACATTATTACCCTAGAGCGCTAATTGGTCACCTACAAGCTCCATTTGGGGGTAATAAGGACCTACTTACCGAATATGAGAGATGTAAAAGAATATTATTATATTGTATCACTGCATTGCAGACCGTTAATATTTTAACGATCTGGATGCAGCGATGTGAGCGCAGCTGATAATGTTGCTTGGAACAACTCAAAAAATTACAATTTCACATTTTAATATATTATGGTTTTGTATCAAATAGACTGCATTTGATACCAAATCGTAATATATTAAAAGCCTAAAATTCTAAAAGGGAATACATTACTGAAATATATTATAAAGAGGTAGTTGAAAAACATAAATTGGAGGCCTAAATACTTGCAGGACCGAAATAATTCATATTATTACAAAGATTTAAATAATTATTTGAATTCAAAGCCTTTGTGGAATGTTCAAATGATGCTGATTAAAATCTACTAATAAACTGGACGCAATAAGCAAATAAACCAGGCAAACAAAGATTTCAAGTGTATTCCGGATAAACTGTTATGGGACGGCTATGATATAATTTGAACGTTAATTTACCTTTGGAATACCTATTTTTTATTTCGTAGGCACGGTGCGCAATTTTTCATCTTCGTTTCAAGTTATCTTCGCATTACTTATCCCATTTAATTACTATAACAGTAGTTAATGGGAAATTTCAACAGCTGACGGTCAAAGTTCTAAAACAATAACGTTTGTTTAAAGAATTTCATGAAGCAACGCTGCCAAGTCACCGTAGCGTAAGATTAAAATCAGCTGCCGTTTTAAGGCGGCCGACTACAATAATACGTTAGATAATGTATCTTACATTATAACCTAAACAAACTAACTACAATCTACAATATTGAATTATATTGTACCTAGAAAGAAAGCACCACCGCCACTTTTATATTTCTTTTCTTTTTGATTTATACATAAGTATGCAGACTTCTGAAAAACTTCTGAATACCTACGTTGATGATACTATATCAAAAACTTCTCGCTAGTCCCAACAACAATGGTATCAACTCAAAGTTACAACTCAATCGGATTAACAAGGCAATGAACAGACAGACAGGCAAACATTTCATTACATTTTTATTTGGAAACATAAAAAGGAGATGATTTTTTACACCGATATATATATGTAGGTACTAGATGGGCCCTTTCCTAGAAAAAAATTAGGCGTCTGACCTGTGGAGCACGCTCCACACCTGCATCCCTGTCCTTGTCCCCGCCATAGCGCTGTCCCGCTTTTCAGACTAGATGGCGTTACTAAAATAGGTCCCACATTCTTTGTTTGACAGGGCCCGCGAGTCTATGTAAATTGAGGTCGTTGATTTTTTATGATTTAATAGCTCAATGAGTACGTACCTACGTGATTTCATATAAGTAAAAGGCGCGTCAAAAGCTTCTGGGAAGTAATTTTAGTTGTCAATCTTGATATAGCCTTAGTAAACTTAATAAACTTAATAAACACCGGAAACACGTCGCTAGGAAGTCACGTTCCTATCGCTTGTCTAGCTGTTTCAAGCCCAGTTTATCCCACCCTTTTCTTGACTAATGTCTGAGCTCGCCCTTAGATAGCGTTTCAATTTATCTCTCTAAATACGTAATAAGTCAAAGTGGAGCGTCTTTTTGACCCGTAAGCAATTCTGACTAGGTACTTGTTTATCCTCTTTATTAAAAAATACAATACACTGTAATCCTTTACTTAATTGGTTCTTTTAAATTAACAGAAATCTTTTGGTCACTATTTTCATGTAATCTGATAAATATAATCTGTGGTTGGATTGGCTGGACGCAGCTAGTTACATAAAATGAAGTCAAAGCACTGTTATGAGTATTATAATTTAGTCTCTTTAACCTATAGATATAAAAATTCCACCCAAAAGTATGAAAGCTAAAAATTGAACTATCGTTGGTTTTGATTATCATATCAACATATTTGCCCACCAAAAACCAGCAAAGTGAGTGCACCAGTCAGTATTCTTGCATCTATAATTTTGTTAGATTATAAGTGAAATTTGGATAAAAAGTCGAAGAACCCTGAATTTTTCAACCCAAGGCGGTTGTTTTTAGGTAGTAAAATTTAACAATAATCATTTGTCCCATTGATGGTGCAATTGCCCCATAATGTACTAAAACGAAAGACATACTTAAATAAATGTATACTTAAATAAAAGCATGAATCGCCTTTTTTTAAACAATTAAAGATAGCAATGTCGTTAATTCATTCTAATCAAATTATCTAAATTAATCATGACTTCCCTTATTATTCTTCAATCGAGTTACACAGTGTTTTACTTTGCCGATAAATCTTTATAGTGACAAGTTAAACCCGATGATCTTATTTCCGTTATTCTATACGATCCGGCATTTTATACTCCGTTAAAATATACCGAATCCTGTTCACATGATCGTATATATTATGGAGTCATCACGTCATGTGGTGATCCTCGATTAAAATGCAATACTTACTACGAAATTAATAACTAGGTATGATTTTATTATTGGGTACCTGCTTATCAGATTTGGCCCGTTCTATATTTTTTTTAATAATATTATAATTAAAAGATTAGAGTGAAATCCGCGATTTATTCCTTCAGCTTTTTCACTTTTAGCTCCTTCAAGTTTTAGCCTTATGAGAATTTGCCTCAAAACTCGAACTCGTTTTCGTTCGAGTGCTCGAACGAAGCGGTTCTGCTCTACGTTCTTGACTCGAACCGCCAGGATCTGGAATGCCCTTCCAGCGCATGTGTTCCCTGCAACGTATAACTTAAGTTCCTTCAAGGCAAGAGTGAATATAGGCATCTTCTAGGCAAGCGCGCTCCAACGAAGACCTCATCATTGCTTTGTATTAAGCATGATTGTCGTCAAACGCAAGCCTATTTCGCTATAAAAAAAAGATAAGGATGTAGCTACTTAAGCAGACATACTAGTAATGACGGAGTCAATGGAAACTTGCTTAAAGTTGATTAGTAACTTGAGCGCTCGTTTCAAGTTTACGAAAGTAATCTACGTCAGTAGAAAATTAAGCTGTCAAGTGTTTTATATTATATTATGTGTTTATTCTTTCGTTTAAGATATACAAGATGTACCTATCTAGGAGAAAACTAGATTTTATCAGTTGAATAATAAGGTAGTTAAACGGAACTCTCTACCTCTACCTGTAATATTATCCTCGAAAAGTCTGCTGAAGAAATAGTTGAGTACCTACATACTTCTCACATTTGGGTAGTTGGGAAAGTAAAACAGTAAGAAATTATAACTTTAAGCAATTTTCTTACAGTTTCAGATACCTATCTATTAATACCTATAACATTAGTCCATTGTCTCTACTTCTCTCATCAACCCACTGCCGGCTCACTACTGAGCACGAGTCTCCTCACGAAATGAGAAGGGTTTGGCCAAAGTCTACCACGCTAGCCAAGTGCGGATTGGTAGACTTCACACACCTTCGAGAACTTTATGAGGAACTCTCGGACATGCAGGTTTCCTCACGATGTTAAAACGCACGTAACTTCGAACAGATGGAGGTGCGAACCGGGGGATCGAACACGCGAGTTCGTAAAGGAGGTCGTGGGTCTTATCTACTAGTCTATCATTAGTAGTCTTGATTGTAGGCAAGGTTTTATCTCATAAACGCATAGTTTGTTAGTAAAGCGAAATTTAACGGATTCCCTATAAGCAAGACTAGATGATACCTGCAACTCCGTCTGTGTGGATTTAGGTTTTGAAAATCCTGCAAGAACTTTTAGATTTTCCGGGATAAAAAGTAGCCCGGGATGTATCTCTGTACTATATGTATAACTATCTCTGTACCAAATTACTTCAAAATCGGCTGAACAGATGGGATTCACAGCCCATCTGTTCAGCCGATTTTAGCGTCTGTCAAAACATGGATTTAGTATTCTAGTTTTTAGTTAGCTATTACCATTCAGAAATATAGGTACCTATTTCATTATTCCAATATCGAATCTATCGAATGCGCGAAGGACGTAGGTAGCGTTGAAATTGGCCTCGATGTATAAATCATGTAAACTTAAACATGTCCAGTTGACAAAAAGGGTGATTCCGTCGAATTTATGGCCTCCCCGAACTGGGTAAGGCGGGCACACACGCAACGAATCTATATTTAAAAATACCTACTATTACCAGATGTTGCGGACATTATGGTATTTTGTATGTTTTACAACCGTTTAATTTTCACTTCGATTCGAAAGTACACAGTTACTTTGGAATCAAAGTGAAAACCTACTAAGTAAGTTCTTGATTCCATTTCTCAACAGACACTATTTTTAGTATACTTTGGAGATTTTATCTAGCAAACATGAAAAGCTAACAAAATTACCGTTATCTACCCATACAATATGTATGCTCCAATACCCACAGTGTACATACACCCTCAAAAGGATGTGAACTGATACAATAGGATGAATACATTAAATCTATAGCATTTTTGATATTTTCTATATATTTATTTTATACTAGCTGATGCCCGCGACTTCGACCGCGTGCTTTAAGTTTTTTTTATTCCCGCGGGAACTCCTTAATTTTCCGGGATAAAATGTAGCCTATGTCGTCAACTATACCCATGCCAAAAATCACGTCCATCCCGATTCGTTCGTTGACGTTCGTGTATCACGAAGTTTTATACAAACTTTCAACCCCCATTTAACCCTTTTGGGGTTGGAATTTTCAAAAATCCTTTCTTAGCGGATGCCTACGTTATAATAGCTATCTGAGTGCAAAATTTCAGCCCGATCCGACCAGTGGTTAGAGCTGTGCGTTGATAGATCAGTCAGTCAGTCAGTCAGTCAGTCAGTCACCTTTGCCTTTTATATATTTAGACTAGCTGATGCCCGCGACTTAGTCCGCGTGGATTAAGTTTTTTGATTCCCACGAGAACTCATTATAGCTTATGTCCTACCCCGGAATACAATCTATCCAAATTTCATCAAAATCGGTTGAGCAGATGGGCCGTGAAAGTGTAGCAGACAGACAGACAGACACACTTTTGCATTTATAATATTATAGAATGGATTATTTATTACTTTATGTTGTGGTACAAATACTTAACGAGTAAAATAATAAAATTAATACAGGTTTGTCTCTCTCTATCTATACAAGAGGGAGAGAGAAGGAGTTTAATGCTTTTTTGATACGTACGATTTTTCCAGGTCAGGTCACGCGTTTTTAGTCCCATAAAGAACTATTTCTGATAAACATTCTCTTGTTTTTAGGGTTCCGTACCAAAATGCTAAAAATGGAACCCTTATGGTGCGACTTTCTCCGTCCGTCCGTCCGTCCGTCCGTCCGTCCGTCCGTCTGTCACAGTCGATTATTTCAGTAACTATTAAAGCTATCGACATGAAATTTGGAATAGTTGTGTTTAATAGTGGCTTAACATCATTAAAATGAAAAAAAATCGAAAATTATTTTTAGTTTAATTAAAAAAGGGGGAAAATCGGGTGTTTGAAATTTCAAAGTATGATAACTATACTGAGTGGGATATCACATGAAAGGGCTATACTTCTACATTCTAAAACAGATTTTTATTTATTTTTATGCATAATAGTTTTTGATTTATCGGGCAAAATGTCGAAAAAAATACCGTTCCCCCCCCCCCTTATCTCCGAAGTTTACCAATTGAAAAATCTGAAATAATTATGGTCAATAGAAGCTTATGACGTATATTTTACAGGAAAAATAAAACCAACGCTCTAACTAGCATAGTTTTTTTGATATTAACAATAAACCTCTACAAACAAAGTTAGTTTTGCGGTTAATTTCATCTTGTTTTTAATACGTCATAAATCGTAAAACTTACTACAGGTTTGTACGGAACCCTCGGTGCACGAGTCCGACTCGCACTTGGCCGGTTTATTTAAACTTAAAGAAGCTTTTCTCGTTATGAGCGCTACTTCTTCATACTTCTTATTTATTATGTAGGGAACCTATACTGAATCGGAAAATATCAATCTCCTGTTACTATATCAAACAAACAGAATGCTTCCCATATCCAAATATTTCAACCTATAATAATACATTTGCACACTTACCCCGCAAGATCACCTACATAGCGTAGCACCATACAGCCATTGAAATCTTGTCACAATAGCTTAAGTCTTCATACAATTATAGTGTAAGAGAATGCAAACTAAGTAAGCATCACACGATAACGTTCACAAACTAAGATCTGACTGATACGCATTTTACTAAGCCGATCAACGAGTATCATCTCCAGATGTGTCTAGAGCACCACAAAAACATAGGTACAAAGCAATGTATGTACCTACTTACTTATTGATAAAAACATTAGGTACCACTACTTTGGCTTCGGGTATACATAAATTAATAACACCGCCTACCTTGAATACAATTCGCACGTTAATAATTTTATAATCAAACACATGCTTAAGGGGCCGGCGAACGCCACTCGCAATTTCTATTCAATCCGCAAATATAATAATTTATTTTTGTGTTATTAGATAATTGCCGTGACTTCGTCCGCATGGATTTCGGTTTTTGAAATATCCCGTCCCGATTTTGCGAGATATTTGCCTATATTAATAAAACCGGCCAAGTGCGAGTCGGACTCGCGCACCGAGGGTTCCGTACAAACCTGTAGTAAGTTTTACGATTTATGACGAATTAAAAATAAAAATTACGTTTGTTGTATGGGAGCCCCCCTTTAATATTTACTTTATTGATATTTAATTATTTATTTTGAAAGGTAATATACAAGTTAATATTCTGTGAAAATTTGAACCGTCTACCTGTTACCGTTTTTAATATTGAGCAAAAAAATACGAAAAAAACACGTTTATTGTATGGGGACCCCCCTTAATATATATATATTTTTAATTTTTAGTATTTGTTGTTATAGCGGCAACGGAAATACATCATCTGTGAAAATTTCAGCTTTCTAGCTATCACGGTTTATGAGATACAGCCTGGAGACAGACAGACAGACAGACAGACAGACAGACAGACAGACAGACAGACAGACAGACAGACAGACAGACAGACAGACAGACAGACAGACAGACAGACAGACAGACAGACAGACAGACAGACAGACAGACAGCGGAGTCTTAGTAATAGGGTCCCGTTTTTACCCTTTGGGTACGGAACCCTAAAAACTACTGAAATAAAATTATTTTTAACGCATTTCTATATTCAAAACCTCAAATTGACATGCTATTCAAGTAACGCAAAAATGTAATATGAATTTAGAGCGTTCAGTCTAACATATTATTATGTTATACCTATTTAAATAGGTATAACACTAAAACTAGTGGTTCGCCCCAAACTGAGACCTCGCGGTATCCTAAGCGCCATCTATTGACATCATTGTGAAGTTCTGTTAAAAATACTGAAGCTCATTAAAAATTAAATAATTTCGTTTCCTTATAATATTTATCAAATTTTAGTATTTGTTGTTCAACTACAGGATATAGTTCAAATAATTAATCAAGTTTCAGGCTCAGCCTTTCAGAAAATAGAGAGTTTTGAGGTCAACTTTGGACGTTAGAAAATCTCCACTTTGAAAGCCCCCCATTTCGTCAATTTTAGGGGAAAATTTTTAAAAAAAATATTTTTGGACTATATTCCTAATTACTTTTAATATGATATACCGCAACCCTATGTTACGCTATATAAAATATTTTACTTCGCATTCGCTTCTATGAGAGCCCCCCTGAAATAAAGATTTTTATAACTTTTTAAGCCATATTCGGCTGGAGGCCATCGGTTCACATATTATATTTAAATTTGAAGTAATTACATTCAGTAATTCAGAAGTTATAAGGCTCTGACAGACGGACGGACGGACTGACGGACGGACGGACGGACAAGAGCAAATTCACTCAAGTAGACTCAGAGACCTTCGTTTCGCTCGGTCAATAAATCTATGAGCACATTATTTAATATCTGTAGTAGTTTATAGTAATTTTAGTAGGTTTTTAAAAAGCTCTTAATTTTTCTGGTATAAAAGTAGCAGTAGATGTCGTTCTCCAGATCTTTACCCATGCAAAAAATCACGTCAATCGGTTGCTCCTTTGGATAACAACAAACAAACAAACAAACACACTAACGCATTAATAGCATAATAGGCATAATAACGCAATAACACTCATTACATAATGGGAAGTAGGTTGCCAACAAATATTATGGTCGTCTCTTAGCCTTTGATCTAGTTATGCAAGTACAGTGGTCCTGTTATACCAGTTCTCTGGGGGCATTAATAGAGATTTGCAAAGTCTGACAGAACGCATCTAATTACCGGATAACGCTCTTAACAGAAGCGAGATTAATACAAACATGCACACAGCTGTGATACGTCTTAAGCTTTGTATTCACATTACGAGCAACCTCAGTTCAGCCTCAGTCTCTAGAGTTCATCGACTTTCCCCGAGGCTCAGGTACAGTGTGCCTAGGGCAAACATACTAAACTAGATCTAATATAACCTGACTTACTATGGGCCTCATGAGAAAGCTCAGAGTCACTGATGGAGAGAGCTATGCTCAGGGTTTCTTTAAGCGATCAAGAAGAGATCAGTAAGTAGAAGAACTGAAGTGACCGATATAGCTTGAAGTATTGAGTAACTGACGGGGCAGTTTAAGGGCGGTGCATGTAATTCGAAGAACCAAAAGACGTTGGGGTCCCAAGGTACTGGAATCATCGATATATATATCGGTACTAGATGGGCCCTTTTATAGAAAAAAGTTAGGCGTCCGACTTGTACGGCATGCCCCTCACCTGTATAAGCCTGTCCTTGTCCCCGTCATAGCGATGTTCCGCTTTCCAGACTAGACGGCGTTAGTAAAATAAGTCCACATTCTTTGTTTGACAGGGCCCGTCTATGTAAATTGAGGTCGTTTGCTGGAATGGAGACTCTCACAAGAAAACGCAGCGAAGAGGTGCGCCACCTCCATGTTAGATGACAGCGGCGTGTGGAAATCCCTACAAGACACCTATGTCCAGCAGTGGACGTGTATCGGTTCACTGCGACGAATATTACCTGCAATTGGGATGTTAAAAATAAATTATTTCTTACCGATTATTATATAGGCCCTATATAATAATTTTTTGGAAGACCCTATATTATAGGGTCTTCCAAAAGACCTAAAACTCACATCGTCGCGACGATATATTATATTTAAAGCTGTAACTTTGTGAAATTTGATGTTCACGTCACAACTATATATTTCTAATAATTTTATTATAGAAGCGCTTTTTATGTTTGATAAAGAGTTGCTGATTTGATTATTATAGAATAGAATAGAAAAATCTTTATTGGCAGCATTAGACACAGATGCACAAAATAAATCAAAATTAAAAATTATTGAATTTATTGAATTTTCATCATCCCTATAATATCCTCTTGTGTTTACGAAGCTCGAACGACGATTCAAAGATTTCGAATTGTGTTCGCAGAAAATATAAAGGAGCTCATTCTAGGTACCTACTTTGAAAGTTTCATTTTCAATATCATACAAAGTGGAAGAGACTTTGCCTTTTGCCTTTGCCTTGAGCTTTTGGCCACTACTTCGTCTTCATGGAACCTTGCTGGAAATCACAGTTATCTTGAAACCAAATCTATTCAATTTCAATTCTAAATCCATCATTAGGTTACAATCTCTTTGCCGAAGATCAATTCAATAACAGTAATATAACATACTTACTAAATGATGCCCGCGAATCCGCGTGGAATTAGTTTTATAAAGAACGGCGGAACTTTTCAATTTTCCAGGATGAAAAGTAGCATTCAACATTATACCAATGCAAAAAATTGCATCGATCCGTTGCTCTTAAAAAACAAACCAACAAACACTTTCACACTTTACCTTTCATAACGTTAGTTTAATAGATTTTCGCATAATAATTCCCCATATTATGTTGTTCCAAAATTTAGAACTGGCTTACTGCCTAAAAAAGGTCAAGAAATTAAATAACAAAGCAAATAATGGTCAAAGTTAAGTGCTTAAGGGATCCTTACCTATGTGTGTAACAACTCCAGACAGTGTTAATTACAAGATAGTCTGCTATTCGAATTATTTAATCAAGGAACGCTTTGAGTCTGTCTGTAGGAGAGCGACGACACTTTGGGAGAGGTTCTATTTTAAGCGTTTGTTGTATTAAACCTGTTTACTTATCTGAAATTCACAGAAATCTTAAAATTAACTACCTACCT
Organism: Erebia ligea; assembly: GCA_917051295.2. NCBI lineage: Eukaryota > Metazoa > Arthropoda > Insecta > Lepidoptera > Nymphalidae > Erebia > Erebia ligea. The sequence continues at coordinate 9,098,092 of OU785236.1, forward strand.
AATATTGTGAAAGGTCAAACACGATAATTTGTTCAAATGGTATTTAAAAACACAACAATTCAAAGAATATCCAATAAATTTAATATAAAAAAATCCTTTGTAATATAAATTAACGATTTAACGAACGTACTTTTAATCTCTCTAGCACCAGTTTTTATCACTAGGCATCATTAGTTTAATTTTTTTTTTATCCATTACAAGTTAGCCCTTGACTGCGATCTCACCTGATGGTAAGTGATGATGCAGTCTAAGATGGCAGCGGGCTAACCTGTTAGGGGCATGGCAGTTATATTTAACCCATACCCCTATTCGGTTTCTACACGGCATCGTACCAGAACGCTAAATCGCTTGGTGGCACGTCTTTGCCGGTAGGGTGGTAACTAGCTACGGCCGAAGCCTCCCACCAGACCAGACCAGGGAAAATTAAGAAATCATTAATTTTCAAACCCTGCCGGGGATCGAACCCGGGACCTCCGCATGTTAAGGCAACAGCGCTCAACACTGCGCCACGGAGGTCGTCAACAATAGTGTACAAAATATACATAACGATGTCCACAATGAACTTTCAAGTTTCAAGTGTTAAAGTTACTTTTCAAGCTGTTCTTTTTAGCTCATAACCGCCGCCGCTTACTTATACGTAGGTACTTGTGGGGCTGTACATAATGAAAATGATAAACAAAGTGCTACAAAAACTCGTCCAAATATAGTCAGGTGGCGTAAGTAGTTTAAGCCCGTGTGGAGAAGCAAAAAGAGATACTATAGTCGGATACCACGAAAGGGGATTTTACTCCCCTATTTAGAACATATATTTTAGCATCAAAAAGTAGCTCCGAAATGGAAAACTAATACTTACCTACTGGCTCTACTTTGTCAGGCATTTAGCATATACGACGAAATAACTAACTAACACGCGGCAATAGGAATATATTCCAAACACCTGACACTTTTTCCATGTTGTGGTTTTTCACGAATTCAATAATTAGGTAGTCTGAATATAGGTTTTTGATATGTGAAAAATACCTTAATTTAGCTAAGCTTTAATCCAACAAGACGGGAGAAAGATCAAATAGCAGGGCCGAGGTTTCACATTGCTCTATGCAGAGGCATGGGTCTACAAACCTGGGCTGGAATTGAGAGTTTCCTGACCGAAACCTTATAGCTTATTGAGCTTAAGACCTCAAGGCTGCTTTAACTATAAAAGGTATAGGGTAGTGGAACCAAAAGATGAACGACACCCAATAGATGAACGGCCGAGCGAAAATTCAAAAAAAATAAAACATCCTGCTATTTATTTATGTGCATTATTTTTTTCCGCACGTGGCCACATTATTTCTTCCCGATTCCCTAACAAAATCAACAGTCACAGCTTCGACGCGCTCGTAGTTCGACGCTTTGTGAGAGTTTCCCGCTAAAAAATTGTTTTATATGGAAACCTTCTTAAGGTAAGTGTTTTTCAAACTTAAGGATTTCGGCAATTTAAAGCAATTATATACGATAGATTTGAGTAGTTTTGGTTGGAGTAAATCTTGATATGTCTGTCTTTGATTATAATGATACATATACACATTATTCGCCGTATTTTATGAAAAAAATACTGTTCAAGTAATGGATTCGATTTTGTAAGCTTGATCCAATAGATGAACGCCGTTCAACTAATGGAGAAATGGCATATTCTTACACAGGTCATAACATTTATATTAATGCTTAGAGACCGTAACAAAAAAACGCAAATTAATTTTAGTTAATTTAGGAATTTAGTTACCAAAAGTTGAACACATTATTTTGTGTTTTGAGGTTTTATTTCAGTATGAAATCTTGCGTTGTTCAGTTTAAGAATTCAGGTCCAAAAGTTGAACTAATGAATATGAATTCGTTCAATTATTGGGTATCGCGTCTTAAACTGAACGAGTAAATTGCCCCCCCCTCACATGCCAGGCCAGGGTAAGAAAATTAGCCAGTTAATAATTAAAAATTTGTTTTCCCGATGTCGTCAGTCGGGGCTCAAAACGCGCCGACATATTGTAATAAGATAATAATAATGTTAAAATAAATGTATTCCTATTAAAATGCTAGTTCAACTATTGGGTTCAAACTATTCATAATTAGGGCTCAGTGTTCAATTATAGGGGTAATCCCCTTAACTTCTTACAAAAAGCAACTTTAAAAAATATATATTAGATAAAAGAGTTTCTTTTTTTAATCAGTCAAATCTTGAGGATATGTGGAATCACAAAGAAAAACCCAGCAAGCTTCAATGCCATTAAATAACTAATCAGAGCTGTTCAAAGTTGCCAAAATCGCTTAAGCGTTCATTTATTGGTTCCACTACCCTACCTACGTGTTGTATTATATCGTGTTTCAGAAATATTGTTTTCACGGTTTTCACCATAATCCTACAAAAAGTGAAAGGTTGTAAAACGTAGCAAAACAAAAACAGATTATAAATTCGGATTCCGGGAAAGCAGACTTCCAACATACTCGTTCCACTTCATTTTTAACTATTATCCATACTCTATACTAATATTATAAATGCGATGATGTGTTTGTCTGTCTGTCTGTCTGTTTCTCTGTTTTCCGGCTACGCTTTCACGGTCCATCTTTTCAACCGATTTTGATGAAATACAGAGATACAACCGTATTCCGGGGAAAGACATAGTATTACTTTTATCCCGGTAAATTTAGGAGTTTCCGCTGGAATTTAAAAAGAGTTTATTTTCACGCTGACGAAGTCGCGCTCATCATCTAGTAATATCCTAGGTTTTATATACTCTAGGTTCAAATTGCAGCTCTGAAATAGAAAACTAATTTTGGTACCGTTTTACTAGAAATTTCGTTTGAGCCTCAATAAAGAGCAAGTATACCTGATGAAATTCTGTGATAGAATGGACTGAAATCCGAAACACTTAAGTTTCGTGAAAATTATTTATCATTATTGGTTGGATACATCAAATTATAAAATCATTGGTTATAGGATAAAAGAGACCAATTTTTTAACTTAACGATTTTAAATTTCTAAATGACAAAAGCAAAGCTAAAAAGTGTTTGATCAATCAGTCAATTTTGTTGCTCCAGTAATTTATGACAACTCTCTAGTAGAAACCAATGCATCAACGCCTTACAAAATTGTGAAAAATATACTACTTATGTGGTTATTATTATTTTATTGTTTACATCGTAATCTCCGTCTACATAATTAGTCTTTAAACACAATTCATAAATTCCCATAAATTAGACCTAAACAAACAACGTTGTCCAAACATATTTTAGGTAAAAGTTTCTTATGATTAAGGCCCGCAATTTATACGACCTTTTTAGTCGTTATGCCATTTAAGTCACCACACTTACTCATTATACTTTATGGATACGCTTTTTAATTTACGATTAATTTCGCCTTGTTGAGGAAAATAATACGCGTAAGCCAAATTACTTTCGGAATTTACGTTAGCGCCCCCGCTTGGCCGGAATAATAACAGCACTTGCAAAATATCGCTTTACTTTTAAATTAACAACTTCATTTCAGATTAATAGCTAGTAAGTAACCTTAATATTATATTACAATAACGTAATGATCTAATTACGAAAACGATCTACCTATTACGTGTAATTTAATCTTATTCATCATCGAGCTTAACTCCAACTAATTTACTACAATATAAGTATCTTTTCAATTAATATTTTTACGATAAGTTTACTAAATTCCTACTAGTATACTAACGCCATCTAGGCTGAGTTTCATCAAAATCGGTTGAGTGAAACCCGAAATCATGGAAACAAAGCCGCTTAAAAAAATAATCAATCTTTAAATTGAATGTACCAGCAAATGCACGTAGGCTCAATACTTTTTCTTTTTTAAACGCCGTGTATTCATGCATTTTACATGACGCGGCTGGGAATCAAAACATGTTGTCCTCAGCAAGCTTCCTGCCTCATGGCTATAATATCTCTGAGTGCATTTCACCGTGATCTGTGGTGGAGGTTATGAATTTTTCATAAAACGATCTGCGCCCATGTGCTCCCCGCTATAATGCAGCGTTGTTTTTGGACATACGCAGTACTTTTACGCTACGGAAACTGCATTTTAAGCTAGTTTTATGATTTTTTTTAATAAAATAAAACTTATTTGCCCGCGGAAACTTCTCAATTTCCGGGATAGTAAAGTAGCCTATGTTCTTCCCCGGGATACAACCAGCATGTCTGTTTTTCTGTACCTTGGTTGGAAAATAGACAGTTGGCTGTGAAAGCGTAACAAACAAACATACTCACATTCATATTTATAATATTAAGAGGATATGGGATGAACGGGAAACTTTGAGAATAGGTATTGAACAATTATATTGCCGTCGCGCTGCTCCTCGAATAGAATTCCTTAACACCCGAAATTTTATGGTGCAAAAATATTTTCTCTATTGTAATTATTCACGGAGAAAACAGACTAATACGATTGTATGGGGGAAACCGCCCTCCCGTATCGTCTTAAGTACTTAGGATTAGGATAGAGAGTTTGTCACGTCGCAACGCCTGCCAGGCTTTAGCTAGTAATTGAGAAATATAAATAAATATTATAATCATCTATTTCTCTTTTTACTTTGCACCGCGTAGGACTGATGAGATAGATCTTCAAATAATTCTGACTTAAGACTTTTAGCATTTGAACCTCTTTAACCTATATGTAGCTATAATTTTTTCATTTATCATACTAATATTATAAATGCGAAAGTGTGTTTCTTTGTTGGTTTGTTGGTTTGGCCTTCAATCACGCCGCAACCGATCGACGGATCGACGTGATTTTTGGCATGCAGGTATAGTTGAGGACCTGGAGAGTTACATAGGCTACTTTTTTTCCCGAAAAATTAAGGATTTCCTGTGGGAATTAAAAAAACTTATTCCACGCGGACGAAGTCGCGAGCATCAGCTAGTTATGATATAAAGATAATTATCCATCATCATCATCATCATCGCGTGCCTTCTTCAAAACGAAGTTTGGCGGTCATCATGCGAAAATTCTCTCTATTTTGAGCCGCATCTTTTAGTCTGGGATAGCTGAGCCCTGTCCACCCCCTTATATCGTCCAACCACTTACGCCTTTGGCGACCTGGAGCTCTCTTGCCTGCAATCCTTCCTTCCAAAACTAGTCTTGGAAGTAAGAAGTAAGATAATTATCCACCTTTAATTTACAAAAGCTTATATCAAATACCACGTTTTAACGGGTCTAAATCACCGACAGTAACGGAAGTCATTTAACTACTCAGTCGAAATACTCGTTGGTGTTATGAAGTTTTTAATTGCAGTTTTCTCTTTTCGTCGACTCGCATGTTTCCGGCTGCGTTCAATTTTCACTAATAGACAATTATTTCGCTCGTGACATTACTGTAAAAACCTCATAAAACCACAGCATAAAACTGTGGCCCTGACTGTGTAATGTAATCGACTTCTGATGTTGAGAGTATGTTGGGAAATAAAAAAAGTTCATTGTACTCTTTATTGGACGTAAGGTATAGTTGGAGAGAAAATTACTATTGTAAACGTTTTCAGGATCAGAATCGGAAGCATTTACGCGCCGAATCATGTGCCTACATTTTGTTTTCAAGTTTTTATAATTTTAGTAACTGATGCCCGTGACTTCGTCCACGTGTATTGAGGATGTTTGGTTCCCGCGGGAACTCTTTAATTTTCCGGGATAAAAAGTGACCTACGTCACTTTTCAGATCCTCAACTATACCTATGCAAAAAATCACGTCGATCCGTTGCTCGGTTGCAGCGTGATTGAAGGACAAACCAACAAACCAATAAACCAACAAACAAACACACTTTCGCATTTATAATATTAGTATGATTAGTAAAGGAGTAAGTACGCGTCTCTTGTGAACATACTTTTAAACTGAATTTTACTTAAAATACTCAAACTTGCACGAGTACCTTGATAGTCGATAGGACGATAAACCATAATCAAGTAGATATGAGAACTATCACATGGTTTTAAATCAGCCCCATCCTTCTATTAACATTATAGTCTCAGCTGGCCCTCATTTGCATTGATATACGTTGTACCTTTTCATTAGATCATCTCCAGTTGATTAACTGCAAGCTTTATGCTTGTGATCCAATCGTGCAGCATGTGATACGGTGGCAATCTTAAGGAGCTTTCAAGCTGAGCCCGATACAGCGTGGAACGTTTAAAAATGAACACGTCTTTGATTTTGCAAGTAGATAATAGTATAGTTCTATGAGTTTGCTTGTTGAAATTGAACTATTTTCTTTGAAAGTTACACAAAATAATAATAATAATAGAATGTTAGAGTTAATGTAGTAGGATATTACTTGTATTAATGTTGTTGTCCCGCTTCATTGTATTTGCTTCGATAATTAAAGGTTGTCTGGAGGAGATTAATTTTAATGATAAGACCTCCTTTGCGCACTTATTATTTATTTTTGCTTGTTATCTTTATTATTTCTTTTTAATGTTTTGTGTGGCAATAAAGCATTTATCTATCTATCTATCTATCTAGAAATTTTGTTTGCAAGATTAATAAGCATTCATCGATAGTGATACCATCACAGAAATAATAATAATGCCTATGGGTTGACACTGAATAGAATTTCAGCAGATCATAACAATTCATAATTCATAATTACCTAGGTACTAGAGCGTGGATTTAGGTTCTCGTAGGAAATCTTTGATTTTCAGTAATAAAAATGACCTATCCTTTATGACCGTCTTCAGGAAGGCCTGGAGTCCATCCAGTGCGTGACTTCGTCCGCGTGGAATCTGTAAAGTGTTGTGGAGGTCTGCGCGTGTACATACGTACACGCGTAGACCTCCACAACACTTTAATATATTGTAACGTGGTAAATTTCGGAGCTTCTCGAATTTATAAAAATCTACTAAATTTAAAGGATGTTAGCGCCACCTAGCATCAAGGTGCAGAACTACGTCTGGACTGCTGTCAGAAATATCAGAGTTTTCTTTCCAGCTCTCAATAGATGGCGCTTTCGTTGTCGATAGGTTGTAATTTAAATAAAATAAAAGACGACGCTATCGCTTAATTTATTTAATATTTATTAGTAAAATTCGTTTTATAATATATTTTTCGTAGTCCACATAATTTCGCACACGATTTGGTATATGCCCAGAGCTAATTGAGGCGACCACACTCGGGGTTTTCGCGATTGGCAACACTGCACTTGTCAGAGGATTTTCGTAGTGATTCATCATGTAATCATCTTAAAAATTGTTTCTCAGGAGAAAACGAGTCCGTTTTCTCCATGGCTGAGTTTAGAAGAGCACAAATGTCGTAGATTTACTCTTCCTAACATAGTATAAATGTTTTTCAATTATGGTGAGTTAATGTCGAGTACGCCAGGTTGATTGCACAAGATGGCGGTGTGATGAAGACAATTCTAATTGCATGATTTTCTTTATAGTTCCTGTTAATATCTTCCGAAATAAATGAGGTAATTGGGATGTGGGTGAATTCCCGAAATCTGTAATGTCCAGGAATTCAGCAGGTGAGTTGCGTTCGATTTGGAAAGTTCAGACACGTGGCTTGTCACACAGCTCAAATTATAACCTGTGTTTTCTTTGTTACAGGGACTTTTGACTTTATCTTTAAATTTTCGAAGTTTTCGTAATTTTGCAAGATTTGCGTTTATGGATTGAATTGTGTATTTTCGTCTCTTCGTTATGTCGTCAAGAAATCTTGGTGAAACCATTTTGGAACTATAACTTTTGGTTTGGAAGAAACAAGTAAACAGCATTTTGGATAATTATTTTCCCTGAGTCTCCAGGCTGCACTGCATTATCATCGTTCCATGGACTGGACACTCGGCTAGCCCATTACAAGTAAGCAAAAGCTTTAGTATCCAGGAAACAGAGCTAGTGTCGTGTTCTTAGCGTTTTGTGTCCTCAAGTGAACCCTGACTTTACTACTGAGCTAAAAAGAAATTTTATAAAACTTTCTGTATTCATTTTTCCACTCTATCCCTGTGGTAAAACTAAATTAAGGAGTAGAGTGTATATTCTATCTGTCTAAGCTATCCTTTTGTACCTAAAATTATGTCGGTTAACATAAGCTAGAATATCTAGAGGTAAGCGACCCCGGTAAAGGTTATTAAAGACAATTTTGCCTAACAACTAGCAAATTTCATTTATAACACCTCATATCCATTATAAGGGAGTCGACAGCTAGCTTCTTTTCTTTACTAGGCAGGTAGATAGATCAATAAATTAATTATTTATATTTTTTTTCTCTAATCTTTGTAAAGGTGGTGGATTTTTCCGTATCCGGGTATAATTTCCATTCCGCCCAATCTACCACCCTTGCAAATAGTATTGTAACGTGGTAAATTTCGGAGCTTCTCGAATTTATAAAAATCTACTAAATTTAAAGGATGTTAGCGCCACCTAGCATCAAGGTGCAGAACTACGTCTGGGCTGCTGTCAGAAATATCAGAGTTTTCTTTCCAGCTCTCAATAGATGGCGCTTTCGTTGTCGATAGGTTGTAATTTAAATAAAATAAAAGACGACGCTATCGCTTAATTTATTTAATATTTATTAGTAAAATTCGTTTTATAATATATTTTTCGTAGTCCACATAATTTCGCACACGATTTGGTATATGCCCAGAGCTAATTGAGGCGACCACACTCGGGGTTTTCGCGATTGGCAACACTGCACTTGTCAGAGGATTTTCGTAGTGATTCATCATGTAATCATCTTAAAAATTGTTTCTCAGGAGAAAACGAGTCCGTTTTCTCCATGGCCGAGTTTAGAAGAGCACAAATGTCGTAGATTTACTCTTCCTAACATAGTATAAATGTTTTTCAATTATGTCCCTGTTCGGGCGCCATTTGCAAGGGTGGTAGATTGGGCGGAATGGAAATTATACCCGGATACGGAAAAATCCACCACCTTTACAAAGATTAGAGAAAAAAAATATAAATAATTAATTTATTGATCTATCTACCTGCCTAGTAAAGAAAAGAAGCTAGCTGTCGACTCCCTTATAATGGATATGAGGTGTTATAAATGAAATTTGCTAGTTGTTAGGCAAAATTGTCTTTAATAACCTTTACCGGGGTCGCTTACCTCTAGATATTCTAGCTTATGTTAACCGACTTAATTTTAGGTACAAAAGGATAGCTTAGACAGATAGAATATACACTCTACTCCTTAATTTAGTTTTACCACAGGGATAGAGTGGAAAAATGAATACAGAAAGTTTTATAAAATTTCTTTTTAGCTCAGTAGTAAAGTCAGGGTTCACTTGAGGACACAAAACGCTAAGAACACGACACTAGCTCTGTTTCCTGGATACTAAAGCTTTTGCTTACTTGTAATGGGCTAGCCGAGTGTCCAGTCCATGGAACGATGATAATGCAGTGCAGCCTGGAGACTCAGGGAAAATAATTATCCAAAATGCTGTTTACTTGTTTCTTCCAAACCAAAAGTTATAGTTCCAAAATGGTTTCACCAAGATTTCTTGACGACATAACGAAGAGACGAAAATACACAATTCAATCCATAAACGCAAATCTTGCAAAATTACGAAAACTTCGAAAATTTAAAGATAAAGTCAAAAGTCCCTGTAACAAAGAAAACACAGGTTATAATTTGAGCTGTGTGACAAGCCACGTGTCTGAACTTTCCAAATCGAACGCAACTCACCTGCTGAATTCCTGGACATTACAGATTTCGGGAATTCACCCACATCCCAATTACCTCATTTATTTCGGAAGATATTAACAGGAACTATAAAGAAAATCATGCAATTAGAATTGTCTTCATCACACCGCCATCTTGTGCAATCAACCTGGCGTACTCGACATTAACTCACCATAATTGAAAAACATTTATACTATGTTAGGAAGAGTAAATCTACGACATTTGTGCTCTTCTAAACTCAGCCATGGAGAAAACGGACTCGTTTTCTCCTGAGAAACAATTTTTAAGATGATTACATGATGAATCACTACGAAAATCCTCTGACAAGTGCAGTGTTGCCAATCGCGAAAACCCCGAGTGTGGTCGCCTCAATTAGCTCTGGGCATATACCAAATCGTGTGCGAAATTATGTGGACTACGAAAAATATATTATAAAACGAATTTTACTAATAAATATTAAATAAATTAAGCGATAGCGTCGTCTTTTATTTTATTTAAATTACAACCTATCGACAACGAAAGCGCCATCTATTGAGAGCTGGAAAGAAAACTCTGATATTTCTGACAGCAGCCCAGACGTAGTTCTGCACCTTGATGCTAGGTGGCGCTAACATCCTTTAAATTTAGTAGATTTTTATAAATTCGAGAAGCTCCGAAATTTACCACGTTACAATATCTAATATATTTCTAAAGGACCTTTTGAATTTTCACTTTGGGGAGAGTAACAAACATCCGAACTTACAATATCTGAACTTTCATATTGATTGTAATATTATAAGGATTAATGTACTAAAAGATTTAAACGTCCTCTAACAATGATCCCAAAAGGGTGTATCCAGAGTCAATGACAAAATCAGCACCAGTAATACTGTACGCCTTATCACTTGCTAGATAACCGGCCAAATCTGCTACCTCTTCCACTTTCAGAACATGCTTAAGCGGTGCTAACTTCTTCTTTGCCAATTTCATATCTTCACATTCGCTGTTCGTGATTATGTTCGTTGCAACAAAACCAGGGGAAATAGAATTAACCCTTACACCCTTCTCAGCTAACTCCAAAGCTGTATTCTTTGTGAAATGTGCAACAGCTGCTTTTGAAGTCGTGTATGGAATACACTTCTTATCAACCAACTTAGCACATACACTCGCTATGTTTATTATACATCCTTTTGTTTTAACTAACTCGGGTGCAGCGAAATGTGACATAATTACATAGGCTCTTAAATTAATAGCCATAACTTTATCGAAATCGTCTAAGAATTGGCTATCTAGTATCCCAGATTTACCAATGATTCCAGCACAGTTAACAACTACGTCCATTCTTCCAAATTCTTCAATAGTTTTATCGACCGCTTGTTTTACGTTTTCATCTTTTGTCACATCAATAACAATTTTGATCGCTTTGGTTTTGCTCAAATTTTCACACTTTTGCACTGCTTTTTCTAGTTTTTCAGCGTTGTTGTCCAATAAAGATAATTTTGCGGATATTTTAGCGAAATGTACGGCTATGGCTTCGCCGATGCCGGACGCAGCACCGGTTATAAGTACAACTTTACCGTCGAAGGACATGTTAACGAATGATTTAACAACATAAACTGATAATATTATATAGTGATAACGATTTGCAAATGCTAAAAGTAAATAGGTACGAGTACAATCAAGTTTTTATCTCAATATCCTTTTTTATTTAGTTTAGGTACAGGTTTTTATCGTCTTCGATAAAATTGTCATTGGCATTATACTGTTCGCATCTAATAAATATTATAAATGCGAAAGTTTGTATGGATGTATGGATGGATGTTTGTTACTCAATCACGCCTGAACGGCTGAACGGATCTGGATGAAATTTGGCACAGAGATAGATTATAGTCTGGAATAGCACATAGGCTACTTTTTATCCCGGAAAATTAAGGAGTTCCCGCGGGAACCGAAAAACCTCGATCCACGCGGACGAAGTCGCGGGCATCAGCTAGTATTACCATAGTGAACGCAACATTTTCAGTATCTACTTATGCGGTGACCAATTTCCCACAGCAGTTTACCTTAAGTTGCCTCTAGTTGAGGCTGCTCGACCTGAAACAAGTGGTTACAAAAGAAGCTATAGGCGCGTGCGGGCCGTGCGGCTGAGTATTGTATGTATTGTGACGATTCGTACCTCTCAGTCAAAATATATATTTTTAGGCACCAGAAGTGGAGTAAAATAAAAAGTAAAAGCAAATAACAAACCAGGATGTATTCTACTAAAGAATTTCAACATATCAGACATAAAATAACTAAAAAGGATCACACATTAATCTAAACATCAATTTAGACACAAAAACACAAGTATGACTCATTGAGACTATCAACTGACACAATAACGATGTTTACAGCTCAAAAGGCGATAAAAGAATGACTCCTCGATATTAGAGCTAGCGCGTTTTATAGACGTATGGCCGGTGGCGCCACTGCCTACATGAAGTGAAGCTAATTCTCCTAATACGGCCGTCCTGCTCGCGCACCGTCCCGGCTGCGCTCTGGTTGAACGCCTTCTTCTGGAGCGTCCACAGCAGTCTGGTGCACGGGCAGACAAAGGACCTGCGCCTGCATCATCATTATCACTGTCGGAACCTGTTAAGCAAACAGAAGGCTTTAGTACAACAGCAAAGCTTCGTAGCCTTCATTCAACATTACTCAATTGCAGAGTAAAATCCTTCGCTTTCAGAACTAGGTATCCAAAACTTATCCAAAAGAATTCAAAACTATTCAAAATTATTCAAAAGAATTCAAAACTATTCAGAAGAATTCAAAACTATTCAAAAGAATTCAAAACTATTCAAAAGAATTCAAAACTATTCAGAAGAATTCAAAACTATTCAAAAGAATTCAAAACTATTCAAAAGAATTCAAAACTATTCCAAGGAATTCAAAACTATTCCACGGAATTCAAAATCATTTAAAAGAATTCAAAACTTCTAAATAAAAAAGGATAGGGCAAATCTTTCAAACTTCTCAAAGTCTAGAGAGACTTATCAAAATAATTTAAAAAAAATAATAGAAAAGGGCAAGGCCCTGTCACGAAAACTCCTCGGTGTTTGCAACCCGCCAGTGCGCCGTCATCGCACGCAGTTGTCTCGTCGCAGCCAGCGCCGTCAATGCGCCACTAGCGCCGCCAATGCGCCACTAGCGCTGCCAATGCGCCACTAGCGCCGCTAATGCGCCACTAGCGCTGCCAATGCGCCACTAGTGCTGCCTGTGCGCTACTAGCGCTGCCTGTGCGCTACTAGCGCCGCCAATGCGCCACTAGCGCGCTGCCGCTTGGCCGCCAGCCACTCAGCACCGTAGCTCGTTGCAGAAGTCTTCTTTAGTGCGCTCACGCACCTACCCAAAACCATGAGTCTGCCGTGCGCATGTTAAACCGGGCCATAGCCACCCGCGTCGAGAGATTCGTGAACAAAGCCGAAGCTCCTCGCATTGTGAGATATATGAACCGAGCCAAAGCTCCCCGCATTGTGAGATGTGTGATCCGAGCCAAAGCTCCCCGCATTGTGAGATGCGTGATCCGAGCCGAAGCTCCCCGCATTGTGAGATGCGTGATCCGAGCCAAAGCTCCCCGTACCAAGAGATACGTGAACCGAGCCTAAGCTCCCCGCATCGTAAGATATATGAACCGAGCCAAAGCTCCCCGCATTGTGAGATGCGTCAACCGAGCCGAAGCTCCCCGCATTGTAAGATGCGTGAACCAAGCCGAATCTCTCCGGCTTGCGAGATGCGTGAACAGTGCATACAGAAGGCGTCCCCACTGTAGCCGAAGACCGTATGTCTTCCCATTGGCGTGCACCCACACGGACCGTATATCCCGTAAGGAGCATACGTCCACCCGGATATACAAGGACAAACTGTTCAAAATCCTCATCCGTTCACACTAACACCACCCATAGGCGTCCACAAAGACCAGAAGTCTTCCAGGATCCACGCAGCCCTCTAGTTGTAACTAGGTGACACATATCCGAGCCGAAGCTCCCCGCATTTGTGAAATGCGTGAACCGAGCCGAAGCTCCCCGCACCAAGAGATGCGTGAACCAACATAACCCTCATCTCAATCCACTCATGACATACAACGCTGTCTATCGTCATCCACTCGTCTAACAGGGTCTAAACTAACATCTAAATTAAATTAAATTAAATTAAATTAACTTTAAATTAACGTGGGACTAACCTAACGATTGACCTAACATTACTAGAGAAAACATGTAACTAAATTGGATGACAACAAACAGAGCCTTATGCAATGCTTTTTGTAAGATTAAGTTGAAAGCGTCTGTCACTGTCGAAGAACGCGTCATGAACACCGAAGCATTGCTTCCAGGTACCACTCCGAAGCAGTCCTGCTCTAGGTACCACCTCATGAGTACACCTCTAGAGCACCGCTCTAGGGAGCCACCCCATGGCACCACTCCAGCGTGCCGCACATGTTACAGAAAATAAAACCAAATCGTTATCTCGAAATAGCATTAGGTAGCTTTAAACCTCCATAAGTTTTCCAACTTAAAAGTTCATTACCAACATGCTCAGTAAACAAACAATCATTTCGTAACGCATCAGTGTGACCGATTCGTATTCGAATTCATTACTTCTAATAACTCAAGTGGGTAAATAAACAAACTCACTATCAAACGGTATGTAAGCTCCAAGCCACGTGGTTACCTGCCAAGGCAAAGGGCACGGGATACTTCATATAAAAAGCACACAACTTGTTTTGTATTTTTGTCAAGACTTACTCTTAACTGTTAAGTTCCGAACTAAATCGTAATTTAACTTTACTAAAAATATAGACGACCAATTGTCTCAACTAGTTGTCACTAACCTTCTAACTTAAACAACTCATAATCAACTGCATTGCAGCTTGATATAATTCACGCGATCCAAAACTACTATTGTTTTCACGCATGTAAAATCACTAACGAGCAAAAAGACAAAGTTCTGTCAGGTAGGTATGTCAACTCACAATCGATTTGAATGAAATCAAACTAATATTATAGGAGATGACTGCATTTTTGGTAACTATCGCTAGAAAGGCTGATTCAGTATTAGGTGGATGCTACGCTCTTCACTGATGACGATAGTGAAGGTCTGCCCGCATGCCGATGGACCTTTCACTAGATATGGCCACTCAAAGACGTTTTATAGTTACCAAAAATGAACAATAACTAGAAAGGCTGATTCTTGTATAGTATTAAAGTATGCGCAGTACCTATATGAACAGCATAAAAACTGACGCTATTCATTGGCCCTTTCACTAGATATGGCCGCTCAAAGACGTGTTATGGTTACCAAAAATAAACAATAATTAGAAAGACTGATTCTTGTATAGTATTAAAGTATGCGCAGTACCTATATTAACAGCATAAAAACTGACGCTATTCATTGGCCCTTTCACTAGATATGGCCGCTCAAAGAAAAATCTTTCGAAAATTTATTACAATATATTTCAATCGTCAGTAAGACGTATTCTAACTCTATAATAATTCCTAATAAGAAACGTTACCATTACCCGTAGATTAATATTATTACCATAGATCTTTGATTATAATATCTTTGTCTATTTTTGTACCAAAGGCAATACAGAAGTTCCTATGTTGCATTATGCTACGCAATTAATAAAATGAATAAAATAAAACTAGTGGTGTTTTCTTATATGTCCATTAAAAGCCAACACAGTAGATATGTATATCTCAGTTTTAATGTTCCCATAATATATACGTACCTAATGTAATGTCATAATATATAGTATACCTTATGTCGGTACCAGACATGATAAGAATGATGGTAAAGTATTACGATGGAAGTAAATCACAAAATGTATAATTTATTTCTTAGTATTTTTACATGTTAAATCCATACTAATATTATAAATGCGAAAGTGTGTCTGTCTGTCTGTCTGTTTGCTACGCTTTCACGGCCCAACCGTTCAACCGATTTTGATGAAATTTGGTACAGGGATAGGTTGCATCCCGGGGAAGGACATAGGCTACTTTTTATCCCGGAAAAACGAACAGTTCCTGTGGGATAACATGCTCTTTTTCTCGCATTTTTCTTCAATCACGCTTCAACGGCGCAACGGATCGACGTGATTTTTTGCATGGGTATATTTGAGGACCTGGAGAGTGACATAGGCCACTTTTTATCCCGGAAAAACAAACAGTTCCTGTGGGATAATATGCTCTTTTTCTCGCATTTTTCTTCAATTAGGTGGCAACGGCGTAACAGATCGACGTGATTTTTTGCATGGGTATATTTGAGAACCTGGAGAGTGACACAGGCCACTTTTCATCCTGGAAAAACTAACAGTCCCTGTGGGATAGTGTGCTCTTTTTCTTGCATTTGTTTCACCGTTACCACGTTCACACGTTCAGATTAGCCCACGTTCAGGTTATCATAACCTTCCGGTTAGCCCACGTTCAGGTCAGCCGACGTTTAGGTTAGCCCACGTTCAGGTTATCATACCCGTCCGGTTAGCCCACGTTCAGGTAAGCCGACGTTCAGGTTAGCACAAGTTCAGGTTAGTTATCGGTCAGGTTAGCCGTCGTTCAAGTTAGCCGACGTTCAAGTTAGCCGACGTCCAAGTTACCTGACATTCAAGTTAGCCCACGTTCAGGTTAGCCCACGTTCAGGTTAGCCCACGTTCAGGTTAGCCGACGTTAAGATTTATTTTAGGACAAGGAAAGTAACATGTGCTACCTTAGTAACATCTTATCATACTAATCCATATCCAAATCCATACTTCCATATACATACTTCCATACTAATATTATACCATACTAATATTATAAATACGAAAGTGTGTCTGTCTGTCTGTCTGTCTGCTACGCTTTCACGGCCCAACCGTTCAACCGATTTTGATGAAATTTGGTACAGGGATAGGTTGCATCCCGGGGAAGGACATAGGCTACTTTTTATCCCGGGAAAACAAACAGTTCCTGTGGGATAACATGCTCTTTTTCTCGCATTTTTCTTCAATCACGCTTCAACGGCGCAACGGATCGACGTGATTTTTTGCATGGGTATATTTGAGGACCTGGAGAGTGACATAGGCCACTTTTTATCCCGGAAAAACAAACAGTTCCTGTGGGATAATATGCTCTTTTTCTCGCATTTTTCTTCAATTAGGTGGCAACGGCGCAACGGATCGACGTGATTTTTTGCATGGGTATATTTGAGAACCTGGAGAGTGACACAGGCCACTTTTCATCCTGGAAAAACTAACAGTCCCTGTGGGATAGTGTGCTCTTTTTCTTGCATTTGTTTCACCGTTACCACGTTCACACGTTCAGATTAGCCCACGTTCAGGTTATCATAACCTTCCGGTTAGCCCACGTTCAGGTCAGCCGACGTTTAGGTTAGCCCACGTTCAGGTTATCATACCCGTCCGGTTAGCCCACGTTCAGGTAAGCCGACGTTCAGGTTAGCACAAGTTCAGGTTAGTTATCGGTCAGGTTAGCCGTCGTTCAAGTTAGCCGACGTTCAAGTTAGCCGACGTCCAAGTTACCTGACATTCAAGTTAGCCCACGTTCAGGTTAGCCCACGTTCAGGTTAGCCGACGTTAAGATTTATTTTAGGACAAGGAAAGTAACATGTGCTACCTTAGTAACATCTTATCATACTAATCCATATCCAAATCCATACTTCCATATACATACTTCCATACTAATATTATACCATACTAATATTATAAATACGAAAGTGTGTCTGTCTGTCTGTCTGTCTGCTACGCTTTCACGGCCCAACCGTTCAACCGATTTTGATGAAATTTGGTACAGGGATAGGTTGCATCCCGGGGAAGGACATAGGCTACTTTTTATCCCGGGAAAACAAACAGTTCCTGTGGGATAACATGCTCTTTTTCTCGCATTTTTCTTCAATCACGCTTCAACGGCGCAACGGATCGACGTGATTTTTTGCATGGGTATATTTGAGGACCTGGAGAGTGGCATAGGCTACTTTTTATCCCGGGAAAACAAACAGTTCCTGTGGGATAACATGCTCTTTTTCTCGCATTTTTCTTCAATTAGGTGGCAACGGCGCAACGGATCGACGTGATTTTTTGCATGGGTATATTTGAGAACCTGGAGAGTGACACAGGCCACTTTTCATCCTGGAAAAACTAACAGTCCCTGTGGGATAGTATGCTCTTTTTCTTGCATTTGTTTCACTGTTACCACGTCCACACGTTCAGATTAGCCCACGTTCAGGTTATCATAACCTTCCGGTTAGCCCACGTTCAGGTCAGCCGAAGTTTAGGTTAGCCCACGTTCAGGTTATCATACCCGTCCGGTTAGCCCACGTTCAGGTTAGCCGACGTTCAGGTTAGCACAAGTTCAGGTTAGTTGTCGTTCAGGTTAGCCGTCGTTCAAGTTAGCCGACGTTCAAGTTAGCCGACGTCCAAGTTACCTGACATTCAAGTTAGCCCACGTTCAGGTTAGCCCACGTTCAGGTTAGCCCACGTTCAGGTTAGCCGACGTTAAGATTTATTTTAGGACAAGGAAAGTAACATGTGCTACCTTAGTAACATCGTATCATACTAATAATATTGTAAATGCGAAAGTGTTCTTGGAAGTTGTTCTCATTATAGTAAAAAAAATTGGCAGTCAGGACTGCCGATAGAAGTGAAAACTAATATTAAAATATAAACCGTAAAACTAAGGCATTACAGTTTAATTACGAATGTACTATAATTTATATTTAAGACCATTAGTCTTCGTAACAACGCATGGTGTCAGTCACGGTTACACATTTTTAATTAATATAAACCTTGAAACAAAGGCAGTAGTTTTTTAGTTTGCAGACGAAAAAAAAACAAGAATTTTCTTTTTGGGGGGTAAATAGTAAGTATAAGAATGACTAAAAAAAATAGAAATAGAATAGAAGAGATATTCGGGTTCGGAATTCAGAGTGCAGAGTTCAGAGTTCAAAGTGCAAAGTTCCGAGTTCCGAGTTCAGAGTTTAGAGTGCAGAGTTCAGACTTCAGAGTGCAGGGTTCAGAGTTCAGAGTTCAGAGTGCAGAGTGCAGAGTGCAGAGTTCAGAGCGCTGAGTGAAATGTCTCAAACAGGCAGTCACAGTTAAGTTGATAATTGACATCTTTCACATAAAACTCAGTTATTGTTCCCTTGACCCACGCGAGCGAAGCCGCGGGTAATAGCTAGTTGACTATAACTCCCGAACCAGCCGTCGAATATCGTTACTTTTTATACTGTTCACATAGGTACTACGCATACTTTAATACTATACAAGAATCAGCCTTTGTAATTATTGTTCATTTTTGGTAACCATAACACGTCTTTGAGCGGCCATATCTAATGAAAGGGCCAATGAATAGCGTCAGTTTTTATTCTGTTCATATAGGTACTGCGCATACTTTAATACTATACAAGAATCAGCCTTTCTAATTATTGTTCATTTTTGGTAACCATAACACGTCTTTGAGCGGCCATATCTAGTGAAAGGGCCAATGAATAGCGTCAGTTTTTATGCTGTTCATATAGGTACTGCGCATACTTTAATACTATACAAGAATCAGCCTTTCTAGTTATTGTTCATTTTTGGTAACTATAAAACGTCTTTGAGTGGCCATATCTAGTGAAAGGTCCATCGGCATGCGGTCAGACCTTCACTATCGTCATCAGTGAAGAGCGTAGCATCCACCTAATACTGAATCAGCCTTTCTAGCGATAGTTACCAAAAATGCAGTTATCTCTTAGTCTATAACTATCCATGAGGGTAGAAAAACAATACTTTTGTAATCAAAGCGGAATGAAACTTTCTTGCTATCTAAATTACGTAATCAGGTTCGGTAACATTAAGAAAACCAACCAAAACCAAAGTTATGTTTAACTTCAAATATCCGCTCGTCTATACCTGACCACAACAAATTTTTTATCGGGCACGATCTGTTTTATCACGTATTCGCAAATTGTGTTTTCAAATCACGTTAACTATTCACAAACGCATTGATATCTCGGGAACACACAACCAACTTATTTTGAGACACTTTAGTAACACGTCATGTTTCAAACAATTAAATTGTAATGTAGGTAGGTAACGATTTTACGTATCGTAATTCAATTCAATTCCCAGATGTTGACTTTTAGCTATGCTTACGTATGAAACTTTAGAATTGCGGTTGATTTGTATCCGATCGTAACTAGGTCACGCATTTTAAATAACAACCCTCATATATAAAAATTAAAAATAAAATTCACGCAAAAGTAATTTATCTGCGCAGCACGTTTTAGCAAAACATTTCTATGACTAAAATTCAATTCATCAAACATACAAGTTCCGATTCTAGGGCTTTGCTTCACTTTTAAGTGATTTGCGGTGATTTCCGCACAAAGCCGTGTTTGTACTAGGTCTCTACCCATCTACACAATTTACAGCCAAAATTTACTTTGTGGGTATAACGTACCCTACATAGGAACAATAAACATTCTCACCGGAAAACTCCGCATCACTTAGCTGTTTTCTCCTCGAGGTGCCGCAAAGCACGAAAACGTGTCACGCAGACCAAAGCGCCCTCGTGAACGCTGCCCAGAGCGCCCGCGTGGCACACACACCCAAGCGCACCCGTGAGGCGCCTCAAGCACACAAGCTGTGCATCACCACAACTTGGCCACGCTCCGCGAGCCAGCGGTATGGTTCACATGAAAATAAAAACAATTTTAGCACACAAAAGTACCCTGCACATTACGTGAGTCACCATAAGAGAGATATCTTGATCGATAACGTGATCTACTTTTATGCACAAAACAATTCAGAGAAAACAGTTGTGGGTATGTTCCTTTTTGGTTAATTTCGTACGTGGACCTAATTAACGGTCCCTTATCTATTTCAAGTGGGCAAAACAAGTTCTTTATCCCACTTCTGATTTTAGGCACCAGAAGTGGAGTAAAATAAAAAGTAAAAGCAAATAACAAACCAGGATGTATTCTACTAAAGAATTTCAACATATCAGACATAAAATAACTAAAAAGGATCACACATTAATCTAAACATCAATTTAGACACAAAAACACAAGTATGACTCATTGAGACTATCAACTGACACAATAACGATGTTTACAGCTCAAAAGGCGATAAAAGAATGACTCCTCGATATTAGAGCTAGCGCGTTTTATAGACGTATGGCCGGTGGCGCCACTGCCTACATGAAGTGAAGCTAATTCTCCTAATAATATATTTAAAACAATGTTAGATAATAAAATATAGTATATATAGTGGAGGAGCGATCTCGGTCCATGCTAGAAAGATTTCCGACAAACGGGCTGGTCGCCGAACAAGCGACGGCGATGCGATTGTATGCTGTGGTAGCTTGTGTATGTGATGGTGCACAGCGGTGCTGTGGTGTATGCGCTTGATGCGTGCAGTAAGTGTCACGATGTCCACCGTCGTTCTCGGGCTGATGCTGAGCAAAGTGGATTCGCTGTTCGTGTAATGGTGCGTGCAGTATGTGTCACAATGTCCGTCGCTCGTTCGAACGCATAATGTCGTTGGAGGCTTCCAACGATATTTGATCCGCCTATGGTGGATTTATATACATATTTTAATACAATATATTTACACGTATATTACCTACATATAATCATCGCTGGTTGAGTTGGGGCTGCGGAATGTACGTTATATCGCTTCGGCGATGCCTCAGCACGGCTGGTTCTGTCTTGATGTCTACCTAGTTGGACGTTTGGATGGGATTGGTTTGTTGTTGAACCAGAGAGCTTGCTCTCTGTGCGCAATGTACTTCATGTGCATTACTATGTTCTGCAGTACACCTGACTCTGCCATGCGATTACTTATGCTTACATTGTGTAAACTCTCGTAACTATCGTTACATTCGAACGACAACTAACCATGGTTGATAGGACGCTGTTTATTATTACCGAAGGTTGGATCACACGTGAGATACCGAATATCTAGCTGTTTGCACTACGCCTGACTCAGCCTCGACACTTATTCATAGTTGCATGGATTCACAACCTGTGCTACTATACTATTTACGGTTCCATAGATTCACAACCTATGTTACTTGTAAATGCATAGATTCACGACCTATGCTGCGTCACATTGGCTCACAACCTATGTAACGTACAAACGACGTCCTACTACCCATGGTGGTTTCCGCGTTGTATTTAACTAAATTAAAGTATGCTTGCATACGTCGCGCTATTTCCCCAAATGGTGGCCTAGTGGTTTAAGGAGGGGAGGCTGCTGCCTTTTGGTATACTTATGAGACCTATTAGTCGATGACTAATGCCTCATGGGATACCAAGAGAGGGCCGAAGCCTATCATTGGTGAGCGGGGTGGAGCTACCAATCACCATTTACTTTACATTAAATCAATACTTGAAAGCGTTTATAAATTATTTAAAACTTGAACACGTCACTAATATCAGTCTTTAACGTAAACTGAATTACTTCGGATCGGTATATAAGCAAGTCGTTGGGATGGTTAGAACTCGAAGCTTCCGAAACTCTAAAAGATCTTGGTTTATTATGGACGCAACATTATGAGGGTCTTACTGCTGGATGATTCACGTGCCACTTTAAAGAGATATTGAATTTTATAGGTAGAGTAAAGTATAGATTCTATAGGGGCCCGTCAGGTTAGTTACAGTATTGACGCTATAAGCTGCCTTGTTGGACTGGCGGTTAGCAATTTGCATATTTCTACTGTAGACGACAAGGTCCTGAGTTCGATTTCAGGCCTTAGTTATGTGTTGGGTTTCTCTGTAAAGAAATTCTTAGTACTTACTAGACTAGATTTAGGAATTTGGCGGTGTTCTACTGTCGTGCCTTGGAGAGCAAGTAAAGCCGTCGATGTTGATCTCCCTCCGATCGTGTGCCTATGGACTATGACAGTGAGAAAATAGAGAGTACCTTACTCTGTACCATAGAACATACGAATACAAGCAAATTCTTTGTTCAGTGCCCTATAAAATACTGACTACTGTTGTTTGCGTATCAAATACACACATATCCCTTATGTACATACATGGTAGTGGAAGGATACCTAGTTTTTTTAAAAGTGGTTTACAGCTCTCTAATGGTTCTTATGATGCCCTTATGATGATCTTTTGCAGCCTGAATGCTCTTAAAATATCAACGCAGTTACCCCAAAGTATCATAGTAAGTAATAAGTAGTATAAGTAAAAGTAAGATTAACAATCAATTGATATCATTCTTTTTGATATTTAGGGATTAAAAGTAGCCTTTGTCACTCGTAAGGTCCTTGCAATAAAATCACGCCGCTTCGTTGTGGACTTATTGAAGGACAAACAAAACAAACCGTTTTGGATTTATTACTATATACAGATGGTAAAGATGGTAAGAGGGTAAAGATTATTCTAAACTAGCTGATGTCCGCCACTTGGTCCGCGTGGACTGTTTGACTGATCTATCATCGCACAGCTCAAACCACTTATCGCGCTAAGAAAGGATTTTTGAAAATTCAACCACTAAGGGGACAAAATAGGGATATGAAAGTATGAAAATCGAACTTAACGTGAGTGAAGCTGCGGGCAAAAGCTAGTTGTTTATATTATCTTTATTGATTATCGCAGTATTGCTATTGTTTCCTGAGCCAGACACTGGTATATTGTCTTCACGAGCGAGCTAAATTTGCATATCCATAGGTTGCCAGCGGGTAATTGAATCAGCTTCACTTGATTGAATATAAACGCTGCATGTTTTCTACTTAGTTATATATAAAGGTTTGCCAATCTACACACGGCCAATGAGATGGATTATGATCTAAGCCATTCTCATTCTGAGTTAAAGCCACGTCAGTAGAGGGCTAGAACTTCCACTACATGTTATCCCTTGAATGCGATCTCACGTGATGGTAAGTGATGATGCAGTCTAAGATGGTAGCGCATTAGCCTGTTAGGGGTACGGCAATTATTTATTAAACCCACACCCCTAATTGGGTTCTACACGGCATCGTACCAGAACGTTAAATCGCTTGGTACGTCTTTGCCGGTAGGGTAAAAATTTTAAATCATATTATTAAATTCCCGAATTGACCCTGCCTGGGATCAAACCCGGGACCTCCCACTTATAAGACCACAACGCTCACCACTGCGTCAAGGAGGTCGTTAAAAAACGTGTCGTAGGCTAGCATTGGCTAGTCATTCCAGTTGAAAAAACATTGGATTTTAAAAGTTTAATAATTCATCATCATCATTATCAAAACCATGAGCAGAAGTATCTTCCCAGAATGGTAAGGGTTTAGGCCACACTCCACCACGCTGTCCAAGCGCAGATTCTCAGACTTCACACAACTTTGAGAACATTTCGGAGAAGTATATTTTAACTTTATGTATGACATAGCAAAATATTCTTATTATAGCGGAGAAGGAGTTAAAAGCGTTTAAGATTTTGCTAAAGAAACCGCATTAAAAGTTTTACCTACTCGTACCTCGAGTACAATTTTTCATAAAGATAGATTAATGTACCAGTTTTAATGATGAGCGTCCAATAGCAGCTATAGATATTGCGCTATATAACAGCGGCACACAATTCTCAGCAGTCAGCACTAGGTAAAGCACTGTTATTATTTAAAATGAAATTAGAGCAACAACAAACTTTTTTATAAACTACGAAATTGTTTTGACTTAAGTGGCATATTGTGTGAAATGTTGAAGTAATTTATAGCTGTTTATTTGGTCACAAAGAGAAATATTTTCGTTTATTTTTTAAGATTGGGCTTGCTAATACTTTATGCTTAGCATAGTGATATAAGGCGATTCCCAGCAGTAGTAAAGGCTGCCCTGTTGCAGTTTTAGAAGCCCTTTGATAAAAAAACTCATTGCTGATAAAGACGTGCTGCCAAGTTTTATAATTCCAGCATTATTATTATACTAGCTGATGCCCGCGATTTCGTCCGCGTGGTTTAAGATTTTTTGATTCCCGCGGGAACTCCTCAATTTTCCGGAATAAAAAGTCAGCCTATGTCACTCTCCAGGTCCCCAACTATATCCATGCTAAAAATCACGTCAATCCGTTTCTCCGTTGCGGCGTGATTGAAGGACAAACCAACCAATAAACCAACTAACAAACACACTTTCGCGTTTATAATATTAGTATGATTATTAGTACGTAATTACGATTAAAGGTATCGGCTTCATAAAAACGAAAAAACTCCTTTCAACATTAGCTATAATTAATTACAAAAAGTACCTATGCATTGTAAATACATAACACAATTTTTACTTTTTTGGGAGATAGAGGCCAAAGTTTTAATGTAATTTTTGCAAATAAAGAGATTTTTGTTTTTTCTGCTCATGGTTTTTTTCATCATTTCCCACTTCTTACTTAAAATCACACTCAAAGGATATCCGTCATCGATCCAAAAGAAATCTCAGGTTATAGCCATAGATATATATTTAGTAGATATATCTTTAGCTCAACTCGAATAATGGAGATGCTTCCTAACCGGTGCCGCAGTCTTCGTAGTATACTGCGCGAGGTGACAGAGATTTGATTACAACCCGCGATCCCAACTGCGTCTCTATAATTTACACCTGAGAGCAGTATATTATACAGCAAATATTAAAGTTTCTTGCTTATGACTTTCATTATTCGAAATTTAATAACTTTCTTCTCGTAATACCTATATAAGAGCTCGATTTAAGTACTTACCAACACATTGAAGAGGTGAGGTATTATGTAATTCCGTCTACTTTTAAAATATATTTATAGAGGTTCTACACGGCAAACTTCAAAAGGAAACTTTTTCCCATGGATTTTATAATTCACTTACTTCTGAAAATCAAAGGATATACAAATGATATTTTCAAAATGGTTTCTGTAAATGAGTTTTAATTTTCCTTAAATCTTTGAATTCACGTTGCAGGTTTGAAGGATCGTTCAGTAAATCGATAAAACCGTCCTTTGAGGTAAGTATAATAATTATAGGTGTAGTATATTCCGTGAGCTATGTTTATCCCGACCTAAAAATATATATTTTCGTACTTTTTACAATATATTATATGGCCTTATCGCTACCTAAGCGATTTGTATCCTACTTCTGTCTGTGTTTATTTTTCTTGTTTTTGTTATTTTTACTTGTGGTGGTACAAATAAAGTGTATAATAGAAACTAAGGCTAGGCTACAAATAACATTTTAAGTATTTGACATAGACTTATTAAAGGATAACGATGTTTATATACCTACGTTACCAAACATTGATGTAGAATTTTATTACCAAACGATAGCAAACTAATTAAATTATTTCTATGGTATTTGATGTAGGTACTACTTCTCAGGGCTGTATTCAGGCTGTTCCGGGGTATAAACAAGAACAGAGGACAAAGAGCACACGTCTCGGTTCAAGTAGAAAGAGTCCAATATTCATATTATTAAAATTCTCATGACATGCCAAACACGTAAATTCATCGCGCATATATCTGATATTGTAATATTCGTGGATTCCTTTCAAGTTTCTACATTAATATCGATCCAGTACCTATTATATGAGATGACATAATAAGATACCTACGTATAAAATTGAATTTTGCATGTAAATAGCTTCCTGGGGATGTTTTATTCGAAGCGTTAAGAAAATTAGGTACTTACCTATACCCAAAGATACTATAGATTGTTTTATACCAATCATGGGCCATAATTATCAATATATTAAGGTTCTAAGAAAGAGTGACTAACATCCGTTCGAATAGTGATTGAACCATAGTTTACTCCAGACTAGATTAACAACTGAGTTTCGACTTGTACTGACAAAGCCTCCTGCAATTAAAATGTTGAAAAAATATTGTACAGAAATCGCCCATTATAGTTTTATCTTAAGTAAGTATAGAAAATACAGCTGATAGAATGGCGAATAGACCTCGAATGGCGTGGCGGCGCTACTGTTCAGCGCCCGCTTTGAGCGGCGAAAATAGTAAGTCGAAAAAGTGGGTACTTTGAAAACTCACTACCAACGAATTGGTAATATTAACTAACGTTTGCCCAAATTCAAAAGAAATATCGAACACAGCTGATTAAAACATACTACTTATTTATTCTTCTTATAGTCCGATATTTATGAACAGTCTTTTTATATTAATAACTAGCTGATGCCCGCGACTTCGTCCGCGTGGATATACCAAGTTTCATCGAAATAACTTGAGAAATGACGGACTTTTATACAAACTTTCAACCCCTATTTCACCCCTTTGGGGGTGGAATTTTGAAAAACTGAAACATGTATGTTTTCATTTTTAACCCGCAGCTCATATACCAAGTTTCATGGATATAACTTGAGAAATGAAGGACTTTCATACAAATATTCAACCCCTATTTCACCCCTTCGGGGGTAAAATTTACAAAAACTGTGATACACTTATTTCTTCATTTTCAACCGGTAGCTTGTATACCAAGTTTAATCGATATAACTTGAGAAATGACGGACTTTCATACAAACTTTCACCCCCTATTTCACCCCCTTAGGGGTGGAATTTTGAAAAACTGTGACACACGTACTTCTTTATTTTTAACCGTAAGCCAAAATAAAAAGTTTCGTTGATATAACTTGTAAAACATCTTGAGAAACGAAGGACTTTCATACCAACTTTCATCCCCTATTTCACCCTTTTGGGGGTCAAATTTTCAAAAACTGTGAAACACGTATGTCTCCATTTTCAACCCGCAGCTCATATGTCAAGTTTCATGGCTCTAACTTGAGAAATTAAGGACTTTCATACAAACTTTCAACCCCTATTTCACCCCTTCGGGGGTAGAATTTCGGGATAAAAAGTATCCTATGTCCTACCTCGTAGTATGGGCTCAAATCGTGCCAAGTTTCGTTTGAATTCATTCGGTAGTTTCGGCGTGATGCGCGGCCAAGATACAGACAGACAGACAGACAGACAGACAGACAGACAGACAGACAGACAAAAATGAAAAAAATTACAGATTTGGCTTCAGTATCGAATAAACAGTGCCCTCCAAAAAAAATTTTCAAAATATCTTCAATGTACAGAATTGGACCTGTTACAGTTTTATTATAAGTATAGAAGATGCTAAGAATGGACAGGTCACAGATGCTTTATTGATTTCAGCCTTTAGGTACCAGTTTGTCTTAAGGCGTGTACTGTAAAAAGAAAACCAACATACAAAATCTTCGGTTTCAGTGATTTGAGCACTACTGGCTTAATTTCATGTCAGTCTGTTCCTCCGTTAATATTATGTATACCTAAATATTTAATAAAAAAAACACCATCTAATTACTCCCTAAGTACGAGTACGTAGTTGTTTAGCATTTACCGAGGCGAGGTCCTTAGCAAAATTTCTTAGACCCAATAAATATAATGAACGGGCAATTTTATGGGCCGCTATAAAGAAATAGCTAAGCTTGCGTTGCGAAATTAAAAGTTGCCTTATTACACATAAATCAGAGGCAACTCATTTGCGTTTTGTATACAATTTGAACCTACTTTTTCTGAAAATTATGTAAATACTTATGAAACACAAGTATTATTCTCCGTGGACGGGTCACGGGAAATACAATAGGGACAGCATATTATAATACTAAATGGCAACGAAATAAATACAATTTATTGTTAACGCCGCTCGATGACTGCAGATGGCGACGGACCTGTTGTGCGGCAAAGCAGTCGTTACGCGTGGTTTCCGACAATCAGAGAAGGTCCTGCCATGTTTAACGGCGTGACGTCACAATACTGCGTAATATTGAATTATAGAAACTTCAGAGTCTTTAACCATTCGATACTCAGATACGCCTCGAGTAGCAAGTGTACTAGAAAGTAGACCTTGGTTGCTAGTGGTTATGGATCTAGTTGTTGTTATATTGTTACATTGCAATTAATTTAATATAACAGTATAAGTTCTTATGTTTGTATTGTTCCTATAAGCAGACAAAAGTTTGCTGGTCTGATTGTTCCTATAAGCACGGGGAGGGGGCGGGGCTTCAGTATGAGTCATGCCAAAAAGGTATAAAAGCCGGAACTTTCGACACGATCGTCACTTTACAATCGTGCATTGTCGAGTCAACATCTCCTGAAGATGCTCCGGTTTCGGAGTGAAACGTACGTTGAGAGTGATTTGGAAGATCTGTGTGGTGTCGTGCTGAGCCGGTGCGAATTGCTGGGTGGTGGGAGTTCGCATGCTATTGGTGAAGGACACGCACTACGCACCCACATAGATTTGTCTACTGTGGCGGATTATAGCGAATTAAACTTCTCGTTCATTTATTATCATGGACTTCCGCAAAATAACGCCTGCTTCGATTCAATACTACATTATATACAATGTCCTTGTACATTATAGAAAAACATTAAACAATACACGTACAGTGCAGCGTTGGATGTGTCCACCGCTATGTGTGTGTGTTGTGTGTGTATGTGGACAGACTATCTCAAGCGAGTAGCTGGGAGCCGCTGCAAGTATAAGCGGCACAAAACCGTGTACTGTGGAAGAATAGAGATCCATGCAGGAGACCTTAGTCCAGCAGTGGGCGTTCTCCGGTTGAGTCGATACGGCCTACATATCAAATGAAATAATTATCAAAATCAGTGACAGAAAGTTCACAACCCTTGTTTCTGTGATCTGTTCCGATTCATTCCATGAAAATTTGCGAAATTGATTTTTCACCACTGTCAAAAGTGAAACGACGACCAAATAACTTTTTGGTCCATTAATTGTGTTTAACTGGACGAGCTAAAGTTTCTGCTTCCATTTAGGTAACGAGTGGAATATTTTACTTATTAAAATACTTTTTGTCCAGCCCTATTAGTACCTAGTGTTTTCGCCCTAACCTATTAACCAATCAGAAAAGCCTAAATTCCATTAGTACAAAATGTTATCCATGTAAAAAAGCTCCCAAAAACGAATTTACCTACACTTCAACGACAATAAATCCATCCAGCGATATCAAATATTCGTTAAGACGATCCAACGTTTCAATGCGCCATTAATAATAATATCGGATACATTTCCGAACCGAGCCGGCCACAAATCAACTGTAAAGTGGAGGCGATCGCTCGCGGGTAATATCATCCCTCTGAAAAGAAAATTAGGCACGATTTATACGATGCTATCTGCACCCTGTAGGTAAAAATGTACTGTATCCGTACTTCCATACTAATATTATAAATGCGAAAATGTGTCTGTCTGTCTGCTACGCTTTCCCGGCCCATCTTTTCAACCGATTTTGTTGAAATTTGGTATAGAGGTATAGGTTATATACGTGGAAGGACATAGGCTACTTTTTATCCCTATTTTAGCTTTAATAATATTCAGGTAGTTTTAACTAGAATCCTATTTTAATATTATAAATGCGAAAGTGTTTGTTGGTTTGTCCTTCAATCACGCCGCAACGGAGCAACGGATCGACGTGATTTTTGGTACTATACCCATAGTTGAGGACCTGGAGAGTGACATAGACTACTTTTAATCCCGGAAAATTAAGGAGTTCCTGCGGGAATCAAAAAACTGAAACGCGTGGTTTAAGTTTTATGATTCGCGAGGCGAAGGCATCGCGTCGCGGGCATCAGCTAGTATATTTAAGTACATAGACTTCCTAGAATAATTTATTATTGCAAATATTTGGAAAAGTCTCCTCAGAACAAATTAAAAACTTGTTGGTACGTAAGTAGTATTTATCTACTCAAAGTAAGAAAAAAAACAAACGGCAATAAATCTGTCTTTTGTTACGAAAGTTTCAAGAGTTCAATGTTCAGTTAGTAATAACAAATAACAATATCGAATACAGAGCTAGCCACAAATCAATTCCAAAGCAATGGCGATCGCATGCGGTTAATTTAAGTAGGTTTGATTTACACGTTATTACGTTTATTCTATCGAGGGAATTGGGTAACTATTTGACAACTAGTCAAATCAGCAACTATTTTTTTAAATGTCAAAACGCGTGCTTAGTATGGGATTTTGTATGACATACTTAATTGTGACGTCGTCTAATTTCGACGCACTTTTTGGCACATTAGGTTTATAATTGTGACGTCGTCTAATTTCGACGCACTTTTTGGCACATTAGGTTTATCTACTCATGTGCTTTTTGGCTTTAATCGTTTGTTTAAAATGCTTATACAACATAAAACTAAATCTCACAAAAGTACTCTGTGACTTTTGGGAGATCCTCTATTTAATCATCAATCATGTTTCTATTTCTTGATTAGAATTAAAGACCTAAAAAGCTCTATAACACTATATAGCACTGTAATTACTTAATTATAATTAAATAGGAATGTATAAAAATGTGACTAGTAGATGTTTATTTAATGTTATTTATTAATATATTATTTTTTCATACATTCGCTCAAAAGGTAATCGGATTATAAGTTTGTTGACTCTTGCAAAAGGGCTTTTAGATGAATATTTATTCTATATTACTATGTTATTTTAAAAAGTTAAACGATTTTTTAATGGAATAATATCATACAATGCTCTTTTCATATCGGTTCGTAGAGAAAACTTACTAACAGCTTTTCACAAGCAATTTCACAAGGAATGCTTAGTTACAACTTATAATATGCTAATTCTTTGAGCATATAACCACACATAAGGACGGGCTGAGTCAGCTAGTTTAGTTACTAAATTTTATTGATATAGTAGTTCAACAAAAGTTTTAGAATTTCATTAAAAGTTATTACTGATTTTAAAATTGAATTATTTGTAGTTATTATTGCTAGACCCAATTATATATTATAATTATTAATTTATAAATAATCCAAAGTTAAAACCAACATAAATACTCATCGAGCGAATTTTGAAGACCTCAAAAGTGTTCAAATTCAAACCAATACAAAGTTCAGAAGATTTTTCCATTTACTTTGAACCTCACGGAATTTGAATGTTGATACCTTATTTTAATTAAACTCGCCCGAGAGTCAACAAAGTTTGGGTTCAGATTTCAATATTATTACTTTGCCAAAACCTAATAAGGGTAATCTTCAAAGGAAAGATAGAAACAACATGCCAAATTAATGTACTTAAGTATTTTTTATAAGATATTCTCAAAGTATTCCGCCATGACCACCACGATGATGAAGACCATGTTCTTGTACCTACGTTTTAAGTTTTCTTGTTTGTAGCCTGTTTCTTTTGTACCTATTTTTGTGGTATAAAATAAAGTATAATATACATACCATACATACATATTCCTATATCCCAGTCATAGCCTATGACTGTGACCCTATATGACTCATAGGGAACCGTTGGAAATAAGCTGCAATACCATAGAGATCTTTGGGTAAGGCCTATGTTCAGCAGTATACATCCGCAGGCTGAAATGATGACGATGATGACCATAGAGATACACTCTAAGGACTAGGTAGAATTTTCCGCGACAAACGTAAGACAGCTGATACAGCTCTCCGTCGGATCACTTAAAACAGCCCAGTTTACCTCCTCCAAAGTAGGTGTAGGTGTGTGTTTGTGTTTGACGACCTCCCGGAGCAGTGTTGAACGCTGGTGTCTTAACATGCGGATGCGGTAAAAAAAGCTCCATAGTAGGATTTGACAGGACAGAACTTCAACGCAATGCGTTACAGATGAACGCGGAAAGCACGTACGGTACGCTTAGTCTAAGTTTTTTACATTGCAAATTCAATTGATCGTATTGAGCGTTACATTAGCCTGAATGTATAATTAACCTTAACTGCATTGACTAAGAGCTCAATTTCGTGTATGCATTCACACCTAGTGCCGCCAACTTCCTGTCTCCGACTTGTACTGGGAATTTCTTATCAGAAAAACCCAATACTTAATTATGGCCCAACCCGGGACCCCGGGAACCCGGGACCTCGTCAGCCGCAGTCGAACATGCTAACCACTAGTGACTAGACCAACGAGGCAGTTAAAGTAAGCTAAGTAGCGTCTAAGTAGGCTGTCAGTGGCTCACACGTCACAGCTAAGCTCAGTCTACTGAAACGTCACAGTGAGCCGTCGCGGCCTTCAAGTTTCAGGCGATTTTTTTTTATTTTTCTGGGTTACTCATGGGTCACTGCAGAAAAGTAGCTTACGAGAGAATGAGACAAATATAACTTGTATTCTATCTCATTCTCTCGCAGTCTAAATCCTATTATGAATAAATTTTTGTCTCTTTTTGGTGTCGCTTTTTTGTTTCATCGAATTTTCAAATCACAACGATTCTAAAGAAGTTTAACTTCATAATTATTTTTAACCGCTAACCGCTACATCAATTTTTACTTTTGACATAAACTAATGTTTAGTTTAGTTGAACAAAATTGTTTTGCTGTAGAAGCTAGGCCTTTAGCAGTTACCACCTATGGTAACTATCACCCAAACAGTATTTCCACAGTTCGCATAAAGTATTCTTGGCAATTTTTAATACCTTCTTATCTTCGACTACCTAGGTTTTATAGACCGTGTATAATATCTGCCACTACCTACAATTTTTATGTAAATGCGATCACAGTAATAATAAATTAAACCGCTACATACGCTACAGATCGCTCTGCCTCCGCTGATATTAAGTGGCTATAAATTCTCAGATGTCGGTCGTAATGGTACCAAACGTTTCACTTTTAGCATTCACAGTAAAATATCATTATTTTTACGTTTTCCACTGCCTCGCTGTCGTTAAATATATTATCCTAGTAAGATTCAACCATGACCATGACCAATTTTAGTTGTATTTTTAAGAATAGATCATGAAATTATATATACTTACCTACCTACATCAGACACGCTATACTCGTACAGAACTCCATGCCTCTACTGGTATTAAGTGGCCATAAATTCTCAGATGTCGGTCATAATGGTACCAAACGATTCGCTTTTAGCAGAATTTTTACCCTAGTATGAGATTGCACATCTCGACAACGATGGTAGATTTTGGAAATCGAAACACTGTCACGTCATTTGGGTTAGTATAAGATCGATGATCGCATTCGAACCCCGAAAAGCAAAATGTACATTCGTATTTAGAGTACCCTGACATAAATAATATTTTTTACGTTTTCACTCTTCTCAATGTAACGCTGAAACGATTACTGATTCAAAATGACTAATATGACAGATATCATGCACGTATGTATTTATATAAATATGATATCGATAATAGTTATTCAATGATCACATAGTATTGAAAATGGACCCGTGACAAACATTTCTATTTACAACCAAAAGTCTGTAAGCCGAGTTAAGTACAATTATGAAGGGGTATAAAATGTCGCTATATTATAATTTCTCAAAATCGCAACCTAACAATATTGTCATAATGACACTTTACGCAATGACATTATCAATTGAAAATACTGCAATGATGCAAGATCAAGAAAAGAATAATATAATTTTTTATCAATATCAATAAATAATTTAGGTAATAAAATTTAAAGTAAGATATGTTCTGAATATTTAAGTGATACAGGAAAGTCAACAAGAGACGTACAGACATTTTATCTATTTGTTACTTTTTCATGTACCTAAACCACTAAACCGATTGAAATTTCCGAACCAGTGGCCGAGCTTTGACCTATCATAAGCCGTTTTCGAGTGCTTTTATAAAATTTTTTTTTTAAAAAAGCACTCGATGATGCCCGCGACTTCATCCGCGTGGATTAAGTTTTTTGATTCCCGCAGGAACTCCTTATTATTCCGGGGTAATGCCTATGTCCTTCCCCGGGATGTAACCTACCTCTATACCAAGTTTCATCAAAATCGGTTGAAAAGATGGGCCGTTAAAACGTATAGCAGACAGACAGACAGACGGACAAACAGACAAACAGAAACACTTTCGCATTTATAATATTAGTATGGATTCAGTGGCATATTAGGCGCTACTGCATGAAGGCTATCCTTGAACGGCATTCCTTTTCATGACATCTGAAAGAGTCGGAACTCGTTTCGATTGGTTCTTTGAAATTCTTTCACCACCACACAGGTCGTTCATTAAAGTGGATGACACTTAACAAGCCACACTGGAAGCATTTAACAAGACTTTGACATGAAATGACGTTCAATATTTCTAAAAGTGCTTTCTACTTCTGCGAAACATTGAAATGGGAGAATTTCAGTTCAGAAGGTTTTTAACGATTTTCTAATGGCTCATAAAATGACCGAAAATAAAATATTATACCGGTTTGTTCCAGATACTTTTGAGAGAGATTAACAAAATGGGGGGTTGGGGCAATATCCTCATAGTATTTGGATATTCAATAAAATTTATTATCACGTCAAAGAATGAGGCTTTAACCCTTGCGTATGAAAGCAGGGTCGCAGATGGAACAATTTATCGATGCTTTCTTAAGCTCTATAATCAATAGATAATTTATTATAGTAAATTAGTCATAATCGAATTGTAATTACCCGCAAATATCCTTTTCTTTGGTATTTTAACCTTTAAAGAGACAAAATTAAAAATATTTGACAAAAGACAAGTATTCTATGAGTATACACGTAAAGATAAATGGTGTTTTGTATCTACGTGTATATTTTATCTCTCGTAATAAAAGCATGCAGGCGAAATTGTAGCGCAGCCAAAAACAGTTTAGCAAATAGGCAAGATTAATTAATACATACAAATTAGCGAGCAACCACTACAAACTATAACTAGTATATTTAAATCCTTTAACCCCCAAAAGCATATTCCAATTTCAATTACAGTACTGTCAAGTTACCCTCCAAGACACAAGCTAGTTGCTAAGTGAAGACGTTTTAGGTGAAATTAGCTTAAACTTGAAGCTGGTCTAGTGCACTTTGAGACTTTAAGATGACTGTGACCGGTTTACACGGTTGAGTAATTCGGAGCTGTGAAACTAAGATGCATATTCGCTTATGGAGCTGAAACTACTTTTTAAGTCCACTAATTAGGTACGACATTACCAGATCGGCTTTAACAACGAAACCATTGTTTCATTGTTAGAATATAATAATGAGCTTTCATCGATATATATGTAGGTAGGTACTAGATGGGCCCCTTCATACTTATAAAAAAGTTGGACATCCGACTTGTGGTGCATGCCCCTCACCTGTGCCTATCCTTGTCCCCGCCATAGCGCTGTCCCGCTTTTCAGACTAGATGGCGTTAGTAAAATAAGTACACATTCTTTGTTTGACAGGGCCCGTCTATGTAAATTGAAGACGTTTGAGCATTATGTTAGGTTACCAACTCGGCTTCGCACTGGTGAGTTTATCTTATGTACTTAACACAATGACTTACCACGTCAGATGTTCAAAATCTACTTTTTCATAAGCTATTAAAAGTATGAAACGAGTAAAAATATGAAAAACTACAAAATGAGCACAAAAATATTTAATTACTTAGTTTGCAAGAAAAAATCTATAGTACCTACTCTACTGTTTTTAGAAGCTAAATAAAACAACGGAAACGCGAAAAAAAACACAAAACAGTAAGTAAACAAAATCTTAGCTAATCTATCGCAAGAGGTTGTAAATTAGATACATTATTGATCTTGGTCTCCCTAATAGTGCTATATAAGACCCCTAGCAACAATGGCAGCCGTTTCCCCGAGAGGTTTTAATGACGCATATTTGGGGGATTGTACATAAAATCATTTTCATTGTAACCCCAAATGAGATCTATTGTTCATCTAGATATAACAACTCAGGAAAATTACGAGAGTCCCGTCCGACTGTGACCGCCATTCAATTTAGAGTGTCACACAATATTGCCGGATTTTTCGCACTTTAACTACGGTGTGGTTGAATTTTCAGCTTTTCGTTTAAAATTTTGGTCACACCAACAATGAAACGCAATGAATTCGACTTGTCCATACTGAAAGTAGGGCAGGATCCTTTCATTTTTAAACAAAGTAAAGCTAGATAGATAGATAGATAGATGAATACTTTATTGCACACATAAAAGAATACAAAGTAAAGTTTACTAAAAAGTAGGTTTGCAAAGGCGGCCTTATTGCTTACTGAGCAATCTCTACCAGGCAACCTTTGGTGAGAGGATTGAACAGGTTGTGTAGGGTAGTGTGGCACAATATAATACACGTTTTTATTAATAGTAGGAAAGCACATAGTAGATGTATTATATATTTATACAATACATTTAAGTAAAATAAATAAATATAGATAACAATATATATTATACATATACATACATAAATAATACATACATAAGGCATACATAAATTACACATTTAGTTAATATTACATAAACATATTAACAAATTACGATAGAGATATTAGGTATTTAGTTATTATGGCATGGCGTAGTTGAGAAAATATTCTTTGAGACTATTTTTAAAAATAGGTAAGGATTTGGAGTCTCTGATATGTTTGGGTAGAGAATTCCATAACTGCACAGCATACACCGTGTACGATTTACTGTAAAATTTTGTACGACTGCAAGGAGTTTTGAGTTTATTATCCTTGGTAGAACGCAGCTGCATATGGCGATCGACAGCACCGAGATAGTGGAAACATTCTTTAAGATAGCTGCTTGTGCTTTTTGAAGCTATTTTGGATGTATACCTCCATCTATTCTATGACGGCTGAGTAAACTCTTGGTAGAATGAAACACCCAGATATCCATTGACCGCTTCATCTTTTCAGTAGTACTTTACCCTAACACCTTAAGGCTTGAGCAGACAGAAAGATTCACGCGAGAGCGACGGCTAATTAGTAGATTTACTAGTACCACAATGGCTCCAACTAAGAAAATGTAGGAAGTACCTACGTCAGAGTGTTTCGTTGAAAATACAACATCTAGAAACTAAATCTGATGTGACTTCAATGCATACCTGTTCGTCGTCGTCCGTCGACAACCGATTTCCATAGCTGGACACAAATGTCTCTCCAAGAGATTTCGATTTCGTTGAAAAGCTGAAGGGCACTTATTTCCAAGAACCGAAAGATAGTTACGGTCCTAACTTCCTAAGATGCAGGAACAGCGACCTGGCACCGGCAATACGTGGACTGACGACATCAAGCGAGTCGCAGGGAGCCACTGGATCCATACTTACCTTTTCTTCGTAAGGTAAATTAAATATAGAGCTGAGTAAAGGGTATACTTGTATCTCTGGTAATAAGTATGTAATCCTATGTCGGTAAAAGTATATTATGTGTACTCGATACCATTAGGGCATATTTATGTCAGAATCGTATAAAATTATATTCCAAATCATAAATCCTATTGTTTTTATATTGAGGCCATTGTTTCAAACATAAGGTATTCATATCATTTAAATCATGTAAATTGAATGCAATTACCTAAATAATGACTAAAATAGTTAAATGATTTTCGGGATACGCGTTTTAATAAGCAATTATTCAATTAAATAGAGTGTAGGTATGTTCGACATAACAAAACTCATTATAATATTGAATAAAATAAATTGGTGGTTTTGTACGTGGAATGGATGTTTCCGCGGCTTTTTGTTGTTTTCCCTTACGCTGATTGTCAATAAAATTCTCTATACCTAATAGACTGCACTTTTGGTAACTATCGCCAGAAAGGCTGATTTAGTGTTAGGTGGATGTAGGGCTCTCCACTGATCACAAAAGTTACAGTCTGCCCGCATGTGGCATGGGCCTTTCGCTAGATATGGCTGCTCAAAGACGATTTATTGTTACCAAAAATGAACGATAACTAGAAAAGCTGATTCTCATCATCATCATCATAGTGTACCTTCTTTGAAATGAATAAGAAGTATGAAGAAGTAGCGGTCATAACGAGAAAAGCTTCTTTAAGTTTAAAAAACATTTTCTTTTTTAATTTTCGGTGTTGTGTTACCCAAGTAAGTTGAAAGATAAAAAATACCATAGATTAACACTAAGGGATCCAAGTCAACAAAAAAAAGAGAACTTTTTTTACCATCATGCGAAGAAAGCTATCTTTCTTTGGACATTTACAAAGAGTATCTCAATGCTCATTCCCAAGACTAAAGATGGAAAGCTTATGTACAAATCGCGAGATAGCTCCAAATCGCCAAAGACGCAAGTGGTTACACTGGTTAGACGAACTACAATTTTTCGGCTGATTAGGTAATAATTTTAGTATAATGCAATAAACGGGTACGTATGTATATAAAAAATGAAAATGAAATGATTTATTTCACATAGCCACTTATGATAAGTCGTAAGAATCTACCACCGCACCGGTTCGGAAAATTGAGCTATAAATTAAATTGTCATGTTTAATTTGACGTTGGTCGTGGCCACGATCCATGCACATGCGGTATACGTACCGGTTTATAACGTTATACCTCTTAAATCATTAATAAGTAATTTTACTTTAACTTAATAGTATAATCACAGTTTACATAATGTAATACACTGATACATACCACGATAAATATGACAATTTAATTTGTATAGATATTTCGACCCACTGGCGATCCACTCATGGTCACGAGTGACGATGGATCCCGTCGTTAAAACACAAAATAAGTAATAATTACTATATCCTAAACTTATAGATTACTTTACTTACTTACTTACTCCAGCGAGTCTTGCCGTCGGTCTCCTTTAATAAATGTATTACCCGCTATCCGCCTATGTCGTGGACAGCGTAATAAACTTGCAGGCAATTAAGAGGAATGTCCGCGGAAATTGAAGCGATTTCATTTCTTACCTCAAGCGGCGGAAAACATTAGGAGCGCCCGCTGATGCAATTAGGGTTAACTAGGAACGAAGGTTTAACCTGGGCTTTTATCATAGATCTTTGTAATTAATCAAAAGCGGGCGAACGTGTAAAGCATTTTGAGCGTGGAGAAAAACTCTGGAGATTGTTAGTGGGATTTTTTGTAAACAAATTCTTATTGCTTGTAACTAATGATGAGAGATTTTACAATTTTGATACGTAAATAAATTAAGAGTGGATATAGAATTGACAAATGGCAAAAGCAAGTGGAAAAAAATATAACTACATATGTTCTGCCGACCCAATGTAGCGTGAAACAAAGACAGGAAAAAGAAGGACAAGGAACGTAAACATGTTATGGAAACTAGATGCCGTTTTAATTAAGATTTTTGGGTTTGAGTGAGAAGTTACAGAAACAGCATCGCATCAAATCGCATCAGGAGACGCTTTGCTGCTGGCGTACGCCATCGTCATCATGCTTGAGCAAAGTCAAGTGTTAATTACTTATAACAGTAAGCTTGTAACAGTCATTGTTAATAATTTCCCAGGTCAAAATTATTTTTGCACGTTTAAACTTGCAGAGTTCAACTAACTTTTTTGTGGGTTACACAGTGCTAGTGACTTGGTAGAGCAAATTATTTGGCTTGTGAACACATGTTCTACTATTAGAAATTGTACATGCGTTCATTGTGACGTCATTATGGACACTCTTCCTGGCTTAGAAATACATAATGAATGAATGAATGAAAAATTATTTATTGTACACCAAGAAACGCATACTTATAAACAATAAAAATAAAACTAAGTTATGGTACAAGTGGCGGCCTTATCGCTTTAAAGCGATCTCTACCACACTGAGAAAAAAGACCTTCCGAAATACGGAATGTTGGTACAACGAGCCCCCCGCTATGGAACTACGCACAGGCCAGAGCGGGGGCTGCGCGGACTGCGCGGGGCTTCAGGGGGCTGCGGAGGCGCCGGGAGATAGAACGACTCTCGCCATCCACCACATCATTAGTGTCCACGTATCTATTTGTTAGCGTATTCTCAATTAAATCTATCAGTGTTAAAACTTTAGTGTTTCAATAATAAACCAGTACCTACCTAGTCTTAACAAGTGTCCACGCTCAAACAATGGTCCTTCAAAGGAAATAAGAAACACAAAATTAATCTACATAAAAGTTCATCGTCATTACGTAACGTTCGGCGGTCTTCGCACCTGGGAAGAAGCCTGCAGTGTTTTCGATCAGCGGGTGCACTCGTCGAGAACGTTCGCTTTAAGAACAATATACAAGAATAATTGCAACGTTGGAACATCACGTCTTATCGTATGTGGATGGTCTTAAGTGAGTTCGTTCCATTATCCTTATTTTCCTTAGAGTCTCCCTTTAAATACATACTTTCATCATATTATAAAACAGCCTCATTTAGTGTATCTTGGTAGCATATCTACGACTAAGTTAGCAAATATTATTATATTTACGCTAAATACCTAACTTGTTACTTGAACAAAAGAAACGCGAGGCCGCTCGGTCCGGCCGCTTATCTTGATCGTAGGCTACAAATACCTACCGTCCCTATGCAATAGATGCGCTTGCGACTTATAATTGAATATTTTTCATAACTTAGGTAAACAACCTTTACGCGCTCGCATTATTATTGCATATTTTCATAGTTTCAAGTGCAATACGTTTGCGCTTACATCATCCTTATAATATTAAGTACCTACCTTATAATATTACGTATGCGATTACATCTTGCTTATTTTTTTTATAATATAACATAAAATCTATGCACTTATATAATTATTTCACATTCTCATAGCAACTATAGATAAAATAGGTGGTTGTTTAGTGTTTACACTATTAAATACTCATAAATATAACTCATAAATATAACTAGGTTTTTCTTACACCACCATGGCCGAATACGAAAAATTAGTGAAACGGCGTAGTTGCATGAAATCTAAATTGACAATATTTGGCAATTACGTTAAAGTTTTTCAAAGCTGTGGTAAACCTACCAATTTCCAACTATTAGATTTAGAAAGTCGTTTTTTAAAATTCCAAGCCTTACACGCGGATTTCGACAAATTACAGACAGAAATTGAGATGCTTTCGGAAGAACTCGACGATGAAACTGAGGAACGTGAGCAGTTTGAAGGGCAGTATCATAGACTGGTGGCCACAGCTCGCAGTTTGCTCGGCGAGCAACCTGCTTCGCAGGCCACCGTGCATCATGACAGCTCCGTGACGAGTCACGAGGATTCGCAGGCAGGTGCATTTAAATCGAATTGCGTAAGATTACCTAAAATTGAAATCCCTGTCTTTCACGGTCAATATATCAGCACTGGTTGGAGTACAGAGAAACGTTTATATCCCTGATTCACTCTAGACAAGATATTAATAAGATCAATAAATTACATTACCTACGCGCATCTCTTAAAGGTAGTGCATCGTTGGTTATCGACAAGTTGGATTTTACAGCCGACAATTACGATGCAGCGTGGTCCCTGTTATGCAGCAGATACGACAATAAAAGACTACTTGTCAATAACCATGTCTCGGCACTATTCAATATTGAACAAATGCAAGTCGAATCTCATCAATCTATTCGCCGTATTATAGATATTACAAATAAAAATCTTCGCGCTTTGTCTACATTAGATCAACCCACTGAGCACTGGGATACGTTGATTATACATATGATAGCCGGCAAACTTGATAGTATCACTCATAGAAAATGGGAAGAACATAGAAATACTCTGTCTGATCCACCATCTTTAGATGTTTTCATCAGCTTTCTTAGCAACAGAGCTGACTTATTAGAAACTTTAAAAGAAAGCAAAGGTATTGTACAAAAATCAGAACAATCTAATTCTAATTTACTTATAGCTACTGAAAATAAAAACTTATATAATAATAAAAAGAATAATATTAAAAATCAGTCTAAAAATATTAAAAAATCTTATTCATGCCCCATGTGCAATGAACAGCATTATCTTTTCTCCTGTGAAACATTCAGGGCCCTACCTATTGAAGGTCGTATACAAAAGGCCAAAGAAAGCCGCGTTTGCGGGAACTGCTTAAGGCCAGGTCACTTTCCCGAAAAGTGTCCCTTAACAGGTTGCAAATACTGCAAGAAGAGGCATTCTACGCTGCTGCACATAAATGAGACTCCACCAGCTCCAGAACCCGCCATACCATCAGTTAGCAATGTCACTAACTTCGCCAACTCAAAAAATGAAAACCAGTTTACTACTTCTTCGCAAATGTTGCTTTCCACAGCACTCGTGAAGGTGGTTGACAGCGCGGGCGACGAGCAGCTTTGCCGCATGCTGCTGGACAACGGCAGTACGACCAACTTCATAACTGACTCACTCTGCGGTAAGCTGGGTCTGTCGCGGCGTAACGCGAGCTCCACGGTGACAGGTATCAATAATAATACTTCAATCATTACACAGTCTTGCAGCCTGACAATAAGATCATATCACAGTCAATATAGTTTAAATGTAGACTGCTATATAATACCACAAATCACAAAAACCTTACCATCAACTTACGTTGAGATAGGAAATATTCCCCTTCCAACAGGAATAAATTTAGCTGACCCTAAATTTAACGTTCCGGCAGCTATAGATATATTAGTTGGCGCAGAAATCTTTTGGTCAGTCTTATGCAATAATTCCATTGATTTAGGTAAAAATCAACCTAAATTATATGAAACGAAACTAGGTTGGTTGGTGTCTGGGTACGTTTCCCGCCTTAAATCACCGTCTTCAACTCTTGTTTGTCATTTTATAAATGAAGAATCTAATCCAGACTTAACTCGCTTCTGGGAATTAGATACTGTAGCACCTGAGCACTCGTTATCACAAGAAGAACGTGCGTGTGAAAAGAGTTTTTTAGAAAATACAGTGCGTAAAAGGGACGGGCGCTTTGTCGTAACTATGCCGCTAAAGGAAGATCCTTCAGTCTTAGGCGACTCATTTTATAAAGCAAAGACTCGTTTCCTGTCTTTAGAACGAAAATTTTTTCGAGATCCCCTTTTTAAGGAGCAGTATATGGCCTTCATGCGGGAATACGAAAGTCTTGGTCACATGACTGAAAATAAGAAGCCTGCAAATAGCTGCCCTAGTAAGGTGAATTATTTTTTGCCGCATCATGGCGTCCTACGCGAATCCAGCCTGACGACGCGCCTTAGAACAGTATTTGATGCTTCTTGTCCGTCTTCGTCAGGTCGGTCGCTCAACAATATCCAAATGGTCGGTCCAACGGTGCAGGATGACCTTTATGCGATCCTGTTAAGGTTCCGGCAACATAAATTTAT
Source organism: Erebia ligea (assembly GCA_917051295.2). Lineage (NCBI taxonomy): Eukaryota > Metazoa > Arthropoda > Insecta > Lepidoptera > Nymphalidae > Erebia > Erebia ligea. Next base: position 9,141,669 of record OU785236.1, read on the forward strand.
TGTAACCGGGGATATTGAAAAAATGTATAGAGCAATAGAGCTCAACCCCATTCAACGTTCTTTACAACAAATTATCTTTCGTTTTGACCCTACGGAACCCTTAAAAACGTACACACTCAACACTGTTACATACGGCACTGCGTCTGCGCCATATTTAGCTACTAAGTGTTTAGTGAGTCTTGCAACTACCGCACCCGATGAGAATGTTGCGTGGTCGATTCAGCACGATTTCTATGTAGATGACTATTTAGGAGGCGCATCGACCATTTCCGAGACTATCAAGCTCTGTAAAGGTGTTATAGCGGCTTTAAAATCAGCACATTTTAATTTACGAAAACTTAAGTCAAACAATGAAACAATCATCAAATCCATTGCCCCTCCATTATCTAAAACGGAAAACATTCTAGATATTTCTAATAGCATGCAAGTATCTGCCAAAACTTTAGGTCTCAATTGGATTTGCGATTTAGATATTTTATCCTTCTCAATAAATATTGAACTTCGTGATAAGGTCACCAAGCGTCACATACTGTCTGTAATCAGTCAAGTCTTTGATCCACTGGGACTAGTTAGCCCATGCATAGTTGAAGCAAAACTAACAATGCAAAGGCTATGGATAGAGAAAACTTCATGGGATGAAGAAGTCTCCGAAGAGACAAAAAAGTCTTGGAGCTCATTTGCAGAGACGTTACCCTGTCTCAATCAATTAAAGGTGCCTCGCTGGGTATTCACAGATGATTCTATTCACGAAATCCATGTATTCTCTGATTCATCAGAACGAGCGTACGGCGCCTGTGTATATGTTCGGTCGGTAGGCCAATATAAAGTAACAACCCATCTTTTAACTTCGAAGAGTAGAGTAGCGCCCATTAAGCCTACGACAATTCCACGCCTTGAACTTTGTGGGTCTTTGTTAGCTGCAAGACTGTGTAAAAAAGTCCTAAATTCCTTATCCATATCAATAAATAAATGTAGATTCTGGTGTGACTCTACGATTGTTCTGTGCTGGTTAGCTACACCAACAACACATCTTAAAAGTTTCGTTCGCAATCGCGTGCATGAAATACAAGATATTACTGCAGGTCACGCGTGGAGCTACGTACCGTCGAAAGACAATCCGGCGGATCTTCTTTCTCGAGGGCTGAAGGCTGATCACATCAGCAACTGCGCCTTATGGTGGTCAGGACCCGCCTTTTTGGCAAAAAATGAAGCAGAATGGCCAAAGATGCCCAACGTCCACGATAAGGAAGATCTACCAGAGTTAGTTGCATGCAATTTAAGCCTTGATGAAACGTCTAATGACGACTTAATAACTAACTTAATAAAACGTAAATCTAGCTTATCTAAATTACAAAATACTATATGTTACATAAAAAGATTTATACACAATTGTTCAAACAAAACTAAACTAACAGGTTTTCTTTCTGTTGAGGAGCTTAAAGAATCTTTAACTTTGATAATTCAAAAATCTCAAACTGAAATGTTCCCAGAAGAATATAATACACTCAAATCTGGGAAGCCATTACCTAAAAAGAATAGACTCATCTCGTTAACTCCCTTCTTGGATAAAAATAATATCATTCGAGTAGGTGGTAGATTAAATAATTCACCTTATTGTTACGACACCAAACATCCAATTTTGCTGTGCAGTAAACATCATTTTACTAAAATTCTTTTCGAATATTATCATATTAAATACTTACACGCCCCACCAAAATTACTCTTAAGTAACATAAGGCAGTCATATTGGCCTTTAGGTGGAACCAATTTAGCGAAAACCACTGTAAGTAAATGCGTGCGATGTTTCAGATTTAAAGCTGAGAATATCCAGCCCATTATGGGCCAACTACCTACATCTAGAACTGAACTAGAGTTTCCTTTCCTGCATTGCAGTGTTGACTACGCGGGACCAGTGATGATAGCAGACCGTAAAGGCAGAGGTTGTAGACTTTTAAAATCCTATTTGGCTATCTTTGTCTGCAATTCGGTTAAAGCCTGTCATATTGAACTCGTTTCGGCACTGTCTAGTGAGGCTTACATTGCCGCATTAAATAGAATGGTATCTCGACGAGGGAAGCCGCAAAGCATCACATCAGATCGAGGAACTAATTTTGTAGGCGCTTGCAATGAATTAGCTCAGTTACTAGTTCAGTCAGATCTTCAGAGCCATATGGCACAAGAAGGCATAGAATTTAAATTTGTTCCAGCTTACACTCCCCACTTTAACGGTTTAGCTGAGGCGGCTGTGCGTTCTACCAAGCACCATCTTAAAAGATTGCTGCAGACTACTCACTTAACTTACGAGGAGATGGCTACTTGCCTCACTCAAATCGAGGCTGTTTTAAATTCTCGCCCTCTCACTCCTCTCTCCTCCAATCCATCTGACCTATCAGCCCTTACTCCTGCCCACTTTCTTATTGGACGCTCGCTGACGGCCATTCCACATCCTCAAATACCCGAGGACGTAAACATCAACCGACTGGAGCGTTATAAAAGAACAGAAGCCATAAAACAGCATTTCTGGCGCCGTTTTTCCATTGACTATGTCAATCAACTTCAGCAAAAAACCAAGTGGACGAGATCAAAGGGGGAACTCAATCCAGGCAGTCTCGTTCTCATAAAAGAAAAGGCCCTTCCGCCGCTGCTATGGAGCATGGGCAGAGTATCCAAAACATACCCAGGCAGCGACGGTGTTTCCAGGGTTGCCGAAATAAAAACAAAGGGAGGAACTGTCCGAAGAGCCTTTAATAACATATGCCCTTTTCCAGAGGAGTCTTCTTGAATTCCTTCAACCCGGGGAGCCTGTTGGTACAACGAGCCCCCCGCTATGGAACTACGCACAGGCCAGAGCGGGGGCTGCGCGGACTGCGCGGGGCTTCAGGGGGCTGCGGAGGCGCCGGGAGATAGAACGACTCTCGCCATCCACCACATCATTAGTGTCCACGTATCTATTTGTTAGCGTATTGTCAATTAAATCTATCAGTGTTAAAACTTTAGTGTTTCAATAATAAACCAGTACCTACCTAGTCTTAACAAGTGTCCACGCTCAAACAGGAAGGTATTACCGTCCCTTTTGACTCAGTAGGAAATTTACCGGAATTGTACTCAGTAGGAATGACTCAGTAGGAATTACCGTCCAAAATTTCCTTCCAAACAATGTCTGCCTTCTATTTTGGTGGGTAATACGTACCTTCCGAATTTCGGTCGGAAATTCCTACTGAGTCAAAAGGGAAGGTAATTTTTGGAAGGAAAATAATTAATTTCCTTCTAAATTTGGATGACATATTTGATCGGTAAATATAAATAACCTTAAGGTAAAGGCATGATATTACCTACCTAAAGCGAAGGAAAACGGAGCGGGCTTTTGCATTTTTGCAAGGGTGGAAGCAGGGGTCTGTATACCACCTATGATTTATGCTCTGCTATGCGCTTTCAATGAATGTCCCAACTAGGTGAAAGCACCATTTGCCACGATGCAGGTACCGACTACCGTTACAAGCGGATTTGGCGATATATATGTGTTTGACCGGCGCCACCCTATACCGCGAGCCAATATACGCGTAGCGACATCTAGTGGTTGGGCCGGGTACTACATTCGGTGTTACAATTTCTATTTAATAAAACTTATTCGTTTCCTTCCGATACCGAAATATTCCAATTTGTTTGGAGAGATATTATCATCTAATTTAGAAAGATGTTCCTTGTGTTATTTTCTCCAAATGTGAACCATCTAATTTGGATGGTAATTCCTTCCAGCGAGCCTTTTTAATCCCTTCGTTTTTGATGGAATAGTAATGTCACTTCATTTCCTACTAAATAAGAGGGTAAATATCCTTCAATTTCGGAGGGTAAATATGCGTTTTCCTTCCGACACTGTACCTACCGAAAAATTATAATTGATTTTGAAGGATATTATCATCTAATTTATAAGGGTATTCCTTGTGCTATTCCCTCCAAGTGTGATCCATCTAATTTCCATGGTAGTTCCTTCCAGCGAGCCTTTCTAATCCTTTCTTTTTTGATGGAATAGTAATGTCAATTTATTTCCCACTAGTTAAGAGGGTAAATATCCTTCAATATCAGAAGGTTAGCTGCGTTTTCCTTCCGACAACTTTGGATTTGAATTCAGAAGGACATTAACATCTAATTTGGAAGGATAAATTTGGGAGGAATTATTATAATGCATACTTATTTAGTAGGAATATTTAGCTGGAAGGAAATTCCTTCTTGGTTAATTCCTTCCAACAAATTTCCTTCCTTTATGTTCTTCCGTATTAGATGGATAAAATTCATTACCTTCTAAATATCGGTAGGAATTTGGCAGTTCCCCGATTTAGAAGGTAATCGGTGGAAGGAAAAGAACCAATTTTGGAAGGAACCGGTTTTAGAAGGTAAAAATCGGAAGGTAAACAAGGAAATTTTTCTCAGTGCAGGCAACGATGCACACAACGGATTAACCTAATAAGAAAGCTTTAAGTGTGTACGTTATTTAAAAAGGAAAATTAATAATTACATAATGATTGTTGTTTAAATAACTTACCTAGGTACCTAATGAGATATATTAATGCATAACGCCTAAAAGGACTCCTTGTCTATTTATATTAAGTTTCTAAAAAATCCGAACGGAAATACAAAACTATTGTTATTTAAAAACAAGAAATGGATTTCGATACATTTATACGCAAATTAATTGCAGTCGATAATGACGATAAATGCGATCCGTATACATAATGAGTAATAATGACCGGCCACAGCAGCTATCGCGGCCATAAATTATAGTTTTCCTCAGTTAATACCACTGCTGTCCATAATAAATTGCGATAAGTTTTATTTATTCTAATAATTGTTATAATCTTTTTCTTTTGTACGCATAAAATTAAATATTCTTTGTTCCTTTCCCTTCATTTACATAAACTTAGCTAGACGCCTATGATTTGCAGTCTGTCGCCTTTTAGTAGGCTTTTTTCAACAGTTAAGAGGTAAATTTGATTTGAATGCCCTTCCAGCGTCCGTTTTTCCGGCATAAACTCAAGACAAGTGTGAGTCGACATATTTTACCTAACCCCATCTGCATTATTACTCTCCATAACGATTCTTAATGCTGATGATGATCAAGTCTGTAAGAAAAAAAATAGCTTAGACTTGGATCGAGAGGTTCAACTCGAGCATTCCAGCATTTCATAACTACTGATAAGTGATAATATAGATGCTTGTTTTAGACTGTCTAGCTAAAGAGGTAATTTGAATCAAATAACCCTATAGAGCTAGCATGCAGTCTTTTTAAGAACAATACAGATACTTAGCAACAGTTTATTCATCATCAACACCAACATTATTTAGGTAAGGCTAGCTATAGCTTTTCTTTTCGTAGCTTTAGTTTTAAGATACCGAGGTTAATTATCACCATTACGTTTATACTCTTTAAAGACGTTCACAAGGTGTACTTTGTAGGTACCTATTTTGAATAATTAATGTACTTTTAAGTTTTTGAGTTTTCTTTACTTATCTTCGACTTGGTGATGCCCGCGACTTCGTCCGCGTGGAATAAATTTTATTTTAATTCCCACGGGAACTCCTCAATTTTCCGATATAAAAAGTAGCCTATGTCACTCTCCAGGTCCTCAACTATACTCATGCAAAAAATCACGTCGATCCGTTACTCCGTTGCAGCGTGATTGAAGGACAAACCAACAAACCAATAAACCAACAAACTAACAAATAAACACACTTTCGCATTTATAATATTAGTATGATATAGTATATAGTATATAGTATATGTCGATTACTATGGACGCAGAAAGATGTCGACAGCATTCATCCGGGTTAAGACTAAGTAATTATAATATCTATAGAAATTACGCAAGTATAGGTACAATCTAATTACTATACAAAACATTACTGCGTGGAATGGTGGCAAAAACTCTGGCTGCATTTCCGCCCTGGACAGCCAGACTGATCCTTTACGCAAAAAATGAGGCAGCCTCTGACACCGTGGGTGAGGCGTTGTTATAGTATTAAATTCCTACCTATTTCGGATACCTAGTTGTGTTGTTAAAATAATTATAGAGTAGAAGATAATATCCGTCTAAATACCTTTGGTCAGCTTTATTCTTTTACTGTCGTTATTTTAACAGTTTACCTACTAAGGAAATAGCAGTTTTAAACTATACCTTCCTACTATGTTTTTATAAGCCGGCCACTTATAACTTGAACCATAAACGGGCTTGGTCTGCGGAAGCCATTCCGAAAACACTACTTTCGTTTATTGCTGTACTCAACTTTTTGTAGCTGATGTTTTGCATTCACACACGACCTACCACTTACACTTACCACACTTGTACGGGCACGAAATTAGCGGTAGCGGGGCGACAGCGGTAGCGGGGCGAAGCGATTAGTCGTAGAGCTGGCAACGAATTTCGGGAAGAATTTTGAAGAGGTCTGGTAATACTTTATAACCGACAAAAACATCTGGTTTTTTTTTTTCGAATTCTATAAGTACTAAATTTAAAGATAAAAAAATCAAGTTGCCAAAAAATATTCTTTTGGATTTTTTTTTGCAATTTTATATGCTGCGCAGTAGCGAAATAACCGCAAACGCTCAACCAGACTGGCAGGACTGGATTCGCCAATGGACGAAATTATATTTTTTCACAATTTCAGCTTGCCTAAAGGACCTTCCCGAAATTCGTCGCTAACTCTCGGACCACATCGCCCCGCTGTCGCCGTCGCTCGGCCGTCGCTAGTTTCGTGCCTGACGCCTAACAGCTAAAACAAACGTAGAGTTGCTATTTAATTCTTGGTAGAATGTACCTAGGTATGTATAATTAGAGACCAACCTGTCCACAATTCTATTTGGTGTTAGTTGCGGACAAGCTTAGCAAGCGGTACAAATTATACGAGTTAGTAAATAATTCTTCAGAGTTTGTTGCAAATAGGTAAAGTACCTAGGCTAAACATCTTCCTTGCAGGTTAAATTAAATATCTAAATTTAATTGATCTATTAAATAAATATATATTAGTGAGCATAATGAAATATAAACCTTTTTAGTGTCAAGCAACAATGTAAAACTATGTACAAAAAAACTCTGATTTAAAAACTTAAAAAGGTAAAATGCTTTTAAAAAGTTCATAAATAAGATTTTATCTACACTAATGTTATAACATTCTACTTATGTTTCCAATACTTGACTTATAATTACTACTGTTATAGCGCAGATAACAAAACACTCAATTTAAGCAATTTCACATGATGGTATAATATCCACATCGATATCGTAAAATCTCATTATAACATCAATAAAACGCGACCAATTAACCTGGCGAGCCTTATGTCAAAATCCTCATACAAGTTGTATAAAATTTTGATATTAGGCTGGCTTTTGAAAACAGTTGGGTTATACGTGAAAACTTCGTCGAAACTACTAAACTTACATACACAAAACTCTTTGGTAAGATCTTGTGCCAATTAAATAAAAAACGAACAGCGCGCGCTCGCTCCTGATTGGCCCTGCGCGCGCAGCTGCGCTCTCATTGGTTAGATTTTAATGGCGGCAAGTTCACTGTGACAATACACGTACGCGTGAACTATTGTCAGCTTTTACTCTTGTTGTTTGATAAATTGCATTAGTGAAGATAAAGTAGTGTATGCAACTGCATATAACACGGGTATTAAAACACTCGTTACTATTATGAAACTCGCTGCGCTCGTTTCATAAACTCACACTCGTGTTTTAATACCCTTCATTATATGACAGTTGCATAAACTACTATTATAGGTATTAATCGAGGCACTGTGGCAAAAAATTTTTCGTGCGAAGAACTAAAACGAATGCCCCAGTTTATAGCATTTCTTTTTAGGTGAAAGTGGAATTGTCCACCGTTTTATTGTTTGGCCGAACTAAAAATATGAAACCCGAAAATTTTAGAGCCACCGTTGGAACTTGGAAGTGCGGAAAACCGGCAATATTGTCTAATACCCCGGACTGAATGATGGACACGAGCCGACGGGGCCTCCGTAATTTTCCTGTCTTATTTTATCTAGATAACAATGGATCTCATTTTGGGGGTACAATGAAATTCATTTCATGCGCTTTCCCCTTAAATGTACGCCATTAAAATCTGTTGTTTGAATTGATGCTGTTATGACGCCCGCGCTAATCGGGCACTATTTGTGAGACCTTGGTCAATAAAGGGGTAATTTATGAGAGATAAACAAGGACCATGTTTACGGATAGAACAATTATTCGAGCTTTAAAATTTAAACATTTTCATACAATACTATGTAGTACTAATTATTCTTCTGTATATATAAAAATGAATCCCTATTTCCCTTGGTCACGGCATCACGCGTGAACGGCTGGACCAATTTCGCTAATTCTTCTTTTGTTGTGTTTGTTTGGACCCCGGAATGGTTTATATTTACAACTAGCTGATGCCCGCGACTTCGTCCGCGTGGATCGAGGTTTTTCGAATCCCGCGGGAACTCCTTAATTTTCCGGGATAAAAAGTAGCCTATGTGTTATTCCAGACTATAATCTATCTCTGTGCCAAATTTCATCCAGATCCGTTCAGCCGTTGGGGCGTGATTTAGTAACAAACATCCACACATCCATACATCCATACATCCATCCAAACTTTCGCATTTATGATATTTATTTGATTGGACCCGGTAGGGGGCGCTACAATCGGGTTCGAGGTTCAGGGCAGGACAAAGTCTGCCGGGCCCACAAGTGATTAATATCTTGTTAAGGTAAGTAGGTTTTCTATTTGATTTTATGGCGCTTGATAGTACAGCCATAATATACACATTCACATCAAAAAAAATTGATTTGGGGAGTGGAGACTTTTGCAGATATACTTATTCTAAGACCCTAAAGAATACTTCTTGTAGCAAAAATCAAAATTACATTATTATTTTTTAAGTTTCTATACAAAGCTGGCATAATAAATAGACTGATGTGATGATGAGTAGGTAACAATAATAGGTAAATGGAACCGATTTATATCCTAATTTATATCCTAGGAAGAGGTAGGTATTGATCATCGTCATCACCATCATCGGCGCTACAGTCCTTTGTGGGCCCGGGCCTGATCCAGAAGATTTCGATCAGTTATCAATACCTATTCGTACCAGTACGTACTTGAAATGGTTGTATAACCATTTGAAAATCTTAAATGGCCTTTAGTTTAATCCGCCAAGACAGTTTTATCGAGTGTTCTTGTAATGCGACCAACAGATCCTGTTGGAGGAAGATCAGTAGATAAAATGATGAATGCTGTCATCCAAAACCACGATCACTCTACCAAGAGTGAACAAATAAAAAGTAAGCTCTTTCTAACGAGCCCACAACTCCAGTTTCAACTTGTAAAATTGACAAATAATAGCTAATTGAAACAACACATTATCAACAGCACATGAACAAAGTACGATCCCCTCATCTTAATCACTGGCTATTACCTATTTTAAGCGAATTAATCGGGAGGGTCAATCGGCTATCTTCGAATTCGGTCCACGTAGCAATTAGTGGGGTTGGGGAATTGTCTCCATTGTATCTTTGAATGACCCAGTTGGTTAATGACGTCCAAGAACAATAATTTCTGTCTCATAGTTGTGTATGATGAATTGTTAGGTCTAGTTTTACACAATTCATCATTCAGTATTGAATTTGGTCAAAGTACTTAAACGCTCAGAAATGCTCAGAAATCTTAACCAAAGTAGCCTAGCACATAGCCTATATCAATATGTAATCCTGTACGCTTACTCCCAGTATTAACATTGCAGATACGATTGAGTGACGTGAGCGTTCGATCGCATTTGCGTCAAACTAAAATGAACCTTAAACGCATTGATTTAGAGCCACAAATTCAGTGCAACCGATTTAAATTTCGAAACGTACCGTTTGGAGCGCTCACTGTGAATGCATACACGAAACTGAGCTCTAAATCAATGTCATTATGATTCATTTTAGTTTGACGCAAATGCGATCGAACGCTCACGTCACTCAATCGTATCTGCAATGTTAAAACTGGGAGTAAGCGTACTGATCGGATGGACTACTAGCTAGTTCCAACTTGTTGCGCGTCTATTGTTTTTGTAGTTAACGTGAACTGAATATATTTTTAATATCTAAATCAACCTGAGATAAGACTATGTGAGGAAAAGCGACGCGAGGCGAGACGAAGCGAGTCAAAGCAATGTAATGCGAAAGGAGACGATGTCTCGCGACAAGTTTAGGTAGGAACTGGAGGTGATTACAACTTAAAAATCGTAAACTTCACCGATTTAACTTTGATAGCACGACGTTCCAAACGCTACAGTTTTCCCCAAAAATAATCTGGGGCAATGAAAACGGGCAATATAATCCAGTGTGGACGGACGGTCTACAGCCAGTTTCGTCGTCCATCCGGCCCGATTTGTTGCGTGTCAATTGTTTTTGTAGTCCACGTGAACCGAATGCTAATCACGGTTAATCGCGAGCGAAGTAGCGTTCCTAACTTTTAGTATTCGGTTTATTGTCGGGGAATTCTACATTGTCGTTTATTGGCACTTAAAAGCACTCTGAGAAGCCACTAACTACTAATTAAAGTCAGTTTTTATAAACTTTTCTAGTATAGGTACTGTATTATTTTTTCATATTTTTTCATGATGAATACTTAGTTAAAATAGTTGCTTGCAGTTGCTTTTTAGGGTTCCGTTCCTCAAAAGGAAGAAAGGAACTCATAGAAGATCACTTCGTTGTCCGTCTGTATGTCTGTCTGTCAACCATTTTTCTCGGGAACGCGTGTATCGAATTGAAATTGATATCGAATACTAAGGTTTACGGTCCCTTGGGGCTGTAAAATATCAAGCTTCTAAGTCAACGCAATCAAGCCAGCAATGTCTCACAGCACAAGTATAGAAAAAATCAGATAATCGTTAATTTATTATTGTTTGTCAGGCGCTTGTTAGTCCGCCAACCCGCATTGGGGCAGCGTGGTGGGTCTAAGCTCTAATTCCCACTCTCCTATGGGAGTGGAGGCCTGTGCCCAGCAGTGGGACGTTAATGGGCTGTAGTGGTGGGTGGTGGTGGTGGTGTCAGGCGCTACCCGTTTAGCGCCGTAAGCCAGTTTTTCTACAGCTAATTACGTGTTGTTTGACATCTTTCTGGTTATTTACTAAAATAATTTACATTTTGTGGTAGTGCGAAACCAACCGTTTGTGCGCGAGTCTGTCTCGCACTTGACCAGTTTTTTTAATCTACCTTACTTTGGGTGTGGAGCGAGTGAATAGTAGAACCACAGAGTACTAATAAAGAACACCAATTTCGTCCTTTCTGTCAGCAATAAATTATTTTTCATTCGAAAAAAGTGGAAAAAGTATTTCATAACCCAACAAACGCGAACCGTTTACGTTTCTTTGTAAGTCCGTTGTATCTACACTGGAGGTGATACACAACCCTACATATTTTTAGCTTTTTACAAAAAAAAGTGATTTCGCGGATAGAGCTCTATCCCGCATTTTTTTGGCTATCGCTGCCAAAATGCTTTAACCATTCTACTGCAACTTGCTACTCGTTAACAAGATACACATCCTTTGAATCCCGCCAGCTCACTTTTTAATGTAATTTGAAGTATATTAAATAAATTTCATCTCTACATGTATGAAATTTCAGGTTAACTAAGTAGTTTGGATACCAAAAGCGGTTCACATGATCTGCTCTCGTCTAATTCGGGTCAGTGGGTATTTGAATAGCTCGTTAGTTTAGCTGCTCTAATTTGGCTTAAATAGCGTGTTACGCTTAAAATCGTTTTGCGAATGCGTCGCTCTGGTAAAGATGGCTTTCAAGCTGCTTTAAAGTGGCTCGAGCGCTTTCAACGTATCAAAAAGTAACGATAAAGCAGTTATTTAAGCCGAAGTCGTCGGTTTTCCAACCGATAAGTGTTCTGCGGAACTGATGACCGTTGGGGCAGACGCGTTCTGGAGTGGAGACCGCGTACCGGTAAACGCAGTGTGGGACGACCACCAGCCCGCTGGACTGACGACCTTAAAAAGGTATCGGGAAGTGGGTGGATGAGGAAAGCGAAGGACCGTGTGTGGTGGCGCGCTCTCCAAAAGGCCTATGTCCAGCAGTGGACGAATGCAGGCTGATGGATGGATGAAGTGTTCTGCTGGCGATAGGTCTGTCTTCTCACTACACGCCTACACGGCCTTATAAGTACCTACTGCTTGTGTAGCTTACTGTGGGTTAAGAAGGATCAGGATTACTCAGCGGGCGATGGAGTAACGTTAATATCATTTTTCTAAGTAGCATTTTCTATTTAAAATCTCAGCGCTAAGCAGATGTCCGTTAAATCTACCGGCAGCCGGGTTTCACTTCACAGGGTGTTAAAAATTTTCTTGGCTAAATATATTAACCAAAAATATAAAATTCCAAAACAGAAAATTTTATATGACATGTACCTATTTATCTTTTTCTTTCTCTCTGAACTCAAATTGAGCATTACCCAGCCTAGAAAAATCCGTGATTAAAATAAATGATGCCCTACTAGTATTTTAAGAATACGTCGTCATATAGTCAGATAACATAGGAACGTACAAGGCCCTACAATGTCCAATTAACAATACAACCTTGTAATTCAAGATATTCTGTCTCTTGTTCCCGTAATTATATTGGCTGAAGCATTCACACTAGACGATGCAGTCATACAGTTCGAAGGTTTAATTACAGATGACCAATCCGTATCTACATAATTTAGAGATCGTCTGTGCCCGTTAGGTATCCAAATTTAAATTTTTGAAGTGAAAACTTCTTTAGCCGCGTTGAGCACTTTTTGGTAGGGGGTAAACTTGTGGATTCGCGTGACCGATATGCTCGCGTTGTTACGAAGACAAAGGTCTTAAATATAAATATTATACTACATTCTTAATTAAACTTTAATGCCTTAGTGTTAAGGTTTATATTTTAATTATTTTAAATTATGTTTTTTATTAAAAAAATTAATTTAAAAAAAAAATATTTTTAATTATTCGTTTTCACTTCTATCGGCAGTCCCACTGCCAATTTTTTTTACTAGTAATCTTTTTAATTGCAACTATAAAAAAAGATCGATTATTTGTGCTCAAACGTTCTTAAGTATTCTTTTGAACTACTGACGTAGGTACTTCAGCTATTATGTTCTTTAAGTTATCTCTGTTTTACCGTCAGGATTTTACTTTTTCCCAACACGTTACAATATTGTTTCAATTCTAACGTTGAGCTATTTTAGTTTCAAAAAGAAAAATGTACAAGGTACTAAAATTCTACTCGTAAAATGTTACAAAAATAAAGGTAAAAAATATTAATCTGTACTAATATTATAAATGCGATAGTTTGGATGGATGGATGGATTGATGGATGTTTGTTACTCAGTCATGCCCCAACGGCTGAACGGATTTGGATGAAATTTTGCACTCACATAGATTATAGTCTGGAATAACACATAGGCTACTTTTTATTATAGATTAAAGAGTTTCCGCGGGAACCCAAAAACCTCAATTCACGCGGACTAAGTCGCGGGCATTAGCTAGTAAATAATAAAAGATACATCCTGTGTACACCGCAGGTACAGTCGACATCAGAAGGGCGTAAAATATCAGGTGTTCTCTTAAGAGATTTTCTTTCTCGCAAGATCATTTTTCCCAGCGTAGTTTTCTAGACCCACATTATAAGATGATAGCTAAAGCCTAACTATAATAGATCTGTTATTCGGTAGAAAAGTTTGTTTATTTTAAAGTAGATAAATCAGTAACAACATCGTGACATCCTCGTTGGTGAGGACCATAACCTCTTCCATAAATTCTTGATCTTACTAATAATATAAAAGTTAAATTTTGAATGTTTGGATGTTTGTTGTGCCTCCACGCCAAAATGATTTAACCGATTTGGCTGAAAGTAATGGATTAAGCTTATAGCCTGAATTGGTACAGCCTACATTCCTTCCCGGAAAATCAAAGAGTTCCCGCGGGGATTAAAACCTTAATCTACGCGGAATCACGTTTTGACGACCTCCGTGGCGCATTGTTGAGCACTGTTGTCTTAACGTGCGGAGGTCCCTGGTTCGATCCCCGGCAGGGTCAATTTGGGAATTTATAATTTCTGAATTTTAACTGGTCTTGCCTGGTGGGAGGCTTCGGCCGTGGCTAGTTACCTCCCTACCGGCAATGACGTGCCGCCAAGTGATTTAGCGTTCCGGTACGATGCCGTGTAGAAACCGAATAGGGGTATGGGTTTAATATAACTGCCATGCCCATAACAGGTTAGCCCGCTACTATCTTAGACTGCATCATCACTTATACACAGTAGAGTAATAAAATTCTTTGAGAGGGTAAGTATTTCGACGAAATCTCAAGCAATCATTTCATATGAATCGCTAAAAGAAAACTTATGACATGTCGTACCAACGGATGACGCCTCGAAGACAAGGACGAATTATCCGGGTTACGCCGACCCGGGTAATTTCCCCTGTGGCCACGTCTTTGCATGCCCGTTTGAGCACATTCCGACTAAGTGGCATATTACTGACACTTTTTATCGATGAATCAATATATTTGGAGGCGTTGTTTTATTTTGACCAGGAAATCTATACTAATATTATAATAATACGAAAGTTTGGATAGATGGATGTATGGATGTTTGTTACTCAATCAAGCACGAACGGCTGAACAGATCTGGATGAAATTTGGCACAGAGATAGATTATAGTCTCTAAAACACATAGTCTACTTTTTATCCCGGAAAATTAAAGAGTTCCCGCGGGAACCAATAACCTCAATCCACGCGGATAAAGTAGCGGGCATCATCTAGTTTCATATAATTATACCGCCAGTTATTTACCAAAGAATATAATTGCTGTAGAGTTTCTTGATGATCTTAAGCCCTTATCTCAGATAAGCCAGTATAATAAGGAAAACTGACCGACTGACTGATCTATCAATGCACAGCTCAAACTACATATAACAGTTTGGGCTAGGCATAAAATATCTAACGACGAAAGCATCGGTTAAGAAAGGCTTTTGATTATTCAACCTAAAGGGGGATAAAATAGAGGTATAATATTAATACATCAGCCCCCCTAACATGGCCCGAGACAATTTTTTCCCCGAGGAAAGGATAAAATTTTTATTACTAAATAAATAAATAAAAACGCTAAATAACGGTGGATAAATTAATAGTCCCCCGAGTCCCCGTGAAATGTCAAACGGGGATAAACTTCTCCTCTCCCCTGTTGCCGTGCTCTGAGAAGTGGATAAGTTAATTTTATCTCTTGTCAGTGGATAAAATCGGGGGATAAAATTTTAATCTCCGGCCCATGCTAGCCCTGCAGAGAATAACAAAAAAGCAAATCTCAAAGTGTCGCAACTCCATCGAGTAAGACAAACTAAACGGGCCCTGCTTTGAGTTGCTCAGGTTGGGTCGGAAATTATATTATCCTTCCAAAACTAACTTTACCTCTCATTCACTTGTATTTGCATGTTTTATTACTTTGGAGCACTGGCTGCCAACGGAATTAAAATTACGTTGTAAGTGCAAAATTAAGCTAAAAATACTCAGATACTCCTCAACTAAAGTTGACCACCACGCTAAAAAGTAAAGTAAAAAAGTAAGTAAAGTGGTTTAAGTAGTATATAATTATTGCATGTTTATTGTTGCACTTTCCCGCTTCTTTTTAATTTTCCTTATGAAATGGGTTGTCTGGAGGAGATCACTTTTAGTGATAAGACCGCCCTTGCGCACGTGTTGTTTTCTGTATTTTGTTTATAATTGAGTTTTTTCTTTAATTTATGTGTGGCAATAAAGAATTTATCTATCTATCTATCTATCTATGCGATTTTTTTACACAATTGGGCCTCAGTTTGAGTAGAGCAGTGAAATGTTTGTATTACAGAAAACGGTACTTTTACGGCGTTAGTCTTAGTCTAACAGCTAAATTATCTAAGTATCTGATCTTAAACTTCACCATCACATCTTTACAGCGAAGCTTAAACAAAGTGGAGGAACACAGGCCTAAACCCACAACTTCCAATACACATAATTCTACACGCATACTAATTTTGTGCGACAGCAATTGAATTTACTAGGTGCGCAAGGGAATGCACAAAAGAGGCATCGATGCGTTCTAGAGATCTCGGAGCCTCCCAATAGGTACTTTTAGTGATAAGACCGCCCTTGCGCACGCGTTGTTTTCTATGTTTTTGTTTATTCAGTTAATTCTATGTTATGTGTGGCAATAAAGAACTTATCTATTTATCTATCTATACGCAGATGGTGGCCAACAACGGGGTTTTAGCAGGTAAATCCTACATAACCCGACGTCTCCCGCAGATAGTTGGTGGCTTTAGGAAGATTTTCCACCGACAAAAAAAAAGAGTACTGAAAATTCTGCCACACAGCGTTTCTCTGGACAGGCGTATCCGTAGGATGACTGGTGTATAATAAAGTATAGACTTGGCACGATCAGGACTTTTATCCTACTGATTTGTACGTTAACACTCACGCACAAAAAGGAAGGTCAAATAAGATTAGGTACTTCGAATAAATGAACGAAAAAAATATGTTTTCGACAAAAAGCAATTGGAGGTTGCCACAGCAGCCAACAAATAGAATAATGCGGTAGTATAATGGGATCGTAAAAATATACCCAATGATATACAATTATGAGATTCATAAATTCATGAGTGTAGACAGTGGGAGGTACGAGTACCTATCACATATTCACGTGGTGCGGGACGTCATCAGAATATTAAAAAACTGCTCAGATATACATTATCTTAAATGAAAATGACGATTCCGTTTTCCCGCCACTTATCTATACCTCTGTCTATACTAAGAGGTAAATTTGTGAGTTTGTGAGGTTATAGGGGGTAATCTCTGGATCTACTGCACCGATTTTTAAAATTCTGGTACCAATAGAAAGCCACATTATTTGTGAGTGTCACAGGCTAGACATTAACCAGAAAACGTAGGGAGTTCCCGTGGAATTTTAAAAAACTTATTTCACGCGGATGAAGTCGCTGGCATCTGCTAGTCTATGTATAAAGAAATGGAAAGGAAGGTTGATTTTGATAAAATTTGATACAAAGAAAGCAGCTTGCGGGCTTCAACGGGTAACGGGCACCGGAGGATTTAAAAAAATCTCGATCCACGCGGACGAAGTTTCAGGCATCATAATAGTAGCAGTACAAACCTTTATGTAGTGCTGAAATAATTGTATTCAAGTTATCACAAAAAATTGCTTAGTACTGGGCTGAATAGACTATTGAATTAAGAACGTTAACAGAAATACAACCCAAGAACAAAAGCAAATGCCTTAAGAAAATGTTGTAGGTATTTTTCGTTTCTATAGTTACACACGAATTTTAATCGAATGTGTCGTGAAAATGAAAACAAGAACTCTATTACGCATTCCAAACAACTTTTTATTGGTAACATGTTATACGTGTCTCCTGAAAGTGCCTAAGGTTTGTTCAGGACTACCCAAATAATCTACTGGCTTTTACAACTTTTTATCCACCTATGCAATACAACTTTTTTGAACTTTTATGCTCAATTTTAAGGTGCAAATTCGTTTGATATTTATATTTTCAGGAGCAAAAATAATGCGGCGAATGGTACCACATTGTTATGCATTCCTGATAGGATTAAAGTATTTAGTTCCAAGTCCATAATGGTATTTGCATTGCTATAACATAGCGCTACTTTTCTTTCATGTTTATTTCGCTAATAGCATTTAATATTATGTAAATGTAATATGGCCCTATGTTAAAATATACAATGTACTATTGTAGGCTTTGTTCGTACTTTTGCTACAGACAATATTGCAGTCTTCTTAAATAATATCAAGGGAGAGTGAGAAAATTGTATAATGAATTACTTTTTGATAGAGTAAGAAACCTTTTCAGAAATTTTCGTATAAATTAATGATTAATTCGTAGCGAGTGTTTATTTTTTGTTAAAATTGAACGTCATCGTATAAAGGACAGCGGGCGTAATGAAAAAAGTTTTCCGTCGACACCCCCGAGTGTTGGGAGCTTTCCGATCCCATACCAGTTGTACTCAAAATCCAAATTATCAAAACTCAGCCGCAGTTCTGACATAATATTTTACGCAAACAACCTTAATATTTGTTTTTATAAATATAGGAACGGTAAAACCAATTAGGTTAGGTAATACGAAGTATTTACTCAATAAGCGTTCCAAATTGTCCCCTTCTAACAAGCCCTTAACGAGCAGAATTGAATACAAAATATGTGGACAATTAATTCAACTTACGAGTAACATGACGTACAAGCTTATACTGAAAAAAACATTCATCCAAAATGGAGAAGGAAAATTCCGCCCGCCCTGACTTTTACTTTCCATGGGCGGATTTTATAGCAACGCCATCTATGAATGGTCACTTTCACTAAGTACTTGCACGAAGGTTTCCTTCCCTAAACCATTTAACCCTATTTTCACTATTGCTAAAACACGTAGACGTAGACATAAATTGAGGATGTGATTTGGTTAACACACCAAGAGATGGCATCAAGTTCATCATCATCGTGTACCCTTGGATTTATCCAAGGGTACACGATAACATTTACACAAACATGTACATTTATGTACCGGCCCATGCCGACCCCATAAAACGATGTTATCTCTTTTCCATAACCGTCCCTGGAGGAGGAGACCGGAGGCCAGGGCCTGATTAACCCTTAGGCTAATTAGGCTGCAGCCTAGGGCGCGAGGATCGGGGGGGCGCGCTGAAATCGTGTCTTCGCATGCACTAGTTAATCTAGCATTATTGCATCTACCCTACATATTTCAACTAGACCGAGACAAAACACTAAAACTAAATGCGCTTGAGAGTCCCTGATTTTAACAATAAATTTTGAAATTTTAAAAAGCGCGCGTAAAACAAACGCTGACTTGTTACTCGAATCGGTCGGTGGTCGAGCGAGTGGGTGAGCTGGCAACAGAGTGCCTAGTGCGAGTTTTGTTTAATCCGCCTCGCAATAACGGGCGTAAATTTTAACTTCATTTTGTATGGGAAATTCGGAATTTAAACAGTGCTACCTAGATCTCGCGTTTGCCGCTAGACGACTCTGTATCGATTGTATCGTATTCTATTCATATCTATTAATACTCAAGTCGAAGCAACTTCACACATGACCACGCTCATGGTCAATGGCAACTAAGTTCAGTCACTTGTCATGATTTTGGTCTTATAATGCGTGAGGTACTTTGCCTTTATGTACGGTCAGCTTAAAAAATGGTTTGCCACCCTAAGGTTGAATGTCGTGCAGATTAAAGGACAACGTTAGTTTCGCTTGCAGATCGATCTGAAAACTTTTATAGGTAGTATTGAACCATGTTAAAATTTTCACACTACTACTCTACTCTACTCATCCATCCATCCATCCATCAGCCTGTATGCATCCACTGCTGGACATAGGCCTTTTCAAGAGCGCGCCACTAAACACGGTCCTCCGCCTTCCTCATCCACCCGCTTCCCGCCACCTTCTTTAGGTCGTCAGACCAGCGAGCTGGAGGTCGTCCTACACTGCGCTTACCGGTACGCGGTCTCCACTCCAGCACACGTTTGCCCCAACGGCCATCGGTTCTGCGACAGATATGACCTGCCCACTGCCGCTTCAGCTTGCTAATCCTCAGAGCTATGTCGGTCACTTTAGTTCTTCTACGTATTTCCTCGTTCCGGATTTTGTCCCTGAGAGAGATTCCCAACATAGCCCGCTCCATAGCCCGCTGAGCGACTTTTAATTTGTGGACGAGGCCCATCGTCAGTGTCCACGTTTCCGCTCCATACGTCATTACCGGCAGGACACTCGTTGAAGAGTTTTCAGGCTTTGCGGTATCGACGAATCGAAGACCTGACGTAGCCTTGAAAATGCTGCCCAGCCCAACTGAATTCTTCTGTCAGCCTCCTTGTCGAAGTTGTTCCTACCGAGCTGTATAATCTGGCCAAGGTAGTTGTATTCCTGGACAACTTCGATGCTGACATTTCCGACGTTAACAGGTCTTGAGATAACGTGCTCGTTAAACATGACTTTTGTTTTGTCTATTTGCATATTCATCTGAAGACCCACTCGTGCTCTGGAAGAACAGTTAAGCTCGGCCAGCATTCCTTCAAGGTCCTGCAGCCATTCCGCCAGTATAACTATGTCGTCTGCAAAACGCAAGTGTGAGATGTATTCGCCATTAACATTACTACCACGACTTTTCCAGTTCAAGACCTTAAACACGTCCTCCAGGGCGCAAGTGAAAAGTTTCGGGGATATATAACATCTCCCTGTCTTACCCCTCTTCGTATAGGAATCGGATTCGTTTGTTGGTCTTGGACTTGAACTGTCATAGTAGCGGCCTCGTACAAGCATCTCAACACTTGGATATAGTGCCAGTCGGCTTGGCATCGCTGCAATGAATCCAGAACAGCCCAGGTCTCGACGGAATCAAAGGCTTTCTCGTAGTCCACAAACGCTAGACAGAGGGGCAGATTATACTCCTGGGTCTTCTGCATAATCTGCCGTAGCGTGTGAATGTGGTCTACGGTGCTGTAGTCTTTACGAAACCCAGCCTCTCTGGAGGCTGAAATTCATCAAGCCTTCGGGCGTGACGATTCGTAATAACCCGCGAGAATAGCTTATAAACTACTCTACTCACTTACTACTTTTTAGGCTGTCCGTAATACACCTGGCGGGGGCGCGTCCTCCTAATTAGCCTAGGGCGGTCAGAACGCTTGATCAGTCGCTGCCGGAGGCTGACAGGAGGCCGCGGTTCAAGGCCTTTTGACTTTTTTGGTCGACTTGACCAGAGTTTTGACTGGGCATGGCCATATTTGCACGTGGCACGGCGGCGTGAAACACACTGTCTGGTATATTATTATTATACCTATTATAGTATATCTGTGCACACCCTGCCACGATGCTTTGTAGAGATTTGAATTTTTGTAGGTTTTTGTCGAGATCAAATAGCCTCAACTCAAAATGCCTTTCATATTATGTAAAGATGTACGAAAGACTAATCCATTGACGATAATATTTATGGCGCAGTGGTGTGAGCGCTGTGGTACAATAAGTGAGGGTTCCCAGGCCGATGACAAGGGCAATTTGAATATTTATTTTCTTCACCAGCATCTAAGACTGCATCATAACTTACCATAAGGTAAGATCGTTGACCCCGCCATCCTGTACAGTTGTACACCCTCGAATTCATTCTATTTTTGACAAATGAAATAAAACAAGTTCATAAATTATTAAAATGCATAATTTATTTACACAAAGCATTTAAAATTATTATATTTACAAGTTTCATCGTCAACAAAAATTATCTGGTAAGCCGTAATTATATTGCAACAGGTTAGCCCGCTACCATCTTAGACTGCATCAGCACTTACCATCAGGTGAGATCGCAGTCAAGGGCTAACTTGTAGTGGATAATAAAAAAAAAATATATTGCAAAATCAAAATATTGATACCACCTGCACTACCACTACAGCTCATTAACGTAACTGCTGGGCACAGGCCTCCACTCTCATAGGAGAGAGGGAATTAGAGCTCAGACCCACTACGCTGCTCCAATCCGGGTTGGTGGGCTCATATAAATATTTATAGATGATATACAAAAATATAATATGTTCTTTTGTTCTACTTCTGCTGTTCTTAGTCATTAAATATATCACAGATACACCAATTGATTACAAAGCCTATGGCATACATAGTCCGATAGCCAACTATTTAATAAATAATAGTTTCTCAAAGACGAGTTTTATTCACAAAAATAAAGGTATGCCAAGGGACATAAACAATATTATTCAAACATTCTCCCTTTACAAAGTTTGTATAATGTGAATACATTTTTTATTATTGATAGGTACAGCGTTCAAGAATTCATCAAATATACCTACCTATACTGTCATAATTCTAAAAGGCACAATTAACTTATGTTTAGCTGCTAAAAGTTAGTCAGCAGCAGTCTATTTGTACCTGTTTGCATTTGGACGAATTATTCATACTTAGAAAAATGTACGCATACGGTAAATATTTAAAATGTCATTAGGAATATATTTTCATTGTCTGTCAAAATCAACATAATGTTACAACATTAAATCTTAATTACTAAGGCTGGTTGTATAATTAAACACGGCATTAATAATTCTTGTACTTGCTCTCACGTGCTGCTAACATCAGAGTATAAACAAAACAAGAGATAAAGAATATAAGATGTGAAAATTATTTTCGCATTAAATATGTTTTTTTAAATCTTAAACAATGAATTCACAAGTAGCAATTGAATTACAAAAATCAAAAGCTCAAATTAAATAGCTGTATAAAAAACCTTTAAATATTTGTCGCCAGCTCTTCGAGTAAAATGGGTTCAAAACAAAAATATTTGGCGGTGTCGTTGCAAATGGACTAGACAATTATACAGTCAATTTAAATGTCTCTTTAGTTTTGTTCATACAACATTTTTAAGTAGGTAGGTAAGTAAAATTATATTATATTTGTTCTGTCAACCAATTTTGCTAAATTAAAAATCTCATAGATATTATTATTAAAGAAATTCCTATTTTCTATACTTATCTTGAATTTAATCCTTAATATTTACGTTTTACCTGTATTTTACAAACAACCTGGGTCTTCAAAGTTTATAAGCCTATTATTCAAAAACTTGGCTATTTTGAATAACTACCTATTCTACCCACCCATAACTTTACTGCTTTGAATGCTACTAACTAGAGTCCGTCCAGTGAAATCTAAGAGTTGGATTTTCAGATACTGGCAACACTGTGCTATACAATTGACAATACTCAAGGCTAAACAAAAAAAACTAGTACATTTCAGAATACCCGAACTATATTTTTAATTTCACTTAATTTGCTTCCGGGAAGCGCAGTGTTGGACGACCCTCCACTAGATGGACGGACGACCTCAAGCATGTAACTGGGAGCCGCTGGAAACAAGCGGCACAAGACCATGCTTTGTGGCGATCTATGCAGGAGACCTTCGTCCAGCAATGGACGACTATAGGTTGAGACGACGACTCCATTTGCACTGTTTCAGTTTTCACTCAACAGACTCTATCTCTTAAACAGCATGGTAGGTCTAGACTTAGAAAATGCCTCCTCTCTAATTAGAGAGGAGAATTTTCCCAGACATTTCTACCATAGGTTTAAAAATCGGTCAACTGGTTTGTACTCATTTTACATGTAATGTTTATGATAATTTTATCATGTAATTTTTCATTACTCTATTTGGTCGTAAGCATACGTCTGCGCTCCCCTTTGCTCATCTTCGCTTCAGTCAAAACGCACTTTTATTATCATACCTACCTATCTCATAATATCTAGATTCTAATCATTACAAATTGGCTAAGTTTGAAAACCCACGTCCATACATTTGATTGCACGTCATCTACCATTTAAAAAGGTAGTATCACATTTAAATATCTTATCATGCCTACTACGAGTATGATTAAGTTATGAAGTAAATTAGAACTAGGCAATAATTTCCAATGATTGTAATAGGATAAATTATTTATTATTCAGTCCGCCTCGAAATTCCGGACAGCGTCCGAGTAATTTGTCCTCACGCACACCTGCGATATCGTCAAAAGTCTAACTTGTAAGTGAAGGAACAACTAATTTCAATAGTAAAGACCGTCTATGGAACCCTCTAGGCACCCATACAATAAGAAGAATATAGTCCGACTAGCTCTACTCCAACTCTTTTATTTTCCGGTATAAAAAGTAGCCTATGTGTTAATCGAAACTGTAATGTTCAAATCTCTTCTCTGTGCCAAATTTTATCCAAATCCGTTCAGTCGTTCTGGCGTGATTGTGTAACAAACATCCATCCATCCAAACTTTCGCATTTATAATATTAGTTAGATTTACATGATGGCATAAGGCTTGATCCATTCGGCAGTTCGTCCAATCTATGCTTATGGAAACTGACATCCTCATATTATGATCAAGTCTTGACTGCTTCACTATTGCATCGAACTGTACTAACAATAATATAACTAAATTTTATAATTTTATTACAGTGCTATGTGATTTTATTGCAGTGAAAGTTTCTAAACTTACTCAAATACATATTATCAAAAATTACGGAACCGGCAGGATTTGATCTTGGGATTGGGATTTCCGGGCGCGATTCCCAGAGAGACGCAGGTTCAAATCCTGCTGGTTCCGCAATTTTTGATAAGTGTAGTAAGTTTATAATTCTAAAGTAACTTTATCATTTGGAATGGCTGAATCTTAACAATTGTTAACCACTATAGATGATTCCCGCGCCTTCGTCCGCGTGGACTGTTTTTTTCGATTCCCGCGGGAACTCCTTAATTTTCCAAGATTAAAAGTACTTAGCCTATGTCCTTCCCCGGGATACAACCTATCCCTGTACCAAATTTCATCAAAATCGGTTGAACAGGTGGGCCGTGAAAGCGTAGCAGAGAGACCTTTCTCGCTAGTTTTAATTCATAGGTAACATGGTTGCCTGGCAGAGATCGCTTCAAAGCGATAAGGTCGCCGATTGTACCGACTTGTATTTTCATAGTTTTATAGTTTCTGATTATTTATTTTATGTTTTGGTGTACAATAAAGAATATTTCATTCATTCATTCATTCAGACAGACAGACACACTTTCGCATTTATAATATTACTATGGATTAACAAAAGAATATCGAATTAAATCAGTTTTAACGGCGATCATGGCTGTGGCCGTGGCCACCGCTCGAGTCTTCGCCGCCACCATGAGAGTGACTGTGCGAGTGTCCAGCTGTAAGCAAAAAATACATGATGTAAATTCTTCTATACCCACAAAACTTTCGAAAAAAAAACAGATTTAAGTAAGTTATCACTGGCAACTTTCGCTGCTCAGTTTTTGTTTTGTGACGATAGAATTATGATTGATGATTTAATATTTTTGACGATCAGTTTGAGAAAACGAATAGATAAAATTGTTCCACCATTGTAGATGCGCGTGCATTTCGTGGAATTCAAAAGTAAATTCTAAGTACATATCGCAAAATGTAAAAGTATTCTTCTACAAATAAGAAACTGATGAACACAATCGGTGAGGTCATTGTAACCGAAACAACAAATTATACTTACTCAACAACTGCAATCCGAACATCAATCCGAAACCAGCAACCGCAGCGATGTACTGAAGGATGCCTTCCCTGTCATTCTTCCAAATTTCGAAGAATATGACATATAGAAGAGTTCCAGATGCCAGGCCTTGTAGGACCACGGAGTAAACTCCGGCTGCCGTAGCGCCCTCGCCTCCGACGAGAAGGATTCCAATGGCGATACCCAGAGGTGATACAATGGCATAAACGACGATGTATACCACAGTCAGCCAGGTTTTAGTGCGGATGGCTACAAGCTCCACGCTTATGCAGAAGGCAATGACTAGTTTGTGGGCTGCTACAGCGCCTAGCATGTACCTGTGAACAAAACATTAGAAATAGTTAGGTGGGTTCATAAATAGGCTGAGGAGCAGGTAATTCGATGGGTCTGGGTATTCTCTTACTACCTAGTCAGAATTGGTGCCACCGTCCAGCTTATTAAAACAATAACAGGTACCTAGTAGTCCCACAAAGGCACAAACTTATCTGACCCAAAATTGGAACTAATTTTTATGCCTGTTTAGTTTTCGTTTTTATTTTATTTTTCATAGAATACTAGCGACGCTATCAGTGGGACTATAGTTACAAGAAGGAAGAACCACCATAGTAATAATAAAATTGTTGAAAAGTCTTCATCCCTCTCACAAATTAAACTTTTATTCGAGATAATATCGAGATGACAGAGCGAAAATAATAATGGCTATGAATACTATTTAGAAAAGTGCTTTGGAATATCACTGAGTTAAAGGTAATAGGACGAGAACCCAGAGCCCTATATATGCTAACATATAGGCCTACATTACTTGTACTTGTCTAAACAAGTACAAGTAATGTAGGCAATAAAATATTCTTGCCTACAATAATATTATTTCCTGATTTTTATTATTATAATTTTAGCGCTGTCTAGTGGCGAGTAGTTATATCTTGTGGAGAACAATACTTTTCTATTCAACAATAGATGGCGCTGAAAGCGTAGAGTTCACTACCTAACATAGGTACCTAGATACATTTTTTTATGTTACTAGCTGATGCCCGCGACTCCGTCCGCGTGGCTTAAGTTTTTTTATTCCCTCGGGAACTCCCTAATTTTCCGGGATAAAAAGTAGCCTATGTCACTCTCCGTCGTCAACTATACCCATGCCAAAAATCACGTCGATCCGTTGCTCCGTTGCGGCGTGATTGACGGACAAACCAACAAACCAACAAACAAACACACTTTCTCATTTATAATATTAAAGTATGATTTTTAAATTATTATTGATACCGCGTTTTTAAATTGAAAGTTTCCAAATTAATTTAATAGGTAATTAATCATCAAATTAATTATGATTTAAATTTTAAACGTATCGTAGGTAGGTACTTACCAAACATGTGCAGTGCTGGATTCCAAACCGACGGCTAGACCCTCAAAGAGTTCATGTATGGAGAGGGCCAGGACGACGAGCAAACCACGGATGGCTGAATTGACGTCGTCCACTTTGGTCATAGGAAGGTGGC
Source organism: Erebia ligea (assembly GCA_917051295.2). Classification (NCBI taxonomy): domain Eukaryota; kingdom Metazoa; phylum Arthropoda; class Insecta; order Lepidoptera; family Nymphalidae; genus Erebia; species Erebia ligea. Next base: position 9,168,314 of record OU785236.1, read on the forward strand.
TATGACCGTGACCGCTGTGGTTGTGGTTTATTTCTATATCCTGAAAAAAATACCATTCAAATTATTTCATATCGATTGTAAGGAAAGTAAATAAAGACCAAAAATAAAGTAAGTATAAAAATGATTGACTAAAATATTGATGTGTTACCATTGAGGTATTATGTACCTTGTACATATTATAATTCAATGTTTGTTACCCATTTTTACCGCCATTTGGTATGTTTTGAATGAGAACAGACCACAAACTACGGCATAAAAACGTCCCCGGATTACTATCTACCTATTTTTTTTAATTTTGCTTCATTCCTTTTTTAATATAATTACATAATTTTATTTTTTTTTAAATGCATTAACCTCCCGCGGGAAGGGTATGAAGCGCTTTCCACCCGCAGTTTAGATACCTAAAGAATGAAATCTATAGTACATTAGTAATCTACATCTGTATGTATCTATAGTATAATAGTATAGACACATTAGTAATCAATATATATGAAAATATTGATTACTAATGTGTCATCATACTAATATTATAAATGCGAAAGTTTGTTTGTTTATTGGTTTGTTGGTTTGTCCTTCAATCACGCCGCGACAGAGCAACGGATCGACGTAATTTTTTGCCTGGGTATAGTTGGGGACCTAGATATTCTAGAGAGTGACCATGAGAGTGAAATAGGCTGGAAAATTAAAAGGAGTTCCCGTGGGAATTAGAAATACTTATACCAAGCGGGCGAAGTCGCGACCATCAGCTAGTAAGTAATTGAAAAATAAATAAATAAATGATTTATGTCTAAACTCAAATGTTTCTTATTTGCTTTAAATCGTCAATTAAGTTCAAATCAAGTTCGGAATGCCATTGCCACCGAGAAGAACCCGCTAAGAAAATCGGCGGTTAAAAAATCAAATTATTTACACACGCTTTCTTATTAAAATCATTTTAACACGATTCCTAACAATAGGTACTCTACTACCTACTATGACTTACATAATATTGTTAGGAATCCTAGATTTTCACAATTTGATTTCATAAGTTTGTTAGAAATCTGGGATATTTGGTAGGTATACTTACCAAATATCCCAGATACACACACATACATTATACCTCCAGTCCAAGCACAACCTGTCCTTTAGCGATTTCTCGCGGTTTGTCAAATAAACGCGAGCGTGAATTTGATTTTATCGTCTCCACATCTCAATAAGGTTAAACTCAGACAATAAACTTTATGTACATAGGTACATACAACTATTATGTATCTATGTATTTGCAATAGTAGCTAATGATTTGGCCAAAATTTATTCACCGATTTCAACTGACTTACATGTCGAGTAGCCAATTAGAGTAATTAAAATATTCATCTATAATTATTTTTGCGAAAATGGAAACTCAAGTTGATTAAGAATCCAGTCCACAAATTAAGCTACGTTTTAACCTAGATTTCAACGCTTTTCATTCGCTAAAAACGTTGCGAAACGTGTGAAATCTACTTTACCTATAATATAGTACCTACCTATACATTCGACAAGTGGTGATATTATGTCGAATCTATTCATGAACTTCTAATCCAATGTACCTACCTATACGATGAATGAAATGACCCAATTTTCTAGCTTGAAATGAATATCTGGACGCGAAAGTTCAATATCAAAGTACTAACTACCTATGGGATAGGTACGTCAATAGGTAAGTACCTACTACATACTATATTCACAAACGATGAGCTTATAAATCTAAGACTAAATCAGAAAAAATTGTGAATATCAGCTCCGACGCCCGCCTGGAGTTTACTCTACGATTATAAAATTAGATTAGTAAATGAACGCATTTTTTATATTATACATATTAGGTACCTACTGAAAGCATGCTTGATACATTTATTTATATTAATTATATAATTTATATTCATTAAAATACATTACAATATAGTCATGGAAACATAAACACTTAGTGTTACCATGGAAACATAAAGTGAATAACGTAACGGAGAAAATTTGATTTTACTCCCCATAAATTTTCATACCCCGGGATATATATTATAAATATTATGCAAATCGATTCTAAAGGAGGTAAACTCCAATAAACTCCAAAAAATATGCGACGAATAGAAATATAGCATAATAATATTATTATTATGACAATAAAATCGAAATTTCTAAAAGTTCATAAATATTTTGTACTAGCGACCGCCCGCTGGAGTTGCGTTCTTCAAAATTCGAAATATGGTATTATACCTTGTCTACTTTCCCTCAATCCACTAAGATCCACTTTTTGGATCCACCAGTGGATCGAATAGGACTCTGGTGTCCACTAGGATCCACCCATGGTCTGGGTGGATTATAAAAAGAACCTTTGGTGCTTAAATATTTTAGCTTTTCGGTCCAAGAGGATAGCGATAGGCTTTGATGAGTCAGTGAGTGAGTCAAAAGTCAGAACTTTCTCTTTATTGTACTTACTTAAGGTTGTAAAAGTAAAGCTACAAAAGTTTCAAGCTCTACGTCCTGGTCGATTGAATCCTCCCGTTTTTTCATCAATTTAGTACCTAGATAATTTGCTGGGTTTTTCTCCCGTTTTTTCATCAATTTAGTACCTAGATAATTTGTTGGGTTTCTTACCTTATTCTTCCTAATCGAGTTTGGGTCAATAAGATCAGCAGTGGAGTTTGTTACGCTCTTCGTTCCATTATCCTTTCCGTCAACACTGAATTGACTCCTCCGTACACTCAGGTTCCTCACTAACGGAGACGTCTGACCACTGCGCTTTTCCCTCCTGCGTAGGTAAATGTGCACCAGCTCCTCAACTAGATACATGATGAAGAAGCCGCATATCATCAACAGGGGCGCCAGTGCAAAATCAAACTCTCGCATACGGCCCTCCTCTGTAACAATAGACACCAATACCTTTAGTAAATCAAGTTTGTTTTTATGTCGAGGCAGTTTAAATTAAAAATTCAGTTTGGTCAAAGATCGCAAGAAGGTCCTTGACTTCTGAACATAAGGTGACTTATCCGGAACATAAGGTGCTCCCGGAAAAGAGCATTCAAACTTACTAATTAAAAGAAGTTACGCTTTTATAAGATGATAGGTAAAATGAAGATTAGAAAATTTTAAGTAACTGTGTCGACATAAGAATCAGACCATCCCGTCACTGTATTTAAGCAAAACTGAAAATAAACTTTCTTAAAACTTTACTTTTATTACTTTGGCATTGACTGCCAATTTATTATGCCACTAAGTACGTATAACAGGCGAGAATTATTATTATCATGAATTGCTTTACATTGGTAAACCGCAAACAGAAGCCCACAATTGAAAAACAACAAATATAATATATATTCGCATCTGATCAAACAATGGCCGCAGACGTGTGGTGAATATTATCATTCGAAACACTAATATTATCAAGAATTATTTATACGAGACATCGAAAAATGCAAGTGAACTATGCTACGCATAAATAAATATACATTATCTTGACGTCAGAAATACCGGGCATGGCCGGCAAATAAAATAAACAAGTTGTAAAATAACATAAAAACTTGTTAATTAGATAATATACAGTTTTATTTCAAACAAAATACTGTTATTGATCTTTTAAAGTTTAAACCGAACCTGCCATCTGAATCCGCAGAAAACATTGTAAAAAAAAGATATGGCACAATCAGTGCCAAAAACTAGTGATCGTGTAGGAAGTAGTAACTATATACCTACCTACCTCCAATTCACAAACCGTAGGTACCGTAAGTAGCGCCAAGATTGATGAATAGTAAGGCCCAGAGCGGTACCTCAGCATCATCATCGGCGCTACAGCCCTTTAAGGGCCCGGACCTGCGCCAGAAGATTTATTCATCTATCTCTATCATTCGCGCTCGTTCTCCAGCTTTTTAAACCAATCCGCTTTGCATCTTGGCTAACCCCATCCAACCAACGAAGTTTTGGTCGACCGATACTCCTACGCCCATCTGGGTTTGACGACAGAGCGGTACAGTAGAAAATATTATTTTAAAGAAAGGTGAACTTTTTAGTAAATCAATAAACTTTTAGTACTTATAGTTACCTTCTTACTTTCTTTTTACTTATGTTTCAAAACAAGCTCTTTCGTCTATAAGGACTAAAGAAATTTATGAAAAAATTTAATGAAGAAAATACTGATTATCCAATAATAATAGTTGAATGTTTCGAAGTCGAACTAACCATTGTGTTTAAATAAAATAAAATAAATAAATAATCATTTATTTGCAAAGAATGTTGTTTGGCCGGTTTGGCATTCCGGTGATCTTTCATTTGGCTAGAAAGAAATGAACTCTCTACTCCTTACGTCAACAATAAGAAAACAGATATAAAACAAGAATATAAATCAAAACATGTTAGACCAAGGTCACAAATCAATAAGAGGATGAAGATGAATACCTACTTATAATTAATCAGCTTCTTCGATGATCTCATAGTGTTACGTTAGCGAAATAATAAGAAATAATATAATTGATCATAGAGTAATAGAGCCTCAAAACGAACATTACATAGGAAGATATAAAAGAGGTTACCTGAGATTTAGTATTTTGTTACTTGATTTTATAGAGATCGCCTGATATAAAAATGAACGCGCGGTCATTGTGGCCTATTCTGTTAACACAATCTCTAAACTAAACTGAAGCTCTAAACTCTAAAATCTAGTGCTCCCCCTTTCTGCAGAGAGTATCGAAGGGATAGCAATTCTAGATAGAGCTGTCATTTTAGTTTAGAGATGGTGCACAACAGAATTGGCCTCAATTTATATAGAAACTAGCTGATGCCCGCGACGTCGACCGCGCGTGAAATAAGTTTTTTAAATTCCCACGGGAACTCCTTAATTCTGGATAAAAAGAGTCACTCTGTCGGTCACTCTCCGTCCTCGACTATACCCATGCAAAAAGTCACGTCGATCCGTCGCTCCGTTACGGTTTGATTGAAGGACAAACCAAGAAACAAACACACTTTCGCATTTATAATATTAGTAATTAGTATGAAGTATGATTGGAGATCGTCATTGGCAGTTCAGTCACCAGAGAAATGAATTTTATGGCCTGACGGGTTAGTCAACTGAGTGAGACGCGTTTTTAGATTAGACGACCGAATCAATAATTTTATGTCTAGATTTCCATAAGATGTTTGTTAAATTGGCGGTAGGTATGGATGGTTATTGGTGGCTTCATTCTGATTATCTGAATATTTTCAGTCGAACTGTTACGTAAAATTTTCTCGAAACAAAAAAAATTTATCCTAAAAAATTCAATAGCATAGAACAGTTCAAATTTTAACATTCTCTTTTTTATATAATACTCAACTATGAAATACCAAACATAGCTGAATGAAAAATGTTCGCTAATTGACTTTGATTTATACCAACATACCTACTTACCTAATTCTTTTGAGTTTAATTGATGGTAGATAATAATTAGTATTTCATTTATACCAACCTATACTTAGCTGTTATTACGAGTACTAACTGCAAATCAGAATACAGGTCAACTATTGTTTTAACTTGTGGATATGATTAGAGTTTCACAAAGGTCATTTCTGACTGTACCCACACTTTAATATTAGATATAAATGCAAAAGTGTGTCTGTCTGTCTGCTACGCTTTCACGGCCCATCTGTTCAACCAATTGTGATGAAATTTGGTCTAAAGGTAGGTACAGCCCGGGGAAGGACATAGGCTTTTTATCTTGGAAAATTTAAGAGTTCTCGAGCATCATCTAGTAAATAATATTTGTTACCTCATTTAAAGTATATTAAAATTTGTTTTTAGTCTTTAGATATCATAATATAGTTAATTAGAACATAATATTTTTTAATTAAACTGAGCTAAAAATATTATTAAACATCGATGAATTTTTATAAATAACGACGAGAAACATTTTGTCCATGAAGAGATTTACGCCCACATTGTATAATATGACACATTACTTAGGCTTTTAACAAGGGCCTGAATACATAAGGCCTGAGAGACACTTAGCCTAACTCCGGGCTCCCTAACTTCCTAAATGAGAATTTCTAGTTAGAAAACCCAATATTTAATAATGGCCCGACCAGGGACTTCGAACCCGGGTCCTCGTCGGCCGCAGTCGAACATGCTAACCAATAGCCCAACAAAGTAAGGTAAGGTAAGTATTAATATTTATAGACAATGCGATAAAATTGCAACATAGTTATCGATCAATATTTTATAAATAACACATAGAGCAATTTTATTATAATGCTTTAAATAATTCATAGGAACAAATCCGTTTCTATGCGACTCCAACTTCCAAGTCATAATATTATACGTAATAAGCCTTGACATTATAAGCGTGGGTCTCATGTCGGAAATTCCTGTTAGTAGTGGATGCACATTAGTTTCCAAGTTCCAATAAAGTTAAGTAACTTGTATAACACACACGGATACAATGCAATACCTAGAACTTTAACTCGCAGTTTAATTTAATAGTAAGTCTAAGTAGGTTATGGTACTACGTCGCAGACTCTACCATAGTTTCATCATATAACTAAGAGACTCTCTGTTCTATAAAAAGTTAACGTGCTTCATAAACTTTAAAGAGTTTAAGACTTTATCATAAAAATGGTATTATAATGTCCTCCTCACTCCTGACTGGATTTCAGCCACAGCGGCGAAGCTCCACACAGATTAGCCGCGGGCGATTCAGCAATCTGTTCAGGAGCACTTTTTTTTTAATCTACTACAACTTAGCCCTTGACTGCGATCCCAACTGATGGTAAGTGATGATGCAGTCTAAGATGGGTGCGGGCAAACCTGTTAGGGGTATGGCAGTTATATTAAACCCATACCCCTAATCTACATGGCATCGTACCGGAACGCTAAATTTCTTGGCGGCACGTCTTTGCCAGTAGGGTGGTAACTAGCCACGGCCGAAGCCTCCCACCAGGCCAGACCAGGGAAAATTCAGAAATTGTAAATTTCCAAATTGACCCTGCCAGGGATCGACCCCGGGACCTCCGCACGTTAAGACAACAGCGCGCAACACTGCGCCACGGAGGTCGTCAAAATATCAAAATTATTAAATATTTATTATATAAAATATAATACATAATATATTTTTATTAAATTTTAAATATTTCTTCAATCTTGATGGAAAGAAAAATCCAACACGACTTGAGATACTCTGCGCCGACGTAGCTTAGTACATGTTCTCCGAAGCTCGAGAATAGGCATGATGACTGATTTTCAAAAATTGTTAGATTATGTTCGGAAGTATCTACTATTTCGAAAAAATATCTCATTTCAGCAGAAAAATAAGGTTTGGTCGATAAAATTGGCATTTGAAATTTAAATTTTAAAATTCACGCCAAAACGCTCGCCGGTGATCCGCCGAAAAATCGGCCACACTGTCATCATCCCTATTTCGTTTATAGAGATTTCAATAAGCTACTTATAACTAAAATGAAATATGGTACTGTTGGTACATAGGTCACGTCCCGGCAAAGGACTTTATCCCGGAAAATGAATGGAATTAATAAATACTTAAACGGGTACGGTACTTAGCGGGTGTACGCTAGTATAACAATAAATTGGTACCTTACTTACTTACCTAATATTATAAATGCGAAAGTTTGGATGGATGGATGTATGGATGGATGTTTGTTACTCAATCACGCCCCAACGGTTGAACGGATCTGGATGTATTTGGCACAGAGAAAGATTATACAATTCTGGAATTACACATAGGCTACATTTTATCCCGGAAAATTAAAGAGATCCCGCGGGAATCAAAATACTTCAATCCACGCGGACGAAGTCGCGGGCATTAGCTAGTAGCCTATAATTATAAATACTTAGTGGATACATAATACAACAAACGAGAACGTAACAAAATTCGTTAGTATCGTTTCACCTGGCGGCACTAAGCATAGCGTGGGCCGGTGACCGTGACCTTCACACACTTCGCTACCGTGTGCCACTTGTTCACCTGTATCATAATACTATCTACGTCATTAATATAGAGTACCTACTTAGTGATCCCCCTGCTTAACTCGGGCGAGTTGTTCTGAAAACCCCGTGGAATATTGGATATAATATATACATATTATATTTAGAACGTTACCAAGTTCGACTTCGTTAGTATCGTTTCACCTGGCGGCACTAAGCATAGCGTGGGCCGGTGACCGTGACCTTCGCACACTTTGCTACCGTGTGCCACTTGTTCACCTGTATCATAATACTATCTACGTCATTAATATAGAGTACCTACTTAGTGATCCCCCTGCTTAACTCGGGCGAGTTGTTCTGAAAACCCCGTGGAATATTGGATATAATATATACATATTATATTTAGAACGTTACCAAGTTCGACTTCGTTAGTATCGTTTCACCTGGCGGTACTAAGCATAGCGTGGGCCGGTGACCGTGACCTTCGCACACTTTGCTACCGTGTGCCACTTGTTCACCTGTATCATAATACTATCTACGTCATTAATATAGAGCACACTAAGTGTTCCCCCTGCTTAACTCGGGCGAGTTGTTCTGAAAACCCCGTGGAATATTGAATACGAATTTCAGGAAATTTCCAAAATCATGAAACATCATTTTTAGCCTAAAGCCCACATGCCAATGTTCATGGATATGATTTTCATTCTTTGTTTAATCCACTTGGGGTTGAATTTCCAAAAATAATGAAGCATGTATAAAAAAAGTGGATAACTGATAGGTATAAACCGTGTATTTGTGCGTTGATGAATCTGTCAGTTATTCAGTCAGTAAAATGTATTTATAGACCGATTTTTTTTCAAAATTACTTTAAATATATTACTATCCATTTCTATAGTAGTTAATACTAAAAAAAAGTTAAAAGTTGTTAAAGTAGTAGTAATATAATTTAAAGTACTTTAAAGGTGAAGTAGAAAACTTTATTGCAACAAAACACATCAGAATAAAAACATACATATAAAACAAAATACAGAAGATTGTGGTAACCCGCAAAGCATCATCTTCGATCTTAGAATAAAATAGAATAGAATATTCTTTATTTGCATAATGTGTGTAACATAAGTGTTACACACATTATGCAAATAAAGAATATTCTGGACTCTGTTTTATTAGACCTAACATCTTAATGTTATGTCTAATAAAAAAGAGTCCAGCACATTAGCCGTATCGGCGTACAAATATTATATAATGATCTATAGTATTAAATTAGACATTTAGTACCATCTAGAAGTTAGAAAAGACAACATTGTAAAGTAGTTTGTGTGTCGTTTTTTCTACGCACATCATAGAAAAAATATAGAGTCAACATACCTAGAGTCATATTCATATGTTTAGTTTCAAAGCATAATAACAGACAAACTTACATACTTTTATTATTACCTAGGCTAAGTTTTTCTAAATTAAATCAAGACCGATGTATAACAGTTCAAAACGCTTTGTGTTTGTATTTGCAAAAATAAAAAGACAGACTTTCCGTTATGAAGACAATTTGTAATATTTTATACCCATGAGGTAGGTAGATGTAATTACATTTTAATGGATTTCTTATGAAGTAACTAATAACACAAGATTGTACAATATTAATACCATACCAGCGAAAACCCAATTTCCTGTTGCCGAAAAACCGAATTTTTGCAAATTATTTTTAAAATACCCCATCATCTGGTTTTTGTTGGCCAACTCGCATTCCTACCAGTCTGATGTCACCCACTTTGGGAGCTACATTTAATTTGTAATGAAACTGTTCGTTCTGAAACAACCTTTATCTGTTTTCATTTAAGCGTTATAGTTGTGTGTTATTGTAGTTTACCTGGAGGGCTTAAGCCACATTAGGGCTGACAACTATCTAGTTTACTTAGGACATTTCCTTTTTTTTTTTAAACTGACCAAGACCAAGATGTGTCAGAGTTTCGCACACAGGCATGGAGGAAGGAATTACGACTGCCGTCTATATTCTATGCACACAGGGTTCCGTGGAAGGTTTGGAGATGTCCAGGATTGGAAGAATACGTATTATTATTATTTAATAAGTAAAATTGCTTGACATACTTCAAAAACAAAATATTGGATCCTAGTAGTGCTACAAATTAACAATTATCATAAAAACCTAAAAATGATCGTTTGCAGTGATGGCAGATCTACTCGAACAATATTTTCAACTATCTGTACCTATTCCCCCATGTGTAAATGAAACAATTGAAAATAATATTTTTTTTTAATAAGTCTTTTAAATACTTCTTTAATCGACCTTCGTGTCCCGATTTAAAGAAATAGAGGTTGGAAACACAAAACTGCACTGAAAGTTCGTAAAAGTGTGTCGCAGCATTACGCCATCTCACTGCATCTGACCTTGAGTTATATTCCAACAGATCTCCAGTTATAATTAAAAATAGCAGTCGACTTGACACGGATGTAGGCTCTATGATATTTCAATAGCGATAGTAAATAATAAAAATACCTAGAATATTGAATGCTATTCAAACATGAATGAGGAAGTTAATAAATACCTTTTAATATGAGAGAATGGAATACTAAGAAAAGAGAAATACTTTGGCGGGTCATAAACAGTAATAATAAAATGATGACTAGGTATGCTTAAAATAGTAGATTGTTTATCAAGGGACTATAAAACAAGTCAATTATAGATCATCTACGTCGACTTCTTAAAAAGTTTAATTCACAAAATGCTGAATTCCTAAAATGTCGAGTTTTAAAATGTTAAATTCCAAAATGTTGAATTTCACAGATTATATAAAATTTGCTACGGAATTGAGTAGATATGTAAGGGTTTTATTAGATACTAGCTGATGCCCGCGACTCCGTCCGCGTGACTTAAGGTTTTTTGGTTCCCGCGGTACCGCTTGAATTTTCCGCATGTGTTAGCCTATGTGTGCGGGCACGAAATGAGCGGGAGCGGGGCGACGGCGGGAGCGGGGCGATGGAATTCGAGAGCTGGCGACGAATTTCGGGAAGGTGTTTTTAGGCAATCTGAAATTGTGGAAAAATATAATTTCGTTCATTGGCGAATCCAGTTCTGCCAGTCTGATAGAGTGTTTGCGGTTATTTCGCTACTGCGCAGCATATAACATTTGCAAAAAAAATCCGAAAAAACATTTTTTTGACAACTTGATTTTTTTAACTTTAAATTTTATACTTAGAAAATTCGAAAAAATAAATCCCAGACGTTTTTGTCGGTTAAAAAGTATTACCAGACCTCTTTCAAATTGTTCCCGAAATTCGTCGCCAGCTCGCCGACTAGTCGCATCGCCCCGCTCCCGCCGTCGCCCCGCTCCCGCTCATTTCGTGCCCGCACACTATGTGTTGTTCCAGACTATAATCTATCTCTGTCCCAAATTGCATACAGATCAGTTCAGTCGCGATTGAGTAACAAACATCCATCCATACATTTCAAACTTTCGCATTTATAATATTAGTATAGATGTAAGAGAAAATAAAACAATGTATATTATCGATTTTAAATTATGACCATTTTCATTTGTTGACATTCTCAAATAAATATTCACGTTCCCCTCAATTTAAGCAAAAATACTACAGATTTCGCGGCAATGTGGCCAATTTTGTATAATCTCACACAATCTCTAAAGCAAACTAAAACGATAGCTTTAAAAATCTAGTTCTGTCCCTTTCCGCAGGAAGTATTATGAAACAGTTAGCAACATTTTTAATGCTGTCATTTTGGTTTACGACTTCGTCCGCGTGGATCAAGGTTTTTCGATTCCCGCGGGAACTCCTTAATTTTCCGGGATAAAAAATAGCCTACCTATGTCCTTCCCCGGCATATAACCTACCTCTTTACCAAATTTCAACAAAATCGGTTGAAAAGATGGGCCGGGAAAGCGTAGCAGACAGACAGACACACTTTCGCATTTATAATATTAGTATGGATTATTATTAATGTTTTCATCATTTAGGCATAATGACATAGACACAGGTGTAGAATATGTACTGAATTGTTTTTCAAATTGTAATTTCAGATGTTCACATTTCATAGTCCGCTAAACAAGAAATAGTAAAAACTTTAATATTCATGCCGAACAAGCCGTGGAAGATTTAGGTTGTCGTTGTATAAAGACCGTTCTGTTCGTTCGTGTTTAAGATTCATAACTTGCGGCATAGCCCTACTGAATATGTATAGGATCACTATGAAAGAAGCATTAAAAAGTCCAGTGCATTTTTACCCTTATTATTATAGAAACAAGGGCCGTAGTAACTAAAAGCACTAAAAGTTAAAAACTTAGGTCGGTATTTCCCAGCGTGCCAATGCACTTCGATTACATAATTATTAACTTTACTCTTACTAATGTTATTAAAGTTTGATTAATAGATACGATACCTATGGAAAGAAATCTGTATCAAAAATTACTAGAATAGATAGCCTTTCATGTTATTTTGAAGCAGTAAATTTCTAGCCTAATCAAAACTACGAATGTGGCTGTCTTGCTGTTTGTTATTTGTGCCAATCCGCTAAAACCGTTTTAGGTACCTACTTAAAGAGAAAGCAAGTAGGTAAGTATGTACTTTTTAATACAGAAAATCAAAGAGTTCCCAAAGAATTATTAAAGAATCATAAGTCACACGCACTATCTCACGAGCAATTAAAAATTCAACCAAGATTCGAATTAATTCTGACATGATGAGCTGACAAAAGCAATAATGGTAAATTTATAAAACAATAGTATATTGTGATACAAGGGTGGAAAGTAGGTTATTGCAAACGAGCTGTCATTAATAAGCCCGAGCCGAAGGTGAGGGTTTTTAATGTCACGAGTTTGCAATAACCTTCACACCCGTGTATCACACGACGTTTTTCAATACAGTTGTGGGAAATAGTAATAAACAAATCAAAGAATTACAAGTTTATTTCAACATACATACGTACATAGTAATTAATTCTGAAAATTGAGATAGTTTTTAACATGGAATAACTTGACCACAATGTAGATGGTTTATATTTTCCACTCAATTCATGAAAATAAGCTAACAAAACATTTTCTGAGAATGACTTAGTTTTTTTATGTTTTTTCCATGAAATAAAATTATTGTAAGCCGTCATATATCTTTCTCGAGATTTTGGGGCAAAATTCCATCTTGCGCAGTTTTCGCCTCAGATAAAATATCTGGTGGAGTTAATTCCATTTCATCATTAGTACTAGAACTCATATTAACAAAAATATAATCAATTTATCACATAAAAAATAAAAAAATTCAGCAAATGGCGCGTATTTACACCTGGACATATATTTTTTTTTTCAACGAAACTAGGCTACGGGTTCGTACAGCTACGCGTATACAGCCTATTCGATTTTTGTCAAATGTTGAAAATAATTAAATTAAAACTGGTAATTAAATATAATCAACAACCATTTAAAAGAATTTTGGAAATTCAATGCTAAAACGTACGGATTCATTCATTTTTCCTCGTAAAAAGCCTATCCGATTATATTCTATGTATGAAAACTCCTTGCTACTAAACTTTTTTAATTGACTTGGAACATTTAAAACTAAACTGCAAAAGTAAGTGTCGAGCTTGTAAAAGTAAGTCACGACCGTGTAAAAGTAAGATGCCTATGCGAAAGATTCAATTTTCGAATCATAACTACAGCCTCTGAAAGTGCGCCATGTTTGACAACTGTATTGAAAAAGGATTTTTGAAGCATGCTTACAGATAGATCCTAGCTGTATTAATTATCTGCTTTATTTCATTTATTCTTTGATAAATTAATTATAATCCTTGAAAACATGTCAAAGAATAAATAAAAATCTTCGAGCACATAAAAGATAGTAGGTACCTACTCTTGACAGGAACGTATGATACCTAATTTAGTGCACATTCTATAATGTCGGCTCGTAAACTTTCTTATTTTATTGAATTTTGTTCACCCTAAAGCTAAATGTCTCCATAGGTAATTAAGAAAAATAACGCCTAATTGACATAGTAATAAAATCACTAGAAATCCATAAACGATATAATTTACACAGTATTTAGCAAGTTTCCATTTTGTTGTATATCATCACAATTATTTATATTACTTAGTTTATTTTATTGACGACCACAATGGTCTCTTTGTCACGTAGATATAGCCTTCACTTTTAGATACGTCTAGTTTACTTAAAACACGGTAGTAGGTAAATATTCTATGTCAACTTGCAGTCTTAAAACAACTAACTATTCAATCAAGTTGCTATTATTGTACTTAATAAATAAATAATTACAAAGAGGTTATTTAAAAAAAAAAACATTGATATAATTAATATAGTTCGCGCGCGAGTTGAATGCAGAGCTTATGTATGGTGACACATATTATAAGCTCTGCATTCAACTCACGTGCGAACCATACCTACTATGATGCCTGCGACTTTTATCCGCGTGGAATGAGGTTTTTTTTGAAAATCGTATCATGTGTGATCTCTGTGATATTCCGGGTCAAAAGGTCTTCTAAAAGCCTATTTTCTTCCCCGGAGCCTGACTCTGTAAGTCTGTCTGTACCAAATTTCGCCAAAATCGTTTGTAGGGATGGTCCGTGAAATTAATATTTACTGTAGTATGGATTACAACCAGACCCACGAGGCGGAATTTTTGAGAATAATTATTTTACGGGATTCTAATTATCTAATAGAAAATCTAGTTGGAAAATCTCAAGATTATAGACAGAAGTTATGATACTATCAGTTTCTTCTATTATTATATCGATTATTAAATGATCGATGTATCTAGATAATCACCTAATAGTAGAAAAATAGTAGGTTTAAATAACAATTTCCTATATTTGTGCTCTACATTCGACCTCAATGATTATGTGATCCATCTCAAATCTCGTCACGTGCGACTGAATAAATAACACAGTAAGTACCTGAATGACCTAATGAGGATCATATTATTTTGATCTGTAATCAGAGAACTCATGTAGGGTTGCCATTATTATTATTATTATAGCTTTATTTCCCTCACATTATTACACATTACATTATTATTCTTATTATTATTTTACGGTTTATGCAATGGTTTGGTTTATTTTAATGTGTATTGCCATTTAGTTGCCAATTACTGCAAACAAAACAAACTGGATAAGAATACCTAAAATTTTGTTATTAAAAAGTCTTGTCGAGGCATAGTGTTGGCGACTAACATAAGCGTTATTGCCTGAATTCATTATAACAATATAATTCATTAAAAAAGGAGAACAAAGGCATCAGGCACGAAACTAGCTACGGCCGAGCGACGGCGACAACGGGGCGATGTGGTCCGAGAGCTGGCGACGAATTTCGGGAATTTCCTTTAGGCAAGTTGAAATGGTGAAAAAATATAATTTCGTCAATTGGCGAATCCAGTCCTGCCAGTCTGGTAGAGCGTTAGCGGTTATTTCGCTACTGCGCAGCGTATAACATTTGCAAAAACTTGATTTTTTACTTATAGAATTCGAAAAATAATCCCAGACGTTTTTGTCGGTTATAAATTAGCAGTGACTATCAAGCAATCTGATAGCAGTTGACATTAAAATATTTTTCAATACAGTTGTCAAACATGGCGCACTTTCAGAGGCTGTAGTTATGATTCGAAAATTGAATCTTTCGCATAGGCATCTTACTTTTACACGGTCGTGACTTACTTTTACAAGCTCGACACTTACTTTTGCAGTTTAGTTTTAAATTTTCCAAGTCAATTAAAAAAGTTTAGTAGCAAGGAGTTTTCATACATAGAATATAATCGGATAGGCTTTTTACGAGGAAAAATGAATGAATCCGTACGTTTTAGCATTGAATTTCCAAAATTCTTTTAAATGGTTGTTGATTATATTTAATTACCAGTTTTAATTTAATTATTTTCAACATTTGACAAAAATCGAATAGGCTGTATACGCGTAGGTACGAACCCGTAGCCTAGTTTCGTTGAAAAAAAAAAATGTCCAGGTGTAAATACGCGCCATTTGCTGAAATTTTTTTATTTATTATGTGATAAATTGATTATATTTTTGTTAATATGAGTTCTAGTACTAATGATGAAATGGAATTAACTCCACCAGATATTTTATCTGAGGCGAAAACTGCGCAAGATGGAATTTTGCCCCCAAAATCTCGAGAAAGATATATGACGGCTTACAATAGTTTTATTTCATGGAAAAAACATAAAAAAACTAAGTCATTCTCAGAAAATGTTTTGTTAGCTTATTTTCATGAATTGAGTGGAAAATATAAACCATCTACATTGTGGTCAAGTTATTCCATGTTAAAAACTATCTCAATTTTCAGAATTAGTTACTATGTACGTATGTAGGTATGTTGAAATAAACTTGTAATTCTTTGATTTGTTTATTACTATTTCCCACAACTGTATTGAAAAACGTCGTGTGATACACGGGTGTGAAGGTTATTGCAAACTCATGACATTAAAAACCCTCACCTTCGGCTCGGGCTTATTAATGACAGCTCGTTTGCAATAACCTACTTTCCACCCTTGTATCACAATATACTATTACTGAATACGAAACATGTGACGTAAGCAATAGCAACCATTAGACGAGTTTCCAACAATAGAGTGTTGGTAACTGGTTGTACAAATATTTAGCGAATAGGCCTGCAGACCTCTTCAAAATTCTTCCCGAAATCGCCCCGCTAAGTTCGTGCCCGTACACATAGTGTTAGTGTTATGTGTTTGTAGCAACTTTTGTGTTTAGAGAATAGTTATGTGCTAGAAATAAGGTATCAACTTGTACTAAGGTTGTACACAAAGGTTGCATTCATTGGCGGTCGGGAATATTAATTAGAGCACTTTACGAATTGATTGGTATATATATTCCTGACAGACCGAACGCCAGTCAGTCAAAAAAGAGTGTCCACCCAGAGAGTCGAAACAGAAATTCAACCCACAACACTAGTACGGAAAATATCTCTTTTATTTCCTATTACCTAGTACCTCAAGTCTTCATACTACTACTACTCTACTGTCACGGTAGAGGTGTACGGCGTACGACCGGGGTGCACAGGATGGGTCGCCTACCAGCGCAACACCGGCGAGCATTAGCGGATGGGTCCCGATTTCTGCCGCCCGCTCACTCCGTGGCCCGGCGTTTCCGTACAACTTTTGCGGGACAAGTTCCCTGGCGTCGTCAAGGGCTGTACACAACCGACGCGTCGCAACACATACTCGTAGGTAACAATAAATACAATGCAAAATACTTCGCCTGTCAGCTCTAGATTAGCATGTAAGTACCTACCTAATTCTAAGAAACTGCACTTGTAACTGCAATAAAGCAAGCTCAGCGGGATGTAGCCACCGGATGAACGATGTATCTTTCTTATTTTAATTCATTTTACTAGCCTCAAAATCGGCAGTACGTTTTTCATTTCTATATTTAAGTTAAATTTTAATCTAACCCTATAACCTTGGTAGGGATCCCAAGTTGTTAAATTAATTACTTTGCTTCAAAATCAAAAGTTGGTGCTTACTACGATTTTATCAACAATAATTTATTATGAGACGCTTACTTTTTGCCCTTGGCAAAAAATGAAGGTAACCTTAACAACCGAAATAACTCCATTGTCTATTTTAAAATTGTTTGTATACCTTCTTGCTGTATGCTCAAGAACCACGCGCTGAACTGATAAGTGATTGAGACAAAACTTGTTTCAAATCAATACCCTATATTATGAGCTTCATGAAGGCCGAGGCCCGCTCCTGTCGATTTCTCCATTTATCTTTATCGTTGATTAATATGACATCCACATGTACGAAGCGCTTTGCGTCTTCATTCCTTATTCGCATGGCTAGGGTCTGGGACACTCTACAAAAAAGGGTTTTTCCCACCAATTACAATCCGGGTATCTTTAAATCAAGAGTGAATAGGCATCTTCTAGGCAAGCGCGTCCCATCTTAGGCCACATCGTCACTTCTCATCAGGTGTGATTGTGGTCAAGCGTAAGCCTATAATGAATATTAAAAAATAACTTTTTAAACCCAATGGTGTTTGTATCTCAATCAAATCTATCTATCCAGTGCATCTATCTATCTACATCCAACTAGTGAGAAAAATATTCTTAATTAAAAAAATAATTAAGAGAGAACTTTTTGTAAACAAGCAACCCTATATGCAGCTATGTTTCTTTCAGATATGATCTTTTATCTGAATAATTCTTCAGTTTGAACGATCCACAATCATTAGATAACGAAACAATTACTCAACAACAATGCAAATGCTTCAAATAACTTTGTTTGATTATTCAGGCTATGCACACTCCATTTTATAACGCTTGTAAACAGAATAGAATTACGTGTAAGTTGTAACATTCCTCTGCCTTAATTGTTTTTACACGAACAAAGGATCTCTGGTTAATTGTTTTTTTTATGTAGGTATTTATCTCTAGGTAAGCCAACCTTGAGTTTATGTTTATGCAAAAAGTTAAAAGTTCCACACAGAACTTCTTTTTTAAATTTATACTATACTAGCCGATGCCCGCAACTCCGTTAGCGTGGTTTGAAATTTTTTGGTTCCCGCGGCAACTCTTTAATTTTCCGGGATAAAAGTAGCCTACTATGCCAAATTTCATCAAGATCCGTTCAGCCGTTTTGGCGTGATTCAGTAACAAACATCCATCCATGCATCCTTCCATCCATTCAAACTTTCGCATATATAATATTAGTATAGATATTTTGTAACTAAATCCATACCAACTAAAATTATATTTGTGAAAGTGTGTCTGTCTGTCTGCCATGCTTTCACGGCCCATCTATTCACCCGATTTTGACTATATTTTGTTCAATGATAGGGTGCATCCCGGAGACGGTTATAGGCTTGGTAGATACTTTATCCCGGAAAATCTATGAGTTCATAGATAAGAGCGCTTGGTGTTCCATATCTAAGTGTAGTCTATATGTTTAATAACATGCAAAAAAATGTCGCAATTCTGTTGAAATTCTATTATCGTACAATTCGTTCTATTTATACAACGTTACACGTTTTGTTCACGGTTTGGAATATTCTATTATAATATTTTAATTGACAAATTAGCAATGCCGTAAAGGAAACTACCCGAACAATACAATGTCGAATATAGTCCGTTCAGTAAAGATCTTTTTTTTTTTTTTTAATCTTTATTTTTTTGGAGACTTTTGTCCTTTTGGACATGTCAGCCCCATCGTACAAAACAAAAAAACAGAACAAACACAAGAAAACATTACATAAATTCCATACCTAATATTAAAGACGGACTCACCAACTGTTTGTACATCAAAAGTGCATCACTGATGAGCCGCAGCAACCAAATCATAGAATGCAATCGCAAATTCGGATGTGGGACTACTTATTGTACTTTGTGCAGTACCCACATCCCCATAACTCAAATTGTAGCGGCTCATCAGCGAATCCCTTTCCCCACTGTTCCGGATGCATTTCATTAGAAGATGTTGCACATCTTCCAGCTGTCCACAAACTTCACAATTCGGTGAATCCGTCTTTTTCATCAAATATGCAAATTTCTTGGTTGGATAATGTCCAGACCTAACTCTAAAAGCTAGCTTGGTATGAAACGCTTTGTGTCTTTACAAGTCACTGTTCAGTAAAGTCAGTCATACATCTACGTAAATCAATAAAACTAATATCTTACCTTTCAAAAGGATTTTAATAAGAATAAGATCTAAACCTAAGCAGGATTTGTTATTTTGTTATAATACCTTTATTATTACTAGATGATGCCCGCGACTTCGCCCGCGTGAATTACTGAAGGTTTTTTGATTCCCGCATGAACTCTTTAATTTTCCGGGATACAACCTAGGTATCTCTGTACCAAATTTCATCAAAATTAGTTGAAAATATGGGCCGTTAAAGCTTAGCAGACAGGCAGGCACACTTTCGCGTTTATAATGTTAGTATAGATTTGTGGTGTTGTAACAGAGATTGTTATTACATCCTACCTACACTTAACATTCAGAAGAAAACGCAGCTCCTTCATGCGTAGGAATACTATGAACTTTGAGCGAACCCGTGGGCGAAAGCTATTAGATAAAGCTACATATATCTAACAAGTAGACCTACCTATACTGCAATCTAAAACTAGGCAAAAGAGTGTGTTGATCCTTGAAATTGAAGTCAACAGTGAATATAAATGACGTAGGTATTCATTTGAACTTCATTAAAAAAAAATAAAGAATGTGTGACAGTTCTTATTACGCCAAGCACGTATAGCTACCTCCGGATATAGTAAAAGTATATCCGTATGAATAAACTGTTTATATGCTCGGTGGCTCATTCATTTCATTTAGGGCTGATTTTTCAATCGTCAGATAAAGTTTATCGGAGGAATAAATTTGACGTTTTGACAGGTTTTGTATTGAAAATCTGCCAAAACGTCAAATTTACTCCTCTGATAAAATTTATCTGACGATTGAAAAATTAGCCCTTAGTTGTTTATTTTCGGATAGCTAAGCAGGGTTTCCACTCCAAAAAAAGTAAAACCGAGGCTCGACCGCGAAATGAGCGGGGTCATTATCGATGTCGCTTAATTGCTCGCAATGATAATTTCCATAGTTTTTAGACTCTTTCGCCTCAACAATGGAAATTATCGAGTTAAGCGGACTCATTAATGACCCCGCTCATTTCGCGGTCGAGCCTCGGTTTAATAAGCGGGAAAGGCTAAGAGGAACGGGCTCTGGGTTAAAATAGGTTTACACTTCCACTAACAAAGAGACAGTTGCACTAATGAGCGACGTCATTTGGACTCTTTTTGAACTTTGTTTAAGAAAGTGCTTGTATGCAGTTTTCCTCTGCGAGCTAGACGAAGTCCGTACAGTGCTACGATCCGTTTTTCAGTGCTAAGAAAAGGAGTTGCTTTAAAGAGATTAACAGTATTTAAAAAATTAATCAAAATCTAATAATTTTCAAATTCAAACGATTTTTGCCGCGACTTCAGTAAAGTTACTTAGTTCATATTTTATATGTCGCACGTTACGTCACAGCAGCCTTGGTGTCAGTCAAGTTGCCTGGTGGTTTCACTTCACCCTCGATTTTCTTTTGTAAAATTAACAGGTAGGTACTAGGGTTTTTTTTTTTATCCACTACAAGTTAGCCCTTGACTGCGATCTCACCTGATGGTAAGTGATGATGCAGTCTAAGATGGTAACGGGCTAACCTGTTAGGGGCATGGCAGTTATATTAAACCCATACCCCTATTCGGTTTCTACACGGCATCGTACCGGAACGCTAAATCGCTTAGCGGCACGTCTTTGCCGGTAGGGTGGTAACTAGCCACGGCCGAAGCCTCCCACCAGGCCAGACCAGGGAAATTCAGAAATTATAAATTTCCAAACCCTGCCGGGTATCGAACCCGGGACCTCCGCACGTTAAGGCAACAGCGCTCAACACTGCGCCACTAACACTGCGGTTCTTAATGAAACTGAATGAATAACTGACCACGCTCAGCTTAATTTTTATATTTTTTGTTGGATATAATATACTTACGCATACGTAATAAGGACATGGCGCCCTAATAAATAGTCGTCTCTACCTAAAACAGTGATTAATTTATGCCGGGTTGAAAGATGTTTATGTCGATGTATCAATGATACCTACATGCTATCACTGTCCTTGCGTCATCAAGACCGGTTCAGCAGTTTACTAAGAAAAGGCAACAAACAGACAGACACACCTTCCGCATTTTATATAATATTAAAATGGATTATTTACGTATGTACATTTATTCCGGTACAGCACATGCGATGTCCCGACAGCTAATTAAAATGTATATGGCGGTAACTACTAAACTGGTAACTTATAGTCTGATACCTAATCGTTTAGCGAGAATTATGCAACTATTTGTAAGTAAATGTGTTTGTTTATTCCGGACTGCAGTTCCGTTTGCGTTAGTGCGGAAAATTTGAACGAGACTTTGTTTTTTTGGTTCCGTAAATAATTGTTTAGGTAGTTAAGTTTATCAGACCATTTCTTGGAGAATCATTATCAGATTTCGCGATGTTTTGTAAGACGTAAAATAAAAACATTTTATTGCGACTACGAAGTTGAAAATATTTTCTATTTCATTTTATTCATCCGATTGGACAGCCTCTGTTTATAGACAAAAGTTCTACAAAGTAAGTTTTACTCTGTAGTATAAGAGTCATTGAAAGAAAGAAAGAAAGAAAGAAAGAAAGAAAAAACATTTATTCACAGCATTGTGCCACACAAAACAATACCTTAAGGTAAAAGTTACCATGGCGCTTCCAGTACCTGAGCATTAGACTCATGATCAAGTCATAGAAGCTGTTGTAGTTTGTATTTAAAACACTGGTTTATTAATTTAATTAGAAACTTTATTTCTGACCAACCATTTTGTACGTTGTCAAAACACAGACTACCTATATCATACTTATAAATTAATTACTTTACTCTATGACACAGACTCCTTACATTCTTAGAACATCCTTCCCTTTTAATATAAAACAATTTTTCTTTTATTATAACAAAGACTATGTCAATAGAGCACCTACTAACTAATCTAAAATTATTGTAGATACATTTTAAAGGCTTCTGAAATAGCTTTTTAACATTCATAATCTTGCAAGTATTTAGGTCTTGTTACAAGTCTTTCTGATCTTCTTTGTGCCAGACCGCCAAAATTCTGTTCTAAATTATCTTTTGAAGAATTGGTTTCTTGAAGACTCTCAGGTTCCAAATCACTGGCTGATGATTCACTGTCAGAGAGACTTGTATCTAAGTTTCCATGAATACAATCATCATTTAAAGGTACATTAGTATCTAGTGTTACCCCTGGTGAATATGGGGCTTTAATTAAATGCCACCTATTCCTTCTAAATCTTCCCTTCTCTGTGCTTACAATATAAGATCTCGGCTCTTCACATTTCTTAATCACTGTCCCATACGTTTTTAAATCAGTAACCCAAACATTATCATTTATTTCTAACTCAGATAAATTAGAGGCTCTATGCCTTTTATTGTAATATAACGCAGATTTATACTTTCTTGTTATTTGATCATCTCTAAATTTTTTTGAAATTTCTACAGGAGTATTTAGCTTGCTAGGAATTATGGGAAGATTATCTTTAAGTTTACGATTAAACATTAATTCCGCTGGACTGTAACCCAACTCCAATGGAGTATTTCTGTACACTAACAATGCTAAATTTATGTCTTCATTTTTAGAAAGCAATGATTTTGCAATCTTTACACCGGACTCTGCCATTCCATTGCTTTGTGAATAATAAGGACTACTGGTGATGGACTTAAACCCATAATCTTTAGCAAAATTATTGAATTTTGTTTTGAATTGACTACCACAATCTGTCCGCACTATATCTGGGACACCGTATCTTGCAAACACTTCTTTGCTCTTATGTATGACTGTATCTTCGGTGAGGTCCTTTAACTTTATGATTTCTAGATATCTTGAATAATAATCTATTATTACCATGTACCAGTTATTTTTGAACTTAAACAAATCCATACCTACTTTTTGCCATGGGCGGTCAGGTACTGGATCTATCATCATTTCTTCTCTATGATTTGTATGAAATTCTATGCATTTACAACAAGTTTTCACTTTATTTTCTATATGTTTAGATAGCCCTAACCACCAGACTGACTGCTTAGCGCGCTCTCTGCACTTAGAAATTCCCAAATGACCCTCATGAATTTTATTCAATATTTCTTCTTGCATGCTCTTAGGTATCACTATTCTTGAATTAAATAAAAGGAGGTTGGCTTCTATTGAAAAATTATCTCTATATTGATAATAGTCCCTAAATTTTCCTAATTCGTTTTTTCTAGGCCAGCCTTTTATTGTAAATTGTCTCAAGTTAACACAGAGTTCACATTTACTTTGTTCAATTTTAATTTTTTCTAACATGTCACTCGGTAAAGTCTCACTAATAAATGAATTAATTTGTAATTCTTGATCTTTAAAATTATTTTTACTGTCCTGAAAATAGGGTAGCGGGTGTCTTGAAAGTGCATCAGCCACAACTAACTCTTTACCCGGTGTATATTTTACTTCATAATTATATTTTGTCAGTTTGAGACGCAATCTTAAAAGACGTGGACTTAAATCATTTAATTGCTTTGTTTGCAAAATTTGCAGAAGAGGTTTATGATCTGTTTCTAGAATTATGTGTACCCCTACTATGTAATCTTTAAATTTTCCTGCCGCCCATGTTAAAGCTAAACATTCTTTTTCAATTTGAGCATAATGTCTTTCTGTTTCTGTCAAAGTCCTACTAGCATACATAACCACTGACTTATTCCCCTCTTTATCTTCATGCATTAAAGCAGCTCCTAACCCATAACAACTACTATCAGCTGAAACAATTATTTTTGAACCTGGATCATAATGCGCCAAAGTAGGTGCTTCTTTAAGTTTTTTCTTCACCTCTTTAAAAGCCTCTTCTTGCAACTTTTCCCAGACAAACATATGATCTTCCTTAAGCAAAGCATAAAGCGGCTGTAACATGTGAGATCGGTTTGGAATGAATCTGCCAACAAAATTTACCATACCTAGAAATTGAAGTAATTGTTTTTTATTTGAAGGTGTTTTAAATGCATTTATAGCTTCAATCCTTCCCGGATCCACTTGTATTCCCTTTTCATTTATTAAATGGCCCAGGTACGTCACCTCTCGGACTCCAAACACACATTTAATTCTGTTAATTGTTAGCCCTTCATTATGCAGCCTTTTTAAAACTTCTGTGAGAACCCTATCATGTTCCTCTTTAGTTGCTTCAAAAATGAGAATATCATCCATGTGTATAGCTACTTTAAGATCTTTAAATAAATTTGAAAATTTCATGCTGAAATACTCTGGTGCACAGTTTAATCCGAAAGGTAAGCGGTTATATACATATCTACCAAATGGTGTTATAATAGTTGTAAGCTTTTTTGAAAATTCATCTAACTTAATCTGATGAAACCCCGATGTAGCATCAATTTTTGAAAAATATTTTGCTCCTTTGATCTTCGCCAGAGTATTTTCCACCTTTGGAATTGGGTATACAGGCCTAAGAATATTTTTATTAACTTCCGTGTAATCCCCACAAATTCTTACTTTATCATTTCTAAATACTACTACAATAGGAGATACAAAATCAGTTGCTTCTTCATTTGGGCTTATTATACCTAACCTTTGCAACCTATCTAATTCTGCTTTTACTTTTGGTAGCAATGGAATAGACACATTTCTAGGTGTTGCATGAACATAATGTTTTGGATTCTCCACCAGCTGAATATGAAATTCATCTTTGAAGACGCCCAATTCATCGAAGATGTTAGGAAATTCTTTTTCAATGGAAACACGCACATTACTGGTTAACTCTTTAGAACTAACAACTGCACAAATATTTATAATTTTCATAGACTCTATTGAAGGCCGACCTAAAATAGCCGTTTTTAAATCTTTAATGACATATACCTTACCTTCAAATGTTTTCTCATTATACTTAAACTTCAAAATTACAGTTCCTATGACTTTCAACCTTGTTCCGGCCGGTCCCTTCACTATATCACTGCACTTATCTAACTTTAATTTACTTCTCACTGCTACCTGCTCGGATATGGCACTTATGTCTGCTCCTGTATCAATCAAAAAGTTCACTTTGTCAATGAATCTTTCACTTTGAAAAATGTCTATATCAATTAAATAATTCTGTTTTGTCTCACAAAAGCTCACCTCATATTCATTGCCTTCTTTCTTCTCTAACTTCCTTATATTTTTAAACTTGCATAATTTGGAAAAATGACCTATGCGCTGGCACCTATGGCACGATACTTTATAAGCTGGACACTGCTCCCGAGGATGCCTCTGCAGCCCGCAGAACCAGCACTTGTCTTTCTTCTTATACTTATGAAAACTATCTGCCTTCATTCTATTCAACTCAACTATATCCTCTTCTCTATCTGTGACCTTATCTCCTTCTCTTGGAGTTTCTTCTCTCATGACCTTAGTCCCTTCTCTTTGAATTTCTGCTTGTTTACCCATCTGTGTAGCTTTTTCTAAAGTTAGTTCACTTTTTAACAGCATTCTATCGCTGACCGACTTGTCCTGAATGCCTATGACCAGTCTGTCCCTAATTAGCTCCTCTTTTATGACTCCATATTCGCAATGCTCGGCTAACTTGTGGAGATCTGTCACGAAGTCGTCAAATTTCTCTCCATCTTTCTGAACCCTTGAATTGAATTTGAAACGTTCGTAAATAACGTTTTTCTTAGGAGAGAAAAAGTCATCAAATCTTTTTATTAAGTCTTCGTACCCTAATTCCTTTTGGAATTGAAGAATAATGTCTTCAGCCTTTTCCCCCATGCAGTACAATAAACAGTCGATTTTACTTTTGTCCGCACAACCATCATTGCCGGACACGCTCATGTACCGTAAAAAACGTGTTTTGTATTTGGGCCATTCTTCAGCGACAAAACTGAACGGCCCTGGAGGTGCCACTTTTATTTGTTTTTCTGAGTCTGCCACCATGTTGTAGTTTGTATTTAAAACACTGGTTTATTAATTTAATTAGAAACTTTATTTCTGACCAACCATTTTGTACGTTGTCAAAACACAGACTACCTATATCATACTTATAAATTAATTACTTTACTCTATGACACAGACTCCTTACATTCTTAGAACAGAAGCACCATGATAACACTTGTGGTGTGTGGAACAACCAGAAAAAAGGCATCAGCTCAGCATAATGCTGAAACCCTTGCAATGAATTACAAGGGCATTCAGCGCTGATTTTCAGCTGAAGCCCTCCTCCAGGTGACACCACGGCTACGTAACTATACTAATTAAAACTAAACAATCTCTAGTTAAGGCTTTAGGTACTAAATAAATAAATAATAAATAAGTATACATTTATAATATAATATGCATATATAATATACTACTTAAATAGTGAGGCTAGTTAAAAATAAAAATAAAAACCCAATCACCAGATACTTCAATATTTATACTATATTTAATAAAATAAAATACACCATATAATTACAGTTAAAGCTAAAGAAAAGAAAACTCCGCCACATGATCCTGGTATTCTAATTGTTTACCGAGAAGGAATCACATTGGCTACAGCTGTGTGAAAATATCTAAGTATATTATCTATACTTCTATCTATACTTCTATACTAATGTTATAAATGCGAAAGTTTGGATGGATAGACGGATGTTTGTTACTCAATCACACCCCAACGGCTGAACGGATCTGGATGAAATTTGGCACAGAGATAGATTATATAGTCTGGAATAACACATAGGCTACTTTTTATCCCGGAAAATTAAAGAGTTCCCGCGGGAACCAAAACACCTCAATTTACGCGGATGCAGTCGCGGGCATTAGCTAGTATATCCTAATAGAAGAACTTAAAGAACTCCTTCGTAAATTAGGAATTCTATGTTTAAAAGTTGTGAGGTGTAGTAACTATGACGTAGGTTAGATTATTATATAAGATGTATATCTTAGATCGTAAGTGATTAGTAATAAAAGGTATTCAGCAATGATCAGTCGTTTGCCATAACATCCCAACTTCCCCTCATGGCGACCCATGCCATATTTGGGCGCGCGACGCGGTATCGTGTTTCGGCTCCGAAGTAATATGTAATCGACCTGTACAATAATTACTGTGTAAATGTGGACTGATATTATTTATTTAAAATGTGTCGCTCAAATGTCGAAAAAGAAACAGTTTTCCTAAATCAAAATGCGGCAGAGTCAAATAATGCCCATATGGAGCAAATGAAAGCGTTATCCTGGCCATTGGAATTTTATATTTCGCATGGAGGCAGTACAAAAAGTGACACCACAACTGGA
Organism: Erebia ligea; assembly: GCA_917051295.2. Lineage (NCBI taxonomy): Eukaryota > Metazoa > Arthropoda > Insecta > Lepidoptera > Nymphalidae > Erebia > Erebia ligea. The sequence continues at coordinate 9,196,098 of OU785236.1, forward strand.
TAAGGAACCAGGGTCCCAATCATCCTGCGAAGATCGTTCAACCCCTCCAGAGCAATTCGTGGCGAAGAGCAAAATATTGAGATGAATAATTAATAGAGGAAATTTTATGGCACTGCGCCATAGATGGTGGTGTTATGCGTGGTGTGTGTTTATTTCAAAGTGGATAAAACTTAAGTTATGAAAAGTGAGTTCGGTACGACGCGACGTCAAAAGACAATTAGTTGAGGAATGGAAAATGAGTTATTACAATGCTTAGAGGATATTAAATTAGTAAGAAAATATTTAGTTAAGAAAGGAAAATCTCGGTACAAAGGTAATGTCATAAAAAATAAATTATGTGAGGCTGAAATTATTTATGAGAAAAGTAAGGAATTAATCAACCTATTATCTAATAAGCAAGGATTGAAGTCTGATCTTTTGAAATCTTTATGTTTAGTAAATGATGAAATAAAATCTTGTTATTCACACATTATTAATTTATGTACTCATATTAAATCAGATAGCGGTAGTGATAGTGAATCTAGCTTGAATTTAGAATCAACCATGGAGTTCGAGCTCAAAACGGCGTGTAATTTGATTCCAGTGTTGGATGGTGACCAACAAACCATCAGCCATATAATTGACTCGATAGAAATGTACTCGGATATGCTGTCAGCATCAGGTCAAAAGTTGCTCATTAAATTTATTTTAAAAAGTAGGTTGACACAAAATGCGAAATTACGTATGGCATCCGATTACACTTCTATGACCGATCTTATTAAAGATTTAAAAAGCACCTTATTGACTAAAAAATCAGCCACGGCCATACAATCGCGGCTGCAAAACATTTCACAAGGTTACCGTACCATAGACCAATTCGGTACCGAAATCGAAAAACTCTTTTCGGATCTAACCATATCCCAGGCAGATAATAATACCCAGAACTACGCTGTTCTTAAACCGATTAATGAGAAACTCGCGATAAAACGCTTTTCAGATGGTCTCCGAAACGCAAGGTTGAGTACGATCATTTCAGCGCGAAATTATGAGCATCTGAATGAAGCTATCCAAGCCGCCAAGGACGAGGAGTTGTCGCCGGCTACATCTTCGTCAGAAAATGTCATGCAGTTTAATCGTCGTGGTAGAGGTAAGTCTCAAAATAATCATTTTGGAAGTTCGGGACGATTTTTCAATCAGCCAGGTCATCAAGGGCACTATTACAATCATCAAAATCCTAATAATTTTATAGGTAATCCTAACAGTTATCCAAATAATTACGGCAGAGGAAATTTCGGCTACTCACGTAGTAGACCGTTCCATCATTCTCGTGGCAATGGTAGAGGTTCATATTATAATAATAATTCGACTCGTGGACGAAATTACCAACGTTCGAACGAGAATCGATCGAGCTATAAAACTCGTAGTAGTGGTAATCCACATCGAGTATTTTATACTAATGAATCTGATAGGAACGAAACAATAAATTCGAATACCAACGAAATGCAGTTTTTTCGATCTTAAGCATACCATTTTGGCATTAAAGGGCAAAGCAAAATTTTTAGGTTTGTACTTTGGCAATAGAAAATATTATTTTTTGGTAGATACTGGAGCAAGTTTGTCCGTAATAAAGAGAGATACATTACCCTGTAACAGTACACTCATAAGAGATGAGACTATCATAAATGGTATTGGGGGTCAGATTCACTCATCTGGGTTCATCGAAACTTGTTTGGCTCATCGTGATGATAAATGCAATGTGATAGACTTTAATATCAAGTTCTATGTTTTCAATAACATACCATTTACGGCGGATGGAATATTAGGTTTAGACTTTCTGTGTCGCTATGCATCGAATATCAACTTGAAGACAAATATCATCACCCTATCTAAATATGGAGTGGAATATTATTTAGAACTTCTTGACAGCATAGACTATTCAAATGAAATGTTACACATTCCAGCCCGAAGTGAGTCTATTCACTATTTACTTTTAAATATTTGACAGCGGGAAAGATTACGTTATCCATAGCAAGCAATTGGCGGAAAATGTTTTTCTAGCGGGATGTATAGGAAGAATAAAAAATAACAGATTACCTGTTAAAATTTTAAACACTAATGAACACGATGTTCAATTACCAATGTTTCAACCTGAGACATGTTCCCTTGAAAATTATAATTTATGCAATTTTGAATCTAATAATAACAGTTTAGAACGGGCAAAACTTCTATTGAATATTTTAAAATTAAATCATTTAAATTCTGCAGAGCAAAAATCTATTCAAGATTTATGTGCTAAGTATTCAGATGTTTTCTTTTTACCCGGTGACAAATTAACAACTACAAACATTTATGAGGAATCCATAACCTTGAAACCAAACACAAGTCCGGTTTATGTGAAGCAGTATCGGTTGCCTCATTCTTTGAAGAATGAAGTTAATAAGCAAATTCAAAAAATGATTGATAGCGATATTATAGAAGAAGCAAAAAGTGAATGGTCGAGTCCAATTTTATTGGTTCCAAAGAAGAGTGAAAGTGATAAGAAATGGCGACTAGTAGTTGACTATCGGAAACTTAATGACTGCATAGTGGATGATAAATTCCCGTTACCAAATATTACCGAAATTTTGGACTCTCTCTCTGGTTCAATCTACTTCTCACATTTAGATCTTAATCAAGGATATTACCAAGTAGCTTTAGATAAAAAGAGTAGGGAATATACTGCGTTTACTACAAATACTGGTCAATATCAGATGAAAAGGTTGCCTATGGGACTCAAAACAAGTCCAAGTGCTTTTAGTAGAGTTATGTCAGTCGCTATGTCTGGGTTAACGTACGATAAATGCTTTATATATCTTGATGATTTAGTGGTTTTTGGAAGAAATTTAGATATTCATAATATAAACTTAACAGATGTTTTAGAAAGACTTAGAAAAATTAATTTAAAATTAAATTCAGAGAAATGTAATTTTTTGAAAAAAGAAATTCTTTATTTAGGACATTTAGTATCAGAAAATGGCGTTTTACCCGACCCAGCTAAAGTTGAAATATTACAAAAATATCCCGTACCAACTACTACAGATGAGGTAAAAAGATTCGTGGCATTTTGTAATTATTATAGGAAGTTTGTTAAAAATTTTGCAGATATAACTAACCCTTTAAACAAATTAACTAGGAAATATGAACCATTTATTTGGACTGATGAATGTCAAAAGGCATTCGATACACTAAAACATGCTTTGATAACTCCACCTATATTGGAATTCCCAGATTTTTCAGAAAATAGCGAATTTGTCATTCAAACGGATGCGTCAGGAACAGCTGTTGGAGCTGTCTTGTGCAATAAAAATATGAAACCAGTAGCATATGCTAGTAGACCACTCAATAAAGCAGAACTTAACTATCCGACTATTCAAAAAGAGTTAGTTGCTATTGTGTCGGCTGTAAAATACTTTAGACCCTATGTCTACGGTAAAACATTCACAATATTAACGGACCACAAACCTTTAATATATTTATTCTCAATGAAAGATCCATCAAGTAGACTTCTTAAATTTAGACTAGCATTAGAAGAGTATATTTTTAAAATTAGGTACGTGAAAGGAAAGGAAAATAGCGTTGCAGATGCATTGTCTAGAATAAGTATAACATCAGACACATTAAAACAAATGAATGAAGATATTATGTTAGTTATGACTAGAGCGCAGAAAAGACGTTTAGATTTGGACAATCAATTGAATCAAAGTACACCTAATACTTTTAGTAATGGAGACGACACGTGGCCTGATCAACCACAAGTAGTTGAAGTGCTAAAATTACCAAGTAATTCAGTAGAAATGACTTTTATAGAAAATAACGAACTTAATAAATTAAAAAGACAAAATGACGTTGACACGGAAAAGGAATGTTTTATTTATAGTAAGCGAAGAATGACAATATTTATTAATCTTAACTTTAGGACACTCTTTACGGAAGCCGAATTTGTGACTAAGTTAGGAGAATTTTGTAAAAATATAAATATTAATGAGCTATGCATAGTGAGAAAAAAGGAATATGAAAGTTTTATTAAAGATGTACTGAAGGAAATAAAAGATAGGAAGGATTGGACCGGTCCCCGTATTTATGTATTAAGAGGAGTTAAAAGGATTGATAGTGAGGAAGAAAGAAACTATATTTTACATGACTTTCATTTACTACCCACTGCAGGTCATGCAGGTGTGCGTAGGATGATTAATAATATTAAAAGAAAATTTTACTGGCCAGGCTTAGACAATGATGTAAAGGAATTTGTTAGCAAATGTATGAAATGTCAGAAAATGAAGCATAGGTATGTCAAGGCGCCCATGGAGATAACTACAACGGCTTCACATTCTTTCGAAAAGGTCTATCTTGACGTCGTAGGTCCTTTAGAACAAGACATTGAAGGTAATCGTTATATTTTAACACTGCAGTGTGAGCTAACTAAATTTGTAGAGGCATATCCTTTGAAAAACAAGGAAACTGTAAGTATAGCAAAAGCATTTGTTTCTAATTTTATTTTAAGATACTCGATACCAGATACTATCGCAACTGATTGTGGAACGGAATTCGTATCTTCAGTAATGGATCAGGTATGTAAGCTTTTAGGTATAAATAAATTGACATCTACATCGTATCGCCATCAATCCATTGGTGCACTTGAAAATGCACACAAGAATTTAGGTGCGTTCTTACGAATACAGTGTAATGGTCAAAAAGATACATGGAGTCAATGGCTACCATTTTGGTGTTATAGCTTTAACAATACTGTTCATACTGAAACAAAATACACACCGTTCGAACTAGTATTTGGAAGACCTAGTGTAATACCATCTAGAGTAAGTCAATATATAGAACCATTATATAATCCAGAAAATTATCCTTTAGATCTTAAGTATAGGTTACAAGTAGCACATCAGGATGCACGTAACAATTTACTTATAAGCAAACATAATCGTAAACAATCTTATGATAAGTATAAAAATAATATTTCATATAATAATGGACAATTGATATTAGTTAAGAATGAAACAGCTAGTAAGTTAGATCCACAATGGGATGGACCATATGTCGTTTCTGAAGATTTAGGACTTAATGTTAAAATTTTAAAAAATAATAAAGATTATTTAGTGCATAAGAATAGAACAAAGCCATGTATAACATAAATAATATTATCTTGCAAAAAAAAAAACAGAAATGTATTGTTTTTTTTTTTTTTTCACTCGCCCCTGATGTGAGGTGTAGTAACTATGACGTAGGTTAGATTATTATATAAGATGTATATCTTAGATCGTAAGTGATTAGTAATAAAAGGTATTCAGCAATGATCAGTCGTTTGCCATAACATCCCAACTTCCCCTCAGTTGCATACAACAGCTATTAAATAAATCACTACTCAAAAACTTATATTCTCAGTAATTAGTAGTGTTACCTCCAAAAAACAATAGTTATGCAATGGTGCTCATATGACCTTTATGGGTACCTACCATACCCTTTGTTCCACGAATCGGTGATGCGTGTTGGCACAAATAACTTTGTTTGAATTCAATAGACCCATACGTCAGTTATTTGTATAGCCAAACATTTGCATGCACACGTTACTTGCTAGGCATGGTAAGAAGCTAAAAGTTGAAGAGAAATTTAAGGAAAATGATTGACCTAAGCCGGTACCTGAATGGGTCAGGGTGGCCGAATTTGGAGGTCCAAATTTATTTATTTTTTATTTTATTTTTTATTTTATTATGGAAACATACAGTTATAAAACATACAATAGGAGATACAGAAATAATAGCACTTAAACCAAAACAGTTTCCAAAGAATTTAGCCATTTAGTTTCCTCCGTGCCTCGAAAAACACGTTCCGTCGTCGGTGCTGATCATTATCACTAACATCTGATAAAACATCGTGAGGAAACCTATGCCTGAGAGTATTCCGTAATGTTTTCGAAGGTGAGATGAAGTCTGCCAACTAACTGCCAACATTTGGCCAGCGTAGTGGACTATGGTCTTAACTCTTGTAATTCTTAAAGGAGACTTGTGCGCAGTAGCAGACGGCGATGGATTGACGGCGATGATGATAATAACAATGATATTATGTCGTGGTACTTTTACTTGTTGTCCTTGGTCGACGAGGAGCGACGAACTCAACGCGATGCGATATGACTCCATAGAAAATGGCAAACCTACGCGACGGCGTAGGCCAAGGGTCAACTACTGTTTTATAATGCCGCATCGTTTCTGGTGGGAGGCTTCGGCCGTGGCTAGTTACCACCCTACCGGCAAAGACGTGCCGCCAAGCGATTTAGCGTTCCGGTACGATGCCGTGTAGAAACCGAATAGGGTATGGGTTTAATATAACGGCCATGCCCCTAACAGGTTAGCCCGCTACCATCTTAGACTGCATCATCACTTACCATCAGGTGAGATCGCAGTCAAAGGCTAACTTGTAGTGGATAAAAAAAATAAAAATAAAAATCGTGTCGTTTTTATCGCTAACGAAGGACAGTAGGTACCTTAGACCCGCGATACATAATAAGTGTTATGTTTTCAACCCAACCGGTTTCACTTGTGGCAATGAAACATGCAGTTACAGCCACGTGGACGAATTGGCCACTAAAATGGTAATGAAAATTTCTTTTGACCAAAAGAAAGTAAAGTTCCGTTAATCGGTCCAATACAATCAACCTGTCACACAATAGGCACTATACATTATGGTTTCGCACGCGACCGTTTTATAAATTCCGACAGCTGTTTTGCAAGGCACTGTCGTTGCACATGAAAGTAACGCCTATCGCAAACGACCTATTTTTATAATAAGCTTTGGTTTGGCAAACGAAAGAAGTCGATAGTCGATACCCACGACCAACCCCCGCCAAACCTGATCCGTTTTTTAATCGACCATAAATAAGTATTATTAGAGTTTGTCTTATTAGGTACAATGTGGGTACACTTATTGACGTTAAAAATTACTTACCTAAAAAACCGTTTACTTACAAACTTAAATAGTACCTATACATATCACCGTCTAAAACCAGTTCTTGACGGAAAACCATCGATCTTGGACAAAAAGCGGTTGTCTGCGCTATCCTTAAGTACATTCTTTGCCAATTCTAATGTAACATGTCTTATTTTATCTAAGGACATAGCAATTTATGCACCTGTATTGCCTTTCGCAATGGGCCGGCTTTGTACGTGAATAAATATTATCATTGCAAAACAGTTAAAGATAAAAAGGTAAATACATTGACCGACGAAGGGCCTTGGTCCGCGATTGATAAAAATTAAAAGGATAGGAAAGTTTTGTATAAAATAGCAAAATGATTGGACATATTTTTACGAAAATGCGTTGTTTTGGGCCCCTCACTATCAATGCGATCAATGACCCCAAATTTGAAAATACGTACGAGTCATCGTTGTGGTATCATATTACAAGCATGTCCATGATTACAAGACTGAGCATTTTACAATATTTGGCTTCAGCTTACTACAATCTAGCGATCGCTTACTGCCGACGCGACGTTGTTGGTCCCAGAAACTCTTGATATGAATTCTAGAATATGTTTATCAATATAATCAAATAACAATAATAATAATAATAATTTTTAAACTAAGAAAGTGTAATAATTGTAATATTTGTTTTGCTATTTATACTATCTAATCAATTAAAGTCAATCGTTTAATGGAAATTAATATTTCGACACAATATTGTTTACCTACACAATGTCTAGCCATAATTTATAGGTAAGTATTTATCGTTGTAGGCAGGATTCAACTGTTTACCATAATATCTGTAGCAAATTGCGATAGAGATATTAAGACAATAGACTGCTTTGAATTATATGACTTTCTATCAATTTCTTTATTTTAGTTACAATTGAAAATTAAAGTCGCCATTCACAAACCAACCAAGTAGCGGAATCGCGCTTTCTGCGCGAAAGCAATGTGGTCAGTGCGGACAGTTTCTACGGCAATTTGAGTTTCTACGGTCATTAAACAGTGCAAACATAACCCTGTTAAAAAAGATTTCCCCTTGACAAATCATGTGGTAACTTTAACCATAAAATAATTAAAAGATAAGTAAATTACTTGTTTTCATAAAATATTTTATTTGTGAGATTGTACCTACTATGCAGTTTGTAGGCCAGGCAAAAAGTAAAATATATATGAATTACCTAATACTTACTAGCGACCACTCTCGGCTTCGAATCCGTGGGAATTTCAAAACATCCGGCCTCATTCCTTCTCTACATTTTTATGTCTAAGAGTAAGGGTCTAGACTCTAGAGTCTAGACTCTAGGCTGTGGTTTGATGAGTCAATTATTTAGTGAATGAGAGAGAATGAGTGAGGACATTTCTATTGAGTGTATGAAGATTTAAATTAATTAAACTGGGATTTCCATTTGAGTTTTATTTACATACCTACTTAAATTACAAGATATCTCATATTATAATAATACGTATTAAGACAATTTTTTATGAACATAAATTTGCTATGATAACCTATGATGCAAATTCGTGAGAAATTCATTCCATCAAATAACAAATTGTGCGGTTTTGACATTATAATAATTTATCTACACTAATGTTATAACATTCTACTTATGTTTCCAATACTTGACTTATAATTACTACTGTTATAGCGCAGATAACAAAACACTCAATTTAAGCAATTTCACATGATGGTATAATATCCACATCGATATCGTAAAATCTCATTATAACATCAATAAAACGCGACCAATTAACCTGGCGAGCCTTATGTCAAAATCCTCATACAAGTTGTATAAAATTTTGATATTAGGCTGGCTTTTGAAAACAGTTGGGTTATACGTGAAAACTTCGTCGAAACTACAAACTTACATACACAAAACTCTTTGGTAAGATCTTGTGCCAATTAAATAAAAAACGAACAGCGCGCGCTCGCTCCTGATTGGCCCTGCGCGCGCAGCTGCGCTCTCATTGGTTAGATTTTAATGGCGGTAAGTTCACTGTGACAATACACGTACGCGATAAACTATTGTCAGCTTTTACTCTTGTTGTTTGATAAATTGCATTAGTGAAGATAAAGTAGTGTATGCAACTGCATATAACACTGGTATTAAAACACTCGTTACTATTATGAAACTCGCTGCGCTCGTTTCATAAACTCACACTCGTGTTTTAATACCCTTCATTATATGACAGTTGCATAAACTACTATTATGTAATCTCTGTAACGTCAAAAGCTCTCTGAGCTCAGATTACCTTCGCCTACAGAGTTACGAATTTAATTCTTCGAGATGTTTTAATGTCCTATGTCCCCCCAGTGGGGCAGAGGGCGTTTACAGTGTTGCGCCATCTCGAGCGGTTAGAAGCTACAACCCACGTCATCCCTATCCTCGCAAACGTACGCCACCAAGTTTATTTGGGTCGGCCACGCTTTCCTTTTCCCTGTGGATAACAGTCGAGAGCTTGCATCGCGATATTTCTTCTAGATAACAGCACAAAAATGAATTTGATATTGTTGAATACAATTCCTAGGAAGTTTATAATGATGAACCAAAATAGGAAATATGTAAAACTAGCTGATGCCCGCGACTTCGTCCACGTTGTTTACGTTCTTTTGATTACGGGAATCAAAAAACCTTAATCCACGCGGACGAAGTCGCGGGCATCGTCTAGTTAGAAATATTTGAGCATTCCGATTTTTGGCAGTAGGTACGAATTACATAACGTCCGACAATATTTATGCATAATAATTATTATGATTGTAATATATCAAAAAATTCTTTGAAATTTTGCTACTTTCTACCTACGGGTTTTACCTACTATGGAGTTTCCGCTCATAAGGAAAAACTTAGACATTCTAATTTGTTTACGCTGACATACCTACCTGTGTTAGGATAATCATGAACTGGCATTAGTGACTGTATAGTTCACTGACCGTGGATAAGATACTGGTTGAAAGGACTTTATGTAATGCTTTAACCGATATGGCAATGGACTTTAACAATCATTACGTCGCTCCAGCGCTTTAGGTATTGAGCTTTCTCTGGGATATGGTTACTTAATACGCGATTTTTTTTCGCTCTCCGTCGCTGAAACATTATGACAAACATGAATGCGTAGCTTTTTTGAAAGCTTTCTAAAGCTTCGCAAGTTAAGCATTGATTTAGACCAAATTTGAAAATCACAAAAATATTTATTGTGACTTTAACAGATAGGTATTATATTATGCTATCGCGGACTTATTTTTAGAACTTTTTGAGAGGAACAATTCCACCATATATAATATATTGTTTTCGTGTAACTTTTACTATTAACTCACGCGCGCACGCCACGTGAGCTCTAAGAAGAGACGATTTTTTCCGACTTGGTTCACATTATTGCAATTTTCGTTAGGATCCCTAATTTTTTTGAAAATAAAATATACCTAGCCTAGGTTAGGTACTCGCTGATAATCAATAGGTGAAAGAATTTTTATAATCGGTTAATTCGTTTTTGAGTTTATCCATTACAAACAAACAAACAAATCTTTTCTCTTTATAATATTAGTTTAGATGATGGTCATCATCGTCAAACACAAATTATTAATTACTAGCTGATGCCCGCGACTTCGTCCGCGTGGATTGAGGTTTTTCGGTTCCCGCGGGAACTCTTTACTTTTCCGGGATAAAAAGTAGCCTATGTGCTATTCCAGACTATAATAATCTATCTCTGTGCAAAATTTCATCCAGATCCGTTCAGCCGTTGGAGCGTGTTTGAGTAACAAACATCCATGCATCCATACATCCATACATCCACACATCCATACATTCCTAACTTTCGCATTTATAAATTTATTTGATTGATATTTGATTAAAAATATCATGTAAATCACTAGATTTATACGATTTGTGCATTTTGTTTTGTATTTTTATTTTACTACTAGATGATCTCACTTTTACCCCATGTCTTCATACAAGTAAGACTGATACTGCGCAATTTCTAAGTTACACAACATTGCACTACTCATCTTATATATTAGGTACTAGGTGATTTCCCACGCCTTAGACAGAGCTACCAGCGATATTGGTATTTCCCCATTACAAATGAGTAATCATCATTACTCATTCAACTAATAAAACTTTTAGGACGCTTTTGCAACTTTTTAAAATCCGCATTTGTGTTAGGATACATTAAGTTGGAGCATTATACCTAGTTTATAAATACCCAGAAATCGAATGTGTTTTCCTTAACAGGCCGTAACCCCGTAAACCGACATTTTAAGAACTTTTGATGAGCTTTGTGCATGAGATATTAGTAAGATTTAAGATTAACCTATCCTTAGTAGACTGTTGCAAAAAAATATTAATTTTATTGAAATATAATAGTGAAATTCTCATTCTTGCAGAATACGTTTACCATTTTTACACTTTTGGGTGACACTTTTTACCCATATAAATCCACGAAAAATTATAATAAACGACTTATAAAAAATACTAATATGATAAACACACTCTTAAAATTGGACTGTTGCAATTCGTTTTTATACGTTCTATACAAAATTAGATAAAAAAAATAAAAAAATCAAATCAATGTGCACGATTTATCAAAACTTACGCGTCACAATAACCTGTATTTCTTAAACTTTATCTTCTATCTTCTTCTTCTTTACCGGCCTATGTCGTCTATGTGTGAGTGCTGCCTATCGATCTACTGTGCGGTATACCTACAGATTCCAAAATTGACCGATGGCGAGAATACGGCCTCTTAAAGTTTTTATAACAATTTATTTTAAAATATTACATTTGCCATCGTGTTCTTTAGCAATTCGGCCCACGATGATATTATCAGTATTTGAATTTGAAAAACCTAAACTCTTTTTCAAACTAAGATTATTTGGCATTAAGAGGATATGGCATGAACGGGAAACTTTGAGAATAGGTATTGAACAATTATATTGCCATCGCGCTGCTCCTCGAATAGCATTCCATAACACCCGATAGGGACAACTGCAACTTGGACCTATAATACCTATAAAAAACAGTCGAATTCTTACTCTCGTATTTTTCTGTGTCCTCCTCCAAAACAGAACCGATTTTTTTTTCAAGAATAAAGAAGGACTCAGGCCGTATCGGTGTGTTTTTCTTTTTTTGATTATATTCGTCAAACTTATTTGCGGGATATCTGATGATGACGCGAAAATTGGGCCATTTTTTGCAATTTTTGAAGGTTCCATATTCTTAAAATTACAAATTTAACGAAAAAAGCATAACATAGGGACATGGCAGGGCCCCATATAGATTTTATGGTTCAAAAATATAATCTCTATTGTAATTATGCACGAAGAAAACAGAATAATACGATTGTATGGGGGAAACCGCCCTCCCGTATCGTCTTAATACACTTAATTTAATAATTGCACTGTGCATTATTAAAGTCATCAAAACTATGATAATTTTTTTTCTATTCCAAGAATATTTGGCACTTCAGTACTAACTACTATCACAATTCCCAACTAATTTAAATAATGATGCAGAGTAGGAAGGCTACGGTTGTTTTTATATTATAAACTCGAGCAAAAAGAGAAAAGATTTTTAGTATAGGTACGTTATACTACAAATATATACCTACACTTACTTACTTACAAAGGATTACGATTCGTAGCTGTTTATAATGCAACACATGTATATTCTGCTGTGTTTTCCTTCATTGAATTGGTAATAAGTGAATTGTTGAGTGTGTCCGGTCCCAGACCATCTAATAGGAAAGTTGCCTAGACCGAACAATTAAATAAGTATTTCATAATATCGGAAAAAAGATCATTGACTTGCATTAAAAGTGTAAAAGTTTAATTGTTTTCTTTGAACAGGATCCTATTATAATGTTTCTCTTGAATCACATTTCTGAGCAAGAGCTTTCAAAACATCGTAGCAGAAGAAATGTCGGATATTAAAGACATAGAGAGAGAGCGTAGGGCGTTGGCGGTCCGAAGTAATATGCTGGCCCGCAGGTTTGCTCGTTGCAATAGAGAGGTAAAGCTTACTCTATTTAAAGCATATTGCCAAACTATACGTGCAGCCTGTGGGTTTCATATACGCAGAGGACTTACAATGACCTAGGCGTACAATATGACAATAGTTTCAGAATGCTGATGGGGTTGCCGCGCTACTGCAGTGCGTCACAGATGTTTGGGGAGGCTCACACCGACAATTTTTAGGGTATAATGCGGAAAAGAGCGGCATCTATGATGAATAGAGTGCGCGAGTCAAAATAACCCGAACTCACTGAATTTTAAAAAATAAAATATTTATTTGCAATTTAAATTTAAATTACAATTTTCTTATTCACTAGTTATCTCTAGGAGTATATAGTCGAGAAGAGTCGTCTGGTCTTATTGGACGGCCGTTTTATACTGATTTAATAACCATTGGTCTTTCGTGCTGGGTTGGTGCCTGATACTTCATGCTTCGAAGTCCAAGGAGTTATCGAGAACTCTATTGTCTCCATGTTTTGACTGTCTTTAATAGTTTCCTTGGATACCGAGTGTTGATTGTTTTTAATGGGTCCATTTTTAGGAAGCACTTGACTCGCGGAAGCTCCAACAGTATTCTGAATACACTGATAGGAAAGTGGGAAAACCCTTTTATGAAGCACTGGGTGGGCTTGGCATGTCAACTCAAAGTATCATTAGAGGTACAGGTACATGAATTAAGATAAATTTATTAAGTGTGAATTGTTTTATTACTAACATAGTTTTTAAGATATTTTGTTACTAACACTGCACTGTAAGGATTTTAAGGATCTGAAATAAAGGTTATTATTTATTATTATAAAACTATTTTCAGCGTATTGGAATGCTCAAATAGCATTACGAATTCATCATAAGTTCAACTTATTAGGCTAGATGATTAATATAGTGAGATAAGTAAACTTCATCTCATTCAAAATCCTGTTTACCAGGAAACAAACACAGATGTACGAGAAACAAACACAGATGGTAATCAATAGACCGTTCGTTACTGGTATTAAATAACAATATTGGCTCGGTATTAACTATTAAGATGAGTGGACACGATCGGGCAATGGCACACATTCCCACAACTGGTGAGGTGCGCTTGCGCAACCGATATTAGATAATGTCCGTACATTCTACTCTAATGGCAGGCCAAAAACAATTGAACTTTGGGCCGCTACTGTGTTTATTGGTTTCTGAGTTCAAATTTTGTTTTTCATTGTCTGTCGAAAGTCTGCGATAACACGATTAATTTTTTTCTGTGCTTAGCGTTCCTAATCAAAGTGTGTCATGATATCCAATTAATAATAAGATGTTGATTTGATTTTTTTAATTGAGGGTAATCCTAGTATTTGTAAAGGACTTATTTTTTTCGATACGTCGTGGGTCCTATTTTGGTATGTTATCTAATCTAAATTGATTCTTATGATGAAAAAACTGTACGGGTGATCGCAATAAAAGCGAAGATCTGATGAAGACCTTGAGAGAACTGAACTGACTGAAAGTGATGAAAACCCATCAGTCAAATGTAATACGCATACTAGTAGGTACGTGTATTGTATCCGTTTCAAGAACAGGTGGAAAAAAGTGCGATTGTTTTCGCTGAAACTCGGTTACTTAAAACTTTTCAACAAACCTTGTAAGGATATACAATATATATACGTTGTTGTAATTTTGATTACCTATCAACAACTTTTTTGTTCAAAGTTTTATCTTGAATCTTGAAGTCTATATTTTTTTCAAATGAAGTTGAGTGTAATACTTTCATGTCTATGGACGAAATTCCATCTGCCTCAGAAAAAAATAGGTAATTTATCATTTATTAGATCTAATAGCTACTGATTGTATCAGATCTACCGTCTTTTGACTAATAAATGTTTGTTAACGCAAAATCGGCGTTATCAATATGCGTTATGATAAAGAACTAAAGATAGAGACTGAAATAGATGTGAATTTGATAACGATACATACGATACAATGAACAACCTTTGGTAGATACCTATAAGATATTTACTGTTACCGATTTTATATCGACTGGTATAAAACAGACATCGATCTAAATAGATAACCCACTTTACATACAATCACTAAGAAAATTAAGTAAGTAGACAAATACATGGGAAATTCTACGATTAATTATAAGTACCTACTGTGATTTTCTTAGGTAGGTAAGGAGATATTAATGGTACAAAAGTATTTGGAAAAGCTTTTGAAAATACCATGATAGAACTATACTGTTTTAGGCGAAAAGTTTACGAAAAGAAAATCAATCCGGTCTTGGGGATACAAAAAAAAATATAATAGACCAATAGAAAATCGTAGACAAATACATGGGAAATTCTACGATTAATTTATGTACTGTGATTTTCTTAGGTAGGTAAGAAGATATTTTAATGGTACAAATATAATAATAATAAATAATAAATAAAATAGGTAGCCTTTTATTTCCGAACCTAACTTATCTAATACATAGAAGTTTGTATCTAAAAAATATTAGTTTTCTAAATTATGTCTCTAAGTTCGGCGTGCCTGATGGCATA
The DNA here is from genome assembly GCA_917051295.2 of Erebia ligea. Taxonomy (NCBI): domain Eukaryota; kingdom Metazoa; phylum Arthropoda; class Insecta; order Lepidoptera; family Nymphalidae; genus Erebia; species Erebia ligea. Next base: position 9,211,607 of record OU785236.1, read on the forward strand.
GGCCTCCTCCGATTCTCGCCATTAGGCTCGATCTGCTGCTTGCCATGATACAAAAGTGTTTGGAAAAGCTTTTGAAAATACGCTATAGTAGAACTATTACTGTTTTAGGCGAAAAGTTTACGAAAAGAAAATATGCAATCCGGTCTTGGGGATATAAAAAAAAATATAATAGACCAATAGAAAATCGTATAACTGGGCAAAAGTAAATACACATTTCGGTATTAATTTGTAAAAATGCATCAAAATGAAAAAGTTAAAACAATAGCCAACTATACAAACACAATTATTACAATGCTAATTTATTTCTGTTAGTTACTAACTACGCAAATAACGAATAGCCTAGCTGTGACAACGCAAATCAGTCGATTTCGATTGTTCAGCAACGTTGACCCAAGTCGGTAACTGGATGGGTGACCGAATTTGGAGGTTCAAATTTGGCCTTTTCGTTTCCTCCGTGCCTCGGAGAGCACGTTAAGCCGCCGGTCCCGGTTATTATCACTAATATCTGATAATAATCGTAACAAACATAAGAGTTTAAATAATATACTCTTAGTCGAGTCGTATGCGGAAGGACGTGGGAACCCACCGCATTAATATCCCAAGAAAACTCCTACCATTATGTGATTAATGAGCAATACGACGCAGAGAGAGAGTTACTACGCAGATAGCTTGCTTAAGTGTCGATTTCAAAATAATTCTTACTGAAAACAGTCTGGCAAACTATCTAGCTTAGTTTGGCGCTCAATTGTGTTTTTTCCTTTTCCTGTTAAATTGACAAACCTGCGTTGGATTTCCGTTCACATGCGCTAGCATCGTGCGTACTATCTGTTGTTTATGATTTTCTTAATTATTGCTCAAACAAGAAACAACTCTAGTGGCGCATTGATGAATTACAAAATAAGGATCTTGCCAAAAGGCTCGATTCACACAGTGTCGAAGCTAATCGAAGCGACAATCTAAAAACCATAATAATAATCGATCTCTAGCTACTACCCAACATATTATAATGTACTGAATGCACCTACAGAAATGAGAAAAATTCGCTTGCCTTCTTTTGTTTGTGAGGTAGAGGCTTTAATACGCTAAGCGTAATTTAGGAAGGCGCATCGATTTGCTTCGTCTCTGTGCCAATGTAAAAAGATCTCTAGCTGCCACCCAACATATTTTGTACATAATGCACCTAAAGAGAGAAACGAGGAAAATTCGCGCGCCTCTTTTTGTTGCGGAGTAGAGGCTAATATAGGTACGCTAAGTGTAATTTAGGAAGACCTGTTTTGTCTCTGTGCCATTGTAAAATAATCAACTCTTAGTATTGCATAATGTGTTTTGTACCTACAAATTATAAAGCATTAATAGTAAAATTTGTAGAGTCGCAAGATTTTAAGATTTTAGCACATTTATATTGATAGACTATAGTAAACAAACGTCAACTTTGACTTTTTTAAATTAACTAACCGACTCGCCTCGGCTTCCGCTGGGCTTGGATATTCTTAAGACATAAAAAAGTCAACATATTATGATAATAATGCTCTAAATATAGAAATCCACCAAAACATTTACAAGAGAATTGCGATTGAATTTTGTAGTAAAAGTAGCTTACATTTTTACTATTGTATTATTGTCTTCATACTTACTTATATGAAGACAATAATACTATTGAAAACGTAAAACAAAATTAAAATTCGACTATTTAAGCCATATTTGTAGACACATACGAATATTTGACCTTTAAGTGCAAGTAAATAATAGCTCGTTACTTAAGTGCCGATGTTGAAACGCAACATAAATTACTTCGTAACGCAATAATAATGACAGCATGCTCATCAACAAAATATTACACATTGTTTATTTAGTAACACCTTGTTACTGACTTGTACATAGCTTTTATAATATTGTAAACGATATAAGAGTTATAATGCTTGAATTAATAAAGTAAGACAGATATTTTAACAGAAAGTTCAGAGTTGTTAATAAAAACCCCATTTAATGACTTAAGCATTCAAAGTCAAGGAATTGGCTTTTTTTCGCATCAGAACTAGTTTGGAAGAAGAACAAAAAGAACTCACCTTGTAAATGGTGAATATTGTGGTCGACCTCGGGGAGTAAATGCAGGAAGGTGGTTGAGAGGAGCACACCGCCGCCGAAGGAGAGCAAGGTCATAACAATTTTGTTCTTCGATTTCAGGGAGCCGGCTTCTTCGGCAGATATCCAGTTGAAACGCCTCGCCAGGAACATAGGCACGAGACCACATATCATACAGGCGCAGAACAAAACCACCATAGACACCCCCTTGGCGACGATCACGCCCTCAGTGTCGTTTGGGCCATGCATCGGCTCTAAATCCGCCATTTTTTTTATTTTTTAGGTCGTACTTCTCACAAGTTTCGAGGAGAATTGGTCCGCCTTAAGGGCACGTCCTCTTTTATATCGATTTATGGTATCAGCGATATGCGCGTGCGTCGGCTCGGACCGACACGCCTGTACTATAACCGCCGGCTTCAGTTCGTTCCACTCCAGCGTAGCCTTCGCATACAAAACAAAGCCTTTGAACGCGTTGCGCTGAATTCGTTAATTGAGATTTTAGTATTTACATCTATTTATGTACATTTTAGTATTTACATGATAATAAGTCAAAGAAAAGTTATCTCGTCACCAAGGAACTTATTTTGCATTATTTTGATCCTGTTTACCATAATTTTCCAATTTTTTCGTAAGAATAGAGATGGTTTTTCTCTTGAAAGCGAAAAGCATTTTTCCCATTCCATTATTATCTAATATTAGGGATTGATTAATTATTGTTATCTAACTTCACAAAACTACGTTTTATTTTTGAATGTTGCTTTTGGCACCAAATTCTTAGGGAGCTTAATCTTTTTCCAACTCTATAGTAGGTAACAGAACAGCTACAATTTAAACATATAGTTTTGCTAGATCATAGATCTATAAATAATAATGGCACGGCATTGTAGGTACTTTCGTAACGCTACGAGGCCTGGCGACACTTCTTTGTTTGTGGCATGATATATTAATTTGCCAGACCTGAAAATTTTAGAAACAATCATTTCCTAACCTAGCCCAAAATCTTGACTAATGCCTACCAAAAATATATATTATCTAACGTTAAGAAAAATATTGCATGTTCAACCTAATTTAACACAGGCATTGAAAACGTCCAGGTTGTAAAACGCAGTGTTAAAAAAACCCCATTAGGTGCATGGACTACATTAAATATGTTGAAGGGAATTGCAAGCGGTACAAGAACGTAGAGACGTAACAGCAATAGACTTATAAGAAACAGTACAGATATTACACTACAGTATACCACTATTTGCGTGTGTGTGTGTTAATTTTTTTTAAATCCCGTCTTGATTTTCCGGAATAAAAGTTGTCTATATCTGTTCTTACCATAATCTGTGAGAACAACGTGGTATATTAACGGGCAATCAGACAGCCTTCTGTCTTTTTCCACAACTTTCATGTAGTATAACTTTAATGTACCTTTTCATCCCACCATCTCGGAAAGAGTATTTTTACTCTTCGATATCTGAAGGTAAAAGCCGTTATTATCCTCTTGAGGATAAAGTAAATTGAATTTAGAACATCGTGTGCACGTTAGTAAATATCACTCGTCTATGAAGTTTGTGAATTCAAAACATCATTAAAACCTATTTACTTGTATCTCTATGGTGCCGAATTTCCATACAATCGTTTTTAATTTGTTAAAAACTCACACTCGTAACCTTCTTGGTGTACTTTTTTAATTTGCTTTGCGCGCACCATTTTCTTTCACGTCATATTGTTTAAAATTAAAACCGATTAAAAACAAGAAAATTGAAAATAAGTGAAAAACCTAAAATGAGTGATTCTAGTGACGAAGAAATTAACAGAATTGAATTTAATCTTGTGATTTTTTTTGCATTTAGTCATTTCCTCGCTGAGGTGGGATGAAAAGTTACGTGTTGCACTCGAGTGAAAAGATTTTTCACCTCGTGCTCTTTTGATTCGCTCGCTAACGCTCAGGATTCTAATTTTTGAATCCTTCGCTTGCTCGGTCATCAAAATTGAGCACGCGGTAAAAAAACAACTTTTCACTCTTGTATAACAAATAACTATTAATTTACCTTTATTTTACCTTTTTTATGTACCTTTAATACCTACAACATTATTTTAGGGAGGAAAAAAACATCACTTATTAGTACGGATAAACAAGCATGTAACAAACAAAACATCATTATATTATCGCAAGCAATCATTGTGTAAAGTAACCATTCAAAACATGATAATTCTACGAATCGGCAACAACTAGGTATAATGGGTAAAAAATTAAAATCTTATAATTTATAACAATTTTGATTTGGCATTCAAATTATTGAGAGTTGGTTATTTTTAATGCTATTTAAACGCAAACGAAGAAAATATCATACTAATATTATATAATGCGAAAGTGTGTTTGTTTGTTGGTTTGTTGGTTTATTGGTTTGTTGGTTTGTCCTTCAATCACGCCGCAATGGAGCAACGGATCGACGTGATTTTTGTGGCATGGGTATAGCTGAGGACCGAGAGTGACATAGGCCACTTTTTATCCCGGAAAATAAAGGAGTTCCCGCGGGACTAGAAAAAACTTAAACTACGCGGTCGAAGTCGCGGGCAGCACCTAGTCTATATATATATAAATCTCGTGTCACAATGTTTGTCCTCAATGGACTTCTAAACCACTTAACCGATTATAATAAAATTCGCACACCATGTGCAGTTCGATCTAACTTGAGAGATAGGATAGTTTATATTATATAGATTAGGATTATTAGTGCTACCCGTGCGAAGCCGGGGCGGATCGCTAGTGCTATATAAATAAATGCAAACCAAGGAAATATAAATGATAAGATGATGAACTCTTTAATTTCCCGGGATAAAAGTAGCTTGTATATCCTTCCCCGTAATACAGCCTATTACTTTACCAAATTTCATCAAAATCGACTCAGCAAAACAAATGATGATGTAGCAGACAGACAAATGCATTTTCGCACTTATAATATTAGTATGGATTTACATAATCTGGGACGAGAGATCTCTTCCTTTACTTTTCACTCGTTATCATTCGAGGACGTACTTAATAACTTTATGATTATGCGCTGGTTTCATTATTTCTAAGTGATTCAATTAAACATACCTAGTTTATATTATGCCTTTGAATCAGTGTATAATTCTTTCAATGCACATTAATATTTATTACTTCCGAAAGTTTATGCCTCTTTCTAACTCTACCATAATATTGGGAGTGAACCTCCAAAACCGCTCAATTCCCACCCATTGGACTAGGTATTGCTATTTGCTTAAAATAATATTATGTAGATGTTCAATTAATTATTTGGAGGGTTATGAAAAATAGGTATCATATTACCGGTGCAGCAGTAAAAATGTTTTACTGTGCTCTCTCTTGGCTTTAGATAATTCACCTGTAAGTACCTTCGTAAATAATAAAATGTAACGAATGTGATAGCACGGATAAAATAGATAGGAATCGTTACGATTCTATATCAGTGCGTTGCTAGCAGATAAATTCAACTAACGACAACTAGTCTTATATAAAAACAAACATTATTTTACCAACCTAGCATGTAATAAAAAAATATAGCTATAGAAGTCCAAAGTGGTAATGGGTAAAACTTTATTTCAACCATAGTGTCAAAATGGGACCAACATGATGAGGCCCTGGAACCTAACATTCTTGTATGTCTCATTTTAATGCATAATGCCATTTAACTAAATCAATTTAAGAAACCTTGTGCAAGTGGACCTTAGATGGGCGGATTATGACGCCCGCCCTATGACCATGTACTTAATTTTAATTCATGTTAGTGCGGCAAGAATTTGATTGCAACAGGCATTAAGGGCAAGACTTTCATATTACAAACTAGCTGATGCCCGCGACTTCGTCCGCGTGGGTATACCAAGTTTCATCGAAATAACTTGAGAAATGACGGACTTTTATACAAACTTTCAATCTCTATTTCACCCCTTTGGGGGTGGAGTTTTGAAAAACTGTGAAACACGTATGTTTTCATTTCTAACCCGCTGCTCATATACCAAGTTTCATGGATATAACTTGAGAAATGAAGGACTTTCATACAAACTTTCAACCCCTATTTCACCCCTTCGGGGGTAAAATTTACGAAAACTGTGAAACACGTATTTCTTCATTTTTAACTGGTAGCTTGTACACCAAGTTTCATCGATATAACTTGAGAAATGAAGGACTTTCATACAAACTTTCAACCCCTATTTCACCCCTTTGAGGGTGAAATTTTGAAAAACTGTGAAACACGTATGTCTTCATTTTTAACCCGCAGCTCATATACCAAGTTTCATGGATATAACTTGAGAAATGAAGGACTTTCATACAAACTTTCAACCCCTATTTCACCCCTTCGGGGGTAAAATTTACGAAAACTGTGAAACACGTATTTCTTCATTTTTAACTGGTAGCTTGTACACCAAGTTTCATCGATATAACTTGAGAAATGAAGGACTTTCATACAAACTTTCAACCCCTATTTCACCCCCTTAGGGGTGGAATTTTGAAAAACTGTGACACACGTACTTCTTTATTTTTTACCGTAAGCCAAAATAAAAAGTTTCGTTGATATAACTTGTAAAACATCTTGAGAAACGAAGCACTTTCATACCAACTTTCATCCCCTATTTCACCCTTTTGGGGGTCGAATTTTCAAAAACTGTGAAACACATTTGTCTTCATTTTCAACCCGCAGCTCATATATCAAGTTTCATGGCTATAACTTGAGAAATTAAGGACTTTCATACAAACTTTCAACCCCTATTTCACCCCTTCGTGGGTAGAATTTCGGGATAAAAAGTATCCTATGTCCTACCTCGTAGTATAGGCTCAAATCTTGCCAAGTTTCGTTTGAATTCATTCAGTAGTTTCGGCGTGATGCGCGGCCAAGATACAGACAGACAGACAGACAGACAGACAAAAATGAAAAAAATTACAGATTTGGCTTCAGTATCGATTAATGAGTGCCCTCCAAAAAAAATTTTCAAAATATCTTCAATGTACAGAATTGGACCTGTTACAGTTTTATTATAAGTATAGATATCAACATAACATTGAAATACGTCAACTTAATAACGTCGAAAGTCGAAAACATGCGTGAGACACATGCAATAATTATATTCAAAAGACGATACCGACGAATTCCATACGAAAGGTTATTCTAATTTATAATATTAACAATATTAAGATCCGCTTGATTAGATACTATCAGCAAACTATCAGATATTAATGATTTATGGATTGATTAAGTTTGTTGATATAATAATAGGAAAGAGGACAATTTACAAAATGCTTTTAGATTTGCAAGGCTTATATAGTAGTAAATTATACAGTTTCTGCCAATGATTGAATTAAGTAGAGCGTTAAACTTAAGCTTAGATAAGTCTCTATTACACATACTTGGAGATACAAATCGTCGCAGAAAAGTTAAATAATGACTTTATCAATTATATCTTTCTTCAAACGGCATAACGAAAAGTAGGTAATGTTACTTCGTGAGATGTTCTACTGACCGTTACTGTTTACATGGAAGTTGGAAAATAATATTATTAGGTATGTTTTAGAAAAATCCAGAAACAAGAGGTCACGGGGACAGTTTCACAGGGTAGGTACACTACCTAGAGGAAACAGTCATGTTAAATAAGCTCCTGTTTATGGGTAAGTACTTTAGAATTTATAAAAAGTGTCTGTTAATTGCTGCTATAACTCATTGTTATTAAATTATGGGTTGGTTCATTTTGCTGTCAGTTTTGTTACAATCGGTGTTATGCACCTAACCGGATAACGTTCCATGACATGTTTTAATCATACTAAATTGACCGAGCGAAGCGAAGGTCTCTGAGTCTACTTGAGTGAATTTGCACTTGTCCGTCCGTCCGTCCGTCCGTCCGTCTGTCAGAGCCTTATAACTTCTGAATTACTGAACATAATTACTTCAAATTTTAATATAATATGTAAACCGATGGCCTCCCGCCGAATATGGCTTAAAAAGTTATAAAAATCTTTATTTCAGGGGAGCCCCCATAGAAGTGAATGCGAAGTAAAATATTTTTTATAGCGTTACATAGGGTTGCGGTATATCATTTTAAAGATAATTAGGAATAGAGTCCAAAAATATATTTTTTTTTAAATTTTTCCCTAAAATTGACGAAATGGGGGGCTTTCAAAGTGGCGATTTTCTAACGTCCAAAGTTGACCTCTGAACTCTCAATTTTCTGAAAGGCTGAGCCTGAAACTTATCAATTATTTGAATTATATCCTGTACATGAACAATAAATACTAAAATTAGATAAATATTATAAGAAAACGAAATTGTTTACTTTTTAATGTGCTTCAGTATTATTAACAGAACTTCACAAGTATGTCAATAGATGGCGCTCTGTACAAGTTTATGGATACCGCGAGGTCTCAGTTCGGGGCGAACCAATAGTATTATAAATGCGAAAGTGTGTTTGTTTGTTGGTTTGTCCTTCAATCACGCCGTAACGGAGCAACCGATCGACGTGATTTTTGGCATGAGTATTGTTGAGGACTTGGAGAGTGACATTACTAGAGCAACTTTTTATCCCGGAAAATTAAGGAGTTCCCGTGGATATCAAAAAAACTTATTCCACGCCGACGAAGTCGCGGGCATCAGCTAGTTATGAATATCTGCATAGCATTGCCACATTAGCCACCACTCATAAATGAACGGATTTTGCTGAGGCAGAAGCTATCTTTTAATGGACCCCGATCACTCGAAAAGTTTATATTAATTCTTACATTCATTATAATTTATCATCAATAATTATGTACAAATAGACGTGCATAGATATTAGATAAATAATGAATATCTATGTAGAGATCATTTTCAGTATGGAACAAAAGACGTCAACAACCTCTTGGTATAAAGTAAACGTTCAAGGTCAGATGAACAAAAATGGTATAATTAATTGTATTATTTATTTCATCTTATTTTATTACCTAGTAGGTAGTTAGATAGTTAGAATTTAAGTAGTTACAGCAGGTGGCATTCATAATATCACCAAGTTCAAGCTATTATAAAAATTGTCTTCTAGTGCTACATCTCTATAATTTTGTATTTCTTATGAGTAAGTAATAAATCATGCAATCCATAATGCTTGTGTAATGGTACCTATACTTAGTTATTGTACCTACACCTTATATGCCTCGAATTAACAGTAGGTATGTCATAAAGACAAAATTAATATCTATTAATATCTATTAAAATTAATTATTTAGATAAAAGTAGGTATACTTTAATTAATTTTTAAGTAGGTACTTACTTTTAATTAGTATATTGTATGGTGTACCTATAGAGAAAAAACAAACATTTTTCATTATGAATCATGATAATTATTTAAGCAAAGTGATGAAACAAAAATAGATAGATTAATTAACACTATATGAAATCTTTACTAAGGAGTTCCTCAACTTCAAGTAACGATTAAGCGACTCGGACAACACACTAAAAGAAATAAAAGAAGCTTTATACAACAGGGTGCAAAGGCAGTCTTATTGCTAAAGACAACATTTGTCTGAAGGTTGCTTTTACAAAATTATTTTAATTGTTAACTATCTTCTTTCAAATAAGAAATTCTTTGAAGTGTTAGGTTTATAAAAATATTATTTATAATCAGTTTGGCGACTCAAACCTCTGGAACTTTTTGAATATTTTTGAATAAATTACAGCATACAAATAGCAAAAAGTATTTCATTGGTTTTAATAGTAGTTTACATCTCTCATATTCGGTAAGTAGGTCCTTATTACCCCCAAATGGAGCTTGTAGGTGACCAATTAGCGCTCTGGGGTAATAATGTAGCTAGAAAAGCCCTAGGGCGGTAAGTAATTAAAAAAAGTATGATGGTTAGATGTACGCGAACTTTTTGAAAGAGTGAAGAGTTTTTTTTTAATTACTTACCGCCCTAGGGCTTTTCTAGCTACATTATTACCCTAGAGCGCTAATTGGTCACCTACAAGCTCCATTTGGGGGTAATAAGGACCTACTTTACCTCACAATCGAGATGTAAAGCAGAGTAGTTAGCTCGGGTGTAAGCATCAATTGCACCCTCGAACTATAGGCGCCCTCCCTGCGCTCGTGCGCCTAAATATCTCGGGCTGCAATTGATGCCTTACAACCCTTGGCTACTAATCTACTATTGTGATATAAGGGCGGTAAATAGGTTTTTACATACGAGTTGACTAATGTCAGCCCGATGACGCCAGTCGAGGGCTGACCATCGTCACGAGTTTGTTAAAACCTTAACGCCCGTGTATCACACGATATTTTTCAATACATTTGTGAGAAAACTTGAAATGAAAAGTCGAGTAGGTAGGAACTAGGTACTCACTAGAAAATGGCTTCTCACACCCATACTTAGTCGAGATTTTCGGCGGCTATTACAAGCGCGACTTTTTTCTCACAGCTAAAATACCTTATTGTTGATTTAATTTTATTATTACAAATCACTTATACCACTCATCTTATTATTTAATAATTTATAAGAAAAGCTCAATGAAACTTTTAAAAATAGCGCGCACAGATTCAAGGTTTTAGTATAGTACCTATCTATAGCGCGTTGTTGTAATTGCATTTTTTTTAATTGGCTTCATGGCTCTAGGTTCTAGCTCTTAATTATCAGCCTGGACTATTCAGCCTTTACTTTTTTGATTTATAAAACTTAAAACAATTTTAATTAACTAAATTAAATACAATTTTTAATTTCATGAATTAATTTCATCAATCCACATCTAAATGTTATTATTTTTTAAGTTTTCTACATACAAAGTCAATATCATTATGAACCTTCTTTCAAGAAAACTTTTTATTTAGAAGTAAAGTGGCCTTACAAAAATTAAAAAAAACTGCAAAAAAATAGCACGAGGGCAGTAAATTCTGCAAAAAAAAAGCACGAGGGCAGTAAATTTAACTTACAAGCCCTGTTTACTGCCTCTGTAAGTGCATTTTGCGAGTAAGTGTATTGAAAGTAAACATGCACTTTTTAAACTTGTAATTGATAAACCGATTTTCGTAATAGAAATCAGCAACTTTAATCAAACTGAAACAAGGTCAGAACGGCAACTTATCTTAATAGATGGATGATATCAAAAGGTATCAATGTCAGTTGATCATTTTGTATGTATAAAATATAAGTAAATAAAATAGGAAAAAATATAAAATAATAATTGGCACTTTTTTCTAGCTCTTTAAAACAAGAAAAAGGCGCGCGAAAAATGAGATGTTTTATTAAATGTCTTGTCATTAAAATTGACGCTTTTTTTTTACTTTAATCCATAGTTTAAAATGCTTATCAAACATAATCACTAAAAATAATTTATTTTTGACATAGGCAACATCCCAATTTGTAATTTTTTTATATATGTTTTTGTATAAGGATTTTGGTGTTCACCAATGAATTCACTAATGTGCTATTGTTGTAATATCATCACATAATTACCTGTTGTATATCAGTCTGTTTTAAAACTTTATAGTATTGATACATCAAGGGGCATCCATATACAAAGTAAGAGATTTAGGTTTTAGCGCCTCACAAGGCGGAAAACCCTACCACCTACGGAAAAGCCTCTTCTCGACGGAAATAGTACATTGTTCACCGAGGGGAGAAAGTGACCGATTACTATCGAGGGTGTAGTTTGAGGCCCGAGGCGTAGCCGAAGGGCCGCAATACAGGCGAGGTAGGAATCGTACTTTCTACCGAGTGATACATAGTGCTTTATACTACACCTGCGAGGAAAATAAGCGATAATTAGTGATTAAACGAACTTACAAAGGTTTAAAACAATAAATAAAATAAATGTTTTTTTATTTCAGGCAATTTTACAAACCCATATTCAAAATACAGAAATATAAAAAAAAAAAAAACAAAAAAAAAACAAAAAAAAAAAAGAAAAAAAAAAGAAAAAAAAAAGGTTTAGGTTAATAGTTAATAATAGTTAATAGTCCTTAATTAGGTTAGGCTAGCTAGCTTTAATTTCTAATGTATTGTTTTCAAAAAATTTAAAAAAAAAAATGACGTTCTATCATAACTATATGAGTCGCTTCATTCGAAGCTTCACTATCACAACTAGACTACATTTTGAGGATTATTTCAATATAGATTTCGATATCGACAATCGACATCGATATCGACAATCGACATCGATACCGACAATCGACATCGATACCGACAATCGACATCGATATCGATATCGACTATCAATATCGGATATCGATATCGACTATCGATATCGATAATCGACGTCGATGTCGACAATCGACATTCACCATATTATTTGACTTTTCTACGTCAAATATGGTGAAGCTGCTTCTAATATTATATTTCCTTATGGTAAGACATCCAAATTCTCAACGTCCATACCATATTTACTTAAAATTAAAAAACAAACAGCGCGTTAGAAATGGATTTTCATACAGTTTTCTCCCCGCTTAGCACGTTAGAAATGAAATTTCATACATCTTTTCCTCCCGCATAATTGGTTTGTAGCAATGACGTACTTTCTACCTCGTTTTGACCAAAGCAAGAGGGTACTTTCCGAGCGGGTGTAGTATAAAGGAACTTACCACCACTGTTACTTAATTGGTGTAATTTCTGTGTAACAGGCCGGACCAAGTGGGATGCTCTACTTAATATTGTCACACTTTTTGAACCGACTTCTAAAAAATGGGGAGGTTCTCAATTCGGTGCGTTTCTTTTTTTTTAAGTGGTTAGAGGAAGCTCGCAAAGTGGTCCCACTAAAAATTCTGAATCCAAATCCTCAATCCTGATGCTGTAGGTGTACCGTACTAAATGCAATCCTCAAAACTAGGGAGCTATGTAATTTTGATGGTGAATGCATATATTGAGTCCCAACTCCTCAACCCTGATGCTGCAGGTACAGAACTCCTAAGCCGTGGGGATTTAGAGTACACTAAACAGTTAAAAATAAAAATTATTTCCAAAAGACCGACTTCCAAAGCCACTGTAAAGTAAAAAATAATTTTGATTTCTACACACTATGTTGAAGTCGGGCAGGTATAACAAAGATAGGCAAAGTTGACGCGTCAGGCTCGCCCGACTTCAACATAGTGTGTAGAAATCAAAATTATTTTTTACTTTACAGTGGCTTTGGAAGTCGGTTTTTTGGAAATAATTTTTCATAATAGAAAATGGACTATTAGGGCTCTTATTTGTTCAAAGACATCTTTTGTAGTCCTCTAAAATCTAAATCATCTACGTAAATATTTTGATGGTATATTAACATATATTGCAACATGTACAAACTAAGCTATAAACATATACTTACTAATTGAAAACGAACACATACCTACCTAGGCGAGAAGAATAGAATTGTTTGTCGTGTTGCAATAGCAACCCCACACAATACACTTGGCCTACTTTGGCTAACTACAACTCAGGTGTACATACGAGTACTTTTACATCGTAGCAATATCTCTAGATATAAAAAGAGTCTTTGTGACTGGAATATACAGCTCAAACTGCTACTGGGTATAATATTATAATCTTGAGATATTGCACGTAGCTTTTCTCTGTCACTAATAATAGAGGATTTCCAAAAAAATCTTCGTGCTGAAGTTGAGGGCATAACTCTTAAGTTAGTTACATGATATGAGTTTAGTACACTCATGTTGTAAAGGAGAAGAATCACGAATCCATTGTAGGTATCTGTAGCAAGCCTCCTTTAAAAGAGTCAATCAGGACTTGTTTTTCACTTAAAATCTTAAACCTTCGTTGTTCATTCGGGTGAAAAACAAGTCCTGTTATGCGTCACAACCTCGTTTTGTTCTTTGTATTCGCAAAACCCACAGAAATAGGAATCAGAGTGCCTAGTGGGAGATTTTCTTCCCATTCGATCGCGACAACGTTAAATACGATTTATATGGTATTTGTCAAGCGTATTACAGCTGGCGCTCGATCAATTACATAAAAATGGTTGTTAACGTTGTCGCGATCGAATACGTAAAAAAACTCCCACTCGCCCTGCTGCTTATTGTGGCAAAATAATATTAATTACTTAAGTTTCAATAATATTCTACACCTATTTAAAAAACTTTTCCGACTCTATAATCAAGCATGTTTTTATTATTATTATTCTTGACTACTGTAATTACTTCAAATTTTGACTTAAATTTTGACAATTGTATTAACCGATATAGTTTAGAACTGCACTTATTTTTCATTTTTAGTTTTTACGTAATATTAATGTTAACTATATGTACCTATTATTGTGATTTAAATTTGTATTGACTTTTTATAGATAATGTTGTGTATACATAATTAGGGTTGTAACTTGGATCCTGTTTTGAATTGCTTGTATTTTGTCAATGTGTTGGTGGCAACCTGTTTTGTGTACCTTTTTTAATAAAATAAAATAAAAAACCTGTCTAAGTAAGCCTTGAACATGAACACAGCATTACCTATATACTAAGAACACTGTCTTTAGATACTGCAAAGACTAAGGTGGCTATAGGTAGGTATAATACAATGGATCTCATTCAAGGAAAATTGTCTAATTTTAAAAAAAAACTGCACGAATGTTTACTAATTTATATTAATACTAGATGATGCCCGCGACTTCGTCCGCGTGGATCGAGGTTTTTCGTTTCCCGCGGGAACTCCTTAATTTTCCGGGATAAAAAGTAGCCTATGTGTTATTCCAGACTATAATATAATATCTCTGTGCCAAATTTCATCCAGATCCGTTCAGCCGTTGGGGCGTGATTGAGTAACAAACATCCATCCATACATCCATCCAAACTTTCGCATTTATAATATTATAATAATATGTACATTTCACATAACCTAAACCTTGATTTATTTTTAACAACTAGGTAACAGAATCGTACGTTCGCGTCATTGAGGTAATAAGTACTAAATTCAATGATTAGCGTAGATTTAAGATTTAAAAAATTCCATAGGAACTCGATTGATTTTCCGGGATAAAAATAGTCACCTCCGCGGGGATGCAACGTATATTTAATTGAACTAAATTGCATAAAAATGAGCATAAGTTGACCAGATGGGCCGCGACAGCATTATAGACAGACACACTCATATTTATAAAATTAGGAGGCTAGTGTCACCCTGCAACTCCTTGGGTATAAAAAAAAACTATTGCCAAAAAGATTTACTTACAGTTATTCAAGTGAAAACTTTATAGCTGCGTTGAGCTCTTTTTGGTAAGGGGTAATCTTGTGGATTCGCGTCACCGACACCGACACCTCGCGTTGTTACGAAGACAAAAGGTCATAAATATAAATATACCTACTACATTCGTAATTTAACTTTAAAACCTTAGTTTTAAGGTTTATGTTTTAATAATTATTAAGTATTAATCATTATATTCGTTTTTATAAAAAAAAAAATTGTTTTTTTTAATAAAAAAAATAGTATTTTATATAGGTATTCGTTTTCACTTCTATCGGCAGTCCCTATAACTGCCATTTTTAGGGTTCCGTAGCCAAATTTGGCAAAAACGGAACCCTTATAGATTCGTCATGTCTGTCTGTCTGTCTGTCTGTGTGTCCGTCCGTATGTCACAGCCACTTTTATTCCGAAACTATAAGAACTATACTGTTGAAACTTGGTAAGTAGATGTATTCTGTGGACCGCATTAAGATTTTCACACAAAACTAGAAAAAAAAACAATAAATTTTGGGGGTCCCCATACTTAGAACTGACTCAAAAAATTTTTTTTCATCAAACCCGTACGTGTGGGATATCTATGGATAGGTCTTCAAAAATGATATTGAGGTTTCTTATATCATTTTTTTCTAAACTGAATAGTTTGCACGAGAGACACTTCCAAAGTGGTGGGTGTGTCCCCCCCCCTGTAACTTCTAAAATAAGAGAATGATAAAACTAAAAAAAATATATGATGTACATTAGCATGCAAACTTCCACCGAAAATTGGTTTGAACGAGATCTAGTAAGTAGTTTTTTTTTTTAATAATTTAAAACTTACTACAGGTTTGTACGGAACCCTCGGTGCGGAGGCCGACTCGCACTTGGCCGGTTTTTTTATTTCATTGGTCTCCATACCTAAGGACCTATAAACCAAAGTTTTGGTTTAAAGGTCCTTGAGCGAACCTGTATCGCGTTATTAAGGTAGGTACCACTTTGTAAACAAATAAAAATAACACATGCGAGTGTGTACATTAATTCCGCATAACTTAGCATATTATGATACGAGTATGCAGTATCGTTTGATAAACTGGTTCTTGACCTGCGCAACTCTACATGCATCTTTCGGGATTCCCAGAGGTAAGAATAAACAAATCCGGTATCGAGTTTCCTGCTGTAAAATCAGGCAAGTGATATCAATTATTATCAAGATAATTTCCTTCTATTTTAAGTTTGACATTTTTATTATAAGTAATCTTGCGCCTGCTTTTAAATGTGTTAAACTTCTATTTCTACTCCGAGTACCAACTAGGCATATCAACGCTTTCTAGCGGCTCATCGATAAAGGACTATTACCTATTCTGTGATAAAGGGAAGAATAGTCGCCATAATATGAGATGTGGGCACCCAATATACTCGAAACTATAGGCTTGCCTTTAAAACCTTGGACAATCAAAATCTTACCATGTTTCAATAACATCAAGAATTTATTAATGAATCAAATTCCTTTAAAAACTGCAAGGAAATAGAAAATCGGAGAAATCACGTGCGTTCTTTTACTTCGTGAGCATCGCAGACCACGCAAATAGGGTTATTCAGACATAGACAGTAGAGATATCTTCAAATATATTGTCAGATTGACGGTCATTTATTAAGTTTCATATATTATACTTAATTACATTTATACTGGGGAAAAAACCAGTTCCCACGGGACTCCATAAGACCTAAAATCCACGCGGACGAAGTCGCGGGCATCAGCTAGTATAAGTATAGAAGTATATCATACTTCATCATACTAATATTATAAATGCGAAAGTGTGTTTGTTTGTTGGTTAGTTGGTTTACCTATTGGTTTGTTGGTTTGTCCTTCAATCACGCCGCAACGGAGCAACGGATCGACGTGATTTTTGGCATAGGTATAGTTGAGGACCTGGAGAGTGACATAGGCTACTATTCATCCCGGAAAATTAAGGAGTTCCCGCGGGAATCAAAAAAACTTAAACCACGCGGACGAAGTCGCGGGCATCCGCTAGTATAGTATAGATCATAATTTATTGCAATTTGAAATCAAAGTAGAATAAGACGGTTCATTTATGATATGCAGGCTAACCTAGACAAGTATTATTAAGGTTTTAAACACTAAATTACTTAGCAGCGAAGGACTTGCTGGTAGGGCGGTATATAGGGTGCGTTCCGAAATACACTGAGAGCACTGGAAGTCCCCAGTAAAGAGCACTGCCAGTGCTCGCAGTGCTTATAACGGAACACACACTTAGTTACGGCCGACCGCGGGAACGAAATCCGGAAACCCCCACCACCACCATGAAGCTCCCCATTGTAGATACAATTTTGTCCACTCGTGGCATCAGTCCAAGTGTCAAATGTTCTCGATCGACGCGCGAGGCCTTCCACAAGAGTCCGCAAATTTTCAAATTTTCCTACACCGAATGAGACACGTTATTTTCAAATTAGAAAATTAAATTAATAATAATTACCTGGTGGGAGGCTTTGGCCGTGCCTAGTTACCACCCTACCGGCAAAGAGGTGCCGCTAAGCGATTTAGCGTTCCTGTACGATGCTGTGTAGAAACTGAATAGGGGTATGGGTTTAATATAACTCCCATGCCCCTAACAGGTTAGCCCGCTACCATCTTAGACGGCATCCTCACTTACCATCAGGTAAGACCGCCATTAAAAGCTAACTTGCAGTGGATAACAAAAAACCTCTCTCATTGCAATCACACCTAACAAACAGAAGCCATTTATTTGGTAAAGTAATAATTGCATCGATCATATACAACCTAGTCAATATAGTCGATAAATAATTGTAATGTATGAAAGGAACCTTGCGGTCGCGAGCAAATCTATAAGCTTAACGCGATTGTATTTTAGTGATTCGAATTGTATTCAATGTAAAGTAAACCTTCGAACAATACTAAGTATTAACAATAGAGCATCATGCATCCATACTAATATTATAAATGCGAAAGTGTGTCTGTCTGTCTGCTACGCTTTCCCGGCCCATCTTTTCAACCGATATTGCTGTAATTTGGTATAGAGGTAGGTTATATCCCGGGGAAGGACATTGGCTACTTTTTATCCCGGAAAATTAAGGAGTTCCCGCGGGAATCAAAAAAACCTTAATCCACGCGGACGAAGTCGCGGGCATCATCTAGTACATAATATATCAGAGATAGAACGTGCGTATTTGCATTGTTCCAAACTTAATGGAAAACCCACTGATATTCAGTTTGAATAAAATCTATACTAAGTACAGTTCGCGCGCGAGTTGCATGCAGAGTAAATGTATGTGTCACCACACATTTGCTCTGCATTCAACTCGTGCGCGAACTATACCTAATATTATAAATGTGAAAGTTTGGATGGATGGATGTTTGTTAATCAATCACGCCAGAACGGCTGAACGGATCATGAAAGTTGGCACAGAGTTAGATTATAGTCTGGATTAGCACATAGAGTACTTTTTATCCCGGAAAATTAAGTTCCCGATAGAGCCAAAAAACCTCAATCCACTCGGGCAAAGTCGCGGGCTTCAGCTAGTAAATAATAATCTTATATCATCTAGGGTGGGTAGACTGGGTACCTACTTTATACTGAAAAATACCATTTCGCATCACAAAGAATTATATTTATAATTGTAGCTATACAAAGCTAGGGTTGAACTGGTTCTTCAAGTAGTTGGTTCATTTACTGCGGGGGCCATAGGGGAACCAGGCCCGGCCCTCCTAACAGCTTGCTTGGTCATTTTTAAATCATATGCTCATACAGCTTCTTATCCTGTACCAAGCACAAGTTCGGTCGTGTATGTATGTATGTATGTATATACTTTATTGTACACCACAGATATATACAATGAAACACGTTACAAATCAGAAAACAACAATGAGTAGGTACAATAAGGCGGTCTTATCGCTAAATAGCGATCTCTTCCAGACAACCTTAACGATAGGGAGAAAATGAAGAAGGGGATAAAGGGAGGTGGTGTAAAAAAATAATAATAATAATAATATACTTAAATACTAATAGCTAAATAAACTAACCAATACCATATATATCATATTATGATAAACTAATATATACAAAATAATTATAATAGACATACATAAGACTAAATAAACATACCAATAATTAATATATAAATAAATATAAGAAAGAAAACAATAAATATGTCGCTATTAATGATAACAAAGAGATAGGTAATGATTTTTAACGTCAATTTTAAACCTATTAAGGGTTTTAGCACGATGAATACGTGAGGGAAGTTCATTCCATAGACTAGCGGCCCTGACTGCAAATGAACTTTGGAAATATTTAGTCCGACGCATAGGCACCTCAAGAATAAGTTTATCGGCCGAGCGAAGAACTCTATCAGGTCTATTATGTCCTAGATATTTAAACTTATCCTTTAAATAACCAGGAGTCATGGGATTGAACAATACACAGTACAGAAGAGAAACAATATGCAGATTCCGGCGAAATCGAATGGGTAACCACTTGAGCTTTGAACGAAATTCGGAGACGTGGTCATATTTGCGCAAACCAAATATAAACCTAATAGCTAAATTTTGAATTCGCTCAAGTTTATTTAGTTGGTCCTCGGTTAAATCAAGATAGCTTGCGTCCGCATAATCGAGAATAGAGAGCAGTAGGGATTGTGCTAGCATAATTTTAGTAGGAATAGGAAGAAAAGAACGCAGACGCCTGAGTGAACCCATGGCTGCAAAAGTTTTCCTACTGACTTCCTTTAAATGATGAGACCAAGAGAGAGTAGTATCGAAATGTACACCAAGATTTTTGACGGTAGTAAGGAATAATAACATTATTTAATGTAACAGGCGGAAGATTATCCCAGTCAACTCTTGAAATCATACCAGAGCCACCAATAATAATAGCCTGGGACTTAGAAGGATTTACCTTTAGACCATAACACTTACTCCATGGTCGTGCATGGAGTACTGCAGCCATTTATGGGATGGCTCTGCCAAGTACCAGCTTGATGCATTGGATTCGGTGGATCGTCGCGCCAGGAGACTCATTGGTAGCAAAGCGCTGGTCAGTTCGAAGCTGCAAAGCTTGGAACATCGGCGCAAAGTTGCCTGTGTGTCGGTATTCTACAGGATATATTTCGGCGAGTGTGTCCAGGAACTATTCGATCTGGTTCCTCCGTCACCTTTTTATCATCGAACCGCAAGGCATCGACAAGGTCTGCACCCTTACGCAGTCGAAATTCCGCGGGCTCGTACGAAGCGATTTGCTTCCTCGTTTCTAATTCGAACCGCTAGGATATGGAATGCCCTTCCGGCTTCCGTTTTCCCCTCCTCTTTTAATATAGGTACCTACCTTCAAATCAAGAGTGAATAGGTATCTTCTAGGCAAGCGCGCTCCACCTTAGGCTGCATCACCACTTGCTAGCAAGTCTGATTGCAGCCAAGCGCTAGCCTATATATTTAAAAAAAAAAAAAAAATGTCCCCCTTCGGAGCAGAGAGCCGGTACGGACGCCCTTAAATATTATAAAAATTCGGAGAAGGACTAAAGTGCAGTGAGGCAGGGCTGTAACGGAGGCGTTCTTAGCGGAAGCAGAGACGGATGCGGAGGTGAAGGGCCTTTGCCTCCGCGGATGCGGAGGTTAACGGAGGTGGAGGCGGAGGTGGATTTCTCCGATCACATCGTCCATTTTCTGTGCTTTGGGATGCGATGAATCCCACATTTGTTTTTTTTGAGGATTCTTCTATGGACAGTTGCCTTTTTGCTTTTTGTAATGGTGTAACTGACGTCAAGGGATAGGTGGAAAAAAATTCCACTCTTCCCCCCCAGGGGGGATACGTTGGTAGGGACGAGTGGAACAGGCCACCTGCTTCGATTTGTACCTCTCGCATTGTAAGTAAACGTAAACAAACCTCCGTTACAACTGCGCAAAAAAACGGCGGAGCCGGATGCGGAACTGAAGGTACGATTTCTTGCGAAAGTTTCGCACTAACGGAGGCGGAGGCGAGGTTCCGTTACAACCCTACTGTGAGGGTTGGGGCAAACGTGTTCTGGGGTGGAGACCGCGTACCGGCAAGCGCAGTGTATAGGGCGACCTCCAGCTCGCTGGTCCGATGACCTAATAATTACATCAGAAGGCGTTGCCAATTTCAAATTACAACGTCACGAGTAACGACCGAACATCCAATTACGAATAATTAAGCACAATAACAAAGCATTAGGTATTCTGATCACGATCAAGGAAATTGCTGAGTTCGAAACGTCAACGGGGGTTCCTGAGGCGTTGTTTTGGCAGTCGAACATAAGTTTAACAATTGGCTAACTAGCCAAGGTATAGATAAATCGACTCTTCTTCTTCTTCTTCTTCTTGGTCGTATCGCTCTTGTCAGAGCGGTCGTGGTCGTCACTTTGGTGTTGTGGCACGCTTAACTATACGTCTCCACTCTTCTCTGATAGCAGCCTTGCGAGTGCATTCATGTAAGGGGACGTCCATCGCAGCCCTCACTTGGTCTGTCCACCTCATGGGTGATCTGCCACGTGCCCTGGTGCCCTCTACTCTTCCTTGAACAACCAGACGCTCAATAGAGATGTTATCGTCGCGTCTAGTTACGTGACCAAAGAAAGTGAGAATGCGAGCCTGTACAATGGACGAGAGACGCTGCTTGATGCCGAGTTCTTCAAGAATGGACTTGTTTGTTCGGAACTCGGTCCAAGAAACTCTCAACATTCTTCTCCAGCACCACATCTCAAGAGCGTCAATCCTCTTCTTCTCACTTTCTCGCAGGGTCCACGTTTCTGAAGCGTAGACAAATATGGGGAATACAAGCGCAAATCGACTCTACATATAGATAAATTGGTCAGGACCACGTAAGAAAAATAATATGCATCCGCGTACCCAAATTCGCGTTTCGTACCCAAATGTAAAATCGAAAGGCTTGGAACATACTAAAATTATGACATCTATGGCTTGGAATCACCTCGGTCTAGTCACAGTCGTTTAAGAGCGCATACATACTAGGGACAAGACAGGACATTTCTTCGTGAAACGTGGTGAAACTTCCGCGCCGCATCAGATATCGCGTGTCGCTCCACCTATAAAAGTCTTGAAAGTGAGACTTCATATTAAGGATAATAAATATACGCGGACTTTTGTGCGTCTTTAATTTTTTTTAAGAACAAGTGTTTTTTCTAATTCAAAAACTGCCGAAACTGTAGGTAAAGCAGTATTATTGCAGTTTTATAAAAATGTGACCGATCCTTACGTTATTATGCTTGTTCTCATTCTTTTGGAAAGCGATAAGCTCTCCAATGATAAGTAAAATAGGTTTAAAACCATTAAGTATGTAGGTAGTTAGTTTTTTATGCAGTTTTCTGATAGTCTACTAACTACCTACGTATTTATGTATAAGATAACTAGCTGATGCCCGCGACTTCGTCCGCGTGGATTGAGGTTTTTCGGTTCCCGCGGGAACTCTTTAATTTTCCGGGATAAAAAGTAGCCTATGTGCTATTCCAGACTATATAATCTATCTCTGTGCCAAATTTCATCCAGATCCGTTCATCCGTTGGAGCGTGATTGAGTAACAAACATACATCCATACATCCAAACTTTCGCATTTATAATATTTACTAGCTGATGCCCGCGACTTCGTCCGCGTGGATTGAGGTTTTTCGGTTCCCGCGGGAACTCTTTAATTTTCCGGGATAAAAAGTAGCCTATGTGCTATTCCAGACTATAATCTATCTCTGTGCCAAATTTCATCCAGATCCGTTCATCCGTTGGAGCGTGATTGAGTAACAAACATACATCCATACATACATCCATCCATCCAAACTTTCGCATTTATAATATTTATTTGATTTGAT
Source organism: Erebia ligea (assembly GCA_917051295.2). NCBI lineage: Eukaryota > Metazoa > Arthropoda > Insecta > Lepidoptera > Nymphalidae > Erebia > Erebia ligea. The sequence continues at coordinate 9,234,696 of OU785236.1, forward strand.
TTGATTCAGAAGAATTCTGGAATTCTAGTTTATCTTGGTCTTGGATATTCTTGGATTCTTGACCAGAATTAAATTGGTGGGTACAAACCTTAAAAAGCGGTCAACCGGCCAAAAATAACTTTATTTGTTACAATAATAAAAACCTATTTTGGTTTACGATGAGGAATTTTATTAACCGACTTCCAAAAAAGTATGTTTTTTTTTAATCCGCGTTCCTCCCTAATTTTGTTAATAAATTGCAAAATTAATCAATAAAAATTTATGCAACTTCAGGCATGTAGGCATACTTACTTAATAATATTTTAATCATATTATCATTACATAAATTTGGCTAGTCATGCAAACATCACGCAAAGGATTAATTTGAAAACGCCCTTGTTTTTGGTAAAAACCAATAATTAGTGGCGAGTACGACTTAAGTCTAATTAATTAGTTACATTAATCATTCTGTAATGGCTATCAAAAAGTATCTTAACAGCTACTGAAATAAGTAATATATAGGTACCTACTTATGTACAATGAGCATATTTTTTCGTTACGATAAAACCTTTATAAATACCTGAAATATTAGGTATAGATGATGCCCGCAACTTACTCGGTGTAGATCTTAAGTTATCCCGTGGGAACTCTTTGATTTTGTGGTTAAAGAATTTTATTCTCAAAAGAAATTTTCAAAAAATTTCACTTAATGAGAACTTATCAGTACTTATCATAAACTTAACCTAATAATGAGCAACAAGTAACAACACAATCGTAAAATGCAAGTGGGTAGAAAAAAAAACCTTGCAATGTTTATAAATTTCCTGGGCCGGACTCAGAAGTCAGTGATAATATTATGTCTATTTTTAAGAATGTTGATCTTATTATTACTTTTTACTTCTATTGGTATCAAACACTAGCTGACGCCCGCGACTGCGTCCGCGTGGATTGAGGTTTTTCGGTTCCCGCGGGAACTCTTTAATTTTCCGGGATAAAAAGTAGCCTATGTGCTATTCCAGACTATAATCTATCTCTGGGCCAAATTTCATACAGATCCGTTCAGCCGTTGGAGCGTGATTGAGTAACAAACATCCATACATCCACACATCCATACATGAGAGTGATACATCCATACATCCATCCAAACTTCCGCATTTATAATATTTATTTGATTTGTGCTCCTTCAAAACTTATGTTTCACTTACCGTAATAAGTTCGTATTTTTTTTAAAGACATCAGCGTTACGGATGAGCCGGACTCTTTGATTTTCCGGGATAAAGCTTATATCCCGTGGGCCATGATGAATTCTATCTATGCCAAACGTCAAAATCGGTTGAATAGATTGGTTTTGAAAGGGAAGCAGACAAACACACTGTATCACACGTCTTATAAACTTAGTAGATACTAAGCACAGATACTAAGCATCAAGTATGGATTAAACTCTTGGTCGATATTATCAGAATAATATCAGTAAAGTATGTCGTAAAATATAAAGTCCGAAAATCCTTTTGATAGAGGCCTCTTGCACATTTTGTGGCCATGCCCTATTTTGACACTTGGGTGCACAGAACAAAATTTTAAGCAGATTCCTTGTTCTGAGCTTGGGTGGATATAAAAAGACTTGCGCGAAACAGGTATACATCCTTGGATGCCTGAAGATATCAAAATTCATATTATGTTTTTTAGTCAAATAAACTTTTCCCAAATGCTTTTGAACTTAAAACCTGAATTCACACTGTGAATCATCGTCATCATCCCCACTTGGTGTGAATTTCGTAAGAATAAGAGAAAATCGCTCGCATGAATTTTAACGGCCCGTAGTTATTTTAGCGCCGCTCGATGACAGCCCCACTCGATGACAGCGCCGCTCGATGACTACAGATGGCGCTGAACCTGTTCTGCTTCAAAGCAGTCGATACGCGTGGTTTTCCGCCATTAATGGCGTGACGTCACAATACTGCTTTTAGAATATTACATTATAGCAACTTCAAAGTCTTTAACCATTCGATACTCAGATTTGCCTTGAGTAGCAAGTGTTCTAGAAAGTACACCTATCTATACCTTGGTCGTGAGTGGTTATGGATCTAGTTGTTGTTATATTGTTACATTGCAATAATTAATTTAATATATCTTATATATGTTATTGTTTCTTCCTTAATAAATGATCGAGTCTGTGTATTACATATTGCTAGTTTGCATCTTAAAACCCTATTCATCACCACACGCATGTAGGTCTGTAACAACTATAAATAGTATTTTTTTCGGCTTTTAATCTTTTATTATTATCATCACCACACGTCAGCAACGTAAGTAGTAGGATATAGAAATTGATAAAGTAGGTAATAGGTATGTATCTGGGGTACTTCATCTTTTCCACGTGTAGGTATATCTATTGTGATTAGGGTGACAGCCAATTAGCATAGCAATATTTTTGTCCCGGAAAATGAAGCAGTTCCCAAAGGTTTTTAAAAACCTAAATTCTCCACGACGAAGACGCAGGCCACAGATCAGAGAATGATCTGTGACGCAGGCATAATCTTGCAGGTATTTATTCCGCGACGCTTCGTTTGGTAGATAGGTACCTACCTTCCTACCTACTCAATTCTAGAGGTCCTTTTATAGACTAAATGAGTGAAAATTACACGCATATTTAAACACGAGTAGGATACCCCCATTTTTCTAAATTAGTGTCAAATACAAGCCCAAAGGGTGAGATTTGACCTACGTCCTTTATCAGTCAAAATATCAGTTTACCCCTTGAACCGTGAAACCATTGAAGCTAAGGTCTGATTAGGTCTGAAAGGCCATTTAAAAATACGAGAACTACGATGTTGTTTTTATAATGTAACCTTATTCAAGCCTTATTGTACCTACACTTACTTAGTATACCTACCTACATCAATTAAGTTTTAATAAAATTAGTAGGTGCATTGATAGGTACATTAAATACAACGACAATTAATGACAATTGAATATTTTTGAAGTAAGTAATTTTTATTGACTTTAATATCTTTATTAGCAATCGTAAAATTAATGATAATAATATTACCTATTACGATACTTAAGTGAATTTTTTATCAATTTAATCTGTAGGTACTGTAGGTACATAACGATTATAATAATATGTATTTTTAACTTGCCTTTACACAAAGAAATCCATTAAAAGTATGCTCCTGAAAAAAGCATAATATACTGGGTGCGTTCCGAAATACACTGAGAGCACTGAAAGTCCCCAGTAAAGAGCACTGCCAGTGCTCGCAGTGCTTATATAACGGAACACACACACTGTTGAAGATTATGTAAATAATAAAAGAGCATGGATTTAACTCGCTCCAGCAATGCTTAGCGGTCACTTATGTATCTAATGTCATTCCAAATCAGTGGTAGATTCACTCCACGATTCCAAAGCACTTTTAATAAGTTTATTTGAATAAAAAAATATGAGTTGGAGTTTGTGCATGGTTGTAAAGACAGCCAAGCTAAGGCTTGAACTACCTATACCTACTAAAAGTTTATTTCTCATTAGAATATAACTCAACCAAGGCATTAAAATTTTGTAGACATGTTTTATAAAGTAACTAGCTGATGCCCGCGACTTCGTCCGCGTGGATTGAGGTTTTTCGGTTCCCGCGGGAACTCTTTAATTTTCCGGGATAAACAGTAGCCTATGTGCTATTCCAGACTATAATCTATCTCTGTGCCAAATTTCATCCAGATCCGTTCAGCCGTTGGAGCGTGATTGAGTAACAAACATCCATCCATACATCCATACATCTATCCGAACTTTCGCATTTATAATATTTATTTGATATCTGTCTGTGTAAATAAAATGGGTCTTTAGTTTTATTAATTTTCCGCAGAGGTGGCAGATTCAGACATACGAAAACAAAAAGAGTGGCAGGCAGCCGCTGAAACCAAGCAACGCACGACAAGATGGGTCGTATAACGTATTATGTTATATAGAATTATTGCTACAGTGTAACTAATATATATATAACGCAATCATCTTTGTTTCCGCTATTGGGCAAAATCCAGTGTCGCAGCAAGAATTTCATAAATTCAGCCAATCACATAAATTGAGAATTGAAATTGTGATACTGAGCTGATGCTGGTTTTGCATCTATACTAATATATACTGATAATATCATCAATGCGAAAGTTTGGATGGATGGATGTATGGATGTATGGATGTTTGTAACTCAATCACGGCAGAACGGCTGAACGGATCTTGATGAAATTTGGCACAGAGATAGATTATAGTCTGGAATAACACATAGGCTACTTTTTATCCCGGAAAATTAAAGAGCTCCCGCGGGAACCAAAAAACCTCAATCCACGCGGACTAGGACGCGGGCATCAGCTAGTAATAATATGTATACAGATCTCTGTCAAATAGTATCTAGACGCCTATCAGTTGACGCGCGACTACGATCAGCAAGTCGGTACGTGAAAGTCCAAAGAAAACGCGTTTTTATAGCAAACTAGCTGATGCCCGCGACTTCGTTTGCGTGGATTAAGTTTTTTTGATTCCCGCGGGAACTCCTTAATTTTCCGGGATAAAAGTAGCCTAGGCCACTCTAAAGGTCCTCAACTATACCCATGCCAAAAATCACGTCAATTCATTGCTCCGTTGCGGCGTGATTGAAAGATAAACCAACAAACCAACAAACAAACACACTTTCGCATTTATAAATGCCTGCGACTTAGTTTGCGTGGATTGAGGTTTTTTTGGGAGAGGAAAGTTCTTAATTTTCGAACAGAGCAACTGCTGAGTTTCTTTCCGGCTCTTCTCAGTAGAGTCAGCTTTCCGAACCTGGTATATAGTCTTTAAAACGTATCATAAGTGACACAAGTTGTCCTATGTGAAATAAATAAATCTAAACTTGCATACATATCAAAAAATTTCGGAACCGGCAGGATTTGAACCTGCGTCTCTCTGGGAATCGCGCCCTGAGCGCCTGGACCACTCGGCCACGGTTCACTTACCTGCCAGTAACGAAATTTGAGATATGCATCTTTAATCCAGTCTTTTAACGCGACTGTTTGTAGCGACACATTGCAGTATCGAAACTACTTTCAAAGGCCCATATTCGATGGAACTCTTTGAACGAGGAATGACATATTTTGCGTTAAACTAATTTTATAATTTTATTACAGTGCTTCACACACGAGGAAAGTTTCTAATCTTACATACAATATATCAAAAATTTTTCGGAACCGGCAGGATTTGAACCTGCGTCTCTCTGGGAATCGCGCCCTGATTCCCAGAGAGACGCAGGTTCAAATCCTGCCGGTCCCGAAAATTTTTTGACATGTATGTAAGTTTAGAAACTTTCCTCGTGTGTGAAGCACTGTAATAAAATTATAAAATTAATAAATAAATCATTTACCATTTATCATTTCCGGGATAAAAAGAGCATAATATATTGTTATTCCAGACTATAATCTATCTCTGTGCCAATTCTCATCCAGATCGGTTTAGCCTGGCAGGATTGAGTAACAAACATCCATTCATCCAAACTTTCGCATTTATAATACTTATATATTTTTTTAATCTCCGTATCAAAGTGATATTTTCGCATATTTATCAGCAAACTCATAACGCGATACGACGCGACGTAGACCGTGCACTTATCATTCGTTATTAGCGATTAACGAAAGCGTTAAAGCAACAGCTAGAGACGGCCGTTACTTACATAATGACGATAACGTTATCGGCTCAAGTACTTAGATATTATATACCTATGCTACGAGTATTTTGCGATAACACGATCAATTTTCCGCAAATAACAATCGAATAAAATATATTAGATACTTATTTATTATTTATCAGACTCCCATCAAAACCTTGACTATGAAGGTTAATTTCCAACTGCGCATTTAATAGGTACTATCTAATATTATAAATGCGAAAGTGTGTTTGTTTGTTGGTTTATTGGTTTGTTGGTTTGTCCTTCAATCACGCCACAACGGAGCAACGGATCTATGTGATTTTTGGCATGTGTATAGTTAAGGGGGGAGTGACATCTTTTTATCCTGGAAAATTAAAAATTAAAGAGTTCCCGCGGGAATCAAAAAAACTTAAACCATGACCATGACGTCCTACAATAATGTAAAAGTGTTTTTGTTTGCTAGTTTGTCTTTAATCACGCCTCTATGGAGCAAAGGATCGACATGATTTTTTGGACATAGGTACTCGCTCCTATATTATACATAATCAAAGGGTACTCGTTTAATCTATAGGTACTTCTATACTCTATACTCTATAGTCTATACTAATATTATGAATGCGAAAGCATGGATGGATGGATGGATGTTTGCTACCTACCTACTCAATCATGCCAGAATATCGATCTAAGCGTAGGTACCTACTAGATGGGCCCTTTCATAGAAAAAAAATTGGGCGTCCGACCTGTAGAGCGCGCTCCACACCTGTATAAGCCTGTCCTTGTCCCCGACATAACGCTGTCCCGCTTTTCAGGCTACATGGCGATAGTAAAATACGCCCACATTCTTTGTTTGACAGGGCCCGCCTATGTAAATTGAGGTCGTTGTGTCAGAACGGCTGAACGGATCTGGAATAAGGCACAGAGATTATTACAGTCTGGAATGACACGCTACGTAAAAATAAACTAAGTAGTTAGGTACGTAAAATTAAAAAGTTCCCGAGGGAACGAAATAAACCTACATCCACGCGGGCGAAGTCGCGGGCATCAGCTAGTAAGTAGATTCTTAATATTGTAGGTAGATACCTACTACCACAGATGTAGTAAACAGATACCGCGCTCGCGCTACATCTGTGCCTACTACAATTGAATCGGTCATTTCAAAAACCTCATAAGTCACTCAATGAGAATTTTTCAGGAATCAATAAAAACTGTTTCATGCACAAACAAATGAGTTTTAAAGGACTTTTTTATGCTTAATTTAGTATTTGAGTGGTAAAAAAATTAAATAGCGAATAACCTCCACAGTTTATCAATAAAAATAATGAAAAAAACCTGAAAAACTGTTCTTGACTTAGGTTGTTTTAGCAAGAATTAGGGTTAGTGGTGTATACTTTAACCAAAACAATCGTAGTTATCATGTTTTTTATTGCTAATTATTGAAAATTACACTTAAAAATAACCTTATTAACATTTTACATGTATTAATTTGTCATGTTTTAATATCGTTAAGGTACATAGTCATATTCTCCACCATTCTCATCTGGATTATGCATTCAACATTTGCAGTTCGACTGCTAAAAATGTTGTTATAAAATGGCATATGCTCTTCAAGAATGCTATCCTGAATTTGCTTTAAATCGTCCAATTTTTTTTTATTGATGGGCACTTTTAAATCATAAGCCTTGTAGTAGGGGAGCCCAAGAGGGGATTTTTGGATTTACTCGAGCGCGTCAGATATTGATAGCGTATACGCCCTACGTGTCTCTGTTATCGAATGGTATGTTTGTCTGCCGGTTTGCATAGTGGGGTTGGCCGTACGGAAGTAAAAATATTTGTAAAAAAACAAACAAAAATCGAGCGCGTCAGATTTTCATAGGAGATGTTAAGTGGACCCAAAGGAAGCTCCTATTCAAAGGACTGACGATTCTGTACGCTAACTCCGAGTTTTTACATTGCAAATACGATTGATCGACGTGAGAGCTCACCACACCAAGTGTAAGCGAATAATTCGGTACCATGAGTCTGACAATCGGTCACGTTTTGTCAAAGTGAGTAAACGTTATTAGAAATCGTATGACAAAACGATCGCAAACTTATTGTCTCTCTCATACATTCGAAAAAAAGTGAGACAGATATATGCGGCCATTTTCTTAGCATTTTGGCATTTCTCATTGCGTATTTTGACAGGTTTTTGGCAGTTTGACACTGACAGCCTAGCGCAAACTATGGTACGTTTCTCTAGGGTAAAGGGTGTGTTCCGAAATACACTGCGAGCACTGTTCAGTGCTCTTACTGTGGAGAAATTCGTTCCGTTATGGACTGACAGTACCTAGACTGCCACGTTCCGTGCTCTCAGTGCTGACTGCGTTCCGTTTTAAGCAGTAACTAGTATACCTAACTATAAAGGAACGGCTTCGCAGTGTACTAAATTGACGTCACACCTTACAGTGCTCGCAGTGTATTTCGGAACATACCCAAAATGTCATCTAAAAGTTTAAATGTCAAAATCTTTATTGTCTATGATCAAAACATTCAAAAAGCAAGGAGTTTCCAGTGTTGCCACTTTAGCGAGTTTTTTGTTATTTTAGGGAGTTAAATTCAATTTTTAGCGGCTAAAGATATTCTTTTGGCGACATTTGTGTTTAATTATAAATTGACCGATTTCGTTTAAAATCGATATTTAGGGCTCCCTGGGGCTACAAAACAGGAAACTTGTACCAAAGTTGTAAAAAATCAGCGCCATTTTAAAATTCTTTGTTAATTGACCGATTTCGATATTAGGGCGCTCCCTGGGATTACAAAAAAGGAAACTGGTACCAAAGTTATAAAAAATCAGCGCCATTTTGAAATTCTTTGTTAATTGACCGATTTCGTTCAAAATCGATATTAGGGCGCTCCCTGGGATTACAAAAAAGGAAACTGGTACCAAAGTTGTAAAAAATCAGCGCCATTTTGAAATTCTTTGTCAACCCTTTCCTAACTGACGGTACCAATTTGTACCGGTTGATTCCCCGTCCATTATTTCGACAATACGATCGCGTTTTACGTATTTAACACTGACGATCCTTTCGAGTACCACCACGCTAGCCAATCACAGTGATTTATTTCAATTTTGCCTATTTACCGCCAGCAAGTGACACTTTCAAGTAGCGACCTGTTTCGGATTTGAGAACTGCGGATCGCTTCTGTTTTAGAAAACATTTAAAAATAGAATAAACGGGGTAAGTGTAATTGTTTTATATTATTTTATTAGATTGTAGTTTTAACTATACAATTAATATGGTTTTAGATTAAAATTTTAAATTTTAGTGCTGAAATAACGATAAAAATGTGCCAACGACCAATGACCAATAAGAAAGCCGTAATTCCAAAATTAAGTTTTTCATTATTTAGCAAAAATTTGAATCATTCAGAATCTTAATTTTGAAAGTACGGTAAAAAAAATATTTGGGGCTTTTTAGGGCTTTTTGACTAAGTTTTAGGGATAAATATTTTCGAGAGTTGGTAACACTGATAAATGAATTCATTAATATGACGGTGGAAGCTATGACGTCACAAAATGGCGGATTTTGAGTGACATTCGTGTAAAAACAAACATGAGAACGTATGAAAATTTGCATTTTATTTAAAATAAAGAGTTTGTTTTGTTATTAGAAATATATACAATGCCGTATTCTTTTGCCTCCGGGTGCAACCATGTCTCGAGAAGAGAAACCTGTAGGTTTTTTAGATTCCCGGCGAATGAGAAAATCTTTAAAAAGTGGAAAACTTTAAGCCGGTAAGTTTACTGGGTCCTTAATGTTTATACTTTGTAAAAATAAATTAAGTTATATTCAAGTTGCGTTGTATTACTAATTAACTAACTCATTGTTTTAAATTTCAGTCGTGAGGATAGAGACCCTACTCGTGAAGACCGCCTTTGTACTTAGTTGCCATTTTGCTAATGAAAAGGATGTTATTCCATCAATGTTTGCACACAATAGTAGCAAGAGTTTCGAGTTTTCGTATCCTACAGAACGGAGAAGGTACCTATATATTATGTGGATACACTAATTTTATCTTATACTTTAGGAAGTCTCTATTTGTTTGTCTTGAAACTGAAAGTCCCTGTAAGTATGTCTTGCCTGATCACATATTATACCAGAAACAAGTTCTATGCAAACATTAACACCTGTAAATATCTCTAGTCCCTACATAACCATATTATGGCTCCTAAGTTTCTTATTTATTTTTATTTAGCGATTGATACAAAATTAATTTTCCAGCGCTAGAACCAAAAAACAGATGACTGAAGATGTTACAGTAGAACTGGAAACTTCAGTCACAGGTGTATCAGTCGACCAATCAACAGTGGGCCAAATAAATGGAAGTACTTACTGATATTTTGACTACTGCAGAGAATTATTTTTTGCAGCAAGAAAACAAGAAATTGAAGGAATTGCTAGCCAAAGGTGAATGCAGACTGTCTTTCGAGAAAATCAAGGCAGTTGACTTGCTAGTGTTTCAGTATACAGGATTGCCTACAGCTGCTCATTTCCAAGTTTTAGTGGATCTCAAAGTAGATCTGAAATCAATTATTTCATGGGTTGGAAGGTGGAAGTAATTATTATTGATGATCAATTATTATGCACATTAATGAAGCTTAGACTCAATCTACAATATTTTGATTTGGGATATTGATTTAAGATCAGTTCTACTACTGTTCAAAACATATTTATAACATTTCTATAAATATATAGAAATGCACTCTGTATTATTTAAAGGAATGATGGAAACAATTCCCAGTAGAGAAAAGAATACTTTCTTTATACCAACATGTTTTGCACCATTCCCAAATATTAAAATTGTACTTGATTGCACAGAAATTGAAGTAGCTACTCCGGCTTCAATGAAAGAACAAAAAGCAGTCTTCTCACACTATAAGCAAAGGCACACATTTAAAGTGTTGTTAGGAATAGCTCCTAATGCAACTATCACATAATATGTCAGTGATCTGTTCCCTGGATCTTCATCTGACAAGGTCATCACCAAAGATAGTGGAATCCTGTCACATATGGTAGCAGGAGATCTAATCTTATGTGACAAAGGATTCCTCATATCGGACCTTTGTGCACCACTTGGTGTGAATGTTAATATTCCACCATTTCTGACCACTAAACAGTTCTCAAAAGAGCAGGTTCTTGCAACTCGCCAAATTGCAAGAACTAGGATTCATGTAGAGAGGGCAATATCGAGACTGAAATCATTTAGAATTCTCGATTTTTAACACCCAACATGAGAGTGTATGCTTGTAAAATTATACAGACATGTGCAGTTCTTGTTAATATGCAGTATTCATTATTAAAAGAAAATGAACAGTGTTTTTATAATAAAGATCTTGAAAAATAGAGCATATTTTATGGAATGACCTATTTAACGTTAGGTACCTTTTCTATCAATAATTCCAATATAAAGGCCAAATAATAAGTTTGGCCATCCAATGAGGCAATGCTGCCAACATCTTGGGCACTATGCCTCACTGGATATCAACGAGGATTCATTTTAAAATTTTAGTTTTTAATTTATTTTATAATTACTGCATAGTCATACAGTAGTATAGTCAATGATATTGTGGCCGATTCTGTTATAACACAATCTCTAAACTAAACTAAAATGGCAGCTTTAAATCTTGTTCTGTCCCTTTCTGTAGGGAGTATTATGAAAGGGTTAGCAATATTTGTAATGCTCTAATTTTAGTTTAGTTTAGAGATTGTGCACTACAGAATCAGCCCCAATATCTAAGATAAATGTGAAATTGTAATAAATAAAACTAAAAACTTTTTTGATGGTTTTATTATATTTTACACTGTCAATATGGAAAACAACTCCCCACTAAAACAAGTAATTTTATTTATTGAGCAGAGGCACATTCAAATTTAGGACATCAATCGATTAATAAATTGTTCTTGGTAAAATTTCAGTAAGATGTTTATATTAATTAGTTCCCAATTCGGGTCTCTTTCCACTGGCAAGATGATAGTTTCCTTTGTGGTCCATACTATAAAATAACATATTGACCTATCTAAAATTGACAATTGACCCTGTATTTGGTGGTAATATGGATGATTTGTTTTTAATTTTCCTCCAGCATCGAAGCAGTATTTAACGTCTTGTTGGATTTCTTCAGCAGTGTTCATTCTGTGTTTAAATGCACACTTCACCTCCACTATGGCATCATCTCCAACAAGTCCATCGGGTGATGCTACTAAAGCACCTGAGGTGTGAAGCCATAACCCAGTAGGAGAAACCATCTTCTTTGTTGCCTCCTCGAAGAGTTTTACAGCAACCTCTTCATGGTTAACCCCCCACTGGATACTCTTGACACCAGCCAGATTCTTTTTTCCAAGAAGGGAAGAAAATGATGGAGGAAACCTGAACAAACCAGAGAAAAGCATTTGTAAATTTGTATGTTTGCATTGCAGTTTGATTAAATTACAGTCAGCATAAAAATTGCTAAAGTTGTGCAAATAGGTACAAATCCATATAAATATAAATATTATAAATGCGAAAGTTTGGATGTATGGATGTATGTTTGTTACTCAATCACGCTCCAACGGATGAACGGATCTGGATGAAATTTGGCACAGAGATAGATTATAGTCTGGAATAGCACATAGACTACTTTTTATCCCGGAAAATTAAGGAGTTCCCGCGGGAACCGAAAAACCTCAATCCACGCGGACGAAGTCGCGGGCATCAGCTAGTGAAATAATAAATGAAAACGATCTCCGCAATCTCCAACGAACATGCAAATCGATGCTGACAAGTGTGATTTCAAGGAGGGGGATAGCGGACGTACGTACTACGAGGGAAAATCGCAGCCAGTACCGCCAGACCACACTTGGCTGTTGCAGTCCAAGGCAGATGTAAAATAGGGGCAAGATGACTGCAACATTATCCAGGGTGTACGACTGAGCACTTATTCAGGCGGGGAGCATAGATTGCTCCAAGCCTGACTAAATGTGAGAAGCCCAGCATCGGGGACGTGTGTGGTTCGACTTATGACAGCGCCCTATAGCTCAGCTTGCCCTCCTGAGCGTAACAACTGCCATCTACACCCCATACCTAAAAAAATGAGTCATACAAGAAATACTTAAATCTTATTTCATAAAATTACTGGTTTTTACTCATGAAACATGATTACATACCCTTTTTTTCCATCTACCCTTTCCACCACTACCATTCCCTTCCCTTCCACCCCCCAATCTACCACCTTTCAATCTACCATTCCCTTTTTTTTCATTTTTTTTTCATCGACTGGTCATGTTCTGCATATGAAGAATGAGTTGGTACATTGCTTTCTTCATCCACAGCTGAAATTATTGATATAATCATAGTATTGGTAACTATTGACTTGATTTAAAAAAACCTTAGTTATACTTACCAACATCCTCTTGAGGCACTCTAAAATCTAGTGCTATGTTATACAACACAGAGCATGCAGTGATAATCTTGGCACATTTTGCAGGTTTGTAATGCAACACTCTGTCTTTGCACACACATCGCCATCCAACCAGAGTCACCTGTTAAACATCATATTGTGTTATCTACTAAAATAAATCCATAGGTACCCAAAGTATTGGTTTAAGAAACTTATTAAATATTTAAATTATTATCAAACTATTAACCTACCTAGAAGCCAAACAGGTTCGCCATTTTGGTGCAAGCTTTGCATAAAGCTATCGATGGAGCTATTCTCCCAAACAAAGGCATCATGACTGGCTCCACCAAATTTAGGATTGATGGCTAGTATCCTGCCTTGGTGATCAGCTACCTGATAAAGTAATAATTTGATTATAGTAGGTAGTTAACAATTTTAACTGCTGCTATTTTACCCCAATTACTCATTTTATTACTTAATATAGAATAATTTACTAACCATTTGCACATTTAGTGAGTGGTAGTGCTTCCTACAGTAATACATATGTTCTTCATCTTTTCGAGGCATAAAAATCCTAAAGTGAGAGCCATCTATGCATCCTAGTACACCAGGAAAGCCATGCATGTTGTAAAAACTGTTTTTTTTTTTAAATTCAATCAACTAAGTATATATATACTTATATAAGAATGAGATGATAAGATACAAGTAACTATAATATACTGACTTTTGCTTCAACTGTTGTCTAGCTTCCAGTGTGTCAGGAAATCAGATAAATATTATAAATGCGAAAGTTTGGATGGATGTGTGGATGTATGGATGTTTGTTACTCAATCACGCTCCAACGGCTGAACGGATCTGGATGAAATTTGGCACAGAGATAGATTATAGTCTGGAATAACACATAGGCTACTTTGTATCCCGGGAAATTAAAGAGCTCCCGCGGGAACCGAAAAATCTCATTCCATGTGGACGAAGTCGCGGGCATCAGCTAGTTTTATATATTTCCTAACCACATTAGGATGGTTAAGTGCCTCTGTGACTTCATGCACATATTTGCTCACAGTTTGCTGTCCAAGATGACGGACTTCACCAACCACACTCTGATAATCGCCCTTGGCATAAAAAACAGTGCATTATGCATTTGACAGAATATTATTATGTTTTAGGTAAGTATACAGTATGTATATAAGGACCAAAGTTACTAATAAATTAAATAGGTACCTAGATAATGGGGCTGCTAAAATAAATATAACCTAAATGCTAGGTACTATGTGGAAATAACAATACTTACTTTCCAAATGAATTGTCATACGTACCTTCGTCTCCAGCGATACCCTTTGCGAGCCTTTGAGGTCACTGTTTTCCCTCAACATTTTGCACAAATAAATAAAAGCCGTCTTCGTGAGCCGATATAGCTGCACGAACTTTTTGTCTGAGACGCGGTTAACTTGGCATAAATTACGCCGTTGAGCCTTATCACGCCTCTCCGCTTCACGTCGGTCACCTTCCGCAGCCTCCATCATCATTTTCCACGCAAAATAAAGCCTCGCAGTCATAATCGAGTCAACCGTTTATCACTAATCACGGAATATTTTCGGTGAGTTACGAATCCGCCATCGAATGTGAAAATGACGTCATTCTCGCATTTTGAGATGTCAATCTGTGTGAAAAGTAACACTCGGAGTGCCAAAATAGCAAATGACATTAGTCATATCGTATTTTTGTACGTTTGGTGAGCTACAAACTCGATCCGTCTCGTCGAATTTAACTTGGAGTGGGAATGACTCGGTGACTTTTTGTTCACCATGTGTCCGCTTGGAGCGCTGGCTGTAGATGTATGGAAGAGCTCGCATTCACCTCACTTTAGTGAGACGTATTTTAAATTCGATCAAATCTTAGAGTAAGGGTACTGACGTAACGCTAAGTCGCTGCGGTTTTTTGAAAATGCAAAGAAATATTGCCATTTTGAAATACTCGAGCGCGTCAGATTATCATACAGACGGTTCAGCTTCATGTCCCAAACGTGCTGACCCTTAATCTGACGATTATCTCGAGGAATTTTCTTTATCTGATGATTTGAAAAACAAAACAACCTGTAGACGCTCCCCCCACCGGTGAAAGGATACATCATATAACCTTTTTTTCGTTCTACCACCTAATCTTCAAATTCCATTAGGTCTCCACGACGCTCGAGTAAATCCAAAAATCCCCTCTTGGGCTCCCCTACTATTGGCTGATGGAAGTGAAACAGAAGAAGAAGTTTTTTTATTAATATGAATGAATGTTTAATCAATCTATCAATATATTCCTCGGCTATGATAAGTAGTACCTTTTTTACCTGAATCATACCTACTGAAAACTCATGTATGTCGAAGGTGCGAATGATTTTTTCTGTTCTTTTGGGACTTCTTCCCATAAGATTCAGTTGACAAACATGTTTTTTTGAACAAATTTGAGTTAGTTTTGTAAAATATCTAATTGCATAAAAGACACAAAAATGACATTAATGACGATTGTGTCAAATTGAAGATTTGAATATTGTTGAACCAATCACAACAAAGCAAATTTAAAACGTCAAACAGTCATAAAACTACTCCCGTCATCTAGTAGTGCATGCAAATACCTCTTATGTCACTGACTAATGTTGTTTATGCAATGAACGTCTTTCACAACGGTTTTATTTGAAGAGGAAGGAATGTATTGATTTACGTGGTTTGTACCCAGAATACGCATCTCCCTTCAAGGAATCATTTTCAGCAAAAAACGCATGTTGGAAAAAAATGTGACTTATGAGGTTTTTGAAATGACCGATTCAATTATTTTAAAACAAATAATTTTTTTGAACTTAACGGCTTAGGCTGCATTTCACAGTTAGATTTCATGGTCTTCCTTAATTTTAAGATACAAACGATTGTTTGAGAGATTTATTCAGTATCGATTGATACACAAGCAGTAGGTACCTAGCCTGTAAGTATAAATTAAAAAAATGTATCCCGAATACGGAAAAAAATCAGAGACCCCCACTTTTTTGGATGTTAATCCGTCATAATTATGGATTTTGCTCGTGAATGTACGCGGACTTGAATTGACAACTCATTCAAAAAAATTGGCTTCAAGTAAGTATTTAAGCTGAGATTTATATCGCGAACAGTCGCGAACTTTGACTTTGCTTATACTTAGGACATGGTTAAAAAGAGACAGATCCGATCTCCATCGACATCCTGTAAGTTCTCGTGGTTTAGACTCGTAAAAGAATATCTTGCTCTGTCTACGTTTAAGAGTCTACGATTAGAGCAGACAGGCGTTTTTAAAAACGCGTAGGTTGTAGATTATTGTAACGCCATCTATAGTCGAGTAGTTGCAAATATTTATTTTTACTAAGCGAAGCCGTGAAAGCTTTGGATTCTTACCTTTTTGACAACAAAATAATTATTAAAAAGAACTTCGTGTGATAATATTTATAAAATACTAGTGGGCCCGGCAGACTTTGTCCTGCCCTGAACCTCGAACCCGATTGCAGCGCTGCCTACCGGGTCCAATTGTGAATATAAACCATCCTGGGGTCCAAATAAACACAACAAAAAAAGAATTAGCGAAATTGGTCAAACCGTTCACGCGTGATGCCGTGACCAAGGGAAATAGGGATTCATTTTTATATAATATATAAATAAGATGGGGTTTTAATTGGAAATTATGCATGTACAACTGATTTACAAATTAAACTTAATAATTAATTTCCATAGTGATACTTATTAAGTACTAGCTGATACCCGCGACTTCGTCCGCGTGGATTGAGGTTTTTCGGTTCCCGCGGGAACTCTTTAATTTTCCGGGATAAAAAGTAGCCTATGTGTTATTCCAGACTATAATCTATTTTATAGAAAACATTAAAATAATTAGTTTCCAGCAAAATTAAAAAAAAATCAATAAAGCCTCGCATTCACTAGGGGACTAATGTCACGCTCTGTCACGCTAATGTCCCGCGGCTCATGTCGATAATCGATATAGCGCTAAGTGCGAGTCGGACTCGCGCACCGAAGGTTCCGTACAAACCTGTAGTAAGTTTTAAATTATTAAAAAAACTACTTACTAGATCTCGTTCGAACCAATTTTCGGTGGAAGTTTGCATGGTAATGTACATCATAAATATTTATTTTAGTTTAATCATTATCTTTATTATATTAGTTTAGATTTAGATATTAGTTTAGATATTTTTTTTCTTTGGACATCACTAATACAACTAGGAAAAAAAAATTAGTAGGTACTAACAAAAATATGAAATTAAAACTATTAAAAACTAAATTAAATCTAAATTAAAAACTAAAAACTAAACATTAAAAATATCATCTATGCCGCTGTAATGAGGCAATGTGCCCAGAACGCTGGCTGCGTTACCCCGCTGAATAGCCAAACTTATAATATGTTGGCCGAGGTAACTGCCAGCCCTCCGGTCACCTGTGGACTTTGTGAGACGAGAAGATAGATCCTTAAAAAATGATCTAGCATCTTCGCCCCACGACCCCAGGGTTACAAGCCACCAAAGTTCTAAGTATGGGGAACCCCTAAAATTTATTGTTTTTTTTCTATTTTTGTGTGAAAATCATAATACGGTTCACAGAATACATCTACTTGCCAAGTTTCAACAGTATAGTTCTTATAGTTTCGGAAAAAAGTGGCTGTGACATACGGGCGGACAGACAGACAGACATGACGAATCCATAAGGGTTCCGTTTTTTGCCATTTGACGAGATAGAGAGCTAGACGAGACATCAAAAAGACTAGTCTGCTACTCAACAATAGATGTCACTTATTAGGAACAAAAAAAAACCATAGATCAATGACGATTTTTGGACGATATAAAAATATAACTCTGTGAAAAATATTTACTTTTCAAATGTCATGAGTATGACATCCGTCAACGAGATTCGAGGGATGAGCACAGAGGTGATGAGTTTCACGAGTTTATAAAGTACCTAATTATTTCATTTTTATTAATATCACAGCTGTTTAACAACTTCCGTTTTATTCGTCCAAGATCCTGTTACTGGAACACATGCGCGCATGACAATCACAGAGAAATTCAATGCGCATAGTCAAAACGTTGCGCATTTCGTAGGCTAACCTCATCGAGTCGATATATCGCCGAGGGTTTGTGGCAAAGAAAAGAAAGCCTTTCACCTCTCCGTTGTGCTATATTTTAGTGCTTAGTGTGTGTTCTCTAAGTGACTTCAGGAGGATTTCCACCAAATAAACCGCTTCCACAAATTACCAAGTAAGTTTTATATTTTCTCTCACTGATGTCGCATCTAATGTAATAATAATTGTAATCAATAATTAATTTGTTGATTGACCTTAACTTTCAAAAGTTCATTTCAGTTGGGGTATAAAAAAAATTCTGCTGGTCGTAATAAAGTGACATCATAGCTGATTAATCTCCTGACGTCAGAATATTTACTTTTGTATACAAGTACTGCATTTATCGAAAACTCTTTCCCCAGTAGGTACCTAACAATTTTCCCCTCGTGAGTAAAATTATTTTTGTATAAGTAAGTAATATCTTCACTTTATTTATTTATGAAACACCCACCAATAATTTGTCCACAGGTTTTTTTACTTACTCCTTAGGAACCCTTTGATTGACCAAATTAAAAGTAACCTATGAGCTATTTTGTGGCACTGCATAGCCTCAGGGATGATAGGCTATCTCTGTACCAAAATTGTAACATAGGTACCTACTTTCACATTAAGTATAATATTAGGTACTTAGTATGGATTAAACATTCAAAACCATATTTGATACAAATCAAACTTAATTTTCCAACTACTTAAATCATGGCCTAACTTATTCTTTGATTAATGAAATTGTGAATTAATTTTTTTTAAAAGAGCAACCGCCGAGTTTCTTGCTGGTTCTTCTCGGTAGGAATGGCATTCCAAACCAGTGGTAGATTCACTCGACGATTCAAAAGTACTTGTAAAAGTTTATTTGAATAAAAAACATTTGAATTTTGAATTTTGAATTCTTTGGTCAAGGTAGCTGGCAGCTCTTGGATACCCAGTAGACTCAATAACCTTTTTTTTAAATTTCATCAAAAAACACAAGCCTCTGGGCTGTGGAGCCCAGAGGCTTGTGTGTTTTTACACAAAAGCCTTTTTTTAAAATATTATACTCTATATCAAGGTTGAGATCCTTGGGCATCTCATTCCACACAATAAAACTAATTCCACAATTGTGGTCTTCAGCTGGTGCCAATATAAATTACTAGCTGATGCCTACAACTTTGTCCGCGTGGTTTAAGTTTTTTTGATTCCTGTCTAGTAGTTTTAGTGTAATGCGAGACAGGCAGATAGACAATAAAACGGCTCTATATTACTTTAGTATTAAGCTTCCTCCAAAAAAGTTTTTAAAACAATATTTAAGCAATGGACAGCAATTGTCCAGGTTTCAGTTTTTTGTAAGTATAGATTAGCTACATGTAAACTCTACCATGTTGATTACACATTTACATTTTGAGGTCACTGTTCTGCAACTAATAATAATTATTATGAATCATGCAGTCTTATTTGGTGGTGAGTACTTACCTACACATTAATGTGCCCAGTATCATTCAAAAACTTTAATAATTCACAAATTAGGTGTGCTGAATCATTTTTGTCGATAAGTATATTTAAACATTTATGTGGTTTATATAGATATATACAGATAATATTATGTAGTTGCAGATATAATTTTCGTATTATGGGAATTACTGTTCATTTCATGACATGACCTTCCAATAGTGATCAAACCCGGTAATTAGTCAATCTCAATATTTTTTATTAATTGCCCACATTTAAGAACTATGAATTTGATTATTTATTAGATGACACAGTGTTTCCTTTTTAATATTACTTATCAAAGTTCATCTAAATCTGTTGAACAGATGGATCGTGAAAGCCTAGCAGACAGACGGACCAACTTTTTCACATTTATATTACTATAGACTAAGGATTCCTTATTCTAGGCCTCACTTATCTCTGTTCTAGGGCTAACAGATCATTTATATAGATCACTAGATGACGCCCGCAATTTCGTCCATGTGGACTAAGGTTTTTTAATTCCTGCAGCAGGGCTAGCATGGGCCGGAGATAAAAATTTTATCCCCCGATTTTATCCACTGACAAGAGATAAAATTAACTTAGCCACTTCTCAGAGCACGGCAACAGGGGAGAGGAGAAGTTTATCCCCGTTTGACATTTCACGGGGACTCGGGGGATTATTTATCCACCGTTATTTAGCGTTTTTATTTATTTATTTAGGAAAAAAAATTTTATCCTTTCCTCGGGGAGAAAATTGTCTCGGCCCATGCTAGGGGGGCAGGAACTATGTAATTTTCGAGGATAAAAAGTAGCCTATGTACTTCCCCGGGATGTAACCTATCTCTTTACCAAATTTCATCAAAATTGGTTGAACAGGTGAGCCATGAAAGTGTAGCAGACAGACAGACATACTTTCGCATTTATAATATTAGTAAGTATGGATTTTGTTTACCAACTAGGACAATCCCCTAGTAGTTAGGTAAGTAGTTAGTTACAGACGGTAAGATGTTGGATCTTGGCTGGATCTTGTGGCACAAGTGGCTAAAGTACGAGCAACGAGCACGAGAACAGGTCAAGTATTCTTGTCTGCTCCCTCTATAAGAAAATTATAATCTTGTTGTTTCTTACTACTAGTAGGTAACTAGTCACTATTAGTAACGAGTCTTAATTTGGATAGTATGAACTTAACTTACTCCAAATCCACTCCAAAAGTAACAAAACAAACATAAAAGTTTAACAAACTCCAATCCAAAAGTATTTATTGTATACCCAATCATACCTATTTCTTAAAGAATTAAGATTTTAAAGACCCAAATAAGCTAATATTAGTCAAAATAGATGTTGTATTTATGTATTGCCTTAAAATAAAAGCTTTCCAAACGTTGCAAAATTTTCATTAAAAGTATTTTCCAAATAAAAGTATTTTTCCTACCTATTTTTAAGTATATTATTAAGCATATACTTATATGCCTAAAACCTAAGCCATAGAAATATAATTTTACACGAATTCAGCTGATATATTGATGAAATCAAATTAAGGCCATTTTCGCGATTTTGTAGAACTTGCTTGAAGTGGAATGCTTCAGCTGGTTCAGAGTTCAGACCATCATTTTGTTGAGCGGCCGTCTCTTGGCAGTAGGCTCTCTTTCATACGTATAGCGTTTTTCCGACAGAACACGTGAGTTTATCCGGATATTATGTATATAGACCAGGGTCGATAATTTTTAAAACCAAAAAAAATAATAGTAGGATGAAACCCATTAGAAAAGGAGGGGAATATTATAAAAATGAAAGGAAAAATAATTTACGGGCGATCTGAGGTCGGGAAGGGGATGGGGGGGGGGGGTTTTAAGGGTAAAAAACGGTTTTTCTCGATTTCCGGCAAAACTAAAAGTCCTATCGAAAAAAGTCAAATGGCAAAGTTGTAGGTAATAAAAAGATCTAAAACTTTTGTATTTACACTTTTTTCACATAACCTCAAAATTTATGTGAAAAATTCAAAAAACCAAGTTTTTGATTTTTTATTTTTATCTTTTACAAATAATTTTTTTTTTTAACGAAATTTGGTGAAAACTTACCTTTTTATGTCCCAAATACGCTGTAATTTATTTGAGTAAAAATATTTATTTTTTCACCTTATTTTGAATTAATATCGAAAAAGCACCCTAATTTTCAATCGAAAATTCACCCGTCAAAATATCAGCTTTTTTCAAAAAGTTGGTATGTTTTCTGTTCGTTGAAATCTCTACTTTCCGATGGTGAAAAAAAATATATATGTTACTATAGTAAATCTTCTCAGAAAATGCAAAAATCGAAAATTGAAAACTCGAATTCGAAATTTTTTTTTTAATTATTATAAATCATTTTGAGCTATTTATTAAAATTTACACTTTCATTACTCGAAAAACGTTAGATTACATAAATATTAATTTTATTAACTTATTTGTTTGTTAATTATAGTAGTATATTTTGATTTGCAATTTTTTTTTTATCAATTTAACATGTAATCTAACGTTTTTCGAGTAATTAAAGTGTAAATTTTAATAAATAGCTCAAAATGATTTATAATAATTAAAAAAAAAATTTCGAATTCGAGTTTTCAATTTTCGATTTTTGCATTTTCTGAGAAGATTTACTATAGTAACATATATATTTTTTTTCACCATCGGAAAGTAGAGATTTCAACGAACAGAAAACATACCAACTTTTTGAAAAAAGCTGATATTTTGACGGGTGAATTTTCGATTGAAAATTAGGGTGCTTTTTCGATATTAATTCAAAATAAGGTGAAAAAATAAATATTTTTACTCAAATAAATTACAGCGTATTTGGGACATAAAAAGGTAAGTTTTCACCAAATTTCGTTAAAAAAAAAAATTATTTGTAAAAGATAAAAATAAAAAATCAAAAACTTGGTTTTTTGAATTTTTCACATAAATTTTGAGGTTATGTGAAAAAAGTGTAAATACAAAAGTTTTAGATCTTTTTATTACCTACAACTTTGCCATTTGACTTTTTTCGATAGGACTTTTAGTTTTGCCGGAAATCGAGAAAAACCGTTTTTTACCCTTAAAACCCCCCCCCCCCATCCCCTTCCCGACCTCAGATCGCCCGTAAATTATTTTTCCTTTCATTTTTATAATATTCCCCTCCTTTTCTAATGGGTTTCATCCTACTATTATTTATTTTCACTTTTTATTATTTTTAAAGGCTTCTACCCTGGTCTAATAGTGACAGTTGTCCTGTTATCATACGTACAACTATCCTGAGTTTGGCTCGGTTGAGTTGCAGAAGTTTTTAGTTAGTCGTTTATTGGGGCTAGGTATCGCCTCCTTTGTTTGTCTGCAGTCTGTAGTGTTTGCCCATAGTTCGGCATGTGTACTTAGCTAAGGTTTGTTTTCTTAGCCAGGTTTTGTATTCACTGAAGGGTATCGGGAGGATCGGATCGGGTCCCGCTACCTTCAGGTTTGAGGCTCGTCGTCCAAGAAATCCTTTTGCCGACTTTATAAAAATAATTAGACGAGAGTTTCTTAAGATGTTTTTAAAAAGCTTTTTGCTAAATTACACAATTCTAACTCAAAGGTTAATTATGCTAATCTGAGGGGTGGCTCGAACCTTCGCAAGTCTAATCTTGTTGAGAAGCCGAAAATCTTTAAACAGGATTATCTTAACAGCGTTGGGTAAATGAACGCTTATAAAAATTATAACTTTGTTTGGAGGAAAAAGGAGTTTTAGAATCAATCGTCACTTTGGAAAATATTAATCAACTGACGATCAAAAAGTATCCTTGAACAAATTCTTCTTCTTTCCTTTTGGCTTTTATTAGTCAGTGCCAAATGAGCATGGATTTAGTTTTAGATGCAAATTCGCAGTTATCATCTACCTGGTGGTTTGTAGGATTTACAAAATAGATACTTAAATCTAAATGACTTAAGATAGAGCTACCGGAAGATTAAAGATCTTATTGTGTTTCTTGGAAAAATAAATAGGTAGGTACCCAATGTTTCTCATGAACTCGTAACATAATATAGGTACATGACCTTACTTTTTCTCCTACACCA
The DNA here is from genome assembly GCA_917051295.2 of Erebia ligea. NCBI lineage: Eukaryota > Metazoa > Arthropoda > Insecta > Lepidoptera > Nymphalidae > Erebia > Erebia ligea. The sequence continues at coordinate 9,258,404 of OU785236.1, forward strand.
AACATTACGTCTGGCCTTGATTTGTTGAGTCATAGAGGAAATTACTTGATTATCTTCTCGTATAGGTATAAAAATGAAATTATTGCTGTTCGTTGGTTAGATTTGATGGAATTTTTTGTGTGCGTGTCAGTAGGTCCCGGGATGGTTAATATTCACCATAGAGCCCGGTAGGCGCTGCAATCAGGTTCTAGGTTAAGGGCATGACAACGTCAGTCGGGCAACTAGTAGGTACCTATTCTGTGCTAGTACATTCCTTTTTTCCCTCATAATCTCTTACCACTTTGGCACTATCAGCGAAATAAGTAAGACAAATTGTGAGACAAAATGGGCAAACGGATAGAGTCGCAGTGCGGGTGACAAGTTATTTTTAATAATGTTGATAGAGCTACAAACAACAGAGAATTACTAATCGGGAATAAATGAAACTGATTAATTAGTAGTTAAAAACATAAAAAAATGATATTTGGAGCAGTAACTACTTAGTAGTAAAGTACTAATTGCAGCAGGTTGCTTATAAAATATTCTACCAAACGTAACCTAATACTTAACTTATCTATACTAATATTATAAAGACGTTAATCTTGTGAGTTTGTGAGGTTGTAGAGGGTAATCTCTGGATCTACTGAACCGATTTTGAAAATTCTGGTACTTACCAATAGAAAGCCACATTATTTGTGAGTGTCATAGACTATAAAATATTAACCCGAAAAATTAGGGAGTTCCCGTGGGTTTTTAAAAAACTTATTCCACGCGGACGAAGTCGCGAGCATCTGCTAGTAGTTAATCCATTTCTAGAGCAGATGGAATTTGGTTCATATAGGCACGAAATAATTAGGTACTGTTTCATTTAAGTAAGGTGTTACTTATGTAATTCGAAAAATATAGATTGCTTGCAACTTAAATTTTACAAAGTTTGTTAAAATAACCGAGCTATTGAGTAAAAACAATCATCCATTTTTCCACCTTTTTTTGTGGACTAGGTACATAGTTATAATTACGTACAACTCATAAAAACATCGCCTCAAGCTCCGAGGCGTCAAATTATATGCTGATAAACTAACAACCCTCTAGCGCTAGCCTATTGTTTCGACTTTTAAATAATACACGTGGATATAACATAGTAATTAATATTTTAATGTAGGAATGAGATTCTTACTTATTTTTTTTTTTCAATATCAGGTTGGAAAATAAACTTTGAAAGCGAGAGTTTGAAATTAGGCCTTACCTGTCACGCTAACCTCCAAGAAACGTGACGACAACTATATTACGGTCAAACACGCAGGTTTACTTTGCTAAATAAAATTAAGTACTTTTATGTGTATATAAAAAAGGGGCTAAGTAAATATTTCATATTATACTTGTTAGTTTCGGTGAAAACACCGTTACATTCTATACCTACCTGGCAGCATTTCAAAAAGATGTTCAAGTAGGCTAGCTATTGAAATCTCGATCCGGTCTCTCACTAAGGCCTCAAAGAGTAAGATAGGTACTTAACCAATTCAATTCTTTTACAATGGGCTTTCAATAGATTCGGTTCCATTTAGGGTCATATTTAGGTCATACAATTCTGAATGTAGTATGTAGAAGTCGTACACAGCTGCATTATTTAAAATACAATTGCTTAACCTCCTCGCTTCGCGCGTCCGTTCCCTATTATTATAACTACTGATGATCGTGGCTCCTTTCTGAAGACACTCTTCATGGTGTTCTTCTACCGCAAGAATACCATACAGAGTATATATATGTATCAACGGTGCTTATCTAATTCCATGATTTGTAAGTTCTGCCGAGAGACAAGCACAGTATACTAAACTACATAGTTATTATGTGCCGGAGTCAAGAACCTACCTTGGCCTGGTCTGTCCAACATCTCGGGATATGTCTTCGTGGCCTCGATCCTTCAACCTACCCTGTGATCATGAGCTTTTTAATGCTGATCACATATTAGGCTAAGTGGCGGAAATACTGGGGTGTTTTCCGCTAATGGTCGATTGCTTAAATCTATCTATACTAATATTATAAATGCGAAAGTTTGGATGGATGGATGGGTATGTATTGATGGATGGATCATTGTTACTAAATCACGCCAGAACCGCTGAACGGATCTGGATGAAATTTGGCACAGAGATAGATTATCTGCCTGATATAGCCTGGAATAACACATAGGCTACTTTTTATCCTAGAAATTAAAGCGTTCCCGCGGGAACCGAAAAACTTCAATCCACGCAGACAAAGTCGCGGGCATCACCTAGTAGTTATTATATGCCAGAGTCAAGAACCTACCTTGGCCTGGTCGGTTCAACATCTCAGGCTACGTCTTGATGGCGCCTTTCCTGTGATCATGAGCTTTTTAATGCTGATCACATCTTTGGCTAAGTGTCCGAAATACTGGGGTGTTTTCCGCAAAAGGTCGTTTGCTTAATTAATACCTAACCAATTAAAACTACTAAGTAGCCTATATACACAGCCAGACACTTGCCTAATCGTTGTTTTTATAGCTATTTTCACATGTATAGCTAGCGATTGTTAATTAGGTACCTACCTAGGTAAGTACCTACTAGTTAGTCAAAAAATGATTTACGCATGGGACCATACTGCCAACGCTTAAAGCCATATTGTGGCCAATTCTGTATAACACAAACTCTAAACTAAACTAAAATGGCAGCTTTAAATCTAGTTCTGTCCCTTTCCGTAGGGAGTATTATGAAAGGGTTAGCAATATTTGTAATGCTCTAATTTTAGTTTAGTTTAGAGATTGTGCACTACAGAATCAGCCCCATTGTTTCATTATTGTTGACTTTCGTGATTTAGAATTATAATCCTTATTTCAGGATCGTCAAGGTACGTGACATCAAACTGTCATTTTTAGTATTGTAACTAACCTGACGGGGTCCCTAAGAATCTACACCTTACTCTACCTATAAAATTCAATATCTCTTTAAAATGGCACGTGAATCATCCAGCAGTAAGACCCTCATAATGTTGCGTCCATAATAAACCAAGATCTTTTAGAGTTTCGGAAGCCTCCAGTTCAACCATCCCAACGACTTGCTTATATACCGATCTAGATGTAATAGTGACGTGTTCAAGTTTTAAATAATTTATAAACGCTTTCAAGTATTGATTTAATGTAAAGTAAATGGTGATTGGTAGCTCCACCCCGCTCACCAATGATAGGCTTCGGCCCTCTCTTGGTATCCCATGAGGCATTAGTCATCGACTAATAGGTCTCATAAGTATACCAAAAGGCAGCAGCCTCCCCTCCTTAAACCACTAGGCCACCATTTGGGGAAATAGCGCGACGTATGCAAGCATACTTTAATTTAGTTAAATACAACGCGGAAACCACCATGGGTAGTAGGACGTCGTTCGTACGTTACATAGGTTGTGAGCCAATGTGACGCAGCATAGGTCGTGAATCTATGCATTTACAAGTAACATAGGTTGTGAGTCTATGGAACCGTAAATAGTATAGTAGCACAGGTTGTGAATCCATGCAACTATGAATAAGTGTCGAGGCTGAGTCAGGCGTAGTGCAAAACATAGTTAGATATCCGGCATCTCACGTGTGATCCAACCTTCGGTAATAATAAACAGCGTCCTATCAACCATGGTTAGTTGTCGTTCGAATGTAACGATAGTTACGGGTTTACATAATGTAAGCATAAGTAATCGCATGGCAGAGTCAGGTGTACTGCAGAACATAGTAATGCACTTGAAGTACATTGCGCACAGAGAGCAAGCTCTCTGGTTCAACAACAAACCAATCCCATCCAAACGTCCAACTAGGTAGACATCAAGACAGAACCAGCCGTGCTGAGGCATCGCCGAAGCGATATAACGTACATTCCGCAGCCCCAACTCAACCAGCGATGATTATATGTAGGTAGGTAATATACGTGTAAATATATTGTATTAAAATATGTATATAAATCCACCATAGGCGGATCAAATATCGTTGGAAGCCTCCAACGACATTATGCGTTCGAACGAGCGACGGACATCGTGACACATACTGCACACCATTACACGAACAGCGAATCCACTTTGCTCAGCATCAGCCTGAGAACGACGGTGGACATCGTGACACATACTGCACGCACCATTACACGAACAGCGAATCCACTTTGCTCAGCATCAGCCCGAGAACGACGGTGGACATCGTGACACATACTGCACGCATCAAGCGCATACACCACAGCATCGCTGTGCACCATCACATGCACAAGCTACCACAGCATACAATCGCATCGCCGTCGCTTGTTCGGCGACCAGTCCGTTTGTCGGAAATCTTTCTAGCATGGATCGAGATCGCTCCTCCCTATATATACTATATTTTATTCTCTTGTTTTAAATAATATTTTGACTGAGAGGTACGAATCGTCACAGTATGCTTTAAGCGTTGGCCTCTTTCGAGTTTCAGGAGCTGCGTCTTAAATAACTATAGTACCACACTCAGCTTTAACTGATCTTCCTGAATTCCTCCCATGCTAGTTAATTAAGTAATTTGATAAGTAATTAATTGTACCTAGGTCGTATTCTTCGTACTGCAGTCGGCAGCGTCGCATCGGCGTGACCTTATTTTCATGTAGTTTTTTTTTACCATGACGGAACGGAGACTGTATACTATGTGTTTGCCCTAAGAGGTTGTGCGTTTGTTTGTTTGTGCACTTTTTTTTTCATATACTTAGAGCTCGGAGATACAGATCAAACCATTAAAATGGAAAAGTACTTGGCTTATCATTCGTACCTATTTTTGTGAAACAGCTGTATGAAAAATCCTATCCTTAAACTATTCAACGTGTAATGTAGTTCTATATGTGTAAGTGAGGTTAATGAATTGTTTTCGCGACGGTATCTTTTACCAAGTATACTGGGGTACTTACTTGTACCTAAAGAAAACAAAACTTTAACTAAACGAGGAAGCCAAATACTAGCAGAACTTTTAATTGAGATTGTTTGTCAGAGGAGCTGTTGAACAATAGTTTCAGTTCCTAATGATGTAATACGATCTACAAGAAGGCTTTACTTTTGCCTAGTTACGAGGAAAATTGAGATGGTCGGTTAGCCAAGAATTTTATTTTAAACCAGCGGTCGCCCGCGACTAGTCCGCGTTCAATATCTGATTTCTTATGAGATTAAGAATTTATCCCGCTGAGGCCTATCGACAAAAATCCTACTTCTAGTAAAAACCAAGACTTCGTACCCAAGGAGATTGTAATTTACATATATTTTTTAAAATATACGAAACTACTTTTTGTGAAAAAAGATTTAGCGCTTTCTTTTTTGCAGAACTTCACTGTGAACAACATTTCTAATTTATCTTACAACCTGCATCGGTACAGGCCGTGGGAGAAACAAATACTTATAGGTACCTACTTTTTATTAAATACCTAATTAACTGTCAAATGGCTGCTGATATTATAGGTGCCAAAGACATAAAAAATATCAGTCTCAGAGAGTCTCAGTCACTCGCTTACTTTTTTATTTGGAGATTTTTAAACCAAATTCATAAATTTTTTTGCATACAAACCTTGTCCTGACTAATGACTAACACAACAAAAAAATAATTTGCCAAAATCGGTGTAGCCGTCTGAAGTGATGCGCTTACATATACATTCGGCAATTGATTTTTATTTAGAGTATAAGATTTATAGACCAGCGCTTGGCTGCAATCAACTTGCTAGTAAGTGGTGATGCAGCCATAAGTAGGGCGCGCTTGTACGGTAGATGCCTATTCAGTTGAATTGGAGATAGTTACTAATATATAAAGTTATATTCAAACCATGTGCGAATAGGCATATTTATTACGGAAGCCGGAAGGACATTCCATATCCCAAGAGCAAATCGCTTTCAGCGTTCGTCGAATTTCGACTAGGTATAATGCTAAGTAAAAGTATGTCGAAGGTGAACACTAAACAACTTTCTAACATTCTTCAGACAATAGACCAAAACTCCTGTGGCCAACGTGTCAATAAATATTAATAGTGGCTCAAAAGTTCCTTATTAAAAAATCTCTTTGGCTGCGCGCCAAAATTTCCAACGCCATGTAACCAAACGCTCCCCATAAATAATCCTCGAAAGCATGAAACGTCTAGACCGTACCATACATTATTAACGTAGCTATCACGTTAAGTTGGCGCATAACGAACTATCTTGAACAATAAATAAGTTGAACTTGTGCGAGGCGAGGCGAGGCGAGGCGCGAGTAAAGGGAGCAGAACCGCAGGGGCGTTGCGCGCGTCTATTGATTTTGCCCCGACAAACCATCGCCCTATCTTGCTGAATGCCAAGACTATGACCATACCCTTTTTTAGCGAAAATTACAATCCATACTTAATATTATAAATGCGAAAGTGTGTCTGTCTGTCTACTACGCTTTCACGGCCCAGCTACTGAACCAATTTTGTTGAAATTTGGTACAGAGACAGGTTACATCCCGCGGAAGGACATAGGCTACTTTTTATCCCGGAAAATTGAAGAGTTCCCGCGGGAATTAAAAAGGTCAATTCGTGGAGGTCTCGACATTGTTAGTTAATAAATGATGCATCACAAATTATCATATTTCTCTTCTAATAATTCGCAGTGAAGTTGATTGGGTGCTATATTCATAGAACGCGAAAAGCAGAAGATAGAAATAGTTCCACTACTTTAAAGAGGCCTGTAGCCTTTTGAGGCCTTTAAATTATTTTATTATGAAAAATAAAAAAAAAGTTCGTATTCAACTAACAAAAATTCCATAAAATCTGTAGTTAAATAACTAACTACTTACTTGCTTTGGTATTACTCGTAATCATACCAAGAGAGTAATCTCCCGCCTTTCAGGAAAGGATTGCTATAAAGCGCTAAAAATGTTCAAAGAACTTAAATCTCTGACAAAGTAGTTATTAAAATATCCAGCTCATTCTCCATAACTGCTGTACCTCGTTACGTAGTCGCAATCTCGCGTTAAACATTAATATTCAAAGGTCAGACTGGCGCGGCATTGCATGCTTGTGGGGGTTTGCAGCATTTATGACTTTTAGCCCTTTTGTTTTTCGAATACAAGCGTAGTGTGAAGAATGGACACCGTTAACAGTATTCTTACAATACTAAGTTGTGATTCATACATAATTTTACATTAAATTTCATGTTCAATTTAAATTTCTTACAATGAATTGTTAATTCTACCTTAGAAATTATATTTTGGCAACATTTTAATGTTACAGGATACAGAATTTATTTTGATTAATGTTTAGTAATTTAATCACCAATCGGAGCTTTTCAATATGTAAACTGTAATCGTGACAGCCAATCATAAAAATTCAGGAAAATGTCGGTGGGTGGGTAACAAAAGATAATATTATAAAAGTAAGCGAAAATGGCGACATCAGTTCAGTCAATATTAAAGTTTCGAATAATAATTACGTTTAGTTTAGTTTGTACGTGTAGTTGTAATGTTATTAATTGTTTTGGTGAATATAAAGAGTGGAATACAACATTTTGTTGAGATAAGTATAATCTAAGTTATAATTACTGTTTTAAGAGGCTATGTTAGGCTATCATTATCAATTTCTAAATGGTTGGCTGTTGGAATCATGTTTTGAGACAGATCTAGTAGTAAAATTTACTAAAACCAATATAATTGTAAAATCAACTTTGAATAATTCATCGTTTTTATTTATTATCATGTTTTAATATCATTGATTGTTCAATAATTTTAAAAGAGCAACTATACCAGTTTCTTGCAGTTTCTTCTGGATAGAATGGTTTTCCGAAACTGTGGTAGATTCATTTAATGATGAATAGATTTAACATTGAGATTAATTATTGTAAAATAAATGTAATTCTAACGTACACAACAAACTGGAATGCACATAAATTAAAATCTATTCATGGTTATCTTGTGTTTATTTCTAACCTACTGGCAGTGTGGTCTAATATCTTTCACAGTAGTTAGTAAACTTTCGATTTTAAAAAAAAACTCTCGTAAAGGCTCTACACGTTTGAACTACTCGTATGTTCCCCCGTAAGCTTAAGGTCCGGGCTTTGTCCCACGAGAGTACCATTTATAGTACAGATTTTCTTGTGCCGCATCACGCATGTAGCGGTATTCAGCAGCGGCTTTCTGCGATTCGATATTTAATGTCTTCTCCTATTGAAGGGTTCTATCACGTTCATTCTAATATTTAATAAAAAAAAAAATTTATTTTTATAGTCTATTTTGTATTATGGGTCCCTACCTGAAATAAAACAATTTTTTTTTTTATAATATTACAATAAGAATAATCAAATGGTAGCTACTAAATCTACTTAAGTCTTTATTAAGTAACTAGATGATGCCCGCGACTTCGACCGCGTGGATTGAGATTTTTTGATCCCCGCGGGAACTCTTTAATTTTCTGGAATAAAAGTAGCCTATGTCGTTCCCCGGGATACACTTACCCCTGTACCAAATTTCATCAAAACTGGTTGAACATATCGGCCGTGAAAGCGTAGCCGACAGACAGACAGACAGGCACACTTTCGCATTTATAATATTATTATATGAATCTTACCATTCTAGTTATCCACTAGCCATTAGTTAAGGACTTAAGGTGCAATAGGCCTACGTTAATATGGGACCCCCGCCAACTTGTAACTGCCAAGTGGGACTTGGCGTCAGTTTAGGACTTATTTCATAACTTTTTGTTGAATTAACAAAACGTCCAAGCAGTTCAGTCATCTATTTTCAGTACGCTACGCCGTATAGGAATTTAAAAGTATGTACCTACGTAGTACTAATGGAAAAGTCTGTATCTACGTAGTACTACGTGCGTAACTCAACTACGCAGCTTGAAAATGTTGGTAAAATATGGTCAACGTTTTAATTAACTTTGACATTGTTGTACTAAGTACTTTATACGATGGAAATGAAATATTCCCACACATACTTTGCGTTGATTGTCTCGGTCAGATTTTCAGAGCTACAAAACAAAAAATTGTGACTAACAGTAGTTTTTTTATATGTAATTTACAATCGGAAAACACTCATGACTTCAACGTTCAGGGCCGCTTGCCCAAAGACATTTAAACTGATTTAGTTAAATTTTGTCATGCTGTCTCTTTTTGGCAAATGCATATTGTAGTTGCCAAAAAGGGACAGCATTAAAATATTTAACTAAATCAATATAAGAGTCCTTGTACGCGTAGGCCTCAGTGTTCATAATCATAATCCACTTTTTTTAAACTAAGATTAACATCTTAATGTATTCAAAAACAAAAATCTGGCAGAATTGAGTATATAAATAGCAGTTAACACAATCTAATAAGGGTTCAATAAAGATTGATCAGCGATCACAATTTGTAAATAGACATAGGGTGGTCTGTGACGCAAGTCATGATAACCCCCCCTTCTTTTGTTCCCGTGTTCAAGGCCGCGGCGCCCGCCGCCGCTTTATTTATGTTTACCAAGTTCAGTGCACACTGTCAACCGTGTAAGATTAAAAATGCAAAATGAAGAGAGCTGAACAAACTGCAATACTGAAATTTAATCTTTTCAGTAAACATTTTTGAGCACAAAAGAAATTTTTCATTAAAACTGTTCCCTGTCACAGCAAAAGGACGCTTTTATTCACTATACAGCCTAATAACATAAGGGGTTTAACACTTTTATCGTCGGTAACTGAAACGTTCTATAAAATGTAAGCGTCTCTCACATTTTAATTTACGTGTTTTTGCATTTATCCACACAATAAATGTCAAAAACCCGTCGTATCTTTCACGAGCACTTGAATATTATGTGTCGTTTTATTTAGCATGTTTATATTAAGTAAACGATAGAGTTTTTTATATACCTATCTTTAAACTACTTATGAGTTACCTCGATATTACTTAAGTCTAGAATAGCTATACGGGGTTCTGTTTCAGGTTAGATTTAATTTCTTTAACTCGTCTATTACGTTAAAGTCGACATAATGTGTTGGGAAATGCGGCTTTAGGAGCCAATTAAAAATCCGTACATATCGCCAAGCGATTTACATTGCTTCTCATTCATTCATTGATTCTTGTGTTTGTGGTGTACACTAATGAATATTTCATTCATTCGTTACCATAGTTAATTAAATTAATGATTGTCAAAATCGCCCAACCATAAAATTAGCTATTTATTATTATCTTTGAAAGAAAATGACGACGAATCGAATCAAGTGTTAAGTCCCAGTGATCAATGCTAATTATCGCGTGGTGTACTTCACTACTTTAAAGTCAAGTATAGACAATACTAGAATCATAAAAATAATAAGTACTGTAGAACAGCCGTGTTGCGTGTATTTTGAAAGAACACGCTTACCACAACTGAACTATTTTATCGATTCAGTTGATAGTGTTCCGCGTTTGATATCCTTTACTGTATTCGTAGCAGTCTTATTCTGAAATGGAGTATCGATATAAACCAGTGCATACGGATTGTTCCAGGATGCCTGCCCCAGCGCCACCAGCAGAAAATGGCGCGCCGCGCAGCGAGCTCGAGCAGCTCCAATTACGTGCCGGGCAGGTGACCGATGATGTAAGTAAGACCTTTTGGATAAATTAGCGACCAAAGAAACAGGCTGACCACAGTGGCGTGTTCATACAGGCATAAAAGCACTGCTTACCCAAATGGAAATAGGTCAATTCTCATTTTTTATTAAACCAGCCAGTAAATAGGTGTTCTGACTAACTTATGCCTACCCTAGCTTCAACGCACGCCACTGGGCCTAACCGTCTGCAACACTTTTATTTGTGTAGCTGGAAACATGCTTCCCAATTACCGCCAAAACGGTATGTTCAGGCACTGGCTCTGAAAGGATATTCACTAAAACCTAGATGCACCGCCCGCAATAGAGCGTCTCAAGCCAGATGCAAGGATAAAAAGGGACAAGTAACTTCTCAATTGATCCCTTCAACGTCGGGGCGTTGATATACATGTTGATAAACGATGAACTTTGAATTACCTGCTGGCCTATTCCAACTCAGTGGCTATGTGGTAACAAATTACGCTACTAATGTTAAAAAACATCTAACGCGCTGTAATGAAATCAATTATCACAGTATACGGTACACATTAGATTTTAATCATTAGTTACAATGCAATTTGAAACAACCATACTAAATACTTGGCGACGTGTTAGATTTGTGAATTTTAAGCATATAAGTAAATGAATGTTTTTAACAAGATTAAGAGCAATTACTCGATTTAAAATAGCTGAACGTCTATATTTCTTTGTTCTTAGAAACACCTGACAAAAACTGAAAATTATGTGTATAGTTGACTATAATAGTAATTGCATTAAAAAATCCTAAACTTGTTTTTTTTTTTACTTTCAGTCCCTGGAGTCCACACGGCGTATGATGCAACTATGTGAGGAGGTGAGTGTACAATAAAAAAACATGCGTGTTTAGTCATAATGTAACATTGATTCCATTTATACAATGGAACCATATTATGTAAAGTAACTGCCATATTATAGTGTTTGAGAGGCCTCGCAGAATAAACTATTTAACCAATGCAATATGTCATGCTGCCAAATTTATTTTCTGGCAGTTACTAGTAAAATCTTAAGACTGCATTCAAATTAGCTGTAATGTTTCGAGAGAGAACAGCGCGGTTGCGATTAGTTTGAATGTGCCTTAAGACGAAAAGATAAATTTTGAGAATACCTTAATAAATTAATATAAGAATCCCAATTGTCCCCTATATAAATGAGCAAACTCCACCTGTCTCTTAATTAAGAATGATGATTTGGTATCAATATGTTTCAATATGTTCATGTAACTGATATTTATTTTATTGTGTTCCTCAAAATACTTCATTGGATTTCCAAGCGACCAAATCACTGGAGAGAGTTTAAATACCCATTAACAATTAGTCTATATTGATACAACGACCGGAGTCGTAAAGTTAGACGAGATTTTTTTTCAGTGATTTTATGTTTCCCCTCATAGTTTGAACATTTTATGTTGAGTTGTTCCGTTGTGATTATTTGTAACCATGTGTGAGAGAGGTGTTCTCGATGCGAGGGAGTGAGGGGTATAGCGAAGTGTCCCGGAGAGCCCCAAGCTCGGTTTGACTTCCGAAGCCCCCCCTTAACCCTTTAGGGCGCAGCCTTTGCTATCCCTGGCTGTTGTGTTATCGATGTCGCTATTGTTATATATTATTCGATGTGTATGTATATCTATTGTAGCTGTCCGGTCATGTTTTATGTTTTTATATATTGTTTTACATATATATTATTATCCTTCTGCCAAATAACATATTTTATTTATTTAATTATATTAACCATTGGGTGTTGCATGATCCGTGCCTACTTGTATCCGACAATGTTAGCTCTCTATAGCCCTTTGTGTTGTTTGTAGCATTGTTTAATTATATGTGAGTGAATACAAATCCCATTGTCCATATTTGGCGTTGACAGTTAATTCAAGAAGCTCACTAATAATGAGGATATTATGCAAAAGGAGTTTACTGATTTGATTTCATGCAAGTAAACGAATAAAATTAACTGTCGGCATCCAACAAACTTGTCCAAATAGCCTGTTGTTAAATGTTACAAAATTCATAGCATGAAAGCCCATTTTTAAATAGATGAATTCCAAAATCTCCTACTAGTTTGGAATACTTCTCTGTGGCCCTAGAATGTTATACGATCCAGACATGCTTTCCTGTCAACATAGTCAATACCGTTGTGCTTGGGCTTGCTTTCAAGTTGATGTTCCTCAATCTAATTGGACGCATTATTCTGAATCGACTTTTCGCCCCTGAGGCATTGATCACAACTTCAAAAGCACGTTCTTCTTTCTTACTTCCTCTTTGTTTTAAACTAAAGAACACTACATAAACTTTTTTTATTTTGTTTCAAAAACAGTTAAAATATCACTTTATTTTAACTCTTCCAAATCACATCTATCAAAAATAAGCAAACTGTACCCTATTCTTGAGTTTATGTTCTATCTCTATACTGTTTTAGTTCAATCTTTACTGTAGGTCTCTGTGTAGTGGCTGATCTCTGTTGTTGACTGTACTATTATGTTGTATGATTTTCGTGCCTTCTCCAACATTCACAATACTACCAAGAAGGGCGTAACCACACGCCGTACCTACTACTGAACTCCAACAAAAATATCGAGCTACACCTTCCAAACTCTCACAACATATACAGACCAGAATTAAATAAGCATATTGTCAATATCGTTACTAATATTTCATTTGTTCCTATTTATTAATTTATAATATTATAGTATTTATAGTTTTCGTTTATATATTTTGTTGATAGTTATTAATTAAGTATGAACATCGTTACATTTACTTTATTTTATGTTTAATAAATAGATGAGTCTGTACCAAAGTTTCATTCGAATAATATGACACTGTACAGATTTCGCATAACTTCAAAGCAACACAGCTCCACTTCGATGGGGGATATCTTCATCTACCAATAATCATAGTTGAGTTTGTTACTCAAATTAATATATTATGTGACTGAACGCATTGAATAACTGGTGAAAATGTCCTCCTAACACCATGATATGAATCGTAACGAACACGCAGTCGTGGTCGCGAGTCGCGCGTCGCCGGGCGACAAGGGGCGCGCGGCGGAGTCGCTGAGCCCGACTCACTGTCCACTCACTCCACTGTACCCCTCACAACTAACATTGCTCTCTGACTTTTTGTTTCTGCGGCTGGTGTGTAGAGCAAGGAGGCCGGCATTCGTACTCTGGTCGCTCTAGATGACCAGGGAGGTGAGTGAACTGCAATAAATTGCAACACTAAATAATTTTCAATTTAATCTATTTTACTTTTTCGCTAACCTCAATGGAGCGCTGTAGGGCTGTCGGCCCACCCGCAGGCGGGCGCGCCGATAGCGAAGAACTTCGAGGGGTATCGCAGCTGCTGTGTATTTTTTACTTACTTACATATCTATTGTTGCAATGCAAAGGTGCGGGCATCCTTTAACATCATTTGACATTTTGAGGCTCACACACAGATATGATCACGGAAAACCCACATCTTTGTATCCTTATTATACGTTTTGTAGCTAATCTACACCATATTGCACTACTTATCAGCGAGCGCTAATTTCGTCGACGCCGTTCAGGCAGAACAAATTAACATTACCAGCTATCCTATTATCTTCGTTCGTACGAAACTTACATTCTGCATTTCAGATGTTTTGTTCTCGACTCTAAATCTACAACTTACCTAAATCACATGAAACGAATAAAGATAAACCGAGCGAAGTAAATTCGAAACGCTTCTCCTCAACGCACGACTCTTTAACATTACACAAAATAATCATGATTCATATGAAACTGAGCACAGATAAAACTGAATCTGGTTTTACTTGCAAGCTTCACTGCATGCATGTCGTTGTTCGAGTAGTGTGTGTAGCGGCGCGGCGCGGCGGCGACGGCCGTGCCGCACCGTGCCGTGCCGTGCCGCGCCGCGCCGCGCGCCCGTGCTAGCGTCACGCCGCCCGCTGCCACCGCACGCTCCGCACGCCGCTCGCGCGTGCGCGCACGGCCACGTGCACCGCCCCGCCACCCACACACCCCGATACTCTCTCCTGCGATATATTATTTTGATTTGTATTTTATGTATAGAGCGAGGACGCCGGGGGGCAAGCGCTTCATATGTTGAGTCACCAGGGCGGTAAGAGTTAAACTGAACACTGGGTAGTCGAGCCGTGAGAACGTCTGTGTTGAATGTGCAGTACTAACTAAATTAATCTCTTTGTTTTTCTTTGACGTTTCTCTTGAATAACGACTTATCTCAGATCGATGTTGCGTATGTTTCTATATTATATGTTTCGATGGGGATGACTTTGACAACATAGTGTAAATAGAAGCCCGATGGCCGTTCGTTGCTAAATGTCGCAAAAGACTGTTACTCTATCTTTTGCTGAAGATTTAATTTGTATGAGCTGCGCAATCTATTTATTTCTTCCGTTGATATTATCGATCGGAATGCTTTTTATAGGTATATTTATTTATCTTTCCGAATCTACTCCTCTTCTCTTAATAACCTGCGGTACTGAAATGAATGCGCGTCTACCGCGTTGTCTGTTGACGTCTAGCGCAAATGGTATACGCCTTCATCTCCATGGCTAGCAGCGTACTTCAGTGTTAGAGCCGTAGGTCTGTAACTGTTAGCTCGATGCGATCTGTGTCGGCGCGAGGCCGGCGGCACCGCCTCCGCGCGCCGCAACTTCCCGGACTGACGTCTATGCTATGTACACGTATCACGTAGGAATGGCTTGTCGAACCGCTCATTTGCTAACTCCATCAAACACGACCGCGGAGGAGTGGCCGCCTGCCTCGGCGCGGCTCACCGTGACCATGTTCATGTTTTATTTTGTTTTGTTTGTTTGAGTTTGAGTTGTGTTGAGTTGCGAGCCGAGGTGCGAGGCGCGCGCACGCCCGGCCGAGCGCGCGCGCCGCGTCCGGCCCCGCATCCGTTTGGCGCGCTATAGTGACATCATTATTGTGTTGTAGAGTCACGAGGTGGGCATGAAAACCCTGGTCATGCTGGATGAACAGGGCGGTAAGCATCCAGTAGTACTTTATACATCACCCATAACTTAGTGAGGCTTTGTCTGAAATGCCACTTCGAAATGTTTATGAGAATTCATTGAATGGCGATAAACTATAACATTATAATGTCGATTGAAAACGTGCTAACAGTTTAATAATGATGGAAAATAAAACGAAGGTAAAATTTATCATCATCATACTTAAATAGTGAATTAATGCGTATCTCCGTTCCGACCTGGGCCTCGATCTGAATTGGAGACGTTGAGATTTAAAATTCTTTATCTTCATGTATTTTTTTTTTGTTTACTTCACGCATCTAGCTATGCACGATTATTTAAATTTTGCTGTTGAATGCATGAATTTAGTATTTACTATTATTCTAAATGTTAGTCGATAAAGTATTTGGTATTTTTATCACTTAGTCTTAGCACATACATCATCTAATATCAAAGGTAAAAACTTTAATTAGTTATCAATTTTGATCGGATCGAGTGTAAGACAATGCAAGACATCCATGAGAAAGTCAATTCAAAACAACTGAAAGCTTTTAATGAGATTAGAATTGCTGTTATAGACAATGAAATGCATGGTTAGAAAAAAAAATAGTACAATCGAGCTTCGCAATACAGATCATGTCTTACACTTAGCTCCGATTATTGTCGAGAGCGTTGAGAATTTACAAAAAAAAAGTAATCAACTCAAATTTTTTAATTTCATAAACAGTTGCAAAATAGTACCGCGAAAAAGAGATAACAAATGAGTAATTTGATAGGAATTAAACACAAAACAATTTATAGACTTAAGGACAGTAATAAAGCAGTTTTTGTGGTGTGTGTGGACAGAACAATTGGACAGGATCGAGGAGGGGATGGACCAAATTAACGCGGACATGCGCGAAGCTGAGAAAAATCTCTCGGGCATGGAGAAATGTTGTGGCATCTGCGCACTGCCGTGCAACAAGTAAGGAACTATATTTTAACAACGACCTCAATTTACATAGACGGGCCCTGTCAAACAAAGAATGTGGACTTATTTTACTAACGCCATCTAGTCTGAAAAGCGGGACAGCGCTATGGCGGGGACAAGGACAGGCTTATACAGATGTGGAGCGCGCTCTACAGGTCGGACGCCCAATTTTTTTCTATGAAAATATCTATATGGTATCTACACATATATCGATGTATTTAAAAGATGCCTGTCTACTTAAGGCGGCGTCGTAACCAAAGTTTCCATCTCTGTCGCATATATTCTAAAAGAATTAGTATTTAAAACTTACTTAAATACATATCAAAAATGTTATACATATATCAAATTTCGGCACTGACAGGTAAGTGAACCGTGGCCGAGTGGTCAAAGGCGCTCAGCGCGCGATTCCCAGAGAGACGCAGGTCCATTAAATCCTGCCGGTTCCGCAAATTTTGTGATATGTATTTAAGTAAGTTTAGAAACTTTCCTCGTGTGTGAAGCACTGTAATAAAATTATAGAATTAATATTTTTCTCTATCAAAATTTAAGAAAGTATATATTATTACGACTTGGTTTGGCCGCGATTTGCCAAAGTATGCTGAAACTTTTACAATCGTTTAAAATGATAAGAGAGAGGAAAGCTTAGATTACTTCGGTGCCTTAAGTGACGTGGAGCGAAGACGTGTTAAGGCGACCAATTGGACCGGTCATCGTGTATGGCCGGTCACGATGCTCGAGCAGTTAGCTAGTGATCAACATACACGGAACGCTCTTGCAGTCATAGTCAACAGCTTGAAGCTACCATTGATAATTGCTGCCAACCGTCCGAAGCAGTCGCAACTGCTCGAGCGGTTCCATGTATGTGACTATGTGTGTACGTAGAACACTGTAGTTCACTATGCAATCGCAGCTTGAAGCAGTTTTGTATGGAGGTTTCCTTTATCAACAGAAGACCTCCACTAAGAAATAATCCACCTTACCGAAGTCTGGGAAGGTTAGCTAGTAAAAATAATAAATTCATTAAAATTTGCGTGGAAAGCGAAATATGGTATTTCATAAATCAATCATTATCGGTGTTCGAGAGACTAGTTGCGCCTTGTTTCTTTGCTAACGGACGTAGCTGTATCGCAGATGCAGGAGAATATCCTATTTAAGTGGCCGAACATCAGCCACCTTAAATTGACATTACGTGGACGACGTATTTTTTGGATTTACTTAATTGCACAAACCCTCAACATTGTCCACGTATTTTTTGAAGAGCTCGTCATACAATTAAAAGTATTTAATGGTTTATCTAGTAGGCCAGAACATAAAACTGCGTATAAGTTACACTTAATGTATCATCTCCTAAACCCTAACCAACGCATATATCCTCGAAAAACATGAAAGCACTAAAATGTGAATTATTAACCTTTTCCAGGGGAGCGTCGTTCAAGGAAGATGACGGGACATGGAAGGGCAACGACGACGGGAAGGTGGTTAACAACCAGCCGCAACGGGTGATGGACGAGCGCAACGGCATTGGCCCACAGGCTGGTTACATTGGAAGGTCAGTGTTTACTTTTTTTTTCGAAGGGGACCTAAGCCATCGCCCACTGTTTTAAACACATTTGACAACAGTGTATAAACAGCATTATTGTAGCCATGTTGTGCGCATCTCATCATAGACAATCTTATTACTAGTGAAAGTAACAGTGACATTGACATTTTTAACGATTTATGAAAAGACAAAAGTTCAAAAATACACTGTGACCTTCAATAATTGATCATAAAAATTTCTAACGGAAATCAGTCCGTTTTTCTTGATTCCAAATATATTTGCGAAGAAAGAAATACAACCAATGCCTAGAGACTAGTGCCAGTGCTAAGAGGTAGCTAAATCTCAACACCCACCTATTAGTGGGGCCGGAGATCGACCTCTTAATTTTTCGGTTCTATGTGCGTTGTAGCTGAAGTGGCTGCGTGCAGGTCATAACTCATATCTCTCGCAGAACCGATGGCCGATGGGGCAGACGTGTACTGGAGTGAAGACTGCGTACAGATAAACGAAGTGTAGGATAACCTCCAGCTCGCTAGCCTATGACCTTAAAAAGGTATCGAAAAGCAGGTAGATGTGGAAGGCGAATAACCGTGTTTGGTGATGATGAGGTCGAGGTCGGAGCGTGCTTACTTAGAAAATGCCTATTCACTCTTGCCTCAAAGAAGGTACTCAAGTCATACTTGAGCACGAAACACGGTCTTCGGAAGGGCGTTCCAAACCCTAGCGGTTCGTATTAGGAATGTGGAGCAAAAAAAGTTTCGTACGACTTGATTGAACATCAACAACTCAAGGATGCCAACTCATATTGGGCTACTAGCTGATACTTGCGACTTCGTGTGCGTGGATTGAGGTTTTTGGTTCTTAATTTTCCGGGATCAAAAGTAGCCTATGTGTTATTCCAGACTATATTCTATCTCTGTGCCAAATTTCATACAAATCCGTTCAGCTGTTCTGGCGTGATTGAATAACAAATCCATCCATCCAAACTTTCGCATTTATAATCTACTAGCTGATGCCCGCGACTTCGTCCGCGTGGTTGAGGTTTTTTTTATTCCCGCGGGAACTTCTTAATTTTCCGGGATAAAAAGTAGCCTATGTGCTATTCCAGACTATAATCTATCTCTGTGCCAAATTTCATCCAGATCCGTTCATCCGTTGGAGCGTGATTGAGTAACAAACATACATCCAATACATCCATCCATCCAAACTTTCGCATTTATAATATTTATATGGATATAATATTATAAAAGCGAAAGTGTGTCTGTCTGTCTGTATGTCTGTCGGCTACGCTTTCACGGCCCATCTATTCAACCGATTTGGGTGAAATTCGGTATAGTGGTAGGTTAGATCCCGGGAAAGGACATAGGCTACTTTTTATCCCGGAAAATTTAAGAGTGGTCCACGCGGACGAAGTCGCGGGCATTATCTAGTATTAGTATAAATTGCCAAACCCTTCTCATTCTGAGAGGAGACTCGTGCTCGGTAGTGAGCCGGCAATGAGTTGAAGTGATGATGATGATGATTGCACTCTCAGCTTTCATTAGGCAGACCATTGGAACATACCTGTTCTCCATTCCAGGATAACGAACGACGCCCGCGAGGACGAGATGGAAGAGAACATGGGTCAAGTCAACACCATGATCGGCAATCTGCGCAACATGGCCATCGACATGGGCTCCGAGCTCGAGAACCAGAACCGCCAGATCGACCGCATCAACCGCAAGGTAAGTGCCGTCAGCGGGGCAAGGTGGGCAGGGATGACCGCGCGATTACATCTATTTATTTGGCAACCAAAACAGACTACAATACAATATTGCTCTTACGCAGCGTGGTATCCTGAGTTTCCCTTTCTCTCGCACATTCTAACATTTTCAATAATAATTGTATAATTCTCAAATGTACCGTGACTTGAATGTAGTTCAGGGGTGTTTACTACCATCGCTTAAAGCAGTAATATTTCAAAATGATTACGTCACGTACCTTGACGTCCCCAAAATAAGGATTATAATTCTAAAACACGAACGTCAAAAATATTTTAAAAAATACGGCTTTAAGCGATGGTAGCATGCCCCCTGATCTTTTTCGAGTTTAGCACCACCCGATGTCAACGGAGCAAGGTGGCGGGGGTGACCACGCGATTTCGTCTACATTTACTTATTTGGCAACCATAACAGATAACATTAGCTATAACTTAATGTCTTGACTAATTGAGAAGACCATTGGACTGGGATTGGGATATCTCAGGATCTCAAAAATTTTAGCCGCGACTTAAGAGCGTCTCAGATGCTTTTCGGTCGGTTCTTATTGCTAGATATTAGATAAGTCAATTTTAAAAATGTCGCACCTAAAATTGTTTGGTAAAAAAATAATACAATAGGTGCGCCGATTTTTAGCACCTTTTTTGGAAGTCGTTTAAAAAATAATCTGTAAAATAACGCTCTACATCGCTATTTGCTAAGTAGTTAGGTCTAATCTCTACCAATCTAGACGAAATCGCGTGTTGAAATTGTAAAATATAACTGGCAATAATACCGAAAAAAAGCTTTCGTTAATAAAGGCGAACTTTAAAAAAAAAATTTGTAAATTTCCTGTGTTTCACAAATATTTTCACCATTACTAGTGTTATTCTATCACTTTTTACGTGGACGTGGGTTTAAGTATTCTAAATTATCTATCGGCGACTAACCTTTATCGCTTATAACCTAAGAATTCAAGAACTAAATCAGGGGAGCTATTTGACATAGTTGGAAGTCCCTAAAATCTTACTGTTCCAGAATAAGCATGCACTTGCTGTTGCAATCCATAACAAGCATGGCACTACTTATCGCACTGTGATAACATGACATAAAAATCACGCAAAAGCATTATGGCTCAAGACTCGTGACATAATATCGTGATATTTTAAAAAAAATCACTTATACACTCAAAAAGTTAATTCCTTCACGACATCGAAAAACCTCATGTTAAGTTTGGATACTGCGACCTTGTGGGTACATCCAACCTGAAAGCACAGCGTAAATACACACCTACAGTGAGGCGATGTCCTTTATGTTTGCGGATGAGACGGCTTTACCGTCGTAACACCTACATACCCAAACAGCTAATTCGAACACGGCCTCAGTCGCTCTCCAGCAGTTTTGACCCCGCAGGATTGATCTATCGACCGACTGTATGAACGTGTACCAATGTACGGACTTGCCAACTTTTCTCAGGTTCCCCCAATTTAGTTCTAAATTCTGGGACACTCTATTATTGGCCTTTCAAAATTTCAGTATGCTTACCGATAATCACCTAGTAGTAATTCTCACTAAGCATGTCTCTTTCATACATCCGTAGTGAATGCGGTTAGAATTTTACTGGGTGTTGTTGACTCTATGTGTATCTATTGCAACATACTCAAAAAAGACGTTCACAAATCATTTACCATCTTATGACTAATCTACCCTCGAACTAGAATATTATCAGTAACACTCATTCGATCCACAATGTGATTACCTAACCGTAACACCATGAAACGTTCAATATAAACTGGTACTTTTCATTTACTCGCGAAACCTCTGCGTATACCACAAACTTTTCATTTGTGACATTTTTATCGACTTCACATTATTGTGCGTAGCTTTACGATCAATGATCGAAGGCATTCAATTGAACTTAACAAAAATACCCAGATCTTTCAGCCTCGTGATATGAATAACTGCTGAGTATAATAATACGGAATTATAATTAAACTGTGTATTACCTAATGTACCTAATTATGAAAAAACGTCCGACTACCCTAAAATATTTTATAATCGCAGTGCTGTGGCCTGTAGTTTACAATGAAATACAAAGGACATTCAAACTAAGAAGTCGATGGAATTGTACAAGTGACATGTATTAAAAAGTCAAACAGAGCAAAGGTTTCAAGTGTAAATGGACGGTACAATCGTTTGTATAACAGCCCCGGCGTAAGTTGAACCCTGCGCAGAAACACATTTTGGGTGTCAAACAAAGTGCGGTATGAGGGGCGCCGCGAGCCCATACCCCGCTCCCCGCGCATGCTCCGCTCGGCTCTGTAGTACAATGTAGTTCTGCGCAGACGACCGCCATTTTGGTTCAACTACAGTCGATTGTACATTGCAAACGCAACACAACTGCAGTATTTCTGTATCGTAGGGCGAATCAAACGAAACGAGGATAACGCTGGCGAACCAGCGAGCGCACGAGCTCCTCAAGTAAACGTCGGCAGCACACACACATATACACAGTCTCGTGGTTCGGCCGGTTGCATAACCCTAAAATCCTATGCTAAATAGACATTTTAATCAGCATTTGAAATTAAAAGCAATTATAGCCTTATGTTATTATGTAGCTTGACTTTGTTTCTTTACGTTACCTATCAGCCCCCCTATTACGTAAGAATTGTCCATCAAACGTTAAAGACTTTCGTCAAAGTAAAATAAACAATGACAGCATTGAATTAGAGCTCAATTTCGTCTGCCCATTCTTATACGTTTAGGGTATCGTACATACCTAAACGTATAAGAATGGGCAGACGAAATTGAGCTCTAATTCAATGCAGTTATGGTTTTATTTTACTTTGACAAAAATCTTTAACGTTTGATGAACAATTCTTACATGATTGGGGCCCTGTTTATAGTGATTTTATTTGGTAACAAAACTATTTTGTAATTTAGGGGTGGATTTGTCTTATTCAACGGGCTAAGCCCATGCCGAAGCATATAGTGTTAGATAAATCCATCCTAAAACTCTTTTATAGAAAATAGGTAGAAAATATTTCATATAGTTGTATTTAATCTGATTATCATGTGTTGTTTTATAAACCTTCTTAGTGTCAAACGTATTAAAAACTAAAATCCGCAACCGGTCCTCGTTATTGCATAGCGTAATTACTCTATTCCAGTAATTTTTTTAAATAATCAAACAGTAATTATTGAGAACATCTTATATTAAAATTACTATTTACTATTGTAATTAATGTATTACTTATAACTTTGCTTTCATGTAATCCAAACGCTCAACAGATAAAAATATATTACGTTTGGTGCTCATTTTATGTAGACCAATTAAAACATTACTCATTAAAATGTTTTACCCTGTAGTCAAGTAGTTGAATATTGAGATTTATTATTTTGTGAAAGTGAATTTACCCTGTTGTTGACATACTACGTTAAAAATATTATATGACAATGTCGCTTCTTGTATGTGGTAACACTCAATAACCAATATTATGTAACTAAAAAAAATATCCTATTCATGTTATCCTCATATTGTAACTATTTTCGATTGACAACAAAATAAAAATCAATTAATTGATTTAGAATAGCGTTAATGTTAACATGAAAAAAATGTATTAGAACGATGCTAACGGATGAGTTGATATGTGATAATAGTTCGAAATTAAGTAATTAGTGTTAGTTATTAAACTCTCTTTGAACTTCGTGAATCTGCACACCGGATCTCATATTACACACTTCATAGGAGCATTTATGTGTTGAATATGGTGTAAGCAATTACAATGACTGATAATGGGGGTTGATTTGTACTAAAGGAAGATTAAGTACTTAGTACACTAACTATGCGTGCACTAACTTTTATTAAGAAGGATGAAACTCAACGCGTATAGGTGCAAAGATGAAACGATGCAACATCTGTCTTATTTTCTAGTCTTTTATAAAATGTTCCGAAGAATACTGAAAAGCTGGTGTAAAGTAAAATTAAAAAGCGTAAAGTAAAATTAAAAACCTGGTTGGAGAGAATTTTTTCCACGCGCATTATTTGTGTCTTGCTCTGAAACATTTTAGAATGAAAATGTCGCCTCGGTTCGTCATTACCCAATGTGCGTTGATCCAAACAAATGCTGATCATATTCCATACTGATGTTGCATAAAAAAGGTAATCTAGTCGATGTTGAAATCATAAAAAATCACAAAAAGCGTGCACAAAAGGGCAAAAAATATCTTACAAAAACATCCCAAACAATTCATGAACATTATAACTTATTTATTATCAAAAAAATATATTATTTCTTCGGATTGGTGCATATCCCAAAAACATATCTGCTTCTATGAATTGCCAAAAGCACTCAGTATTTGTAAACTAGAGTTAAAAGAAGTTTATAGATAAATATATTGATTTGAATAAACTGTAATCATTTATATTTTGAACTTATGATTACTTTACGTTAAATGTACTTTATACTTTTTTTTATTTAGTAAATTTTGTATAGGTATATAAAGATTACTCGGCGAGGAAAAAGTGAATATGAATCAGTATAATAAGTCACATACTTTAAGTAATAAAATTATATTTAGCAAGTAAAACCAACTTTTTTTGAAAAGCATTCCCAGAAATTTAATACATACATTCTTAACAAAAAAATATTAACTGGACATTTTTACTAAAATTTCTAATACTCTATTACTTCTCTGTCTACACTAAAGTCTTAAGCTTTGTAAAAAGTAGTTTGAAGTAAAATCATTTCTATTGTCATTCATAAATACTAGACATTTGTGTGCTTATAGTTTTACGTCTGTATTAACTATGCCTCAACCACGAGACACACAAAGACACACTTACACAGACAGATCTGCAACGTGGTCCGTGAGTATATCTGTATAATTATGTATATTTTTAATGCACTTAATTAAGTTATGCAAACTGCACAGCTTGGCATATCAAGCAAAACGCTTATGTATCTGTGATTTTTATAGCTAGTCAAATTCAACAGAGAGATTCGATATTATAATATAACAGCCTTAAATACTAGATAGACGTAGTGAAAAAGTAATTGGTACTTATTTTTAACCGGTTACTGAAAACTAGTACAATTAGCTTCTGATCATGTATTTTTCTATATACCTAAGCCTTTATTCCAGGTCTTCTAAGACCTAAATAAATAATGCTGAATAACTCCTTACATCTATGTCCTTAAAATATTGACTAGATAGGGACAGGTCTTTATGACATCCCTTTTCTGTTCATACTAAACTGTCTGTGTTTATTACTTACCACACAAGTAACAGATTGCATTAATTTTGGAGTAAGGGTAAGTAAGTGATATAAGTTCAATATTATATAGAACTGAATAGTAATGGTCAGTTTCATTTATTTAAGGCTTTGCACAACAAGTTCATTCATAGCTATCAATATGATATTAGCCTTTTTGGCGTGGAATTTGACGAGCTAAAGATTTTTTATGTTGTAACCACTAATATAAAATATAAAGCTAATAATATCGCTTCATAAACTTACTAATGTACCTATACCAACGCACCTGCTTTTAGTTTGGGAGAGGTAATTAATGCCGTATGCTATTTATGTATATTTTTATATATATTTACTTCATGTGAAGAAGTTTGGAAAAATACTGTAAAAAAGTTACATGCATAACTTGCACTTTTTACGCTTATGGCAGGTAATGGTGACTTAAAAATGTTAAGTAATTTATTTATTTTACGCCAAATTAGGTTAGTGTATTTTATTTATAATTCATAAACTACTATAAATTGTCACCGTATTTTCAACACCCACACACACACAAATTCGGATATAATTTTAATTGAAAATACAATAAAACAATTGTATTTAAACTGCAATATATTCGTAACGCTGTCTCAAAAAATAACACTTTTCTTTTACACCATTTATCATTTATTACCTACATTGTTGGCACATGACGAAATTTTCACGCGCCTTTTATTCAAGTTGACAGCGCTATACATTTCATCACTACTTCACAGGCTGAAAATCAGCAGCGTGCAGGTCATAGAGGCATAAAAGCACGCATACCCTAGCTGTTGCATTGCCAATTGCCATAGACTTGCCAGTCGATACGTGACCTTACTAATTCCTTACCATATGTTCAAACCCTGTGCACGACACTACGGGAACTGTATCGCAGTCTCACGCGCTTCGACTTCACGTGAAAAAATCGTTGTGTGCAACACTATATTGAATGAAAATCTATTATAAAATTCTGATATTTTGTTAACGCAATATTTTAGGGTGAGAGCAACGAGACTCGCATAGAAGTGGCGAACCAGCGAGCGGGTAAGCTGCTGAAATCCTAAACGCCTCATCGCTTCGTCAATGCAAGGGATAAAACAGTACGAGATGGACTAAATGGTGTTGCCATACTTTAAAATGTTCCTGTGCCTACATTATGCGTTATCACTATTGTATATATTATAGATTTCTTTACAATCTGACGTTACATTAAAAAAACTACGTTACTTTTCAAGAGAATAATTGAAAGTTGTAAAGTGAAAAACAAATAGGCTTATTTTGTTCGTTGTTAATAATTCATGGATAAAAAATACAGACTGGAAGAAAAAGTTAGACGGAAAGAGTGTAGAAAAACCTTCGGCATCGGCTTTGTTTCAGAATACAAAGGTGCTCATAACGCATTCCAAAACTACTACATATACAACACTACATATACAACTATGCGTCAAAGCGAAAAGTGTAGCACTTTAATGAACACGTTTGTTTCCGAATTTTTACTCTCTTGCTTGTTCATATTAGTCTTTGTCGAATAATAATAAATTAAAGTAGGCAACACCATTATGTGTATAATAATTAATACATTATACTCGTGGATATGTATAAAAGTAATGAGTACGATACTGTATAGTCTGGCAGGAAAAGTGTGGAAAATGCAATAATGGTCATTTATTATTTACACATGAGTAATTATTACAAATAATCATCAGAAATTATTTTTTATGAATATATTTTGAAGTATTAATTACTTAACTAGTATTATTATATTTTATTACCTTTATTTTTCGAAACACGCTTTTATTGGGCATTATTAATTGATAAACTTTTGCCGTCTGGGCAATAAACTTTAAAACATACTTAATTTGTGAAAATGCAAAAAGAAAAGTCAGTGGTAGAAAAGTTCCAAAAACGTTTAGGCACATGTAATTTTATACTATTACATTCGCTTTTGTCATTATTTTATTTATACAATGTGCCAAAGTTCTTTTTTCTTTAATAACAAAATAAAATATTTTGTAAAGATAAAAACTCTTATTTTCATAGGAAATGTAAGAAGTTAAGCTTATAACATATTTTGCTCGGAACAATAATAATAAGTACCAATGTAGCTCAAAAATAGAACACAGATATTTTCGATAGATCTTAATAATAATAAAACTACCTTCAGCATATTACACAGATATTTCTTGAAACGCATTTTTAATAAAAAATATCTTAGAATATAGTAATTTTTAATATCTAAAAACATAGTGAGATCAATTTAATAATACTATAATATTCTTACTGTTTAAAAATGCTAAAAATGTTTTATTTGTGTTAAAATATTATAACAATTTCTAACCAATACCATATTATGAGATATTTTCACTCTCTAAATGAATAATAAATATAATTGATCTTAAGGCTCAAAGCATATTGTGCCTTTTCTTTTCTTAACTCCGAAATTAATAATTAATCAATGTAAGTACCTTTAATATTCCGATTATAAGTACCGTAGCAACGTTTTATGTATCAAAAATATTTTTCAGTATTAGACAAATGACAACATTTATAAGTAACTTATCAACAGCTGATAAATGATAAATTGATTTTTCAGCTGTTTCAAACACCGACATATATTGTACCTACTGTACCGTAGGTACAATATAATATGTCGGTGGTTTCAAAGTTATAAAAATTCTATTTTTACTTGAATTTTACCACTAAGTAGGTAGCTACTTTCATTCTACTCGACACAATACAATCTATATAACATATGGTTCAGAGTACTATGAGTCATTTTAGAAAAGACTACGCATCAATAAATATGCCTTGAGCTTAATTTTAACTAACTGGATTTTTTGTGTGTTCAATAACACAATGACGTCATCAATTACAATAATGAAGTACGAATATTGTAATGTGATTATAGTATGCAATAGTATATTTAATAGTTGAGCATTTAAATATTTATTACTTATAGTATATAATTGTTGTAAGTGTATTTAAGGGGTGCTCACACGAATTTTCTCGACAGCTGCGTTTTAGGCAAAAAAAATAGCCTTGCCTTCCGGACTGAAACGTTAAAACGAAACGTTAATTTATTCATATTGAAACCAAAAGAATTCTCAGATTTATAAGTTTTGAAGGCGAATTGAAGTGTCCTATATGCAATCGTCAGTTCCATTGCCTCTACTTCTCTAGTCTATATTTTTTATCATTTATTATTTGAACTCTCATTGTAACTATTGTATTATTACCGTTAATTGACCTGTAATCTGTATATATAAGTTATTTACCACAATTAGATCAGTACATACCTTAAGAGCAGCTTAGTGAATTCTACTAAACAACAGACTACACAAAAGTGTAGGTATATTTTTTTTTTTTTATCCACTACAAGTTAGCCCTTGACTGCGATCTCACCTGATGGTAAGTGATGATGCAGTCTATGATGGTAGCGGGCTAACCTGTTAGGGGCATGGCAGTTATATTAAACCCATACCCCTATTCGGTTTCTACACGGCATCGTACCGGAACGCTAAATCGCTTGGCGGCACGTCTTTACCGGTAGGGTGGTAACTAGCCACGGCCGAAGCCTCCCACCAGGCCAGGCCAGGGAAAATTCAGAAATTATAAATTTCCAAACCCTGCCGGGGATCGAACCCGGGACCTCCGCACGTTAAGGCAACAGCGCTCAACACTGCGCCACGGAGGTCGTCATATATTATATATTATAGTCGTCGTATATTATAAGCGCAGCGTCTGGTCAATCCGTGTGAATGCGTCCCCGCAAAGTTGTACCGGCCTTAGAAGTAATGAATATAGGAATGTTAAAGATGAGGGCTTGACTTATTGTACTCGAGTACAGGGGGGCCACTATATAATAATTAATACGTCTTTCTCAAATTTTAATCTGTATTATAAAATTATATTATAGAAGTTTGATTGTAAAGCGGCCCCTTGTACAAGCGTTAGGTTTAAGAATTTTCCAAATTTCTCTATGTCTCTCTCAGTCATCTTAGTTTAAGTGTAGCGTGGATCGACGATTAGGTCTTTTCAGACGTGCCACATCCACGCCGCAGCGATAAAATTGTCGCTGGATACAAAAATGTATGAAAACGCGTAGCTCCATTCACATATAGAGAATGTCTAGTCTGTACAATGCGGTCTAATACAACAGTCGCGCTTTCAACTAAGCGGCATATTTAGTAATTTGTAGTAGCGACAATCGAGCCTGTCGACCATTATATCGCTGTGTGTGCTTTTTAGTGTGGTCCGTCTGGATAGGCCCCAAGTTTTTATCTAAGTACATATTCCAGTAACAAATATATTTTAACCGTATCTATTTCATATAGACCTGTGTTAATAAGATCAACTTAATCAATATAATATGTGTATACCGCCTGCGCAAAATATATTCGTTTACATTCAGCCTAATATTTGTCTAAATACAGTACATAGATAAAAATGATATCTATTTACTTTAAGAATAGAATAGCTAGTATGAAAGTGTTACTTTTTAATTAAATTATTGATTTGTTAATATTACCTATAACTTTTTGTATTATTTCTTCACCACCTACCCCATGTTTGTTTTTAGAGAACAAATACTTCAATGCTTGAATGTTTAAATGCTATGTGTTTGACTGTCGTGCTTATTAGGCATGTATCAAATAAATATTATAAATGCGAAAGTTTGGATGGATGTATGGATGTTAGTTACTCAGTCACGCCCGAACGGCTGAACGCGTCTGGATGAAATTTAGCACAGAGATAGATTATAGTCTGGAATAACACATAGGCTACTTTTTATCCCGGAAAATTGAAGAGATCCCGCGGGAACCAAAAAACTTCAATCCACGCGGACGAAGTCGCGGGCATCAGCTAGTGTGAAATACATGAAGCCGGAGCCGCGTCGGTGCCGCTCATATATGCGATTTTTGTGCATGACGCCTTAGCATACGGACCACAAGTCTCAATATAATGTTATTCCCTTCTACTCTCGACGGAACGGTATATGTGTTTGCCCTAACAGGTTGTTCCTTAGGGATTTTATAAATGGATAACAATACTTTTCAGCCTGTCTACTAGTATAGATATTTGTGAACAACCGTGGAACAACCTGATTAGCACCAATGTTTAATTCTCTATGGTATGGTTCTGGTACTTTTTTTACCAAATTATCATGAAATAGCCTAGGTCCTAGGAGGTGGCAGTTTATTCCAAGTCTTGACTCTTTTGAAATGAAACACAAAATATTATGAATTAAATATACATTTATTAAAATTATTATAAGTAAGATAACGTCTATTCTTAGGCATAGTAGTATTTTAAGTAATAATAAGGTCACGTTCACGTTACGAGGTCACAATTTTCTGTCCTGGCAACAATAACTTCGTAGTATTTCCATATTTATCGTTCTTCAAACAACTGAAACAATTACAAAATTTATTTATATTACGTTGCCCAAAATACCGTTATCCATGCTTATATTATAAATGCGATAGTGTGTCTGTCTGCTACGCTTTCAGGCGATTTTGACGATTGGTACACGGAATAATGCGGAAAAAATCGTGAAAAAATCTAATCCAACGGACGGACGTTTTCACGCATTGGCGACTATAGTTTGTCCTAATTTATCTTGGGTGACTAGCATATGTTGACATTCTGGATTTTTATAATGAAACATACACAACTTTCACATTTAGGTAGGAACCTTATTTTGGGGTGCTTCCCGCCTGTCCCCACGTGGGGGCAAACGAGAAAATATTGGTCTCCTCACCTCCATAGTAATAAAAAACTGCAGTAACCCTTCCGAAGTGCCTACTGCGATTCCTAGTTTTTTTTGCTGGCGGGGAAAACCTCGTGATACCGTGCGAGGAATCGGGCTATGTAGACCTGATAAAACCCCGTAGCTGGGCACCCAAAGTGCACATTAGAAGGCTTAGTGATCCGAGATAATAGATTGCCTCAAGTGAAAGTAAATTCTACAAACCTATATTAGCGACTGCTTCCAAAGCAACCATGAGCGCGAAGCCTAATATTGAGCATATGAACTGCATAAGTCCTGTTCTGTCTTGTCGCCACACCTCAAAGAACACCACGTAGACTAGCGTACCGCACGCAAGACCCTGGGAATAAAAAATAAATAAATACTAAAATCTGCTTCAAAGAAGCCATAAGAAGATTTCACAGAGGCGTGGCGGGGCGAGACGAGAATTAAAATTTGTATTTAACTATGGCAAAACTTAAATTCTCGTCCCGACCATCTTTGGAATGAAAGGTCTGCATGGTCATTATCCTAGAAGTCGTGGTGACATGTGACGTCGTGACAATCATGTTGCCATAACCAAAAATATTGCCCGGTTGAATAGTAATTTGTGAATATCGCAATTACCCCAAAGCACCACATTTATTTTTATTATAGTTAGATATGTACCTACATAAGTGTAAATTAATTTTAAATAAGGTTAAAACAAATTGGACTGGTGCAAAATAAGGTTATATCGTAATGCATACTAAAGTGCTTCTTCCTGCATTACGTAATATATACCATCCAGCAAAATAAAAAGTTTAACGCCAAAGTGTGTTCATATAAGTACCAACCACGGCCCCACGACACTGCAAGATTTTTGACATCATCTTTCAAATCTAATTCCAAGATGGATTGGCGGTTAACTCATTGATAAATACAGGAGACACCTGACTTGGCTCGTAATTTTTATCATCTACGTGATCGATAAAATCTGGGAGATATGCGATTAGTTATAATGCACTTCAACCGTTTTGAGTAGTGTGTATCTAAGTAGGTACTTATGTAAATCCCCCGTTCATGGATAAGTACCTACATCTTTATGTAGGTAGGTAGGTAGGTAGTCTTTTAAATCATCTCAGCAGCCAACATACAAATTAGGTACATCTAACAACACTATATTATAGGTACATCTTATGGTATATTTACCTATATCTAGTAGGTACCTATAGAATAAACGGATAAAAGATTAAGAAGGAAGCTATGCACGTCCCGATTTTAGGCCTAATCATGAGTAATCTATTATATTAATAAATAAAATTTGGAAATTGAATAAGTTCTGACTCTAAGGACGAGCTCTCAGAATAGCTTAATCATGCTTATGGCCGATACTTGAGAACCTGTTATTAGCTGTTGTCGGATTGAGCCTTAGTTTCCTAATGATTGTGGCTTAATGGGTATTTAAATCACACCCGTAGGTACCTTTATCAGTATCTACTGAGCCAGTAAGTAGTTACCTACTGAAACTAAAGTAAAATGTATAAGTAATATAGAGTTCAAGTTTTCTTAATACATACCTGTAATACAACAGAGTATATGCCAGCTGCAGTCGCCCCAGCGCCGCCCACCAGCATAATGCCAACCCCGAAACCCAGCGCTGACACGAATGAGAAAGTGAAGATGTAGACGATGGACAGCCATCGCTTCGTTCCGGCAGCAAGCAGTTCCACGCCTATGCAGAACGCTATGATGTATTTGTGTGCTGAGACTGCTCCGAACATGTACCTGTAAAATCAAGTTAGGATCGTATAGGCACAGCAGCATATTTTCAGCATACAGCACAGGTATAAGTACCTACACATATACTTAGGCCTAAATTATTTAATGACTATGGCCTACCTAATTATAGTTACGGCCTACGGGGTGCCAGTTACACGAATTACGTAAAGATTTTAAGAATTACGCAAATATGTATCTCAGCAGATTTCTGATTATCAGGGCCTGAAGAAGAAAAGTTCATTAATACCATAATTTATAAAAACAAACAACATAGTTACCTACCTAATCTACGGTTGTTTAATATATTAAACTGTTTAAGTACCTAATTATCTAAATAGGTATCTTTGATCTAATGATAAGTTTAATTACCTACTTAGCCTAAAAATTCACAAGACAAAGTGTCTCGTGTCGTAAAAAGAATAACCGATAAGGTAAAGTCACCAACCGATTCGTGAAGATGTTTTGATTAATAAAATTGGGTACCTACCTACCTACTTCAGTAAGTAACTACATAGTTACTTAGGTACCTACCTACTTTATTTTTTTATGTGATCTGTGATCATTGAAGTACCTAATATGTAGGTACTAACATTAGGTAGGTACTTAGGTAGGTATATCTCAATGTCTGTGATTGCGCCTACGCGTAGGGTTGCCAACTTTTTTTACAAGAAATAAAGTATATTCAGGTCTATGAAGAATATTAAACAGTATTTTAGAAAAATGAACAGTATTTTATTTATTTATTGTTTTAAATACATATTTTTTAGAGCTTCTCGCACAACTTACTAATAAAATCTTTTTTAAAAACTTCATACGCCTCATCACAATTATAACTGAAATTAAAATAAATGAGGAGCTCATTTTTTATTAAATTAATAGATGATCTATTTCTATCCTCCCGCCACTTAGCATTCATTACTGAAAAAACTCTTTCAGTAAATGCTGAGGTGGCGGGAACAGAAAGAAGATATGAGACAATTTTAGTTATATTGGATAGAAGCAGGCGTTACTTTGCGGAAGTCCATGATATTGAAAATCACAATCGTGCATTGTAGAGTCAACATCTCCTGAAGATGCTCCGGTGTCGGAGTGAAACGTACGTTGAGGGTATTTTGGAAGATTTATGTGGTGTGGAGAATATCACGGGCTGCAAGTTCAAGATACGCACTGTACCACATAGATATACCTTCTGTGGCGGATTATAGCGAATTAAACTTCTAGTTTTTTCAATTTTAGTTATGTTTTTAAATTCGTGATGTTATTCTGCAACTTGACAATATAAGCTATGTTCCTGATTAATTAGTACGTAAGATATCGTTGGTTTTAATATGAAACAAATAAGGAGAAAACATGTCATTTATGTCGTAAAAATATGCAAAACGCTATGCGCTTACATTTAATTATGGGAAAGTATTTTGAAAATATTATTATCCAGGGACCTAGATAAACACAAGTTCAGTCTAAATAATTGCATAATATGGTGGAAATATTTCCGAATCACAAATTATATTGGTATTACGTTTGTATGGGCAATTCACTCTCCGCTGCCGTCTTAATTAATGTGTTTGCATTTTGATGCTGAAAACAGTATTTTGTATACTTTATTTTTGTTCAACAGTAAAAAGTATAATTTAGTGAAAAACAGTATAATACTGTTTAAAACAGTATAGTTGGCAACCCTACCTACGCGGCCTAGCTGGATCAGGGTACCAATCATGTAAGAATGTCCGATCAAAACGTTAAAGTTCGTCGTCAAAGTTTATAAACCATAACGGCATTAAATTAGAGCTCAATTTCGTGTATCCATTCTTATACGTTCGAGTATCGTTCATACCTAAACGTATAAGAATGGGCAGACGAAATTGAGCTCTAATTCAATGCAGTTATGGTTTATTTTACTTTGACAAAAATCTTAAACGTTTGATGAACAATTCTTACGTAATAGGGGGGCAGATACGCTAAGAGCCTGAGACAGGATATTTTAATCTAAGAGCTTTCAGAAAGTAACTACCAAACAAATTTGACAACTACTTACATAACTACCTACTGATAATTGTGAAGTGGCCGGTAATTGTGAGTGTAGGTACTCAAACAGCTACGTGCCTCGCTGAGACAATAGATAGGATGCTGATAGGAAAGTACGTGGATATCCTCAAGTAACTCACCCACTTTCGGAGTATGTTTAATGGACTAAACTGTATGTAAATTGTATAAATCGCTTTCTTAAGAGGAAAGGCGTTTCGCTTTAAACGAACATGTTCCTCTATTTTCTCAGTGGATAATATTAATAGGTAGGTACTTAACAATAGAGCAAATATTCATGTAACCTAATATGGAACCTGTAAGTAGGTATCTAGCCTTACCAAGAACCTACAGGAACCTTCAAATACCTATACATAACAATAATGGCCCATTTTTGTGAGTTGCCAAGTGTAGAGTAGATAGGTAATTAAGTAGGTACATCGTTCTCGGTTTTACTGAAGTTTTAGCATATGGGTACCTACTGGGTAGCTTATTTCGCAATAGGCGCTCTTTTAATTATTTTTATGAAGCAAACATGCAACATGTTATTGCAACTCGCAAATCACTACCTACATCAAATATTCGTCGCATAAGTACCTAATTATATTCGTCTTAGTATTATTACACTGCGTAAGAACGTTAAGTACCTAGCTAGGTACTTACGACTTTAGCGCAGTTTGTGTTAGTTTGACTTGGGATGTCCTCACAGTGCGACCGCATATTTAGCCTATACCTAGTTATGCCTAAATTCTTTAAAAAAAAAGCTAAACACATACCACACGTTCCTGGCAGACGACTCCAGTCCAACAGCAAGCCCCTCAAAGAGTTCGTGTATCGACAGGGCAAGCACAATCAAAAGGCCTCTAAGGGCTGCCACAATTGTATCATCGGATTCCGCAGCCAAATGACTGTGACCATGCTGTCTCGCTTGAGCTTCCAATTCCTTAATACGTTTCTCGGTATTCTCCGCTTCCGTGCTATTCCTTCGTATACTCAGCACCCTTGTGAAGCTTGTATTGGCGGTCTTATTGTCGCGGCTGTTAATGTAAACGTGAACCAATTCCTCGACCAGATACATCATGAAGAAACCGCTGCACATGATCAACGGGGCAAGGGCTATCGGCATCTTTGTTATTTCGCCTGATTCTGTGGAATAAAAATATATCTTTTCGTACCACTTGCTCAAAAAAGTGACATTCTATGCCACAAAAAGCGAACATAACAATAGTTATTTATAATCTATTAAAAACAGGGAAAGAAAATTGTACTAAATTTCATTCATCCTCTAGGGGGAGAATGTGATTTAAATTTGGAATACTTACCGAAATTTATACTGAACTACATCTGTGTTTACACCATTGTGTTTGTATATAAAGCATTATACATCTTTTTGAAAAAGGAATACGCATTTATTATGCAGTTATGATTATTAAATAAAATGACGAAAACCGACGAGGCCGTATGAGCTTGATGCCTTTGCTTTTCCGACAAAAAATATTAGTCTAGGAATTTGCCGCGTTTTTGTTTTCTTCAAATACATAAACGTTAATGTAACTCTCTCTATCAATAATTGGACCAATATTTCGAATGTTAACTTTTACTTTTAATTGTCATTATTTTTAACTAGCTGATGCCCGCGACTTCGTCCGCGTAGATTAAGGTTTTTCGGTTCCCGCGGGAACTCTTTAATTTTCCGGGATAAAAAGTAGCCTATGTGCTATTCTATAATTTATCTCTGTGCCAAATTTCATCCAGATCCGTTCAGCCGTTGGAGCGTGATTGAGTAACAAACATCCATACATCCATCCAAACTTTCGCATTTATAATATTTATTTGATAAATGCTTATCTCATATTATTATTGTGTTAATTTTTTCGCAAATGGTACGAAAAGTAGAGTATTTTCCTCGGTGATAAAGCTGTCTTAGTCTTGGGTGAACTTAAATCCCTCGCTACACTCAGGACTCGTCTTCAATCCCTCGCTTCGCTCGTGATTTAAGTTTTTAACACCCTCGCTACGCTCGGGAGTAAACCTCGAGTCCTTCGTTACGCTCGCGATTTAAGTCGTCACCCGCGACAGAAGACACTGCTTTATCCCCTTGGTTAATAATCTACTATTTCGTACTACTTGCTCAAAAAAGTGACATTCTATGCCACAAAAAGCGAACTTAACAATAGTCATTTTTAATCTGTTAAAAACAGGGAAAGAAAATTGTACTGAATTTCATTCATCCTCTAGGGGGAGAATGTGATTTAAATTTGGAATACCGAAATTTATAGTGAACTACATCTGTGTTTAGGTACACCATTGAGTTTGTATATATAAAGCATTATACATCGTTTTGAAAAAGGAATACGCATTTAAAGCAGCTATGATCAAATAAATATTATAAATGCGAAAGTTTGGATGTATGGATGTATGTTTGTTACTCAATCACGCTCCAACGGATGAACGGATCTGGATGAAATTTGGCATAGAGATAGATTATAGTCTGGAATAGCTCATAGGCTACTTTTTATCCCGGAAAATTAAAGAGTTCCCGCGGGAACCGAAAAACCTCAATCCACGCGGACGAAGTGGCGGGCATCAGCTAGTTATTAAATAAAATGACGAAAACCGACGAGGCCGTATGAGCTTGATGCCTTTGCTTTTCCGACAAAAAAATATTAGTCTAGGAATTTGCCGCGTTTTTGTTTTCTTCAAATACATAAACGTTATTTGTAACTCTCTCTATCAATAATTGGACCAATGTTTCGAATGTTAACTTTTACTTATAATTTGCTTTTGACTTTTTACTTTTTGACGACCTCCGTGGCGCAGTGTGTAGCGCTGTTGTCTTAACGTGCGGAAGTCCCGGGTTCGATCCCCGGCAGGGTCAATTTGGGAATTTATAATTTCTGAATTTTCCCTGGTCTGGCCTGGTGGGAGGCTTCGGCCGTGGCTAGTTACCACCCTACCGGCAAAAACGTGCCGCCAAGCGATTTAGCGTTCCGGTACGATGCCGTGTAGAAACCGAATAGGGGGATGGGTTTAATATAACTGCCATGCCCCTAACAGGTTAGCCCGCTACCATCTTAGACTGCATCATCACTTACCATCAGGTGAGATCGCAGTCAAGGGCTAACTTGTAGTGGATAAAAAAAAAAATTGTCATTATCCATACTAATATTATAAATGCGAAAGTGTGTCTGTCTGTCTGTCTGTCTGTCTGTCTGTCTGTCTGTCTGTCTGTCTGTCTGCTACGCTTTCACGGCCCAACCGTTCAACCGATTTTGATGAAATTTGGTACAGGGATAGGTTGCATCCCGGGGAAGGACATAGGCTACTTTTTATCCCGGAAAAACAAACAGTTCCTGTGGGATAACATGCTCTTTTTCTCGCATTTTTCTTCAATCACGCTTCAACGGCGCAACGGATCGACGTGATTTTTTGCATGGGTATATTTGAGGACCTTGAGAGTGACATAGGCCACTTTTTATCCCGGAAAAACAAACAGTTCCTGTGGGATAACATGCTCTTTTTCTCGCATTTTTCTTCAATCACGCTTCAACGGCGCAACGGATCGACGTGATTTTTTGCATGGGTATATTTGAGGACTTGGAGAGTGACATAGGCCACTTTTTATCCCGGAAAAACAAACAGTTCCTGTGGGATAGTATGCTCTTTTTCTTGCATTTGTTTCACCGTTACCACGTTCACACGTTCAGATTAGCCCACGTTCAGGTTATCATAACCTTCCGGTTAGCCCACGTTCAGGTCAGCCGACGTTTAGGTTAGCCCACGTTCAGGTTATCATACCCGTCCGGTTAGCCCACGTTCAGGTTAGCCGACGTTCAGGTTAGCACAAGTTCAGGTTAGTTGTCGGTCAGGTTAGCCGTCTTTCAAGTTAGCCGACGTTCAAGTTAGCCGACGTCCAAGTTACCTGACATTCAAGTTAGCCCACGTTCAGGTTAGCCCACGTTCAGGTTAGCCGACGTTAAGATTTATTTTAGGACAAGGAAAGTAACATGTGCTACCTTAGTAACATCGTGTCATACTAATCCATACTATCCATACTTCCATATCCATACTAATATTATAAATGCGAAAGTGTGTCTGTCTGTCTGTCTGTCTGTCTGTCTGTCTGTCTGTCTGTCTGCTACGCTTTCACGGCCCAACCGTTCAACCGATTTTGATGAAATTTGGTACAGGGATAGGTTGCATCCCGGGAAAGGACATAGGCTACTTTTTATCCCGGAAAAACAAACAGTTCCTGTGGGATAACATGCTCTTTTTCTCGCATTTTTCTTCAATCACGCTTCAACGGCGCAACGGATCGACGTGATTTTTTGCATGGGTATATTTGAGGACCTTGAGAGTGACATAGGCCACTTTTTATCCCGGAAAAACAAACAGTTCCTGTGGGATAACATGCTCTTTTTCTCGCATTTTCTTCAATCACGCTTCAACGGCGCAACGGATCGACGTGATTTTTTGCATGGGTATATTTGAGGACTTGGAGAGTGACATAGGCCACTTTTTATCCCGGAAAAACAAACAGTTCCTGTGGGATAGTATGCTCTTTTTCTTGCATTTGTTTCACCGTTACCACGTTCACACGTTCAGATTAGCCCACGTTCAGGTTATCATAACCTTCCGGTTAGCCCACGTTCAGGTCAGCCGACGTTTAGGTTAGCCCACGTTCAGGTTATCATACCCGTCCGGTTAGCCCACGTTCAGGTTAGCCGACGTTCAGGTTAGCACAAGTTCAGGTTAGTTGTCGGTCAGGTTAGCCGTCTTTCAAGTTAGCCGACGTTCAAGTTAGCCGACGTCCAAGTTACCTGACATTCAAGTTAGCCCACGTTCAGGTTAGCCCACGTTCAGGTTAGCCGACGTTAAGATTTATTTTAGGACAAGGAAAGTAACATGTGCTACCTTAGTAACATCGTGTCATGCTAATCCATACTTCCATACTTCCATACTAATATTATAAATGCGAAAGTGTGTCTGTCTGTCTGTCTGTCTGTCTGTCTGTCTGTCTGCTACGCTTTCACGGCCCAACCGTTCAACCGATTTTGATGAAATTTGGTACAGGGATAGGTTGCATCCCGGGGAAGGACATAGGCTACTTTTTATCCCGGAAAAACAAACAGTTCCTGTGGGATAACATGCTCTTTTTCTCGCATTTTTCTTCAATCACGCTTCAACGGCGCAACGGATCGACGTGATTTTTTGCATGGGTATATTTGAGGACCTTGAGAGTGACATAGGCCACTTTTTATCCCGGAAAAACAAACAGTTCCTGTGGGATAACATGCTCTTTTTCTCGCATTTTTCTTCAATCACGCTTCAACGGCGCAACGGATCGACGTGATTTTTTGCATGGGTATATTTGAGAACTTGGAGAGTGACATAGGCCACTTTTTATCCCGGAAAAACAAACAGTTCCTGTGGGATAGTATGCTCTTTTTCTTGCATTTGTTTCACCGTTACCACGTTCACACGTTCAGATTAGCCCACGTTCAGGTTATCATAACCTTCCGGTTAGCCCACGTTCAGGTCAGCCGACGTTTAGGTTAGCCCACGTTCAGGTTATCATACCCGTCCGGTTAGCCCACGTTCAGGTTAGCCGACGTTCAGGTTAGCACAAGTTCAGGTTAGTTGTCGGTCAGGTTAGCCGTCTTTCAAGTTAGCCGACGTTCAAGTTAGCCGACGTCCAAGTTACCTGACATTCAAGTTAGCCCACGTTCAGGTTAGCCCACGTTCAGGTTAGCCGACGTTAAGATTTATTTTAGGACAAGGAAAGTAACATGTGCTACCTTAGTAACATCGTGTCATACTAATCCATACTAA
This sequence comes from Erebia ligea, assembly GCA_917051295.2. Lineage (NCBI taxonomy): Eukaryota > Metazoa > Arthropoda > Insecta > Lepidoptera > Nymphalidae > Erebia > Erebia ligea. The sequence goes on from OU785236.1 coordinate 9,298,813, forward strand.
TATTATAAATGCGAAAGTGTGTCTGTCTGTCTGTCTGTCTGTCTGTCTGTCTGTCTGCTACGCTTTCACGGCCCAACCGTTCAACCGATTTTGATGAAATTTGGTACAGGGATAGGTTGCATCCCGGGGAAGGACATAGGCTACTTTTTATCCCGGAAAAACAAACAGTTCCTGTGGGATAACATGCTCTTTTTCTCGCATTTTTCTTCAATCACGCTTCAACGGCGCAACGGATCGACGTGATTTTTTGCATGGGTATATTTGAGGACCTTGAGAGTGACACAGGCTACTTTTTATCCCGGAAAAACAAACAGTTCCTGTGGGATAACATGCTCTTTTTCTCGCATTTTTCTTCAATCACGCTTCAACGGCGCAACGGATCGACGTTATTTTTTGCATGGGTATATTTGAGGACTTGGAGAGTGACATAGGCCACTTTTTATCCCGGAAAAACAAACAGTTCCTGTGGGATAACATGCTCTTTTTCTCGCATTTTTCTTCAATCACGCTTCAACGGCGCAACGGATCGACGTTATTTTTTGCATGGGTATATTTGAGGACTTGGAGAGTGACATAGGCCACTTTTTATCCCGGAAAAACAAACAGTTCCTGTGGGATAGTATGCTCTTTTTCTTGCATTTGTTTCACCGTTACCACGTTCACACGTTTAGGTTAGCCCACGTTCAGGTTATCATACCCGTCCGGTTAGCCCACGTTCAGGTTAGCCGACGTTCAGGTTAGCACAAGTTCAGGTTAGTTGTCGGTCAGGTTAGCCGTCTTTCAAGTTAGCCGACGTTCAAGTTAGCCGACGTCCAAGTTACCTGACATTCAAGTTAGCCCACGTTCAGGTTAGCCCACGTTCAGGTTAGCCGACGTTAAGATTTATTTTAGGACAAGGAAAGTAACATGTGCTACCTTAGTAACATCGTGTCATACTAATCCATACTAATATTATAAATGCGAAAGTGTGTCTGTCTGTCTGTCTGTCTGTCTGTCTGTCTGTCTGTCTGTCTGTCTGTCTGCTACGCTTTCACGGCCCAACCGTTCAACCGATTTTGATGAAATTTGGTACAGGGATAGGTTGCATCCCGGGGAAGGACATAGGCTACTTTTTATCCCGGAAAAACAAACAGTTCCTGTGGGATAACATGCTCTTTTTCTCGCATTTTTCTTCAATCACGCTTCAACGGCGCAACGGATCGACGTGATTTTTGCATGGGTATATTTGAGGACCTTGAGAGTGACATAGGCCACTTTTTATCCCGGAAAAACAAACAGTTCCTGTGGGATAACATGCTCTTTTTCTCGCATTTTTCTTCAATCACGCTTCAACGGCGCAACGGATCGACGTGATTTTTTGCATGGGTATATTTGAGGACTTGGAGAGTGACATAGGCCACTTTTTATCCCGGAAAAACAAACAGTTCCTGTGGGATAGTATGCTCTTTTTCTTGCATTTGTTTCACCGTTACCACGTTCACACGTTCAGATTAGCCCACGTTCAGGTTATCATAACCTTCCGGTTAGCCCACGTTCAGGTCAGCCGACGTTTAGGTTAGCCCACGTTCAGGTTATCATACCCGTCCGGTTAGCCCACGTTCAGGTTAGCCGACGTTCAGGTTAGCACAAGTTCAGGTTAGTTGTCGGTCAGGTTAGCCGTCTTTCAAGTTAGCCGACGTTCAAGTTAGCCGACGTCCAAGTTACCTGACATTCAAGTTAGCCCACGTTCAGGTTAGCCCACGTTCAGGTTAGCCGACGTTAAGATTTATTTTAGGACAAGGAAAGTAACATGTGCTACCTTAGTAACATCGTGTCATACTAATCCATACTATCCATACTTCCATATCCATACTAATATTATAAATGCGAAAGTGTGTCTGTTTGTCTGTCTGTCTGTCTGTCTGTCTGTCTGTCTGTCTGTCTGTCTGTCTGCTACGCTTTCACGGCCCAACCGTTCAACCGATTTTGATGAAATTTGGTACAGGGATAGGTTGCATCCCGGGGAAGGACATAGGCTACTTTTTATCCCGGAAAAACAAACAGTTCCTGTGGGATAACATGCTCTTTTTCTCGCATTTTTCTTCAATCACGCTTCAACGGCGCAACGGATCGACGTGATTTTTTGCATGGGTATATTTGAGGACCTTGAGAGTGACATAGGCCACTTTTTATCCCGGAAAAACAAACAGTTCCTGTGGGATAACATGCTCTTTTTCTCGCATTTTTCTTCAATCACGCTTCAACGGCGCAACGGATCGACGTGATTTTTTGCATGGGTATATTTGAGGACTTGGAGAGTGACATAGGCCACTTTTTATCCCGGAAAAACAAACAGTTCCTGTGGGATAGTATGCTCTTTTTCTTGCATTTGTTTCACCGTTACCACGTTCACACGTTCAGATTAGCCCACGTTCAGGTTATCATAACCTTCCGGTTAGCCCACGTTCAGGTCAGCCGACGTTTAGGTTAGCCCACGTTCAGGTTATCATACCCGTCCGGTTAGCCCACGTTCAGGTTAGCCGACGTTCAGGTTAGCACAAGTTCAGGTTAGTTGTCGGTCAGGTTAGCCGTCTTTCAAGTTAGCCGACGTTCAAGTTAGCCGACGTCCAAGTTACCTGACATTCAAGTTAGCCCACGTTCAGGTTAGCCCACGTTCAGGTTAGCCGACGTTAAGATTTATTTTAGGACAAGGAATGTAACATGTGCTACCTTAGTAACATCGTGTCATACTAATCCATACTTCCATACTTCCATACTTCCATACTAATATTATAAATGCGAAAGTGTGTCTGTCTGTCTGTCTGTCTGTCTGTCTGTCTGTCTGTCTGTCTGCTACGCTTTCACGGCCCAACCGTTCAACCGATTTTGATGAAATTTGGTACAGGGATAGGTTGCATCCCGGGGAAGGACATAGGCTACTTTTTATCCCGGAAAAACAAACAGTTCCTGTGGGATAACATGCTCTTTTTCTCGCATTTTTCTTCAATCACGCTTCAACGGCGCAACGGATCGACGTGATTTTTTGCATGGGTATATTTGAGGACCTTGAGAGTGACATAGGCCACTTTTTATCCCGGAAAAACAAACAGTTCCTGTGGGATAACATGCTCTTTTTCTCGCATTTTTCTTCAATCACGCTTCAACGGCGCAACGGATCGACGTGATTTTTTGCATGGGTATATTTGAGAACTTGGAGAGTGACATAGGCCACTTTTTATCCCGGAAAAACAAACAGTTCCTGTGGGATAGTATGCTCTTTTTCTTGCATTTGTTTCACCGTTACCACGTTCACACGTTCAGATTAGCCCACGTTCAGGTTATCATAACCTTCCGGTTAGCCCACGTTCAGGTCAGCCGACGTTTAGGTTAGCCCACGTTCAGGTTATCATACCCGTCCGGTTAGCCCACGTTCAGGTTAGCCGACGTTCAGGTTAGCACAAGTTCAGGTTAGTTGTCGGTCAGGTTAGCCGTCTTTCAAGTTAGCCGACGTTCAAGTTAGCCGACGTCCAAGTTACCTGACATTCAAGTTAGCCCACGTTCAGGTTAGCCCACGTTCAGGTTAGCCGACGTTAAGATTTATTTTAGGACAAGGAAAGTAACATGTGCTACCTTAGTAACATCGTGTCATACTAATAATATTATAAATGCGAAAGTGTTCTTGGAAGTTGTTCTCATTAAAGTAAAAAAAATTGGCAGTCAGGACTGCCGATAGAAGTGAAAACTAATATTAAAATATAAACCGTAAAACTAAGGCATTACAGTTTAATTATATTTAAGACCTTTAATAATAAGACCAATAATTTATATTTAAGACCTTTTGTCTTCGTAACAACGCATGGTGTCAGTCACGGTTACACATCACTTTCAAATATATACCTTAAAACAAAGGCAGTAGTTTTTTAGTTTGCAGACGAAAAAAAAACAAAAATTTTCTTTTTGGGGGGTAAATACTAAATAGTAAGATAACAATGACTTAAAAAAAATAGAAATAGAATAGAAGAGATATTCGGGTTCAGAATTCAGAGTGCAGAGTTCAGAGTTCAAAGTGCAAAGTTCCGAGTTCCGAGTTCAGAGATCAGACTTCAGAGTGCAGAGATCAGAGTGCAGAGTTCATACTTCAGAGTGCAGGGTTCAGAGTTCAGAGTGCAGAGTTCAGAGTTCAGAGTGCAGAGTGCAGAGTTCAGAGTTCAGAGTTCAGAGTGCAGAGTTCAGACTTCAGAGTGCAGAGTTCAGAGTGCAGAGTTCAGAGTGCAGAGGTCAGAGTTCAGAGTGCAGAGTTCAGAGTTCAGAGTTCAGAGTGCATAATTAGTTAAGAGTGCAGAGTTCAGACTTCAGAGTTCAGAGTGCAGAGTTCAGAGTTCAGAGTTCAGAATGCAGAGTTTAGACTTCAGAGTTCAGAGTGCAGAGGTCAGAGTTTAGAGTGCAGAGTTCAGAGTGCAGAGATCAGAGTGCATAGTTAAGAGTGCAGAGTTCAGACTTCAGAGTGCAGAGGTCAGAGTTCAGAGTGCAGAGTACAGAGTGCATAGTTCAGAGTGAAGAGTTCAGAGTGCAGAGGTCACAGTTCAGAGTGCAGAGTTCAGAGTTCAGAGTTCAGAATGGAGAGTTCAGAGTTCAGAGTTCAGAATGGAGAGTTCAGACTTCAGAGTGCAGAGTTCAGAGTGCAGAGGTCACAGTTCAGAGTGCAGAGTTCAGAGTACATAGTTCAGAGTGCATAGTTCAGAGTGCAGAGTTCAGAGTGCAGAGTTCAGAGTGCAGAGTTCAGAGTGCAGAGTTTAGAGTTCAGAGTGCAGAGTTCAGAGTTCAGAGTATAGAGTTCAGAGTTCAGAGTGCAGGGTTCAGAGTTCAGAGTGCAGAGTTCAGAGCGCTGAGTGAAATGTCTCAAACAGGCAGTCACAGTTAAGTTGATAATTGACAATCTTTCACATAAAACTCAGTTATGGTTCCCTTGAGCCACGCGAGCGAAGCCGCGGGTAATAGCTAGTTTTTAATAAATGCTTATCTCATATTGTTATTGTGTTAATTTTTTCGCAAATGGTACGAAAAGTAGAGTATTTTCCTCGGTGATAAAGCTGTCTTAGTCTTGGGTGAACTTAAATCCCTCGCTACACTCAGGACTCGTCTTAAATCCCTCGCTTCGCTCGTGATTTAAGTTTTTAACACCCTCGCTACGCTCGGGAGTAAACCTCGAGTCCTTCGTTACGCTCGCGATTTAAATCGTCACCCGCGACAGAAGACACTGCTTTATCCCCTTGGTTAATAATCTACTATTTAAACTACCTATCCAAATCTAATTAGGAAGAGACCTACTTTTATTGGATCTTAATTTTTTTAATTCTATTAAGTAGGTAAGTTGGTACAAGTAAGTTAGCGATCTGGTGATAAGTACTTAAGTGTTGATGCAGTCTAGATGGTACCGTGAAACATGCCAACTTTGCCATTCAAGGATACTTTGCCCTAAAAGCAAAATATAAGCAAATCCACTTACTATACGACATTTTTTTAGTTTTATGGCAATATTCATTGATCGGCCATTCTTACATGATTGGGGCCCTGAAATTGAAAATGCCCAATAGCTTGGGTGAACAGGTAAAAAAACCGGCCAAGTGCGAGTCGGACTCGCGCACCGAGGGTTCCGTACAAACCTGTAGTAAGTTTTACGATTTATGACTTACTAGCTATTACCCGCGGCTTCGCTCGCGTGGCTCAAGGGAACCATAACTGAGTTTTATGTGAAAGATTGTCAATTATCAACTTAACTGTGACTGCCTGTTTGAGACATTTCACTCAGCGCTCTGAACTCTGCACTCTGAACTCTGAACCCTGCACTCTGAACTCTGAACTCTATACTCTGAACTCTGAACTCTGCACTCTGAACTCTAAACTCTGCACTCTGAACTCTGCACTCTGAACTCTGCACTCTGAACTCTGCACTCTGAACTATGCACTCTGAACTATGTACTCTGAACTCTGCACTCTGAACTGTGACCTCTGCACTCTGAACTCTGCACTCTGAAGTCTGAACTCTCCATTCTGAACTCTGAACTCTGAACTCTCCATTCTGAACTCTGAACTCTGAACTCTGCACTCTGAACTGTGACCTCTGCACTCTGAACTCTTCACTCTGAACTATGCACTCTGTACTCTGCACTCTGAACTCTGACCTCTGCACTCTGAAGTCTGAACTCTGCACTCTTAACTATGCACTCTGATCTCTGCACTCTGAACTCTGCACTCTAAACTCTGACCTCTGCACTCTGAACTCTGAAGTCTAAACTCTGCATTCTGAACTCTGAACTCTGAACTCTGCACTCTGAACTCTGAAGTCTGAACTCTGCACTCTTAACTAATTATGCACTCTGAACTCTGAACTCTGAACTCTGCACTCTGAACTCTGACCTCTGCACTCTGAACTCTGCACTCTGAACTCTGCACTCTGAAGTCTGAACTCTGCATTCTGAACTCTGAACTCTGAACTCTGCACTCTGCACTCTGAACTCTGAACTCTGCACTCTGAACTCTGAACCCTGCACTCTGAAGTATGAACTCTGCACTCTGATCTCTGCACTCTGAAGTCTGATCTCTGAACTCGGAACTCGGAACTTTGCACTTTGAACTCTGAACTCTGCACTCTGAATTCTGAACCCGAATATCTCTTCTATTCTATTTCTATTTTTTTTAAGTCATTGTTATCTTACTATTTAGTATTTACCCCCCAAAAAGAAAATTTTTGTTTTTTTTTCGTCTGCAAACTAAAAAACTACTGCCTTTGTTTTAAGGTATATATTTGAAAGTGATGTGTAACCGTGACTGACACCATGCGTTGTTACGAAGACAAAAGGTCTTAAATATAAATTATTGGTCTTATTATTAAAGGTCTTAAATATAATTAAACTGTAATGCCTTAGTTTTACGGTTTATATTTTAATATTAGTTTTCACTTCTATCGGCAGTCCTGACTGCCAATTTTTTTTACTTTAATGAGAACAACTTCCAAGAACACTTTCGCATTTATAATATTATTAGTATGACACGATGTTACTAAGGTAGCACATGTTACTTTCCTTGTCCTAAAATAAATCTTAACGTCGGCTAACCTGAACGTGGGCTAACCTGAACGTGGGCTAACTTGAATGTCAGGTAACTTGGACGTCGGCTAACTTGAACGTCGGCTAACTTGAAAGACGGCTAACCTGACCGACAACTAACCTGAACTTGTGCTAACCTGAACGTCGGCTAACCTGAACGTGGGCTAACCGGACGGGTATGATAACCTGAACGTGGGCTAACCTAAACGTCGGCTGACCTGAACGTGGGCTAACCGGAAGGTTATGATAACCTGAACGTGGGCTAATCTGAACGTGTGAACGTGGTAACGGTGAAACAAATGCAAGAAAAAGAGCATACTATCCCACAGGAACTGTTTGTTTTTCCGGGATAAAAAGTGGCCTATGTCACTCTCCAAGTTCTCAAATATACCCATGCAAAAAATCACGTCGATCCGTTGCGCCGTTGAAGCGTGATTGAAGAAAAATGCGAGAAAAAGAGCATGTTATCCCACAGGAACTGTTTGTTTTTCCGGGATAAAAAGTGGCCTATGTCACTCTCAAGGTCCTCAAATATACCCATGCAAAAAATCACGTCGATCCGTTGCGCCGTTGAAGCGTGATTGAAGAAAAATGCGAGAAAAAGAGCATGTTATCCCACAGGAACTGTTTGTTTTTCCGGGATAAAAAGTAGCCTATGTCCTTCCCCGGGATGCAACCTATCCCTGTACCAAATTTCATCAAAATCGGTTGAACGGTTGGGCCGTGAAAGCGTAGCAGACAGACAGACAGACAGACAGACAGACAGACAGACAGACAGACACACTTTCGCATTTATAATATTAGTATGGAAGTATGGAAGTATGGAAGTATGGATTAGTATGACACGATGTTACTAAGGTAGCACATGTTACATTCCTTGTCCTAAAATAAATCTTAACGTCGGCTAACCTGAACGTGGGCTAACCTGAACGTGGGCTAACTTGAATGTCAGGTAACTTGGACGTCGGCTAACTTGAACGTCGGCTAACTTGAAAGACGGCTAACCTGACCGACAACTAACCTGAACTTGTGCTAACCTGAACGTCGGCTAACCTGAACGTGGGCTAACCGGACGGGTATGATAACCTGAACGTGGGCTAACCTAAACGTCGGCTGACCTGAACGTGGGCTAACCGGAAGGTTATGATAACCTGAACGTGGGCTAATCTGAACGTGTGAACGTGGTAACGGTGAAACAAATGCAAGAAAAAGAGCATACTATCCCACAGGAACTGTTTGTTTTTCCGGGATAAAAAGTGGCCTATGTCACTCTCCAAGTCCTCAAATATACCCATGCAAAAAATCACGTCGATCCGTTGCGCCGTTGAAGCGTGATTGAAGAAAAATGCGAGAAAAAGAGCATGTTATCCCACAGGAACTGTTTGTTTTTCCGGGATAAAAAGTGGCCTATGTCACTCTCAAGGTCCTCAAATATACCCATGCAAAAAATCACGTCGATCCGTTGCGCCGTTGAAGCGTGATTGAAGAAAAATGCGAGAAAAAGAGCATGTTATCCCACAGGAACTGTTTGTTTTTCCGGGATAAAAAGTAGCCTATGTCCTTCCCCGGGATGCAACCTATCCCTGTACCAAATTTCATCAAAATCGGTTGAACGGTTGGGCCGTGAAAGCGTAGCAGACAGACAGACAGACAGACAGACAGACAGACAGACAGACAGACAGACAAACAGACACACTTTCGCATTTATAATATTAGTATGGATATGGAAGTATGGATAGTATGGATTAGTATGACACGATGTTACTAAGGTAGCACATGTTACTTTCCTTGTCCTAAAATAAATCTTAACGTCGGCTAACCTGAACGTGGGCTAACCTGAACGTGGGCTAACTTGAATGTCAGGTAACTTGGACGTCGGCTAACTTGAACGTCGGCTAACTTGAAAGACGGCTAACCTGACCGACAACTAACCTGAACTTGTGCTAACCTGAACGTCGGCTAACCTGAACGTGGGCTAACCGGACGGGTATGATAACCTGAACGTGGGCTAACCTAAACGTCGGCTGACCTGAACGTGGGCTAACCGGAAGGTTATGATAACCTGAACGTGGGCTAATCTGAACGTGTGAACGTGGTAACGGTGAAACAAATGCAAGAAAAAGAGCATACTATCCCACAGGAACTGTTTGTTTTTCCGGGATAAAAAGTGGCCTATGTCACTCTCCAAGTCCTCAAATATACCCATGCAAAAAATCACGTCGATCCGTTGCGCCGTTGAAGCGTGATTGAAGAAAAATGCGAGAAAAAGAGCATGTTATCCCACAGGAACTGTTTGTTTTTCCGGGATAAAAAGTGGCCTATGTCACTCTCAAGGTCCTCAAATATACCCATGCAAAAATCACGTCGATCCGTTGCGCCGTTGAAGCGTGATTGAAGAAAAATGCGAGAAAAAGAGCATGTTATCCCACAGGAACTGTTTGTTTTTCCGGGATAAAAAGTAGCCTATGTCCTTCCCCGGGATGCAACCTATCCCTGTACCAAATTTCATCAAAATCGGTTGAACGGTTGGGCCGTGAAAGCGTAGCAGACAGACAGACAGACAGACAGACAGACAGACAGACAGACAGACAGACAGACACACTTTCGCATTTATAATATTAGTATGGATTAGTATGACACGATGTTACTAAGGTAGCACATGTTACTTTCCTTGTCCTAAAATAAATCTTAACGTCGGCTAACCTGAACGTGGGCTAACCTGAACGTGGGCTAACTTGAATGTCAGGTAACTTGGACGTCGGCTAACTTGAACGTCGGCTAACTTGAAAGACGGCTAACCTGACCGACAACTAACCTGAACTTGTGCTAACCTGAACGTCGGCTAACCTGAACGTGGGCTAACCGGACGGGTATGATAACCTGAACGTGGGCTAACCTAAACGTGTGAACGTGGTAACGGTGAAACAAATGCAAGAAAAAGAGCATACTATCCCACAGGAACTGTTTGTTTTTCCGGGATAAAAAGTGGCCTATGTCACTCTCCAAGTCCTCAAATATACCCATGCAAAAAATAACGTCGATCCGTTGCGCCGTTGAAGCGTGATTGAAGAAAAATGCGAGAAAAAGAGCATGTTATCCCACAGGAACTGTTTGTTTTTCCGGGATAAAAAGTGGCCTATGTCACTCTCCAAGTCCTCAAATATACCCATGCAAAAAATAACGTCGATCCGTTGCGCCGTTGAAGCGTGATTGAAGAAAAATGCGAGAAAAAGAGCATGTTATCCCACAGGAACTGTTTGTTTTTCCGGGATAAAAAGTAGCCTGTGTCACTCTCAAGGTCCTCAAATATACCCATGCAAAAAATCACGTCGATCCGTTGCGCCGTTGAAGCGTGATTGAAGAAAAATGCGAGAAAAAGAGCATGTTATCCCACAGGAACTGTTTGTTTTTCCGGGATAAAAAGTAGCCTATGTCCTTCCCCGGGATGCAACCTATCCCTGTACCAAATTTCATCAAAATCGGTTGAACGGTTGGGCCGTGAAAGCGTAGCAGACAGACAGACAGACAGACAGACAGACAGACAGACACACTTTCGCATTTATAATATTAGTATGGATTAGTATGACACGATGTTACTAAGGTAGCACATGTTACTTTCCTTGTCCTAAAATAAATCTTAACGTCGGCTAACCTGAACGTGGGCTAACCTGAACGTGGGCTAACTTGAATGTCAGGTAACTTGGACGTCGGCTAACTTGAACGTCGGCTAACTTGAAAGACGGCTAACCTGACCGACAACTAACCTGAACTTGTGCTAACCTGAACGTCGGCTAACCTGAACGTGGGCTAACCGGACGGGTATGATAACCTGAACGTGGGCTAACCTAAACGTCGGCTGACCTGAACGTGGGCTAACCGGAAGGTTATGATAACCTGAACGTGGGCTAATCTGAACGTGTGAACGTGGTAACGGTGAAACAAATGCAAGAAAAAGAGCATACTATCCCACAGGAACTGTTTGTTTTTCCGGGATAAAAAGTGGCCTATGTCACTCTCCAAGTTCTCAAATATACCCATGCAAAAAATCACGTCGATCCGTTGCGCCGTTGAAGCGTGATTGAAGAAAAATGCGAGAAAAAGAGCATGTTATCCCACAGGAACTGTTTGTTTTTCCGGGATAAAAAGTGGCCTATGTCACTCTCAAGGTCCTCAAATATACCCATGCAAAAAATCACGTCGATCCGTTGCGCCGTTGAAGCGTGATTGAAGAAAAATGCGAGAAAAAGAGCATGTTATCCCACAGGAACTGTTTGTTTTTCCGGGATAAAAAGTAGCCTATGTCCTTCCCCGGGATGCAACCTATCCCTGTACCAAATTTCATCAAAATCGGTTGAACGGTTGGGCCGTGAAAGCGTAGCAGACAGACAGACAGACAGACAGACAGACAGACAGACACACTTTCGCATTTATAATATTAGTATGGATTAAAAAAAATTGCTTAAAAATTACGTTTGTTGTATGGGAGCCCCCCTTTAATATTTACTTTATTGATATTTAATTATTTATTTTGAAAGGTAATATACAAGTTAATATTCTGTGAAAATTTGAACCGTCTACCTGTTACCGTTTTTAATATTGAGCAAAAAAATACGAAAAAAACACGTTTATTGTATGGGGACCCCCCTTAATATATATATTTCTTTTAATTTTTAGTATTTGTTGTTATAGCGGCAACGGAAATACATCATTTGTGAAAATTTCAGCTTTCTAGCTATCATGGTTTATGAGATACAGCCTGGAGACAGACAGACAGACAGACAGACAGACAGACAGACAGCGGAGTCTTAGTAATAGGGTCCCGTTTTTACCCTTTGGGTACGGAACCCTAAAAAAAGATGGCCACCGAACAAAAATCGCTTACCTAGGTAGGTATATAAAATTATTTTTACCGTGGAATAACAACTGTTAACTTAATTAGCGTTTATGACATACTTACAGGTACTTATTTGGCAATTGCCTGATTTATTACTTGTTAGTCAAAAAATTATACTTAGTTAGGTACTTAAATAGGTACCTACTTAGTTCGGTATGCCTAGTGCCTACATACTTATTATTTAGGTAGGTACGTTCTCATGAATAAATTTCAGTGAATTCATTTTCATGAATTTCAATTCATATGAATCATTTGTCTACTTGATTTTTTGTTCGTAGGTAAGTAGATATGTAATATACATGAAATAAAAGTAGGTAGGTAAACAATTTCAAATCTTATCAATTAAGTAGGTACCTTGTGTCAACTGTCAATATATGGATTTCATGAAATCGATTTTTGTCGAATTAGGTCAAATCAAATCAAATCAATTTATTTCTCAAATACATGCGTATACATTGTTCACGTGGTTAGATCTATTACTATTACAATACACGATGCATTATTTAGATGAAAATAGAAGAATTAGTAATGAGATCAACGGTAGTTGTCCTTTCTAGATTTTTAAAGATCTGTGTTAAGGACAACTAGCCCTCTCCCTCGTTCACCATAAAGTTAGTAATTAGGTTTAGGAATGCAAGTGCATATTGAATAGATTTTAAATTTTATGTATAGTAGTAAATAACAATCCAAAAACTATGCTTAAATTGTGTGTGTGTGTGTGTGTGTGTGTGTGTGTGTGTGTGTGTGTGTGTGTGTGTGTGTGTGTGTGTGTGGGTGTGTGTGGGTGTGTGTGTGTGTGTGTGCGTGTGTGTGTGCGTGTGTGTGTGTGCGCGTGTGTGAGTGCGTGCATGCTCATGATAAGTGTTTAAGTGCATGTGTAAGTGACTAATGCTTTTTTAAAAGGAAGGTAGGTTAATTTAATTTTGAATTTTTAAGAATCCCTCTATTTCGTCGTATGTTTTGTCTATAAGAAATGATATAACTTTTTGTTTGCACTGAGTATATATGACAAATTGAATATGGGTAATGTTAAATTAATTTTATTGTATAGGTATGGGCCTAGGAAGTAACAAAATCGTTTGGTGAAGGCAAATTTAGGTGCACGGATGGTACAAATTTTGTTTTTACGTCGGCCTTCAATGTTGCGGTATGGAGTTAATTTATGTTGAAGTAGAATTGTATTTAAGATAAAAAGTTTCTAACACTGAGGACTTCACAATCTTTGTATAATAGTGTGGTGGGAAAAAGGATAGGCCGAAAAGTTGCAACCTTTAAAACAGCCCGTTGCGCGACTTCAAGGGGCTTGAGTGTGGTTTTTGCTGTGCCTCCCCAACATGTGATGCAGTATTGAATTATGGATTGGCATAAGGCAAAATATACCTTGCGGATCACTTGAGAATTTAGGTACCTATATTGTTCAATTTGAATTAGATGTATGATTATTATGAAGATTCGCTTTAAAGCGATAAGCGGCGGGACATACAGAAGTGTCGGGGCGAGTGGTGAGGTGCGCAAGATGCGCGACAGTCACGCCACTGGCGCGCATCTGTCGCGCATCTGTCGCCAAGTGGCGCCCAAACGGTGAGGCTGTGACGTAGCAGTGGGACGTATTTGGGGCATACTAGTGTTTGATTTCGATGCGACAACATGTCTTCTTCTTCAGATGAAGATATGCTAGCTGTGGTGGTGGTATAACTAGTGGTTCGCCCCGAACTGAGACCTCGCGGTATCACAGAGCGCCATCTATTGACATCATTGTGAAGTTATGTTAAAAATATCATCATCATTAAAAATTAAATAATTTCGTTTCCTTATAATATTTATCTAATTTTAGTATTTGTTGTTCAAGTACAGGATATAATTCAAATAATTGATCAAGTTTCAGGCTTGAGAGTTCAGAAAATTGAGAGTTCTGAGGTCAACTTTAGACGTTAGAAAATCGCCACTTTGAAAGCCCCCCATTTCGTCAATTTTAGGGGAAAAATTAAAAAAAATATATTTTTGGACTCTATTCCTAAATTATCTTTAAAATGATATACCGCAACCCTATGTAACGCTATAAAAAATATTTTACTTCGCATTCGCTTCTATGAGAGCCCCCCTGAAATAAAGATTTTTATAACTTTTTAAGCCATATTCGGCGGGAGGCCATTGGTTTACATATTATATTTAAATTTGAAGTAATTACGTTCAGCAATTCAGAAGTTATAAGGCTCTGACAGACGGACGGACGGACGGACGGATGGACGGACAAGTGCCAATTCACCCAAGTAGACTCAGAGACCTTCGCTTCGCTCGGTCAAATATCCAATAAAAAATGCTATACCCATGCTATACCCAATTGTTAAAGCAGGAAGGTACATCGTCGCGTTAACGCAGTTTAGGTTTGATAATAAAATCGGTATAAATATCGTGTTCTGCATGATTATTTCTTTTGGTATTTCGGTTTTGAGTGTAAATATACTACCTACTTACTATTATTTTAAAAAGAAATCGAGAAAATATTCAGTCATAAATATTAAGTTTTATTTATAAATACCTAACTTCCGCATGGATTTTTTTGTATAAGTTTTGGTACATTAGTCATTCCTACAACCGTGCCAAGTTTCAACGACTGAGGAATTAATGCAGGGGTCTCCATACAACGAACCGCCCCGTTTCCTAGACTATACAAGATTTATTAATTTAATTGAGAGAAAGAAAGAAAATACCTTTATTCCACAATGGTGACACAGACATACAATTAACATAACAATTACAATTAACATACAATTGTACATAAGAATATGTTTGCATGTGACACCACCCGGAATGGGTGCTCCTACAGCTCAGGTGTGTGCCCAGCATTATACTTACAAACTAAAAAAACTAGGCGTTAAGTTCTAGGTATTTTTCCACTAACTGGCAAAATCGATATTAAATTCCGTATCGTCGTGTACTTTCAATCCGGCCCTGTGCGTTTCGAGCGGTGTGCCACTGTCGAACGGGTGCGCCGTATGGCAAGGAAGCGTCGCCCCCACCATAACCGCGGCGCGCCTCTTCAGTATGCTCGGCGCCTCGCCGCTTGCATACATTTTGTATGCGCCACTACACTGCATCTACTTAGCCAGGTTACAGTAGTAGAACTAGGTAGGTACAGCTCTGCCTACCTAGTTTTGATTCCCTTCAACCTGGCTCTACCCTGGCCAGAAAAAAGAATCATCCTTTTCAGAATGCGTGGCTTATCAGTACCTGGGGGTCTACTCTCTTTTTCTCAAACGAAACTTCGCAAACGAACGTTATTAGTCGGATATTAGACCCACACAAAATCGTTCAATCCAATCGGTCACGAACATTTTCTATGGATCCGTAGGTAGGTACTTCGTCTGCGTGTACGAAAACGAAATAGAGAGGAGCATAGAGATAATATTATGTAGGAGAGGAGTTAGCGAAATTTCGTTCGTTTGTTTGCGAAGTTTCGTTTTAGAGAAAGAGAGTAGACCCCCTGCACTTTAAACTACATAATAGAAGTTTCATATACCTACGAAAAACGATAATCCACATACTTACCTATTAATTAGAATAGATAGGATACTGGGTTTTAAACAAGGCCCGGCGCGAATAATCGTCGGAATAATACTTACTACTTAATTAAGTATTCTGTTTTCGAGTTATTTTAAAAACACATGTACATAGACAAGTCTACCTATTTTATTTACCTTACGTTAATACAAATTAATTTTCGTTGCTTTGGACGTTTGGATGCTACAGTACAGGTACAGATACTCTAAGTATTACTTAAGTACCTATGTTTAATTGTTCTATTTTTGTATAAAAATAGTACTTGCTAAAAATCGGCACACAGAACTAAGTAGAACCTTACCTACCTAAAATACTTACCTTTATTATATCCGACACGGACACCATTCGGAATCAGGGTACCAATCATGTAAGAATGTTCGATAAAACGTTTAAGATTTTTGTCAAAGTAAAATAAACCATAACTGCATTGAATTAGAGCTCAATTTCGTCTGCCCATTCTTATACGTTTAGGTATGAACGATACTCGAAACAGCCCCCTTATCATGTAAGAATGTCCGATCAAAACGTTAAAGTTCGCCGTCAAAGTTTATAAACCATAACAGCATAAAATTAGAGCTCAATTTCGTGTATCCATTCTTATACGTTCGAGTATCGTTCATACCTAAACGTATAAGAATGGGCAGAGGAAATTGAGCTCTAATTCAATGCTGTTATGGTTTATTTTACTTTGACAAAATTCTTTAACGTTTGATGAACAATTCTTACGTAATCGGGGGGCAGAGGCGCTCGCCGCCTACCATAAATTAGTATCGCAAGTGCGATCAAAATCAAAAATAACGGTGTACCTACTACATAGCGGTAGGTGTACTTACTAATGTATCTTATTTTTAAAACAAGCACTGATTTATTTGAACAGTATGATCCGAAGTGTTAATTGAAGCAAAATGACACGGAAATTCCTAGGTACCTACCTAATTCCCATTTAAACTACGCCTGTGAATCAAAGGAACTTGTTAACTAGGTACATACCTAAGCTAACTGTTTTAAAATAAGATAGGTACTCGGTTCGCACAGGGCTGCTAATTGACAATAATATTTTTTTTTTAATCACTACAAGTTAGCCCTTGACTGCGATCTCACCTGATGGTAAGTGATGATGCAGTCTAAGATGGTAGCGGGATAACCTGTTAGGGGCATGGCAGTTATAAGTCATAAGTCATAAGTCATAAGTCATAAATATTTATTCAATTTAGGTAGATGCACTACACTTATTGACGTCCAGTTACATAAAAATATGATGGTGATAATCTGTTACGGTATCTTAAAACTAAAGCTACGAGGGTTCCAAACGCGCCCAGGTCTGAGAAGAGCCCACAACAAACTCAGCTGGGGTTTTTTTTTTTTTTTAATATTAAACCCATACCCGTATTCGGTTTCTACACGGCATCGTACCGGAACGCTAAATCGCTCCCAGCGTACCTACGCGTACGGAATTCCCCGGACACTTTCGCCACACGGAAACCTTACCTACCTACCTAGGCAGTAGGCACCTACCTACAACGAGTGATCTAAAGAGCACCTGCACAGCCCCCCTAGCATGGGCCGAGACAATTTTCTCCCCGAGGAAAGGATAAAAATTTTATTCCTAAATAAATAAATAAAAATGCTAAATAACGGTGGATAAATAGCCCCCCGAGTCCCCGTGAAACAAACGGGGATAAACTTCTTCTCTCCCCTGTTGCCGTGCTCTGAGAAGTGGATTAGTTATTTGTGTTACATGGGGCCAAAGAAAATTTTTGTAGGTACCCCGAGGGCGCTATTTTGAGTTCAGAGCGAAGTGAAGGATTCTACAGTAGAATCCCGAGCGTAGCGAGGGGTTCTAAAGTAGAATCCTGAACGTAGCGAGGAATTCAATATACGCCGCCCGAGAACAAAAAATTTGGCCCCGAGTGACACACACTATTTTTCATCATTACGTATGAGAAAAAGCTAGGAGTATCAACCTACTATATATGCACAGTATATATGTATGGACATTACCTATACGTTTAAGCACCAATCAGAAGATACTCCTATCAACCTTCTATGTAATTGTATGAACATTATTTAGACGTATATTTAAAGTTTAAATAAAATGTAAAGACGTATATCCGATCAACAAATTGATCACGTGACTTCGGAGTTCGGACCAATCAGAACAGAGAAATGCAAAGTCGTATATTCGATCAACAAATTGATGACGTGACTTCGGACCAATCAGAAGAGAGAAATGAAAAGTCCCATGGGCCTACAAGTTACACTTTGCTCCCGCTATCCTCTGAAGGCAATATGCGTTTTTCGAATAGGTATGATGAAAAAGTTAATTTTATCTCTTGTCAGTGGATAAAATCGGGGGATAAATTTTTTATCTCCGGCCCATGCTAGCCCTGCAGGCAAGGGATTTATAAGTTCTGCGTTGATATTATGAGCTAAAACAACAGCAGTCAGCACTAGTGCAGCTATTTCTGTGGCATTAACAGCCTTTTTATTTTAATAAAATACTCGTAAAATAATCTCTAATAAATAAATAAACTCGTAATAAATCATATCATATCATGCTAATATTATAAATGCGAAAGTTTGTTTGTTTGTTGGTTTGTCCTTCAATCACGCCGGAGCAAAGGATCGACGTGATTTTTGGCATGGGTATAGTTAAGGACATGGAGAATGACACTTTTTATCCCGGAAAATTAAGGAGTTCCCACGGCAATCAAAAAAACTTAAACCACGCGGACGAAGTCGCGGGCATCAGCTAAGTAGTTTTAATATATTTATAGAGACGTGGTAACCATAATATTATGGTATCGCGATAAATTTATATCTGAATAGGTATACAAAACAAAAGGGACGCATTTGACACGCATTTGTCCATCCTCACATTATAGGCATATATATCCTGAGTTTGACTATCGTTAATAAACCACTCCATACTTCTTCTAGTCATCCATGCCTCCAGCTCAAATTATAATTTTCAAAAAGAAAACCCTACAGGAATCGTCCGGACATAGGATATATTTTACTATGCCGGAAAATTAAGGAATTCCCGCGGGAATCAAAAAACGTCATCCACGCAGACTGACCGGCCGATGGGTAGGAAGTTAGGAACCTAATATTGTTGGTCAATAAAAACCGAAAGATAAGCAATAGTACGTTTACAATAATTATTCACAATACTTATATTGTGAATTATTGTAAAGTTCCATATCTACGGATAGTCATGGGCAAATGTCTAGTTCTCCGTGTTTACTATTACCTAGGTACCTATTACCTACGTTTTCTAAACAACCTTTAAATTAAATGCCAAAGCAAAGGTCATTTACTCTAAATAGGTACGTAATAGGTATGTCTCTGTGTAAATATGAAATTACTTACTAGTTACCACTTACCTGCAATTAATTACACGTGCGATAATACGGAAAGCGCTACGTAGTAGTTAGTCTCAGAATGTTACCATGCATTTGAACAAATAAAAACCGGCCAAGTGCGAGTCGGACTCGCGCACCGAGGGTTCCGTACAAACCTGTAGTAAGTTTTACGATTTATGACGTATTAAAAATAAAACCGGCCAAGTGCGAGTCGGACTCGCGCACCGAGGGTTCCGTACAAACCTGCAGTAAGTTTTACGATTTATGACGTATTAAAAATAAAAATTACGTTTGTTGTTTGGGAGCCCCCCTTTAATATTGACTTTATTGATATTTAATTATTTATTTTGAAAGTTAATATACAAGTTAATATTCTGTGAAAATTTGAACCGTCTACCTGTTACCGTTTTTAATATTGAGCAAAAAAATACGAAAAAAACACGTTTATTGTATGGGGACCCCCCTTAATATATATATTTTTTTAATTTTTAGTAATTGTTGTTATAGCGGCAACGGAAATACATCATTTGTGAAAATTTCAGCTTTCTAGCTATAACGGTTTATGAGATACAGACAGACAGACAGCGGAGTCTTAGTAATAGGGTCCCGTTTTTACCCTTTGGGTACGGAACCCTAAAAATGAAAAACTAGCAAGAAAAAAAACTCAGGTAAGTAGTAAGTACGTAGCAAAATTAAAGTTATCCACCTGCATGTTCTATAGTCCCGGGTTCGATACCCGGTTTCTCTTACTTTTCGGAATTATTTATGTGCGTTTTAAGAAATAAAAATATATCACTTGCTAATTGCTATAACCAGATAAGGGAGATGAATACCTACCTCATCCTACGTATATATAATATGCTACTAGATGATGCCCGGAACTCCTTAATTTTCCGGGATAAAAAGTAGCCTAACTATAATGTCCTTCCCCGGAATATAACCTACCGCTATACCAAATTTCATCAAATCGGTTGAATAGATGGGCCGTGAAAGCGTAGCAGACGGACAGACACACTTTCGCATTTATAATATTAGTATGAAAGTATGGATGCATCACGTCCTAAACTTTGTATCTATACTCGACTCAACGTTCAAAAAGTGTACCTACTGGGTAGGTACCAATTTTGAATACACATACTTTGACTTTATACGGATTACGGAAAACATGTAAGGAAACCTGCACGCATAAGAATTCGTCCGCATTTGCCCAGCGTGGTGCACTAACGCCTAACGCTTCTCATTCTAAGAGGAGACTCCTGCTCAGTAGTCAGTTGGGGATGGGTTAAAATTAAAATGATAATGATGTCTGCCTGAAGAAATTAACTAGTAGGATTTAATTTTCTCACCTTGTAACAATTCAATATTTTCAGAGACCTCAGGCAGCAGATGCATAAAAGTAGTCGCAAATAAAACACCTCCGCCAAAAGAGAGCAGTCCGACCACCAGCTGATTAGAAGTTCTCATATCTGGCCCGCTAGCTTTCCTGAACCAGCCAAATTTCATGGAAATCAGCATAGGAGCACATCCGACCAGCATGGAAACGCCGAATAAGCACACCATTGTGATTATTTTAGCTCGCAACGCGAATCCTTGGTCTTCGTCACCGGTTACGCCGGTTGGTGCCATCGCTGCACTCATTATAATGTCAGTTTTAATTTGTTCCGTACGAGGTCACTCTGTCTACGCGCTACGGCCCGCAACCTATCTCGTTGCTGTCGATTCGTGCAACTGAGGACTCCTCACTCAGCGTCCCCTGTAGGCGGAATCATGATAAAGTAATTATATGATAAAAATGCCACTGGCTGTGTTCACTGCGACGACAATTATTTTAGGTACGACTCCCGACTCTCGACGCAAAAACGAATGCATTGCGGTACCTAAGTATATGAAATGTTTCGTTTACGTGGTAGGTAACTTTGAATTATGGACATGATTTTTATGGCATTGTTAGCACTTTTGTGTTTCAACTTTGATGGATGGAAATTAGATAGATGTTAATTAACGGGTGAATTTGCACTTGTTTGTCTGTCCTTCTGTTGAATATTATATTTAGACGTGATGTTGATAACTATGGTACCTACGTACAGTAGATACGGTACGTACGTAGGTTCCAAACGCGCCCTGGTCTGAGAAGAGCCCACAACAATCTCAGCCGGGCTTAGGTTAGTAATTTAAAACAAGAAACCCAACTCTAAAAAGCTTAGGAGGCTAAAGCATAGAGTTAGTATACCTACCTAGTTTAGTATACCTAGGCTATCCGATTACGTAAGAATTGTCCATCAAACGTTAAAGATTTTCGTCAAAGTAAAATAAACAAATGACAGCATTGAATTAGAGCTCAATTTCGTCTGCCCATTCTTATACGTTTAGGGTATCGTACATACCTAAACGTATAAGAATGGGCAGACGAAATTGAGCTCTAATTCAATGCAGTTATGGTTTATTTTACTTTGACAAAAATCTTTAACGTTTGACGGACAATTCTTACATGATTACACGTCTGATTTATTGCTATATAAATAATTTTTACTTTTACTCATAACATTAATTGTTAGTAAAACAAAACTTATTTTCTGTTAGTAGGTAGTTACTTACCTACCTACCTTAAAACAACTTATTATAAAAGTATCTATCTATGCGAGCCATCACTGCGCTGTTCCGCTAGAAATAACACTGCAATGACTCGCATAATCCTGTTGGTACTGCCCCGTACTCTGGCATCTTTTGCGCATACTTAACTTGGCATAAAAACTGAACTTGCGCCCCGGCGAACACTCCTGAGGCGCTACAGAAACGGGGCAGCCTCATTAGCACACTTTTTTTTTCTTTTTTTTTTTCTTCGGTGGAGGAAAAAATCCCCACAGACTTCTGTCTGATGGCAGGGCATGTCCCACTTGCACGGTCTAAAATAACCTCCCCCTGTCTTCGAGGTCAGCACGGAACCGCAATTGCATTACTTCGTGCTGACCCTCTAGCTATTCTATTCGCTCTTCTTCTTTTCCTCTCTTTCTCTTTCCTCCCTCCTCAACATTATGCATTTGGGCATATCTTGCCCATCAGCACACTGAAAGCATTATTGTGCCGGACGAGGAAAGCGTTGTTGGCCATGTTGTAGGCTTTTCGTGTTTTCCGTTCTAGCCCATTTATTCCGTTAGCATGGTCACCCTACAATTCAACTTGATTACGATCACAACTAAAATCCAGCTGAACAAAGAGCCGCTAGATTGCAAAACGGTGCCGTTAGGTAATATGGCGGATTTTATGATTTGGCGGCAACACATCCATGATAATAGACGTTTTTGGAGGGCGATGACCTATCTATAGTATAAAATCTGGCAACACTGGTTCAAAGTTCAAGGACAGTAATGTCAATCGGACTATCGGTCAATCGGTCACCGACCAGACACAAAAGCTATCGTAAAATAGGTGAAATTATTTATGTAACTTTCATTTCATAAACAAGTGCCGTAATTTACCGCATCTAAAATAATAATCGGCTTTTTTAGTAAAATCCCAAAGAAATAGTATGCAATATGTGAAAGCAGATTTAAGAAAAAAGCAGATAAAAAAATCAATTAATTAAAATTGAAATTGTATGTAATTGTTAAGTGTAAAACTTAAACATGACCAGAAAAGTTGTTTACTTAATTATAATCGCTTTATTGTCAGTATTAATTTGGATTTATCGTAGTTCTAATTTAGAATTTAACAGCACAGTACTGGTATTAACACAAAATAATGTTATAAAAAATACTTTGATACAGCCACACAATTTAACTTGCAACGGTAAGTACCTACCTACCTAATAATCATCAGAATAAACTCTTTTTAACAGGGCTTTATCAAATATAGGTAATAATTTATATTTGTATAATCTTGATCTAAACTACTGGACTGGTTTCCTAAATAATATAAGCAGGCACATTTAAATTATTCATTTAACTTTAGTATTTCTTACTACACATACAATGGATATGTTAGAAGATGCCAATTTCCACACATGGTGGGCCCAGTTTGACATCAGGCAGCTAAAGTTACAATAAAAGTTAACCATGCTTAACAGAGAACAAGCAAATTAACATAAATTTAATGATGTGTGAACTGGCTCTTATGACTGGTTTGTCTATTCAGTATGGTGCATATCACAAATAAGGTAAAAGGCCTTAATTTTTTTTTGTGGCAGAATGAAGTAACAAGGTAGGTAAAAGTACCTTTTAAATTTAAGCCCCCCTTCATTTTTGCAGGATCACCATTCATTGTGATAATTGTGACATCCTATATAGGGCACGTTGAATTAAGGAGCGCCCACAGGAGGGCAATGCCCTCTGCATATCTTTCATCACTAAATATTACAAGGGTATTCTTATTGGCTAGGATACCTAAAAATGAGAGGTAACTTTCCCCTATAAAGTTAACAATACAATCACTTATTCTCTCTCTCTCTATTATATCAACCCATTGTAGGTTCACTATAACTGAGCACAAGTCTCCTCTGGGAATGAGAAAGGTTTGGCCATAGTCCACTACTCTGGCCAAGTGCAGATTGGCAGACTTCACAACACCTCCAAAAACATTATGAAGAACTCTCGAGCGTGCAGGTTTCCTCACATAGACACACTTTGAAGCAAGCGATATTTAATTTCTTAAAACGCAGACAACTTCGAAAAGTTGGAGCTGCATGCCCGGGGATCGAACCCGCGACCCCGAAGAGGAGGTCAGGTGTTAACAACTAGGCTATCACCGCTTCTTCACTTCACAGTCACTATTCATTCCAATAGATCAATATAATAGATTCCAATAGATCTATCATCTATCTATACTAATATTATAAGGAGGTAAAGTTTTAAAGTTGAGTTTGTGAGGTTGTAGGGGGTAATCTCTGGATCTACTGAACCGATTTTGAAAATTCTGGTACCAATAGAAAGCCACATTATTTGTGAGTGTCATAGGCTATAATATATGAACTCGAAAAATTAGGGAGTTCCCATGGGAATCTAAAAAACTTATTTCACGCCAATGAAGTCGCGGGAATTTGGTAGTATTCTATAATCACTATTTTGTCAAGTATGTAGGGCAAGACATTGCATGTATGAAGTTTTATCTAAAATGTAGGTATGATATCACATATCAGTGTTTAGCAATCCCTAAATCAGTGTATAAACAAACTAAACTTATCTAAATCTCTACTAACTTTGAAAATTTCAGATATATTACACAAGATGCAATCAATAATGAAAGCAATATATTTGGAGATATACTACAAGGTTCCTTCTATGAGAACTATAGAAATCTTACCTATAAACATCTCATGGGATTGAAATGGGCATCATCACATTGCCAAAAGGCATCATTTATACTAAAAGTTGATGATGACACTGTTTTCAATATAAATAAGACTTATGAATTTCTTAAGAAAATACCAATATCAGACAGAAATGATTTAATCATGGGATATATTTTAAACAATACAGAACCAAGGAGAAATGAACAGAACAAGTGGTATGTCACGTGGGAGGAATATCCTAGAAGTGTATACCCTCCCTATTTATCAGGCTGGTACTACATAATGAGTCCAAAAATTGCAGCTATGATATCTGATGAAGCTATCTACCATCCCTTCTTTTGGATAGATGACATTTTCGTTACAGGTCTACTGACTGAATCTCTAGGTATAAAGTTAAAACAATTACCACAAGATTACTGGCTTGAATACTATGAACTTCTGGAATGTTGCCTTCGTGATATGATAAAGAAATCATTAAAGTGTGATTATGCTGTTGGGCCAAATGGTAAAAGAAATAATTTAATAGAAGAATTTAATGAAGCTTATACCAACTGTCAGAAATGGGGCAACTGTACTACAAGGGCACATGCAAATGACTTGAAGAGAGGGTGTGTAATGTTTAGAGATCGGACTATATTTAGTGATGGACAAGCAGAAATACAGCATATTAACTTGTAATGATTTCTATGCATTACAAGAACCTGACAGTAATGTGCAACTCAAATCACAAGTTTTGTCTGTAATTCTAGGTTCTTATAAAACACTCAATCTTAATGTTAAGCCAAACACAATTTTGTAAAAATATTGTATTTATCTTTAAAACTAACTATACTATTTGTATGACACTTGTTAAGCGTAGTCTAACATTTTAAACTTAAAGTGAACAAGATAAATTTCAAATTATTACTGAGTTAACAAAATCAACCATTATAAAAAATTAAACATATAATTATTTATTTGATAGAAATCGTAATATATAATATTATATCAGTCAATTAATTGAGCATTAAACTAAACACAAAAATGTGACTAAGTACTATCAATTTTTTTTAATACCTGCTCTTTACGTTATCCAGGCAGCTGTAGCCAGGAATTGGTAACTGAGCTTCCATTGACTACACAATCTTTAAAACCTTTCATAACATAACTTGATTGAAACCATTTTACATCATCAGTAGATTCAATTTCACTAAATTCTGATTCATCTTCAATATTGATTTGATTCACATTTTTACTAATAGCATCTCCAAAAATTTGGAAGTTATTACAGCAGGAAATATTTGCAAGATTTTGAGTCCTGAAGTCTAGACTAACAACTTTACAGCTTCGAGGTATTTTGTACCCATTAACTGATTCAAAGGTGTCCGAACAGACAACATCCTGGTTGTTTAACATGTTCTTTTTGATAAGAATGTACATGTTAGTGGGGGATAATCCATTGAAGAAAATCTGACTTAGTTTTTCAGATGTCACCAATGTCCTGTAACAATAATGATTCAATCTGTGTACAAAAGTTTAAATAAAAATGCAATAAAGACTTCTGATCTTGTCCTTGCTCAGTAAATGGTTTATCAATTTTTTGGTGATACAAAGTGAATTGAGATGGTGAAGCCTTTACTGCCTCACATTAGTTTATTTAGTCAACCTTTTGTTTTGCAGGCTGTAGATAAGAATCTGAGCAGTACAATCATATTAAAATATACCCACTAGAATTACTAGATGATGCCCACAACTCTGTGGATCAAGATTTTTTGATACCTGCAGGAATTCTTTAATTACCCGGGATTAAATGTAACCTATGTCCTACCCGGGATACAATCTAACCCTACTTTTTTTTATTTATTATTTTATTTATAATATTAGTATGGATTTGCTGTCATTCCCACCATGACTATCATCCAAAGGACTTTTTATTAGACACATAGATCAAATTATTTCATAAACTTGAATTCAGTTTGAACATGAGTTTGTTTTAAGGCTCTAGCTGTTTTGAGAACTTGGCTCCATAGCGAGAACTGAGACTCTAAACCTCTTAATCTTTTGAGCTCACATAGCCCTGTACAGTGCACTAAGTGTGAGATCTATAGAGCAAACTTTGTCTTTGCTTAGACTAAAGACATGGTTAAAACGAGACAGATTTATATTATTCACACAAGTCCATCTCGTTTTAACTCTAAGCAAAGTCTGAGCCAAGTCAAAGTACCCTCTATAGATCTCAGCATTAGACTCATGGACTCAAGTCTTTTACAACACTGGTAGCCATACAGATCTAATCAGTTGAAAGGATGTCAATACCAGTATTTTACTTACTTAAACACACTCATTTGTATTTTCTGATCTGTTGCAATATGAGTAGAATGGCACTGCTGCTTGTGACATACTCTAGGCAGTAACAGCCTGTAAACTTCTTTACATGATATAGGAGTTGCACCCAAAATTATGCAAATCTCTTCAGGAATCGAGGCACTGTCAATTTCTTTCAATAGGCTCTGAAATTAAATTAATATATTTAGTAGCTTTATTTGTTGAAAAGCATTTAGTGCAACATTGTAATTTTTCATAGCTAACTACTTAGCTGAGTCATCCCCTCTTTGTCTGGGAAGATTTCTAGATCCCTTCAAAAAAATTATTTTATAAAAAAATCGCTGGCAGTCTGTATTACAAAGAAAATCAACATGCAAGATCTCTAGTCTCTAGACCCAACAATTTGAGCAGAATGCCAATGTCATGCCAAAGTTAATAGGGGTAGGGTGATAACTAGCCACGGCCGAAGCCACCCACCAGGCCAGACCAGGGAAAGTACAGAAATTATAAATTCCTAAATTGCCGGGGATCGAACCTGGACCTCCGCAGGTTAAGACAACATCACTCAACACTGCGACACGGAGGTCGTCAAAAGGTTGTTAAGCAGTATCACTATTTAAACCACAATCATACCATACCTATAGTACGCCTTCGCGCGCGAGTTGAATGCACAGCTTATGTATGTGTCACCTCAGGCCCCGACTGCATTCAACTCGCGCGCGTACTATATGTAAATAAAAGTACCTAATGTAGGTAAGTAAAGATATCATAATGTACAGATTTCTATTTCAAGCTTATTCCAAAGATGCATGAATACTCCAGTACAAAATCTAAAATAATATACCTTTATATTGAAGTCCAGATTACCTAGTGCTGTGGATGTAACAAAAAAATGTCTTTCTGACTGGTAACCCTCTCTTAAATCTTCATACGATTTTCTCTTATTAACAACTTGTTTTAACCACTGATAAGTGTAAGGAATCTGAAGCCTTTGATAAGCTATGAATTTTATTAATTCCACAACGATATGTCCACAAGATATATAGGTTAATTGGTCACCTATGTTTAAGTTGATATTGATAAATTTGTTGGCATTTAGGGCACTCATATCGATTATAGGATAAGTAAAACAAAATGTACGCAACAGTTTCGCTGTTTATTACTTCTTTCTAAAAAAATATTGCAAATATACACGAAAATGCCATAAATTTGAATAAAACGGAAATACAGACAAGCACTGCAGACAAGTGACAACTGTCAATTATTGTCAAAATCAGAGACAAGATAAAGAGTCAAAATTGCGGCTACTTCCTCCACTACTCTGAGGCGGCCATAGACCGAGTTTCTATCCACGAAGGTATAATTTTCACTGTGCGCTTATACATTTGAAGCCAATCCCATATTTTATCGTTATCCCACTTCAACTGCTGAGCGAATGCGAGTGATCGGACACAAGTGTCTAATTTGTTAGTTGAAGTGGGATAGCGATAATTAGGCATTTGCTTCAAGTAGATATTAAGAGTAAGCATTCCAGTCTTTATCTAAGATACGTGTTTCTACTTTAATCCACAGTGAGGTCCTAGACGGGTCCTAGTCCCTCAGTCATACCTAGAGGTGGTTAATATAACACGTAGCGCAATATCATAGCGCACTATTGTTCCATAGCGCGGATAACGTGCTATGTGAGGAGCCGCCATGACGATACGGCGTTATGAATATCACGGGGTCGCGCGTGGTGCCTTGTAGCACTTGTAGCGGCGCCCGCCTGCCGGTAGCGCGCTGCCGCTGGCCGATGGTTAGTCTCGCGTAACGCGCTGTTGTGAATGAACATCATCTTTGCGTGTTACGAAATTTAGCGTGCTGCAAGACATAATGCGCCTGCCGGCCGCCCACACGCTTGCTTTTATCAAGCGCGTTATAACATAACGTATTTAAAAGCATGCTAAAAATTTCTAGTTTATAGTCCGTAGCGTGTTATGGATTTATAGCAGTTTTGAACAACTCTAGTCATACCCATTACCATAGTTTCTACAATTTTTAATTTTAATAATGGAGAACACAAAAGGGTCAAAATATTATTATCAAATACACCTAAAATCGGAGCGTAGATCATGACGTATATTACATTAGTTTTTATTTCACTTCAATACATGCAGTATTTCCGAAGTTATAACGACGAGAAGTTTCAGCCCTTTTTTGAATTTCCGAGATTACGCGCGCTCATACTAAGACGTCACAGTCCGGGTTATGACTCCGTGAACTATGAAAAAGCGAATGAAAATCCATTTCTAACGCGCTGTTTTTTTTTTAATTTTAAGTAAATATGGTATGGACGTTGAAAATTTGGATGTCTTACCATAAGGATATAATATTAGAAGCAGCTTTACTATATTTGACATAGAAAAGTCAAATAAGGTGAATGTCGATTGTCGACATCGATGTTGATTGTCGATATAGATATCGATGCCGATTTTGATGGTCGATATCGATGTCGTTTGTCGATATCGATGTCGATTGTCGATGTCGTTTGTCGATATCGATGTCGATTGTTGATATCGATGTTGATACTCATATCGATTGACGATATCGATGTCGATAGTTGATGTCGATTTTGATGGTAGATATCGATGTAGATTGTCGATATCGATGTCAATATCAATTATCGATATCAATGTCAATTGTCTAATCGATGTCGTTGTCGATGTCGATTGTCGATATCGATGTCGATTGTCGATATTGCTGTTGATGTCGATTGCCGATATCGATGTCGATTGTCGCTATCGATGACGATAGTCGATATCTATGTTGATGTCTAAGTTGATGTCGTTGTCGATATCGATGTTGATTGTCGCTATCGATGTCGATATCGAATGTCGTTATCCTTGTCGATTGTCGGTATCGAGTCGATTGTCGATATCGATGTCGATTGTCGATATCGAAATCTATATTGCATTAATCCTCAAAATGTAGTCTAGTTGTGATAGTGAAGCTTCGAATGAAGCGACTCATATAATTATGATTTATATTAGAACTTCACTTTGTAAGTTCGTTTAATCACTAATTATCGCTTATTTTCCTCGCAGGTGTAGTATAAAGCGCTATGTATCATTCGGTAGAAAGTACGATTCCTAGCTCGCGTGTATTGCGGCCCTTCGGCTACGCCTCGGGCCTCAATCTACACCCTCGATAGTAATCGGTCACTTTCTCCCCTCGGTGAACCATGTACTATATCAGGTGTTTTAACTGTTGATTTGAAGCACCAAGGCACAGTACAGTATTTTTTTCCATTTTCACCACAGAGAACTTTATAATTTTGATTTTTACTGCGCAGCGGCGTGCGAACGAGAGCGCGACTGTTGAATGACCGGCCCTATGACGTTATCGGCTAGTTATCGCCCGCCCGCGTTTTTAAAAACCTTCGGCCGGAAATACGCAATCGGATACGGATCGTAAATATCTCAGCCATTTTTTAAGATATGAAAAAAGTAAAAACACAGTTTTTCTCGTAATTTTTTGTAGATTTATTTGGCATGTAAAGTAAGAAACGTTTGTCAGACCCATTGGCTTACGGCTCTGGATTCCCACTTTTTAGTTGTACTAGGCTGGTTGAGAAATAATTTATAATACATTTTTTAATTTATAGCAGAATACTTTTCATTGCTTTTTACTGGCTACCTTTCAAAAATTCTAATTTCAAACTAATCCAATTAAAAACAGTTGATCTGTCATTAATAATATCAATTTCCGTTCCTAATATTTATGCGCAAATTTTTCACGATGTACAAATTACAAAAAATTATGAATTCAAATATAAAATCCGGGGGTTTGATGTTATTAAATCGTAAATATGCAAAAGATGTAAGATTTGGACCTGATGTTCGTTCGCTGATGTTACAAGGAGTAGATATTTTAGCCGATGCAGTAGCTGTTACAATGGGACCTAAAGGGCGGAACGTAATTTTGGAGCAAACGTTCGGTCCACCAAAAATCACTAAAGATGGAGTAACTGTTGCAAAAGGAATCGAATTGAAAGATAAGTTTAAAAACATCGGTGCAAAGCTAGTTCAAAATGTGGCGAATAAAACCAATGAAGAAGCAGGAGATGGAACAACGACAGCTACAATATTAGCCAGAGCCATTGCAAGAGAAGGTTTTGACAGCATTACAAAGGGCGCTAATCCTATTGAAATCAGGAAAGGAGTCATGTTAGCAGTAGCAACGGTTACGGAACAACTAAAGAAAATGTCAAAACCTGTACAAACATCTGAGGAAATAGAACAAGTTGCCACAATATCTGCAAATGGGGACAATAGTATAGGAAAACTTATTGCTAGTGCTATGAACAGAGTTGGTAAAGATGGTGTTGTTACTGTTAAAGACGGCAAAACATTAGACGATGAGTTAGAAATTATAGATGGAATGAAAATTGAACGAGGATATGTATCTCCCTATTTTATTAACTCTAGCAAAGGACCTCGGGTTGAATATAATGATGCGTTAATTCTTTTTTCTGATAAAAAGATATTTAATGCGAATCAGATTGTGCCTGCATTAGAAATTGCAAATAGTCAAAAGAAACCCTTAATAATAATCGCTGAAGATTACGAAGGTGAACCATTATCAGTTTTGGTTGTAAATAAACTAAAAATTGGATTGCAAGTTGCTGCTGTTAAGGCACCAGGATTTGGAGAGTATAGAAAAAATACATTAATTGATTTAGCTATTGCAACTGGTGGTGTAATTTTTGAAGACAATGAAAATTTAATACGCTTAGAAGATTGCCAACTTGAGAGTCTGGGAAAAGTTGGCGAGGTTATAATAATGAAAGATTCAACTCTATTGTTGAAAGGACAGGGCGATAAAGCGGAAATAGAACAACGGATTGAACAAATAAGAGCAGAATTTGAAGATGAGAAAAGTGAATTTGAGAGAAACAGATTATTGGATCGTATTTCTAGACTCAAATGTGGAGTGGCAGTATTACGAATTGGAGGTTGCAGTGAAGTTGAAGTGAATGAAAAAAAAGACCGTGTTAATGATGCTCTCAATGCTACGCGAGCAGCAATCTCGGAAGGAATTGTGCCTGGCGGTGGTGCGGCTCTAGTGCGGTGTATACCTGTATTAGAAAGTCTTAAACCAGCTAATTCTGATCAAGAAATTGGAATTAATATAATTAAAAAAGCCTTACGTACTCCATGTTTAACAATAGCTCAAAACGCTGGCTTTGATGGGTCTGTTGTTGTGTCTAAAGTCGAGAATTTAGACGCAAATTACGGATACGATGCTCTTAATAACGAATACGTTAACATGATTGAAAAAGGTATTATAGATCCAACGAAAGTTGTTCGAAGAGCACTAACTGATGCTAGTGGAGTTGCTTCGCTATTAACTACCGCAGAAGCTGTTATCTGTGAAGTAGCCAATGACACGGCAACTTCTCCAACATTAGGACCGGATACTCAAGGTGTTACTATTTATTAAAGTTTCGTGTGTGAATAAAGTATTTTAACTAATTTCATAATCTTCTTCTTATCTTTCTTTTTTAGAGTTAACTGGCTCATTGGTCTAGAACTGAGGTTAGCATGTTCGACTGTGGTTAACGAGGCCCCGGGTCGGGCCATAATAATAATAAGTAACTATTGGGTTTTTCTGTCTACTAGCCCAAAGTAAGTACGTAAGTAGGCGGTGTTTTTCACCCCCGTATCTCGGAGAGCACGAAAAGCCGTCGGTCCTGCACTTAACCCCTCCGGTCGTGTCGGATTTGACGTGTTCCACTAATTCCTACCAACATATCCTCCCTGGAGGATAAGAGTGGATTCTTCGGCTGGGCTATAGTATAGTCGCCGCGAGGGAGGGGGGAGGGGGTCTACCCCCCCTCCAAGGCAAACTCGTCGATTCCTAATAGTTTTCGAGATATTAATTTTTTTAATTTTGAGGTTAGGTTCTCATGAAAAATACAATAAATACATGTTTGCTTTCATTATGTTATTTTACAGTTTTTACTTAAGTTCGGTATGTTAAACCCATAAGAACCTAAGTGCCCCTGAATACTACCTGAATATTCATGTTCTAACTTAACCTAAGGGGTTGCATTTGAAATACGCATCTGTATGTATGGGGTGGGGGTGGAGGGGGGGTGAGGGGGGAGGGTAGGAACCCTCCCCACCATCCCCCGCGGCGCGGAAACCTATAATTTTTTTTTATTATTTTTTTTTATTTTTTGATGTTGTGTTAACTTTATATAAGAATTTACGACTATAGCCTAAGAAAAAGTGGGGGACCTAGGAAAACTCCTTAGCCGTCACCCTCTTCCCCTCTAAGAGCATGTCGACGGAGCCCCGCTTCGCGGGGCTCCTATTTCTGGGTGGTCAAAAAAGGAAAATAACCTTAACCTAATTACCTATAGGTGCACCTTGTTGGTTGGATTTTTTGATGTTGTGTTAACTTTATATAAGAATTTACGACTATAGCCTAAGAAAAAGTGGGGGACCTAGGAAAACTCCTTAGCCGTCACCCTCTTCCCCTCTAAGAGCATGTCGACGGAGCCCCGCTTCGCGGGGCTCCTATTTCTGGGTGGTCAAAAAAGGAAAATAACCTTAACCTAATTACCTATAGGTGCACCTTGTTGGTTGGTTGTTGGTAACTTCAAACACAATAACGTTCCGTTACACGTAACTTCAAACACGTGTAAAAAAAAAACCACGCATCTCCGCGGGATGGGGGGGGGTGTCGATTGAAAGGGGTAACCTACCCCTATAAAAATCAACCCTTATCAAGTCCAAATTCCAGATGCGTATTTCAAATGCCAACCCTAACCTAACCTAAAAGTATTAGTTTCCGACGTAAAATACTTAGTTTCCGACATAAAATATTTTAGTGCAAAGCTTTCCACATCAAGGTCTTTCTGTAAAAACATATGTGAACGTCCCAACCACAGGTCCCAACTCTATACTACTATACTATAGCTGAGCCGTATTTTTTCTTAACAAGTATTGTCATTTCGATACTGTTTTTTTTATTTATTGAAATCGTTACCTTCGTTAAAACTAGCTAGCCTATTCTTTAGTTTTGGTTTGGCATAGTACTTGACACCACAGCTTGACACCTTGACACTCGTGCTACCTTTGCGTCATCTCTATAGATGCTTTGCGTGCTAGGTACTTTGATTATGTCACAGAGTTATAAAGAGTATGTATACATAATCAAAGGCGTGCTACCATCACAGACATATTTTGCTAGGTACCATCTTTTACTCTTTGATTTTGAGATTGACGATGTAAAATCTGCAGAGCGATCGGCTAAAAATTGTCGCAATCATTTTCGACATTGTTTGTTTTGACATTGACTGCATCAATGTCAAAACATGGTTTTGGCTTCACGTATCACTGAGACTGCCCGTAAAGGATCGTTGAGGACAAAAAAATGTTTTGACATTGATGCAGTAACTATCGATAGAATTAATTGCTGAAAATTGGTATCACGTAAGACTTTTGAAGTAAGATGTCGTTTACGGACCATGACAAACGTGATGTCAAACTAGGCTTTCATTGATACATGGTGGGAGGTGTTTTTAGCGGTGACATAAGGTGTCCAATAATCGTTTTACGACTCTTTAATATCTAAAATAAATACTAGTGGTTCGCCGCGAACTGAGACCTCGCGGTATCCATAAACTTACAGAGCGCCATCTATGTGAAGTTCTGTTAAAAATAGTGAAGCTAAAATTAAATAATTTCGTTTCCTTAGAATATTTATCTAATTTTAGTATTTGTTGTTCAAGTACAGGATTTAATTCAAATAAGTGATCAAGTTTCAGGCTCAGCCTTTTCTTTTTAAGCACAAACGAATAAATTTGTACAGAGCGCCATCTATTGACAACATTGTGAAGTTTGTTAAAAATACGTATGCTCATTAAAAATTAAATAATTTCGTTTCCTTATAATATTTATCTAATTTTAGTATTTGTTGTTCAAGTACAGGATATAATTCAAATAATTAATCAAGTTTCAGGCTCAGCCTTTCAGAAAATTGGGAGTTCTGAGGTCATCTTTGGACGTCAGAAAATCACCACTTTGAAAGCCCCCCATTTCGTCAATTTTAGGGGAAAAATTAAAAAAAAAATATTTTTGGACTCCGTTCCTCATTATCTGTAAAATGATATACCGCAACCCTATGTAATGCTATAAAAAATATTTTACTTCGCATTCGCTTCTATGAGAGCCCCCCTGAAATAAAGATTTTTATAACTTTTTAAGCCATATTCGGCGGGAGGCCATCGGTTTACATAGTATATTTAAATTTGAAGTAATTACGTTCAGTAATTCAGAAGTTATAAGGCTCTGACAGACGGACGGACGGACGGACAAGTGCCAATTCACCCAAGTAGACTCAGAGACCTTCGCTTCGCTCGGTCAATAATCTATGGATTAAAAAGCTCGAATTGATTGTTTGTTAGGTAAAAATAGAAAATACCTACTATTATTTCAAGCAAGTAGGTATGCTATATTGGAATGGCTTCAAAATGTTATTTAATTTAAGACATTCTATTGACAATTTACCTATTTTTCTCTCTCTCTGCAGTCGTTCCTTCATTGCTGAAGATCGTGGTCCTGGGGATTTTGCAACCTTGCGCGGATTAAATTTTTCCATCGGAATCTATCGGAGGCCAGTCTTGCAATGGTGTGAAATTTGCACTTGGAGTCCCTCAGCTGGTCTGACCATCTGGTTGGTGAGCGGCCTCTCGATCTTTTGCCCTCAGTGTTGCCCGTCACTATAAGCTTTTCCAAGCTATCGTTCCCACGTCGCACGTTTACCTATTTAAGTATATATTATTAGGTATACCGTATAACTATGTCTAGCTAATAAAATATTCTCATTGATAAGTAATAATATTACATCCATACTAATATTATAAATGCGAAAGTGTGTCTGTCTGCCTGTCTGTCTGCTACGCTTTCGTGGTTCGTCTGTTCAACCAATTTTGGTACAGGGGTAGGTTGTATCCCGGGGAAGGACACAGGCAATTTTACTCGGAAAATTAAAAAGTTCAAGCTGAAATCAAGAAATCTTAATCCACGTGGACGAAGTCGCGGGAATCATCTAGTTATTTATAATTAAAATTAACGGTAAAAAAGAATTAAAACATGTAAGTACCTAGTACCTACAATATAGTAAATACTTTATGTACTACTTTTTTTTTAACCTTTATTGAAAACAATAGTTACAATAGAACTTTAAAAGCTAGAAACATGCCCGCGTGGAATGGTGGCAAGAATGCTGGCTGCATCTTAAGGAATTTTAACTTAAGGAATTCTTAAGGAACTTAAGGAAACTTAAGGAACTTCAACTTAAGGAATTTTATTGATGCACTAAGTATATGTAATCTTAATCAATTTAACAACATTAAAAATAATTTCAATCGCATCTTAGACTTAGTTTTATCCAATGATTCGTCTGTAGAGGTTTCGCTTTGTGATGACCCGCTTGTTCCTGAAGATCCTCACCACAAAGCGCTTTGCGTTAACTTACCGTTTACCAATATTCAAACGCTTCCAGTAGCACCTAGAAATATTTTTGCCTACAAGAGAGGAAATTATACTCTAATTAATGAAGCCCTTTCACGTTACAATTGGAATGCATTATTACGTGTTGGTGATGTTGAATCTGCTGTAAGTGCTTTTTACAAAATTTTACATGAATTGCGTGACAAATATGTTCCGCTAATTAAAACTAAAGATAGCAAATATCCTCCTTGGTATAGTATCCCACTTATAAAATTAATTAAAGAAAAATATAAGTACTTAATCAAATATCGCACATATGGCAACCTAGAAGACCAACGCACATTTAACTTACTAAGACTCAGAGTCAAATTATTGGAAGACGAGTGTTATTCACGCTATATCGAAAAAATAGAAGAATCGATAACAAAGGATTCACAAGTTTTTTGGTCACATATAAAACGTAGTACAGTTAAACGTATACATAGCTTCTTCCCTAAGTCTATGACGTATTCTAATCTGACTTCTGACTCTGGGACCGGTATTTGCGAACTCTTCTCTTCGTACTTTCACTCAACTTATCAACAATCATCAACGTTACCGACGTGTATGCAAATAAAAACCTTAAATAATCAAGCGAGAGGTGACATTTCTGAAATTGAAATTTTACCCCAAATTATTGAAAAAGCACTCAAGTCTATAAAGTGCAATAAATCTGCTGGCCCTGACGAAATTCCAGCGTGCTTTTTAATTAATTGCTCACATATGTTAGCCATTCCTCTTTCTATCCTTTTCCAGAGGTCAATCCATGAAGGTCACATGCCTTCAGTATGGAAATCTGCGTATATCACCCCTATCCATAAAAAAGGTCCAAAAAAAGCAGTTGAAAATTATCGCCCCATTTCTAAACTTTGCCTAGTTGCTAAAATTTTTGAACGTATAGTATATAATCAATGTTATAACGCCCTAAAATCACAGTTTATCCACAACCAACATGGCTTTCTTAAAGGCAGATCTACAGTCTCGAATTTAGCACTATTCTCAGATTATCTTACGGACAAGCTCGAGAACCATGATCAAGTCGACGTAGTGTATACTGATTATAGCAAAGCCTTCGACAAAATTGACCATAGCCTGCTCTTGGAAAAGTTAGCCTCCCTTGGGATAAGAGGAGACTTGTATCGTTGGTTTTCATCTTATATAGATAACAGACTACAATCAGTGGTGCTAAATGGTTTTAAATCCAATTGGACGACGGTACCCTCTGGTGTGCCCCAAGGGTCCTTATTAGGCCCCTTTCTATTTATTATCTTCATCAACGACATAGACCATTGCTTTAAAAACTCGAATTTTTTACTTTTCGCTGATGACTTAAAGGTTTTCCGTCCAGTTAATAACATTAAAGAAGCGAAACTCTTGCAAGATGATCTTTTTAGATTAGATGATTACTGTATCAAAAACAAACTTGATCTTAATGTGTCAAAATGTTACTCTATATCTTTCACTAGAAAAAAAGAACCTTATCATTTCGACTATACTTTAAAACAACAAATATTAACTAAAATAAACACAATTAGAGATCTTGGAGTGCTGATGGACTCGAAACTGATTTAATAGATCGGACTAACTTACCTAGTGACGTCCGATCCTCAATTGTGTGTAGTGATCTCGTCCTCACTTTTGTACTTGTAGTATGCGCCTTGCACTACTGCGCTGTCACAATCTTTAAATGTAAGACCATTGATAAAGTAAAAACAAAGTACACATAGTCTATGGTCGTATGGTCTGTGGGGACGACAGTCCGCCATATTCGCTGTCACCTGTCAACGTCATTATTTCAAAGAATACTAAACACAACTTTCACTGGGGAAGTAGACTATTGCCTAATAATTAATGGGCTATAAGCAAGAGTGGCCCATGTCGGGTAGGGTTGGGACTCAGTGAGGACGAGATCACTACACACAATTGAGGATCGGACGTCACTAGGTAAGTTAGTCCGATCTATTAAATTGTGTTCTGTGATCTCGTCCTCACTTTTGTACTTGTAGATGTTCAAAGAAGAAAGTTGTGTTGGTAAATCAACAATGTTTATTATTTATATCAAATAAATAATAAATTTCTCAATGTATATCACAACTGGATTAATTAGGTATAAATATACATAATCGAATAATATGTTTTAATATCATAAATCAATTTAGATTTACTTAAATGATGTAGGTACTTAATAAATTCTCATTCATAATTATTTTTTATTTACATCACCATTATTACTTTTATTTATCGAGCACTGCTTCAGCAAAAACATTAATATTGTCCACAATTGGTCTTTTATAAAAACGAGCAAAAGTAGACGGATTCTTGGTCCAACCTGCTGTCCTTCTAATAACTTCTATATTAACACCTGCCTCATTGGCTTTAGAAGTGGATGCATGCCTGGTGCTATGTGCTGTGAACTTGCTGACATCCACACCACTATCGCACAAGGTTTGTTTTATCCATCTGCCTATTGTGGCAGTAGAGGTGGCATGGTAGGGCGTTCTAGTTGTAAGAAGGAGTGTTTTGCAATTTTGTCTGAGATCTTTATTCACAAAAAGATAACATACCAAAGTAGTTGCAGGACAAATATTGTCATTTTCTTTAGAGAATGGCAAGATTAGATTAGGATGAGGTCTATTGGGGCCTGATGATTTGATAGGGACTGGAATCCTAATATTAATATTGTCATCATTAATGATTATATTATCTAAGCATATAAGAGACAATGTTTGGATTCTATGTGCTGTGAAAAGAGCCAAAAAGAGTCACTAACTCTTTAGTAAGTAGCTCCATGCTAAGAGACTCATTGGGAAATAAATTTGACAAATAATTTAAGACTATATCAGGATTCCAGACATCCTCATATTTAGGCTTTTTTGGTCTTAATCTATAAATTTCTCTTAAAAAATCTTGTCATTCTTTCATCTGTACCTAATTGAGGTCCTAAAATGAGAGATATTGGTGACCTGATGCCATTGAGTGAACTATATAACAAACCTTCATTAAATTTATGTGTTAAGAAAGAAATGATCAGAAATGGGATCCTTATTTTGACTCTCACAGTCACCACTGACACACACACACACACTCATCACAGGAGCCACTGGCTAAAGATATAATATTCATATTTTTTCCTTGTCTTGATTGACAATAAATTTGGCATAATATCCATTGAAAGAGGTGGTACTCCTCTCTTCAGCAGTGCTTCCCGGATAATATGGCCGCCATCAGTGTGAGGCTCCTGTGCAGCAGATGTGGATTGCTGGAAGGGGACAATAATAAATTATGGCAGGGTTAAGATTCCATCATGGAATTGACTAAGGTTTTGAGGGCCACAACGGGGCTACAATACCACTTTACTCATAAGTTTAAAAGGGAGGAAATGCATAGAAAAAATAACCGTTCAATCTTAAAGTGAAGGCATCTATAGCACTTGCATTAGGGTCAGGAAATCAAGACACATAATTCTGACACTGCATTGTAGCTTATGGCAAATAGGTCAATCTCAGGAGATCCTAGCCTATCAGTTATTGTCTGAAAGGCTTTATCACTCGGACTCTATTCAATTTCTGAGTGGGGACGTCTAGATTCTTTATCTGCTATACTGTTTTCTTTATAATTTATGCAAGATGCATATACCCTGAGATGTCTATCCTCGCACCATTGCCATAAAGCTCTTGCCAAACTATTAAGGTGTGGAAAGATGGGTTAGACCCATTCTTTTAATATGAGCAATGGCTGTTGTATTATCTATTCTTAGCAAAATTTCACACTGTCTCAGTTCAGATGCAAAAGTTCTAAGACCTCTGAATGCTGCTAACAACTCTAGATAGTTTATATGAAAGAGTTTCTCATCCTGAGTCCAGTGACCATGATTTCTAATGTTATTACAGACTAACCCCCAGCCAGTTAGAGATGCGTCTGAAAATATCTCTATTTCAAAACTGTATTGTTTTATTTTACAAGGATCAGTTTGAATGTGTGAACACCACCATTCTAAATCTAATAGACACTCCTTTGACATTCGTAAGGTAATGTCATAGTCCTTATTGTTAACCTGCAATGCTGTAGTTTTATGATTTTCTAAGATTTTTGTAGAGAGCCATCCATATATTCTATAGCTGGGCATGTTGCTACTAGCTGGCCTAATAATTAAGAAAGATTTATAATTTTACAGTTTTGTTTTATCTTTAACTCTTTAGTAGACTTATGGATAGATTCTCTTTTTCTTTATGGTAAAGAAATGGAAAATTCGACTGAGTCGAGAAAAAACCTAGGTACTGGCAATTCTGTCTAGGTTCTAAACACTTTTGTCTGTATTAATTATGACACCCAAATGTTCGTTACAAAAGCTGGTAGAATCACTCGACGATTCAAAAGCACTTGTAAAAGTTTATTTGAATAAAAAACATTTGAATTTTGAATTTTGTTGTAGTAGTAGTGACATTTTATAGCACTAACTCACTATCAGCAAGACAGAGGATATCATATAAATATATGACAGACAACAGACCCTGTGAACACAGGTGTAAAATAACCGGTTTCATAATTTTTGTGAAAACATATGGTGCGGTACTGAGTCCAAAAAAGGAAGGCAAGTGAATTCGAATAGTGTCCTGAAATTGAAACCGTAAATACTTGCTATCTGACGCATTTACTGGCAACAAATAGTAAGCATTTTTTAGGTTAACAGTGGCCATAAAACAACCAGGGGTCTTAAAAGCCTTGTTGCAGTCCTTCCATCCTCCAACTTAAAATAAACAGCATTAACAAAGTTAAGTTTTTTGAGATTTAGTATAAATCTCCAAGTCCCATCTGATTTTGGGTGTAAAAATATACTATAGATCAATATACCATTTACTGGAGAACGAACTATCTCCAATAGGTAATAATATAATAATAAAAATAGAATAATTTATTATTTTTATTCAGCATCAGCTCAGACTCTTTAGGAGAGAAAGTATTCTTTCTCGGAACAGTATCCTGTACTGAAACTTAAAAAAAAAAAAAAAAATTTGTATCCTTTGAGCCACCTATGTAAGGTTTGGTTGGAAGTAATACTAGCCCAGAGATCAGTGAAAATATTCAAATCTGACAGTTTGTGCCTGAATCAGTAGCGACGTTGATCCTGGCGCCGGATATCTCGCTGCCTATGCGGGGACCGCCTCGTAAGACTCGTGGCTGGATTCGTCGTTCTGTAAGTTTGTTGCTCGAGTTTCAGTTTCAGCCCGCTTGGATGTGGCAACTGAGATTGTTGCAGGCCAAGCTAATTTAAAGCCTTCTTGATTGGTGGTTTCTGGGTTGGCGTAGTCTTAAGGTCTTCTGCAGACTTCTTAATGGCTTTGCACGCATTAACATTATGCTGAAGTTTGTCTCCAAAAAGATACTCTGACACAGGGCTCTGAGTCATGGTTGCTTTTATGTCTTTATTGAGGAATGACAGAATGAGACTCTTGCTTGTTTCATTGTTAGTGTGGTGCAGTCCACATGATAGTCTGGCAGAATCGCTCAGGGTCTCGATTTCAGCACCATTTTCACTGGACAAAATCATGTTGTTTAGTACCTTACCGATTGCTGAAATGGCTGAGGCAAGAACGGTTTGTTGGTAAATAAATAAATAAAATATCGGGTTTAATTCCGCTTTCGTTCATTGCCGCAGCGACTTCCTCATTTAATTTAGGAGGTACTAAGAGGCCACAATTCTTATGTTTTGGTGAGGTTTGACTTCATAGCCTCGGTGAGGCCGTCCTATAAGACCGTCATCCACCTTTGTCTTAACCTTCGAGCAATTTGATTCCATTCGTGATTTTGGGAGTACTTTCCAATCCCAAAAGTCCCTCAATATCGGCCGGTAAGGAGGGAACGGCTACCTCTTCAGTTGCTGCTGCCTCTTCTGAGGGCCCTGGCTGTGACCGCTCCCCCCCCCCCAATTGTTCAACCAGATCGTCGCTGCTATAGGTAAGTGGAGGTGAGAGTGAGTGACCGATAGAGACGGCTCCTACACGCACCTCTGGCGCGGCTTGGCAGATTTCGTACATGGGGAGAGCGGCTCCTTGACCTTCGCTGGAAGATTCCTCAAAAATAAATTGGTGGTTTTACGATTTGGACTGTATGTGAGAATTCTATGGCTAACCTCTCGTGAAAGCTCTAAGAATAACAGTCGATACCCGCTTTGCGTACATACTGTGTATGTACTATCGTATAGCGATCACATGTACCTACTACTGGCTAACCTCTCGTGAAAGCTCATGTGTAGTATCACTCAGTTCATGTTCACTCAAAATATGGTCATTAAAACGTTCTCTCGGTTAACCTCTCGTGAAAACTCCAGAGACTTGACCTAATAACAAAAGGAAATAGTATTTTCTTCACTTACACTTGCTAACGTCGTCGCGCCGACATCGTTTGTACAATATATTTTCAAGGTTCTCCAATCTTCTATCGAAGTCGTCTCTTGCTTTCCGTTTTCGTTTACTCGTAATTAAACACTAAAAGAACTATTAAAAACGCAAGAAAATAATAAAATTTAAAATTAAAAAGGGAACAGACGTGAACAGCGCAATGCACAAAAAAGCACAATGACGTTGACAGGTGACAGCGAATATGGCGGACTGTCGTCCCCACAGACCATACGACCATAGACTATGTGTACTTTGTTTTTACTTTATCAATGGTCTTACATTTAAAGATTGTGACAGCGCAGTAGTGCAAGGCGCATACTACAAGTACAAAAGTGAGGACGAGATCACAGAACACAATACTTAACCAACACATAGATGCTATTACAAGCAAAGCATACAGAGCTTTAGGTTTCATTATTCGTGCTACCAAACCATTTAAGAAAATGAAAACGATAAAAGTTCTTTATATCATACTTGCTCAGTAACTAGGGATTACTATGGTGGAAAGTCTCCTTGTAAGTTGGTGTTTGCAATTCAAGGCAACATTACGTCGCACTATGCTTGAATTGTAATGTTCACATTACAGTTCAAGCTATGCAAAACTCCTTGGTAAACAATCTCCTTTCTTATAAAATGGTAAGAAAACTTTTTACTGAAAAAAAAACACTGAACATGGCGGCATTTAATTTCCATACATTTCAAACTATGCAAAACTCCTTGGAACTCAGAGCCGTAAAAATAAAATGGAAAACTATTTACGAAAAAAAATGGAAATGGCGGCATTTCATTTGATCTGAAAGTTTGTGAAGTTTGTTCGTAAAGTGATTTACAACAATGTCAAGCACTTCATCAGATGATGAAAAAGGAGGAGAGCCTGATTTTTGTTTGCTTGAAGCAGAACAAATGATGCAAAACCTTTTGCCGGGTAAGTCCAAAGAGCGCTACGTGAAAACTTACGAAGAATTCAACAAATGGCGTGCAAAGAAAGGAATTACATCTATGGCAGAATGTGTTTTGCTTTCTTATTTCAATATGCTGTCAAAAAGCTACAAACCACCGTCATTGTGGTGTTTTTACTCTATGCTAAAATTTCATTTTGCATTACCAATGTTTTATTTACCTCGCAAGAATGATATAAAGTAGAATGCTTACCTCGGTTGCAAGTAGCTATTACACCCTCGAACTATATTCACCCTCGCTCGCTGCGCTCGCTCGTGTGACTAAATATCTCGGGTGCACGCGATCCATTAGCGCCCTATGCGAGCTGCGCTCGCACTGGCGCCAAATTGGATCTTGTTCTGTAATAGCTTACTTACGTCCCTTGTGTAACAATCTACTATTACTGCTCATTGGTCCGCAGTCACCTTGAGTACGCTTGCCAAATATGGAATCCTGCATATCAAGTTTACATTAATAAAATTGAAAGTATCCAACGCAAATTCATTAGATTCCTACGTCATAAATTTCATCTTCCAAAAACATCTTATGAGATAGCCTGTTCTGATTTACACCTTGTACCTCTTAATATTCGTAGAAATATAGCTGATATTTGCTT
This sequence comes from Erebia ligea, assembly GCA_917051295.2. Taxonomy (NCBI): domain Eukaryota; kingdom Metazoa; phylum Arthropoda; class Insecta; order Lepidoptera; family Nymphalidae; genus Erebia; species Erebia ligea. Next base: position 9,342,801 of record OU785236.1, read on the forward strand.
CTTACTCAACATAGCCAGGGGGACAATTGATTGCCCTGAATTGCTTTTTAAGCTAGGTATAATAGTACCCTCACGTTTATCTTTCCGTGCGACTAGAATTAAAAAGGTATTACATACTCCAGTATCAAGTACAAAGTACAGATCCAACTCGTTTATTATTCGCGCGTCTCGCCTTCTGAACTCTATTTATAATGAACCTAGCATAGACTTATTTTGTGGCAATATGTGTAGTGTACGTCGAAATTTAACCAATGTATTCATACAGTCAAGTGCATTAAGTTATTAACAACTGATTAGTGATTAACAACTAGTATCTTTCTCAACAACTGTTTTTGTGTATCAACAGGTACCCTTGTTCTTTTTAGTGTCTATTTGTGAAAACCTGTCATTAGCTATAAGTTACCTAATTTTAAGACTATCTTGTACAATAAGCTGTTGGTTTTCCTTAACAAATAAAATAAAATAAAATAAATCTCCTCGTTGGACAGCCAGGCTGATCCTTTGCGCATTCAATTATAATATGTGAATTTAATGAAAATATCCATAGACAATTTCGGTATCTCGTATTGTTTGTTAGGTAAAAGTAAAAAACCATCCTTAAGGTCCATGATCTCGAGATATCTCTAGCTTATGGTATCTTTGATTGCATCTCTCTGGTTACTAGTCTCTGGATTGCATCGTAAAAAGAAAATTTACTAACATGCGCACATGCCTTCTTACATTAAAGTATTTTGTATTATATTTATTAAAAAACAAAGCCAAATAATAAATAAAAAATCACAAGACACCACAGACTCTTAAATATTACTTAGTGAAATAGGTAACGCAGTTAAATTTGGAAGACTGTCAAGTCTACTTATATTGCTAGATTACCACATGATTACCTTAGACATTCAAATTAGTCGGATTATAGATAGTTAAGTCTGTACCACCAAAGTGTCGATAGTCACGTGATAATCACGTGGCAAACGCGTTTGCGACCCATTGCTACAATCCTGTAAAAGCTTACCTACGTGAAGCCGGTTATAAGGACTGTAACAATGGATATCCTTAAGGACATTTTTGGATGTGATATTGCGACAATTTTTAGCCGATCGCTCTGCTGATGTGTTATCAAAAACTTCAGCGTTGCCAGAATGTTACTTTTGTAACATTTTATGTTACTTTTGACCCTCTCATGTTACCTCCATGTTGCACGACTCAAAATGTTACTTTTACGTAACTTTTAGGACTTCATAAAAAAATATTTATTTTTTTTCCGCAATAATCGTGAAACGGAACGCAACCGAGAAAGTTTTCGTTCGTCGTGTTGGCGCACTTGCTTTTGGACTGACGCGTCACTCGCATGTTTTTCTGAATCTTCCATCCCGCTTACTTCAGCGAACGAGCGCCTAGTGGGCAGTGTATCCGACACTCGTCAGTGTCAACATGGTGTCAATCCGCCGGCGATTGGCTAAAAATGACAGCTACAGTGTAACGATTGCAATCACTTATTTTAAAATTGTTCCACTATTGGCCAAAATCCATTGATGCAGACAAAATAATATAAATTCAGCCAATCAGAACAATTGAGACTGTAACAATGATTGATGCAGGTTTTACATAATCGCCCTGCAGAAGTATAGTGTTCTGTTGTGTCAAATAACAGTTTAGTTCACTTTGTTTTGTACTGTTTATGTGTTTTGTTTTTTATTTTTAATTATTGTGTATTAAAAAGTGCCATATTAAGTGTAGTAATTTCGTTTTCCACATAATATATGGTAATGTTACTTTTCTCGTGAAAATGTTACATATTGGGGCTGATTCTGTAGTGCACAATCTCTAAACTAAACTAAAATGGCAGCTTTAAATCTAATTCTGTCCCTTTTCGTAGGGAGTATTATGAAAGGGTTAGCAATATTTGTAATGCTCTTATTTTATGTTACATTTGACCATGGACCTAATTTGACTATCTGCCACTGGCAACACTGTCAAAAAGGCGCGAAAGTGAAACGAATATGTTTGGCTGTTGTCAGAACTTGTGTTGTAACTTGTAAGTTGTAACTTTCATTCGTATTTATTTTCTTTCGAATCAATCAAGTAGGTAGGTACCTAAATATGTAGATTCAAAAAATAAAAATATTAGTAATTCGTGCGAGTAAAGTAATTTGGACATGTGCAGTAAATCTCACAATTTCTTATTTATTTTGAAATAACCTCATTTTTATAAATTTGGATCATGTCTGAAAAGAGTGACAATTTCATACGTTCGTTGGAATCACAAGTTCAAGAGGACATGGAAGAGAGTAAAGAAGGATTGGAGGGAAGTCCAGGGTCGAACTCGAAAGAATCCATTACAAGCGACGATGAAGCGGAAACAGTTACAATTAAAAGAAAACGATTGAAGAAATTTTCTGACAGTGAAAGCGATTTGGAGAAGGAAAATAAGAGTATAGAAGATAACATCATGTCGCCGAATAAATCTGAAAGTGTCAATCACGATATCGATCTATGCAGTTCACATATTGGCACCAAGAAATCTAGGATAAAACATGTTGATACTTCTGAAAGTGAAAATAGTTCTTCTGAATATGTAATAACTCAGAAAAAGTCTATCAGAGCTGAAGACAAAATGAAGAAACTCAAAGACAAGTTCAAAGGTTTGACTTCTCATCATTCAAAGAATTCACAAGAGATAGAGAAGTTTGAAGAGAAATTACCTAAGACTGATGATGAGAACAGTGAAAATTCTGATGAAGAGGTTTCTTGCTTGAAAATAAAACAGGTATATTGTGTTTATATTAACCTTTAGCGGCTGACCTGGCCCAACACGCTCGATTTTCAACAAAAAAAACCTATGTTCTGTGTTCTCAAGTTTAAATCATTTCCTCTGGGATGCATCATGCATGTCATCTCTGTGCCAAATTTTGTCAAAATTGGTTAAAGTGATTCTCAATAAAATAACAGAGGGATAGACAAACTTTCATTAAGTTAAAATAAGTAATTACAGTTATTTTTTAACAGTTCTTGAATCATTTCATGACATTTTTAATTGTAACACGACATTTGAGGGTGTTTCCCAGTAGCAGTTCTTTATCTATCTAAATTCTTTCTTTATCTAAAGTTTGGATGGATGGACGGATGTTTGTTACTTAATAATCACACCAGAACGGTTGATCGGATCTGGAGGAAATTTGGCACAGAGATAGATTATAGTCTGGAATGACACATTGGCCACTTTTTATCCTGGAAAATTCCCGTGGAAACCAAATATCCTCAATCAATGCAGAAGTCGTGGGCATCATCTAGTATTGACATGAATTTTGCTGTGCTTGAAAAACCATTCCATATTTTATGTCATAATTCATGAGACAGTAGCCCTGTGTTAGTGGAAATGATATTATACTAATTAAACTTATTGTGCTCACTCACACTTATTATACAGTATTTGCTTGTATTATTTCCAGAAAATAAAGAAGTCAGCCTATTCAATGAATTCTATATGTGATCCAGACACCTCGGATGAGGAAAGCAACCCCAAACCAGTGCACAAACCGAAATCCAAACAGCCCAAACCTAGAAGTACAAAGCCTACATCACCAAAGCCTATGAGAGTAAGTCTATTAGAATACAAAATGAGCAGTAGACAGTTCTTAGAGCAGCTAGAAATTTGTTCATAGATAAAAGTATGATGTTCCATTTAATTTGAAAAATAAACAAATTCATAAATATTCTTCAGATAATAACCACATTTATTGAGTGAAAAAACCATCTGTTTTTTCACCTGTGCTAGAAACAGGATGTGATTTACTGCTAATAATGATTTTGAAATTTTATTCAGTTAGAGCTTGAAGATTCAAAATCATTTATTGCATTAATACATAGCCTCTTCGGGCATGCAACTTAGTACAAAACAATGTTTAAAAATTATAAATATGGTCTAATAATGTTAGCTTATAAGGAAAGTTTAAATTAATCATTATTGAAATGTCAAATCTAAAATTATACGTAAAATTTAAAAATGTTTCAGCTGAAAAAATTCATTAATGTTATAAAATGTATTATCTAATAAAAAGTCACGTAATTTATTTTTAAATTGATTAATGTTATTACATTTCCTTATCTGCTTAGGTATCTTATTATATATCTTAATCGCCATCACACAAACACTTACTTAATTTTTAAGTTTTACTGCCATGAGACACATAATATTTGATCTGTTCGGGACACCCAGCATAATAATTTTCTCTTCCTTTCTATATCTTTTGAATATTACTTTACATGAGTTTGCGTCGTTTAATAATTTAGAGTAAGACAAGATAATGTAGGTAAAGTTTACTCCACATGGCAAATCGATATTGTATGAAGCATTAAGCACTTACTTTCCATGTCAGAGAATTCTATGGCTTGAGATGAAACTTTATACAGTTGTTGTGCAAACTTTCAAGACAGTTTCTAAAATGCTATACTCAATCTACAATTTGTGGAGTGGGAGTTGTTCAAACAAAGAGGCATTGCAATACATGCGGGACATAAGCTAATATTGTAAAGAAAACAAGTGTCTTACTAAACACAATATTAAGTTTAGGCGATACAATTATTTTCTATAGTACGTAAGACACATAATATGAAACTCAATATACTTGTATATTCAGTGCATTAGGCAGTATAAATAAAAGTACCTATTTTTTTCTTCATTTACAGATGTCTGCAAAACAAGCAATGGAAAACATGCACAAAATAAAGAGTGAATCCAATCGTATGCTACGTGAGAAAGAAGTCTCTCTGCCTTATCACAGACCAAAGGCTTTATCACTCAAAGACATCATGAGTAGAAGGAAGCCTTTAGTAGCATCTGATGGAAAAGCACTCCCTATTAAAATGAACAATGACCAACTTAAAGAATATGTGTAAGTGATTTAAACTTCAGTAATATCTAACCGAAATATGCAGTACAAAGATATTTGTGCAGTAGGCATTGAAATTATAGCTATTTTTATTTAACGTTAGTTTGTTATAAAAAAAATAAACAAAAATGTTTTTAATTCGACCAACAAAAGGATCATATTGGTGTTAGTACTTACACGAAACTTAAACCTATTTGTTAGTAAAATATCTATAACTACTTAAGTAAATTAGGACAGGATTATGATTTCATATCAAAATAATAACCTTAGCACGCTTCAAACATTTTTCTGAAGGAACAGAACGGAATCTGAGAGGAAGAAATTTCGCTTTAATTTTACACTTCTGCCTCTAACGGGTGTGGGTTGGTTTCTGAGGTTGCTCACTATTAAGATTTTGTTAAATTGCAAAATAGCATAGAAACCAGCAACTAATTTGTACACCCTTACATTGAACATATATTACATTTCAGATTATTGTTAGAGCAAAGACAAAAAGAAGTTATAGAGTTATGTAAGAGTGACACTGAAGAAGAAGATGAAGAAAATTGTCCAGATGATGAGGAAATGACAGATGTTAGAAATGACATTTCTACAGACAATACTAACACCAATAATATAATATTAAAAAATACCAATGTTGTAACCGAATCTAGCTTAGAAGAAACAAATATAGGACATACTATTGAAGAAGATACTGGAATATCCCATGAAACAAGCTGCATAGACACTGATGTTCAAGAAAACATTGTAAATGTAAATAATGATCATATTCAACAAGCTTCCTTAGAAACAGAATCTTTCATGCAAACAGAAACTATTAATGAACCTGCAGGCACAGATGTTGATAAAGAATATAAGGAAAATGACTTTAACAATAGTTCCGAAAGTGGCAAAGAGCAGGCAAGTAATATTATATCAGAAAAATTAACAAAAACTCAATTATTTGAAGTATCTGAACAAAATACAGAGAAAGACAGTCAAAATATGGAATTGCATTATGACTCCGAAAAAGTAGAAGTAATCCAAGAGACTGAACAAAACATAAGTGAAGAAATTATATCAGAAATTCCTACTACAAGTATGGAGAAACAACAAGATACAACTTCTCTTAGTGATGATGATGAATTTTCAGATAATGATTTTAACTATGATGAAATAGACAAATTGATTGAAAATGCAAAAGTGGCTAATGGTATGGTCAAAGATTTAAACTGTTAAACAAAACAAAACGAATGTATACATGCAAATATGTGCAAATATGCAATATTATACTTAATATTTTATTTCAGATAGTGTACAAAAAGATTTTACCAATCCTAAATTGACAGGAGCTCCTGGTATGATTATCAATTTAGATAATACTGATCCATTGGCTCCAAAACAGCTGACTGGCGTAGAACTTTTAAAAGAGAGATTTAAGTTTTTTGCTAAACTTAAGTCATTAGAAGACATGGAAAAGGACAGAGAGAAAAAGTAAGTGTTACTTTAGTTCAAAAGTGCTGAATTGTACATAAAGTTTTAACTAAATTGACAGGACTGAAAGTATATCCTTAGCTTGTTCCAATACTACCAATGTAAGTTTTGGAAAAAGCAATACTACTTTGGGGCCTAAACTTGTTAAAAATGAACTGTGAATTTTACTATAGATGATAATTTTGATCTTGTTCTCTTCCTTTCAAGATTCAAACCAGGCCTTCAGCATCTTAAACTTAGACACGAATTAGAGGAACAAATAGCTGAACAACGCTCAAAAGAATGGGAAAAACGTCTCGAAGAAGAAAATCGTCTTAAATCCGAAATTGATGGGCATTTATCGGATGACGATATAGATAAGCTAGAAGCTAAGTTAGTAGAGAGTAGCGAGAAAGTAGATACTGAGAAAATTGATGATGAAAGTTCTGAAGGCGAACAAGAACCTATAGAAGATGATATAGTATTGAAAGATAAACCGAAAAACCGAAATCCGATGGTCGATGATGAAGCTGAGGAATCGGAATGTGATGAAGACATTCCTGGTGATAATGATGAACGAGACGTTGAAATAAACAATGGTGAAGCAGATGATGGCGATGAAGCGGATTTAGAAGATGATGATGACGATGAATCAAGCGACAGTTCATCGGAATCTGAAGAAGAATGTGAAAGTATACCTAGGAAAGGCAGAATATTAAAGGCCTTTGAAGATTCCGATGATGAATCTGCTGTCGGAGAAGATCCTATTAAGAATGGAGAAGAAAATACTGAAGTATCAGAAAATATGGTAAATGAAGTTGCTAACAACAAGGTCTCTAGTTCTAACAAACTAAAGGACAGCGAAGCTATTAAAGATAGTCAAGGTAATTACAACATAAATAATTTATTGACATATAACTAGGCATAATCATGTGTAAACTAGTCAATATTCAATATATTTAATAGAATTCGTGTTTATATCCATAATAATAATAATTGTATAAATATATTACTATGAATTTTATTACAGATGATGAACTTCAGTTAGCTCAAGGAAACAAGTCTTCCGAGGATTTATTTAGCACCGAAGAATCGGATAAACCAAATCTAGTGTTAGCTGCTTTAACCAAAAATAGTGAAGATAACACAAGCACTGATTTGGGAACTCAGACCTTTTCAATTTTAGATTCATTGGGAGCTAATCAAACACTGGATCTTAACTCTGAAAAAACGTCTGTCTGTAGAACACAGACTCTAGGTGATGTAAGTATTTCAAGTAAAATCATTTTTCATCATACCTATTCGAAAAACGCATATTGGCTTCATAGGATAGCGGGAGCAAAGTGTAACTTGTAGGCCCATAGGACTTTTCATTTATCTCTTCTGATTGGTCCGAAGTCACGTCATCAATTTGTTGATCGAGTGTGTGTTCCGTTATAAGCACTGCGAGCACTGGCAGTGCTCTTTACTGGGGACTTTCAGTGCTCTCAGTGTATTTCGGAACGCACCCGCGAATATACGACTTTGCATTTCTCTGTTCTGATTGGTCCGAAGTCACGTGATCAATTTGTTGATCGGATATACGTCTTTACATTTTATTTAAACTTTAAATATACGTCTAAATAATGTCTATACAATTACATAGAAGGTTGATAGGAGTATCTTCTGATTGGTGCTTAAACGTATAGGTAATGTCCATACATAGTAGGTTGATACTCCTAGCTTTTCCTCATACGTAATGATGAAAAATAGTGTGTGTCACTCGGGGCCAAATTTTTTGTTCTCGGGCGGCGTAAATTGAATTCCTCGCTACGTTCAGGATTTTACTTTAGAACCCCTCGCTACGCTCGGGATTCTACTATAGAATCCTTCACTTCGCTCTGAATTCAAAATAGCGCCCTCGGGGAACAAAAATTTTCTTTGGCCCCATGTAACACAAATAACTATTAAGTACTTTTAAATTAAGATAATTATTACCTTTTAGTTTTTCCCTGACTGTACTATTAATTGCTCATTTTAGACCTTAGCCCATAATTTTAAAGTCAACCTATTATTTAAAAAGCCATAGTTAGTATGGATACAGTCTTTTGAACTTTTTCTTCTTTATGTAATATGTATAGCAATACTTTGGAAGTAAGAATAAATACTCTTTTTCAGGACTTGAACTTATTGATTGGAGTGTGCCCAAATAGTGCCCATAATCTAGAAACAACACATAGCGCACCACCACAATTTTCACAAACCCAGGAAATCGGCGATGACGTTGTAGCATTATGTACTGGAAAATTTTACGACAACCCATTTTTATCACCAACAAAGTGTAAGTCTCCAGGAAACCATTTAGAAAACTCCCAAACACAAGAATTCGGTGACGATATAGCAGCGCTTTGTACTGGAAAGTTTTATGATAACCCTTTTGTATCACAATATGGTGATAATAGTGATATCAACAAAACGGAATTTTTAAAGACAGCTCAAACATCGAAAGAGTTAACAAATGATGATCACGATTTAGTAAGGCCAAATGATGAAAAGGTACAAGAATTAAATTCACAAAACGCTGAGAAAACTATTTTAAATTCAATACTTGAAGAGTTGGATGGTCCAGATTTTGCGGAACCTAAAAATAAGTATTTCGTAAGTGATACTCAATCAGATAAAACGAATGTAGGATACAGTCAGGTAAAGAAGAAATTAGTCATTGATTCCGATGATGAAACTAATGACGGTGCTACTCATAATAAAAATAAAAAGCTAAGGAAGAGGAAAGCAGAAGAAAGGGCATTGCAGATATCAGGTAAATTAATAAATAATGATTTCTAGTGTTCCCAACATTACAAGACTTAAAAGTAACGAAACTAGATTCTTGAGTTATTCTGCATATTATTATTATTATTATTATTATTATACTCTTTATTTGTACCACCACATGTAAGAATAACAAATACAAAGGAAAGAAAAAAAAAAAAATAAACACAGACAGAAGTAGGATACAAAAGGCGGCCTTATCGCTTAGGTAGCGATCTCTACCAGGCAACCTTAGGAAGAGGAGAAAATAAGGGAAAATAGACTGCAGGTGGATCTATAATATACTTACATTCAAATAACTACATACTAATACATAAACCAATAATAAACATATTATCAAAATATAAATTATATATAATATAGCTAATTATAAAAATAAATATACTAATATATATTATAATATATGTGTTTCAAGTAAGTATAAAGAATAATTTTGTTGTCGGCTTTAGTTTGCAAGATAATGATTCTTAACAGCATTTTTGAATATGTCTAGTGATTTAGATTGGCGTATGGTCAGTGGAAGTGCATTCCATAGCAGAACAGCTCGAACACTGAACGAACTTTTAAAGAACTTCGTTTTATGAGTTGGGGTTTTCAGCGTTAAGGTTCGACATGGTCTTAAATCGGATTGCACTCCAAGAAAACTGAATTTCTCCTTAAGGTAGGAGGGAGTTTTTAAATGAAATAGAACACAGTACAGAAGAGAAAGTACATGCAGATCCCGGCGACGACGTATAGGGAGCCACTTGAGCTTTTGACGAAATTCAGATACGTGGTCATATTTGCGCAGGCCGAATATGAACCGAATGGCGAGATTCTGGAGTCGCTCAAGCTTGTTAAGTTGGTCCTCAGTCAAATTAAGATAGCTTGCGTCAGCATAATCGAGAATAGAAAGAAAGAGAGATTGTGCCAACATAACTTTGGTAGGAATTGGCAGGACAGATCGCAGGCGCCGTAAAGAGTTCATCGTAGCAAAAGTCCTCCTACTCAGCTCTTTAACATGCCCAGACCAGGATAGTTGTGGATCTAAATATATACCCAGATCTTTAACGGAGTCACAATATGGAATCACGACACCATTAAAACAGATGGGAGGTAGTCCTCGCAGGTCAAGTTTTGCAATGTATCCTGGACTGCCAATAATGATTGCCTGTGATTTGACTGGGTTAACGCGAAGCCCATACTGCTTACTCCATTCAGCAACAGCAGTTAGATCTTTATTAACGGCGGAAACAGCAGCGTCGAGATCTTCTAGGGGTGCTGAGCGATAAATTTGGATATCATCTGCATACATGTGGTAGAGAGAAGAAATGTACGGGGTAATAGAATTAATGAAGATAGCAAACAGTAAAGGAGACAACACGCCACCCTGAGGAACCCCGGCCGTCACATCACACCACGACGAACAAGTCTCGTCAATTTTAATGCGCTGTCGACGTCCTCTGAGGTAACTCCGAAACCAGTCAATCACCGATGGAGCTATGTTAATAGAACGTAACAGACTCAGCAGAATGTCGTAATCAACGGTATTAAACGCATTACTAAAGTCGAGCAAGGTTAAAATTGTGAGCTGTTTATTATCCATCGCCCATCGAATGTCATCAGTAACTTTGACCAACGCTGTTACCGTACTATGACCGGGACGAAATCCCGATTGCAACGGACTGAGAAGGAAGTTCTTATTAACAATATTTAACTGTTGATAGACTAACTTCTCAAGGATTTTTGAAAGAAATGGCAAGATAGAAATGGGACGGTAATCATTAACTGAGGATGGTTTAGACTTTTTAGAACATAGAGTTTTTTGTGCATAGAGTTTTTATGACGAAGTTCACTTTAGTTCAGTCTGTACCCGCAGGATTTTAGGTGTTTTTTTGGCGGCTATTCTCATTATCAGGCTATAGAATCTTCTTTCTTTCCTAATCTGTGGTGGAAGGTGGTAATATCCTGTTACATAACATAATTTTTTTTTAATTTTAGATGATGAAGAAGAAGAAGAAGAATTAGTAGATGACCAGAGTGATATTGAGCCTGAAATCAATGAAGATGAAGAGAGGATTATAGAGTATGATTCGGAGGAAAATGAGGTATGTTTTATGAAATAATTACCTTTATTTCAACAGCATTTCAACAAACTACCAAACTCCGAATACATAATATTTTGGCTCAAGTCCATAGTGTAGGTATTAATTTACTTAGCGTCAATCACTGGAAGGGACAAACACATTATGTCGATAAAAAGATTGTCTGCACAGAATGGGTTATGAATTTTGTCCATATACTATGACAACTGTGATGTTGACATTCAGATCTATCTATAGAATACAGTAGATAGATTTGCTTATTTTCCGGGAATATTTTAACCAACCAGCGAAACCAGCGAAGTATATTTGCTATTAGGATAATAATATTATCTCTTTTCCTCTTAGGATCACAGTCACTCGAGAGAAACTACCTACCTAACTGTCTACCTAGTAATAGCATCTGGATATGTTAGTACTGATATATTTGGAGCTTCTTTTTGTTTTGGAGAGCCCGTGGCCGTTCTATTGTGATCGCCATCATCTTTAGCGCCCGACAAATACTGCTTACCGCCAGCAACAAAACTCATCGAGGGTTGGAAAGCAATTTGTTTGCGTCCAACTAGTTTAGTTATGTTTAAAGTGGTGTGTTTTCATTCACAAAATGTGGTTTGTTCTTTTGTATCTCTTGACTTAACTAAAGTGACAGGACTAACTCAAAAGCTGTTTTTTCCACAGTGAATCAGTCTCTTTTGATATAGGTACCTTCAAATCAAGAGTGAATAGGCATCTTCTAGGCAAGGGCGCTCCACCTTAGGCTGCATCACCACTTGCAAGCAAGTCTGATTGCAGCCTAGCCTACATATTAAAAGAAAAGAAAAAAAGAAAATTGAGCATTATAAATGGGATAGCAAAACAGTCCTTTCAGTTTAGTATAAAGATTGTATACAACAAAATTAGTCACTAGGTCTGTTTTCCACGTGCGTTCAATTGGTTTGACTAAAGCATTATGATGAAAGCGAACTAAGGCACCCATACTGCCCATACGTCGTTCATTGGCGTCGTTTAACACGCTCTTGGACAATAATGCTCAATGAGATCCATTCAATGACAAGTGGACAACCCTGGTTTTTTGAATTGTTAGGGTACTCTGAGAGCATCAAATAACCTTGTTTAAAATAACATTATTGTTGATAGTTTTATGTTCTTCTTCTTCTTCTCTTTTTTTTTTTTGTTTGTATTACTTTGTTAATAATCATCTAGTTAGTGTAAGTGGCATTGCCGTTTTGATTAGATGTATAAATAAATAAAAATAAAAGTAAATAAATGTATTTACACATTGATTCATTACGTTGCAGGTGGAAGTTCAACAAAAAACATCAAAGAAGAAGCGTATAGGAGCATTCTTCGAGAATGAAGCCGAGTTGACTTCGGAAGACGAGTGGGTGGGCTCGGGAGACGAGGATGAGAGGGGCCTGGATAGGATGGAGCGTGAAGAGGGAGATGACGAGACCTTCCACCAGGGACAGTTACAGAGGGAGCTTGGACAGATTCATATGTGAGTACACGGAATAACACACGTACATTTTTTTTATCCACTACAAGTTAGCCCTTGACTGCGATCTCACCTGATGGTAAGTGATGATGCAGTCTAAGATGGTAGCGGGCTTCGCCAGTTTGCCTGGACTCTGGCTTTCAATTTTAGTTACAAGTTTCAAAATGATCTAAGAAAAGTCACCTGAAATACTGAATACTTTTACTTTTTAATAATTTTAAAAATGAGTGAAGTAATGAAGAATTGGAGCAGCGTGGTCGGTCTAAACTCTAATTCCCTGTCACCTATGAGAGTGGAGGCCTGTGGGACGTTAATGGGCTGTAGTGGTAATGAGAAGAATAATGAAATGCAAAGTGCTATCGCACGACGGAGTGGCGTTGTATTTCTTGCTCTCATACTCTCTATATGCCTCAAAACGAATAGATTAAACGAGTTATAATATTTATCATATCCAGACATTACGCTATCAATAAAAATAAAAAAAAATATTTTTATTCAAGTAGATTTTTCACAAGTGCTTTCGAATAGTCGAAAGAATCTACCATCTATCGGAATACCGTTCCTACCGAGAAGAACCAGCAAGAAACATAAGAACTGGGCAAAGTGTCAGATTGATTTGAAACTAGACTCGACGTTACTATTACTAGATAGCGACTGTGCTGCCTCACTCGCGTATGAATTTTAAGAAATCCAGCTGTATTTCTTTTCTATTTTATAAAGGGAACCTCTGTGCCAAATCTTAGCTTTCTAGGTCCAAGGGTTAGTGAGTAATTGAGTCAGGAGTCAGGACTTTGACTGTTTATTTTTTTAACTGATTTCAAAAAAGGAGGAGGTTCTCAATTCGACTGTATGTTTTTTTTTGTATGTATGTTATGCGATCATTCCGCCAATTATGAATCAATTTTGATGCTTCTTTTTTTGTTTGTCATACTTCAGAGGTGGTCCCATATAAATTTTATCGAAATTGATTTAGCGCTTTTTGAGAAAATCAACAAAAAAACAAAATATATACCCAGATAATGTTTTTTACTTTTTAGTTTAAGTTGGTACATATAGGTATACTCGTAGTTTTGAAGTCGGTTTTTGTTTTAGATGAAAGCGTTTAATTTTATATTTGAATATGATTGTGTTTATAGGCGAGAGGTACTCGACCAGGATAAGCGAGAAGTGCGAATGATACAGGAACTGTTGTTTGAGGATGGTGACCTTGGCGACGGTCATCGGCAACGCAAGTTCAGATGGAGGAACGCAGGTTAGTGCTCTTATTTCTATTCCTTTTCTTGCATACTACCATCACTTATCATCAGGTGAGATCGCAGTTAAGGGCTAACTTGTAGTGGATAAAAAAAATACTACGAAGCCTGGAGACTTGAGCGACGAGTGGCCTGGTTGTGACAACGCATATCAGCCGATTGTGAAGGTTAAGAAACGTTGACCCAAGTTGGTAACTGGATAGGTGACTGAATTTGGAGGTTCAAATTTGGCCTTTTCGTTTCCACCGTGCCTCGGGAGCACGTTAAGCCGTCGGTCCCGGTTATTATCACTAATATCTGATAATAATAATCGTTACAAAAACCTAAGAGTTTGACATTAAATACTCTTAATCGAGTATGCGGAAGGACGTGGGAACCCACCGCATTATTATCCCAAGAAAACTCCTACAATTATTTGATTAATGGAAAGGGGTCACGACCCTCTGTAATGAGGAATACGACGCAGAGAGAGACAGGAAGCCTGCGATTTCTTCCAAATTTCATCAAAATCGGTTGAGTGTGCAGCAGACAGACAGACACGCTTCCGTGTTTATAAGTATGGACACAGAAAAGATAATAAGAATAAAAATATTAATGCGTAATACACGTTATACAGGATACGACGCAGAGAGAGACAGGAAGCCTGCGATTTCTTCCAAATTTCATCAAAATCGGTTGAGTGTGCAGCAGACAGACAGACACACTTCCGTGTTTATAAGTATGGACACAGAAAAGATAATAAGAATAAAAATATTAATGCGTAATACACGTTATACAGGATGGTGTTACATAGAATTGATGTCACAGATGATATTATAATAGAGTAGCTAATGCCCGCGACTTTGTCCGCGTGAATTTAGGTTTTTCGGTTCCCGCGGGAACACAAGGATTCTTAATACTTTTAATGCTGTCACTTTTTGGCAACCGCAATATGCTCTTGCTAGAAAGTCACAGCATTATAAAATTTAACTAAACCAGTTTAAATACAAGCGACCCTTAGCATGGTGCCATTAATTTATCATTAATTATTCTATTCATAGAATATTTCATTTTAATTAAATTAAAATATCACAGATGGAGAAGAAGAAACAGGCACAAATCCAGATGAATTTGTGGACACGCAGGAGGATGAATATGAGTCCGAGGAACAGTGGAGAAAGCAGAGGCACGAAAGGGAAATGTTTTTAAGGAAATTGGTAAGTTCCTGTATTAAAAGACTACTATTATTTTTTACCCACAACGGAACGGAGACGGCATATGTGGTTGGTTGCCATAAGAGGTTGTGCGTTTGTTTGTTTGTGCACTTTTTTGTTACCATTTTCCTGGAAAACTACTGGACCGATTAATATGCGGTTTTTGCATTTGATAAGCATAACTCCTGACAAGGTTCTTAGATATGTTTTAGGACCATAGACAACCAAGTTGAGCTGCAGTCGTGATTTTTATTTTTAAATATGTTACCATTTTTCTGAAAAAGTACTGGGCCGATTGAGATGCGGTTTTTTGCATTAGATAATATGTATAGCTTGTGAGAAGGTTCTTAGATATATTTTAAGGTCAAAGTCCACCACGTTGCGCTGCAATCGTGATTTTTATTTTTTATTTATAGGTTATGTAATCCTGTAGGAAAAGTTAACGAGATAAAAAGCCTATGTTTTTGTCTTCCTAGTTCCCATGCTACAATTTATGTCGGAAACTAAGCAAACTATCTCTGCAGGTGCCAAATTTTGTAAATATATTGGATGGATGGATGGTAAGAAGGTTATAGGCAGAAACACTTTCACATTGTTGACATTTAAAAAAACATCTTGATTTTGCGGTTGTGTGCAAGCGTGTAGACAGGTTGATGTTTCTGAGTTTGCAATAGGGATTATGACAACTCAATCAAATCAGCAACTCTTTATCAAACTTAAAAACGCACAGTTTCTAGTATGGAAGTTGTATAAAATTAATAGTTGTGACGTCATACAATTTCAACACACTTTTTTTCTATAATCTATATTTTAAAATGGTTATCAAACTTCAAACTAACCGAGGATGTTAATTTTAGGTCTTTTAGAAGACCCTCTATTCAATAATCAGTTAGAAATAATTTATTTTTTATATAGGCATCATCCCTATTATGTCCATTCTTAGCGTACGTGGATGTGAGAGTAGAGTGAAATTTGTTTTAAAATAAGGTTTTTCTTCTAGCAAGAAAAAGATGAAGAAACTTTGGACACAAGTATAAATAGGACAGCAATAATCAAAGCGAACTTGTGCTCTAGGAGTATGTCAATGTTGATCTCCGAAAACAAAGGCAACAAGATCGAAAGCAAAGACTCCCTAGTAAAAGAGAAGAAACCTGCTAAAGATATACCCAGTCCGAAGAAGCCCTTTACGATATTTCAGGTACTTACCTGTTTACATATTGAAGTTTTCTACAATGTTTCGTTACAGAGTACTTAATCATAATGACAATACAACTGTGCTCACCTGTGCTGTGTGTGTACCTTTTGATGTGGGTAGGATTTTAGGAGACTCTGGTTGCCCGAATGTGGTAGGTTAGTATTGCCAAATGCGGAATGCCAGATACTTGCTACCTGATAGGATTTAGGTACTTATACCCCTCTTAGTACCTAAATACCTCTACTTAAGAACCCTCTTAGTAAAACATCGATATATATGTAGGTACTAGATGCACCCTTTCATAGAAAAATGTTGGACGTCTGACTTTGTGGTGCATGCCCCCCCCCCCCTCCCCCCTCACCTGTATAAGCCTGTCCTTGTCTCCGCCATAGCGCTGTCCCGCTTTTCAGACTAGATGGCGTTAGTAAAATAAGTCCACATTATTTGTTTGACAGGGCAGGGCCGTAAATTTAGGTCGTTGTAGTAAAAGCTTTTCGAGAATAATAATTGATTACAAAACACAATAGACTCAAACATAGTGCAATTTTTTTTACTATTGATACAGTAGCTCAAAACTTGGACATTTTGCCTGCCTTTGGAGCTTAGTCAGCTTTTCTTTTAGTTATGCAAATAAGATACACATTAATATGTCACAAGTTTAGTATTAAAACTATAAGGCCTGATTGCAGAAACGCCGGGTTATCCTTTTAACCCAGAGTTATAGTCCCATTTGACCCAGTGGCAGTGGCAGCATCGCTAATTTATGTTAAAAATAAAATAAAAACAAAAACTAAACAGGCATAAAAAGTAGTTCCAATTTGGGACTAGTTTGAACTGATATTGATAGCTGAAAAGCGCGAGTGATCAATTAAGCAAAAAAAATATCCTAGTCTCTCAAAACGGGATAGAAGTCTCTTTTTAATAAACAAGGTTCTGGTCTATGCACTATGTTCTATAACAGTAGTTCATATTTTAACATTTTTCTGTTTATGAAAAGAGCAACTGCTGAGTTTCTTGCCGGTTCTTCTCAGTAGAATCAGCTTTCCGAACCGGTGGTAGATTCTTACGACTTATCATAAGTGGCGCAGTGTTGAGCGCTGTTGTCTTAACGTGCGGAGGTCCCGGGTTCGATCCCCGGCAGGGTCAATTTGGGAATTTATAATTTCTGAATTTTCCCTGGTCTGGCCTGGTGGGAGGCTTCGGCCGTGGCTAGTTACCACCCTACCGGCAAAGACGTGCCGCCAAGCGATTTAGCGTTCCGGTACGATGCCGTGTAGGAACCGAGTAGGGATATGGTTTTAATATAACTGCCGTGACCCTAACAGGTTCGCCCGCTACCATCTTAGACTGCATCATTACTTACCATCAGGTGAGATCGCAGTCAACTATAGGGCTAAATTATAGTGGATTAAAAACAAAAAAAGGGGCACAAGTTGTCCCACGTGAAATAACTCATTTCATTTTCATTTTTCATCATTTATTTTCCAGCAAAACTACCATGGTTCGTTACTGACTCGCGGTCGAGGCGCGCTCGCTCGGCTGGCCGCGCTCGCTACCCCACTGGCGACGGATGACGACGCGCCGAAAGTCATCACTTCCACCAATAGACGAAACTTCGTCTTCACTGCACTTTCGCAGGACGAAAAGCAAGCTAAGGTAAAAAATAAGCTTTCTTTACAGAGATTTGATTTGTATTCATTTAGATAACCGAATGAGAATGTGGCTAATTGTGTTGTACACAGATGATGCCCTTGACTTCGTCCGCGTAGATTAGAGTTTTTTGATCCACGCGAGAACTCCCAATTTTCCAGCTTAAAAAGTATCCATGTCCTTCCCCGGGATGTAGGTGAATTTCGTCAAAATCAGTATAAAAGATGGGCCGCGAAAGCGTAGCAGTGAAACACAGACAGAGAGACACACTTTCGCATTTCGCAAAATTATATCAAATGTTTACGAGTATGTAACAGTCCAAACTCAGGATGCAGGAGCATCACGATTAGCCTAACCATTGCTAAAAATGACCAATGAGGGCTTGGTCCAAAGCCATCATCAATTTTCAAATTTGGCTTTGGACAAGGACATATTTTAATTAAATTATTACAAGGATATATTTTTAGGACATATTTTAAAACATTCGTTTTTTTCCTAGGTAACCAAACGCAAGGCGGATACAAATGTACATACTCCGAGGCTTGTCAAGAAGATGAAGACTGAAGACGCAAATAAGCATTATAAGAGTACTTTATTTGAGCATTTAAAGAGTTGATAACAAGACATTTCAGACTAAAAACCATTATTTTATTCTTCGACCAGTAATGTTTAAATTCATTTTTTTGGTCATTATATATTGTAATCTTTGAACCCTGTAGTTTAAAATTTGAGCATTTTAAGAGTTGATAACAAGTCATTTCAGACTGAAAACCCATTATTTTAATCTTCGACCAGTAAGGTTTAAATTAATTTTTTTTGGTCATAATATATTATTGTAATCCTTGGATCAAAATTTGTAGTTTAAAATAAGACATGGTTCCTATTTCAGGATAAAATTAATTTATACTTATTTAATAAAATAAAGGAATTTTTCTGTGAGTGAAATTTCATATTATATTCAATATTCAAAATACTTTTCCTCTGTGGCCCGTTGGTTTTGTCCACCCTGTTTAAATCATAAGACTTTGTTTTTAGTACCTTTGATATTGTGGCCAATATTGTATAGCACAATCGCTAAACAAAAATGTCTTTTCAAATTCTGTCCATTTCTGCAGAGAGTATTATGAAAGGGTTAGGAATATTTATGGTGCTGTCATTTTAGTTTAGAGATTGTGTATAACAGAATCATTAGCCCCATTATAATAATAATCTCTATAGGTATCACATAATTATATTATAAGGAGATATGGATAAGTAAAAGTTACATTTTCATAATATACGAGTAAGACGAGAATAAATACATAATATTTACAAAATATAGTTGTTTTTTTTTTCAATGTTTCTAGTTGCATACGCTAAATATTGAAACAATACAGAAAGGAAACCCATAACGAGCTGCAGCGCCCCTGGTGGTTAAACATGATCTGAGATGATACCTATGTAATGCAAAAATCGCATCAAAATCGGTTCGGTAGTTTCTGGGAAAATGGTACCAGTAAAAATTAAAAACGGGTGCAACTTTCCGTTGTAAGTAAAAAAAAAAAGCTTCACCTTAACAACCTACTACTGCATCAGACTTTAGTACTGAAACTGAAACCTTTATCAAATAAATATTATAAATGCGAAAGTTTGGATGGATGTATGGATGTTTGTTACTCAATCACGCCCGAGCGGCTGAACGGATCTGGATGAAATTTGGCACAGAGATAGATTATAGTCTGGAATAACACATAGGCTACTTTTATCCCGGAAAATTAAAAGAGTTCCCGCGGAAACAAAAAAATACCTCAATCCACGCGGACGAAGTCGCGGGCATCAGCTAGTTTTTTATAATTTGACATTGATGTGACCGTTGCTGCAGCCTGCAAGGTTGTTGATCTAACTGCTGAATGCTGATCAGCCCCCCAATCATGTAAGGATGACCGATGAAATCGTTAAAAATCTGCGGCAAAGTAAATAACCCATAACAGCATTAAATTAGAGTTCAATTTCGTGTAGGTACCCATTTTTATACGTTTAGGTATGTACGATACTCAAACGTATAAGAATGGATACGCGAAATTGAGCTCTAATTCAATGCTGTTATGGTTTATTTTACTTTGACGAAAATCTTAAACGTTTGATCGGACATTCTTACATGATTGGGGCCCAGCAGTCGAGCAAAAGTTAGATGGAACTCCTTTCATGAAAGTTGGATTCAACTGACTATGGTTGCCACTGGGCGGGCTACACGGCGTATAAACTTATCTGACCCGATGTCAGCGTCGCTAGTGTACCTATATGAAAAACAATTTTGGCCACCGGGTCAGTTTGTGTGAATAATGATAACCAAATCACCAAATCAATTGAAAAAAAAATTGGCAGTCATAGGGACTGCCGATAGAAGTGAAAACGAATAATTAAAATATTTAAAAAAAAAATATTTAAAATAATTATTAAAACATAAACCCTAAAACTAAGGAATTCAAGTTTAATTACGAATTTAGTATATTTATATTTAAGACCTTTTGTCTTCGTAACAACGCGAGGTGTCGGTGACGCGAATCCACATACCAAAAAATGCTCAACGCGCCTAAAGAAGTTTTCACTTCAAATATGTCTAAGATTACAAAATTAAATGTGATTCTTTCCTTTCTTTCAATAAGTATTCTGGTCGTGTCAGCACTTTGAGTGTCAGCAGAGGATATTAATTTTCAAAAAATCTGCTTTTAATAATAATTTGAGCATCAAGCCAACAGCCATAGATAAATCCACCAGCTCTCGAACTATAAAATATAGCTTAGGCCCATAATACACTATACTATAATATATAGGATCCTTTATATATGATACTAGAAATATGATAGTGTAATGGCTTATAATCTCGATGATCATATATCTAGGATACTATTTGTCAACATGTTGTTAAATAGGATCCGTGATAGGATCCTATTTGAGAACACAGATAAGGACAACCACAGAATATGTAGTAGGTACTACATCTGTGAGGACAACTATTTTCAATAATTATTGAGAATGATAAAAAAATATAGTTTTATATAGATTCATCCAGCAAATAGGTTATGTAAAGTTTTTATCCTCAATTCGAATTTCCTCGAGTAAGTTCGAACGAACCCCTTTTGATGGCCGCCGTGAGACCCACGGGTGGATCTAAATTCTTTTTTTACTCCGGTTTTACTTACTTCTTTTTCTTTTTCATAAGTAAAAAAAGAGTAATAAAGAGGCAGTAGCAGTAGTAGCAGCAATAATTGCACTCGTATCAGCCTCCATTGTAATTTGTAGCAATCCATATCCATACTAATATTATAAATGCGAAAGTGTGTCTGTCTGTCTCTCTGTCTGTCTGTCTGCTACGCTTTCACGGCCCATCTGTTCAACCAATATTGATGAAATTTGCTATAGGCATAGTTTGTATCCCGGGGAAGGACATAGGCAACTTTTTATCCCGAAAAATTAAGGAGTTCCCGCGGGAATACAAAATTTTTTTATCAACGCGGACGAAGTCGCGGGCATCATCTAGTGAATAATATAATCACTTGAAGACAGGAGCACGTAAGTGGTTTATTATTTTCTTTGGACACAGGTAAAAACTAAAGCTGGTAGAAGCAAAATATACTCATCACACACAGCAGTTGACATTTTGTAAGGGTGGTCCCTAACTAACTGAAATATACTCAAAGTTACAAAACTGTCAAATTTCCTGTCAAAATGTCATATAATTAATTAATCCCAGGGCGCCATTTGTAAGGGTGGTCCCTCTCGCTTAGTGATCTTGAATTTCTTACTCAGAATATTAATAGTTAACATGAGCGAGGGACTCCTCACAAAAGTAAGAGTGGGAATATAATAAATTGTAGATTTTTAATTTATTGAATAAAATAATGTTGTTGGTTGCTCAAGGTAAAAAAAATCCATTTATTTAATAATCTGGTCTAACCTAGGGTAATTACAAATTTAGTTCACTTATGGGCCTAGCATTCAGTACAGGCCGATAGGTCAATAACTTGTCCGGCAAGTTCTAGGTCAGACAGCTGCCTAGAACTGAACGCACATTTTATTTTTTTACAACGCTTAACTTATGCTCGGCTTAAACACTAACACAGTTTTACAGTTATGTGGGTTCGCACAAGATCACTATATCTAGACTATGCTAGGATTCCCTACTATGGAACTTGATGAAAATCATCAACTCTTCCAGGTGTGGCACTGCTCCAAGGCTTCCAAACGAAATAATTCAAAGAGTTCACCTGGGTATGAGCGAGGTCCTTACTTCCACAAATGCTTACATTTGGAGTGAAGAACAACTTTCTGCTCACAGCATGTTAATACATATGTGTTATATGTTAATGTTTAATTTAGGTTCATTTTAGGTTCAATTTAGATTCTAGGTTTTATTTAGGTTTTATTCAGGTTTTATTTAGGTTTTATTTAGGTTTTATTTAGGTTCCCTGTTGACCTGTAATTTGAGAAGAAAAAAACACGATTTTAAAATTACGGCCATGCGGTTCTATGACGACAACACGCAATACATCTATGTAATGTTCATTTAGTATGTAACTCACCAGTTATTCTGATCAAAGCCCGCATCCTCCCATTATTTAGTTATCATTACTTGTAAATACTTCCTTATATAATACATCCTCGAATACGGGCTAAAACAACGTAAGAACAACAAAATGGCTGTCAGACTTTTATCGCAAAAATGCAAGAGGCAAAAATTTATGGAACGGCAAACTTAATTACTTACTCATTTCATCGATTTGTTTTATTTGCTTAAGTGCATTTCTATTTACAAATTTACATTTCCTTTATTTCACACTGTCTTATATTTTCCGCTAGCATATTGGGATGCTGCCAATCAACCGTCCAAGAAAAAAAAAGAACTTTTCCGCCGAAAGAACCAAGTCGCCTCATCATCTGGGATGCCGCTTTTTTCCTACTAATTTCCAGAAAAAAAAGTCTGAACAAACAATGTATAATATTTAAAAATTCCTGTTACTGATGTGGTACGAATGACTAGTCTTTCAGTCCACGGACTCCTATTTTATATTTTTAGTTACTATCCTTTTATTTACTATGGTTATGGTTTTTCTAAGATTTATTCCTTCGAAATATCCATCTTTAATACGGGAAGAACGGTTTTCATAGCAACACTGTTAGCTGTTTGACGTTCCGTTCTAAACCATAGCTTACATTTTAAAGAATTCCTTTTCAAAGAAAGTATTTAAAAAAAAAGGTTTATTTGATTTACACTATCTCCAATTACTAATTTTGTTTTGTATAAATTTACGTGTCTGTTATGACTTGATTTGAAATTATTAATATCTCAATATGGATTTAGGTAGGGCGGCGCCATCTAGCGTTCCGACCTAGCTTCTCTTCCTAAAACTCTCCCGACTCCGAAAAGATGTCGCTGTTGGAGAAAGCTAATGACATCAAAATGCAATTTATTAAATTCATAATATTATTATTATTTATTAATTTATTTACCGGGTTACAATTTGACAGTACAGTTTGACAGAATACAAAGGTTTTTGCACTCAGATAAGAGCAACTAGGACCTTAAAGTGTAATACATTCATAGTAGGTATCCAGTATATCATATTTTTAGGATATCTATGGTGCGAAATAGGATCCTTTAAATAGTATAGTGTATTAAGGGCCTAGCCATTACATTATCATATTTCTAGTATCATAATATATAATATAGGATCCTATATATAGTATAGGTAGTGTAATATGGGCCTAAGTCATCCTTTTTGAAGTCGGTACCGTAGGCTTAGAAATAGTTTTTGGTAGGTACGTAATAAAATTATTTTCCTCGAATTAAAAGAATTTATTTAAGAATAATGTGCTCAGTGCTCAAAAGAAGAAAGATAATGCGCTCAGTGCTCAAAAGAAGAAAGTTTTTTTAAACTGGCAATAATTAAAAGGTTCATGTTTTGTTGGATGCACTGACAATAGCTACATCCTTCCGCTCTTTTATCTCAGTCTCACCTTTTATGTTTGCATCCAACCATTCTGCTCACTCCCGAACTCACCCGCGCGTCTTTCAGCCCGCCGCGATCTCGTGTCTGGTTCAACTTCAATCAATGCTTTTTTTTCTGTGGTGCGGGGTAGCAGTGTGGTGTGAACCAATTTCTAGTCAAATAAAATACAAAACCCTATTGAAAGTACACCTGGCTAAGGTAGTACTCACCTAAAATGGCGAATGAAAATAAGGAAATAGGTGACATCGTAAAGAAATGCAAAATCTTGCTTTTGGACATCGAGGGGACAACAACATCGATCAGCTTTGTTAAGGTAGGTCTAAATAGCTGACCGGCCGGTGTCTTGTTTTAAACACGTGATAGTTTTGTATATTTTCTATTTATGTTTTTGCATTAAAATTGTACTTTTTATCGCGCAAATATCACGTCGAAAGTCCTAGTTCTGTTTTGCATGAGAAATGCAAAATGGTCGCGTTTTAGGAGTCGCAACATGGAGGACAAAATCAAAATGGTACCTTCTCCAAACTCCCTACAAAAATATTTTAATCAAAGGAAATAAATACTAGTAACCTATCATAAATAGAGAGGTTTATTAATTCAAAATACTTTTGCGTGTTCTCATCATTGAAATCCGACTTGCACATGGTATTTATTATAACTAGAGGTGGAATATTCAAAATTCATACTAGGTACTAAGATAATAACCTAATTATTTATTTTAGTTTTGTTATGTATTTAATTATTATTATTAAAAACGTGTTTTGTAGAAATTCCAGTCAACGCCTACCGGCTTAAACAGCTGTTCGACGCAGCTGGCTGTTAAAAAAATGTGGAAGAGTTAACAGTTAACTGTCCTTTTCATACATGCGTCATGTCCAGAGTGATGTCTCTTTTTCGCTCGTTAAAAATGTACTAAATCATGACAGAGATGCTAAATGTTTAATTGATGTTTTCTTTTATTGCTGAGAATTTATACAAGAGCGGCGAGATTTTTCGTGATGTTCACTATTATATTTTGTTTGATAATATTGTTCACTATATTTAGAGATACTACAGTATTTACCCGTACATCAGATGATTTATCAGCCGGGTGCGCTATATGAGTTTCTTTGTTCTATCGTGATAACATAGTCCTTATGAGTGAGGCGATAAAAGTCATATTGGTCTGCAAGTCTGTCACTGATTGGGTCTAATGTACCTGGGTCCGTTTTATCGAAAGTGAAATTCCGGCGCGGCGCGTGTTTCTTGTAAATGTAGGGTCCAATGGTCCAGTTTTTTGCTCACTGCTTGTAGGTATTATAAAGTAGATGCACATTATTTATGTCAATGATCACCATTATTTAAATAACCCAGTTTTTACTGGCCTTTGTATGTTGCAATTCTTTATAGATAGGGGTTGACTTGTTCAGAGTGACCTACCTAATCGTGTGTTATTATATCGCGGTTAATTATTACTAGTTAGTAAGCTGTTGATGCTGTTGATTTTTTGGTTCCCGCAGGAACTCTTTAATTTTCCGGGATAAAAAGTAGCATTTGTGTTATTCCAGACTATAACACGACTCTACAAAAAAATTTCGTTCTATGTCTTAAAGTTTATTTTATGATTTTTCGGTTAATTATGCACAAAAACGAAAAGAAAATTTTTTTTTTTGGTATAATGTTTGCCTACCGAGTTATAGTAATAACTAATAATACTCATTTCTGAATTTTTTTATAAGTTTTAGTTAATTTTAATACATTCAAAAATACCGCGCGATCAGAGTGGGGTTTTTACGTTCACATAGTACCGCTAGATGGCACTCGAGTGATAAACAACGATATGACAACGATCAACGATCGATAAACGATCGTGTTTTGTACAAGTCCAGATAAACTTAAAATGTCGTCGCGAATATGTAAATAATATGATGCTGATAAATACAAAATCTCCTAAATACCTACAAAAGCAAACTTTTTCATGTCATATATTTTTTTTCGTCTAATTACCAAATAAATAAATTATAAATATCGAAATTATAGCTTTAAAGTCAAAGTCAAATTTTGTGTTGACCCGTGTAATCTATCTCTGTGCCACATTTCATCCAGATCGGTTCTGGCGTCATACCTACATTTTAACTGATAATGGTTAAAATTTGCAAAATTAAAAAAGAACTACGCAACTCCGGCAAGCGGGGTTTATTGGGGCCTGGCGGTAGGTACGTCTTTGCCGACAGGTGGAGGGCAACCTGCCGGGATTCGACCAACCTCACCAAGGGCTTGCAAGTCGAAACTGCGACAGAGGTCGTCAGCTGGGCTAGCATGGACCGGAGATAAAAAATTTATCCCCCGATTTTATCCACTGACAAGAGATAAAATTAACCTATCCACTTCTCAGAGCACGGCAACAGGGGAGAGGAGAAGTTTATCCCCGTTTGGCATTTCACGGGGACTCGCGGGACTATTTATCCACCGTTATTTAGCGTTTTTATTTATTTAGGAATAAAAAATTTATCCTTTCCTTGGGGAGAAAATTGTCTCCGCCCATGCTAGGGGGGCTGGAAGGACAGACGATTACGAGTTCGAACACTTCGAACGTAAATGGCTAAATGCACATTCGCTTAAAATGTTCGAGTAGAATAAATAAATCTATAGGTAGTAGGTACTTGACTCGAAGAAACCGGCGATGGTCATGTGTGTCGACAAGAATTAACATAATTCAATCAAACCGGATAGGACTTAAAACGGTATTACGCGCGTTCCCATTGAGTTCCTTGTAGGAAACGCCCCAGATCGATAAAACACTTTCAGCAAGGCTACCACAAAGATTTGTCGTGAATCGTGATTATATTAAAAAAAATGATCTGCGCAAACCCCAGGGTTCCTTCCTCAGGGCTTCGATCCTCGGGGAGAAAATTGTCTCGGTCCATGCTAGGGGGGCTGGAGGGACTATTTATCCACTGTTATTTAGCGTTTTTATTTATTTATTTAGTAATACATTTTTTATCCTTTCCTCGGGGAGAAAATCGTCTCGGCCCATGCTAGGGGGGCAGGAATGCCGAGAGGTTGAAACTTGGCATACACACTACACAGCCAATCGTCGGTCAATCTCAGGAGGAATCAGTGTGACTAGAGGAGTTTGAGTTTGAATACAGGAATTGGAGTCAAACTCAAAGGTCCCCAAGACTAGCCAAACCTGAATAAATTGTTTGGATCGGAATAACTCGCCTCCTCCTTTCGCTCTACTCGGCCTTGTCAAGACCTAGCAGTCGACCCTCAGTTGGATGATTTGATCCATTGGGTATTTTGATCTCTTTATTAAATGGCTTCAAAATCTTCAAATGCCGCATTGGAGAACTGACCTTTTGGCTTATGAATTGGTTGGTAGCACACATTATGTTTTAATTCTATGGTGTCTAATTTTGGGTACCTCCAAAGTCCAAGTCTTCCGATGTTTCGGACATGTTCCGGCGGCACGAACAAGTCCAACGTCTTTCTCAAGCGGCGTTTATCTTCCATTGTTCAAGCCCGCGTCCTTACTTTCTTTGGTCACGTGACACGTCTAAACGTGAAGATGTGTTCTATTCACAATACTCCCTGCAGACAAGGAAATCACCAAATTTAGAGCTATCAATTTAGTTTAGTCACAGAGTAGGTAATAGGACAGTTCCGAGCCTAGACTGCCAAGACTAGTGCCTAGGAGAAAAAAGTCTAAACAACAAGGTTGTCCTATAAATACTCGTAGGCCGTAGCCATAGGCCGTAGCTCACCAGAAAACACCCTGACATGAAAAGATGCTATCTAAGTATTAATTGACTTTATAATAATCCAACCACTTACGTGGAAGACAGCATTCCATACAAGTTGTTTTAATTACAGTTAGGCCTGCCTAATAATTGACATTATTTTTAACTTTAGTTTAGCTGTTATTAAGTTCAAGTTACACAATTACACGCCATCGGATTCCATCCCAAAAGTTCAATAGATAGGATGATAACAGAGTTTTATTTCAAAATAACAATAATATTTGTATGCTTGAGTTGTGTAAAGTGTGATAGATATTATTATATCAGCACGTTACACACGTACAGCACGTTGGCAATGGCATGAACGTAAAATAAGGGTATATTATAGACCAGATGATGCCTGCGACTTCGTCCGCATGATTACGTTTTTTATATTCCCACGGAAACTCTTTAATTTTCCGGGATCCTATGTCCTTCCCCGGGATACAATCAATCCCTGTACCAAATTTCATCAAAATCGGTTGAACAGATAGGCCGTGAAAGCGTAGCAAACAGACGGACAGACACACTTTCGCATTAATAATATTATTAAGTATGGATTCATGGTAAAATGTTACATAGGTATCATGACATGACTTGCGAATTAACAGTCTTATGTTTATCGGTTCATCATTAACATTCTTTGTCGTGATCTACCAATAGACTACCACTGGTGGACATAAGTAGGTCTCAGGGATTTCCAAACGCCGCGATCCACGGGATCTGCCAACAGTGCGCTTTCCAGTGCGGCTTTTCCGGCACATTGGGTCTTATCTTTCTATCTATATATAAGGCATATAAGCCTATCATTTCTTCGAACTAGGTAGGTATTTGCTCTATTAGTATTAGCTATAGTTCGCGCGCGAGTTGAATGCAGACCTTAGGTATGTCACCTCAGGCCCCGAGTCCAGACTGCATTCAACTCGCGCGCGTACTTTAACTGTGTAACTATTGATTGCCACTTCAGCTTCGCAACCTAAACCCCCCGAGCTGACGTTTGCTTTAGTTCTTCTACCTATCTATATTCTTCGATCCCATTACTGATTTCATCACGTAAAAACCCTCCTAGCAAAGTTTTGGTAAATGAGGGCTTTACGAGGACGTTATGACATGAAAAAAATTTAAAATACTAGCCGATGCCGTGTTAATCCAGACTATATTCTATCTCTGTGCCAAATTTCATGCAGATCCGTTCAGCCATTCTGGCGTAATTGAGTAACAAACATCCATCCAAACCATTTATAATTTGTGGCCCGGAGAGACGCATTGGGCAACTGTAAGGTCTCTTCGGGTATGTTATCTAAATAAAATAAAATAAAAAATAAAATAAAATAATATTAGTATAGATAATTTTGATCAAAAGTATTGCCTAGTCTAGTCGATTCACCCCGAATGGATTTCCTGTGGTCTTCAATATTATAATTGGAGCATAAAATATAACCTTTGGAAACAAAGTGGCTGTCCCTGCCGGGGCCAGTCGCTGTCTAGGCTATCCGGTTTGGACGGCGCGGCAGTTCGTTCACCCACCCTGTCGCATCGTGTGGAGAGTATCACGTTATGCTGAGTCGTTAAATTGTTTCTTTACCTTATCTATTTTTTTTATAGTTCCAAAGCAGTAATTCAGGTAATCAAGGGCCCATTCTTCGGTTTTACTAGGATTAAATATTCCAAATTATGATCCATATCCATACTTAATATTATAAATGTGAAAGTGTGTCTGTCTGTTTGTCTGTCTGCTACGCTTTCCCGGCCCATCTTTTCAACCGATTTTGTTGAAATTTGGTACAGAGGTAGGTAACATCCCGACTCCCGAGGAAGGACATACCTAGGCTACTTGTTATCCCGGAAAATTAAGGAGTTCCACCAGGAATCAAAAAAACTTACTCCACGCGGACGAAGTCGCGGGCATCATATAGTAGGTTTATAAAATAAGGTGCAGGAAAACATCGTGAGGAAACCTGCATACTTGCAGTTCTCGATAACGTTCGCAAATGTGCTGCCAAACCGGTACTTGACTAGTGTGGTGGACTATGGCGTAAATCCTAAAAGGCAATGGGTTAAGAATTAATATGATGTTCATTACTACCTACCTTATATCCATTATCACTCATTAAAAACACGCTCGATAACAGCTATTAAATGCTAAATTGCAAATACTTGGAGAATTATGCTAAGATGAAGGAAACGAAACGCGAAAAACGAAGAAAAACGCACTAAATAAAAAGAAAAAAAATTAACATTCACTTATTAAACTTTATTAACCCTCGGAAATCTCACGATTAAACTAAAAAAAACTAAAACTCGAAAACTACCAAAAATCGCTGAACATACATGGGTATTTGGACGACCTCCGTGGCGCAGTGTTGAGCGCTGTTGCCTTAACGTGCGGAGGTCCCGGGTTCGATCCCCGGCAGGGTTTGGAAATTTATAATTTCTGAATTTTCCCTGGTCTGGCCTGGTGGGAGGCTTCGGCCGTGGCTAGTTACCACCCTACCGGCAAAGACGTGCCGCCAAGCGATTTAGCGTTCCGGTACGATGCCGTGTAGAAACCGAATAGGGGTATGGGTTTACTATAACTGCCATGCCCCTAACAGGTTAGCCCGCTACCATCTTAGACTGCATCATCACTTACCATCAGGTGAGATCGCAGTCAAGGGCTAACTTGTAGTGGATAAAAAAAAAAAAAAATCTGATAGGTCTAGGGGTAGTTACTAGTTAGGTACCCCATAGACTTATGTCTGTGTTTATCATAATATGTAATGAAACTCGTATTTTGTTGCTCTAGGACAAGCTGTTCCCCTACGCTGAAGAAAATGTGAAACAGTTCCTAGAGAGCCAGTGGGAGAGCGATGATGTGAAGGAGGTAGTCACGGCGCTGCGGAAGCTGGCGCTTGAGGACCAGGAGAAAAGCGTTGAGGGGCACGTCGCCATTCCTGGGGAGGTAAGGCTAAACCAACGATATTGTAATTGAATCACTAATTGCAGAAAAGGCACATACATGTCCATATTGGGCAATTTTTTTGGACATAATATCTAAGATAAAAATATCCATGGTAATAAACCTCTTGTATAAAAATATAACTGGAATTTATCGTTTCCTGAAGATTTTACGCTCACAGACATGTGCCCTTTTTGCAATTAGTGATTCAATTACAATATCAATTAAATGGTTTTAACCTCCAATGCAAACTGACCGTTGTTATAAGTTTAACGTGTCTATCAGTGTATCTGGCTGTGGCAGTGTAAAGATCATCACCGCATTTCTAGTGTCGTGTTTTTAAATTCGCAGGAATAACAATATGTCCATCTGATGTCCATTACTTCTCCTAGGAGATCTCGGCTTCGAGTTTCTCTACGTATGTCTCCTCTTTTCAAGCTGCAGATCCCTCTGTATGGAATCAAGTGTGATTCGGACAGTCTATTTTTAGTTTAGCTAGAAATTGCTGAGTGCTAAAACTGGAGAGTATGGTGCATTTTGTTTTGTTGACAGACAAGAACCTTTCAAAACCAAACCTCGCCAAAAACTCGTGGACCAGAAGCGAGGAGGGGCATGGAGCATTGTGATTAAGGAGGGAGCCAATGAAATATTTATCTGACCTCTTTTACAACATATTGTTTTGAAGACTTTCTATTAGGTCGTTGTAATAAATAATTCGGAGAAAACACTTGTTCCGCATGGAATTAGAATATCATCGTCCTTAAAAACAATAGCAATAAGCATACACTTTTTAATTCCCACGGGAACCTATGTCA
Organism: Erebia ligea; assembly: GCA_917051295.2. Lineage (NCBI taxonomy): Eukaryota > Metazoa > Arthropoda > Insecta > Lepidoptera > Nymphalidae > Erebia > Erebia ligea. The sequence goes on from OU785236.1 coordinate 9,374,318, forward strand.
CTTTACTCTGCTCTGTTGCAGCTAATTGAAAGACGAACCAACAAACAAACCCTTTCGCATTTATGATATAAGGATGAAGTCCAAATCTTCTTTAAAGAAGTTTTATTAAATCCATGCCAACCAACACGACTTTCCTATGCGCGATCATGCGCGATAGATATTAGTTTACCTTACCTAACCTTACATTAACTTTTTAGCACAAATATCTCAATACGAGCCTTTACTCCACCTCTGTAATGATCTTATTTTTGTAGCTAAGTACTAAGCGTTTATGTAGCGTGTATGGAAAATCAATTTATAAATCATTGAATTATACCTTACAGGATGCTTCAAAAGAAGATCAGATAGAAGGTCTAGTCAATAATGTGAAATGGCAGATGTCAGCGGACCGCAAGGCGGGCCCGCTAAAGCAGTTGCAGGGACTGATTTGGAAGCAAGGCTACGACAAGGGAGATATTAAGGGACAGTAAGTAATGAAGTTATTGTAATCCATGCTAATATGATATCCTAAAATCAATGTTGGTATATATATCTGTTTGTGCTTGTGCGTTCCAATCTCTGCAATAAAACTTCGTAAAGTTGTTGTTAGGACTTACGGATAGGTTTCTGACATATTACCATCTTGCGTCTCAAACACTACTTAGGCTAGTTGCGGGCATTAGAATAAACTTTTATTCCACAACAAGTTAGCTCTTGACTACGATCTCTTGAGTGGTACGTGACGAATTTAGGGCTTCCAATACCGGGATCCCGGTATTGGCTAATACCGGGATCCCGGACTTTTTTCGCCGGTTTTCAATACCGGTCTTGAAATGTCTAATACCGGGATACCGGTATTGGTGACACTATAAACGAAACAGTGACTATTGCATATATTTCTTTTTAGATGCCACTGTTTTTTATTCGGCTAAGTTTAAAACTGGTATCTTAAGCATATTAGCTTAAAAAGAGCGCCTTTATTGCTTTAAACCAGTGAAGAAAAGTCACTTTTGTTCTCTCAGAGGGAAAAATTAGTGTTTGAATTTAGATAGATTTGAATTTGTCTCTCAAAACATTCAGAAATCTCATTTAAAACTAATGCATATTTTATTATGATATATTTTCTTTTAAATAATAACTATTGAATTTTAGATTAATTTGTGTTTTGACTAAATTATCGTTTTCTTTGACTTCGATCGACTTCTTACAAAAATATCGTTTATTACTCATTTAGTAGTCACAATACATTTTACTATATTAAACTCTCAACGACCTCAGCAGAGTTTCTCAACAGGTGGGCCTAAAAATGAATATGAGCAAGATAAAGATCATTAATTCTAATGCACATGTTCAGCCCCAACCTGTTTTAGTTGAGAACTCTGCACTCGAAATTGTTGATGAGTACATATACCTAGGACATACAGTCCAGTTAGGTAGGTCCAATTTCGAGAAAGAGGTCAACCGCCAAATCCAACTCGGCTGGGCAGCGTTAGGAAAACTCCGCGACATCTTCTCGTCCAAAATTCCTCAGTGCCTGAAGACGAAGGTTTTCGAACAGTTCGTGTTGCCAGTGATGACTTACGGCTTCGAAAAATGGTCGCTAACTTTGGGCCTGATAAGAAGGCTCAGGGTCACTCAGCGGGCGATGGAAAGAGGTATGCTGGAGTATCCCTGCGTGATCAAATCAGATATGAGGAGATCCGTAGGCGAACCAGAGTAACCGACATAGCTCGAAGAGTCCAAGCTTAAGTGGCAATTGGGCGGGGCACATAGTTGGTAGAACCGATAGGCGTTGGGGTCCTAAAGTGCTTGAATGGCGGCCTCACACCGGGAAGCGCAGTGTTGGATGACCCCCCACTAGGTGGACGGACGATCTCAAGCGTGTCGCTGGGAGCCGCTGGAAACAAGGGGCACAAGACCGTGCCCTGTGACGATCCATGCAGGAGACCTACCTCCAGCAGTCTATAGGTTGAAATGACGACGACGATAGTAGTTTAAATTACAATCATCGACACAAATTTCACTCATTATTGAAAATTTCCAGCCTTTCTCAACGTACACACAAAATTAAATAAATATATTTATGAGAAAGTGCGTCACAAATATACTTTATATTAAAACTTCAAAATTCAATGGAGGTTAAAAATATATGTTTCGTAAGAATTCATACGAAAATAGTTATATTTTAGAAATAGAAATAGAAATGATTTATGTCATGTAGGACAACTTGTGCCACTTATGATAAGTCGTAAGAACCTACCACTACTATTTTACCACATATTTTAAAAATCATACCTACAGTTGATATTCTGATTGATATTTAATAAGAAAATGATTATTTGATAATAATATAAGCATTAATAAGATTGTATTTAAAATGATGTGATGGAGTTTCAGAACGTTACTTACGTTCAAAAAAAATTCTCGCTGAGTGAAAAAAACGGCGTTTCTTCACTGAATTTATGCAGAAAAGGCACTTTTTTGAGTTAATTTGGTGAAAAATTTTTTTTATGAAAAACTGTTCGTTATGGTGCCGTTTGCTTCAGAAAAGACTAATTTTACGTTAAAAAACATCTACCACATTTTAAATTTTTTCCAATACCGGGATCCCGGTATTGAAAAAAATCTTTCCGGTATTAATTATAAATAATTGAGAAAAACCGGTAGGTATTCGAAAGCCCTAGTGACGATGCAGTCTGAGATGGTAGCAAGGGGCAGCCAGCAGGCTAACCTGCTAAGGGAGTGGCAGTTATACTAAACCAATACCACTAATTGGTTTCTACATGGCATTAATGTACATTTTTCAGCGTTTACGACGATGTATCATCTGCGCTTGAGCAATGGCAGTCTGTCGATGGACAGAAGGTCTACATCTACTCATCTGGCTCAGTCCAGGCCCAAAAACTCTTGTTCGGTCAGTCCCTGGCTGGTGACCTGTTGAAATACATTGAGGGTCACTTTGATACTGCTGTTGGTGCTAAACAGGAGGCCGCCAGCTACTCTGCCATTATTGAGAAGATCGGGTGCAAGGCTGAAGATGTTCTGTTCCTGACTGATATAGTCAAAGGTAAAAGAACTGTCTTACTTGGATATTTTATTATTAAAAGTGATGTCTTATTGTAATTAAAAGTGGGGTAAGATAATCCACTAGGATATACAGCCTTCTATTTGGGTGTACTGAACTCATCTTTACCGTTTAGCGGTTTTGTGCGTTTTAAGCTGTTAAAAATAATATTAAGGCTGAACTCCACGTTAACAGAACTTTTATACAGAATATGATGAGTGATTATACAATATAATAATTATAATCAATTACTTAGGTAGGTAGTTGTTAGCGTAAAACACATAAGCGCACGCTTACCCTTGAGTAACATCATAATAAAACATTTGTCTGTGAGAGTTTTATAATGTACTTAAAGGTGTGTGGTGGTCTACCAATCCAGACTTTTCCGGACCGGCTAATTAATAACTGAAGCTATGGATATTAAACTGTGAACATAAAACTACTACATGTAATGAAATTTTGACGTGATTCTTTTAAATTTCAGAGGCTGAAGCAGCCCGTAGTGCTGGCTTGCACGTAGTGCTAGTTAGCCGAGAGGGCAATGCACCACTGTCCTCTGAAGCTACAGAAAGCTTCAATGTGATCCATTCACTGGGCCAACTCTCCTCAAACAAGCGCAAGACGGACCCACAGGTGCCACGATGATTCCATGTTACCCCACACGTAGCCAGATTGCATGCACTATATTTACCTATATGTATATATTGTCTGTGGAGGTTAGTATACAGGCCTCGTCAATCTTGATGGCCGCTCTGAACATGCAGTGTTTCGTTAAGCAGAACGCTTTCAGTTACCACTGGGACGTAGAGCTTCCGCACGACCGCTTACCATACGCAAATTCGAGCTTGCTTATTGGTTCAGAGCGACCATAAATATTGACGAAAATATTATTATTATGATGTAGATACTAGTATTTAGCAAACAGCAATATTCAACTTACATGTAAATAATTATTTGTTGATCAATACCAGTCAATCCAGCCAAGTCATTTTGAGAACTTTACTTCTGTTAATATTAACTTACTATGTACACTGACTTGTTATTCTGTGAATATTGCTGTTTATCTTTAAGATTAAATTCAAAAGTTATATGTTTATGGTGTTGGTGACATCGATATTTTTGGTGTTAACTTGTGCTTATTATTTTTTGAATGTTGTCTTAAGTTTATCATAGATTGATTATACATTATCATTAGTATGGATACAAATGCGATATTCTGGCATTGCCTCAGTATGTTGTTTATATGTTTCTTAGTTAACTAACCAGGACGTAGCAAACACAAAATAAATAAAATTCAGGGACAATATATTCCATGTTCATCTCCAAGATGCAAGGCTACCTCTGTCAAATTTCGAAAAGATCGTTTGAGCCGTTTAAACGATCTTGTCGAAATTCAATGTGGTTTAGCCATGAGAATTGAGAAGTAACTAATTAACTTACTGGACTTAACAGCTCTTTGTGTATCCGAGGCTGCTCCAGAAGTTTCTGTGTGACTTTATTATAAGGGCTCATTTTTCAACTCTTTTTTGCAATTCTCTTTGCGTCTTTGCTGAACTCCTTCCAACCATTGAAATTTTGGCTAGCCAATTCTTCTGTGTCTGTCTGGATGACAACATTAGTTTTTGGTGACCAATGCTCATATGTGTTGCAATATGTGTATTGTGTATATGTGCTGAACAACTTTCAATAATTAATTTAAACTCTACTCACTAAATTCTAAAACTGATCTTGAATTTTTTTGTTAACTATTTCAGGAGGAGCAACCTGCTAAAGTTCCTAAGACTGATACCAGTAATGACGTGAAGACTACAACTGAGACAGATTCAACAAAACCAGACACCCCAGTAGAAGAGAAAGAAATTGAAACAGAAAAAATGGAAGTTGAGGAAGAACCATCTGTAAAACAGACTGCAGATGAGACAAAGATACAAACAGATGATGAAAAAATTAGTAAAGAAGTCCCAGAAGTGGTTGTTGAAGAGATAACAGATTTAAAGGACACTGACATTCCTATCATTAATGTTGAACCTGTTGTAATAGAATGTGATGAAACTAAAGAGACTGATACAATGGAAATTGAAATCACTCAAAAAGTCGAGGAAACCAAGGTCCAACCAGAAACCAAACTTGACGAAAAGGTTGGAAATGAAAAGGTAGAAACAGAAAAACCTCAAACTGAGTCAGAACCTGAAAAACCAGTTAAAGATACCTCAGTTAGTGATAATAAAGACAGTGTCAAAAAGACTGAAACTTCCGAAACACCCACTGTGCCAAAAGAAAAAGTAGAAGTTAAGGAAGTTAAGGAACAAGTGTCAGTTGCTGAAGAAATGCCACAGACTATCATTACTGAAATCGAAGAAGTCACTGACAAAGAGAATCTTGTAGAAATGGCAGAAATTATTGAAGATGTAGAGCCCGTCGTAGAGGAACCTAACGGAACCGAGGATTTGGAATTGCAGAACGTTGGTGATGTGTTAGAGAAAGAGTGTGATGAGATCTTATCGAAAGTGCAGGATGTAACGAATTTGGATAACATGCCATTAAAGTCTACATTAAAACCAATTGCAGAAGAGACAATGGAAACAGACAATTTAGATTCTAATGATATCATGGAAAGGATATTAGACTCAGAAATGGAACTCGAAACTAAAAATGCCGAAAATGCTTTAAAAACAAAGAATGATGAAGCTTTAGTAGACGCACAAACAGATCAAGTTACCGAAAAAACAGACAAAGGGGCCGATAATACTGCTAAATCAGATGAAAATAAAGAAAAAGTTGCAGAAAATACAAAAGCTGATGTTTTGGAAGAAAAAACTAAGGGTAATAAAGAGGAAACTAGTGCTACGAACATAAAAGATCTTTCAGAAGTCAAAGAAGCTGAAAGTAAGTTAGAAAAAGAAATTCCTCCCGAAGTTACCCCAAAAGAAAGTAGTCCACAGGAGGAAAAATCAAAACCAGAAACAGTAGACAACACGGAAGAATCAAAGAAAGGTGAAGAGAGTATTGAAACTTCATCAGAACAAGAAACTGGAGAAAGTACGCCAGCTGCTGTAAAGGAAAATGATAAAGTTCCTGAAGAACAAAAAGCTAAGGAAAGTGCCAGCGGGGAAACACAAATTAACGGTGATACGACAAACGGTGAAAAGGAATCAGTTAATCATAATGGTGACGCTAGCAAAGATGAAGAGTTAAGTTCACGATTATCCGTCGAGAATGGTAACGGCAAAGAAGTGAACGGTTCGAACGGCGACTCCATGGATGCTGAAAACGGAACAGATAAAAAGGTAGAAGCGGACGTGTCTGACATTAAAGTTAAGACCGTCACAACAGACGAGTCGCATACCGAACCTATAGAGCAGCCTACTGAAGCATAAAGTATCTTGGTAAGTTCAATTATTTATATATTAGTTTTCACCATTAATAAATAATGTATCTGTGCGAACAATGAAACGAGAGGGAATTAGTCTCAAATGCTACTTACTTTAATCAAACAAAAACGTGTTCCTAATTTTATTAATCCTCAAAACCAAAATAATCCAATGATCATCATTTTAATATTATCATATTGCACACTTATGACAATGGATGAGAATATTCCTGAAATGGATTGTGATGGTGTGTGATACGTCACTTGCGGCGAAATTAGAATTCGAAAACTGTATGCACATATGTAAATAAAAGTCACCAACCAAACATTTTAACCTACCAAAAAAAAACCTACTCATTTTTGTTTTCGTACGAAACAGAATTAAAGCTATCATAAACGGTTTCAGTGTGGGACGGGATGTTAAACCGCGCGTCGTATCGTTGGTTCTCATCACACGGTGACAAGACTGAGGCTGCTTCCACGCTGACATCACTAATTAGTTTATATGTATTGAACTTTCTATACAGCGCGGTGACGATATTATGTACATTGCTTACCTAAAGCAATACCAAACTATTATGTAAGATGGGCGTTTTCACGTTGGCCAATCCGATTGTGGTATTATACTATATTAATGTTAATCGACGCGGTTTATCACTCCGAACCTCCTGTTAACTTCACTATCAACTTAATTTTTACATAACATTTGAGAGAAAAATTAACTCGCAAAATTTCCGAACTCTTACCCTGTTGTTAGGGATGATCATTCCCAATGATATCAGGGCACATTGAATACATGTATTTAATGAATTTCTTGCCCTCATTGATTTTGGGCAGTGGCATGCAAGTGCGTGCCGGAAACCCTAGTTTCGAACCCTATGCATGCCACTGATTTTGGGTATGTATAGACTGGGGTGAATTCCACAGTCAATGGTTTAAAGTTATGACTTCAGACAGTGTAATATTGTAGAAAATCAAATACGGAGTAGTTCAGGGTTTGTTATCATTATCGGATTGGAATACATAAAAATTGCTGTCTTCCCACCTTGAACATGGACCCATTAAATTTTTGGCCAAAATAATCTCTCAAAGTCAGAATCTGGGAACTAGAAATAGATGATGCCTTTAATTGAGTGATCCATTTTAGAGGGTAAAACGTACTATCATATCCAGATGCAATTAGGGTGACAGTTAGCATTCTATCCTTTTCTCTCGAGTGACTGTAATCATAAGAGGAAAAGAGATAAACCTATTTTTATTATCCTTATAGTATTTGGATATTATATTATGATTATAGAAGGCGGTATATTTTCTACTTAGAATGAGTGTAAGTCAATGATTCGATTGTTGAATATAAAATATTTTCGCTCTTTAAGTGTATGTATCTATTCTATTATTATGTAATAAGTATGACGTTTTTGTAATTTTACTTTATTATTACGAAACTTACCAAGCTTAAATGTTTTGTATTTACGTTTACTTAAAATATGTAATATTGTAAGTAGAATATAAATCGGAAGTTATTTTGTAAATTTTGCTGATTTGAGAGTTTTTATGAATAAGTGTGACAGTACAATTATCTCGCACAAGTAAATTCATTTAATTGTTGTAATGAGGAAGATTCCTTTACAACTGATATAATAAGGATAATTAGTTAGGTGTTTTTACACTATACCTTATGAGACTCGTTTGTTCTGTCATCGTTCCTGTTTTTTGTATGAACTTTTGTTGTACTGAATGCTTACATGTATGCCCATAATATGCTTGATAATAACTATCATATGGAATATTTTTAGCATTCATTATTCATAAAGAATATTTAAGTAATATGATTCATTTCTTGGTTCCTATACAATGACTGGAAACTGATCCTATCTAAATCTTTTTACGGCACAGGCCACTATTTAAACTAACTCCATATATAATATTAATTGTAATTTTTGTGGTGTTTTTGTATTTTGGATATTATCGTAGGTACTCATTGCTTAATGATTTTGTTGATCAAGGAGAAAATATCAATAACCAATATTTAAAATAAGATTTTGATAGTGATTTTATAAACATGTTTGGCCCGAGCTTAGGATTGCATTGTACAATATCTGTCACCGCTTGTCGTATTTAACTAAGGTAAGTTTATTCCTAAGTATTAACTGTATTGTGATCTTTTAATGTTCGTACGTAATATTACAATATTTTCATAATTTTTCTTACACTGCCCAAACACTTGCCGAGGGCGCTCACTCCGTGTTGGTTTGCTTGACATTGTGATATTGACATGACAAGACTGGATTATAGGTAATTATTGATATCTGGGCTGTTTTAAAAGGTTTATAATGCTAATTTGAAAATATACTTTTAACTGCCATGTTTGTATTGAATTTTTCATCTATAAATCCGAAAGTTTTCCTAAACGAATTATTGTGATTATTAATATTTTACTAGATTTAAGAAAAGAAGTAGTCAATTATTTGTAATGTTTTAGTTTGTAAGTTCAATGGTTGACAATTTGCTTGTGAAATAGGCATTTCTAACTTACCCATTTTAAATATAATATGATCAGTTAGTGGTACTAAAAGAATTGTAAAGTTGCTAAATAAATGGTTTAGTCTTATGAGTTACTAAGTGCGAGATCTATAGAGGGAACTTTGACTTTGCTTAGACTTAAGACATGGTTAAAACGAGACAGATTTATGTTACTCACATAAGTCCATCTCGTTTTAACTCTAAGTAAAGTCTGAGCCAAGTTAAAGTACGCTATAGATCTCAGCATCAGAGTGTTACGACCCTTTACACAAGACCCACTAGTGTTATTACTAGTATTTTCTTGTCAGTTTTTATTAATGAACACTAGATCCTTTGATCCTGGTATTGTACAAGTATACTTTCAAATTAGACAACTCAGAATGACTGAAAACTATCGTTTACATATTGCCATACATACAATATGACTATAAAAATATTGTGTTTAAAAGTATTGTATCTATAAGTATTAAAATTACCATTTTGTATTTTGTCGTAGGTAATATTTTTGTTCTGGAGTCGCCAAGTAGAACAAGACTGATCATTTGTATCAAAGATTTTTTGTTATGCTTTTTTTTTTCAATAATATTTGTGTTGTGCTAAAAATGAGGGCGGTTGAAGTAAATATAAGGTACTATTTGATTCGAATTTTTTAATTATTGATGATTTATACTAATACGCGCAACAAACAATTTATTTTATTTTATATCAACTAGTCATGGTGGCCCGAATCTCGCACTACTTACTATGTTATTCATAACATATATTAGTTAAAATATGTGATGAGTATAAACACGGATACTATTTTTTGTATTATTTATAGTTTCTTTTACGTTCCTTTAGATTTAAGAGAGAATGTGTCGTCGATTTGGCAAACCAACGTCGAGTGAGGGAACAAGTATCCAGACTGATTTTTACTCATTTGTACTCAACTTCCAAGTTCCAAACAATATAATATCCATCCGGCATTTACTTTTTAATTTTAATATTTTTTTTTTATAAACGTCGTGTCGGGATTGATACATGAGAGAAGCTTAATTAGTCTCCCATTAGTTTCGTAGGATACCTTTGTATAAATAACATGATTTTGAACTCGTGTATTAATTTTAATTATCTCAACTAATGACGTTAAAATATAATGGATGTAGAATTTTTAGTGGCTTTTCATTTATAGCTTGTCTTCCCTTTCTTTTATGAAACTGTGCTCTATCGTAATAGCCCATGAGTCTGTGTTGAATTAGTTGCATTAGTTAGTCAGAACACCTATTTACTAGCTGTTTTGATATAATATGTTCGACGTATTTTCATTTGGGTAGCCAGTGCTTTTATGCCTCTATGGACTGCACGCCACTGCTATATCTTCGATCCTTTAATAATATCTAGCAGATATTATTAGGAGTGATTAAATCCACCTGGGGTTCCATCCATCGATACTTTAATAGTTTTACAGATCTATTTGAATTAATAAACAAAAACAATTGTTTCCCAATGGCCAGATTGGTGGTTTATTGAGAAAAAGATCCAATAGTCCGACCAACGGGATTTTTTAGTTTACGTTGGTCACACGGCACACCTCGAGAACAGCATATCCAAAGATACGAGTTTATATTCTCTGACTTGCCTCTGGTCATGCCATATATTCGAATTTATTAAAAACCCGTTTTTCCTAGGGGAGCGGCAGAAGCGACGCGACGCGACGCCTTAGAAAATGATAGACGTTGTCGCGTAGATACGTCAGTTCTATGGCGTCGCTTCTGGCGCTCACCTTAGGACCACGGTTGAGGCATGACCATGCATATCTGTAGGGTTCATACGTTGGAACAAAGCGTTGAGACCACGAATACACGGTGGTATCTCTAGTAATAATCAAAGCTCTAGTATCACCAGTGTAGTGGGACCACGGACCAACGACCTCAGTAATTTACATCAACGGGCCCTGTCAAACAAAGAATGTGAACTTATTTGACTGACGCCATCTAGTCTGAAAAGCGGGACGGCGCTATGGCGGGGACAAAGACAGGCTTATACAGGTGAGGGGCACGCCCTACAAGTCAGACGCCCAACTTTTTTCTATGAAAGGGCCCATCTAGTACCTACAATCTACCTATATATCGATGCCACGGATCCGTTGTGGTCGTCGTGGTGCAAGCACAATTTCCTACGAAGAATAATTACTTATTGGTATTTCTCAGGCATTGCCCTACATCTATGTGAACAATAAACGCGACTCAACGCGACAGTATCAAATCTGTATCAGTAGCTGACTCTTCATTTGGCCTACGCTATCGCGTAGATAAGTTTGTCATTTTCCGTGGAGTCTTATCAAGTGGCGTTGCGTTGCGTCGCTTTCGTCGCTCACCTGACTACGAAGCCTACCAGCTTCACTTTACCAACCACTTGCTTCTCAATTTAAACTACAGGCCGTAAAACTTATCCTGACTCTGTGTCAGCGTCGCTAGTATCTATTATAAATAAAATAATAATAAAAACAAAAATTAAACAGGCATAAAAAATGTAAAATTTTTGCCACCGGGACAGATAAGTACCTAAGTTTACGGACTAACTATACGTGGTAGGTACGACTCGAGTATGAGCAGAATTCATCCCAATTTCTATTGTAAGTCATCAAGTTTATTAGAACTCTACAATTAATTTTAGACTTGCCTTTACACAGTTTAAAAGTCCATTAAAAGTATGCTCCCTAAAAGGATCTCTAATTTTTTTTGGAAATAAAATTTATATACTTAGCCTATTTTACTTGTTAATAATGTACCTAGTTAGCTTTCTATAGGTGATAGAATTTTCAAAATCGGTTGAGTGGTTTTTGAGATAATCCATTACAAACAATCAAATCTTTTCTCTTTATATTAGCTAAGTACTAAGTACCTATTAGGTACCTATACCTAGTTTGATAGATAGATGATTTATGTAGTAACTTTACCTGTGTAGTAACTTTAAACATTTCCTTTGAAACCTCGTAAATACGGAAAATGGTTTAAGGAACCTAGGTGTGATTTTAAAAGACCTATCTGACGATACCCCACTTGCCTCTATCCTATTGACTTTCATTTATTAATTGGCTTCTAGTGGGCGCCATTTTGTTTTTCTCAAATTCGGCTTCCATAGTGACACTCTAATGATAATATATTCGGCATATAATACTGGTGCAAGAATCATCAAAATCGGTCCACGCGTTCAGGCTGTAGCTGTCCTGCAAGGAACAAACAAACATATACCTACCTATAGCTATAGACTGATGAACACATAACCCTGTGCGTTCCGCAGTCGGGTAAAAAAGCTTATTACACTGTTCAAGATTATAATAGTAGATTGTTCATCAAGGGACTAAAATGAGCCATTTCATACGAGATGTTTAGCTTACCGAGCGTAGCGAGGTAAGCTATAGTGTCGAGTAGAATGGCTTTTAGTCCCGTGGTAAACACTCTACTTTTCACTTCGATTGCGAGAAAATATAATAAATAACGATTTTTAATTTATTTTTTGCCATTCTATTGTTACATTTTAATAGTAGGAGTAAGATCTTTATTTTTACTTAATGATATTAACAAATAAATAATCACATTCACTTTACCTTATGCTTGTATTACGTATTGTGCATCGAAATCCGAAATGGATTATATACACATCCCTTTACATAAATGTAATAATTACAATAAAAATATTAAAGATTTCGCGGCAATCCGCAATACCAACTTTATTTTTCTCCTTATTGTTAACAAGAAGTAATTTAAAAAAAATACAATAAGAACCATACACATTGAGCTGCACGCACGTACGTGTAGGTGACGATGGGTAAGCACATTGGCGCATACTTACATTCAACAAAGGATTGCGTGAAAATTATTTCAAAAATGGAACATAAAAAAAGTCCTAGATCTACGGTACTGCTTATAAGACATTAGAGTGATAGAATTTTGTACCTATTATAAAAATTCTGCTAGTTTCATTCGTTACGCGGCCTATCACCCCGCCGCTTTGCTTTGTCTAGATGCCTTCGTTGAACGACTGGTAGGAAAGAAAGTATCTTATTAGACTAGGTTAATGATCTGAGTATTAGACCAATGAGTAAATCTGTAAACATAACTTAACTTATTATTTTAACTTAACTTATTTTTCTTTAACTTATTTGAGGCTTAATATAACTTAATAATACTTTTAAAAACTTTCTTTACTTTTTTCTTTACTTTTTAGGGTTCCGTAGCCAAATTTGGCAAAAACGGAACCCTTATAGATTCGTCATGTCTGTCTGTCTGTCTGTCTGTCTGTCTGTCCGTCCGTATGTCACAGCCACTTTTCTCCGAAACTATAAGAACTATACTGTTGAAACTTGGTAAGTAGATGTATTCTGTGAACCGCATTAAGATTTTCACACAAAACTAGAAAAAAAACTATAAATTTTGGGGGTCCCCATACTTAGAACTGAAACTCAAAAAATTTTTTTTCATCAAAACCATACGTGTGGGGTATCTATGGATAGGTCTTCAAAAATGATATTGAGGTTTTTAATATCATTTTTTTCTAAACTGAATAGTTTGCGCGAGAGACACTTCCAAAGTGGTAACATGTTGGTCCCCCCCCCCGTAACTTCTAAAATAAGAGAATAATAAAACTAAAAAAAATATATGATGTACATTACCATGCAAACTTCCACCGAAAATTGGTTTGAACGAGATCTAGTAAGTAGTTTTTTTTTAATAATTTAAAACTTACTACAGGTTTGTACGGAACCCTCGGTGCGCGAGTCCGACTCGCACTTGGCCGGTTTTTTTTTTTTCTTTTTTTTTTTTCTTTCTTTTTTTACTTTTTTTATAAACTTTTGGGTTTAATATAACTGCCATGCCCCTAACAGGTTAGCCCGCTACCATCTTAGACTGCATCATCACTTACCATCAGGTGAGATCGCAGTCAAGGGCTAACTTGTAGTGGATAAAAAAAAAAAAAAAAAAAAAAAAAAAAAAAGGCTTAGGGTAAACCGAATGTGACTATTTATTTGTTAATATCATCATGATCAAGTGAAAATAAAGATCTTACTCCTAATATTAAAATGAAACAATAGAATGGCAAAAAATAATTAAAAATCGTTATTTATTTTATTTTCTCGCAATCAAAGTGAAAAGTAGTGTTTACCACGGGGCTAAAAGCCATTCTACTCGACACTATAGCTCATACCTCGCTACGCTCGGTAAGCTAAACATCTCGTATGAAATGGCTCATTTTAGTCCCTTGATGAACAATCTACTATTTATAACAACAGTTGCCGGCGCTCCACAAAAGAGTGGTACCTACCTAGTTATCGGTAAATTTCCCTTCTGCGCAAGTCAAGCTTAAGCTCAAGATTCTATCTTTTTAAAATAAATCCCTACGTAAGGTCGTGTGTGCAGTGAAGCGATTTCGGTGCGCCACATTTGGAACGCAACGAGGCGATGTTGGAGGTTATGAATACAAAAGATATTGAAACATAGCGGTCGGAGAACGGAACGCGGCGGACGGGCGTGAATCGGCGCGCGTTAGCTAGGGGCTTATTCTATCAGCTCCAGCCTCTTACTCCAGCAATTATTATTATTCCACAAATTAACCCTTGACAGCCAATCACAGTCTAAGATTGTAGCAGGCTAACCTGTTATGTTAGGGGTATGGCAGTTACTTACGAGTATATTAAACCCATACCTACTCTTAATCGGTTTCTATACGGCATCCATATAGATATAGGAGGACTCCAGAACCATAAGCAACACTTTGGGTATTGAGGTAGTGATCCAGTGCCATCTTAGTGTGAGATCTATAGAGCTAACTTTGACTTTGCTTTGACTTAAGACATGGTTAAAACGAGGAGGTATGTTACTCACTTAGTTAATTCTCTCTGTGGTTAAGCCCTTCTCGATTTAACTAAAGTAAAGTCTGAGCCAAGTCAAAGTGCGCTCTATAAATCTCAGCATAAGATTGTAGCAGGCTAACCTGTTAGCGGTATGGCAATTACGAGTATATTAAACCCATACGTACTCTTAATCGGTTTCTATATACGGCAACGGCAATCGACTGCGTTTGACGTGATTGAGGACTCCGTAAGACTCCAAAACCCTAAGCAAACACTTTGGGTATTAAGGTAGTGATCTAGTGCCATTTTAGTGCTAGACAGGCTGACTTTAAAATTTGAATCATAAAAAGCATTCGATAAATTCCCGCACAACATTGGTCATAGCTCCCGGACGCGAGCTGACGTCAGGGATTCTTGCGCTCGCGCAGTGTGCCTTGTGAATCATGCGCCGATGTGTCATCTACCGACGAGCGGTCGCTACTCGGTCGACGAATATCGATACAACTCGATACGATATAAAATTAAGTACGATATTGGGTTTTTGAATTCCCAGGGAACTCTACAATTTACCTAAAATGCAGCCGGTTGATTCAGGTTATAAGCTATCTCCATTCCAAACGGCCAAATCGGCCGTGAAGTAGTAATTTAGTACCTACTTTAACAAACATCGAAACATTCAAACATTCAAACTTTCACTTTTTTTTTATCCACTACAAGTTAGCCCTTGACTGCGATCTCACCAGGATGGTAGGTAAGTGACGATGCAGTCTAAGATAGTAGCGGGCTAACCTGTTAGGGGCATGGCAGTTATATTAAACCCATACTCCTATTCGGTATGGTATGGTATTTCACTACAAGCTCTAACCCTTGACTGCGATCTCAGCTGATGTTAGGTGATGATGCAGTCTAAAATGGTACCGGGCTAACCTGTTAGGGGTATGGCAGTTATATTAAACCCATACCCCTAGTCAGATTTTAATAAATAGGTAATATTATAGTAAGATAAGATACCTAAGTACTTTCTATTACGTACCTACGATATTGGCCGTACCGGTAGGTAATGTTGCGATATTATCGATGTATCGGTACATATTGGATACGATATATCGATACACGCCGGATTCTTATGTGGGCTGACGTTGCATGGCTTGCCGACTTCGAGTTCGAGTACCTTGACGCGAGCTTGACGCATTTCGCTGTTTCCGATCTGCAGATAATAACTAACGAATCTAGGTGATTCTCAGAAGTTCGTCTCGTTCCTCGAACCTCGTTGTTTTGCGAATAACAGCTAGCAGTTCAACAAATTATTAAAAACCCAAAGTTGCCGTTAGGTACATGCGATTTAAAAATAAGAGAAGACAAGGAGAAGACCTTCTCTTAAATTTTGAGCCTTGAAGATTGAACAATGAAGGTGTTCACACTGTAGGAGCCGCGGTGCTTCAGTCGGCGCAACAGATTAATTAAACCCGGCTGAGTTTGTTGTGGACTCTTCTCAGACCAGGCGCGTTTGGAACCCTCGTAGCTTTAGTCTTAGGATATTATCACCATCAAGTCTTATTCTTTGTAAACATGACGCTCAGAAGGTGTACTTTGTAGGTACCTATTTTGAATAAAGATGATTTGAGTTTGAGTTTTGAATCCATACATAAGTAGGTATATTATAATAAATGCGAAAGTGTGTCTGTTAGTCTGTCTGTTTGCTATGCTTTCACGGCCCATCTGTTCAACCGATTTTGATAAGATGTGGTATGGGGATAGTTTGTATCCCGGGGAAGGTCACAGGCTACTTTATCCCGGAAAATTAAAGAGCCTATGTCACTCTCCAGGTCCTCAACTATACCCATGCCATCGATCCGGGCGTTGCTCTGTTGCGGCGTGATTGAAGGATAAACCAACAAACAAACACTTTCGCATTTATAATCTATACTATAATATTATAAATGCGAAAGTTTGGATGGATGTATGGATGGATGTTTGTTACTCAATCACGCCCCATCGGCTGAACGGATCTGGATGAAATTTGGCATAGAGATAGATTATAGTCTGGAATAACACATAGGCTACTTTTTATCCCGGAAAACTAAGGAGTTCCCGCGGGAACCAAAAAACCTTAATCCACGCGACGAAGTCGCGGTCATCAGCTAGTATTAGTATATTAAATGAGCTCCAACACTCAGGTGCATCTCTGCATTCCTCATCCAGCCACTTCCCGCCACTACCCTTTAGGTCGCAATTAGGGGAAGGTTCCTATGAGAGTGAAGGCCTGTGCACAGCAGTGGGACGATAATGGGCTGTAGTGGCGCTTTAGTAGTATACCACCAACCACAGCCTACCACAGTCATATTTAATTTAAGCGTGTATAAAACAGGGTAGGTACCCTGTGCAAGGTAGGTAGGTACCTAGTACCTACCTACCTAATACCTATCTAGCATTATCAAATTGAATCATTTAGTCGTCTGAGTAAATAAAACAGGTGGTTGGTTCACTGACTTTATGCATTGGGTTTTTCTGACTAGAAATTCAAAGTTCTAGCCCGGAGTTAGGAAGTTGGCGGAGTTTCACCTCCGTGCCTCGGAGAGCACGTTAAGCCGTCGGTTCCGGTTATTATCACTAACATGATTATAGTCGTAAAAGCCCGCCAACCCGCATTGGAGCAGCGTGGAGGGTCTAAGCTCTAATTCCCTCTTTCCTATGAGAGTGGAGGCCTGTGCCCAGCTGTGGGACGCTAATGGGCTGTAGTGGTGGGTGGTGTTAGCGATTTTCCCTTAGGGGTGTTTCATTCAAGCTTAGGAGGTAGGTACGACTTAACAACCTTTTACCTTAATCTACACTTCGACGTATTTACGTAGGTAGGTAACATATTTTGCAAACATCGATATATATTATGTACCTAGGTACTAGATGGGCCCTTTAATAGAAAAAAATGGGGCGCCCGACCTGTGGAGCGCGCTCCACACCTGTATAAGCCTGTCCTTGTGCCCGCCATAGCGCTGTCCCGCTTTTCAGCTTAGATGACGTTAGTAAAATACGCCCACATTCTTTGCTTGACAGGGCCCGTCTATGTAAATTGAGGTCGTTGTTTGCAAACGATACGCGACATAAACAAGACTATTCCCTAAACATGGCTTTAATTTCATCCAGATCCGTTCAGCCGTTGGAGCGTGATTGAGTACAATACATCCACACATCCATACATCCATACATCCATACATCCATCCAAACTTTCGCATTTATAATATTTATTTGAATAAGTATAGACTAAGTAGGTAGGTAAATGTGCGCACAGTACGCATCACTATGTGTTCTG
Source organism: Erebia ligea (assembly GCA_917051295.2). NCBI lineage: Eukaryota > Metazoa > Arthropoda > Insecta > Lepidoptera > Nymphalidae > Erebia > Erebia ligea. Next base: position 9,392,394 of record OU785236.1, read on the forward strand.
TGGTACGCATAATATAGGCATGAACTGTGCACTATATATTCGCGGTATCTTACTGACTATGCCGGGGGAATTGAGGGCAATTCGATAAGAACCGCCTCATTTCCATCAAGAGGAGGGCGAGGTTACACTTGTTTTAACTTTAATGCTGAATTTGGCTAATTATTGTGGTCTCTACTCTCTACGTCTATCCATGAAAACTATGGCAGCTTTCTGGCATAGTTAGTACTCTGCTGAAAACTTAATTGTTTAAACTTAATAATTATATAAATATGAGTTATCTTTAATTAGTTAGGCACTTCCCTACCATAGATTTAGGAGTGGTCTCCGCCGCGCTCCAGAAACTGCAGCGGAGCGGAGCCCAATCCTAAATCTATGTTCCCTAATTCCTGTAGCTAGTGATAGGTACATGCATAGAAGTTATATTATACATAATTGTTGAATTTCTATATTATACTAGCGATCCGCCCCGGCTTCGCACGGGTAGCACTAATAATCCTAATCTATATAATATAAACTATCCTATCTCTCAAGTTAGATCGAACTGCACATGGTGTGCGAATTTTATTATAATCGGTTAAGTGGTTTAGAAGTCCATTGAGGACAAACATTGTGACACGAGATTTATATATATATAGATATAGATTAGTCTTTATTCGGACGCATAGACTATCGACGAATTGTTCTTTCCTGCAATCTCACTAAGTGGTAAGCGACGATAATGCAGTATTTGATAGAAGCATACTGTCTCCTACCTTTATGTGAGTTGGAAGTTGGACGATTTACTTGATAGTGTGGGGAGAGCATAACATCGGTGTAAAAAGTAGAAGGCAAGCTGTACATGGGCCAACCGGTAGCGCGCACGCTCGCTTGTATTTTTATGTAACTCGTTACTCTACACGTTGCGCCATGCCCGACGAGTTGGCCCGGTCTACGATGCGAAGCATGAATTATAAAATAACTTAGCCTCTTAGGCCGTCGTCGTTCCATCCTATAGCGTCCACTGCTGGAAGGTATCATGTATATCCACAGAATACGGTCTGCCACTTGCTTCCAGCGTCTTTCATATTGAGTCGTCTGTCCACCTAGTCTCGGACTCCAACGCTGCACTTCCTGGTATGATGTTCATTTAGGCACCTGGGATCCCAAGGCGAGTAAGCAACAATGTTTCGGAGCTGTAAGTCATCACTGGCATCACACTGTTTGAAGACTTTAAATACATTGATCGACGATCAACAGCTCAAAATGCCTGTGTACTGGCCGCTCTAAGAATCGAAATTTTAGGGCTCTGTACCCTAATGGTATAAAGGGGACGCTAATATGGTGCGACTAAGTCCCTCCGTCCACTATGAGCTGTTTATTTCAGTATCCAGGACTAATGCTTGTTTTAAAAAATACTTGCTCAACATCCTTGAAAAAATGGGTTCTTCATAACTACTCAGTTTACTTTTTACAATTTTGGTCCTAAAAACAAAGGAACCTAATCAATTGATCTACCGGCAGGTACCTACTTACACATGGTTTACCATATAAAGTCGGCCACTAACTGATGTAACTACGGGGAGCTCAGGAAAACTGTGGGGGTCCAGAAACAAGATAATACAGATGATGCGTTTTTTCCGGTTTCACTAATTATGTTTTTGTTAAAACTTATTTATTCGTTATCATTAATATATTGAAAATGGATAAAGTACCTACCTGATGTACATAAATAAATTCTTGCGTATTATGCGCCTGATGTACATAAATAAATCTTTATTTTTAGGTACCTAAAAGCCTGAGCAGGAAAATAAAAAACCTGTTTGTTTTTGATTTAATCACATCTTTTCATGCCGGGTGCGTTGAAGACTAGAAGTTCGTTGTTTAATTTTATAAGTTACCGAGAACAGTTTAATTACCGGCATAATGAAATAAAATATTAAATTTTTTTTTAGTACTTATCTCCTAGTAAGTATAAACCTACCTAAATGAATAAAAAATAAAGTATCTTTGTACTTACCTAAACTATTTCAAAATACTTAGTGTTCCAATATCCACTACAAGCACGCTGAAACCCGATCTAAAACAACGCAAGGCTGCATTAAAACTAAACAATACCTACCTTATCTCGAAAGCTCGTGAAACTTGCCTCTCGGCGAGGGCTCGACGTCCTCCGTACCCTTGGCCTGCAGTTCACCCTCACGACCCTTCGCCCTTGCCTATACGAAGTTACGAACCCTTGTCGCTTCTACGCGTCCCTACTCTCTACCCCACACGCTGCTGTCTACTCGCATAAAGATGCTTCTTTATTTTTTATGCATTTCACTTGATATGTGATGTGAAAGTTTCATTTTTAAGTACTACTAGCTGATGCCCGCGACTTCGTCCGCGTGGATATACCAAGTTTCATCGAAATAACTTGAGAAATGACGAACTTTTATACAAACTTTCAACCCCTATTTCACCCCTTCGGGGGTGGAATTTTGAGAGACTGTGAAACACGTATGTTTTCATTTTTAACCCGCAGCTCATATACCAAATTTCATGAATATAACTTGAGAAATGAAGGACTTTCATACAAACTTTCAACCCCTATTTCACCCCTTCGGGGGTAAAATTTACGAAAACTGTGAAACACGTATTTCTTCATTTTTAACCGGTAGCTTGTATACCCAGTTTCATCGATATAACTTGAGAAATGAAGGACTTTCATACAAACTTTCAACCCCTATTTCACCCCTTCGGGGGTCGAATTTTCAAAAACTGTGAAACATTTATTTTTTCATTTTCAACCGGTAGCTTGTATACCAAGTTTAATCGATATAACTTGAGAAATGACGGACTTTCATACAAACTTTCACCCCCTATTTCACCCCCTTAAAGGTGGAATTTTGAAAAACTGTGGCATACGTACTTCTTTATTTTTTACCGTAAGCCAAGATGAAAAGTTTCGTTGATATAACTTGTAAAACATCTTGAGAAACGAAGGACTTTCATACAAACTTTCATCCCCTATTTCACCCTTTTGGGGGTTGAATTTTCAAAAACTGTGAAACACGTATGTCTCCATTTTCAACCCGCAGCTCATATATCAAGTTTCATGGCTATAACTTGAGAAATTAAGGACTTTCATACAAACTTTCAACCCCTATTTCACCCCTTCGGGGGTAGAATTTCGGGATAAAAAGTATCCTATGTCCTACCTCGTAGTATGGGCTCAAATCGTGCCAAGTTTCGTTTGAATTCATTCAGTAGTTTCGGCGTGATGCGCGGCCAAGATACAGACAGACAGACAGACAGACAGACAGACAGACAGACAGACAGACAAAAATGAAAAAAATTACAGATTTGGCTTCAGTATCGAATAATGAGTGCCCTCCAAAAAAAATTTTCAAAATATCTTCAATGTACAGAATTGGACCTGTTACAGGTTACAGTTTTATTATAAGTATAGATAGATAGATATATTTACCTATATTTACATCCTACTTTTAATTCATTATTTTTCTAACATTTTTGCGAGAATCAATGATATCAAAATTTAACCCAGGTTGCTGTTCTTGCAAATAACTTACGCAGTAAAAATAGGTAGGTACATACTTATTATGTAATATATCAGTTTTCATAAAGCTCGAAATATCATTTTCTTGAAAGTATCTAGATTCGTTTGCTGTCACTAGATGGCGTTAATAATATCTCATGGTTTAATAAGTATATTTACATTAACGGATCTATGCGTGCCACAACACCAAGGAGACGATCACGACCGCTCTGACAAGAGCGATACGACGAAGAAGAAGATAAGGTCTAAGGAGTAAGGAGTCATACCTACCTACTATTAACTGATCTTACCCGGCGACTGTCCAATATGCTGCTCCGAGTACCGATACGAAGCCACATTTAATATGAAAATATGTGATGCATTTATTGGTTTTATACACATTAGTTTTGACGACCTCCGTGGCGCAGCGTTGAGCGCTGTTGCCTTAACGTGCGGAGGTCCCGGGTTCGATCCCCGGCAGGGTTTGGAAATTTATAATTTCTGAATTTCCCTGGTCTGACCTGGTGGGAGGCTTCGGCCGTGGCTAGTTACCACCCTACCGGCAAAGACGTGCCGCCAAGCGATTTAGCGTTCCGGTACGATGCCGTGTAGAAACCGTATGGGTTTAATATAACTGCCATGCCCCTAACAGGTTAGCCCGCTACCATCTTAGACTGCGTCATCACTTACCATCAGGTGAGATCGCAGTCAAGGGCTAACTTGTAGTGGATAAAAAAAAAAAAAAACATAGCCAATTGTTTCCCCTAGATTTTTTATTCGAGCAATAATAAAAATATAATGACAGCAACACTAGCGCCACACGCCTTTCTAAATCGTACTAAACCAAGCAACGGGTTTTATTTTATTTCCAAGCTTTCTAAATTTTCGTCTCTTGACCTTCCGTCCGCTAGCTGCCGAACATTTGTCGTGACCTCATGAAAATTGGGCGAAAAGACTGTAAATAAAATAAATAATAATTGATATTAATTTACTATATTATGTTAAAAGCTTATGATAGGTACTAGATTAATTTGGAATATTTCTGGATTATAAATTCGTTTATTTTTATTACTTCATTTAAAAGCCAATTGATTTACTATTATTTATTAGTAATTTTATTACCTAAATAATTTAACTTGCTGTAGGTACCTATCTATTGAATTTAGATTTTGAGTTTCATTTATAGAGAGAATCATATTACTAATAATTATTATAGTATTATTTTTTTGAAGTCGGTTAAAAAGGAGAATGAACCAAATCATACAAAAATAACTTGCCAAGTGCGTGCGTGGCCACGCCCAGTGTAGGGTTCCATATAGGTACCTTACTTTGCCCGTCACAATATGCGGACATTTTATAAGTTGGTCGTCTAATACATTTATTTTTTAAATCAGTAACTTTTAAATTAACTTGACTAACGGCCGAAATTAATAATCAATCTATCTGTATATCTGTCGATTTGTTACCAAGCAACGTTGTTATTTGTCCAGAGTTGTATTGTACTTTTCTTCAAAAAACAACGTTGCTTAGCAACTTATCGACAGATTACAGAGAGATTGATTATTAATTTCGGCCGTTAGATAGCAGCATCGAATCGTCAAAAATAACAATTTCTATAATATACTTATGAGTAATTATTCTATGCCTTCGGAAATACTCAGGCACAAAAAGTATATTAGCCACCGAAATAAAGTTGACCTCAGAACTCTCAATTTTCTGAAAGGCTGAGCCTGAAACTTATCAATTATTTGAATTATATCCTGTACATGAACAACAAATTTACTAAAATTAGATAAATATTATAAGGAAACGAAATTATTTAATTTTTAATGTGCTTCGGTATTATTAACAGAACTTCACAATTATGTCAATAGATGGCGCTCTGTACAAGTTTATGGATACCGCGAGGTCCCAGTTCGGGGCGAACCACTAGTTATGCATAAATTGGTACACTAGCCTACTGCAAATTTTGGAATTCATTAGATGCCCGCGACTTCATCCGCGTGATTTAAGTTTTTGGTTACTCCCGCGGGAACTCCTTAATTTTCCGGGATAAAAAGTAGCCTAAGTCACTCTCCGTCCTCAAATCACGTTGATCCATTGCTCCGTTGCGGCGTGATTTAAGGACAAACCAACAAACAAACACACTTTCACATTTATTATACCTATTAGCATGATTACTAAAAAGACAAATAATGATGTAAATAGCTCATCCATTAGCAAAAGAAGCGTATCGTAGTTTCAAAGCAGCAAACGCAAACATGCGAGTAGAGCTCTAGTTTTATGAAAACGCTTCAAGTAAATATGTAAATAAGTTACCTATTCGCGTTGAAAATTACGCGAGTTTTAAATACAAGTAAGTTGATATTTTAGTCCGAGTGCCGTGGTAGCGGCGTAGCTGTTTTTCTGATGCGATCACAAACCGGTTGACCATCGGCGTAATGACGAGCGCGGCCGCTCGGTGCCAACACAGTTTCACAAATATATAGTTGGGTTGGGACTACAGTCTGTAAGTATAGCTTGATTAGAATGACAGCTGTCAAACTAATGTGACTACAGCTGAGAAAGAAAGAGTAAAAAGCACTAGTCACGTTTGTTGGATAGCTGTATAAAACTCTATGTGACTACAGATGAGAAAGTATGAGAAAGAAGGTCACAGCTGTCATTCTAATCATTAAGCTATATTTTTACTACAAAAAAATCCCAACAAATACAAAGAAAAAAAATACAATGGATCATTCCCGACTATCCATGAATTCAGATAGAGGTGGCATCAACACCAAACGAACAAATTATTGGTATCGCAATATCCACTTGTTTGTTTGTGTACGAACCAGTATTCAATTATGGATTCGAAAGTACTTGTAAAAGGTATTTGTAAAAATATTTTGACTTGAGAAATAGGTGACACCATGGTGACACTGTCCAGAGCGTATGGAGTACGAACTACGAAATCAGACGGAATTAATCGCGCATGTTCATGTGCATAATATTATTATCAGAGAAACCAACATGATGATGACGAAGAAACATTAATCTTTACTCATTAATCATTCAACTTCTATCTGCCGCCGTCGTAGAGGTGTAAAATTAAATGTTATACCTATTTTAGGCTTACTTACCCTGCTTTGGAAACTCTTGCGCCTCAGGATGAAAGTGGTCCACCTTACCGCACCACAGGGATCTCTTTCATTTATCACAAGGTCACCACTCGCCACCTCTGCATAGGAAAATTCGCTGCCCGACTGAATAATAGCTAAGCCATGGCATCGGTATAGGTGAATGTCGAATTACTACCTACTTTGCATTAGTCGGAATAGCGTCACATTTTTCTTCAGATAATATCTATGCCTCAACGTTTCGAAAAACGAGATAGTATGGACAGACGAATGAATGAATATACGGATACATGGGCAATGGGTCGCATACTGATTCAGGTTTTTTCTTGTGGAAATGTCAATGATACAGAGGTTTTTCTTTGGCCTTAACTATTGATGAATTTGTATACATACCTAGAATAAGTGGTTGTAGTCACTACAATTATTACGGTAGTAATCGGCGGCGATAGCTAACCTTTCAGCGGATATAAAGGATAAATAATACATAGGTAGGCAAATAGGTATAATAGGTACTTATATAATATTATAAGGTAAAGGAAAGCGACGAGGTTTTGGCGGAAAAGCGTAGGTATTCTTTGCTGGAGGAATAACGTAACTAGACGTAGGTACCTATCTGAAGTCTTCCAATACAGAACAATAAAAAAAGGTGTATAAAATGTGTGTAAAAGTAGGTAGGTACTAGGTACCTAAGTAATTTTCCAACCGGGATTTTGCACCCAGAACTTCTCGATTCGTAATTCCGTGTTTCTGTCGGTTGCGTAGCTACGCTATAGATATCTTTTAATGGACGCTTGTTATTTGTCTCGTTTTGAGTAGTGGTAAAAGCTCTATAATATCCCTATAATTTCAGCGGATGAGTCATGAAAATGTTCAAACTGAGTTACTTTTTTTATTTTTTATTTATTCTTTATTCAATAAAAATAGGTTTTCCGTTATCTGTGGTTTTTACAAATTACATCTTCAGTCTTCACGTCCTGAAACTCTCGTAAGTTTATGTGTGATGTGGACATTGCACATTCCTCATAAACAACTATACAAAAATAACATAAACAAATCAATAACCTAAAACATTACATTACATTACTTTACTACTTACTTTCGCAATTTTGAAATTAAAGTGTTTCGCAATTTAAAATTTTGAGACACTTCCAAGTGCGGATATGTATGCTTCATATACTGAGAACATTGTGAAGATCTCCCAAAGTTACAGAAGGTAATCCCTTACGATGTTTTCCTTCTCCGTTAAAATAAGTGATATTTAATTAGATAGAACGTATTACGTTATGTTACGTACGTACGTAACGTAGGTAACGTAAGTATTAAAGATTCGAAAAATTATAAGTGCATGCCCGACAATCGAACCCCTGACCACCCGAATAGGAGGCCGACATAGCAACTACTACGCTATCACCGCTACTAAGAACGTACTATGTAGTTAAGTACGAGTATATCCAATGCCTCCCCCATATTATTTTTTGGGTTCCAAGTTCTAATTCTTGCACCTTTGCTTCATTTGCATATTAATCTTATGGCCCAAATTGTAGTAGTTTTTCCCTCCGTTGTTAAGTTCGCGTTTGCATAACTGCGTCAAATGGCTGTACCGGCGTAGACTGTAACCCAGTTAAGCAAAATTCGACTTACGACATCACTTGTTGTTACTTGCTGATGTTTATTTACAGTTATAGCTGGTGTTTAGAACAGTTAAGGTGCCTTATACGGATTTCATGATGTGTCATCCTTTTCCAGGTACACTTTAAAGAATCGGGAGTCACAGCTGTGGGGATGTCATGGGATCAAATTAAAGGTCATTTCTTCATCTCTCGTTTGACCTTATAAAAATGCACACTCCAATACAAATTTTCTGCATAAATACGTTTCTCCGAACGCAAGATCTGCTGAAAATGACGAAAAATGGGGTCCGGATAGGTACCCATAAAGCTAGATCCGCTGCATATTTTAACTTGAATATTAACAATAAAGTGGGGCTTATATAGTCCTCTATCCATGGTGCAAAGCATTAAGAATACAAATAAATATGTTTATAGTTTATGTGGCAAAAAAAAAATGTTTCATACATTTTTCTATGAAAAGAAGCCGAGCGCTAGGCGTTTGGCGCTCAGTACGCGCTGAGACGCGCTCGTGGACGGGTGGGTGTATCGCTTTTTTGCACGAAATTTATTACGACAAAATGAACACCGTGTTGTGTACTGCCATAGAGATATAATATTCTCTATGTGTACTGCGCTTAGAAAAACTTGATACCGACATCCACAAAGAAGGAAGTTCTCAAGTGTAGGCGTATTTTTTTTACCCGATTACGGCAAAGCCACAAGGAAAGGGTATGTTAGGAATATAATATATGTATATATGTATGCATGTATGTATGTATGTATTAAAAAAAAGTGAGCGCCATTTTGAAATTCTTTGTTATCGTACCGATTTCGTTCAAAATCGATATCTGGGGTTCCCTGGGATCACAAAACAGGAAACTGTTACCAAAATTTTTAAAAAGTCAGCGCCATTTTGAATTTTTTTGTTATCGTACCGATTTCGTTCAAAATCGATATCTGGGGTTCCCTGGGATCACAAAACAGGAAACTGTTACCAAAATTTTAAAAAAGTCAGCGCCATTTTGAATTTTTTTGTTATCGTACCGATTTCGTTCAAAATCGATATCCGGGGTTCCCTGGGATCACAAAACAGGAAACTGTTACCAAAATTTTAAAAAAGTCAGCGCCATTTTGAAATTCTTTGTTATCGTACCGATTTCGTTCAAAATCGATATCCGGGGTTCCCTGGGATCACAAAACAGGAAACTGTTACCAAAATTTTAAAAAAGTCAGCGCCATTTTGAAATTCTTTGTTATCGTACCGATTTCGTTCGAAATCGATATCTGGGGTTCCCTGGGATCACAAAACAGGAAACTGTTACCAAAATTTTAAAAAAGTCAGCGCCATTTTGTAATTTTTTGTTATCGTACCGATTTCGTTCAAAATCGATATCTGGGGTTCCCTGGGATCACAAAACAGCAGTCAATCAAAAAAAAGTCAGCAGTGAACTTTTTAAAATTTTGGTAACAGTTTCCTGTTTTGTGATCCCAGAGAACCCCAGATATCGATTTTGAACGAAATCGGTATGATAACAAAGAATTTCAAAATGGCGCTGCCGTTTTTTAAATTTTGTTTCGGCGCATAAATAGGTACATAATATTTACCGCGGCCAACAGCGTAAACAAGTACCTAGTAAATAAATAATCGTCTAATATTTTCAAGTAACAAAATTGGTTAGTTGGCTATAAAATCGAGCGTCTCTACGCTCTATAGCTCTACGCTCTCGTAAAGCGTGCATATAATATATGCTGTAGTGTGACGAGTTTTATACCTATAGTTGAGTTTTTTACCTATAGTTGGTCGCGGGGTAAATGTTTAAAGGACCTTAATAATATGAATAAAATAGTTCGGAAGGAACCTAAGTAGTTTAGGATAGTTTTGACGACCTCCGTGGCGCAGTGTTGAGCGCTGTTGCGTTAACGTGCGGAGGTTCCGGGTTCGATCCCCGGCAGGGTCAGTTTAGGAATTAATAATTTCTGAATTATCCCTGGTGTGGCCTGGTGGGAGGCTTCGGCCGTGGCTAGTTACCACCCTACCGGCAAAGACGTGCCGCCAAGCGATTTAGCGTTCCAGTACGATGCCGTGTAGAAACCGAATAAGGGGTATGGGTATAACTCCCATGCCCCTAACAGGCTAGCCCGCTACCATCTTAGACTGCATCATCACTTACCATCAGGTGAGATCGCATTCGAGGGCTAACTTGTAGTGGATAAAAAAAAGGAGAAGAGAAAGAACCTAATAAAAGATTGATGGATTGCGTGAAAGAGGATGAAATGAAAATACACTTTATTGTACGCCAAACTAGATACAAAACAGAAGAACATAGACATATATGGAGGATATGATTGCCACAGGAGTAGCTAATAATGAGCTTATAAAAAGTTGCTTGAGGAGTAGAAGTTTTGAGCTAAAATCCTCTCTGGATTCTAGCGATGGGTGTTAGGCACTTGGGCGGTTTCTAGGGGATTCTATGCTAGACAATAAATACACCTAATACTTTTTGTAGAAGGTACTTATCTATTTTCTTTTAAATTTTATTGACAATACAATACAACAATAATAATCTGCTAAACTTAACAAAATAAATCTGAACTATGAAATATGTTATGTAGCAAAATTAAGTCAATGAGCAAAATAAACAATAATATTGTACATTAATATTATCTATAGATATAAAATACTAGATGATGCCCGCGACTTCGTCCGCGTGGACTAAGTTTTTAAATTCCCGCGGGAACTCCTTATTTTTCCGGGATAAAAAGTAGCCTATGTCCTTCCCCGGGATACACCCTATCCCTGCACCTAATTCGATCAAAATAGGTTGAACAGGTGGGCCGTGAAAGCGTAGGTAGCTGACAGACAGACAGACACACTTTCGCATTTATAATATTAGTACTCACAAAAGAAACCTACACAAAAAGACCACCCCTGGTTGCCCCTGGGCCAAAGGTACCCATGAAGCTTGCAGATTGCCACGCTGAATGGCGATGGATAACCTTTGGACCAGGTAGGCTCCAGAGCGTGGATCGCAGTCCCTCTCCCAATGACGCCCGATCTCTCTAATAAAAAATTTTGCCTCCTTACTCCACCATCCCATCGTCTCCACGGCCAGTGGGACAAATAGGTAAAGGCCCAAGAGTGGTGCATATTATAATATGGCACTCGTTACTCGATTTTACAGCTGAGTTTTTCCCAAAAAGAAACAGTACCAGTACATAGTTGGAACAGTATTTTTACCCACGATTTTAACAAGTAAATAAATATTTGACGATTCAAAGAGCTTATTATGTACCTAAGCAAAAAGCCTACTTGAATATTTTGGCGTATGAATTCGACTTTGTTTACGCGACATTTTATGCTCGAATCTAGAACAAGTGCTGCCTCAGCGATAAGTTACCAAAATAGTGAAAAAGTAAAGATCCTCATTAGAGGCTAAAAAATGGGAAAAATAGCATAGAAATTTGGGTAAGCACTGTTTAATTTCATTCAGGTTTTTCATGAATGGTTTTCAAAGGGCGGCCTTACTGAACTCCTTCGTATAATATTGTATTTGACAAAGTCTGACGCCCGGCTTGCTGTTCGGGAGGTCGATCCCCGGGCACGGACCTCGAACTTGTTGGAGTAATTTTGAGAAATGAAATATCACTTGCTTCTACAGTGAAGAAAAACATTGTGAGGAAACCTGAATCATGCATGACCGAAAGTTCTTTATAATGTTCTCAATAGTGTGAAGTGTGAATGGCCAGTGAGATTGGCCACCGTGGTGGACTAAGGCCAAACCCTTCTCAATCTGAGAAGACACTCGTGCTCAGTAGTGAGCCGGCAATGGTTTAAAGTGATGATGATTGATGATGTCTATTAAAAGATAGAATGTGCTACCGGTGTCATATCGGTCCGCACGCTCTAAATAGCAAGCTTTAATAAAAAAGGGTTCCATTACCCTTTCCATAATATCCTGCAGACGTCCACTGTTAAACGTACTGAGCGCATGCACCACACCTTAACCTTAGCCTTCGTTATCCGGGCACTAATTCCCGCCACCCTCTTTATATCGTCGGCCCAAACTCTATTTACCTACGTGCCCAAGTATCGGCCCACCAATCCTCACGCTACGCTTACGCGGTCTCCACTCCAACGGTCCCAATCTGTGGTCCCAATCCAATGGCCATCGCTCCTACGAAAAGCATGACCCGTCCATTTCCACTTCAGCGTGTTATATCTTTGATCTTCGTTCTTCTGCAGGTTTCTTTATTTTGTATTCTTCAGGATTTCCCCGAATGGGTCCGCGTTTCAGCGCCAACCTGAAATCTATCTATTGCTAAGTAAGGTAAGTAGTAAAAGTGGAAAATCGGCTTAAAAAAATCACTTCTGCTTATCGCATATAAACAGGACTACCTATACCTAAGCCACTCACTACGTATTTTCTGTCCTGAAAGGCGACGAGAATTATACGCCAAAAGATTCCATTTTGGTGACTGTAAAATGTAATTTCTCGAGGGAGTGGATAGAGATCCTTGAAATTGTCTGCGGTCTGGTCCGGTGGCAGGCGTCGGGTCAGCCATGGATAGCTGCCACCCTTACAGCAAATACCATATAATTATGTATTGTAGAATTCTATAATTTCACTAAAATAATTATTTTTGCACCTAGGTGCAAAAATACCTGTACCGTGCCTGTACCATTTAACAATTTCACCTTTCTCACTTCCAAAGAAAGCTGGATGAAATTTCTATTCGAGAGATAAGCTTTACCTTTGTCCACTTATTTTCTGTTAGTTATAAGACATTTTTGGTACAAAAATAATTTAAAAAAAAAAGATGTGCCGCCGCTATTTGGCTTTCCGAAAAGTAATATTACATAAAGTCGAAACCGACTCATCACTGCCGGGCTAGCCAACTTCCATCTTAGGTCACGGCAACGTTATACTTAAAAGTACTAGACGACCTCCCTGGCACAGTGTTGAGTGCTGTTGTCTTATTGTGGGAGGTCCCAGGTTCGTTTCCGGGCAGTATCAATTTATAATTTCTGAATTTTCTCTGGTCTGGTCTAGTGTGAGGCTTCGGCCGTGACTAGTTCCCTACCGGCAAAGACGTACCGCCAAGCGATTTAGCGTTCCGGTACGATGCCGTGTAGAAACTAGAAACCGCCTAGGGGTATGGGAAAAAGAATTCTTGTTTAACAACCACAGTGAATTAATTAATCTTGTCATGTAGGTACTAAGTACCTATATACAGCTACCTAAGTACTTTAATAAATACTGCGGCGGTCGCACTGCCGAATCTAGAGCGAGCGGTCTGGCTCCGACGACGAGGCCTGAAATAAAACCTAAATAGGTACACGGAGACCGTCCTACAAATTAGCGAGTAGATTTCGTTAGTATAATAAAAGGACTTTTTGTTCTAAAGAGGCTTTCGTTTTTTAGTACGTATATTTAAGTAAGTAACTAAGTACCTATTCAAATTTTATCTTAGAGGTCGTACCTTCTTAGACTCAAATCCTACCTGCTAGCACCTGCTAGTCTTATAATATTTTCTTTAATAATAAGTATATTCGTGCTGCGCGACTCATTTTAGAGCATAATATAAGCACAGAAATATATAAACGAAGTATGATGTCGTTCCTTGATTCGTGTGTCGTTCCGACCGAATTTCGGCCAAGGCGGAAAAACCCACGGAGATTAGCTATCTGCGCGGGAGGTATAAGTGCACAAGTGTATGGATAAACACAGGTGCACTCTCTATTCCCTTACTCTGAAAGTCCGGTGGGACGACAATCCTACGTCACGAGAGAGAGATCTGGGGCCTACAAAAATAAAAAAAAATTTAACGGACGCAATCAAAGAATACCATAAATTCAACTAATTGCAATATAACTGAGATTGTAACAATGATTGATGCAGGTGTTTTAGAAAAGGGCTACAGGCGCAGGCGGCAGAACCTACGGTTTACGGTTACGTTATTTACGTTCACGAATTCCAAGGTCTGGTCTAGCGCTAAGAATTTCTTGACAGAAAAACACAAAATGTTGGTAGGTACTAGGTACCTACTATATATTTTTGATTCGACCCGGAAATCGTCTAGGAACTCGTGTTATCCACAATCGAACATGCTAACCACTAGAGAGAGTCTAGATTCTAGACTTACGACGAGACAATCAAAACAAGCACATACTCGTACTTACTAAGCTTATAATAATAATATTATTAAATCTCCTTAATTCTCCTAATTCTCTTAATTTCTCCTATAATCTTAAGGTTGCCTGGCAGAGATCGCTACTAAGCGATATGGCCGCCTTTTTTTAGGGTTCCGTAGCCAAATTTGGCAAAAACGGAACCCTTATAGATTCGTCATGTCTGTCTGTCTGTCTGTCTGTCTGTCTGTCTGTCTGTCTGTCTGTCCGTCCGTATGTCACAGCCACTTTTTTCCGAAACTATAAGAACTATACTGTTGAAACTTGGTAAGTAGATGTATTCTGTGAACCGCATTAAGATTTTCACACAAAAATAGAAAAAAAACAATAAATTTTGGGGGTCCCCATACTTAGAACTGAAACTCAAAAATTTTTTTTTCCTCAAACCCATACGTGTGGGGTATCTATGGATAGGTCTTCAAAAATGATATTGAGGTTTCTAATATCATTTTTTTCTAAACTGAATAGTTTGCGCGAGAGACACTTCCAAAGTGGTAAAATGTTGCCCCCCCCCGTAACTTCTAAAATAAGAGAATAATAAAACTAAAAAAAATATATGATGTACATTACCATGCAAACTTCCACCGAAAATTGGTTTGAACGAGATCTAGTAAGTAGTTTTTTTTTAATAATTTAAAACTTACTACAGGTTTGTACGGAACCCTCGGTGCGCGAGTCCGACTCGCACTTGGCCGGCTTTGTACTTATTCTACTTCTTTCTTAGTGTTTTCTGTGTTTTGTTTTCATATTTTTGTGTTGTGGTGTACAAATAAAGAGTAATAATAATAATAATAATTATTATTATTATTAAAGGTGTACCTAAGATTGATCGTAGATAGGCGTAGCACTGACCTACATGTACTACCTGAAGATATTAAGAAAATGTAGAAAAACATTGTAATCTTTCAAGATGTCTCTTTCTGCGCCGTATTCCTCATTACTAAGGGTCGTGACCCCTTTCCATTGTGGTGGGTTCCCACGTCCTTCCGCATACGTCTCAATAGTCTCAACTAAGAGTAAGTATTTAAATTTTTAGGTTTTTGTAACAATTAAATTATCAGATGTTAGTGATAATACATAACCGGGACCGACGACTTAATGTGCTCTCTGAGGCACGGAGGAAACGGAAAGGCCAAATTCAAACCTCCAAATTCGGTGACCCATCCAGTAACCGACTTGGGTCAACGTTGCTTAACAATCGCAATCGACTGACATGCATTGTCACAACTAGGCCACTCGTCCCTCTTTCAAGATCTAGATACTTTGGTAACTACTTAATACATATAGTAGATAGGTATAGGTCAAATAAAAACCGCTATTTCCCCATTCCATTCCTAAATCAACAGATTATATAAAACCGAGTATAAAAGCGCGGGAAAGTTCCCCAGCCGCCGCCATCTTTGTCGGGAGTGCGTCCCATTGTGCGCTGGTCGTTCGCCCGCGCCGCCACGTGCGACGCACATCTGTCCAACAAGCGGGGACGGCTGACAGTACTGCACCCTACACGCCACATTCTCATGCCAGCGAGCTCACAAATGAACTTTGGAGTAGTGAGCAGCTCCCAAATAAACTAAGCTTGTTACATGCTACCCTGGTTGGTACCTTTAAGGGCAGTTCAGACTACGCTATCATATTATGATAAAGGATATATAGCGAGATATTTTTAAATCTACAAGTTAGCCCTTGACTGCGATCTCACCTGATGGTAAGTGATGATACAGTCTAAGATTTTAGCGGGCTAACCTGATAGGGACATGGCAGTCATATTAAACCCATACCCCTAATCGGTTTCTACACGGCATCGTACCGGAACGCTAAATCGCTTGGCGGCACGTCTTTGCCGGTAGAGTGGTAACTAGTCACGGCCGAAGCCTCCCACCAGGCCAGTCCAGGGAATATTCAGAAATTATAAATTCCCAAAACCCTGCCGGGAATCGAACCCGGGACCTCCGCACGTTATGACAAGATTAAATATATTGGGTATACTTAGCCTCTGGGTATAGCACATCTCTCAGCGTCAGCATGAGCGAAGCGAAAAAATTCTATGTCTATGGTCAGCACTCAGCATGCATTTACCCTGCTGTACTAAGAACACTATATTATTGTATAGCAATAAGTGAACGTGTCCATACAAAAGCAGTTTGCAGTGCGATATTGTTGTGCTATATTTGCTTTTTTATGCTATATTTATATATTATGACGTCGTTTGAACAGCCATTTAGGCGTTGATCTAAGAGCTTAATAATAATTAATGGTCCAGATTTCTGGGTTCTGCGTTATGAGTACATTTCTAATAATGTCCAAACCTAATTTGACCGTCACGGTCTACTTTTGTGTATGTGGAGATCGAAGCTTTGACATACAGACGGACGGATGATTTTGAACCATTATAGGGTTACTTTTTACCATTTTGGCACGGAACCCTAAAATATTAAAATTAATTGACAAACGATTAACGAACTTCCAACTAAGTATGGAAATCGGGAAAGTCTGTCGTCATATTATTTGTGAAGATCTTACCTACGAGTCTTACGTCTTAAGCGACGGATATCATAGTCCTCACACGAAATCAGAATGAATGACAAAAACTATTTTGCCTTATGCACTCTGCACGAAAACTGAGAAACAGCAAAAACTAAACATGAAAATAAGAACAAGAAAACGGTAATGCGAAAAAGCAACAAAAACGTTCTAATAAAACCGATATTTAGTGCTGTAGGCGACGCGCATGCGCGGCGAGAGGGTGACCCTCCGGCCTCCCCTTTCTATTACGCACTCTATTTAGGGGCTGATACAAAGAACAGCTCCGGGCCTATCTATTTTGGTCACTCCAGAACATTGTCAGAGACTTCATTGGATTCTGAACGCCCCGGCTTCAGCTTTTTTTTATCCACTACAAGTTATATCCCTTGACTGCGATCTTACCTGATGGTAAGTGATGATGCAGTCTAAGATGGTAGCGGGCTGACCATTTAGGGGTATGGCAGTTAATTAAACCCATACCCCTATTCGGTTTCAACACGGCATCGTACCGGAATGCTAAATCGCTTGGCGGCACGTCTTTGCCGGTAGGGTGGTAACTAGCTACGGCCGAAGCCTCCCACCAGGCCAGACCAGAGAAAATTCAGAAATTATAAATTCCCAAATTGACCCTGCCGGTAATCGAACCCCGGACCTCCGCAGCGTTTAACACTGCGCCACGCAGGTCGTCAAAATAATAGCTGAATAGAATAATGTCGTTTTATTAGAAGTTAGCCTAGTCACAGAATATAATATTATAGTACTTGGGCTGGTGGTTCGGCCTCCTCGGGTTCGGGCTCGGGTGGTCAAGGGTTCAATTGTGGGGCTTTTTACACTTCTTACTTTTCTGAGATATGAATATCACTCGCTATAAGCTATAACGGTGAAGGAAAACATCGTGAGCAAAATGCATGCCCAAGAGTTTTTTGCGTTGTTCTCAAAAGTTTGCTAATTGGGTATTTGACTACTAGTGAAATAAATTATTTTATTAGTGTATTTTATAAAGTGATTATTAAATAAAGGATCTCCCAAAAGTCGTAATATCCGCGTCCCCTGCTAGTTTTATTTTGAATAACCATTTTAAAAAAGTGCGTCGAACTTTGATGACGGCACAATTTAAAATTTCATACAAAATCCATATTAAGCACGCGTTTTGACGATCGAAAAAAAGTTGCTGATTTGACCAGTTGTCAAATACCCAATTGGCTAGTGTGGTGGACTATGACCAAACCATTCTCATTCTGAGAATAGACTCGTGCTCATAGTAAGGGACCGGCCATCCATCCATCATCCATCCATCAGCCTGTATGCATCCACTGCTGGACATAGGCCTTTTCGAACCACATCAGCTCTAGTGAGGGAATGTAAACAAATCCTAAACTCACTAGCTGAGAGGACAAAAGTCATGATTGCCTGGGTTCCTGGACATCAAGGAAACGAAGGCAACGAAAGAGCAGATGAACTAGCAAGAATGGGAGCAAGTATTCTATTCTGTGGACCCGAACCTTGCTTACCTATTCCATACTCGATCACTATGAAAGTGATCGAGGGGATCATAGAAAGAGAATCGAATTCAAGATGGAACAACTCCACACAATATAGCCAATCGAAACTGTTCATGAAGTCATTCGATAAAAAGAAGACAAAACAACTTATGTCGCAAAGCAGAACCAATATAGCACTTATAGCAGGCATAACAACGGGACATTGTCTGCTCAATAGGCATCTCACAATAATGAGAATTGAAGAAGATCCATCATGCCCAGAGTGTGGCGAGGAAGAGACCAGCGTTCACTTCATAGCTGAGTGCCCTATGTACTCACTGGTAAGATGGGAATTACAAGGTAAGGACAGGATTAGTGAAGAAGACCTAAGGTATCTCTCCATAGGGGATATTGTAAGGTTTGCAAAAGCCACAGGCAGGATTGAGGGGGGTAGGCTGCCGGGACACCAGTAACCTGTGTCCTAACACGGGGAAATGGGTGGAATGGTTCAAATTGTTGGACCGATCACCCGCCGGGCCACGGCGGGCGTCCCCTCCATAAGTATATATATAGGCCTTTTCGAGAGCGCGCCACTAAACACGGTCCTCTGCCTTCCTCATCCACCCGCTTCCCGCCACCTTTTTTAGGTCATCGGACCAGCGAGCTGGAGGTCATCCTACACTGCGCTTGCCGGTACGCGGTCTCCACTTCAGAACACGTCTGCCCCAACGGCCATCGGTTCTGCGACAGATATGACCGCAATGGGTAGAAATTACAGGGACGTAACCGGGATGCAGTCTACTGCATACCGGGGACGGACAAAGTACAATAGTGTTTTTAAAAACTAAAGGCTGCTTAATACTCAAAACTGATTTAAAAGCCAATTCCATCCATTGAGAAAAAGCGCCCGGTCGCTGCAGGACTTAGGACCAACATTAAAATTGCTGCGCTTGCGCATCAAGACCGCAGCGTGTGAACTTGGTGCTTGCACATCCACGCATGGCGGTCACTTACGCCAAAGGTTGGTTCCCTGCAAGAGACCTTTGGCCAGTAGTTCCCAGCCTTGGAGATTTTGTTGGTTCGATAAGCATAACCTCAATCGCTCTGACCTCATCATAGCATTAAGACTTCGTTCCGGACACATTCCAACAAACAAATTTGCCTTCCTTATGAAAAAATCTGAATCTCCCAGTTGATCCACCTGTGAAGTAAATGAAGATATCTACCATATATTGCTGGAGTGTTTTCGGAATGAAGCATTTAGAGTAAGTTTATGTAATATTTTGGATAGTAGTTTAAGTATTTGTGATTGTATTAGCTTTCTATCATTTCCTGTGTGTGATAAATCTAAATTATAAAAAAGTTGACGTCTACCGGTTGACGACGCCGATGTACCTATGCGATATTTATTTGAAAAGGATAAAAAGAACTATTATTTTTATATTTTATTATACTATTTATTGGTCTAAAATTTATGTACTTTATCGTGTATGCATTACTTATTTATTTATTTTTATACAGCACCATGATACCATCCCGCGCTCCGGTTTATTTATCCTTTCATCAAAGGTTGTCTGTAAGAGATTGCTTTAGCAATAAGGCCGATTTTGCACATTTCTATGTAGTCTTTCTTCTGCTTTTCAACTGTAGTAGGTATACTGTATATTTTGTGTGTGCAATAAAGATAATATTATCTAAATAAATAAAGAACAAATATCTATCCTAAAACGATATTATTTACCGTTAATTTGTAGGTTGTGAGTAATTATTGGAAATCCGAAGTTTCCCGGAAGCGGGTCGGCAGCCGGATGCGGCGGGCGCTGGGCGGGCGCGGGAAAACTGGCATTCTGCGATTGAAATTGAACCAGATCAACCAACGACCTATAACACTAGTACTACGTCGTACTCGTATACTTACTGAAAAGTCTCTTTAATAATTTATTAATTCATATGAAGTCAAAAAAAGTGTGTCTGTGCAATTCACTCACGGAAGTGAAACTTCAGAAAAGTAGCCTACGAGATAATGAGATAAATATAACTTGTATTCTAGCTCATTCTTTCACAGGCTAAATTCTATAATGTTTGTCTCTTTTTGGTGTCGCTTTATCGATTCCTTTTTCGTTTCATCGAATTTTCAAATCACAACGATTCTAAAGAAGTTTCACTTAAAACAATATACGGTTTGAGTTTCTAGGCTCCGTCTATATAATATTAATAGGTCTAGGCAAAACAAACCCAATGCGCCCAAAGTCGAGGGGTTTGCTATTAGTTATTGACTGCCTCTTAGATCTACTTCCCAGGTCCATCATGAGACCCTCGTCACTAAGTGGGATACATTAGACACTAAGTGGGATCGTTAAAACAAACCAAATGAGCCCAAACTCGCGTGGTTTGATCCACTCTCCACTTCCAGAATGTATTACAAATCAGTGTAATGGAATCGTTAAAAATAAGCAAATGAGCCAAAAACAGCAGTGCCCGCCATTTTGATTTAACCTTAAAACATTCAAGAACTGAGTTGAATGAAAAAATGCTACGAAAAACACTAAGCAGCATGAAAAAGCTCATCATGACTGGCAAGATGCGAAGGAAAGAGACCCCGCGGGCGAAGCCTAAGCATGTTGGTCTGACCATTTGGTCGAAGAAGCGGCCGATACTCCATTTTGCATTGCAGCCTTTCGCACGGCTTCATTGGAAGCTTGGATTGGAATTTGAATTTGAACTGAAGGATTGGATGGTGTAATACCGTGAAGGCTGTAATAACTCGGGGGAGCCACGATCCTCAAAGTTGAGGAAACGACGCGCAAAAAACCGTATTAAAGTCCAGATGATTTACAGGAAAATAGCAACAATCAGTGGCGTGCATGACATAGAGACATAAAAGCACTGCTTACCCTAGTTTAAAAAGCTTAATGCTTTTTTTTCATCATTGCTTGAAAATAGGTAGATCTACCTAACTAATGCCTACCCTGGCTCAAAATACTGTGCACGCCATTGAGCAACATAGTATTATATTTACACGATTGCAGCACCCTTTTGTCATTTAAAGTCGAAAATCTATCTAACTACTAAACATTTCAAAAACTGCCCAGAACACTTCTGGCAGTATTGGAGATGCTGCACTACGTTTACGTATACTTTATCACTACTAGTAACTACTACTAGAAGACTACTTTAGTACTAGAAGTAATAAAGTACTAGATGAGTTTAGCCAGCAAATACATCTACCTCTACATGCTTAATTAAGTATCAAAAATGCATTTCGATACAGTTTTTCAAGAATGTTTGCGATATTTTTCGCGCCGCAAAATCGTGTCGAGATTATTTAAAACTAAATAGGTAGAATCAATTTTCCAGCAATTTTGTCGTGTGTGAAAAAAACATGAGTTTAATCCGCCTTAAGCTTTTGCGAAATAAATTGTGTAGGAATCAAAGAAAATTCTTGAACAATACGTGCAGCTTTGCTTTCCAAAAGGAAAAGTAATTCTTCATTAGCATTTTCCAGTATTTCAGCAGGTTTAAATGTACACGTATGCAGAGAAATATTTCGGGTACCTATAGATGTTACTTTAGAACGTTTAATACATAAAGGATCTACCTATATATACCTACACTCATAGTCATCATACTATATATTTTTTTATCTACTTCTAGTTAGCCCTTGACTGCGATCTCACTTCGAGAGGCTTCGGCGCTTCGGAGGCTTCGGCCGTGGCTAGTTACCACCCTACCGGCAAAGACGTGCCGCCAAGCGACTTAGCGTTCCGGTACGAGGCAGTGTAGAAACCGAATAGGGGTATGGGTTTAAATTGAATATAACTGTCATGCCCCCTAAAAGGTTAGCCTGCTACCATCTTAGACTGCATCGTCACTTACCATCCATCAGGTAAGGTCGCAGTCAAGGGCTAACTTGTAATGGAATAAAAAAAAAACCGGTGACGCCATCGACTCGGCTGGATAATAATATTATTTTTTCAGTAGGCAAGTACTGAAACTTTTACACCTGTTGCGATTACGGTCATGCGATACACTTTGGATAGGTGGAAAGTTAAGGTACCTAATGAAAAACATACTATCATTTGTTTTACAATTTATTAAACTTTATGCTTGTTTATACTTCATCTCATACTCATTCATTCATTCATTAATACTTCCGAAAAAAAAACAAGTGGCCAAACAGTAAAAGTCACCAAAGAAAATTATAATGCTACGTCTCGTAGCATATTATGCATAGATATGTATAGAGAATAGAGAAAATCAATGAGTTCCCATATAAATAAAATCCATTATAAAAAATGCGTTCATTTACCCTCATTTACTAATCTATACATATAATATACTCGTTCGTAAAGAGTAAACTCCAGTTGTGCGTCGGAGCCGACACACACAATTTTTTTATTGACCGCGTGAACCTGGTGTTGAAAACTGAAAAGTAGGTAGGTAACTATTCAAATACTTACCAAAGTAATTTTTTTTTTCACGTTAATTTTATTTATTGTTGTTATCAATTTGCTGTCATATCGTTGTATTATCTTGTTGATTATTTCAATATCTTAGCTAGCAGTTGATAGTGTGAATAATTTGCAAGATTATATTTTGCTGTTGTGACAGCGGTACAGGAACAATATCATTCTAGATTTCTTTATTATCTTTTGATAAAGACTTCCGTTCTTTTGATTAAAAGGAATAAATCGAAGTTTATTGGAAATATTTCCTTTATTGACAATCTCATATAAAAAATAGAAAAGCAAAGTTAGCAAAGTACTTACCTAGATTCGGTAAAACGAAACATGGCCTAAAAGTATCGCATCTTATAGTAATAGTAGAATAGGGGGTTTCATACACCTGTATTTGTATAAATTGCTCTAGCTAGTGCCCGTACAGCGTACCAAATTCTGAGTCTGTACCAAATTTCGTCAAAATCGGTTGAAAAGATGGGCCGTTAGAGCATACAAAAAGTTAATCAACAATTACGTCATATCTGAACCGATATTGATTTTCTTTTGCTTTTAAAAAATCATCAGGTTTATACCAGGACCTGATAAAAAAGTTCAGAGATGACGGGCGGATCTCTTCAACGGGTAGCCTACGGGCTTTGTAAAAGGTACTTATAAGATTTTTAATTAAATAAGTATAATGCATAGGTACAAGCTGTAGTATATAATAAGTATAGGTAAGCCCCTGTGCGAATCCAGAGCGGGTTAGCTAGTAGCCGTAAACTATTCAACGCGGGCGATGTCACAGAAAATGTTAGATATAGCGTAAATAAGTATATCGAAGTTACTTTCACTTAACCTACATGTTTATGTAAGCTTTTTGGTATGCCCGCGCTTGTATGCTGACGGTTGCAGCTGTACCGCCCGCCCGCCTTAGCTCGTGCTGACATTTTATTTGACCTTGAATACATCCAAGCTGTAGTATACAATATTGTAAGTGCGAAGCCGGAGCGGGTTAGCTAGTAGCCGTAAACTATTCAACGCGGGCGATGTAACAGAAAATGTTAGATCTATAGCGTAACTAATGCTGAGACTTATAGCTAGTATATACTTTGATATCGCTCGAGCTTTGCTCAAAATTAAAACGGGATGGACTTATAAATTAATATGAGTGTCATCAATCGGTCTCGTTTTAACTCTGTCTTAAGTCTGAGCTAAGTCAAAGTATGCTCTTTATCTATCTCACACTAAGTATATCGAAGTTACTTTCACTTAACCTACATGTAAGCTTTTTGGTATGCCCGCGCTGTATGCTGACGGTGGCAGCTTTATCGCCCGCCCGCCTTATCTCGTGCTGACATTTTATTTGCAGTCGCAGAGAAAGGGATCCCGCTGGATAGGGATGATGACAACTCAATCAAATCAGCAACTCTTTATCAAACTTAAAAACGCACTTCTAGTATGGAAGTTGTATGAAATTCACAGTTGTGACATCATAAAATTTCAACGCACTTTTTTCTTTAATCTATATTTTAAAATGGTTATCAAACTTAAAACTAACCGAGGATGTGAATTTTAGGTCTTTTGGAAGACCCTCTATTCAATAACTAATCAGTTAGAAATAATTTATTTTTGATATACAGGCATCATGAATCATCCATAATCAAGCGGCGCGGCGCAAGACCTTTGTTTTTTTAATCCACTACTAGTTAGCCCATTTAGCTTAGATGCAGTCTAAGATGGTAGCGGGCTAATCCATACTCCTAGTCGGTTCTTACACGGCGTCGCGTCGTACCGGGACACTAAATCGCTTGGCTGAACGTCTTTGCCGATCTTGGTAACTAGCCACGGCCGAACCAGACCAGAGAAAATTCAGAAATTATAAATTCCCAAATTGACCCTGCCGGGAATCGAACCCGGGACGTCCCAAGTCAAAGCAACTGCGCTCAACACTGCGCCAGGGAGGTCGTCAAAACCTTATAACGTGTAAATTAGTTCATACAAGAGACGTGTGTCGCTCAGTGGGCGTCTATCGGTTGAAGCATTGAAATAGAATGAGTAACTAAAATTCTACATCAGGGTTGAAGACGACAATAACTGGGTACCTATTTGACAACTAGTCAAATCAGCAACTTTTTTCAAACGTCAAAACGCGTGCTTTAGTGTGTGTTCCGTTATAAGCACTGCGAGCACTGGCAGTGCTCTTTACTGGGGACTTCCAGTGCTCTCAGTGTATTTCGGAACGCACCCTTAGGGCGCCTTCAAATTTGCCGCAAAGTGCCGCGCGGAAGCAGCGCGGCTGCAGCGCTGCGGTCGCGCTGCTTTGTAAATCCATATAAATAAAAAACACGCGACTGCAGCGCTGCACCCGCGCTGCGGCCGCGCATCAGTTCATCGATCGACTAGTGACGGGACTGCGCACGTATTTTTGTTCAAGTCTAAACATGAACGAAAATCGTAGAAGAATTTATCGATGAGGTTGAGAGTCGTCCAGCATTAGGGGATTCGAAGTCCGACAAGTACAGCAATAAAATCGAAAAGAAAAAGGCTTGGGAAGAAATATGCATTAAATTTATTGACAATTTCACAAACAAGACTCCAAGTGAAAAAAAACCGGCCAAGTGCGAGTCGGACTCGCGCACCGAGGGTTCCGTACAAACCTGTAGTAAAGTTTTACGATTTATGACGTATTAAAAATAAAAATTACGTTTGTTGTATGGGAGCCCCCCTTTAATATTTACTTTATTGATATTTAATTATTTATTTTGAAAGGTAATATACAAGTTAATATTCTGTGAAAATTTGAACCGTCTACCTGTTACCGTTTTTAATATTGAGCAAAAAAATACGAAAAAAACACGTTTATTGTATGGGGACCCCCCTTAATATATATATTTTTTTCATTTTTTGTATTTGTTGTTATAGCGGCAACGGAAATACATCATTTGTGAAGCAGCTTTCTAGCTATCACGGTTTATGAGATACAGCCTGGAGACAGACAGACAGACAGACAGCGGAGTCTTAGTAATAGGGTCCCGTTTTTACCCTTTGGGTACGGAACCCTAAAAATGAAGCATGTAAGTATAATATTATGTATTGTTAACACAATTACTTTTTATTTTCGTTGTTTCGTATTAAGTAATAGTAACACAGAGCAGTGTTTCTTCGTCAGAGTCCATCGTGAAAATAAATATAGGTACAACCCTATGATGTTCAAACCTCGCGACAGGAGCGCGGCCGCAGCGCTGCAGCCGCGCTGCGGCCGCGCTACGCATTGCGGCAAATTTGAAGGCGCCCTTAGTTTGGGATTTTGTATGAAATATTCCACAGTGACGTCATCAAAGTTTGACGCACTTATTTACTTTAATCGATAGTTTAAAATAGTTATTCGACATAAAACTAACACAGGGGACATGGATATTACGGCTTTTGGGAGATCCTCTATTTAATAATCATAAAAAATAATTTATTTGAATAGTTGTCAAATACCCAATTGTCAACGACTATACTAAAAAAAAAAACAATGTTTATTGGTAAATACTTAAAAGAAGCTTTAGGATTTAGTAAGGTTGCAACTTGCATCTTTGCAAAGTTGCAAAGCAATGTATGACAGTATTAAATGACAATTTTAGTGATAATGTCCTTGGTGTCTGGAGTCTCTTTAAATCTCCAATTTCTTGTACTTATGGTAAATAATGAAAATACACTAGCTGGCGACCCCAACTTCGTATGCGTAATGCGTGGAAATCGAAGTTTTCCCGATAACATGAGGTAATGTTTCAGTACAATACTAGATGGCGCTGTGAGTTGTACAAAATCACGCATTTTGTTTGTCTGTAATTAAATAAATAAAAAACACTACTATCACAATTTTTTTCTATTCTAGAATAGAAAAAAATCGGAGGAAACTTTGATTCTACGACCCTACGTAGAATCAAAGTTTCCTCCGATTTTTTAGTTTTGCAGTTTTATACTTTTAAAACAAGGATTTATCACCGCAAGATCCTGTAACAACTCAGGTAAAAAATTTGAACTAGGTAGGTCACAGAAGGTAGGTAGTTACTAGGTACCTCTTCGGAGCGATGGGCGAACGTAGGTATCGTAACGAACAGACAGACGAATGGACAAAGTACCTACAATCAATTTTTTTTATGTAAGTACCTACCTACATATTTAAATTAATTGATGCCTAAATATTTAATCGGAACATTTTTAAGTTACTACATAAATGTATAAGTACATACTTACTTATATTATGTTTAATATAATATACTTACTTACCTACATTTTATTATAATAATTGAAATATATAATTACTTAATATTTTAAATTTCGAACCCAGTGTATAACAAACTAGCTGATGCCCGCGACTTCGTCCGCGTGGATCGAGGTTTTTCGTTTCCCGCGGGAACTCCTTAATTTTCCGGGATAAAAAGTAGCCTATGTGTTATTCCAGACTATAATCTATCTCTGTGCCAAATTTCATCCAGATCCGTTCAGCCGTTGGGGCGTGATTGAGTAACAAACATCCATCCATACATCCATACATCCATCCAAACTTTCGCATTTATAATATTTACTAGCTGATGCCCGCGACTTCGTCCGCGTGGAATAAGGTTTTTGATTCCCGCGGGAACTCCTTAATTTTCCGGGATAAAAAGTAGCCTATGTGCTATTCCAGACTATAAACTATCTCTGTGCTAAATTTCATCCAGATCCGTTCAGCCGTTCCGGCGTGATTGAGTAACAAACATCCATCCATACATCCATCCAAACTTTCGCATTTATATGATAATAATAATAATCATACTACTTAATATTATAAATGCGAAAGTCTGTGGCGAAAGTGTGTTTGCTTGTTGGTTTATTGGTTTGTTGGTTTGTCCTTCAATCACGCTGCAACGGAGCAACGGATCGACGTGATTTTTTGCATGGGTAGGTATAGTTGAAGACTTGGAGAGTGACAAGGCTACTTTTTATCCCGGCAAATTGAGGAGTTCCCGTGGGAATTTAAAAAACTTATTCCACGCGGACGAAGTCGCGGGCATCAGCTAGTTATGAACCACCTCTCATCATGAGTCATGTCTCATG
Source organism: Erebia ligea (assembly GCA_917051295.2). Classification (NCBI taxonomy): domain Eukaryota; kingdom Metazoa; phylum Arthropoda; class Insecta; order Lepidoptera; family Nymphalidae; genus Erebia; species Erebia ligea. Next base: position 9,420,361 of record OU785236.1, read on the forward strand.
AGTCTCTCGTTCGAAACCACACCATAGTAAAATGAGCACGACTCGAATGTCCAAGTAATGGAAATCCGAATACATGCGAGCATTGCCGAATAACAGCGGATAGTTGCGAACATTGACGGACATTGGCGAATATAAGCGATGTTTTGGCGGGATCCTAGGTCTGGAACAAAACTGACGGGTTACGCAATGCGGCGCCACCTCGTAGTTGTATGGCGTCAACTTTAAGTACCAATATGGCGGCTCAATCCGCCTGGAGGCGCCACCGCATGCTTAAACCGCACGCTGCTAAAAATTGGAATACATCACTACGGCGCCACCACCGAAAACTCGCAGTACCTACATCAACAAAAGGGATGATGACAACTCAATCAAATCAGCAACTTTCTATTATATAAACTTAAAAACGCGCTTCTAGTATTTAAGTTTGAATGAAATACATAGTGTGAGTTGTGACATCATCAAATTATAGCGCACTTTTTTAAATCTATAGTTTGAAATGGTTCTCAAACGTTAAACTAACCGAGGATGTGAACTTTAATAGGTCTTTTGAAAGACCCTCTATTGAATAATCAATAATTTATTTTTGACATATCCGCGATAGTCCGGCTATGCGTGAATAGATCATCCCTATTCACGCATAGCCGGGATTTCGCGATTGGCCTAGGCAATCCATAGAGCCCTAAGCAAAGACCTAACCTTGTTTATCTAACGAGTTTTCAGGCCAATCCTGAAGTGCATGACGTTTTACTTAGGTATTTGATCACTTGATCAACTTGCCCAGCCGTACTTTTGCGGCACAAGGCCGGTTGCGTACCTACTATGGATCTAGCGCGTCGTCGGTCCGCGGGTGCCAACGATAAAACTATTATTTGTGTGAAAATACTTTCCCAAGTTTTGCTTTCAATGAAGATGTTTCTCAAAGAGGTTAGGTACCAACCTCTGTGCGAGATGTTAGGTACGATACAAAGTACCTACTTACTATTCCCTATTCTGTGGTACGATTAAGAAGTTAGGGATAGGTACCTTTATAAGCTAAGGTAGGTAAGGTAAAGTATCCATAATCCATACCATAAGTACATAGCTGAGATTTTTTTATTAGTACATAAGTATTTAGAGTGTTGACAGTTGAGCTAGTAGTTGGTAGCTACCTATGAAAAGTACCTAATTGAATAGTTCAATCATATATTTTAACTAACTTTTGCCCGCAGCTTTGCTCTCGTTAAATTCAATTTTTATATAGGTACTTATGTACATTTCAAATCTCTATTTTGCCCTCTTACAGGTTGAATTTCCAAAAATCCTTTCTTAGCTGGGAAGACACTGGGGCTGATTTTGTATAACACAATAGGGCTGATTCTGTTTATCACAATCTCTTAAACTACTGTAACACAGTTTTTACTACCTACCTACCTACCTCAGGAAGCAGGGTTTGACACTATTGAAATTTTGTAATCAGTTTTGGCAAATAAAGATTTATTTATTTATTATTTAGCGGATGCGTACGACAAGTGTTCTGTGCGTACGACATATTTGAGCTAAGAAATTAGGTATGTGTATGTCAAATTTCAGCCCGATCCATCCAGTGCAAGTGGTTCAAGCTGAGCGTTAATAGATCAGTCAGTCAGTTAGTCAGTCCTTTAGGGTTCCGTTTGGTACTAAACCCTAAAAATTTAGATTTTACCTACTTAACTAATAGCTATACCTACCTATTAAGTACAGGCAAGATAATTCAGAAGAAAATACTACAGTGTACGAGTAGGTAGGTAGGTATATCCGAGAACGAGAAGCAGTCACGTGGTCACGTAGTGCACGTGGTAGTGCAACATAGCTTCTGTTTTCAATGCCACAAAGACACTCGACAAGTCCACAGTCTAATGAAATCTCGGCTATTCTAAAACTATACAAGAAACATAACGTGCATTTCAAAAACATTGCGGATCCACGGAAAACTGAAGGAAATGCGACATCTATGAGCGGCACCGCAAACTTCAGCGTACAGAAATGCGTTTATACAATCTTTATTATCCGCAGCAGTAATGGTACTACAAATTTAGTTCTTGCCCTACAAAAAGCGTTTCTCCTTTCATAATAATAAGAATACGTCGAGCGAGTCGGCCGGTTGGCGTGCCCGCTCGTTCCATGCGTACGAACGAGGCGCGTGACGCCTGTGTGCGTGGGCGAGGCTGTGTGCGTAGGCAGCCGCTCCGCGCCCCGCTCCCGCCGCGTCCGCTGAACGTAGCTTTCTGTTCGCTTATATAACGAAATATATATATACAAGCGCTGTAAATAACATACATTGTGAATAAAGAACTATGTGCTGCCACCTAGCGGCCCGCTCGACTCAGCGAGCCACAGACTACGCAAACTCGGTTTCTTTCATGCAGCATATTAACGCTCAAGGGCCTTGTTGTAATTTGGTGTGGAACTGGGAAACTTTATTTTTCCTTATATTCCTTGCAAATAATATGCATGTCAATAATATTTTTTACTAAGTATGTTTATGCACTCATAAAAACTGCTTAGCTGCCGAATAATAATACTAAACTGCATGACGAATTGATAAAATGTGCAACCACAAAACGTAAACAGGATTAATAATTATTATGAGTAGATAGGTAGGTACCTACTAGATACTAGATAGGTATCTCCTATCTAGGTTCATAAATAAATGGTCTTAAACTTAAACTTAAACTACATAGGTAGTTATTGGGGCTGATTCTGTAGTGCACAATCTCTAAACTAAACTAAAATTAGAGCATTACCTACAAATATTGCTAACCCTTTCATAATACTCCCTACGGAAAGGGACAGAACTAGATTTAAAGCTGCCATTTTAATTTAGTTTAGAGATTGTGTTATACAGAATCAGCCCCATTAGTTACCTACGTACACTACGTATGAATAAAAAGTAAATCATATATATTATATTATATTATATATATATCATGTGTATATTATTTTAAGTTTAAGTATAATAAACTTAGTATTTTTTTGTGGAACTTGAGTAGTTAATACTTACTATATATTACTTATTATTAATTGTTTCTTAGTTTTAAAATATAAAGGAATGACGTGATTATTATACTAAGGTATATTAATTATGAACGATACGAAAAGCAGCGCACAAGTTAATTTTATCAATAGAACATTATAGATAAATTAAATAAGTAAGGAGGATATAAAAAACTTATAACCAATCATTAAAATTCGCTAATCTGTGGCTTAAAACGCGGCTGGCAGGCGCTCGCCTTCGAAGCGAGTATTTTTCGCATTACGACTCGACTTGGCTCGTTTGCCTCGACTCGACTGGCTCGACTTTTGAATGTCGGGCCAATTCGAGCAAACTTCAGCTAAGTCGAGCCCAGCTCGAGCTCGTAGCAACGGCAAAATTTCACAAGCAGCCATCCGTGACGCAGTCAAGTTACTGCGCGCTCAGTCCAACATGACGTCTTTAAAAATAGCGCGATTGCCTTTCGTTTTTGAACGTAACGAAAGAAGGCAGCCATGTTAATTTTCTACGATAATTGCAAATTAAGAAGAAGGATTTTCTTTACCATAGTAAACATAACAGACATAATATCTAAAAGTAGGTTTTTTCGCGCTCTATACCAACGAACTCTACATTGCTATCATCATACTAATACATATTATAAATGCGAAAGTGTGTTTGTTTGTTGGTTTGTTGGTTTGTAGGTTTGTTGGTTTGTCCTTCAATCACGCCGCAACGGAGCAACGGATCGACGTGATTTTCGGCATGGGTATAGTTGAGGGCCTGGAGAGTGACATAGGCTACTTTTTATCCCGGAAAATTAAGGAGTTCCCACGGGAATAAAAAAAACTTAAACCACGCGGACGAAGTCGCGGGCATCAGCTAGTATAATATACCATGGGACTACTAATAATTGATCCCATTCGTAACTATACCTACGAAAAGCATCACTAAGATACCCACAAAAATCTTATTTTAGCTAATTATGACACAATTATTAGGAACAGGAATTTTTTTTTCGAAGATAAATCTTTGTTTAGACTTTAAATGTAAGTAAGTATGTACTTATATCCGTTCTTGAACTTTACCTTCGAAGAGTCAAAGAGTTACTTATCTATTTTACAAAAAGGTCTAGGTATGTATATGCACTATGCACATAAGAAAATTAGACCACATACCTACCTACTACGTATACGTCGAAATGAAATCCTTTTTAACGAAAGCCTCTATCTCTTCGCACATGATACCGTTACCTACGGTGGGATTTTTGGCGCGTCACACAGTTCTGCATACATTTCGTATTGCGCGGCGACCTACTAACAGTTTTAAAGGAAAACGTTCGATGTTTAAACTTCTTACAGGCAGAAAGTTGAGGGTACTACGGTACTACGCTACAAAGACGCCATATGTCCAGAGAACAGCCCCGCGAGCTCTGGCGGATTTACCATCTGTTGAGAGGAGACTATTAAAAAAGGTAGACGGTACGGTAACAGGTAACGCAAACACACATCAAACAACATACTTTGAGTGAAATAAGCCGAGGCCTTTGTAACTTCACGACTTTTTGAACACCTTTCTTGCAAAAAACTGAATTTACTGAAATATCAAAGTCAATATCTTTATAGTTGTCATGAATGTTGAATGAATCATGTTACGAAAAATCGTTTGTACAACACTGCGTTAGTTAATTTTATTTTAAGCTGTCACTTTTTGATAAGTTTATTATGGGGTTGTCATGAAAAGGACAGAGTTTATAAAAATTCAACTCAAACACAATTTACGGTTACAAGAATTAAGTAGATATAATATATCTTAACTAAGAGCACTGAGGTAAACTAGAGCTCCAACCAGCCCCCCGAATGTGTAAGGGAATCGTAATCGTTTGTCAAACGTATAAACCTCCCTGTATTCACCCTGTGAAGTTCATAGATGCCTGCATGTCCAAAAGCATGTATGAACTCTTTAAACAGTTCGAGTAATACGTTTTAAGCTTTCAATTGATTACGATTTGCTTAGACAATTGGGCCTCTGATTGACAAAGACCATGCGACTGGACCAACACGGCTTTTCCTCAAACTTGCTTGCATAAATGAACACAATTCTTCGCGAGGGCTCCATCCATAATTTTCTGTAAGTCTGTTATAATAACGGAATTTAAATGACAACAGACACTAAATATATTGAAATAAGGATCAAAATGCATTGGCGGTATTATGAAGTGTTTTTAGTTGCGCGTCGCATGTCAATGACTCAACGGCGCGCAATGAACACGAAACATAAAAACTCTTGATTGTGAGGATATTGCTGGTTGCTGGTTGCGTGAACTGCGATGACTCTCACTTCTCAGTTCTCAGCCGTGCTAGTGTTCTCACTTCTCAGCAGTAAGTAGATACTGTAATTGAATGTAACTGACTTCGAAGAAATAGGTAGGTACCTACCGTACCTACTATGGAAATATGTACCTAAGTACCTAGGTAGGTACTTAACTTTTAACTGTAAAGTTACATGATACAGTTTACCTTTTTGTAAATAAAAATAACATTTATATAATCTAATCTAATTAGTGCCCGGTTTTTTTTCAAAAACTGATTTAAAAAGACTCCCATAGATCGTCATTTTATTCTATCTAAGTATTTATTTTATTGATGTAAATTTATGTTTTAAATTTTAAAAAATGGCAGTCATAGGGACTGCCGATAGAAGTGAAAACGAATATTATTTAAAATAATTAAAAAAAAAAATTAAAAAAAACAAAATTACTTACAAATAAACCTTAAAACTAAGATATTAAAGTTTAATTACGAATGTAGGTAGTATATTATTTATATTTAAGACCTTTTGTCTTCGTAACAACGCGAGCATGTCGGTGTTCGCGAGCATGTCGGAGCGAGGTGTCGTTGACGCGAATCCACAAGTTTAGGGGTACCAAAAAGTGCTCATCGCGGCTAAAGAAGTTTTCACTTAAAAATATATAAGAAATCAAAACTTGCTAGGGTAAGCTAAGCACTAAGCAGTGCTTCAAGCATCTGTGATTGCATGCCACTAGGTATCTCCAGCAACTCCCTATACTAGGTACCTACTGAGAATTTCTTGACATAATGGTGTCACAAAGTCTTTAAGTGCCTACCTTCTTTGGCATAATCAGGAACAAACCAGTAGAATCATTAGCCACTGGACCAACTCGACGAGCCATCCATTCAAATGTATGGGGCAAACTCAACGGACCATTTTAAACCAAACCTGAAACAATGAATGCTCGATTCAGGTTCATTGAAAGCAATTTTAAAATACGAAAAGCTCATTTGACAATTCGTTTGCAATAAATTCATCAAATCAACTTCTTGAGAACTTATCTAAAATTTATTCCATAATCAAATCGGTTATGCACAAGAAGATAAAAGTTTTCGATAGATCATGCAAGTTTTGCGAAATAAGTCCTATTTTTTTTCTTTCGTTCAACTTCAAACCAACCAGTAAGCTAATGCTATCTATCCTTAAGGGATGCTACATAATATAAGCCCTTCCAAAATCCACCCAAAAGGTTAGTCTCAAGACACATTGGAGGACAGTCGAAATGCAGCGACGCGTTTATCCTAACTCAAGAAGAGTTCCTAGCATTCAAATCTCAGTAAACAAGCGGTGGCCCAATTATTGTTTGAGCAAGTCTTATAATCATTTGACAGCTTAAAACGTAGTGGTACTCGAACTGTTTAAGGAGTTCACACATGCTTTTTGACGTGCAGAACTATGAACTCCATAAACAGGTCGAATTACACGTTTGACAAACGTTACGATTACGATTTCCTTACACAATCAGGGGGCTGGTTAAACTATTATAATACAGTCAATTTAACTTTTCTCTACATTCCAAAGTAAAAAGGTGTGCAAGTTTCAACATTTTAATTTTCGCATTCTTACTTCAGAAAATGTCAAAAAATGTTTCGCTTTGCCATAAGTAATGTGCCTTGAGCACAAATAACATACAGTAAGTACATAAAGATATCTTTAAAAATAATTAAGTACCTGATTAATACAATTTGTATTTACTAATTATATTTTATACTAGATGATGCCCGCGACTTCGTCCGCGTGGATTTTCATTCCCGCGGGAACTCTTCATTTTTCCGGGATAAAAAGTAGCCTATGTCCTTCCCCGGGATACAAACTAATCCCATACCAAATTTCGTCAAAATCGGTTGAACAGGTGGGCCGTGAAAGCGTAGCAGACAGACAGACAGACAGACAGACAGACGGACAGACAGACAGACAGACACACTTTCGGATTTATAATATTAGTATGGAGTATGGATATGTATTGATATGGATATTATGTATTTTAGTGACTTTATAAGAATAGTAGAATAGAATACCTAAGTACCTACTCTTGTTTTATTTCTCGAATAAAATAAAACTTGTCGGAGCCTAAGCAGGTAACTACTTAGGTTCTCATGAAGTCAACATACCTACCACATAAATATCATGAAAACAAAGTATGCAAACATTGCTAATAAAATTAGGGCTATGAATTCAGTTTGTCAGTTTTCTTCTTATCTCCTATCTATCTAGGTATTCCGTTGCAACGACGGAAAAACTTGAAGGATACTGTCACAGGATATCATGCAATGTTGCGTTCGTGAGGCCCTACAAACATAATACCCTTAACACGAGTTTGAGGAGCTCGATTACGATTATAGATTTCGAATGTTGAAACAATGTATTTAACGTTAAAATAAAACATATCGCAAGACCCTAGACTTGGTAAATGTGCGCGTGTCGATCCGGGGGTACGTGCGCCGTATGGGCACTGATGACATAATATGGAACGGGCCTCGAAGCATGTCCTTACTCAGCTTGTCCTGCAGATGTACGGCGCAGGAAACTTACTCGGTGATTAGTATTAAAAATACTATACCAGCCATAATATTATGATTTTTAGTTTTGCTATTTATGAAAGTTTATTTGCTTTATTGTCATCTATTTCCCCGTGCATTAATATACCTATACTTCTCACGCTCTTTGTTTTAGGCTCTTACAAACCGGTATTTCGCCGGTTAAGACCCGACTACAATGAGTAAATTTAATTGAAGTGAAAACTTCTTTAGCCGCGTTGAGCACTTTTTGATAGGGGGTAAACTTGTGCATTTGCGTCACCGACACCTCGCTCCAACATGCTCGCGAACACCGACATGCTCGCGAACACCGACATGCTCGCGTTGTTACGAAGACAAAAGATCTTAAATATAAATATAGTACATTCATAATTAAACTTTAAAACCTTAGTTTTAAGGTTTATATTTTAATTTTTTTTAACTTAGAAACCTACAACTCTATACTTTTTTTTTAAATTATTATTTTAAATATTCGTTTTCACTTCTATCGGCAGTCCCTATGGCTGCCAATTTTTGTTTGAGTAAAGTAATTTAATTTAATTTATTTAATACAATAAGTATTATGATTCAGTACAAAATATTCCAAAATTTTCCCGTATGATTGCCACTTACAGGTGTAATAGTAGGTACATTACTGCCCAGGCCGGAAACATAGCAATTCACGGCAGAGTAACATTGGAAGCTCGAGCCGCAGCCGAGGACTTCCCATGTGATTATAATTCGTTTAGTTAAAATTGACACAAAATATAACTAGTGGTTCGCCCCGAACTGAGACCTCGCGGTATCCATAAACTTACAGAGCGCCATCTTTGTGAAGTTCTGTTAAAAATAGTGAAGCTCATTAAAAATTAAATAATTTCGTTTCCTTAGAATATTTATCTAATTTTAGTATTTGTTGTTCAAGTACAGGATATAATTCAAATAAGTGATCAAGTTTCAGGCTCAGCCTTTTCTTTTTAAGCACAAACGAATAAACTTGTACAGAGCGCCATCTATTGACATAATTGTGAAGTTTGTTAAAAATAATGAAGCTCATTAAAAATTAAATAATTTCGTTTCCTTTTAATATTTATCTAATTTTAGTATTTGTTGTTCAAGTACAGGATATAATTCAAATAATTAATCAAGTTTCAGGCTCAGCCTTTTAGAAAATTGGGAGTTCTGAGGTCATCTTTGGACGTCAGAAAATCTCCACTTTGAAAGCCTCCCATTTCGTCAATTTTAGGAGAAAAATTAAAAAAAAAATATTTTTGGACTCTGTTCCTCATTATCTTTAAAATGATATACCGCAACCCTATGTAACGCTATAAAAAATACTTTACTCCGCATTCGCTTCTATGAGAGCCCCCCTGAAATAAAGATTTTTATAACTTTTTAAACCATATTCGGCGGGAGGCCATTGGTTTACATATTATATTTAAATTTGAAGTAATTACATTCAGTAATTCAGGAGTTATAAGGCTCTGACAGACGGACAGACGGACGGACGGACGGACGGACGGACGGACGGACGGACAAGTGCCAATTCACTCAAGTAGACTCAGAGACCTTCGCTTCGCTCGGTCAATTAATGTAAGATCGATATCAACTTATATGACCTAATACTAGTGGTTCGCCCCGAACTGAGACCTCGCGGTATCCACAATCTTGTACAGAGCGCCATCTATTGACATCATTGTTAAGTTCTGTTAAAAATACGGAAGCTCATTAAAAATTAAATAATTTCGTTTTCTTATAATATTTATCTAATTTTAGTATTTGTTGTTCAAGTACAGGATATAACTCAAATAATTGATAAGTTTCAGGCTCAGCCTTTCAGAAAATTGAGAGTTCTGACGTCAACTTTGGACGTTAGAAAATCTCCACTTTGAAAGCCCGTCAATTCGTCAATTTTAGGGGAAAAATTAAAAAAAAAATATTCTTCGACTCTATTCCTAATTATCTTTAAAATGATATAAGTACCGCAACCCTATGTAACGCTATAAAAAATATTTTACTTCGCATTCGCTTCTATGAGAGCCCCCCTGAAATAAAGATTTTTATAACTTTTTAAACCATATTCGGCGGGAGGCCATCGGTTTACATATTATATTTGAAGGAATTACGTTCAGTAATTCGGAAGTTATAAGGCTCTGACAGACGGACGGACGGACGGACGGACGGACAAGTGCCAATTCACTCAAGTAGACTCAGAGACCTTCGCTTCGCTCGGTCAAAAAGAAAAAAATTCAACAAACACATGAAATCAAATAAACAAGACGTGTACCTACGTGTATATTATCCGTTATCTCTTCGAAGAGAAACATCAAAACAAAACTACGAACAAAATTAACATAATATTATGATCCTATTTTTTAAGGAAAGCGCCAATGAAGAAGATTAATAAGTATGTTTAACTAAACTTCTAAGAAAATAATAAAGTACTAGCTGATGCCCGCAACTTCGTCCGCGCGGTTTACATAAGTCGGATTGCATACCATACCACCACCACCGTCCACCACCACTACAGTCTACAGCCCATTAACGTCTCACGGCTGGGCACAGGCCTCCTCTCTCATAGGGATAGGAGAGAGGGAATTAGAGCTTAGACCCACGACGCTGCTGCGTATGTGCGCATCCAGTGTTTCCTAGATATACTGACACCTGAGTCCTAACTTTGCGACGCGCGTTGTGGTAAAGCTTTCCCGCTAAAACACTTATGCCCACTCTCACCGACGACCCATAAGATTTAAGGGACCCCTTAGCATATTTAGGGGCCAGTTTGGGGATCGTTTCCGTTTCACCACTTTTTTTAAGGGTCTCTTAGTGACTATTGGGTCCCCTAAATTTAGGAGATGGATTATTGGTCCCAAAAACCTTCACATAAGTAAAAGAGACTTCACAAGGACGAGATGTACAGTGATTTGTTTGATTTACTTGATAATTTGGAATGTGTGAATCAGTCAAAAAAACTAAGCGAACGAAGTTGCGGACTGCATTATCTAGTATTTGATATAAATCGTAGTCGAAGACCTAAAATATATCGAAAACGCCTGAATTAAGTACTTCAGCAATATAATTATTACCTAAAATTAAAAGTGTTACATTTGTTGGAAAAAATGTAGCACTCGTATGTTTAAGAATCATTAAGAATACACAAAAGTATTACATAGAGTACACTACATTACATACATACTGTTAGGCGGATGAAAATTGTACAACGGAACGCAGACGTCACTAGGTACTATTTTTTTTTATCCACTACAAGTTAGCCCTTGACTGCTATCTCATCTGATGGTAAGTAATGATGCAGTCTAAGATGGTAGCGGGCTAACCTGTTAGGGGCATGGCAGTTTTATTTAACCCATACCCGCATACCCCTAATGTAGCGAAAAAATTCTATGTCTATGCCCCTAATCGGTTTCTACACGACTTCGTACCGTAACGCTAAATCGCTTGGTGGTACGTCTTTGCCGGTAAGGTGATAACTAGCCACGGCCGAAGCCTCCCACCAGGCCAGATCAGGGCAAATTCAGAAATTATAAATTCACAAAATGACCCTGCCGGGGATTGAACCCGGTACCTCCGCACGTTAAGGCAACAGCGCTCAACACTGCGCCACGGAGGTCGTCAATCCGTCTATGACGCATAAGAGGCCCCGTTTGACATTTGTCTATCCGTGTCTATGGCGCATATATGAGCATTTGACGTTCCTAGAGTTTTCGCGCGTTTTTGGGTGTCAGTCAGAGTGACAGCGAATAGCGACGAGGAAGTTATCCGGCTCGCGATAATGGGGAAATTGTTGTGATTACTTCAAAAATTGATTCTTCGTTTTATAATACCTAAAATCTTAATCAGAATCATAATCATAATCATAATATTTATTTATTAATCATAATCATAATATTTAAGCACTAAATATTACCTATCTATCAGTGCTAGTCACTGAATAGGTGTGTTATGTGCTACTGACTCAAGGAAAAATATCCATACTATCCCATTGAATTATATGTACAAATAATACCTCAATGTACTATCCATATTAATATTATAAATGCGAGTGTGTCTGTCTGTCTGTCTGTCTGCTACGCTTTCCCGGCCCATCTTTTCAACCGATTTTGCTGAAATTTGGTATAGAGGTAGGTTATATCTCGGGGAAGGGCATAGGCTACCCCGGTAAATTAAAGAGTTCCCGCACGAATCAAAAAAACCCTAATCGCGGGCATCATCTAGTTATCTAAGTATATATAATATAAAATTCAAAGTCCTGACTGACTGACTGACTTATATATCAACGCACAGCCTAAACCGCTGGTTCTAGAGACATGAAAGGAGAAGGTTCACCTTCGGTGTACTCTTTGTACACTCTACCATGAATAGAGGAAAATACATAGATTGTATTAAAAATATTATAATAATTTAGAATATTAAAGTAAATAACGAGAAATAAAATAAAATGTATTTCAAGTTTTTGATATGTTTCCAAGATGGCAACCTTTAGCCATAGAGATGGCAGTAGGCGTAATAAATGTATCAAATGTCATTTCTGACAGTCACTGTCAAAATAACGTGTTTTTCCCTACGGTTTTTCCGGTGTTGTGTTGGCACTTGACAGAAAACGTCAAAAAATATGAATCCGCCATTGTTACCCGCTCCTGTTTAGTTTTGCTTATCGTAGAAAGATTAAATAATTACACCACTGAAATTACGATGAATTCGTAGATTTGAACGATCAAAACTGGTTTAGTATTTTTTTGCTTTCATTTCTCTACTTGTAAAAGGACCGGACCGACGCTCCATACAAATCTGGGCCGTCTCCTTTGGAGGGTGTGTTCTTTGTGAAGAGAAGGTATTCACTATCCACTAAGAAAGGGTTTTTCGTAATTCCACCCCCAAATGGGTAAAATAGGGGTCGAAAGTTTGTATGAAAGTCCGTCGTTTTTCAAGTTATAGCCATGAAACTTGATATTTGGGCAACCGGTTTAAAATGAAGAAAGACGTGTTTCGCCATTTCTGAAAATTCTACCCCCGAAGGGCTGAAATAGGGAAGAAAGTTTATATGAAAGTCTTTTATGTTACAAGATATTTTTCCAAGTTATATATCTACGAAACTTGATATTTTGGCTTTCGGTTAAAAATAGAGAAGCACGTGTATCACAATTTTTAAAAATTACCCCCCATATTAGCGGTTAAATAGAGGTTAAAAGTTTGTATGTAAGTTCGTCGTTTTTCAAGTTATAGCCATGAAACTTGGTATTTTGGCTTCCGTTTTAATATTAGAAATACGTATTTCACACTTTTTTATATTGCTATCCCCAAGGAAGCTATATAGAAAGTTTGTCCTTCAATCATGCCGCAACAGAGCAACGGATCTACGTGATTTCAAAAAACTTACGCCACGCGAACGAAGTCGCGGGCATCCGCTAGTTATAGTATAATTTGTACCTGTACTATTAAGTATTCTGTGATATTGGCGCAGAGTCTATGGTTAAAATGGTACAGTGTATACTGAACTTTATCTCCGCTGCGTAAGGAAGCGGGGACTGCAATGGAAGCGGGTTCTATAAACATGGCCACATAATATCTGTGGGTTGTATGGCAGTATCTTACCGGTGTCTACGTGGCTTCGTACCGGTACGCTGCATCGCTTGGCGGCAACTTTGCCGATAGGGTGTAGCGCTACAGCCCACGACACAAGCTTACCACAAGACCAGCCACCCGATTGTGTAAGGAAATCGTAATCGTAATCGTTTGTCAAACGGATAATTCGACCTGTTTAACAAGTTCATACATGCCTGCAGGGGACAAGAAATTGACCTAAATAAACCCCCATACATTTCAAGTTTAATAAAAGCTTGTAAAAATAAGGTTCATCATCACCATAATTCCATCGCCGGCTCACTACCCGTCCTCCCGGTCTCCATTCAAAAAGAGAAGGGTTTTTGGAGTTCGGATTGGCAGACTTCATAATGAACCTACCCGGGCATGCATCTTTCCTCACAATGTTTTCTTGCACCGTTATTAATTAACAAATAATACCTATTTAATAGGGATGATGACAACTCAACCAAATCAGCAACTCAAAACTAACCAAAACTTAAAACTAACCGAGGATGTGTGTGTGTGAGAGGTCTTTTGGAAGACCCTCTATTGATGAATAATGAGTTTGAAATCATTTATTTTTGATATAGGCATCATCCCTATTGCTTAAACGCACTAACTCAGAAAAGTTACAAATGCGTAGGTACGAGTACCCCGGGATCGAACCCCGACGACCTGAACGGGATGCCGTACGTCTAAAGTCTAAACTACTTGACCAGACTATTACATAAGTACCGCTCTAATTGACCGACCGAAGCGATGGTCTCTGAGTCTACTTGAATGAATTTGAACTTGTCCGTCCGTCCGTCCGTCCGTCCGTCCGTCTGTCAGAGCCTTATAACTTCAGAATTACTGAACGTAATTACTTCACATTTAAACATAATAATATGTAAACCGATGGCCTACCGCCGAATATGGCTTAAAAAGTTAAAAAAATTTTTATTTCAGGGGGGCTCTCATAGAATCGAATGCGATGTAAAATATTTTTCTCACCTCCGGGCGGAAAGCGTCAATTTTCCTCCCGCTGCGCTAAACGAAAATGCCGCTTTTTATAGCGTTACCATCGTTACATAGGGTTGCGGACTGCGGTATACTTATCATTTTAAAGATAATTAGGAATAGAGTCCAAAAATATTTTTTTCAAATATTTGCCCAAAAATTGACGAAATGGGGGGCTATCAAAGTGGCGATTTTCTAACGCCCAAAGTTGGACCTCAGAACTCTCAATTTTCTGAAAGGCTGAGCCTGAAACTTATCAATAAAATTTTTAATGTGCTTCAGTATTTTTAACAGAACTTCACAATGATGTCAATAGATGGCGCTCTGTACAAGTTTATGGATATCGCGAGGTCTCAGTTCTGGGCAAACCACTACTTTTATAGCTATATAGCTTTAATTCATTACCTACCCGAAATAATCCATATTATTATTATAAATGCGAAAATGTGTCTGTCTGTCTGCTACGCTTTAAAGGCTAATGTTTTCAACCGATTTTGATGGGTAGATAGTTTGTATGATTGTATCACTGGAAAGGACATAGGACTTTTATTCCCGGAAAATTAAGGAGTCCTCGCGGGAATACAAAAAACTTAATCCACGCGAAAGAAGTCACTGGCGTCATCTACATATTTCCATTATACACCAAATTTCAAAACGAAGTAGATATTACTTGTACCTAGTTGGAAAATACCGATTTACGTTTCAAGTCCGCCATTGTTTCAAAGGCGCTAACTGGAACTAAATGTAGAGGGCGTTGCACGTTATATACTTTTGGTTATTTTCATTTCAGGACATAAGTGATGCCTAAAGACGACATAATAATATTAGGTGGGCACATTATTTATAAGGTTTACGTCTAAAATGATTTTTTATGTGTTTTGTGACCAAAGACAAAAGCTGAATATGTAATATTTAATAGGTATGTGCTTAGACTTAGACTTATTTACTTACTACTTACATATAATATGTATAGAATTAGTAAGAATATAAAATAATGAGTAGGTAAGTACTAAGTAGGTACCTATAATATAATTTACAATGATAAATATCATTCTTTATGATCCAGTATTTTGAATTGAGTAAATAAGTAAAACATAGAGACATTTCGTTTAGATTTTAGTTTTATTTTGCAATCTAATTAATTTAGGTACCTAGGTTAGTAAGTATTATCTTTTGATTAGAAGATTTGGATTAGAAAAGGTAAAATAACTAAACTTTTAGTAAGTAGATAATTCTACAATTTCCTAATTTTTTTTTAATAATTTACCTACGAGTATGTGACAGTAAGTAGGTACGGTACACTCAGTCTATTATTAAATAAGTATAATATGCAGAATATATTATATATTATTTAGGTATGTACTCGTAGGTAGGTATGTAGAGTCCAAAAGTCATCAATCAAGATCAGCAATCTTTTTTGCTAGAATTACCTTCTAAAATATTACCTATATTGATTATTGTTTTATTTATCAAGCGATTCAATATATTACAAGTCCATAAAAGCCAACTCAATACCATGACCCTAGGCTGGCTGGGCTGGTGGTAACTGGTAACCATGGACTTGTTTCACGTGGTCGATGTTCACGATCGTTTCCACGCGGTTCCGTGCAGCAATAACCGCGATATTGTGTCCTACGCACACCGCTCACGGTATAATTTACATCGTTATCAGCAGGCCACTGATAACACGCCACCTACAGTCGAATAACAAACGAAAACACCTACGCACAACCCTAAAACCTTTAAGCTATCCCTGAGCGCGCTCTAGCGGCGGCGGACGGCGAAAAGTGACGCAAGCGGCAAGACACGATCTACTGACTACTCCCGTAGATTAATATTAACAATTAACACCGAATTGGCACAACAAGGGGTATTCTTCATGACAAGAGTAAAGGTCGGTGTCTTGTTGATGAAAAAGAGGCGTTATTTCAAAATACCTATTTCGGAATTTCAGGACCGAAATCAACTTCATAACAATTAACGATACGACCCCCGCCTCTAAAATTCCTCGCCCCGAGCGTGCCCGCTATACGAGGCGATACGACGCCTTCGCATAGATAGAATAGAGAGCGGTTTCGGAACGCACCGTACAGGCTGCGCCAGTGTGCTCGGCGCGGTGGAGTGTGCGCGCGTACGTGCACGCGCACACAGGCGCACCGCCGGTGAGCGCTGTTCACCGCACTCTGTGAGCGCAAACAACCATCTATAAGGCCACGCTATAGCTGACAGAGGGACGCGCCGCGCCACAAGCCGTTTGTCATTTTCCGATTTTTCGTCATTGCCTACACCGCGCGAAGTGTAGATTATTTGCGGTTGGATACATATCGATTGAATTTAAATTTTCATAAAATGTAAGCGTACTAATTTTGTCGTTAAAAGTGTCCTTAAAAACATTTTTAAGTTAAAATAAATATTTTATGTGTTGTACCTAATATATGCCTAATTACGTTTATTTGCCAATCTAAAACAGCCATTCTTGATATTATAAATACAAGGTGTGTATGTCTGTGCCTACCTTTATGTCTGCTACCTTCTAGACCCATCTGGTTTTGATGAAAACCCCATTTTGGTGAAATTTAGTACGGGGATGGTTACGTGGATCACAAGGAAGGAATTGTATGGCTACTTTTTATTAGAAAACTAGATGATGCCCGCGACTTCGTCCGCGTGGATTAGAGTTTTTTGATTCCCGCGGGAACTCCTTAATTTTCCGGGATAAAAAGTAGCCTATGTCCTTCCCCGGGATATAACTTACCTCTATACCAAATTTCAGCAAAATCGGTTGAAAAGATGGGCCGGGAAAGCGTAGCAGACAGACAGACAGACAGACAGACAGACAGACAGACAGACAGACAGACAGACAGACACACTTTCGCATTTATAATATTAGTATGGATATAAGAAAGCGAAGGAGATCATCAGCTGCTATAGGTACATAAAAAATTTAAAATGGTCTAACTTGTTATAATATAGCGTCTAAGTTGTGTTGTGCTAATGTAAGGGTACTTTTCTGTCAGTCGCTGATAAAATACAAAAACAGCATCTTTAAAATAAAATAAAATGCTCAGGGGGCATACTACCATCGCTTAAAGCAGTATTGTTTTAATATTGTTGACGTTCGTGTTTTAGAATTATCATCCTTATTTTAGGGAAATTAAGGTACGTAACGTAAAACTGTCATTTTGGAATAATACTTCTTTAAGCGATGTAAGTAGCCCCCAGACTTGCTATCAGGACAGATTTAAAACTCACATTCATAGATATGTAGCTACCATGTTAGATAATATGTATCCAGATGTTTGGCTGGGGTGGGAAATATTTATTTTCCTGTTGATATTTTGTTAACTCTTAGATTTTGGGAGTATTTTTTTTGAGTAGGTATTTAATTTAATATAGCTATTTCAGTAATGGAGGTTAGCATTTTCTTAACAAATCACTATAGGAATTTAAATAATTATTTGAGATCTGAACCTAACACGCAACCAATGAAACGAATGTACGTGTCAACGAAATTGACCTCATAAGCTTAGCAGCTCGTATTTTTGCTCTTATGAGTAAACAATAAAAGTACAAGTTTTTGTAAAAGTACAATTTATAAAAAGGTACTTACTTATATCTGGTAGCCCGAGACGTTATAATTACTTTTAGGGTACTTTTCTCTTTTCATAAGGAGCTAACGTAACGTACCGTTATTGCTACCGGTACCGATAGTCAGGAGATTCTCATTAGTAGGTTTGTAAATTAATAGTTTTTTTAATTATTTTTATTCTAGTCATGTTGTCATTATTTTGTAAATTTTTCAATAACAAGGTAGGAAGGTTAGGTAAGGTAAGGAAAGTTGTACGACAAGAAAAAAATATTTTAAAAAATATGTCAGAAAATAATTCAAACTTATGTAATATACTCAAGCAATATATTGTGTTTATTGTAATCAGGTAATGGTGTCAGATACATTTTTACGAAAATTCATGTCTCGTCAATAATTTTGAAACTTGAACTTTCAGAACACCCCAATACACTTTCAAGGAAAGCTTACCCTATACTTTATAAATTACCAGTAAAATTATTTCAATAACTCTTTCTAATCCTTTAAAAAATCAAAATTAAACTTCCCATACAAACTAAATGCTGAAACGGTGAATCGGCTTGAGGCGCGGCGCAGCCGGTATATTTCCGACATAATACCGCTGCGTCGAGCGATTACTACTATATATTCTATATACATTTAATAGCTATACAGGCGCGCATAGAACTGGCCGTACTTATGTGAGCGCTGCGGAGCGGATCTCTGCATCGCTGTAGCGCTGTACATCGGAATAGCGTCTAGCGGAACAGTTTGTTGGAGCGCTTTAGCGCATCGCTCTCTGGGAGCCGGGCTTATTATTATCGTAGATTGGCGTCGGCGCAACTACACGGCGTTAGAAGGACGTTCCGTTTTAAATATCAGGTTTTATTATTATGAAGAGCGGCGCAGCGGAGTGCGGACGAGGCGGTCGGCGGACGGCGGACGGTTGCGTGCGATAACATTTGACATTCGTAATTAGTCGAGCGCGGTCGGTGTCGCAGCGGCGAGGCCGGACATTCCGCTGGAGTCCGCGGGGCCGGACAAAGAGGTCGCGCGTTGCGTCAGCGCCGCTCTCGACCGGCTGCGGCCACCCGGCGCGGATTGACAATCGCTCTCGACGCGGCGCCGCGACGTCGTCGTCGCAACTCGCAACTCGTCCGCAAGCCCGCAAATCTACATCGCCGTCCGCACTCCTATAAAACCTCCGTCAACCTTGAACACCTCGCCTTATTTTCAGACTCTGAAAACACCTCCGAATACTATTTCTCTATGTTTATACTTACTCTACGAATTCGTACTTTTTCATGTAAAATTTAGTCGGCCTCATAACTATACTATTTATTATTATTTATTATTATTTATTTAGCTATTTCTCTATGTTTAACGTTTATACTCTACGAATTCGACGTACCTACTTTTTCATGTAAAATTTAGTCTGCCTCATAACTATAGGTAGGTAGTAGGTACTACCTATTTACCTACCTCTTTCTCTACCTACCTGTATACTTTCATGATAGTTTTCGGTAGAGGTGTAGATTATAAAGCTCTACCACAGATTAAATAGTAGGTAGGTAGTAGGTACTCTAATTACTCTTCTACTTTGTAGGTTCTTAATTTTTATGATAGATAGGTCTAGGTAGGTAGGTAGTAGGTACCTAATTAGCAGCTTTTTCAGTCCGTCAAACTTATCTGACCCGGCGGTGGCCAAAATTGGAACTAATGTTTATGCCTATAGTTTTTTTTTAAATTTTATTTTTCATAAGTAGCTACCGGGTCAAATAGGTACCTAAGTTTGTGGAACGGTAGCTAGTAGCATATGCTAGTAGCTAACTAGCTACCTAGTGGATAGTAGTGCTAGTACCTACCTATAATTCAAGTGACATATAAGAACTAGTGTATGAAGGATGAAAGTATAGTGTTGTATTATGTATAGTACTAATTATTAAAATATAAAAAATAATTAGGTATATTACCTAAGTAATGCAATATCTTTTGTATAAAACTACCCACCATTAATTATAAAATGTTATAAAAAAATTAGGCGATGCCCGCAACTTCATCTGCGTGGATTTAGGTTTTATGAAAATCCTGTGGGTGTTCCTTAATTTTCAGGGATAAAAATTGCGAATAAGTAAGTAAGTAAGTAGCTAATACCTGTCCTATCTCGGGATGAAACTTTCTGTGGATTAGGAACCTAGCTAGTAGCTACCTACCAACTTTTGTTAAAATGGGTTAAACAGATGGGCCATAAAATGTAGTGCAGACGCCAGACAGACAGACACACTTTCGCATGTAGGTACCTACTTATATTTTTTTATCCACTACAAGTTAGCCCTTGACTGCGATCTCACGTGATGGTAAGTGATGAATTGATGATGCGGTCTAAGATAGTAGCGGGCTAACTTGTTAGGGGTAGGTATGGTAGATTATTAAACCCACACTCATAATCGGTTTCTAGTTTTCTAGGGCATCGTACCGGAACGCTTAATCGCTTGGCGGCACATCTTTGCCGGTAGGGTGGTAACTGGTAACTATAGCAACGGCCAAAGGCAGACCAGAGAAAATTCAGAAATTATAAATTCCCAAACTGACGCTGCCGGGGATCGTACCCTGGACCTCAAGCGTTAAGACAACAGCGCTCAACACTGCGCCATGGAGGCCGTCAAAGTAACATTAGTGGGTAGGTATGGAATATGGATTAGTATTCAATATTATGGTAAGTAGATTTAATTATTATGCTTAGTATCGAATATCGACTACCTATTCGCACGTAGAAGCCCCGCTGTTGCATTTTTTGGGAAACCCGTTGCTTCACACAGTCTCTCTAGTCTATGATATACTTACTTACTTAAATGTAAGTAAGTATTTAGTGTACTCACGTACGCGCGCGTTCAGTGTGAGGTTCCGTGCCTCGCTGCCGTAGCGCGCTATGCGGGTCCAAGGCCCTATCATTGGTATGCTTAAAATAAGAATAAACTAGAAACGTTGATTTCCCACTTGGTCGCATACCTATCACTACTTGTTTACTAAAATCCAAAATACCAAACTCCCCGGCTAATGAGTCCAAAATTCGTACAAACGAATTCGTAAACATAGCAAAAACTACTCTCATATATTAAGAATAAAGTTCAAATTAAAGTCCAAACACGTTTATACGTCAGACGAAGTCAAAGAGCACAGATATAGATAAAAACGACTGAGGAAAACATCGACGCTGTGCGCCGAGCGATACCAAGTAAAGTGTACGACACTCCTAAGCCGTAAAATACAGAAATACATTCACGCGAAAATAGAACCTTTGTATCAGTAAATAAGAAAGGAAATCGCCTAGAATTTTATCGCAACTTGAAGTGAAGTGTCGTTGATCGCAAAATCATAATGAGAATGAGATGAGTACACACCGTCCTCTACGGCTCACCTGCAAAGAATGACCAAGGTGTATTCAACTCATTAAAGCATGAACATCGTGCATTTATCCGTCCCGCTCTTATGAAAGTTTCAGCAAGAAATAAATTAATACTTCATCGGCCGAGTTCTGAAAACGTATAATGAAACGTCAATTATTGTATTTTTTAATTTAATATTTTTTTTGAAGTGAAGACTTCTTTAGCCGCGTTGAGCACTTTTTGGTAGGGGGTAAACTTGTGGATTTGCGTCACCGACATGCGACATGCTCCGCGCCGACATGCACGCGAACACCGGCATTCTCGCGTTGTTGACTAAAATATACGTAATTAAACTTTAATTATATTTTAATTTATTTTTTCCAGTAAGTATTTGTTTTCACTTCTATCGGCAGTCCCTATGAATGCCAATTTTTTCTGTCTATCCCTACTCGTACGAAAGACTACCGGTTTTACGCAATCGGGTAGGTAGACTAGGTACCTACTATTGAAAAACTTTTTTTATATGAATTCCATCGTTCTTTTTGACCCAGCTATAGCCTATTAATACGGATTTTTTAAAACAAAGAAATGCATTGTTCCTTTGTTTCAATTTTCCACTGATCATTGAAAATAATAAGCACGACTCTATTCGTCTGAACTCTGAATGAAAATTTGTTAAGCTCCCGTTGAAAATCATTTTGAAGTTTGTGTACCAATCCAATATCTCTTATCATTATTATGGTCCACATCATGGAAATTGCAACATTAATAAAACTTTTTTTAGTTTAATACTCGCTCCTAATAAATGTTATGTACCAAAACAATTTTATCACTAACTAGCTGATGCCCGCGACTTCGTCCGCGTGGATTGAGGTTTTTTGGTTCCCGCGGGAACTCTTTAATTTTCCGGGATAAAAAGTAGCCTATGTGCTATTCCAGACTATAATCTATCTCTGTGCCAAATTTCATCCAGATCCGTTCATCCGTTGGAGCGTGATTGAGTAACAAACATACATCCATACATCCAAACTTTCGCATTTATAATATTTATTTGATTATGCTTTATAATGGTCTGGACTCTGGATGAAAGTGGTATCAAACAGTCCGTGCCGTGGGTCCACAATGTGAGGTTTGAGGCGCTTGGTAGAGCTGAAAGTTAACTATTATCTTCACTGAGTATGGAAAGCGTCATATGCGCTAGTCAAGCTTTACATACACCAAAAGACTTCCACGCATTTTACTAATTTATTATTATTATTACTATTGCATACTATATAGGCTTGCAATTGACTGCAATCACACCAAATAGCAGGCGATGTTTCAGCCCAAGCCAGTGTGATTTCCTAGAAGATGCCTATATTCACTCTTATTTTGAAGATATACCTCCTACCAATATGTATATCTAGCGGTGTAAGCGGAAGCGGTAAGGGCATTCCATATTACATACTTCAAGCTTTTATCAATAAGTGCTAGATGAAAGTTAAAAGTTCACTCAGGACTCAGGAGCCAAAGGCTGAATTGGTGAAAAGTTATAGAAAAGTTCAGCACTCGATAAGTACTATAACTTTGTAGGTCTGTACCTAATCTCTGTATGATTTTCAGGAAAATGGTATTCTGTAAATATTGGGTTTATGGATATACCTAAGTTCGAAATCAGCCCCCCGATTACGTAAGAATTGTCGATCAAATGGTAAAGGTTCGGCGTCAAAGTAAAATAAACCATGACTACGTTGAATTAGAGCTCAATTTCGTCTGCCCATTCTTATACGTTTAGGGTATCGTACATACCTAAACGTATAAGAATGGGCAGACGAAATTAAGCTCTAATTCAATGCATTTATGGTTTATTTTACTTTGACGAAAATCTTTTACGTTTGATCGGCCATTCTTACATGATTGGGGGGCTGTATGTAATGTAGTAAACTGCCAATTCTGTTGTATACACCATCTCTAAAGTAAACTAAAATGACAGCTCTATTTATATTGCTATCCCCTTCATAATATTCCCTGCTGAAATGGACAGTACTAGATTTACGAGCTACGACATTTTAGTTTAGAGATTGTGGCGCAATAATTAACTGCCCAAAAATAACGCGCTTATATACTATATCTCTACTCCTTGCCCTGTGCCTGTTTGTGTGCCTACACAGATCACAAATAAGGCCACAATTACACCTGTAAGTTTTTACGTAAGTAGCGTGCGTAAGTAACTTACATAACTAACACATGCATGCGATACGCAACTTTTGAGATTGTTTACATTTCGTACGTTACTCATATGTACTTATACTCATACGTTACTCATACTAACTACGTTACTCATATTCACGCGACTTAGGTCCTACTTGAGTAAAACTTTCAAGTGTAATTGGTAGGAGTCCGACTCTTTCCAGTCTGGACTGGATATCTATGAGGATTTTTCCCTCCTACAAGGAAAAGGTAAAAAAATATCAAGTTATGTGCAATACCCATTGAAAAATGACTGCTACATTGCATTGACCGACCTAGCTGTTCTCTCTAGCTTAGAAAGTCCCTGTGTCTATTTAACATTTCACAATAATTTTAATAAGTTAAATAAAATGTACCCGTGCGAATATGAGTCATGTATTATGATAAAGCGGGGGGCACCAGCCTTATCTTGGAAACGATACACATGTCAATCTGGGAAATTCCGAATTGCAATCGGGACTGATTCAGATTTTGTATGTCTCTCTCAATATGATTTATCCTATAAGGAACGCACAGGACTGCCACCACCACCACCACCACTACAACCCATTAACGTCCCACAGCTGGGCACAGGCTTCCACTCTCATAGGAGAGAGGGAATTAGAGCTTAGACCACACGTCGCTTCAATGCGGGTTGGCGGGCTTTAACGACTATTATCATGTTAGAGGCACGGGGATGAAACACCGCCATACTTCCTAACTCCGGGCTAGTACTGAGAATTTCTAGTCAGAAAAACCCAATACTCAATTATGGCCCGACTCGGGACTCGAACCCGGGACCTCGTCGTCCGCATGTGTGTCTATCTGTCTGTCTGCTACGCTTTCACGGCCCATTTGTTCAATCGATTTTGATGAAATTTTTTACAGGGTTAGGTTGTATCCCGTGGAAGGACATTAGGCTTTTTATCCCGGAAAATTAAAGAGTTCCCGCGGGATTCAAAAAAACTTAATCCATGCGGACGAAGTCGCGGGCAACATCTATAATCTATACTAATATTATAAACGCGAAAGTTTGGATGGATGTATGGATGGATGTTTGTTACTCAATGACGCCCGAAGGGCTGAACGGATTTGGATGAAATTCGGCACAGAGATAGATTATAGTCTGGAATAACGCATAGGCTACTTTTTATCCCGGAAAATTAAGGAGTTCCCGCGGTAACCAAAAAACGTCAATCCACGCGGACGTAGTCGCGGGCATCAGCTAGTCATCAATAATTTAATTACTCTGTTGATCACTTCTCATATTATAAATGCAGTGTTTGTATTGGTTTGTTGGTTTGTCCTTCAATCACGGGGCAACGGCTCAAGGCCTGGAGAGTGGACATAGGGTATAATGTATTATAACCGGGAAAATTAAAGAACTAAGTATTACGGTTTTTTGCGGAAGCGGCAAAATCTATGTTAAATAAGAAGAAAAATTGATTTGAGGACAATAGGTACTATTTAACTAAATGGCGTAACAGCTAACAGTGACAATACATACTCGAAAATGACCATAACCAGTTAAAAACTGCTCTTATACTTTACTTTTCTCGATAAAATTAATTATTCAATTTATGTCACTGTTTTTAAATCTAAATACAAACAATTTTATTACCTTTTGATAAATCGTATAACGTCGTACCTTTTAATGATGATGGTATGGCAAAGTGCTGCCAATTTCGAAAATGGAAATTAGAATAGACTTTGCTTTTCAAACCAAGTTCAAAGTACACTATTCATTTACCCTACTTATGAACCTACTCAAATTTTCTTGGAATTTTCAGCCGCGTAAGGTTCTCGGAAATTTTTTTCCATATTATGTACCTACTCTAATTACGTGCTTAGATTTAAGTTAAAATTATCATTTTTGTACTCACATAGCCACCTAGTGGAGTGTACCTTCCCGACTGCAGCCCGACATACGAAAAGGCATTTCTTACTTCTACAAAAAAAATCTATAAAATGGTATAAATGCGATACAGTATGTATCCGTCCGTCTGACTGCTACGTTTTCACGGTCCGTATGATCAACCAATTTTGACGAAATTTGGTAAAGAGAAAGAGGTAAGTACGAAAATCAAACAGTTCTCACATTTTCAAAAACCTGAAGCTAGCCTAGAAGATACCTACTGTAAGTAATAAAGATTTTTTAATCTTAGCCCTTCTTATAGTTTTTCCTTGTTACTTTGTAGCTGTGTTACGGCATCGTTCCGGAACGCTAAATCGCTTGGCGGCACGTCTTTGCCGGTAGGGTGGTAACTAGCCACGGACGAAGCCTCCCACCAGGCCAGACCAGGGAATTTCAAAAATTATAAATTCCCAATTTGACCCTGCCGGGGATCGAACCTTAGACCTCCGCACGTTAAGACAACAGCGTTCAACACTGCGCCACTGAGGTCTCGAAACTTCATGTCGTCTAACTAACTTCTAACATCATGATATAATACGTTTTGTTTTTGACTTTAGAAACGTTTCGGAAAATAGATTCTAAGACAATATCCGTTATGAAACTCAGAAGCGATATCTGGATTCGTTTGGAATCCAAACTAATATTATAAATGCGAAAGTGTGTCTGTCTGGTTGTCTTTCTGTCTGCTACGCTTTAACGGCCCATCTTTTCAACCGATTATGACGAAATTTGGCACAGACATAGGATGTGGCCCGGGGCGTAGACAGACGTAGGATTTTTATTCCGGAAAATTTAGGAATTCCCGCGGGAATCAAAAACTTAACCCACGCGGACGAAGTCGCGAGATACTCAAACTGTATATTTATTCAAAACCTACAAAGTACACCTTCTGAACGTCACGTTAAAAAAATATAAGACGTGGTGGTGATAATATAATTAGTCACGGTATCTTAAAACTAAAGCTACTAGGGTTCCAAACGCGCCCTGGTCTGAGAAGAGCCCACAACAAACTCAGCCGGGTAATCAGACGATCATCATCTAGTATTAAAATAACATAGATTCGGTTTTTTAGAGGATCCTAAATTCTAATAATGTAAGCCCCGAAGTCTGCGGCTCCTACGCGCGCCATCTACCCATGTGAAATTATACTAACAGAATGACTGACATATCAATACAGGGACTCGTAAAGTTTAAAGTTTAAACCTCTAGGTAGTAGGTACCATCATACCAATATTATGATTGCGAAAATGTGTTTCTATTGCTAGTTTGTCCTTCAATCACGCCGCAACAGAGCAACGAATCGACGTGATTTTTTGCATGGGTATTGTTAAGATCTGGGCCCCAATCATGTTAGAATGGCCGATCAAACGTTAAAGATTTTCGTCAAAGTAAAATAAACCATAACTGCATTAATTAGAGCTCAATTTCGTCTGCCCATTCTAATACGTTTAGGTATGAACGATACCCTAAACGTATAAGAATGGGCAGACGAAATTGAGCTTTAATTCAATGATGTCATGGTTTATTTTACTTTGACGAAAATCTTTAACGTTTGATCGACAATTCTTACGTAATCGGGGGGCTGGATAGTTACAACTTACATGGCCTACTAATCTTTTACCAATATTCGTCAAAATCATAATTAATAGTCGTTTATTTTCAATCATTTAGGTTTATATGATAACTAGCTGATAGCTGATGCCCGCGACTTCGTCCGCGTTGTTTTAGTTTTTTTGGATTCCTGCGGGAACTCCTTAATTTTCCGGGATAAAAAGCAGCCTATGTCACTCTCCAGGTCCTCAAGTATACTCATGCCAAAATCACGTCGATCCGTTGCTCCTTTGCGGACAGACAAATAAACAAACAAACACACTATCGCCTTTATTAGTAGGATTCCTTTTGAAATATTTAGAAGCTAACAATTGTGCTTATTACTAAAAAATTTACATTATAGGTTGCAAGATCAAGAACTGGCTATCCTAGCTAGATTTTTTTAGACCTGTGTTGAGGATAACCAGCCCTCTTTGCAGCCCTCTTTGCCCTCCAAGCACATCTTTGGTCTGATAAAAAATAAAAACGTAGCAGACTGACAGACAGAATCACATTTTTATTTATTATATTGGATAACAGTATAAATAACAGCACAAAATAAATAAAGGTAAAAAGGCTTCATAATTACGTAATAAATAAATGGACTTTAATTTGTTCCGTTGTTTAAAACCGGCCAAGTGCGAGTCGGACCACGCGCAGTGTAGGGTTCCGTAGTTGCCCATCACAATATGCGAGCATCTATACTTAGCTATACTAATATTATAAATGCGAAAGTTTGGATGGATGGATGTATGTATGGATTGATGGATGGATGTTTGTTACTCAATCACGGTTCTGGATGAAATTTGGCACAGAGATAGATTAACACATAGGCTAGGTTTTTATAAGTTTTTATAAGTCGATTATTACACGTAACTTGTAAAGCCTAATTAACTGTGATAGTTTTGTATTTGCCTTCGTTATCTACTGCCATGATTTTTTTCAAATATCCAAAAACGGCCGTTTAGCTGGCCGAGGGGAGGAGGGACACACTTGACTTTAGCTCAGTAGCACTTTTAAAGTTTAATATTTCACAAACGGATCCCTGAATCGAAAAGTGGTTTTCCCACACGCCACAATATTTTTGAACGACCTATCCAACGATAGTCGACACCCAAAATCATGGGATAGACGAGAAAAAAATCACGGACGGACATGGCGAAACTATAAGGGATCCTTGTTGACTACGGAATCCTAAAAACGGTTCTCAGTAATTTTAATTTAGATCCACTGTTCGCTGTTTGCACTTTTGTTTACTTCTGAGTTCTGCGTAGACTGTCCGCTTGCAGAGTTTGTTACCTAAACTAGTGCTTCATATAACCAGTTGATGGAGACGTCTAGAGTCTAGACAGAGAAATTCTGCCGGATCACAGGGGCGAGACTTGGGAGGGATTATTACGGCAATTGGCAGAAGACTGTTGCGAGCAGCTGTCAGTAGATCAAGCTAGGCTGTCTTTTCACCAGCTGGGCGATTGCGTAAAAATGACAGGTACAGTGTAACGATCGCAATCACCTCTGATTGGTTATCATTATTCCACTATTGGCCAAAATCTATTGACGCAGCAAAAACACCATAAATTCAGCCAATCAAAACAATTGAGACTGTTACAATGATTCATATGCAGGTTTTACATATTCGCCCTGCTGAGATATGCTACGTTGCTAAGCTACTGATCAAACCCACTAATAAGCCCCCCAATCATGTAATAATGGCCGATCAAAACGGTTAGGTATGTACGATACTCTAACGTATAAGAATGGATACACGAAATTGAGCTCTAATTCAATGCATTAATGGTTTTTAGGGTTCCGTACCCAAAGGGTAAAAACGGGACCCTATTACTAAGACTCCGCTGTCTGTCTGTCTGTCTGTCTGTCTGTCTGTCTGTCTGTCTGTCTGTCTGTCTGTCTGTCTGTCTGTCTGTCTGTCTGTCTGTCTGTCTGTCTGTCTGTCTGTCTGTCTGTCTGTCTGTCTGTCTGTCTGTCTGTCTGTCTGTCTGTCTGTCTGTCTGTCTGTCTGTCTGTCTGTCTGTCTGTCTGTCTGTCTGTCTGTCTGTCTGTCTGTCTGTCTGTCTGTCTGTCTGTCTGTCTGTCTGTCTGTCTGTCTGTCTGTCTGTCTGTCTGTCTGTCTGTCTGTCTGTCTGTCTGTCTGTCTGTCTGTCTGTCTGTCTGTCTGTCTGTCTGTCTGTCTGTCTGTCTGTCTGTCTGTCTGTCTGTCTGTCTGTCTGTCTGTCTGTCTGTCTGTCTGTCTGTCTGTCTGTCTGTCTGTCTGTCTGTCTGTCTGTCTGTCTGTCTGTCTGTCTGTCTGTCTGTCTGTCTGTCTGTCTGTCTGTCTGTCTGTCTGTCTGTCTGTCTGTCTGTCTGTCTGTCTGTCTGTCTGTCTGTCTGTCTGTCTGTCTGTCTGTCTGTCTGTCTGTCTGTCTGTCTGTCTGTCTGTCTGTCTGTCTGTCTGTCTGTCTGTCTGTCTGTCTGTCTGTCTGTCTGTCTGTCTGTCTGTCTGTCTGTCTGTCTGTCTGTCTGTCTGTCTGTCTGTCTGTCTGTCTGTCTGTCTGTCTGTCTGTCTGTCTGTCTGTCTGTCTGTCTGTCTGTCTGTCTGTCTGTCTGTCTGTCTGTCTGTCTGTCTGTCTGTCTGTCTGTCTGTCTGTCTGTCTGTCTGTCTGTCTGTCTGTCTGTCTGTCTGTCTGTCTGTCTGTCTGTCTGTCTGTCTGTCTGTCTGTCTGTCTGTCTGTCTGTCTGTCTGTCTGTCTGTCTGTCTGTCTGTCTGTCTGTCTGTCTGTCTGTCTGTCTGTCTGTCTGTCTGTCTGTCTGTCTGTCTGTCTGTCTGTCTGTCTGTCTGTCTGTCTGTCTGTCTGTCTGTCTGTCTGTCTGTCTGTCTGTCTGTCTGTCTGTCTGTCTGTCTGTCTGTCTGTCTGTCTGTCTGTCTGTCTGTCTGTCTGTCTGTCTGTCTGTCTGTCTGTCTGTCTGTCTGTCTGTCTGTCTGTCTGTCTGTCTGTCTGTCTGTCTGTCTGTCTGTCTGTCTGTCTGTCTGTCTGTCTGTCTGTCTGTCTGTCTCCAGGCTGTATCTCATAAACCGTGATAGCTAGAAAGCTGAAATTTTCACAAATGATGTATTTCCGTTGCCGCTATAACAACAAATACTAAAAATTAAAAAAAAATATATATTAAGGGGGGTCCCCATACAATAAACGTGTTTTTTTCGTATTTTTTTGCTCAATATTAAAAACGGTAACAGGTAGACGGTTCAAATTTTCACAGAATATTAACTTGTATATTACCTTTCAAAATAAATAATTAAATATCAATAAAGTAAATATTAAAGGGGGGCTCCCATACAACAAACGTAATTTTTAAGCAATTTTTTTTAATAATTTAAAACTTACTACAGGTTTGTACGGAACCCTCGGTGCGCGAGTCCGACTCGCACTTGGCCGGTTTTTAAACTTTGACGACGAACTTTAACGTTTTGATCGGCCATTCTTACATGATCGGGGGGCAGATCGCTTGATTTTCATAGTTTAGCTAAGCATTGAACCCCTCAGAGCTGAGATAAGCTGAATTAGCTTATCTCAGCTCTGAGGGGTTCAATGTAGTTACTCAGCTGTGCTCCATACTTCCTATAGCTAGACCACTAGGTCGCAGTTCGAACTTAGCCTTATGCCTTACTAGCTGATGCCCGCGACTTCGTGTGCGTGGTTTTAGTTTTTCAATTCCTGCGGGAACTCCTTAATTTTCCGAGATAAAAAGTAGCCTATGTCACTCCCAGGTTCTCAACTATACCCATACCAAAAATCACGTCGATCCGTTGCTCCGTTGCGGCGTGATTGAAGGACAAACCAACAAACCAACCAAAAAACACACTTTCGCATTTATAATATTAGTATGATTATAATGCCTTATTATAATGAAAAACTCATTCAAAGTACAGCTCGATTTCCAACTTAGTTGCATGTGGGGTATTGTTTAACGAAGAGGAGGATTTTCAGGTTTCCAAGAGGGTTTTCTCTTTTCAGATAACATTTCAACCGGACGAAGCCGAGCGGGCTAGCTAGTTTTGTTCCAATATTTATCAATCTTATTTCAAAATGAATTTATCTTCCAACTTTATAATTTCCTTCGTAGAAACTAAATACCCGAGGAAAACAGCACGATGACGAACATTTTACGTCATCCATCGAATAGGTATAATTGTTAGTTATCCCTACTACCAAGAACGAACGCTACAGAATAATACTCGTACCCACTCATACTTACTACCAAGCAACGCTACGAACCTACCTGATTAAATATGCGAACTTATGCCTTATGTAATTCAAAATATAATTCAGTTTGTGTATTACGGTATTGTAGAGTTAGTTTTTTAGCCTGTATAGCTTTTTTTTTAATATTGTTCACAAGTAATTTAAGTTCATACTTACAACTTAGTAGAAAGATTAGAAGTTGTTACTATAAGTATAAGTACCTACTTAAAACAGCTTTCGTCGCCTGAGTATTTACTATTTAGGTACTTACGCTTTTTCAATAAGTAAACCAATTTTGCGATAAAGTGTTATATACATACAGTTCGCGCGCGAGTTGAATGCAGAGTAAATGTATGTGTCACAATACATTTGCTCTGCATTCAACTCGAGCGCGAACTATACCTAATTCTTGATTTGACCAACGATTTCAACGAGTGAAATGAATTATTATAATATCCGCCACTTTACTACACTCAAATTTATTTATAACTAGCTTTTGCCGTCATCTTCGCTCACATTAAATTCGAATTTCTTTTATTCCCCATACTTACCTCTTTAGGGGTTGAATTTTCAAAACTCCTTTCTTAGCGCATGCCTACGTCATAAAAGCTATCTGTACTCTGTAGGTATGCCAAATTTCAGCCCGATCCATCCAGTGGTTTGAGCTGTGCGTTGATAGATCAGTCAGTCAGTTACCTTTTACTTTTTGACCGAGCGAAGCGAAGGTCTCTGAGTCTACTTGAGTGAATTGGCACTTGTCCGTCCGTCCGTCCGTCCGTCCGTCTGTCAGAGCCTTATAACTTCTGAATTACTGAACGTAATTACTTCAAGTTTAAATATAATATGTAAACCGATGGCCTCCCGCCGAATATGGCTTAAAAAATTATAAAAATCTTTATTTCAGGGGGGCTCTCATAGAAGCGAATGCAGAGTAAAATATTTTTTATAGCGTTACATAGGGTTGCGGTATATCATTTTAAAGATAATGAGGAACAGAGTCCAAAAATATTTTTTTTAAAATTTTTCCCTTATCATTGACGAAATGGGGGACTTTCAAAGTGGAGATTTTCTGACGTCCAAAGATGACCTCAGAACTCCCAATTTTCTGAAAGGCTGAGCCTGAAACTTGATTAATTATTTGAATTATATCCTGTACTTGACCAACAAATACTAAAATTAGATAAATATTATAAGGAAACGAAATTATTTAATTTTTAATGAGCTTCCGTATTTTAACAGAACTTCACAATAATGTCAATAGATGGCGCTCTGTACAAGTTTATTCGTTTGTGCTTACAAAGAAAAGGCTGAGCCTGAAACTTGATCACTTATTTGAATTATATCCTGTACTTGAACAACAAATACTAAAATTGGATAAATATTATAAGGAAACGAAATTATTTAATTTTTAATTAGCTTCACTATTTTTAACAGAAATTCACAAAGATGTCAATAGATGGCGCTCTGTTTATGGATACCGCGAGGTCTCAGTTCGGGGCGAACCACTAGTATATATTCAGACAGAAGATAGAAAAGAAGAAGATTGACTTGATTGATTGATTGAAAAATGATAACAATAACATACAAAATTCAATAAGATACTTCGAAAACCTGCACCCAAAAGCTGTGTAGAAAAAGCATGTAAAGCTTTACTCAAGTGGCCAGTACCTTGGCAGTACACATAGGCCAGGTCATGTCTCTCGCAGAACCTACGTGATGGCCGATGGAGCTGAGGCGGTGGAGTGAAGGCCGCCGACAGCATCCCACCGGTGTGTAGGATGACTTCAAGACCGCTGGACCAATGACCTGTAAAAGGTGGCAGAAAGCATGAGGTGGAGTATCCTTTTAGTGGTGCGCTCTCGAAACGGCTATGCTATGACCCAGTGGACGCATGTAAGTAAGCAGGTGGTTTTTATTGGAAAAATTTTATGTGATTTTTTAATAATATAAAATACTTATCTACTTATCAGTAACTTTTCTAAACTAAAATCACAAAATAACTTTTTAAGAAATTACGAAAAGCTCCCTTTTTAGGGTTCCGTACCCAAAGGGTAAAAACGGGACCCTATTACTAAGACTCCGCTGTCTGTCTGTCTGTCTGTCTGTCTGTCTGTCTGTCTGTCTGTCTCCAGGCTGTATCTCATAAACCGTGATAGCTGGAAAGCTGAAATTTTCACAAATGATGTATTTCCGTTGCCGCTATAACAACAAATACTAAAAATTAAAAAAATATATATATTAAGGGGGGTCCCCATACATTAAACGTGTTTTTTTCGTATTTTTTTGCTCAATATTAAAAACGGTAACAGGTAGACGGTTCAAATTTTCACAGAATATTAACTTGTATATTACCTTTCAAAATAAATAATTAAATATCAATAAAGTAAATATTAAAGGGGGGCTCCCATACAACAAACGTAATTTTTATTTTTAATACGTCATAAATCGTAAAACTTACTACAGGTTTGTACGGAACCCTCGGTGCGCGAGTCCGACTCGCACTTGGCCGGTTTTTCAATTTTTCTCTCGACTCCATTCCTACACCAATTAAACGTATTTTAAGATAAGTAAATATTATTTAACTAGATGACGCCAGCGACTTCGCCCGCGTGGATTAATTAAAAATTAGCCTATGTCCTTCCCCGGGTATCAAACTATCCCTATACCAAGTTTCACCAAATTCGGTTGAACTGATGAGATGTGATAGCGCAGCAGACAGACAGACAGACAAACATACACACTTTTGCATTTATAATATTAGCATGGATATTTGACATGGATAGATAGAAACCATTCTATAAATTCCAACCACTGAAATAATCAGTGGCTGAAATAATTTTGGCTTTAACAAGGCCTTTACAGTATTTTCATATGGAAAACGCTTTTCCAGTGTACAAGTTTTTTACAAATGCAGATTGTTAATCATAATATTCCCAGATATTGAAATATTTGTATCACAGTAATGCTCAATAACCTGTAGGTACTTCGTATAAGCGTAAAGGCACTGCTTACGTAACGGCTCAATATATTACTTAATACTTACCCATATTGGCGAAGATCTTTACAACTTTGTAACACCTATCTAAACTGTTCAAATACCTTTGCACGCCTCTCCATGGCTATTTTATAATATCATCAGATTGTATGATTACCAAGCCACAGCTGGCCAAGGGAGGCAAGGTTAAACGGAACCTATGTTGCCGAAGACATTTGGAAATTTGATTTCAACTGCAACTTGATTGGGCGGGAGGCGTGGCTTAACCTGCCGACAGTAATGAGGCACTATTTTCTTAACGGGGACAGATTAAGATATAAATCAATTTACGAGTATACTTTTTTCCAGAAGCTTAGATTAATTTTAGCTTGATTCGGGGTCCCAAATACTGATCGTAATGATTATTTCAACCGATAAATACGTCAGAAAAAATGAGTCTATTTTTTTAATAAAAAATGGTATAGGCAATCTCTTGTGCATCCCCATTGTATTCCAAACCATTCCGCGGGAAAAAGTGAGTCTAAAGTTATGAAGTAAGAATTATTAAACAAGGTTCCTAGTTTAAGATCACAGATTTGGTAAAAAAGTGGACTGAGCGTTCCCAGTTAAATGTGTAACCACAGTCCTTTTTATTAGGGTTCCGTAGCCAAATTTGGCAAAAACGGAACCCTTATAGATTCGTCATGTCTGTCTGTCTGTCTGTCTGTCTGTCTGTCTGTCTGTCTGTCTGTCTGTGTGTCCGTCCGTATGTCACAGCCACTTTTTTCCGAAACTATACTGTTGAAACTTGGTAAGTAGATGTATTCTGTGAACCGCATTAAGATTTTCACACAAAACTAGAAAAAAAAACAATAAATTTTGGGGGTCCCCATACTTAGAACTGAAACTCAAAAAATTTTTTTTCATCAAACCCATACGTGTGGGGTATCAATGGATAGGTCTTTAAAAATGATATTGAGGTTTCTAATATCATTTTTTTCTAAACTGAATAGTTTGCGCGAGAGACACTTCCAAAGTGGTAAAATGTGTGTCGTCGTCGTCCCCCCTGTAACTTCTAAAATAAGAGAATGATAAAACTAAAAAAAATATACGATGTACATTATCATGCAAACTTCCACCGAAAATTGGTTTGAACGAGATCTAGTAAGTAGTTTTTTTTTAATAATTTAAAACTTACTAAGTACAAGTTTGTACGGAATCCTCGGGGCGCGAGTCCGACTTAAGAATTTAGATAATTATTCAGTTAAAGAAACTCGACACTGCAGTTGACCATGAGTGTCAAGTAGGTATGTCCGTGCAAAATCTCCATAGTTTAATTTTAACACTATACCAACCCCTTGTCGTCAATGGAACCAATTACGATATCCCAATTTTCAGTTGTGGTAAGTCCTCTAAAACTTAATAGCCTTAATGAGTGCAAGGGGTTGCTTTTACTAGCAGATACAGTTGATTTGAACTATGCAGGGAAAACGGATTACGGAACGTATAATTTTTTTAATCCTGATCGCATAGATGTCCTATAGCCTTGCACGAATAACACGGAATCGTTCAGGTGGTAGTATAATAATCGGCTTCATTGACCTGCTTCAGTTTACTGTACGCGGCCCGTTTAACGTCTATCGTTTGCTGTAGTCTTTTGGTAAGTTGAATAATGTTTCATAACAGACTGACTGCGTAAGGCGTGGACATACTGGGTCTAATCAACTTCAATGAACGTTGATGCCATCAAACGGAGTTCGCTACAGTGCTGGCGTATTTAATGAATTTATACTTTTTTATTCAGTGCTAGACACAATTACTCAGGCTATTTTAAGATTTGACTAAGGCTTGTTTATTCCAATCATAATGAAAATAAAAGTCTCGCTGCATTGATTATTTATTTATTGCGAGATGACATTCGTTCAAACTTTCAAAGTTTCAAACCTAACCTAGCCTACTTATACTATTCGAAATAACGTCTACAGGCTACCTTTTAATCAATTTTCTGTATGATTTTTTTTTCTTTTAATCCTTGAAACTACTTGTAGTTTGGAACAATTTTGAGAATTTGAATTCGGAATAAAGTGATTTTTCTAAATAGTGACTTTTGTTGGTCTAGTGGTTAGCATGTTCGACTGCGGCTGACGAGGTCCCGGGTTCGAGTCCCGGGTCGGGCCTTAATTAAGTGTTGGGTTTTCTGACTAGAAATTCTCAGTACTAACCCGGACTTAGGAAGTTGCCGGTGTTTCACCCCCGTGCCTCGGAGAGCACGTTAAGCTGTCGGTCCCAGTTATTATCACTAACATGATAATAGCCGTTTAAGCCCGCCAACCCGCATTGGGGCAACGTGGTGGGTTTAAGCTCTATTTCCCTCTCCTATGAGACGATGCTGATGCTGCTGATGAGCCCAGCAGTGGGACGTTAATGGGCTGTAGTGGTTATGGTGGTGGACCTTTGTTATAATTATAAAATCTCATTACTTAAACAATTTCAAATAATCGGGTGTATGGAATTTAAAATCGGAAAAATACCTTGTACCTAAATAGCCAAGGTTATTTACAAGGTATTTTTCCGTTTTACGCTACGGAATTTTACCCCTAAAACAGTTCCAGGAATAAAAATTATCCATGTTGGCTGGGACACGTACTCGTTCATTGGGTCATAGGCTCAGATTAAGAAACTATAGCTCCTTCGAAAATAGCAACTGCTGAGTTTCTTGCTGGCTCTTCTCAGTAGAATCAACTTTCCGAACCGGTGGTAGAGTACTGACTACTGACGTATCATAAGTGACACAA
Organism: Erebia ligea; assembly: GCA_917051295.2. Lineage (NCBI taxonomy): Eukaryota > Metazoa > Arthropoda > Insecta > Lepidoptera > Nymphalidae > Erebia > Erebia ligea. The sequence goes on from OU785236.1 coordinate 9,457,489, forward strand.
GTTGCCCTACGTCAAATGATAAATAAATCATTTATCATTTATCACTTACCACTATTTTTATACGACTGCCTGAAAAAAGGAGTATATTGTTTTCAGGGTTCATGTATGTATGTATGTATCCACCATAACTTCTACCTAAACGGATTTTGATGAATGAGGTATCGTTAGAATCCTTAGCTTATTCCGGGTGACATAGGCTAGTAAAGTTTAAAAAAAATTGATAGGGTGACCATGGTCCCGCATCAAAGACTAAAGTTGATTTTTTTTTCCAAAATTAGATTAACTGTATTGTCATCATCAAGAAAATGATGGGTAGATTCCAAAAATATATAAGACTATATTTCAATATCCAGTGATTCACAAAAAAATATCATTTAACTATGGTAGTCGTATTTTTTAATTCTTTGAGTTATATCAGGTACTTACTTGTATGAATTTAAGCGATCAACGAGAGAAAATGCTATGTTGATTTAAAACTCATTGAAAACTTAATTTTGAAGCACATATAAATATGGAACATAACAAATTTTGATAGGTGTCCGTCGCTCATGACATTGTGCAGCAAACTTGACATTTCGCCTCTGCAGGCTGAACGGCCGAAATTCGGAGACCGACAAACAAAGCTGCCAAAATCTGCATATAGACTGAACTCCAGCGACCGGCCTTTATATATACGGTAAGCTGAACGAATTGTGTAAAATGTTGAAAACTAGCTGATGCCCACGACTTCGTCCATGGATTGAGGTTTGAGGTTTTTTGTTCCCGTGGGTACTCTTTAATTTTCCAGGATAAAAAAAAGCCTATGTGTTATTCCAGACTATAATCTATCTCTGTGCATAATTCCATCCAGATCCGTATAATCTTAATTAAACAAAGTCGGGTTTGTTCGAACACTTATAATTCTAGAACGGCTGGACGGATCTGGATGAAATTTGGCACAGAGACAGATTATAGTCTGGAATAGCACATAGGGTAGATACTTTTTATCCCGGAAAATTAAAGAGTTCCCGCGGGAACTAAAAAAACCTCAATCCACGCGGACGAAGTCGCGGGCATCAGCTAGTATTAGTATATAGTATTAGTATAGAAGTACAGATTAAAAAACAACAATAAGTTGAGAACGTGTGACCTAACATGATAATCATCTCAACGACAATTGCTGGTCTACAACTGAGCAGAAGTCACCTCTCAAAATGAGATCTAGGACTTGGCCATAGTCACGGTAATATTATATAGATAATATTACCGTGTATTACCGTGCCATAGTCCACCATGATAGCACACGAGAATACCTATAATATGATAGCTTAGTGCGGGAGTTGGGAAAATCGTTGGGAACTTGGGAGCCCTCGTCAAAGCTACGAGGATTCCAAACACCGAGTATTCCAAAGCACTGGTTTGAGAAGATCCCCACAACCAACACATACATATTACCTAGGTAGGTACTCGTCGTTCATTTTATTATCAACCACCATTTCATATGGGAGGTGTTCACTATGAGTCTATGAGTGGGTCAGCTCTTATTTTTTGGACACTTACCGTTCTTGTGTGGAATAAACTTAGGTGCATAGCCACTGAAATACATAATATAGCTTGAATGAATTTACTGAACTGGATTTTTGGAACAAAATATTATCTATCTCTCTCTCTGCGTCGTATTCCTCATTGCTGAGGGTCGTGTCACCATTCCATTATTCACATAATGGCAGGGGTTTTCTTGGGATAATAATGCGGTGGTTTCCCAGGTCCTTCCGCATACGACTCGTTAGAGTACTTGTTCAACTCTTAGGTTACTAACGGCTAAAATCAGATGATAATAACCGGGACCGACGGCTCGTGAACGAAAAACGTGAAACGAAAAGGTCAAATTCAGACTTTCAAATTCGGTCACCCATCTAGTTACAGACTTGGGTCAATAACAATCGCAATCAGCTGATATGCGTTGTCGCAACTAGGCCACTCGTCCCTCAAATCAAATATAAATATTATAAATGCGAAAGTTTGTATGGATGTATGGATGTATGGATGTATGGATGTTTGTTACTCAATCACGCCCCAACGGCTGAACGGATCTGGATGAAATTTGGCACAGAGATAGATTATAGTCTGGAATAACACATAGGCTACTTTTTATCCCGGAAAATTAAGGAAATCCCGCGGGAACCGAAAAACCTCGATCCACGCGGACGAAGTCGCAGGCATCTGCTAGTATATTATAGATATTATCTATCAAAATGCATAAATATAACTAAAACATTCGTGTATCACTTTTGAAAATACCTACCTCCGAACATGGCCTGCTTTCTCACATAGCGGCGTAAAGTGACACCAAGTGAGGAGTCAGCTTTGCGTTCGACACGGTACAGTACGCCACAAACGCTGGCGAATATTTCAAAAAATGTACAGACGAAAATGTATCTATTGTAATTTGTAATAGAGGTTAAAATTCTTTGGGATATGTATTGGATGTAAAAGTTATGTGGTACTTTGGTGTCAGCGCATTGCAGATCGTGCAATATACATGACTCGTGTGCACATGGCGACGCGCGCGCACCTTGCACGTTTAAAAGAACTCTGTATTTAGCGATGTTCAGCTTGTGGTATAGGTTTTTTACCTGCTATATGTAGGTGATAAATAATATACGTATACGAAGGAAAATTGGAGGTAGGTATATGTTGGTATTTCTTTAGAAATATTCTTTTTTTTTTGCTTTCGGATTGAGTATGCTCATGTATTATAATATGTATGTATTTTTTTGCCTGGTGTGGCTAGTTACCACCCTACCGGCAAAGACGTGTACGGTACGATGCCGTGTAGAAACCGAATAGGGATATGGGTTTAATATAACTGCCATGCCTCTAACAGGTTAGCCCGCTACCATCTTAGACTGCATCATCACTTACCATCAGGTGAGATCGCAGTCAAGGGCTAACTTGTAGTATATTTAAAAAAAAATGCTGCGTAGGCCCTACGGGGTTTGGGCGAGCGGTATAGGCATCGCGTCGCCGAGAAAGAAGAGCCCTAGAGCCCTAGGGGGGGCAACGTCTTACTAAGGGCGCCTCCTATGAGGATCGGACCTCGGCTTAGGATGACGTTGGGACGAATGGGAGGTCGATTGGACTAGACTAGTTCGTACGCCCCCCGAGGCCGGGGGTTGAGACCACAGAACACACTTATGTGTTCTGTGGTTGAGATCACGTCCTGGTGACGTAACACATATATCGGGTATAGAAATATTCGGTAGGTACATGTTATATAACATGACAATGGGGGGTGGAGAGTGGAGACTGCGTAGTGCGTACCTAGTACCTACCATACTGTTGCCATCAAGTTAGTTAGTAGTTACAAATCGCATGTATGATGTAAGCTGGCTTCTCTTTAAAAATATCTATAAAAAAAAGCATAAAATATATATTTGCTACAAAGACATTTTGCATCCCGGGCTAGGTACTTTGTATCCCGAAAAATCAAATATATTTTTCGGAAACGAAAAGGATATTTTTCGGGATTTAAAATAAAACGAAATTCACGAGGCACGAGGTTTGTGCATCGTCTAGTTAATTTTTATGGTCGTTTCTTCGTGCTCCTATAGTAATCTGTCCTATCGGTAGGAGCACGAGTAATAGTTCTTCCTCGTGCTCCTACTACGGAGTTAAATTATATGCATAGGCAAGGTATGCCCCTTGCAACGATGAAGTTTGATTTTTGGCGGGTTTCTGAATTCTAGTGGCGGAGGTCGAACTGCATACAGACGAATAGTCGAAGCGAAACAACGCGCCTTTCTCAGTGTATACTGAACTTTATCTCCACTCTGTAACGTACAAATTTGTGTAAAACAAAATGAGAAAGACGAGGATGGCGAGGCAAAGAGTTTTTTCACACAAATATGTACATTACATAGTTCGGTTAAGGTTCCATTTACTTCGAAGAGATTTAGAAAAGTCGTGTTGCTGCGCTTCACCTCTGCGCCATTATGTATGCCTTGAACCTAAGGTCTAGGTTAGCGTATAGGCTGTGGTATCTATTGCATCAGACAAAATTGCCCTTATCATCAGGCACGATAGTAAGGATAAAAAATAAAATAAAAAAATAAAAAAAGCCATTTATTCCCATATTAGCTAGGTATCTTATAAATCACAATCTCTTGGATAGTAAGGATAGAAAATGTTAACCAAAAATTTAAACTTATTTAGTTAAAACGTTTGCGGATCCGTAGTAGTATTATTAAATGCGAGAGTGTCTGTGACTGTAACAGTCAGACAGGTACAACCAGATTTGTTGTTAACCAGATTTGATGAGGTAGGGACAGAGTTGGGTTGCGTTGCATGATGCATCCTGGGAGATTACCTATCCCGAAAGATCATTTCGAACTTGACGTCCATACTCCGTATTCCTTAATAATGGATTTTGAGAAATTTCTAAAAAGTAAAAATTCTAACAGTCCTAATGTATGAATTATGTCAGACTACGTACGCCCTTAGAAATGGAAAACTTACAAAAATACTGTCTCAGATAGCTTGTTTGTTTACTTAACGCTCTGAATCAAAACCGCCTCGTCATCGCGATAAGAAACGCCGCCAAACAAACGAAAGTATGAAATACAATTACATTAATTCCATATCTGTTTGGAGTTTTCATCGGTATAGCAGGAATTGCCGCGGATTTTTTGGCAATTGGAATTTTCTTCTTTGTTATACCAACCTACTCGTACATGAGCCGTACTTTGCTACTTTGTAATATTATCGATCTGCGTGCGGCACATTGCCGCGGTGCGGGGCGTGGGACTCCGTGCCTCGTGAACCGCACGCGGCATGGACCGACTATCAAATGCCGCGTCATGAATTGTTTGCGAAACTGACTACAGCGCGGTAAAGGCGTCCTTGCTAGTCATGCAAGTGGCGCTCTCTCGTGAGAGATGACGGAATAGATAAATACACCAACTAAATGAAAAAACGATTGTTTTTACTATTCGATGTACATCGACTGTTTTGTTTCATTCTGTAAAATAATGTTTTCAATGTGCACAGCAATGTATGCAATCCAATGCGAATGATTGGAGCTAAGGAAAAATTGCAAGCGCGGGTCGCAGGGCCACGGAGCTAGCGCGGCCTCACGGCCCTCTTTGCCGCAACACAAATCGTTGAAATCAAAACTTTCACGCTACGAACCGCTACGAAGTTTTGCTACGAACTTCCTGCTACGCCGTTGCGCCCTGCACTCGAAACTTTGTTTGGAAAGCTTTTTTATCAGTCGCATTCCGAGCTGTTATCAGTGCGATGAAAACTTCACGTCTTAAATATTACTTGCGTCTTGTGTGCGCGGTTATCTGCGCTGTTTTGTTATCGCGTTGGCGAATAAATTCCTCGGTTACATATCAATATTTATCAGATTTTGCGTGTTTGTATTGACATCTTTTTAATGTTTTAATCGACTGATATAAGTAAATTGATGAAACAAATTATTTGCATAGGAATTACACACTAACTATCTTCCATCAAAATCCTACTACTTAGCTGTAAATATACCACATCATATAGCTTGCTAAACAACGGCGTAGAATAGGATTTCATAACAAAGTAGGTACGCTTGCCGACAAAACTCAAACTGGTAATCAGCGGGACCTTCAAATACTCAGAAGGTATTTCTAGCAGGTAACTGGTAAGAGGTAGAACTCAGTACTGGGCACGGCTGTACAGTGGTGGTTTTGTTGTTCGAGTTGCAGGTGGGCCGATAGCTGCCGACGGGGCCCGAGTGAGGAAAGTCGTAACCGCCCGCGAGCGCTCGCCGTCGCCTCAGTCTGCGCTCGGCCTCCGCACACGACGTATGTGAGTGACGCCGGTGCTAGTGACTTTGAGTTTTGACAGTTGTTATCGTGATCGTGTCATGTTTTCGTATCGGAACTATGGTGTATCCCAATGAAAATGTGGAGTGATATCCAGGTAAGACTACTCAGAATAACTACTTTAACCCTATTCGTTTGAGAGTTTGTTTGTTAAGTTTTTATTCAACTTCAACTTGATTTCCAACCTCGTTGTGTTGAGTAACATTTTGGTGTATCTGCTATAAAACGGGTGGAATTTTATTTAACTCCAATATCTTACAGTTTTAAAGACTTGCTTGTGTGAATTTTAACTGATTTTCAGAAAAATCTAACATTTCATAACTTTAAGTTAACATTTTTGAAATTCCGCATTTCTCAATCGTGGCTCGATTCTAAAAGCTCAGTAATGCGGATTTGTGGCATTTTATTTTACAAAAAAAAAAAAAAAAAAGTATATTTTTATTCAGTTTAAATGTTTCTTTATTTTATATTATTTGAATATATAGCCATACATTGTAGACAGCCGTCTACCCACATTATTGCAAATGCACTAGGTATAAAAGTTAAATTTGTTGTAATCTTCCCATAAAGTTTAAGTGGAGTTTGAGTTAAAACTTTTTTTACGTAATTTTTACCTGGTTTAGAACATAAAAAGTTTCTGCCAGTTTCGTGATATAACCGTTGGAAACTAGATTTGTCCAGGTAGGTTTCTATGTTAGGTATTTAACTGACTTTTCACTTGAATAAAGTTTTATGTCGAACCTAAATATCAGCACAGGCTTTTAAAAGCCATATTTTTGTGGCATAATAAATAATTAGGGATATAGCGTTTAAAATTGCGAAATACGAAAATTGTTGTTTTGTTTCGAAGAGCGCGCCTTTTTCGAATCTGACATCTCGGAGCATTTCCGGCGACCTGTCAAACGTCATGTGATAGATAAAAGGGCGCATTCTGTGGAGTATTAAATCAAATCGCCGTATTCTGATAACTGCGCCGCGCTCGAGGCGAACGAGAACTCGTCACAGAAATACGTGCTCGTTACCGTCTCGCTCTATCGCATGGGGGCGTCTCGCTCTGGCGACGGGTGTTTTTGTGGCAGAGCGGGTTTTTTGTCGGCGGGCGCGAGGCTGCCGGCGCCGCTCGCTCGCTCGACTCGACATTAATTATCGCCGAGTTGTCTCACCAGTTGCCAGCGCGAACGCACTTTACTTTCTATAACGCTTTATTACGGACTCTTGCTTATTTTTCGGCAAGTTTTACCGTAGCTACAATACTTGCTCAGCTTTTTGACTTTTATTTTGATTGGACTATGTCATTTTTCGATTTCACAGGCACAAAGGTTCAGTAAAAGAATTAATTGATGCTAGAATTATGCAGAAGAATGTCTTACGTACGGTAGCTGGGCGATTTTCATACTAGTTATGAGTCGTTGGGTTTTCCTATGAGCGAGTCAAGGGGCGAATCGCCATAGCAACAGCCTAGGGGCCCCGCCCAGAGTATCTACCTCTGCCTTCTTACTCGAGGCATCTAAATATTCTAACTTGGCTTTCATTACAAACCTTCAATCTTTCCTCATGAATATCAGTAAAATAACAAGTTGTCATTAGCATCACCCTACTACGAAATATTCGCGAAATCTGTTGTTTTTTTTAAGAATCGACATTTAATCGAGTTTTACCATAAAGCAGTTCAACGTCTTGCCTTGAAAACGCGGAATTGAGAATGGTTCTAGGAAAACTTCCATTTATATCTTGCGCTATTTGTAAAAAAGCTTCTCAACTTACGCAAATTTGAATTTTGAACTTTCTTACAAAGTACTCACTAACTCCTACCTTGAGGATTATGTACATGTTTTTGTTTGTGCTATTTCTGTGTTCTATCATCTTAGCCTTGACATTTAGCGATACAAGGTGCATGTTTTCAAGACAGACATATCATGATAGGTCATTATAAATTATTATCAACTGACCACTTAGAGTTAGGTGGGCTAAACCGTAGATAAAAACTAGTAGGTACACTAAGCGCTCTTTAAAAACTTAGTTCTAAAGTCTAAAGTTTCTAAACTATTAAAAAATCTATCGCTGTTGTTGATCGAAGACCTTCTATTTATAATGAAGTGACCGCTTTTCGCATTCTGGCGAGCCATTGCTTGTAGAAAAAACTGTTTTGATCACCGAAAAATGTATGGCATAGATGAAGATGGACGTAGATTTTATAATTGAATTATGAAAATAATAACACATTCAAAATATTATTTTTGCTTTTTCGGCATAGGAAAAAGGCATGTTTCTGATAATGGACCTCAATTTCTATTTATGTAACTATCCAGCTACTTGTTGCAACATAGCGCATAAGTAAGATATTGGCGTAGATTCTAACATCTACAACGAATTGGCTTTCTTGGACAGTTTACAGCTTACAATTTCCTGAAAAACCTTGTTTTACAACTGCAAAGCTATGATGCGAAATGTTGCAATAAGAACTCTCATCTTCTTAGTATAATATTATCTTCTTCATAGTTTGCGAAGTAAAGGGTCTAATAAGTAATTCATTAACTTATAAACAACTAAATTAATAGTAGGTATTAAAGGTAAGATCAAGATATTTTTTTCTGCACAATCATTTTGAAAGGAATATCGTTGTTTTTAGATTTGTCAATTATTTACTTTAGGGATTTTGAACAACGAGATGAGTTCCATTTATAAAAGTCTATATATAAAAAGTTCTCCATTTCTTTATGTTACAAAAAATATATGCAATGTAAATAAACCCACACCTCTTGTGAAAAGTTGTAGCCTAAAAACTTTTTGGAACAAACTATGTACTTCCATTTAGGCCTAGTGCGTTGGGGTGGTAGGTGGGGTGGGAAAGGGAAGGTGCACTCAGGAATGCGACTTGTTGCAGTCACGTGCATCCGCCGTCAGACGTCACACGTTAACCGCTTACATAAAAACATTTGCCTACCTATTTGCCTTTGTTGCGTTCGACCGTTCGATGTAAAGATCAAAGCGTAAAAGGTGTAAAAAACTAAATTTGGATTCAAAATCTGGTGGAAGGCTTCAGTCGTGGCTAGTTACCACCCTACCAGCAAAGACGTGAAGCCAAGAGATTTAGCGTTCCGGTACGATGCCGTGTAGAAACCGAATAGGGGTATGGGGTTAATATGACTGCCATTCCCCTAACAGGTTAGCCCGCTACCATCTTAGACTGCATCATCACCAGGTGAAGGGCAGTCGAGGGCTTAGGTTCTTGTTCTTTTTTGGGCATATAGCGAGTAATATCCAGACGAAGCTGATATATTTTAGAAATAATGCATGAGAATATTAGTAGGCAAAGAAAGGCGACGGTTTCTTTGTAAATATAACATTTGTAACTAGATGATTCCCGGGGGAACTCTTTCATTTTCTGGGATATAATGTAGCCTTTTTGTTAATTTAGGGTAGGTATAATCTACAAATTTCAGCCATTGCTTCTGTCGTTGTGGCGTGAAGGAGTAGCAAACATCCAAACTTACAAACATCAAAACTTTCATACTTATTTATAGTATTAGTAGGATACTACCATATTAAAACAATATGTCTATATATTAAATTACTACAAGCATTTAAAATATTAATCAAATATCATGCATATTATGACTTAATTACTTAACTAAGTAATTGAATCAGTTAAAAGAAGACAAGTTTGAAATAGTTTAGTTTAGATAAATACATATTACTTAGATGAAGAGGCATTCTCGAATTTCTCGGTACCGACGCGACGCGACGGATAGAAACTCGCGGCATTTCGCTCATCTCGTCACCACTTTTATACATATCACGCCTGTTAACAATCGACCACGTGGGGCAAGTAAACACATAAACAAATGAATGAATTTGCCGTAACGCATCCGACGTCATCGACGAAGACACGCATAATCATCGCTTATGCAAACGAGCCTTGTTATGTAAAACATTATGAATCGTGCCGACATGTTTTGACATAAACATTTACGACCAATTATGAGCCTATTGTGTGACTCAATGAACTTGAAAGACATTACAATAATATAGGGCATCGACACCGGCTTATGAATGGACATAAAGAAACACCTGTTTAGAAAAAATACGAAGCTTAGCCGTTGTCAGGTGTACCGAATTGAATACGGACGATCATATTTTTATTACCGTTGTATTGAGTTACAGAGTTAAGATTGCTCTTATCCTTTTTTGTGGCATTTCGCATCGTGGCGTTTGTAGCATATTACGGATTCACTCGAAGCGCCAGCAAATTATTTGCATTTGACTAGATATGCGACTTTTTGTCTTTTTCCATTTAAAAAAGTGTATTTTAGCATTTACCTAAGAAATGTGTAAAATGTAAATCCATTCAAAATATATTTTGACTTGATAGTTTAAGATTACTATATTCGATGCCACAATGCGGAAAATCAATTTATCCAACGTGGCTTAGTCGTATTTTCTTTCATACTGTCCAAACCTATAAGTGATTTAACATTGAATGCATTCTTTGCTTTTAGATGCTTATTAGTACGTACCTACATGTATAATTTTCTGAGCCCTGAAAGCAACGTTTTCAGTTAGCGTTAACTGTGCGCAAATTCTGTCTTTTAAAATGGAAGTTTACTGTTTGGAAAATGTCATGAAACGATATTCCTTACTATCAATCAATACAAGAAATGTTGTACTAGACTACAAGATCCACATAACTTATTTAATATTTACGTCATCAGAGAAAAAACACCGCCGTGTCCGCAAAAAAGGTGAGACTCGGCAAGCGAGATTGTTGAAGTATGTGAAAAATTAATTCCAGCAATAAGACAAGTGACGAATGTCGAACACGAAGCAGTAAACAGAAGTACAGAACAAGCACGCCGTCATTATCTCGAGTCATGAATGAAACGAAACGTAAATTGAAATGTATCGCGTGCTATAATCCGCGCATTAATCTCACTCAAATGCCGATCGTTGCGTAACATTGAACACAAACGGCTCAAGTTCATTGATCCACTTAATGTCCGCTAAATGTGTCGTTGTAGCCGAATGTCAAAACAATGTTACATAATTAACGCGTTTACATGCCATCTGTGCACGTGCCCGCGTTGCGACCGCGCCTGCCCACTTCCGACTGCCGAGGCGCCGACTGATCACCCGTGATCATACGTCACCATATTTATTTATGAGCTTATGATTATAAAATGACGTTTTAGCCCATTCCGATATCGTTGACCGGTTGCCGTATAATAATAGCATTCATTTATAAGTGATTTAATACTAACTACCTACCATATAGATTTGTAGTGGCATTAATAAAGCCATTATCGCATAATTATACCTATACAAGATTTTACGCCACTGGCCGTCTAGCGACTGTAGTAATAGTAACTAATAAAACACAAATCAACCTTGTTTTGTTTACATGTTTCGCATCTAATTTAATTACGTTGGAATGCGTTACGTTTTTTTGTTGCATACAATTAATTTATTACACGTCATACTGGGCATTCCTTGCTTCGGTTAACATTCGTGTAGGTACTGTTATCATTTGTCATTAGAAACAAAATATCCATTTACTATCCAACTTCTGAAGCTGTGAAATCTATTACAGAAATCGGTTGTCTGCGTTCATGAATACCTTCCTTTAAAAAACATATTCTTGGCAAGTTAATTTACAATGAAGTTTGTAATGAATGAATTGGTGCACCGTGCAATGTAGATCAGTAGGAATACTCATAAAAGGTTAATTGTGTAAACAATAAATAAAGAAAAATTCAAGAGGGTTACTGAATTTAAAATGTTAGCGCTCGAAACAGCAAAATTTATGCGACGGAGTCACAGGAAATAACTTTTAAGATTTATTGCAGTAGTTAAACTTTCACCCCGAGCCTGAACTTGACCGTCAAAATGAGAAAAATGCCCATAAAAAAACATCAGTCTTGTACGATGATGTGAATTTACATAAATTATTGGCGGCGGCGCGTCTGGGGGCGCCCGTGTTTACCCAATGCACTGTTTACATAGGCATACCGAACCAGAGTTCAACGACTCGTATATGGTTTTAATGTTTTACGGCCACGAAATTGGGTCGCCTTATTCCGGAGTCCGGGCACACATATGCGAATAAACGGCGGCTACTTGCGAAATGCGAACGAATGTCAGGTGCGAGGTTTCAGGGCTTTATTTGCACGTTGCGGAAAGTGGGCGACAAACGTGTTATCTAGTCGAATAACTTACTATTAACTACAAGTTTGAGGAGACGGAGGGGTGAAGGGAGTACGTCTTCACTCATTGACGGTTGAAGCGGCCCGCGACACTTTCACTGCTCCGTTATTACACTACGCGCCTACTGCACCGCTCCCCCTCGGCCTGCCTCCCCAATGCATTCACCCCTGCCTCCCTATCCCTGCACAGGGCTACCCGAATATAAGGGTGCCTTTCAAATCCAAGAATAGCAGCTATCTTTGAATAACGTTAATCATTTAACTTTTTACGAAAGCTCGTTGAGATCCTTATTGTGCGAATCCGAAGCTCGTACTCGACTAAAATGGCCTGGGAAATTTGTGTTTTAACTATTTTCTTTAAGTATTCCGTAAATATCAGCTGTTGGTATGCGACAATGATTGGGCGCTCTTGACAGCTAACGGATTAGAATGCTCGAAAGAGTAGCATTGTTAAAGATATCTCAGGAGAAGGTCGGCGACCTATGTCGCTATGTAACGTGCAAGGAGACATCAGACAATGCTCGGTAAGCTAATAGTAAAATGATTGCATCAGAGCAATCAGTCTATCAACGATCGTATCTCAAGTCTAGACGAGAGCGATGAAGGTGTGCGGAGGCGAGTGGCGAGTGAAGGCGAAGTAGGACAATGTCATTGCTGAGGGCTCGCCATTATTTGCGTAGCCGTGTGTCAAGTAACGCGTCCCCGAGTGACAAGTGCTCGCGGGTCGTGACGGAAGTTTGTAAACACGGCCGGCCTTGCTCCCGTGCCTAGCCTACCACCGCGCGTTAGTCACGCACGAAATACCCCGATATCGCATCTCTCAATGAGTCGATCACTATCTTCGCACTATCGATACTATGCAATCAATAATGCAAATCAATACGGAACGATTCAGTAATCATTACGTAAACCGAGTGACGCGGTTAATCTAACTGTAATTATTAGCTTCGATCATTAGCCCAGCGTACGTATGAGTATAGAATCCATACAAAGGTATATTATTTTTGTCTGTTGGTACTTTTACCAGTTGGTACCCGGGGACAAAGTACATGCTCCTTTTTACCTCGGAATTTTTTCCACGAGATTTATGCAAACCTTTATCCACGTGGACGAAGTCGCGGGCATCAGCTAGTATATTATAAAGTCACTTTGAGCTTAGGTATAGGTACTCGCTATAGTTATTGCTATTCAATACTGGTTGACCCGTCCAGATCGCTTGGATCGTATTCCTGAAAATCTTTTTCATAATGAAGTCAGAGGCTCTACGTTACAAAGAGACTTACATTTTTCTCTCTTTTTCTTTTCTTGACCGTTGCGGTTTATCTAAACGTTGATATGTTAGTCAGTTTCTTCTTTGATATGTTAGTCACAGACAAGTTTAGCGTACGATTATAACTAACTAGTGAATCGTGATCGTATTGCGATTTGTTCGCATTCGCAGCCCGTGCGAGCCGGGAAGGAAAGCCAAAGCGTCAGAAACGGGCGCGGGCTATCGTTGATTGATGGCCGATAGATAGCTCGACATTGAACCCGCTGCACGGCTACTGTAAATATATCTAGTGCGGACTTCCGCCCGTGACGTCGCAGCCGTGACGCGCCGTGACGTAGCAACACGTATACATTCTTTTTGTGTTTACACTATAAAGCATATTTATTTACATTGTTATTGCATAGCGGGGTCGTCGCCTTATCTTTTATTGCTTTTGGCTTTTCACGTGTTTGTGCTACCTTTCCGCTCTGTTTCGGATTATTGTTTATTTGAACGATTTGTTTTATCGTTTGTTTACGTAATAGCACTTAAGATTAGTTGCTTTGAATACATTAACTGTATTTTGAATGGCATTACTTATCATAAGTCTTTAGTAGTTCACGATCGCCTATTATGTGTGGTCGTTTGCTAATTTTGTTTATCTATTAATATAATATTGCAGTTAAACTGATCGCATACAAAAAGCAGACAAGCAAGTTCCGTAGTCTTTAGTAGTTCACGATCGCCTATTATGTGTGGTCGTTTGCTAATTTTATTTATCAATTAATATATTGCAGTTAAACTGATCGCATATAAAAAGCAGACAAGCAAGTTCCGTATTACGTATGTATTTTTCACACTGTAATCCTTCGATGCGATCGATGCGGCCGAGTCTGCGATTCACTTCTCGCACTCTATAGTCAAAGCTCAAAGCCAAAGTCAAAATCTATTTATTCAATGTTGGCGTAGCACTTTACAAGTTTTAATCGTCAATAAAGAAAATAAGTATAATATATAGGTAATATAATCTATATATATAAAATTCAAAGTTCTGACTGACTGACTGACTGACCGACTGACTTATATATCAACGCACAGCCTAAACAGCTGGTCCTAGAGACATGAAATTTGAAGGGTTTGTTCTTTGTGAAGAGTAGGTATCCACTAAGAAAGGATTTTTCGAAATTCCACCCCCAAAGGGGTGAAATAGGGGTTGAAAGTTTGTATGAAAGTCCGTCGTTTTTCAAGTTATAGCCATGAAACTTGGTATATGAGCTGCGGGTTAAAAATGAAGAAAGACGTGTTTCACAGTTTTTGATAATTCGACCCCCAAAGGGGTGAAATAGGGGATGAAAGTTGGTATAAAAGGCCTTCTTTTCTCAAGATATTTTTCAAGTTATATCAACGAAACTTAGTATTATGACTTTTGGTAAAAAATAAAGAAATACGTGTGTCACAGTTTTTCAAAATTCCATTCTCAATGGGGTTAAATACGGGTTGAAAGTTTGTATGAAAGTCCGTCGTTTTTCAAGCTTCTATAGCCATAAAACTTGGTATTTGGGCTTCCGCTAATGATGAAATACGGATTTTAAAGTTTTTGAAATTTCTATCCACAAGGACGTCAAATAGAGAGTTTGTCCTTCAATCACGCCGCAACAGAGCACCGGATCGACGTGTTTTTTTGCATGGGTATAGTTGGGTACTTGGAGAGTGACACAGGCTTCTTTTTAACCCGAAAAATTAAGGCGTGCCTGTGGGAATTTAAAAACTTAAGCCACGCGAACGAAGTCGCGGGCGTCCTCTAGTAAACTATAAGTATATATAGGTAATATAATAAACTAGCAGATGCCCGCGATTTCGTCCGCGTGAAATAAGTTTTTAAATTCCCACGGGAACTCCCTAATTTTTCGGGTTAATATATAGCCTATGACACTCACAAATAATGTGTAATTGGTACCAGAATTTTCAAAATCGGTTCTGTAGATCCAGAGATTACCCCCTACAACCTCACATACTTTACCTCTTTATAATATTAGTATATAGATAAATAATAATAAAAATTAAGCTTTAGCTACTATAGAGTTCCAAACGCGCCCTGGTCAGAGAAGAGCCCACATCAAACTCAAACGGATCCAATACCACAGGCTCTCGTGACTTGTCCTCGTGATTGTGATTTGAGTGTGCCATCCTTTATTCAGTTTCTATAATTTCTGCGGATAACATACTTAAAGCTAATGTGATAGCATAGCATAGGTAATAGTACAATGTGATAGTAAGAGCTCGCTTTTGACCTGTTATAGGATTGTTGTTAGTCATTCGCCTATAAGGCTCCTGGGACTAATCTTCTAAGTGCGCAGCCTTCAGAAGAGGGCAAAGCTCCCCCCAAGGCGGGTGGGTGTTCATTAAAAATTCATTCTTATTTCGGAGCGCTGTAATCAGCCGCAAAGGGGGAGACGCACGTTTCGGCTTCTCTCATTATTTAGTATCGTATCCATTAGTATTGTTAATGTATAATGTCTGAATGAAAATAATGTGTTATGTATAGGTAAGTGGGTAGGTAGGCATGTCTGAATGTTCACAACTCTACCCACACACTAATTAATTATTTTAGAAATTAATGTCATATTTAAATGCTACGGCGCGGTCTACGCGTCATTCATCTTGGTGCTACGACTTTATTTTTTCGTAGGTGCTACGAAATTTACGCTAATTTTGGTTGTACAGTAATCTCGTTAACTAAATTTGCCAGATTAAATTAGGTATACCTTCTAAAGAAAGTCTATAGGTTTTTTAAAGTGTGTATTGTGACAAGGATAGTTTTACTTTTAGACCTGTGTCACATAGTTAAAATTAGATAATATGTAATTAATCGCCTTTAGTTGTTCGTTGTACATAAACGCAAACTAAAAATTCAGGCGGTAAGCGAGTATTGTTCAGAGGTACTCATTGCACCTTGGGCAAAATACACTGATAAAGATGAGGGCTCCACTCAGTAGTACTTAGTTTTACAAAAAATCTCACATTAAAACACTAAGAACTGTTAAATCTAACTAAATCATTAAAGCATTAAGAAATAGGACTAACTTTAATTTTAGATTTAAAACCGAAGCTACTACGTTTTTTTAGGATAAATCCTTATCAGTTTGACTGCATTTTGTTTTGGTCACCTGACTTCGATAATGACACAAAATTAATGCGCTTTAAATACGTTTTTCATAATTGGATAATTACGGTAATGTAGTGCACGGATGTGTGGGTTCGACACATTTCTATGGGGAGGCCTCCCTTCCCATCCCGTCCCACGAATGAACCTACCATTTGTTCACGATTATGTTCTAATTTCTTGTCCGAACTAAACTCGACGACATATTTTTTTTTTGTTACTAGCTCTAGAATTTCTGGAAATGCTGCCTTAGTGTGAGATCTACGTTACAGGAAACCTTAATACTTTCTAATTTCCTATGCCCAGTGTTAGAGCTGTATTAACGTGTTAGTCAGTCAGTTTCTTTTCTTAAAATAATAGATTCAATGAAAGTGTTTGGGAAGTCTGAGAATAAAAGTCATCACGGATGCTGTTCTCATAAAACATCATTAAATAAGAGTTGCACATTCGAAGCCGCTCATGTCGATGTTTAACTTTATCATTCTAATTAAAGTACATATTAAATGACCTCACAAACTTTAGTGTAACAATTTTCACGTCACCCTCAGGCTTACAGCTCTAACTTAGTTTTTGTCGATGGAGTAGAAAAAAATTGTTTCCGAAAATTGGGAAATCTCGATTAATGCGGAGATTTCAAATCGAGTTCTGTTTTTAAGAACCATGGTAGAGGCGCAGGGGAGCCGTCGGCGTCAGGGCCGTCGGGTTGCCCCCGCGTGCCATCCCGTCCCACCCCTCCTAATCTTTTTTAGTCCTCCCATCGAGCCCGTGACGTCACTGCTCACAGGTTTTTGCAATGAAAAAATGATTAAGCTTTTTTGTAGCGAAAGGTTAAAGCTATACATTTGCGAAATAAATTAGCAATAATTGCTACGATATTGGACTGATGTTATTCCTAAAAATGACATCTTTTTCTGTGTAAGGGGAATAATACGGAGTGGGCTGACACCAGTGGCGTGCACAAGTTTTGAAGCTAGGGTAGGCATTAGGTAGTCAGAATACCGATTTATTAGCTGTTTTGATGAAAAATGAGCCCATTTGGGTAAGCATTACTTTTACGCCTGTATGAACTGCACGACACTGGTTGACACTAAAGAAGCTAGATGTACCTATTCAAACTATTGGGCAGGAGCATAGCTTAATGATTTATAATTTATGGCTACTTTCATGGAAATCCTTAATTTTCCGGGGTGTCACCTATATCTGTACCAAATTTCAGCAAAATTGGTTGAAAAGTTAGGCCCTGAGTGCGTGACAGACAGACAGAAATACTTTTTTAAGAATTATGATTACGGTACTGACAAACAGGTTGGTTTGCACGTGACGAGGTTGCAAAGCACACTGGTCTGGTATCTGGGTGCACGCATCACATCAGCTGATCGGGCGTTTTCCTTTTCATCTCGCACTTCGCGTAATTAATTATTGAACGCCACGGGCGGTGCGGCCGATCGACTTTCATACTTAACTACACCACTATAGGCTGAGAGATCGACGTTAGTTTTCCGAGCTTGTATCGCTACATTATGACATAGTAAAAATGTCTGTTTTTTAAAGAAATTAATTTTAACAATTATAGTTTTGTATAGTGACGGGACAAAGCCCGAATCTTAAGTACATACATCTTAGGGACATAGTACCACACACCGTACAAGAGGCTTTACGAGATTCAAATTAAAATTTTCATATTCAAATGTTTTTTATTCAAATAAACTTTTACAAGTGCTTTTGAATCGAGTGAATCTACCACTGGTTCGGAATGCAATTCATACCGAGAAGAACCAGCTAGAAACTCGGTAGATATAATCTGTGATATACTCGAGAGACGAGAGATATAATTTGTGATATAAATGTGGAATTGATACAAGTACCGTAATTTATCCTTCAGTAGGTAATTAATTAATTACTTATATCAATAAGTTGCACTGAACGATAATTTCCGATGGATGCAGAACAATTTAAAAATTAACAATAATTTACCTGCTGGTACTAAATTGGTATAATATAATATTAGGGGCGCAGGTTAGTCACTCAATCACCGTCTAAATTCGATTCACAAATTAACATTTGTAACGATCGATTTACCAACTAATTACATTACAACATTACCTACAAATTAATACTCAAAAAGCGTCCAAAATCGCTTATACAAACACAGCTATAGATAATATTCTACTGAGACACCAAACGGTTCACAAAAACCAACCATATAGCTTTATATTTAGGGTTCAATTTCGTAATAACAATTCGACACATACGACATTTTATCGCCTATAGTGTACTCATGCGCGACTGAGGCGAAAATTGTTCACAATATCTATTTGTGCACAATTTGACCGTGCCGTTTTTTGCGTATCGATGGTGCGTCTAAGGTATTGGTAAGTCAATGTTTGTAACACCTATCTTTTGAATATGTCAATTTATTTCTTAGATAAGGCATGAAAATGGTTTATTAAATTGTTCGTAACCGTACAAATTATTTTTTACCAAAATATCCTTGTATTTTTTGGCCGAGAATCCAGTGGCGGTCTCTTATCCTACAACCATCAAGTGCACCAAAGCCATTAACCTTGATTCTGATTACTGAATGAATCTACGTCCCATCTTTAGTTTAATCTACACCCGCCCGTGGACAGACGTCGCTGGCTCGTTTCGCTGTTTATTTTGTCTCATTTTTTTGCAACGCGGTTCAAAGAAAATGTTTTTTTTTCTCTCGCTGCATTCAGTCTATCTGGTTATGTCACAGACAATGCCGGGTTTCTTAACCATTGACAATAGCAAATGACTGACGTTTGACACGGTTTTAACGTGATAAGCCTTTCGACTGATATACTGCTGGTGATGTAGTCGACGGCAATCCATGGGTCAAAGGGTGGTCTTACCCCTCTATAATTTTGTATTAGATATTATCCTGTTTTTTATTTTAAGAGGTAGCGAATACATAATATAGCGAATATACTTTGCACTTTATTATAGCGCTTTACTTTATGTTACTTTACTCACTTTTTTTCATAACAATATGATCCTGTGTTAAGCCAAATTACTTGTTTGTTTGGTTTCATAAAAACAATACTGCATCGGCACTTACCACGGAGTCAAATAAAAAAAAAGGTAACCAATCGCAAAACATGTCATCGATAACAAAAATAAGCCCGCTGTCAAAACAAGTTCCAAAGGGATTAACAGGTGTATTATTCATATCGTCAGCAAGAGATTTATTGTGATACTGAAAGGACGTAAGGAGCCACAGCCCGCATTCAATAACGAGCCCGTATAGAAGCCAATCAGCAGAAGACGGGGAACGCCTATAATCCTCGCTAACAACTGACATTTGCTTTAATATCCGTTTTATTGTTGCACTAGTTTAGTAATCCGTTCATTTACGCACTAGTTTAGTAAACGATCGGTCGTGTCAACATTTTTTTTACTGTTTGCGTTTAGTTTTTTCTGAATACGCACAATAGAACAATAGCTAGGTATACCTTATTGTGCTATATAGGGTAATGATGATAAACTGTATAACGCAGTGCTGTAAAAAACTTCTTAGAAGCCTTTGACGTGTTTTGTCTTTTTAAATACAGGAGTAATTATAGGTAGTTATGCGCTTGGACTGGCATATCATCACCATGAAGTTTTTCTATGGTCATGATTCAATTATTGCTTCTTTTTTAAACGTTGATGTGTTTTCCTGTTCAGTAGATCAGTAATCATTAATCGTTTCTGTTCTCTACATAATATGCGTATATATTTTAAAGGATAACTGAACTGTTTTAACTGATCAATTAATTTATTAGTTTTAATCAATATATTGAGCATATTATACTTACATAGTAATAGTATCTTCCACTGCTTTTACATAGTAGTTTGTAGTGCTACTCAATAAGTAAGCTGAGCGAAGCCGGGGCGAGTCAGAAAGTTAGAAAATCTACGTAGGTAGGTATTTACTCGGACAAATATTTTTACTATATTTTACTATGTGTATGAAGCGGAGTCAAGCCAAGCTTGCACAAAGTATTTTTCTGTTGGGCAAGCGAACGTGTCGAGAGAGGCCGCGTATCGAGCCGGTTGAGCGTATATTTCTCATGCGCGGTGTTGCAACGCGCGGTTGTGGCAAGACGCAAGAGTAAAGCCTGAACCACACAGGACGAGGCGCGGGGCGGCAAGATGGCAGTTTGTTGTAACCAATTACAAAACTACCTGTAATGTTGCTTCAACTAAAGGCACTAAAAGAATGTATTGTTACGCATAGTAGTCGCTCTCATGCAAGGCTACCATCGTACTTAGTTCAGCTACAGGGTGCTTTTCGATGAGTAAAATTCACTGTCGAAGTAAGAATATCATAAATTCTGCCTATTATGCGACAGTTATTTCAACTTGTGTGCTGTATCACATTGAACCGTGCGACTACGATAGTTCGTTGTAATACATGTTACATTACAAGCCTTCTGCCGTGCAGTGTCTGTCGCGCGTTGTTTGTTTCAAGCTTAACGGAGAGCGGCGCCCGCGCAGCTGTCACGTCGCCGCCGCATTTCAACTAGTGATGGACTTTATACTGGAATTTCAACTCGTTCAAATCGATTAAAACACAAGTCGAACTCACTGCGAATTACGGAGATCCCATTGGGCCAATCTAACAGGTAAAACTAAATGAAATGCTAAAGCCCATGAAATTGAATAATAGATAGAAAGGTGGAAAATCAACACGAACTCTTTGGATAGATCCCAACTGACGATTCCTTATGACATTCTTCGTCATGTGTTGACTCGGAATTTATCTACTTACTACGGTACCTACAGACCAAACCTCTGGGACCTTGAGATTTGCACAAAGGTTTTCCTTATACCTAACATAGACCCTATGAAGTGAGGGGCGGGACAGCTCTATGTATCGAGCAAACCAGTCGGTAACTGAGAATCGTCGTGCAAGTCGAATCCGGCGCTACCTCTAGCCCACCACTAGGGAGTGCCAGCGAACAGCACGCATGTGTTGCGCGTGTGTGGGTGACGTCAACGCGCCACTTTCACCACACTTTCGTCGCTGGCGCGCTAAAAAACGGAGCGCGATTAGAAGCTGCCTGCTATTAGTACCTACATGCGATGCGACTTGCGTTCTGTCGCGCGAAACGATACGGAATTGTTTTCTAAATAAAGCGCTGTACGCTGTTATGTGTAGCATGCTAGAGTTTAGCGATAGTCCTCGCTATTGATGCGACACAGAGAGAGAAAAAGAACCAGCAAAGACATGAAACCGTAAGCAGAGAAACGTGATTTCTAATTCGAGTCTCGCTCTAGAAAGTCCTTCGCAAAATGGGTAGTTGCTATAGGCACTTAAAGTGGTAAACCTAAAAAAACAAGAAATGGGAAAACCAGCCCAACAGAAGAAGGAATAGGTATGAAACGATTTCTATATACGTCCCGACTCCGAGTAGGTACATTCTGGTACCACTTTGCACATAATTTTCTACTGTTGAAGTTTGTTGGCCACGTGTTGCCGTGTCGAGAGTTGCATAAGGCTTCACGACTACAGATACCAGTCTGACGTCCTTTCATTTTTGACCTAAGCTAGCCAACCACGGTCTGCCGTCTTTCTATCTAGCTCAATCATCTGCTTTGTCTAGGTGTTTTCTACATTTTCACTATCAGAAATATAGGTATCCTATTAATTAATCGTTGTATAAAGAGTACAGCTTCTGTTCGGAGTTTTAGGTGTATACTTACCTAGTAAAATAGCAGTTAAAAATGTTACACTTAATACTTTATCACGAGCCGAATAGAACATCGTAACGTGGTAAGAATGCCGACTCTACGAGACGGTGCTAACTCGGTCTACAAATACTTACGCCCCGTCAATTACAGGTTTCAGTCGGCACCTGTCTGCACTCCATATACTAAATACCTTCGTCTAATTTTAAATCGCCTACGATCGCAAGGATTCGCGCATCGTTCGCAACGGAACAAGTAAAATCCATTTGTTGCTAGCACGCCTGTCTAATTAGGCTCTGTCATAGACTCTTCGAAGGCTCTATTACTGGCTCCAAACTAAGGACTATTTCAAATTTGGTAGCGCACAGTGGAGAGTGGATTTTATGCGGGGGTAGTAAGGTCGATATTGAGGGTGGAGTTTTACTTCGCTCAGTGTGACAATTACGGCGATGCGGCCCGCCCTCGCGCCGCAATCGATAGGCCTAGCGCGGGGCGAGGGCGGGCGGGGTGCGGGGGCTGGATTGAGGGGGGGAGGAATGGTCATTACTTATGCAAAGCAGCGGCAGAGGCACTCGCGGCCACACGTCCGCGGCCTCCGTTTCATATTATCATTGATCTGGGCTGATGATGCGGATCATCAATAATTGACCTGGCGTTATTGATCAACTACCTCGCACTAACAGTTAACAAATATCATCAGTTCATACCTGAGCTTTTCAGGATTTTCTAAAGCTATAATTGGCATGGATAGAAAACTGAACAACACTGTTGCTAGCGGAAAAATATAAGTACCTACCTGTTTTATACCTCCCCAGGTCCCATGCCTGGTAGGTATATAGCGAGGTATAAAACATAGTCACGGGATTCTGATTGTATTTTGAGATGTACCTACTGCATTCATAAGACAAACTCAAAAGAGTAAATCAGCAAAAAAAATTGAATTCAACAGACTTGACAATCGAAATGGTTGACTCTATTTTAATAGGAATAAGAAAATCTTCACTACTACATACCTAAAATGCTTTACAGCATCAAATAAGCACCTTAATCAAAATAAATTCTGCAGATTACCCGAATTTAATTTTCCAAAATTATCACTCTGAAATCGAATCCAGGGCATTTTCCTTGCGACGTGAGAACACGAACCGAAGGACCGTCCAACGTATTTCTATCTATTCCGTTTGAATGTAGCAGGGGACGTTACAAAAGGGACTTCGCAGGGCCCCCTAATCTGCGAGTTGGCAATGGGTTAAGGGAGCTCATTCCGAAATTCGGGGCTTGGTCTTTGTGCGCTCCCTAGGGCGCGCGGGCCCCTTTTTGCGGGGACCTTTATAAACTTTATTGCTTATTTCGACTAACGGTCTAACGACGTATAAAACTTTGCATCTTAAACTTTACCTCAACCTTTTCCTAATTAAACAATGATTGTTATCCTGATTCTGATCTGAATTTATTTATTTATTTATCCTGATTCTTAATCTAGTTTCGGCTTTTTCATCTTATTTTAACGGAGACTAATTAGACAACGCGAGAGATATTGCTGTGTGCAAGTGGTTGCACTCTAAATTCCCTTCCTCCGATAGCCTGGACATCTAACGATTGGAGAGAGAACCCGATAACTTATGAATATAAAGTTGGGACCACATGTCTGGAGCTAAATAAGCGATAAGTTAACCCAAAAACCAAATATAAAAGCGAAAAAGAATACGAAATATAATATACCAGTTTTCTTAAATTTTTCTCTAGAATCAAGCCTGCAGAATCCTTTGCTAAAAACGTATAGGACAATAATTAATGACACCTGAAGTTCCGCCATTTGTTCAAAATTCTAAACAAACTATTTTTACGTGGTCGACCGTAAAAAGTCAAGAAAAAATGAAAAGACTAGCTAGCTTTACAGAAGAAAAAAGTGTTCGAGAAAATTCCTGAAAAGAAAATAGTTTGCAAGTTCAGCTTATAATCAAATTCTCGCACGAAAGACACTTCGCTAGCTTAAAGCTTGGGGCGACGTCATTCTGAGCTCGTGAAAAACTGTCTCGCAAAGACCAAGGAGTAAGGGCCGATATAAGTTTGCGCGGGAAAATTCATTCCCGCGCTTTGTAACGAGTTTTCTCGGGGGGAGGTGGGTATATAAGGACGTTGCCGCCCTCTGGCACTCACTACCTAATGTAATTGGGAGCGGAGAGGAGCTCAGTCCTGTAGGCTTTGGCTCGTGGGCGCACGTTTGAGAGATTACGAATTCATTGTCATTACACTTTCATGTCGTACGAGTCTACTGCGGTCTGCGATATATTGTCTCTGCGATTGACTTATTGCGCTGTAACGTTAAATATTTATTTCTGAATATTATGTAGTACACAAGAAAGCCTGGCCTTGATGTTCAGTTTTCAGGACCTTTAGAGTAGCGGGATCAAGTCCACGAAGAAAACATCAATTTTGTAATATTTTTTTTTATCCACTACAAGTTAGTCCTTGACTGCGATTTCAATTGATGGTAAGTGATGATGCAGTCTAAGATGGTAGCGGGCTAACATGTTAGGGGTACGGCAATTATATTAAACTCATACCCCTAGTCGGTTTCTATACACGGCATCGTACCGGAACGCAAAATCGCTTGGCGGCACGTCTTTGCCGGTAGGGTGGTAACTAGCCACGGCCGAAGCCTCCCACCAAGCCAGACCAGGGAAAATTCAGAAATTATAAATTCCCAAATTGACCCTGCCGGGAATCGAACCCGGAACCTCCCACGTTAAGGCAACAGCGCTCAAAACTGCGCCAGGGAGGTCGTCAAATACCTATAACTATCTCTAAGTTTTCTTATTTAGATTCTTAAGGCGCCAGCGGAGGGTGAATTTCTCATACAAACGTAATACCAAAATAATTAGTAATTCGAGCATATTTCCTCCATATTATGCGATTATTAAGATTGAACTTGTATTTATCTAGGTCCCTGGATAATTATTTTTCCAAAATACTTTCCCAAAATTAAATGTAAGCACATTGCGATTTGCAGATTTTTGCGACATAAACGACATGTTTTCTCCGTATTTGTTTCATATTAAAACCAACGATATCTCACGTACTAATTGATCAGGAACATAGCCTATATTGTCAAGTTACAGAATAACAACACGAAGTTAAAAACACAACAATTTTTCATTCATCATTTTTGGTATTCATGGAACAAGTCTAAATGTATAACAAATTCTGTACGCTCATATTGCTATCGCGCTTGCACGCGATCATGTGTCTTCAGCCAAAATAGGGATAGCAATATACCGGCAAATTTATATTTGCGGTTCGAGTAGAAGTTGCGAGCGGTGGTCGCCGGTCCCTTAATTTCTAAACTATTCCAGTAGACTTTATCAGCTGGTTTATTTTGGTTTAAGCACACCGTACGCATACGCAACTTTTAAATCGCTCGTATGATAATCGATTTTCTTTAATGAAAAATAGAAAGAAGAAAGAAACAATTATGAAAAATACTATCTTATATGATCTGTAAATATGAATACCTACCTACAAAACAAGAGTAAGGAGGCAATCCACCTCATTAATTTCTTCGATCAGATACATGATTGTTATCAAGCGTACCTAATTCTATCTAGCAGGAAAAAATAAAATATTTAGGACAGACAAACAAATAAATAAAAGATATTTCCACAGTTCGGCATTCAATTTAAAGAAATCATTATTAGACAACGATTGTGCCTTCAAGTTTTGCGTAAGAGCAAAAATATAAAACACAAAGCAAAGCGCTAGAACACGGAATGTTGCAAGCGATATCGTTCTTATCACCGCTTATCACCTTCAAGGTGACGGTCCGATGTAACTCCGACGATTGCCGTATCACCCGCAATTATACATAAACGTACGCCTATTACACAAGTACCTATTTAAAATATGTTCATCCTAATGTAATATAAAAGTTACAGTTTTCAGTCACAAAAAAAAAGATTTTACTACAACTGTATCCAATTTGTTTTATAAATCTTTGCCTAGCTGAACATAGGTAATGGCACATCAAAACAATAGCTATATATCGTTACGTTAGTTTCACACAAGAACTTTGTGACTTTAGGCTGCAATAATTTTTAATATAAGTTATATTAAAGGCGTATGAAAGTTGGTCGGGCGGAGAGATATTACCTACATTGTGTCACAATAATTACTTAGCTTAATTAGAGCGTATTGAAATTTGAATATTCGTAGATACGAGCTTCATGTCATTAGGACCTATGATGACATCCATATAATATCCATATTTATTAATCTAGCGATAATTCAACAAGTTGTACCTAATCGCGATTCAAGAAACACTATAAAAACCAACAGAAACAAATTATTGAAAATATAGACATTGCTGCAGATTGTTGAAAGTTGAAACTCGAAAAAGATCGGCGGTAAGTTTTCGCGAAAGGCGGGAAACGCGGCAAATTATGTATAGGTAATATCGAAGGCCACGTGCTCGGTTGACGTTAACAAAGTTTCCCGATGCGGAGAAAACTTTGTGACATGTGAGTGGTAGACACTTACAATATGTGCCCCTCCTAGCCGCCCGCCCGCCGCCGCCCGCCGCCGCCCTCGCCGCATCCGCCGCCGTGACTCAGCGGCGCCCTCGCACGACGTCGCACCGTCTGCCCCCATGGAAAATTTATACCCACCCTTTTCCCAAGAATATTACTACTCCACCCGTCTAAACTCGACTCTATCGCTCCGTAATACGATCCGTTTTCCCCCGACGGTCGGTCCAAAGACAAAGGAGCGCTAGCAATTTTGCCGAAAACAAACCCTAACTCCAGAGGGATATAGTTTGTAATTTATGCGACGAGGTGACTCACGTGCTGCGAATCGCCACGTTGACATCGCAGAGTTCGGACGCCAGTTGGGTTGAGAAATAAAACTCTTTTTCCAAAACCAAACCGCGTTACTTATCTAGCTGTAGGTACATACGAGTAGGTAGTTAGGCTACGATATTAAAGACTACAGAAACACAGCCTTACTATGGTCGCTTTTGTTTCCTTTATTTGAAAGGAAAAAACAGAAATCAGTAAAGGGTCCCCCACTCAATTCATTAGCGTTCCGCTTCCATAGAGCATCGTCAGCGTCAGCAACGTTGGCCGACTTTGAATTTTCTCGTTTATTCGTCGCTGGCACGATGTTTCGCGTCTCGAGAGCGTGTGCTCTCTCATCTCCTTAATTCGTCCTTCGCCGCAGCCCCCTGCCCCATCCAGCGCTGGGGGAGGGTGCTCACTCTCTCGTTAAGCGGAGTCGCCCCCCTTATTTATGCCTGGCGCGCGGTGGTGGGCGGCGGGCGGCCGACCCGGGGGCGCTCTATCGACGTCGGTTCGTATCTATGTACTGGTGAATTAAGAGCGAGTCGGCTTTCATTTTACTTTAAAGCTTCCACGCTCGTGTGCTCGCCTTTCAGACGAACGACTCCGCCCGCGCAAACTTCGACTCTATCCCCCGGCTACACAGTTAGAAACTCCTTCGCCTTTTTATTCGCCTTCAGTGTTTTATAACTTCAGAGTGGGCGAGGCGGTGGCGGGTGGGTTTTTGTGAGTAGAGAAGGACTTTTTTGACGTACGTTTTTTATGTTTTATTCGTTTAGGGTTCGCTAAGATAACGATGTCATGCTGAGGGTGAAAAGTACGCTCAGAGGAGCAGGTTCAGAGCTCTGCTCATGTTTGGGAGCTGAAATAGGTCTGAAAGCATTGTTTTAAAACACAAGTCGCATCTTAATGGTCTATTAACTATTTCATGTTTTGAGTTCTATATCATCCTAAAACTTAACAAGCAAGTACGGAGTACCCTTGTTATTGTAATGTAAGCCTGTAAAATTAATCAAGGAACAATTAGTGTAAGTTGTAGGTAACTACAGAACGTATTAGGAAGTAGGCGAGGGAAAACTATTTTCTAAAGTTTGTTAGCAAGAACGGGTGGAGTGGGCGGCTATGTGTAGGTACGCACAACGTCTTCAGAGAAAGTGAAATTTAGCACAAGTTCGGAGAAATACAACTCTACGCGGTTCCCCCTCCGCCCTTTGAGGAGTCATCTTCGAGGGGAGGCAGTCGGCAATCCCGGCTTATAACAATTAAGTTTATTTGCTCGCGCGTTTTCCACTCTGCCTCAGTACGGCTATAGGTACATGATTTTCCAGCGCGTCTTATAATTTATACACACTACACTTTCATTCACTTTATCAACAGTTTACAGAACTTTACCGCAACTTTTACTGCCTATCTTCTTCTTTGGTTCTTATTGAACCTGTCAAGTTAGAATTGGGCGGAACATCATATAGGTAGGGATCATTTCACAGTTTTCACTTTATGCTTTGAGTTTTGACTGGGTGGGTTACCTACCCAGACGTTAAGAGTCTTTGTATCACATGTGAAAAATCAGAAGTGGCAGTACCCTGTGACGGTTGAACGACCTTTGTTAAGGTGTCGCTTTCGGGCAGGTTATTTAGTGGCAGGGAGCCCGGGGGCGGGCGGCGCAGGGCGGGAGCTCGGCCGGGCACCCGGGTCGCCGGGCAACGCAACTGGGTCACACCGGGCCTTCCACCACCCACCAATTATGTACACGCTCGTTACCGGACACGCGTTTTTCAATCACATCCATATTTAATTGGGCATCACAGCCTGAAAATATGTACCGCCCTGTTTTACCCGGGACACTATTTAAATTGCTATGTCACCGGTCAACGGCCATGTGCACCATTGCAAATAGTGCACAGCTCCGATTGGATGTTTATATAATCGATAAATTAATCCGATAGCACCGAACTCTATGTGGATTATAACGTTGCGGAGTTTCGTAGAAAGTAGAGTTCAGAATGCGCGAAGCGAGAAAGTTTCGGGTAGGAGCGCGCGGGTAAAGTAGTTTTAGACTTTGTGCGTCGTCTTGCGGAACTCCTTACAAGACGGAAACTGTGCCCTAACTTGTTGCATGGATGCACCGCGGGGGGTGCGGGGTGGCCGCGGGGGTGCGCGGTTCGCGGGGCCGTCTTCATAGTGAATGGGCGCGAGATGTCGTGGCCGGCCCACGTATGGAGATGCCGCCATTGATAACCGTGACCTCGCCCTTATCGCGGACGCCTGCCGATGACTCCCGCATAGATTGCCCTTTACAGTTTACACCTATACGAATATGTGTCATGTGTTCTCCATACTGTCTTTAGGGTCTAGAAAATACTTAGGGTTAGGACACACATAAATTGGGGACTAACTTACCACCTCAATAGATATAATACCTTCCCGATGGTTTTCACTAGATATTCAACCAACCAAGTATAGATCGAAAGTTGGGTCTATTGTTCACAAAGTTAGTCTCCAAAGTGGAAAAGAGTTAAAGATCCATAGGGATTTTTAGAGTCAGAAAGAGATACCTATAATGGTTGTTTTAAATTGGAAATATCACCTGTTTCATCATGTAAAGTAAGTTAACAGATCAGATACGGATAATTGTAATAAATCATGTAAGTACAACAGTAGGGAGATTAGTATCGGTAACGATTGATATTTGATAGAGGTCAAGGAAGAGTTAGGTGACAACTGATATGAGAAGTGGGGGCGGCGCATATGAAGTGCAACCTTGACACTGGGGCTGATGTCGCCGGATCGATTGCCGGAACTCACAAAACCATCTCAAATAATAATAGTGTCGGGACGATGAATGAACACATTAGCGAGCGGAGCGGCGCGGGCGGCGGCCGAGTCATTACGCGCCCCCATTAATCACTGCAACAATCGGCCGATATCTCGCTATTTACAAACGCGGGAGCACGTGTTCGACGCTCGTACTACGCGGAGTGTATTGACCCATTTAGATAGCTCGACCTTCGCGCGGCCATTGTGAGCGAAAAACATAAAAATAAGTTTTATTGCGGCGTCGTTATGCGTATCGCTGCGAGTGCGGGCTGCGGGCCCGTCACGCCGCGCCGCCCGACAGCTGATCGCTACGTGACATTTTTATTTTATTCGCTCTCTTCCGGGGATTCTCCGAGGTACGTGCCGTGCCAGTGACGTCATTATCCCGCGCGCCGCTGATTTATCGCCTCCGAAGTTCATCCTGCGGTCGGAAGATTTATGCACCGCGTACGCACTCCGTCTTACAATGTCATTGCTAACCGCTAAGTGCACAGACGCCTTGAACCAGTCCCGTTGCCGTTTGTCGCACGGCGTGCTTCCAATCACGATTATTGCTTTCCGGCTACCTAATTAAATTGCTATAGCGGCGGAGCTTTATCGTTCATTAAGTGAATGCGGTGAAGCTAAAGATAAACGAGTGGTTGGTAGACTTGTAGTTAGCATTCGACTTGCGAACCAACGCGTCCATACTCACTTTGGAGATGAATCGCTTAGCTCTCCAGCAGCACTTCGCAGCTTACGCAGAGCTGGCAGTCTCTCAGCCGGCTAGCTTCGTTACGCTTTATATATTTCCCTACATTAACACACATCAATGTATACATGGAATGTACGCAACTGCACTTAGGTAACCGCAATTACTGCCTACCTATAATAGTTTTGTTTAAAAAGTTTAGCCTACGTTATGCCATGCGTGCTTCAGAATCGCCATAGTAATGCATTCCCCTGAGCAAAAGCTTCCCGCAAACGCTGCATGCGCGCTAATCTGAAGAGTAGAGTCACAGAGTGCACTATCATCGTGCAATAGTTTTAGCTTTGTGATCTTTTTTTTTTTTTAATCTTTATTTATTAAAGAGGGTTTGTTCAATATTGAACACGCCACCCTCATAGGAACAAAATCATTATTTCACTGCCTACGCTTAAAATATGTTTTATACATCTTGTACAGAACTCTGGCCTCCTCTGTTATGGGGTAAGCCAGGATACTGTTACATATAGACAAATCCCGCAAATCAATATTAAACCTAGTCTTGAAATGAAATCTTTCCCACTCGTTTCGGACACATTCGACCAAGACATGGTATACATCCTCAATTACGTCGCATTCAGTACATTTTGTGATCTTACAATGCCTTCCGAACAACATAACTTTTTTATTTTTCCGAGGGGGAAATCTTCCTAGTTAGTAGGATTTGTACCTACTAAAACCCCCTCGGTGGCCACCATCTGCATATTGGGAGGCTTCGAGATCTCTATAAAGAACGCATCGGTGCCTCCCTTGCGCAATGCCCGTTAGGCTCATCCCGAGACATCACTCGCTATGAGATATGGCTGCTTGTGCCACAGCACGAACAACATAACCTACCGTTTACAAAACCAGTAAATATGAACTTTGAATTCCATCAAAGTAAACAACACAAAAAAAATCCATGAAAGTACTGCTACAATTTTTTAAAGGAAGTCTGCTAACAATAATCAATCTACCAACTCTCGGATGTACTGACCACCAACTAAAACGTTCGTTGAATTTACCATACCATTACCAATTACGCAAAAAACCGCAAATTTTCAGCTTTTATTCCCGCGCCTCCTCATATTCTGACTCTCGGCCTAGTGCAATTTTTCCATGAATTCCGGTATAGTCTTAAAATTGATCTACGACTGACGTTCTGGAAGAATTCAGACTGCAGAGTGCAGACCTGTTGCCAGAAGTCAGTACTGAGTATTGCCTTGGCTATACTACCATACGAACCGCTAGGGTGTGGAACACCCTCCCAGCGCACATGTTTCCTTACACTTATAACTTAAGTACCTTCAAGGCAAGAGTGAATAGGCATCTTCTAGGCAAGCGCGTTCCAACCTAGACCTCATCATTGCTTTGCACTAAGCATGATTGTCGTCAAGCGCAAGTCCATCACGCAATAAAAAAACCAAAAAAAAACCAAGGAACGGCGTGTCTTTACTTTAGCTTTACTGACCTATCATAGTATAATATATATGTGACGAACATGGTATTGGAAGTATAAAATATACCTATGCATCGAAAGGGAAAATGGTAGTTTTTGCTCGGTTAGATGACGCACGGTTCCCCGAACGCGGACGGAGCGCCAATATGGGAGGAATGTCGGCGCACCACTCATGGCCTCGCAGGCTGATCGGGTGTTTGCTCTTACATATAATTATAATACGTCTGTATATCCACTACAGCCCATTAACGTCCCACTGCTGGGCACAGGCCTCCACTCTCATAGGAGAGTGGGAATTAGAGCTTAGACCCACCACGCTGCTCCAATGCGGGTTGGCGGGCTTTAACGACTGTTATCATTTTAGTGATAATAACCGGGACTGACGGCTTAACGTGTTCTCCGAGGCACGGGGATGAAACACTACCAACTTCCTGACTCCGGGCTAGTACTGAGAATTTCTAGACAGAAAACCCCCAATACTTAATTATGGCCCGACCCGGGACTCGAACCCGGGACCTCGTCGGTCGCAGTTGAACCGCAGTCAGAACGGCAGTTAACCAACGACGACCGATTAGCGTGGACTTAAGTTTTTGAAAAATCCCGTGACTCTTGGAAATCAATGATTTTCTTGTATATTACTCGTAGCTATTGCAGTTACTTACACTTGATAGGTACTGTCTTACA
Organism: Erebia ligea; assembly: GCA_917051295.2. Classification (NCBI taxonomy): domain Eukaryota; kingdom Metazoa; phylum Arthropoda; class Insecta; order Lepidoptera; family Nymphalidae; genus Erebia; species Erebia ligea. Next base: position 9,490,160 of record OU785236.1, read on the forward strand.
TAGTGGCTTATAATTTCACCTTCTTAGAGTCCTCTATATAAAACACCGTCACAATAACCGCATAGATCCACGACTCGTGCTTACGAGCATAGTAATTCGTAAACAACGCGTTTCGGGATTTCCCTCCCTTTTTATGCGGGCACACATTCCTGAGGGATTCCTTTTGTTTGCCTTTAAACGGTCTTGTTCATTTTTTCACTGTCACCTTGGAGTTATTTGACGCGGGATTGCATAACTGCGATAAACACGTATAACCTAAACAATACAAAATAACTGTCGGCCAAATCGATGTTTTGTTTAATAAAATGGGGTAGAGCTACTTTGATGCGGACTTACCTAAATAGGTAGACAATTAAAACAATAAGCTTGTTTGATTTTTGTATTACTTTAGAATTTAACCTAATTTCAGTTGAAATGTTGTGCTACCTGACCTATGACGGCGATATGTTTAAGACGTTTCTTTCTACTTCAATCACTTCCACAAAAATGCTATCCAAAACTTAAAACAATGATAATAATTTTAATCAATAATAATCTTGCCTTAACTTTATAAAGTTGTATTTAAAAATATTCACCTACAAAACGCAAGCTAACTTAAAACCATAGTCATACAAAACGGGACAGTCGTATAAAAAGCTCCGAGAAGCCGAAGCTGCGCGGGCGCAGACCGAGAACAGGATGTGAGACTGGTCGGCGCACACAGGCCCGTTCGCCGTGTACGTACGCGCCGGTACACGCACACAAGCGCATTCGGCCTCGCTCGCCGCCGCTCACGGAAATGTGCGTGCCAGCGACTGCCTTGGCGTTGGCTCATGCCGAATAAAACTGAATAGGTACAACTAAATACTCGTTAAGAAAACTTTGAGGTTCTCTGTGTTTTTCTTTTTACATCCAATTTGTTTATCCGTTTGGACAAACCTACGTTTGACACTTGAAATAATTAGGGTATGTTCACTGGTTGTCGAACACTTTGTCGAATCGAGAATTTACGGTAATCTAGTAATTATCTTTTTATTAACTTAGCTATTTTTAATAATATTCTTAAAAAGATAAGTAAACTTATAAGTTTACTTATCTTTTAACCTAATTATTGAACTTATATTTAAGTACATATATGTACTTAAATATAAGTTCAATAATTAGGTTTCAAAATACAAAAGTTGGATTGAGGATTCAACGCAAATATTGTAATTAGTAATTACTTCCGAGTTCCGTTACATCGGGTTTTTTACTTGGATCTATTTGTACTAAGGTTTAAGTATCAATTTATCACACTGTGATGTATAAAGATAATGTCATTTGATTTGATAATAGGTAGTAGGTACCTACCTAATGGTTTTGATAACACTAATTTGGCATGTGAAAATACCGCGAAAATAATTTACATAATCAATTTTATTAATAGCCTATAAATTTAAAAACACACTAGTTTTGGGAGAAAAAGAGATTATAAAATTGAATGTAATTAATTGTAAAACGAATTAATCAAAACAATCATAATCCGATCTACATCAATAGCAATCCATACAATCATCAAAACAATTGTTATGGCTTCCGAGAGTCGAAACAATCAATAAATCTTCCCGCGCGTAAAGAATTTATAACGGTGCACCACTCGGCTAGTCTAATCTATAATCTTAAACCACCTGTAAACGAGACGAGCCGATATTCTGATAAAGTGTTGCCAGATTAATTAGCAAAGGATGGAAATTTTGACGATCTAAAATCTGTATTCAGGAAAAATATAAGAATGCTCTTCAACCTCGTCCTTTTTATTCATTTTGTTGTTTTTTACTCAAAAATGTTATATATGTATAAATCTGTGGAATATACCTAATTATGTGAAATTTGTGATTCTGGATGTTTTACTTATACCCAAAACCTATGTGTATGTACATTTAAAAATAGATTTTGTAAAGAAATTATTAAACACTGTACCATTATTAGTAGGTACCATTCTGGCAACACTGGTTCCACCAATGAATGAGCTCCATGATAACGTGTTCTATTGTACTAAAAAGGAATGCTAATCACAAATCGGTTGTTCAATAGAATAATTCGATATCGCAGATTAACACCTCTTCACGCTATTGAAGTTCATGAATGGATCGCCCAAAAAAAATACTATCTGGATCATTTGTAGTAAGTTTTTACGTATCTTTATTATCGTCGTTTATCTTCAAATTATTAAACAGAAGTTATAAATCCGTGTTGTTTGTCGTTCCTCCGCCCACGTCGTTATGCGAACTTTATAAATATGTATTTAAAAATCAAACTACCTACATAACTACCAAAAGGTAAGAGAAAAAAGATAAGAAAGATAATTTTCAGTATTAACTGGCGCGAAAATATTTATTAACAAGAGTTTGCTGTTAGTATGTGACTTATCAAAAATAATTCATAATTGTACAGGGCTGACAAACTCTAAGGTGTCATTGGCTTGTCTTCCTCAAAATAAAAGATATTTTTTACCATAATACACGGTTATTTAAATGCTAAACACGAGCTATTTGCGTTTTCTCTTATAGCCTAGCTTCATAATGCAGAACTGTACACCCCACGCTATCAACCCCATTTTATAGTTGACTATAATATAACGCTCGTCGAAGCGTAGGTAGCTGGCTGTAGCGTTAGATAGAAGCGGACGGCCGCTACGCGATGTTATTATGTGCTGTGGCTGTGTGAACGCCGAACGTGCACGTGCACGAGACTCACACAGGCACGAAGCCCCCGTCCCCCGCCGCCCGTGCCCCTCGCCCGCGACCCGTTCTACCCCGCGCACCCCGCCTCTCCGCTCCGACCCGACCCGCACTCGTTTGACAACGACATGGCTTAGCGCTCTGTGAGGCAATGCGGTGCCGCCATCTATTCGCTCTTTACAATGCCATAGAAAGTTCGTTCGACTCGCCCCGCCGCGCCGATCGAACTTTTCCTACCTTCACGGGCCGACTGACCGATTATAATTTATAATGCACCGCTACCATAAAACAACCCGTCCATTCGTAGTTTGAAATATAATTTTTGCTAATTATGTAGTAATTTTTCCATGGAATTTTGCTTAAATATTAATTTGAACTCTTCTAGACAACGAGGCCATAAAATGGTTCGCGATTATCCGTAGCTGCTAGCTAGCGATAAAATAAATGTCAGACATTTCCAAGTTTCAAGCGGACAGAACGAGCGACGCAGCGCGCATCAGAAAAAGAACTTTACGACAAGATTAGAAAGAGCGGGCGGTGTGGCAACCTCGCACGGCCACGTTCCAAGGCGCGATGCGGCAACGCCGCGAGCCAACGTCATATACTAAATTTATTTTCATGAGCGCCAGCGCTGGCGACGACAACGCTACATTACATACATTCGGGACCACATGATACTATAATGATATCACGCGGCACCGTCTATTTTTGAATCTCACAAAACTGCACTGCACGGTTTTTAACGTCACATAGCCGAGTGAAGCAAAGGGGTCGGCGAGTTGCGTTCGCGAGCGAACAATGGAACGGCCCGTTTTCCGTGGAGCGATAAAAGGGTGACGCAAAATGATTATTTGCAGCGTTGCGATGAGTGGCCGCTGAGTCAACCGTGCCAGTTGCCACTGCCGCGCTGCGACGCTTACTTAGCACAGCGCCTCGATTCTCATTGCGTTACCTACTCTACCACATTCAATGCAACGTCTCTAAATAACTCTGCTCAGCTGGATAGCTCAGGTACCTACAATATTATGTAGAGCTATTTACTACGGTATTTATTATTTTTATAACATTTTGAGTACCTACTACTAGTAGATAATCTGAATACCTATGTAAATCATAATTTATTAATATTCTGTATTACATAACAATTATAAGAATGCAGTTATGACTCTATGAATAAATAAATATCTGATTATGTACACAAATATACCATTATTTTAAAAGTACCTAATGTTCTTTAGAGTCGCGTAACCTGTGAATTCTGTTTTCAAAAAAAAATTACTTAGTGAATACCTAAATAAAATACATACATATATTCATTTTAGATTTTTATAAGTAAAAATAGTAGAGCAAGGTAAGGAATTAAAAAAATTACAACTTACCATATTATACTTGTCTAATAAGACTACTTCATAAAAAACATAAACAAAAGACTCAATAACCAGTAAGTGCGGTCGGAAATTAGGCCGTTTACCCGACAAATATTCTGAAATTTTCTACGTAAATTTTTTAAAGAAAGAACGAAAGATAGTTCAGCTAAATTCGATAGTTGTTTATTTATAAAAAGCCTGTAAAGTGCGTAAGGCGTGTGCCACCTAATTGTGGTGGCAGGTGCACGGGCATCTGCCCCGGGTAGACTTGGTCTCCATTTGTTTTTTAAAACCTCCCTTTTTTACTTCCATCGAAGGCTCTGCGTAGCGAAATTTCATTGGTCCGACTGAACTGATCGCGCGATGTATTGCGTCCAATAGAAATGTCTGAAGTCTGGCCCCTGTCACCCTGTCAACAGTCTATTGCGTTGAGTCTATAGATATACACACATGGCAGCTGCTACGATATAGGCAGAGCAGCTAGTTTTTCCAGTTTAAAGTTATAAGAAATTAAATTTCCACTAAACTGCTATTCTTTTAATTCAAGTCTTTGTTTCGTTCATAGTCGAATTTATACTCGTAATTCGTAAAAAAAAATTATATCTTACTAGTGGGCCAGACAGACGTTTTCATGACCTGAACCTAGAACCCGATTGCAGCTCCACCTACCGGGTCCAATTGTGAATATAAACTATCCCGAGACCCACTCGAACACACAAAAAATTCCACCAGAATCTGTCCAGCCGTTCTGAAGTGATGCGGAGCATACATTTCGGCAATTGATTTTTATTTATATGGTTAGATAGATTGGGTCTTTAGGAGCTTTTCTTGATGAGACTCTTAAGTGTATCGTACCTACCTACATTTAGTTTTTATCCTCACAAAAATTTCATCATGGCTTTTTCTAAACTGTCTAAAATTAGAAACCAGAAGAATAGTTTCTATCACATCCTTTGAGTCAGATCTGGAACAACGTACAGATTATAAAAACTATTCCTGGTGTTGTAGGTACGCCGAGTAGTACTGGGACATCTTTGTTGATTTTCTAATTTGGCTGTAGATCTTTTGTGTAGCGAACAATTTGTAGAGGAAGAATGCGGACGCCAGTTGTCCGGGTAAATCCCACAGTTGTATCGCCGAACACGAACTCTCTACCTGGGCCGATCTGCAGGGGTTGCTCCCCGGGTGCATATTGTGCCCAAAAAAAAGGGAAGGGTCCCTTCACAAAGCAGGCCCAGGTATCTGTAGCGCAGCCTTATCATTGCTTTCGAGGGATCCGCACCGTTGTTTTTAGAAGGGGCCCGTAGGTACTTTTAGCAGAAAATAGATTATTTTAGACCTACCTTACCTACCTACTTTTTTTGTAGGTATTTATTTTGAAGACTACGATTTTTTACACATCCACGTTTTTTTAAAAGAATAGGTACAAATACCTAACTTGTGTCCACTTTTCCAAATTGTGTTTGTTTTTGAATGAAGACTCATTATTATTCCACTATCGTGTTTCAATGCACTAGTTATAAAGTAGTGTGATTGTTTTTTGCAGGGCTCGGGCGGCGGGTGCGGCGCCAAGCGGCGCGCCGGCTCCCCGTGCGAGGGCGGAGGCAAGGTCGCGCGCTGGGAGGACTCGATCGCGCGGCTCGAGGCGGTGGCCGCCGGCGCGGGCGGCGAGGAGTGCTGGCGCGCGGACGAGGAGCGGCGCGCGTGTCGCCGGCGCTGGTGCGGCGGCTGGTGCGGCGCGCACGACACCATCCGCGCCGAGAACGGCAAGTCCTACCTGGAGCTGGGCGGCGCCGCGGCGCGCGCCTGCTGCGACGGCCGCGCGGCCGGCCGCTGCGCCTCGCGCCGCTGCTACCGCGAGCGCCGCCTCAAGATGATGAACCTGTGCGCGCTCAAGCTGGCGCGCTTCCGCCAGACGGCCGACCCGTCGCTGCGGCGCTCCGTGCTCGTGTGCAACACGCTGCGCGGCATCGAGCGCGAGATGGAGCGCGAGAGCGCCGAGGAGCCGCCCGCGCCAGAGCTGGCGTGCGCGTCGGCGGCGGGCGCGGCGCGCTGCGAGGTGCTGAGCGCGCGCGACCCGGCCGCCGGCCGCGCCACGCCCTTCCCCGCGCCGCCGCCGCCCGACCGCGACTCGGGCTACGGCGACGAGGAGCACCGCACCATCGACTGGGGCTCCGTGCTGAGCCTGTCGTCGCGCTCGGCGCTCGACCCCCCCGAGGACGCGTGGCCCGACGACTGGGGCTGGAGCGAGGACAGCTACGTGCGGCTGCTGGTGCCCACGAGTTAGTGGTCGCCGCGCGGGCAGGACGCGCCCGCGCCGCACTAAGCGCCCGCGCGCGCGCGCGCCGCGCCGCCGCCAGCTGAGCGCGGCCGCGCGGAGCGGCGACGGCCGCCCGCGCGGCACATCTAGTCGGCGCCACGCCGCCACGCAGTCACTAGTTAGTGTTATGTGATTATTAATGGGAAGGTGCTAGCTTCGGACGACACGCGGGACTCGTACGCGACCCGAGTTATTTTTGATAGTTTTTTTCCTTTGAGTGAACTCTGACAGAAACTGGAGTGATTTAGCCGAAGACGTTATTATCGGGTGTTTAAAATTTTTGTTGAAATTATTGTGTAATTAATTAGATAAATGCTATATTTATTCTGTTGAGAGGGAGGAGTGACGTTTGAAATTATTTCTGTCTTGATATTTTCTATCTATCGGATGTATGATGTATCTCTAGGACGAAGCGTGACTTCGGGTGGGTTATGTTGTTACGGTACTGCCGTTCGTGGAAGTGTGATCTTAATTTATACACTCCTTAATCCTGGTGTTCTGTTCAGCCTGTTGGGTTGCTAAGGAGCGCGCACGGCCGGTGCCCGCCCGGCGCGGCACCGGCGCGGCGCAGACGCGGAGTGGACAAGTGCTCGTCTTGGGCACCGTAAGGTAGACTGCAGTTCTGAAATTAATGTTATCTGAACAAATTGTAATTAAATAGGTACGTAGTAAGTACTTAAATGAACCGATGAACTTTCATTAGTTCCGCATCCACTGCTCCCGGGCGGCACTGTAATTGGGTGTCAATTATACAGCCTTATCGACAATCATTACAAAAGTCTCGCGACTTTAGCATTATCTGTTGAAAAATTGGAATACGTCAAATGTGATTTAAACATTATTGTGATTGTACTTAAGACATCTCAGTTGGAATTGTGAATGAATCGAAATCTGTCCGAGAATCCGCTGGCCCCCTGGTGAAACTTCTTTTTTATCTAATTACCGAATAAGAACAATAAATACTAATTTAAGAACAAACGTATACTAATATAAAATTACCACTGGATAATTATTTCTTACGGTATTTACTACTAACAGTTAAATGCAGTTCCTAATATGTAATGATTTTAATATAAGTGAAAAATAACAATTAATTTGCAGTATTTAATTCTAGTTTTGTACTGACGTTCGCTAGGGGGCCATCGGGAACAATGGAGGAAATCCTCCAGTAGCAACATCAATAGGGAATAGAAAGACGAGCGTTAGAAATGCAATGAGATTTGAGACATCGAAAATACTGAATTAAATTATAATAGCAATAGACAACCCGGCCTTCTTATGAGAGTTCTAGTCAATGTTATTCTACGCCATTTGTAATTGATGGCGAGATAATGATTATAAGTCCCCTCATTAGTGACGTTGGGTTGGTAGCAACTTGCGTGAAAAGTGGCTTATTGTAACCGCGCGTCATCGGGATTCGCGGTCGGAGTGCCGTGAAAAATGGCTTTTATCTTGCATAATTAACAAATTCGGTCGACGAGCTTAAAGATCCTTTGTTTTTGACATTGAATATTTTACAAGGTTAATAATTATTCTTTGTCGCACTCCGTCTCATGCTGAGATCTATAGGGCATACTTTGACTTAGCTCTTACTTAAGACTTTTTTTAAATGCGACAGATTTATAATACGCACATAACCATCTCGTTTTAACTGTAAGAAAAGCATAAGAAAAGTCAAAGTACGCTCTCAGCATCAGTATAGAGGCGACCGCCCTCCAGAGTCCCGACGACGCCGGCGCCACTTTCCGCAATCTGAATTGCCACTGCATGGACCAAACATACCTACCTAGCACGACTTTTAAATAGAGCAAAGTACAAATTTCAAATAAAGTAAGATGCATTAGTGCTCCGGCGCATGTTTGTCCACCGTTGTCAATTACTCAAATATTTGAATTGTGATTCGGTAGCTAATGAGAGAAACTCTATGTTCTTAAATTGTGTACATATTATAACTATACGGAGTTGGGCATTATGGCGCAGTGATCGCGGCCATTGTAAATACATTATGTAAAGCAATTTTATGATATTCGGCGTGGACGCGGTGTCGGCCCGCCGTTCCAACAGCCCAACGACTGGATAGGGAAAGGTACTTGGTAACAGTTGAAAGTCCACGATGCTATAACTAAAGTAAATAAGTTGGTCACCATTTTCCAGGTCGGATTGGTTTATTTTCAGTTTATTTATCCATAGACGAATAAATTCTAAGTTGTATGTGGGACTAACTCTATTTAGAGTGTAATAAGCTATTCGTAGAGTCTTTCAACGTGTACCAAATTCCCCTATTTACTTCTTGGGCTCTTGGAATACGTGTTGTATCATACGACCTCTATTCTGTCCAATACACTCAAGTACAGATTTACAAGTTACATATTATAATTCGTTTAATATAAGTGTCACAAAATATTGCCAGTAAAGATTGGGAGATGTCTAGTTAGGTTTAAATATGAGTTTTAAACTCTGTAACCATCCACAATCCACATGGTCTGAAGGTCCGTTTACAAGTTTGCCAATTTAATGCGGATAACATTTTGCATTCCAACCATTGGTTTTTATTCAAATAACACCATATTTTAGTGTATAATAGACAATATAACACTAGAGACAAATTAACACATTTTTTTCTAAATTATTTAAAAAACGCAATACTTCTGTCACCCTAGCAAGGAACAGCTACGATAAAACCTCTGAATATATTTTTAGTAAGTATCAGTTAATGCAACCTAGGGTCCTAAGCAACTTAGGTCTATCGGACACCTTCCGACCGTGTTTCATGGGATTGATTTGATTAACTCGATAGTTTTGTGTTGAGATCCGATCAGTTTTTCATCTTAAGATTTATTTTGCATACTTCACCTGTCTAGATTATTATTTTTGTTAAACTTGTCCGTATGGTTGGTTGTGATGGTTTACTTAAGTAAGTTAGTGAAATATGGATAAACGCGTCTATTTAAAATATAAAATACTTTCACCTTTGTACTAAAATTTAGCCTATAAGTTTTTGCGTCTGTCGTATGAAATTTTCAGTTTACGTTACGTACTTAAAGTTAATAAGTCTGATGCTTGCGAGAGACTTTTTCTTTTAAATTATCGACTGTACCAATTAGAATAATAAATAAATGATATTAATTAAATGAATATAGCAAACGACAGATGCACGAACTTTCATCAAATGCTTGCAACATGTACAAATAACAGATATAAAATTAACTTTCAATTTTGTTTTCAATAAATAAGTAATTGTTTTCATAAAATCTATATGTATATTGAAAATTGTATAAATTATTATTATCAGAATAAATTTAAAATTGTACATCGTGCTCAACATGTATGAACTTTTGGTATGAATTCCGGTATAATGTTATGTCTGTTCGATATTATGTACAAATTAAGCGGAGAGCACTATTTATTACATTACACACCTATTCATTGTGTTCTGGTATACTCGGCCCGTCGTACGCTTCACGAAAGTTGAAAATCAGAGCGATAAAAGATATCGTACATTACGTCTGCAAGATCCGCAGGTGGTGCGATAATCACCAAAACCGCAAGAGTAAGCCTTTTCAATGCTGAAAATGCGAGTAACGTCAGCATTTAAGGGCACGCGCTCTGTGTGTAAAGGTTACATGGTGCCGAAATCATCAACATCATCATCCATATAAATATTATAAATGCGAAAGTTTGGATGGATGGATGTATGTATGTATGGATGTATGTTTGTTACTCAATCACGCTCCAACGGATGAACGGATCTGGATGAAATTTGGCACAGAGATAGATTATAGTCTGGAATAGCACATAGGCTACTTTTTATCCCGGAAAATTAAGAAGTTCCCGCGGGAATCAAAAAAACCTCAACCACGCGGACGAAGTCGCGGGCATCAGCTAGTGGGTCATATTATCTTGATGCGGACGACACACGTATTGAAAGTATTGAAAGCTTGTGCGCTTGTTGCGGCTATTGTTGTTTGTTTCTTGGTATGCGATCACCATTATGCAAGTTCTAGTACGGTTTTGGAACTGTTTGTTGTGATACTTGTAACATTGGCTGCTGCGCATTTTCAACTTCCGTGACGGGTACTGTTCGTGAACAAGGCGTGGCACGCACGGTGTTGTGACTACAGCAATAATTGTGGACAGTAGACCTTGTCTTATCCGTCTTCTCATGGTATGGCTACGTTGTCAAGGGACTCATTTCCTAATTTTTCATATATCTTATTATCTAGGCTAGAAGCCTACTTAAAATTTTCGTACTTAAGTTGCCCATTAAAATCTAAACAACTCTTTCATTCGTTCACTGTCATTACAAAATTCACTCACTGATTCGCTCATTTTTCCATTCCCATTACAAGCGGTAAAGATAAAGACGAATATGCTCAAAAAGTCACGCGCATTTTAAATAAAATTCCATAATATTATTAGGTAGGTCGTTTTCATATATGTTTTATTTTAACATAATTTATTTAGGCGAAATGATTTCTTAACGATAATGTAGCCATACCAACCGTCGGGTGCTCTTCCAAGAAGCGTTCCCGGCATCATCATACGTAACTTTATAATTATCTAAGTGTAATTCCTTAGTGTTTTTCATTGCCATTGGTTACCAAAAATGACAGGATTTTTATTGAAAGGATTGTGTATATTCTAGAAAAAATACTCCCATTAGAAAATAGTGAAACCAATTCGAACAAACTTGTTCTGTACATCGAATTGTTATACGTTCCTCAAGATTGAAGTTATCCGAAGTGGTTTCGCCGTGTTCTAGTGTAAGAAATATTGTAATATAATTATTGTTTAAGTAAGCTGTTGTATCGAAAATAACAAGAACAGGAATAATTTTGTGAAACAATGGCACAAAGAATGAACATAAAATATTATATATATTATAGATACAGAAATGTGGCTATAAGAGCAATTTTTATAATAAATATTTACTGTTGATGAAAACGCTGCCTTTTATTTGAGTCGTCATTAGACCTTAAAGATTTTCCTCAAAGTTAAAAAAATATTGCAACGTCCGCATAATTATAAGGCAGGGGTGAATGTCCTTTAGCATAATAAGGCATATTATTAGGTATTTGCAGCGGTATGCACTTGACTTGGACTTGAAAATATAATGAAGTGTAGATAGAACTTAAAACACCATAATAAAGGATCTTAATATTGGGGCACGACGTATTGAACTGTCTGTCTGTCTGAAGGACCTCGGCGACCCGTATGTCAAACTACTCGGAATAACCGAATCAGCGTACGAACCGAGATCAAAATCAAAGATCGCGATCCAGATTATCGGGTATAGTCCCTCAAACTTATCTGACCCGGTGACAGTACCTATGAAAAATAAAATAAAAACAAAAACTAAACAGGCATAAAGCTTAGTTCCAATTTTGGCCACCGGCCCAGATAAGTTTATGGCACGTTTGTGGGACTGTGCGGCGTAGATTGACAAAATCGTCAAATCCCCTTTCGTGTACGGGGGGCCTTTATAAGTCAAGCAATAGGTAAAAGAAGGAAAACGCCAACATTACAGTTACTAGTCTTCTGCAAGGAAGGCTGAGGAGTTTGGGCTTCATAACTGGAAGCCTGGAGATCCCAGGTTCGATTCCTGGTTGGGTTAATTTACAGTAATTTTCTATGGTAATTTTCATCCGGTTTGGCCAGGTCTGATCATCCCGTTTTCCATTATCCAACCCGGTTGCGCTACCGTCATATTTACTCCTTGCAAAGGTAAGGAGTTTAGTGGAATTTATACTTGCAAGTGTTTGGAAAAGGTAGGCGCTCCGTGGTGCGACTGCCTCGTTGGTCTAGTGTATGTAGTTAGTATGTTCGACTGCGGCCGACGAGGTCCCGGGCTCGAGTCCCGGGTCGGGCCATAATAAGTATTGGGTTTTTCTGACAAGAAATTCTCAGTACTAGCCCGGAGTTAGGAAGTTGGCGGTGTTTCACCCCCGTGCCTCGGAGAGTACGTTAAGCCGTCGGTCCTGCGCCTGATCTCTCTCCGGTCGTGTCGGATTTTCCGTCCCATCGGGCTATGAAAGTAAAGGAACAGAGAGTGCACCTGTGTATGCGCACACACTTGTGCACTATAATATCTCCCGCGCAGATGGCTAATCTCTCTGGAGATTGGCCGCCGTGGCCGAAATTCGGTCGGGAGGACATTATTATTATTATTACACATTTGGATGCAGCGTGTTAAACGCAATGCTCAAAGGCACAATAGCTGAAATCGAAAAAATTTCTAAAATTTTGGTGCACAAAACCACTAGATAATAATATATTATATGAATTCATAACGATGCTTTGTATTGCATCTGGAAAGACACTATAAAGCCCTCCATAATACAGCTGTACTATTTTGTGGTTAAATCTAGTCTGAACTCCTGTTCAGAAGCCGGCCTATCTCAGGAAAACCTCCCTTTCGCAGCTTTTGACGACCTCTCTGGCGCAGTGTTGAGCGCTGTTGTCTTAACATGCGGAGGTCCCGGGTTCGATCCCCGTCAATTTCGGAATTTATAATTTCTGAATTGTCCTTGGTCTGGCCTGGTGGGAGGCTTCGGCTAGTTACTACCCTACCGGCAAAGACGTGCCGCCAAGCGATTTAGCGTTCCGGTAAGATGCCGTGTAGAAACCGATTAGGGGTAGGTATGGGTTTAATATAACTGCCATGCCTATAACAGGTTAGCCCGCTACCAATTTAGACTGCATCATCACTTACCATCAGGTGAGATCGCAGTCAAGGGTTAACTTGTATAGTGGATAAAAAGAAAGTTAAAAAAACTAGTAAGTATAGTAGGTAAAAGGCATTTATTTCAAAATCACAGTTTCTCAATTAAAAATATTAACATCAGCTGTAGCTCCTCAATATGCTCCTTCTAGTTGGCATCACCATTGACAGCTTGGATCCCGTGAAGAGTCCGTTTATGTTTCCACATATCTCCTGAACGTCTGCGTCACAGAAGAAAATTATAAATAGTGCGATTATGATTATGAGTTTTGACCCTGTATGTGGAGACAGGAGGAAAGGGCTATTTGGAATTGGATGATTAAACTTTTTGTATTCCCACGGGAACTCCTTAATTTTCCGGAATAAAAATAACACCGTAAAACAGCTTCTTTGTACCAAATTTCAGGAAAATCGGTTGAAAAGGTGGGCCGTTAAAGCGAAGCAGACAGACAGACTCACTTTCGCATTTATAATGGGATATGGATGTGATAGGTATGGATCTGGAAACACGCTCAGCGCCAACAAGACAACAGCGCTCAACAGGGAGGTCGTCAAAGGAATGCTACGCCAGGGAAGTCGTGAAAAGGGAGGCGAGATTGCAATCCCTTGATTGCAATCTCACCTCTAATCTAACTTGTACTCGTAGTTGATAAAAAAACCGGCCAAGTGCGAGTCGGACTCGCGCACCGAGGGTTCCGTACAAACCTGTAGTAAGTTTTTAATTATTAAAAAAAAACTACTTACTAGACCTCGTTCAAACCAATTTTGGGTGGAAATTTGCATGATAATGAACATCATATATTTTTTTTAGTTTTATCATTCTCTTATTTTAGAAGTTACAGGGGGGGGGGGACACACATTTTACCACTTTGCAAGTGTCTCTCGTGCAAACTATTCAGTTTAGAAAAAAATGATATTAGAAACCTCAATATCATTTTTGGGTTTGATGAAAAAAAAATTTTTGAGTTTCAGTTCCAAGTATGGGGACCCCCAAAATTTATTGTTTTTTTTCAGAATACATCTACTTACCAAGTTTCAACAGTATAGTTCTTTTAGTTTCGGAAAAAAGTGGCTGTGACATACGGACGGACACAGACAGACAGACAGACAGACAGACAGACAGACAGACAGACAGACAGACAGACAGACATGACGAATCTATAAGGGTTCCGTTTTTGCCAAATTTGGCTACGGAACCCTAAAAAGCTCTTCCTCTGGACTTGTATTATGCCTGAAGACCCAGCCGGTTGAATCGTTGCGTCCAAATATGAATAGGACGACTGAGGACTGAGTAGAAGAAACAGACGTTATGACCGCCGGCGGAAGAAATACGACCTCCGTGACGCAGTGTTGAGCGCTGTTGTCTTAACGTGCGGAGGTCCCGGATTCGATCCCCGGCAGGGTCAATTTGGGAATTTATAATTTCTGAATTTTCCCTGGTCTGGCCTGGTGGGAGGCTTCGGCCGTGGCTAGTTACCACCCTACCGGCAAAGACGTGCCGCCAAGCGATTTAGCGTTCCGGTACGATGCCGTGTAGAAACCGAATAGGGGTATGGGTTATGGTATGGTATGGTAATATAACAGGTTAGCCCGCTACCATCTTAGACTGCATCGTCACTTACCATCAGGTGAGATCGCAGTCAAGGGCTAACTTGTAGTGGATAAAAAAAGAAATATATAGATAAGTAGTTACCTAAAGGCAGTTCCACACACGTCGCACTCGTGGGGCTTCTCGCCCGTGTGTATGAGCGTGTGGACGGTGCGCGCGTACGGCCTCCGGAACGCGGCGCCGCAGATATCACACTTGTACGGCCTGCAATCAAAACAACAATCAGAACACTTCTATACTACCTATATCCTTACTAATATTATAAATGGGAAAGTGAGTTTGTTTGTATGTTTGTTCCGCTTTCACGCCGTAACTACTGAACGGATCTGGATGAAATTTGGCACAGAGATAGATTATAGTCTGGAATAACACATAGGCTACTTTTTATCCCGGAAAATTAAGGAGTTCCCGCGGGAAACGAAAAACCTCGATCCACGCTGACGAAGTCGCGGGCATCAGCTAGTATTATTATAAATGCGAAAGTTTGGATGGATAGATGTATGGAATATGGATGGATGAATGTTCGTTACTCAATCACGCCTCAACGGCTGAACGGATCTTGATCAAATTTGGCACAGAGATAGATTATAGTCTGGAATAACACATAGGCTACTTTTTATCCCGGAAAATTAAAGTTCCCGCGGGAACCAAACAACCCAAATCCACGCGGACGAAGTCGCGGGCATCATCTATCTAGTATAATAATATAATGCGATAGTTTGGATGGATTCAATCACGCCAGCACGGCTGAACGGATCTTGATGAACTTTGGCACAGAGATAGAGTATAGTTTGGAATAAAACATAGGTTACTTTTTATCCCGGAAAATTAAGAACCAACAACTACAATCCACGCGGGTGAAGTCGTGGGCATCTAGTAAGTAGATAATTTATAGTCATCAAAGCCACGAATATTGAAAACCAAAAGATTGAAAATATTATGGTTCTGAATCCAGGGAGTTCCTGGCTCAGGGTGTTTCAAACTAATTTGGTAGACGAACGTTTTCTACCCCTTACCTTAACCTCCCTTACGTTTAGTTCAGCAGACCTCTGGTGTAAAGGGAAATAAGGTATCGATAATTCCTAAAAGCTAATTATGACACTTCTAAGATTTTTCTTTACAAGGTCTCTGACCTCTGAAACCCCCACAAGATGAACGAGGTAAAGGTCAGCGCAACGCTATAGGTCTTGCGTTTTGGACTTGGGAGCCGCTGGAGTAATGGTCACGCAAGCGCCACAAGATTGTGTTCTGTTTTTGTTCATAGATTTGTGTATGACTTAAGCGCACCATTGACGGTAAAGTCATTTGATTTAAGTCAAACGACGTGATATGGATGGACTGTAACACCACAGTGAGTAGGGTACCGAATTCGATCACCAGGGTCAAATTGGAAATTTATTAAAAAAAAATCTGGTATAGTCTGTGACACCTCATATGACACAATCTGGTATCTCGTATGGTAGCGGGCTGACTGACAGATTAGCCTGCTACCATATTAGACTGATTCATCACATCATCTCACCACCAGGTGAGATCAGTCAAGGGTTACCTTTTACTTAGTGGGTAAAAAAAATAGATAGCTAAATACTTTATTGCACACAATAAAAAAGACAAAAACTAATAACTACTTACTAGTTAATTAAAACTATGTATATGCAAAGGCTGCCTCATTCATTGCTACAGAGCAATCTCCAGCTAGAAAAAAAAGTTATGTTGATGATGTGACTTACCATCAGGTGAGATCGCAGTATAAAGGGCTAACTTATAGTGGATAAAAAAAAATGTTATGAACTGACAGTGAGTGGGTAACCTTTGGTCGGTGTGTATGCGGGCGTGCTCACGCAAGCGTGCCGCCGCGGTGAACGTCTTGGGGCACTCCGCGCACGCGAAGGGGCGCTCGCCGGTGTGCGTCCGTCGGTGGTCGTCGCGCTCCACCTGCCGCCGCATTTCACACACTATAAGCCCATAAAAATACTGGGAACCCAGCTCACCAGTCACCTCTATGGAATGTTGATAGCTAATTTGCACTATTTTTTTTTATATTGGATAGAAGCAGGCGTTAGTTTGCGGAAATCCATGATAATGAAAGAACTAGAAGTTTAATTCGCTATAGTCCGCCACAGCCCACAGTAGGTAAATCTATGTGGTACAGTGTGATTGTATGTAACCTAGTCACTTTACAATCGTGCATTGTCGAGTCACCATCTCCTGAAGATGCTCCGGTGTCGGAGTGGAGTACGTGGAGAATAATTTGGAATATTTGTGTGGTGAATATCGAATTAAACTTCGAGTTCTTTCACTATTTTTTTAATTTAAGGGAGTACCTACTAAGGTAGAAATCCTACATAACCCGATTTCCCCCCCCAGGAAGTCGAGTATGTAAAAGAAATTTTACCCCAGAAACAAAAAACAAGTTAAATACAGAGGACCCACCAACAACTTGCTTTGGCCTGGTGGCCAAAATTGGAACTTATTTTATGCCTAAAACTAAACGATCTTGTTTCCAATTTTATTTTGTTTAAGTACTTACTAGCCGCGCGCGACATAATGCTACAGCCTTTCTCTTTCCATTAATCACGTAACGGCACAGGTATTTTTTCGTAGGTCGCAGGGGTAAGTGTGTTACAGTGTGAACCTATTGCCAAGTGGCCGGAGTGGTTGAAGCGACGGCCGCACACTCAACACGGAGTTATGGATCGATTTGTAGGTAAATTTACGGTTGCAACGCAGGAAGTTACCTTAACTTTGACGGCCTAGGAGTAAAAGTCGCAAGGGTAAGTGTGAGCAACATGTAAACCCAGCGCCAAGTGGCCGGCGTGGTTGAAAACACATTACGAATTACGATTTACGACCATTTTGACGACCTCCCTGGCTCAGTGTTGAGCGCTGTTGCCTTAACGTGGGAGGTCCCGGGTTCGATTCCTAGCAGGGTCAATTTGGGTATTTATAATTTTTGAAATTTCTTTGGTCTGGTCTGGTGCGAGGTTTCGGCGCTGCGGCTAGTTACCACCCTACCGGCAAAGGCATACCGCCAAGCTATTTAGTGTTCCGGCTCGATGCCGTGTAGAAAGTAGAAACCAACTAGGGGTATGTGTTTAATATAACTGCCATATACATATACCCCTAACATGTTAGCCCGCTACCATCTTAGACTGCATCATCACTTACCATCAGGTAAGATCGCATTCAAGGGCTAACTTGTAGTGGAATAATGAAAAAAAAACCGGCCAAGTGCGAGTCGGACTCGCGCACCGAGGGTTCCGTACAAACCTGTAGTAAGTTTTACGATTTATGACGTATTAAAAACAAGACGAAATGAACCGCAAAACTAACTTTGTTTGTAGAGGTTTATTGTTAATATCAAAAAATTACGTTTGTTGTATGGGAGCCCCCCTTTAATATTTACTTTATTGATATTTCATTATTTATTTTGAAAGGTAATATACAAGTTAATATTCTGTGAAAATTTGAACCGTCTACCTGTTACCGTTTTTAATATTGAGCAAAAAAATACGAAAAAAACACGTTTATTGTATGGGGACCCCACTTAATATATATATTTTTTTAATTTTTAGTATTTGTTGTTATAGCGGCAACGGAAATACATCATTTGTGAAAATTTCAGCTTTCTAGCTATCACGGTTTATGAGATACAGCCTGGAGACAGACAGACAGACAGCGGAGTCTTAGTAATAGGGTCCCGTTTTTACCCTTTGGGTACGGAACCCTAAAAACGACCGCATAGCTACGCAACACGTGGTGCCGCATAGATCAATTTATAGGTACGTTAATTATTATTAGTGTTGCGACGCAGGAAGTTACCTTAACTTTGAAGGCCTTGGAGCAAAGGTCGCAGGGGTAAGGGCGCTCCCCGGTATGCATCCGCATGTGTATCGCCAAGTGACCTGACTGGTTGAAGCGACGACCGCACACACGACATGGGTAACCCTAGACATTATAGTACGGCATTTCATTTCATTTCAGTCAAATATAAATATAATATAAAAATATTATAAATGCGAAAGTTTGGATGGATGTTTGGATGTATGGATGGATGTTTGTTACTCTATCACGCCCGAACGGCTGAACGGATCTGGATGAAATTTGGCATAGAGATAGATTATGCACTCGCGTTCGAACTATAGTTCATATTAATTTGGTAATGAAGACAAACTTACAGGCTTGGAAACTTTGTGCATTTTCTTGTGTGTGTGCAGAGCGCACATGCTGCCCAGAACCTTGTCGCACTCCTTACAGACGTACGCCGTCAGAGGACTGCCGGCCGGGCGGTCTTCGCCGCGCTTGTGGCGGTAAAGGTCTCTGGAAGAAAGAAGTCATTAATGCAGTTGTACCAGACGCAAAACTTAACAATGACACCAGGAAAATAAAGTAAAAAATAAAATTGATAAGTAAACAAGAGATAGACATCATTAATGAAACACACCAGGAAAAATAAGCAAAAACTAAAATAGCATTAAGTACATAAATGAGTAGGTAACATGTTTGTTTGAGAATTATATAACTAATAGGGAAAACCCCCAAATTATTCGCTAAAAGCTCTACATGGATGGACGTTGGGGTCCCAACTACCAAGGTGCTGGAATCGGCAGATAGGCACACGGTGGACGGACGACATCAAGCGAGTCGCAGGGAGTCGCTGGATCCAGGCGGCGCAAGACCGTGGCTTATGGAGGACCCTACAGGAGATCTATGTCCAGCAGTGGAGGTCCATCGGTTGACGACGGCGACGACGACGAAGCTCTATTTCGTCGTCGTCACTAGTTTTAAATCGTATCGTCGATAATGTAATGGAAGTATTTCAATGCAATAAATAAATATTAAAAGACCACTAGTAAGAAAATCTAAAGCTAACTCTGCTCTCAAAGGTCATTCCAGAGCCACAAAATAATCCAGGATCTAGATTCTAGACTTATACTGCTAAGATATTATGAAATAGGCTTAATCTATCCATGCCAAGTGATAGAATAAATGCGAAAGTGTGTGTGTCTGTAGGTATATATGTCTGTCTGCTATGCTTTACCGGTTGATTTTTTCGGTACAGAAACTGGTTGAATCTCTAGGAACGGAGTTTCCGCAGGAGTTAAAAAAAACTTAATCCATGCGGGTGAAGTCGCGAGCTTCATCTATATATTTATATAATAACACGTTGAGTGCGAAACCAGGTCTAAACACCTTGTATACGTCTACGCTTACAGTGCGGCTAAGAAAAGTATAGACTTCCTTGTCGCGCGGAAGGCCTAACTTTAACTTGGTTCGGTGTAGGAAAGAGATGAATATATATCTAAGATGTATTATTAAAATAGAATCCAATGGCTTACCTACCTTAATACCAGGTTTTTACACCTGGCACCGCACGGAAGAAATAAAATTTCATCATAATGCGAAACCAGGTCGAAGCACCTTGTACCCCGGTCACCTGTTACCGCACCCCGCGTTAGCTTCGCGCGTCTAGTGATGGCTTGAAATCGTGAAAAACGCACGTGTCGACATGGCATCAAGACCAACAAAACGGTGCCGAAAAAATATATTATAATATGATGTTTGCGAGGACAGTGATGCAGTGAAAGTTAAATCCAATTATAGATTGATTTATCAGAGACAGGTGAGTCATCATTACTATTTATTTTACTTACCTAATTACGTTTCCCGTTTAGTGCGTATTTAAGTTTTTTTTTTTACAAAAAAGGACTTTGACAATGATACAGGTAATTTCAACGGAGACGTAAATGAGTGCACACACTTACACATACACATACATATACACATCCACATTCAATCCACGCTCACACACATACACATACAAATAAATAATAATAAATTAATAAATTTATCTTTTCAGAACCCGCACGAAAACTTGACAAACACACTTTGGTAAAAGGTGATAAGAAGAGGAATTGTGTCGGATGTTACGCAAAACTCCGAACCTTTTTAACCAGTCGCCAAGCTGACAAAAAAGTAAAAAAAAATTAACTAAATGTGTTCAGTGCAAAAAAAATTTTTGCTACCCATGTTTTATTGAAAAACATTAATATTCATGTTTGTTTTTTTCCATTATATTAAAACTTAATTACAGCTATCGATATTTTTATTTCACATCCTTAAAATACGCACCAGACTTCCCTTAATCAGTGCGGCACAGGGTGGTTAAGCCCTGTATTATTATACTATATATAGCTCGATTACCACTGACTGACTGACTGACTCATTGACATAATTGTTCTCCTAGAAAGAGACAGAAAACGATATAATGATGTAGGGGAGATGTGTTCAGGTGCGGAATTCGAGTAAGGAAAAATTATGACATTTCGGAAAAACAAGATGGCGGCCGACATGATTCTTGCAACTCTTTTGTTTTCCAACCGATTTCGTTCAGACTCGCAACGATTGAAGAAATTAGTAAACGATCAATAGAAAAAGTGGAAAAAATTGGAAAAACAAGATGGCGGCCGAGCTGTAGTGCGTTAAAATTTTTGATTTTTCGACCCCGAACCGCGGCGCCACAGATCCGAAACGGCGTGGTCGAGCATTATATTTTTTTCTTTTTTCGACTACAATTATCCTGCATTTTGACAGAATAGGTGTGGTTTTTAAAAATTCAAGATGGCGGCTGTCGCGGCGGCCTTTTTGTTTGAGGTACGAAAAAACGCAATTTTAAAATTCAAATTTCTCACAGTTCGCAACGTCGGAGCGTTTCGACTTCTATCGGGCGATTGTGTGTACGGTCTCGAGGTATGGATTGGGGAAAAAAAATTACCCCATTTCTCGGGAAAATTTCAAGATTTACCCCAAAAATAAAAAAGTCGAAATACGGACTTTTTGCAAAATTTGAGTACGAGCAACCACGTGTTGCACTTGTGCAAATGATATTTGGGTATTTTCGTCGCCGAGGTCTGGCAACACTGGAATTTATCAAAGTATATCAAAGTAAAAGTGATTTTCGACATGGTCTTTTTTCAGGGGCGATCATTTCGGCTGGGTGCGAGCGAGATGAAAAATTTAAACGTCATCAGGAGCGGTATATCCTGTAGTTTACGGGAAAATTATGAAACTATGTAAAATTAGTCTGTGCAACAGGGTGCCGGCCATTTTGTATTCTTTTTGTGTTTTTGAAAATTTCGAACACGTTTTTGAAGCAGTTGGCAACATTTGGGAAAGTTGACATGTATAAGTCGATTGTGTAACTCAACCAGCGGTATCGAGATATCTAAACAGTGTTGCCACATTTGGGGTAGTTTTCGAGATTTTCCCAAAAATGTTCTCCTGTAAAATTTTGTATGAAAAATTTTTTTTTCACTGATGGCTTCGTATACACGTCAGAAAATTAAACTTGAACAAAAATATGGAGACAGCTGATGATTGAGGATTTCGGAGACGGGTAAAGAGCACGGCCGAGGTATTGAAGATAGGTGGGGGGTGCTCGACCAAATGTCATTCGAAACTTCATCCAAAAGACAATGAGCTGAAAAAAAATTCAAAATGGCGGATTTAAAATGGCCGCCATACAAATTTATTTGGTGTCCATCTCAGAAAGTATAAAAGATGAAAGAGTGGTTTCTCGGCCAAAGATGATCAGGACGAGAAGATCTATTTAGCGAAAAGAAAAAAAAATCAAGATGGCGGAATATTTTTTTTCATACCAAATTATATGGCGATTAGGACTCATTGACATAATTTATTGTTCTCCTAGAAAGAGACAGAAAACGATACAATGATGTAAAGGAGATGTGTTCGGGTATGGGATTCGAGTAGGGAAAAACTATGACATTTCGGAAAAACAAGATGGCGGCCGACGTGATTCTTGCAACTCTTTTGTTTTCCAGCCGATTTCGTTGCAACTCGCAATTATTAAAGAAATTCGTAAACGATCAATAGAAAAAGTGGAAAAAATTGGAAAAACAAGATGGCGGCCGAGCTGCAGTGTTTTCAAATTTTTTGATTTTTCGACCCTGAACCGTTGCGCCACAGATCCGAAACGGCGTGGAGTAGCATGCTAATTTTTTCTTTTTTTGCCTACAATTATCCTGTATTTTGACAGAATGGGAGTGGTTTTTAAAAATTCAAGATTTCGGCTGTCGCGGCCGCCGTTCGGCTTGAGGTACGAAAAAACGTAATTTTAAAATTTAAATTTCTCACAGTTGGCACCGTCGGAGCGTTTCGACTTCTACGGGGCGATTGTGTGTACAGACTCGAGGTATGGACTGGGGGAAGAAAATTACCCCATTTCTCGGGAAAGTTTCAAGATTTACCCCAAAAATAAAAAAATCGAAATACGGACTTTTTGCAAAATTCGAGTACGAGCAACCACGTGTCCCACTTGTACAAATGACATTTGGGTATTTTCGTCGCCGAGGTCTGGCAACACTGGAATTTATCAAAGTAAAAGTGATTTTCGATATGGTCTTTTCTCAGGGGCGATCATTTCGGCTGAGTGCGAGCGAGATGAAAAATTTAAACGTCATCAGGAGCGGTATATCCTGTAGTTTACGGGAAAAGTATGAAACTATGTAAAATGTTTCTGTGGAACGAGGTGGCGGCCATTTTGTATTCTTTTTGTGTTTTTCAAAATTTCGATCATGTTTTTGAGGCAGTTGGCAACATTTGGGAAAGTTGACATGTATGGATCGATTATGTAACTCGACCGGCAGTATCGAGATATCTAAACAGTGTTGCCACATTTGGGGTAGTTTTCGAGATTATTCCCAAAAATGTTCTCCTGTAAAATTTTGTATGAAAATTTTTTTTTTCACTGATGGCTTCGTATACACATGAGAAAATTAAACTTGAACAAAAATATGGAGACAGCTGATGATTGAGGATTTCGGAGACGGGTAAAGAGCACGGCCAAGGTATTGAAGATAGGTGGGGGGTGCTCTTACAAATGTCATTCGAAACTTCATCCAAAAGACAATGAGCTGAAATAAAATTTAAAATGGCGGATTTAATATGGCTCCCATACAAATTTATTTGTTGTCTATCTCAGAAAGTATAAAAGATGGAAGAGTGGTTTCTTGGCAAAAGATGATCAAGACCTGAAGGTCTACTTGATAAACAGGAAAAAATTCAAGATGGCGGAATTTATTTTTTCATAGAAAATCTATTATGGCGAATATTGAAGAGACTACAAGACGTGTAGAACAGCTATGCAAGATTTTGATACGGTTCCGTTTTACCCATGCCCAGGGCTCCCTGGACAAAACAGGACAAAACAGGAAACTGATGCCAAAGTTTTAAAAAATCAGCGCCATTTTGAAATTCTATGTTAATTGACCGATTTCGTTCGAAATCTATATTTAGGGCTCCTTGGGATTACAAAACAGAAAACTGATGCCAAAGTTTAAAAAAATCAGCGCCATTTTGAAATTATTTGTTAAATGACCGATTTCGTTCAAAATCGATATTTAGTACTCCCTGGGATCACAAAACAGGAAACTGATACCATAGTTTTAAAAAATCAGCGCCATTTTGAAATTCTTTGTTATTGACCGATTTCGTTCAAAATCGATATTTAGGGCTCCCTGGGATCACAAAACAGGAAACTGATACCAGTTTTAAATAATCAGCGCCATTTTGAAATTCTTTGTTAATTGACTGATTTCGTTCAAAATCGATATTTAGGACTCCCTGGGATCACAAAACAGGAAACTGATACCAAAGTTTAAAAAAAACAGCGCCAATCTGAAATTCTTTGTTAATTGACAGATTTCGTTCAAAATCGATATTAGGGCTCCCTGGAATTACAAAACAGGAAACTGTTACAGAAATTTAAAAAAATCAGCGCCATGTTGAAATTCTTTGTTAATTGACAGATTTCGTTCAAAATCGATATTAGGGCTCCCTGGAATTACAAAACAGGAAACTGTTACAGAAATTTAAAAAAATCAGCGCCATGTTGAAATTCTTTGTTAATTGACCGATTTCGTTCAAAATCTATATTTAGGGCTCCTTGGGATTACAAAACAGTAAACTGATGCCAAAGTTTAAAAAAATCAGCGCCAGTTTGAAATTATTTGTTAATTGACCGATTTCGTTCAAAATCGATATTTAGTACTCCCTGGGATCACAAAACAGGAAACTGATACCATAGTTTTAAAAAATCAGCGCCATTTTGAAATTCTTTGTTATTGACCGATTTCGTTCAAAATCGATATTTAGGGCTCCCTGGGATCACAAAACAGGAAACTGATACCAGTTTTAAATAATCAGCGCCATTTTGAAATTCTTTGTTAATTGACCGATTTCGTTCAAAATCGATATTTAGGACTCCCTGGGATCACAAAACAGGAAACTGATACCAAAGTTTAAAAAAATCAGCGCCATGTTGAAATTCTTTGTTAATTGACCGATTTCGTTCAAAATCTATATTTAGGGCTCCTTGGGATTACAAAACAGAAAACTGAAGCCAAAGTTTAAAAAAATCCGCGCCATGTTGAAATTATTTGTTAATTGACCGATTTCGTTCAAAATCGATATTTAGTACTCCCTGGGATCACAAAACAGGAAACTGATACCATAGTTTTAAAAAATAAGCGCCATTTTGAAATTCTTTGTTATTGACCGATTTCGTTCAAAATTGATATTTAGGGCTCCCTGGGATCACAAAACAGGAAACTGATACCAAAGTTTTAAAAAATCAGCGCCAATCTGAAATTCTTTGTTAATTGACCGATTTCGTTCAAAATCGATATTAGGGTTCCCTGGGATTACAAAACAGGAAAGTGATACTAAAGTTTTAAAAAATCAGCGCCATTTTTAAAATCTTTCTATTTAAAGGGGAATTGTGTATCTAAGTAAATAAATTCGGTTTAATACAATAAAGACGTCAAGTCTGTACTACTTAGTACTAACGTCTAACCACATCTCGTGAGCTGCTTTAGCAGCTCGCGCACAGAGCGAAACACTAGTTATACTATATATAGCTCAATTACCACTCACTCACTGACTCACTCATTGACATAATTGTTCTCCTAGAAAGAGACAGAAAACGATATAATGATGTAGGGGAGATGTGTTCGGGTGCGGGATTCGAGTGGGGAAAAATTATGACATTTCGGAAAAACAAGATGGCGGCCGACGTGATTCTTGTAACTCTTTTGTTTTCCAACTGATTTCGTTAAAACTCGCAACGATTGAAGAAATTAGGAAACGATTTATAGAAAAAGTGGAAAAAATTTGAAAAACAAGATGGCGGCCGAGCTGTAATGTTTTCAAATTTTTGATTTTTCGACCCCGAACCGCGGCGCCGCAGATCCGAAACGGCGTAGTCGAGCATGATGTTTTTTTCTTTTTTCGCTTACAATTATCCTGTATTTTGACAGAACGGGAGTGGTTTTTAAAAATTCAAGATGGCGGCTGTCGCGGCGGCCTTTCGGTTTAAGGTACGAAAAAACGCAATTTTAAAATTCAAATTTCTCACAATTGGCAACGTCGGAGCGTTTCGACTTCTACGGGGCGATTGTGTGTACAGACTCGAGGTATGGATTGGGGGAAAAAAATTACCCCATTTCTCGGGAAATTTTCAAGATTTACCCCAAAAATAAAAAAATCGAAATACGGACTTTTTGCAAAATTTGAGTACAAGCAACCACGTGTCTCACTTGTGCGAATGACATTTGGGTATTTTCGTCGCCGAGGTCTGGCAACACTGGAATTTATCAAAGTAAAAGTGATTTTCGACATGGTCTTTTTTCAGGGGCGATCATTTCGGCTGGGTGCGAGCGAGATGAAAAATTTAAACGTCATCAGGAGCGGTATATCCTGTAGTTTACGGGAAAATTATGAAACTATGTAAAATAATTCTGTGCACCGAGGTGGCGGCCATTTTGTATTCTTTTTGTGTTTTTGAAAATTTCGAACACGTTTTTGAGGCAGTTGGTAACATTTGGGAAAGTTGACATGTATTAATCGATTGTGTAACTCAGCCAGCGGTATCGAGATTTTTAAACAGTGTTGCCACATTTGGGGTAGTTTTCGAGATTTACCCAAAAATGTCCTCCTGTAAAATTTTGTATGAAAAATTTTTTTTTCACTGATGGCTTCATATACACGTCAGAAAATTAAACTTGAACAAAAATATGGAGACAGCTGATGATTAAGGATTTCGAAGACTGGTAAAGAGCACGGCCGAGGTATTGAACATAGGTGGGGGGTGCTCGACCAAATGTCATTCGAAACTTCATCCAAAAGACAATGAGCTGAAAAAAAATTCAAAATGGCGGATTTAAGATGGCCGCCATACAAATTTATTTGGTGTCCATCTCAGAAAGTATAAAAGATGAAAGAGTGGTTTCTCGGCCAAAGATGATCAGGACGAGAAGATCTATTAAGCGAAGAGAAAAAAAATTCAAGATGGCGGAATATTTTTTTTCATACCAAATTATATGGCGATTAGGACATACATAATTGTTCTCGTAGAAAGAGACAGAAAACCATACAATGATGTACGGGAAATGTGTTCGGGTGTAGGATTCGAGTAGGGAAAAATTATGACCTTTCGGAAAAACAAGATGGCGGCCGACGTGATTCTTGTAACTCTTTTGTTTTCCAACAGATTTCGTTGCTACTCGCAATTATTGAAGAAATTAGGAAATGATCAATAGAAAAAGTGGAAAAAATTGGAAAAACAAGATGGCGGCTGAGCTGTAGTGTTTTCAAATTTTTGATTTTTCGACACCGAACCGCGGCACCACATATCCGAAATGGAGTAGTTCATGTATAGGATATATGTTCGGGTGCGAGATAGGAGTAGGGAAAAATTATGACATTTCGGAAAATCAAGATGGCGGCCGAATTGCCGAAATAGACCGGTCGAAGCATTGAAGATAAGCGGAGGGTGCTAGACCAAATGTCATTCGAAACTTCATCCAATAGACAATGGGCTGAAAAAAAATTCAAAATGGCGGATTTAAGATGACTGCCATACAAATTTATTTGGTGTACCTATCTCAGAAAGTATAAAAGATGGAAGAGTGATTTCTTGGCAAAAGATGATCAGAACGAGGAGGTCTATTTAGCGAAATGAAAAAAATTCAAGATGGCGAAATATTTTTTTTCATACCAAATTATATGGCGATTAGGAACTATAAAAGACGTCATTGTTCTCCTAGAAAGAGACAGAAAACGATACAATGATGTACTGGAGATGTATTCGGGTGCGGGATCCAAGTAGGGAAAAATTATGACATTTCGGAAAAACAAGATGGCGGCCGACATGATTCTTGCAACTCTTATGTTTTCCTACCGATTTCGTTACAACTCGCAACGATTGAAGAAATTAGTAAACAATCAATAGAAAAAGTGGAAAAAATTGGAAAAACAAGATGGCGGCCGAGCTGTAGTGTTTTCAAATTTTTGATTTTTCGACCCCGACCCGCGGCGCCACAGATCCGAAACGAGGTAGTTCATGTATAGGAGATATGTTCAGGTGCGGGATGGGAGTAGGGAAAAATTATGACTTGTCGGAAAATCAAGATGCCGGCTGATTTGCCGAAATGAATTGGTCGAAGCATTGAAGATGGGCGGGGTTGCTCGGACAAATGTCTTTCGAAACTTAATCCAATAGACAAAGAGCTGAAAAAAAATTCAAAATGGCGGATTTAAGATGGCTGCCATACAAATTTATTTGGTGTACTTACCTATCTCCGAAAGTATAAAAGATGGAAGAGTGGTTTCTTGGCAAAAGATGATCAGGACGAGGAGGTCTATTTAGCGAAATAAAAAAAATCCAAGATGGCGGAATATTTTTTTTCATACCAAATTATATGGCGATTAGGAACTATAAAAAGACGTCATTGTTCTCCTAGAAAGAGACAGAAAACGATACAATGATGTACGAGAGATGTATTCGGGTGCGGGATCCAAGTAGGGAAAAATTATGACATTTCGGAAAAACAATCTGGCGGCCGACATGATTCTTGCAACTCTTATGTTTTCCTACCGATTTCGTTACAACTCGCAACGAATGAAGAAATTAGTAAACAATCAATAGAAAAAGTGGAAAAAATTGGAAAAACAAGATGGCGGCCGAGCTGTAGTGTTTTCAAATTTTTGATTTTTCGACCCCGACCCGCGGCGCCACAGATCCGAAACGAGGTAGTTCATGTATAGGAGATATGTTCAGGTGCGGGATGGGAGTAGGGAAAAATTATGACTTGTCGGAAAATCAAGATGCCGGCTGATTTGCCGAAATGAATTGGTCGAAGCATTGAAGATGGGCGGGGTTGTTCGGACAAATGTCTTTCGAAACTTAATCCAATAGACAAAGAGCTGAAAAAAAATTCAAAATGGCGGATTTAAGATGGCTGCCATACAAATTTATTTGGTGTACTTACCTATCTCCGAAAGTATAAAAGATGGAAGAGTGGTTTCTTGGCAAAAGATGATCAGGACGAGGAGGTCTATTTAGCGAAATAAAAAAAATCCAAGATGGCGGAATATTTTTTTTCATACCAAATTATATGGCGATTAGGAACTATAAAAAGACGTCATTGTTCTCCTAGAAAGAGACAGAAAACGATACAATGATGTACGAAAGATGTATTCGGGTGCGGGATCCAAGTAGGGAAAAATTATGACATTTCGGAAAAACAATCTGGCGGCCAACGTGATTCTTGCAACTCTTTTGTTTTCTAACCGATTTCGTTACAACTCGCAATTATTGAAGAAATTTGTAAACGATAAATAAAAAAAGTGGAAAAAATTGGAAAAACAAGATGGCGGCCGAGCTGTAGTGGTTTCAAATTTTTGATTTTTCGACCCCGAACCGCGGCGCCACAGATCCGAAACGGCGTGGTCGAGTATAGGGTTTTTTTTTCTTTTTTCGCCTACAATTATCCTGTTTTTTGACAAAATGGGAGTGGTTTTAAAAAATTCAAGATGGTGGCTGTAGCGGAGGCCGTTCGGTTTGAGGTACGAACAACCGCAATTTTAAAATTCAAATTTCTCATAGTTGGCAACGTCGGATCGTTACGACTTCTACGGGGCGATTGTGTGTACAAACTCGAGGTATGGATTGGGGAAAAAAATTACCCCATTTCTCGAGAAATTTTCAAGATCTACCCCAAAAATAAAAAAATAGTAATACGAATTTTTTGCAAAATTTGAGTACGAGCACAACCACGCGTCTCACTTGTATGAATGACATTTGGGTATTTTCGCCGCCGAGGTCTGGCAGCACTGGACAGCATTTATTATGGTAAAAGTAATTTTCGACATGGTCTATTTTCAGAGGCGATCGTTGCGGCTGGGTGCGAGCGAGATGAAAAATTAAAATGTCATCAGGAGTGGCATATCCTGTAGTTCACGGGAAAATTATAAAACTATGTAAAATGTTTCTGTGAAACGAGGTGGCGGCCATTTTGTATTCTTTTTGTGTTTTTGAAAATTTCGATCACGTTTTTGAGGCAGTTGGCAACATTTGGGAAAGTTGACATGTATGGATCGATTGTGTGATGCGACTGGCAGTATCGAGATATCTAAACAGTGTTGCCACATTTGGGGTAGTTTTCGAGATTTTCCCCAAAAATTTCCTGTTATAAAATTTTGTATGAATATTTTTTTTTCACTGATGGCTTCGTATACATGTCAAAAAATTAAACTTGTAGAAAAATATAGAGACAGCTGATGATTGAGGATTTCGGAGACCGGTAAAGAGCACGGCCAATGTATTAAAGATAGGTGGGGGTGCTCGAACAAATGTCACTCGAAACCTCATCCAATTGGCGATGAGTTTAAAAAAACTCCAAAATGGTGGATTCAAGATGGCCGCTATACAAATTTCGTCAGTGTCTATCTCGGAGAGTATAAGAGATGGAAGTGTGGTTTCTTGGCACGAGATGATCAGAGCAAGGAGGTCTATTTAGCGAAATGAAAACAATTTCAAGATGGCGGAATATTTGTTTTCATACCAAATTATATTATTATTATGGCGATTAGGACTCAATTACATAATTTATTGTTCTCCTAGAAAGAGCCAGAAAACGATACAGTGATGTGAGGCAGATAAGTTCGGCGGCCGAGCTGTAGTGTTTTCAATTTTTTGTTTTTTCGACCCCGAATCGCGGCGCCACAGATCCGAAATGGTGTAGTTCATGTTCAGGCTGCCATACAAATTTATATTTTGGTGTCTGTCTATCTCAGAAAGTATGTTATATGAGTGGTTTCTTGGCAAAAGATGATCAGCCCCCCGATTATGTAAGAATGTTCGATCAAATGGTAAAGGTTCAGCGACAAAGTAATATAAACCATAACTGCATTAATTTAGAGCTCAATTTCGTCTATCCATTCTTATACGTTTGAGTATCGTACATACCTAAACGTATAAGAAAGGGTACACGAAATTGAGCTCTAATTTAATGCGGTTATGGTTTATTTACTTTGTCGCAGAACTTTAACGATTTCATCGGCCATTCTTACATGATTGGGGGGCTGGACCTGAAGGTCTAATTGATGAACAGGAAAAAAATTCAAGATGGCGGAATTTATTTTTCCAAGATTTTTCAAGATTTTGATACGGTTCCGTTTTACCCACGACGGGGCTCCTTGAGATTACAAAACAGGAAACTGATACCAAAGTTTTAACAAATCAGCGCCATTTTGAAATTATTTGTTAATTTACCGATTTCGTTCAAAACCGATATCTGAGGATCCCTGGGATTACAAAACAGGAAACTGATACCAAAGTCAAAAAAAATCTGCGCCATTTTGAAATCCTTTGTTTATTGACCGATTTCGTTCAAAATTGATATTGAGGGCTTTCTTGGATCACGATACAGGAAACTGATACCAAAACTTTAAAAAATCAGCGCCATTTTGAAATTATTTATCAATTGACCGATTTTTTTCAAAGTCGATATTTAGGGCTCCCTGGGATTACAAAACAGGAAAATGGCACCAGAATTATAAAAAATCAGCGCCATTTTGAAATTCTTGGTTAATTTACCGATTTCGTTTAAAAGCGATATTGAGGACTCCCTGGGATCACAAAACAGGAAACTGATACCAAAGTTTTAAAAAATCAGCGCCATTTTTAAATTCTTGGTTAATTTACCGATTTCGTTCAAAATCGATATTTAGGGCTACCTGGGATTACAAAACGAAACTGATACCAAAGTTTTAAAAAATCAGCGCCATTCTGAAATTCTTTATTAATTGACCGATTTCGTTCAAAATCGATATTTAGGGCTAACCACATCTCGTGAGCTGCTTTAGCAGCTCGCGCACAAGGCGAAACACTAGTTATACTATATATAGCTCGATTACCACTCGCTGACTCACTCACTGACTCATTGACATAATTGTTCTCCTAGAAAGAGACAGAAAACGATACAATGATGTAGGGGAGATGTGTTCGGGTGCGGGATTCGAGTGGGGAAAAATTATGACATTTCGGAAAAACAAGATGGCGGCCGACGTGATTCTTATAACTCTTTTGTTTTCCAACCGATTTCGTTACAACTCGCAATTATTGAAGAAATTAGGAAACGATCAATAGGAAAAGTGGAAAAAATTGGAAAAACAAGATGGCGGCCGAGCTGTAGTGTTTTAAAATTTTTGATTTTTCGACCCCGAACCGCGGCGCCACAGATCCGAAACGGAGTGGTCGAGCATGATAATTTTTTCTTTTTTCGACTACAATTATCCTGTATTTTGACAGAATGGGAGAGGTTTTTAAAAATTCAAGATGGCGGCTGTCGCGGCGGCCGTTTTGTTTAAGGTACGAAAAAACGCAATTTTAAAATTCAAATTTCTCACAGTTGGCAACGTCGGAGCGTTTCGACTTCTACGGGGCGATTGTGCGTACAGACTCGTGGTATGAATTGGGGGAAAAAAATTACCCCATTTCTCGGGAAATTTTGAAGATTTACCCCAAAAATAAAAAAATCGAAATACGGACTTTTTGCAAAATTCGAGTACGAGCAACCACGTGTCCCACTTGTACGAATGACATTTGGGTATTTTCGTCGCCGAGGTCTGGCAACACTGGAATTTATCAAAGTAAAAGTGATTTTCGACATGGTCTTTTTTCAGGGGCGATCATTTCGGCTGGGTGCGAGCGAGATGAAAAATTTAAACGTCATCAGGAGCGGTATATCCTGTAGTTTACGGGAAAATTATGAAACTGTGTAAAATGTTTCTGTCCAACGAGGTGGCGGCCATTTTGTATTCTTTTTTCGTTTTTGAAAATTTCGAACACGTTTTTGAGGCAGTTGGCAACATTTGGGAAAGTTGACATGTATAAATCGATTATGTAACTCGACCAGCGGTATCGAGATATCTAAACAGTGTTGCCACATTTGGGGTAGTTTTCGAGATTTTCCCAAAAATGTCCTCCTGTAAAATTTTGTATGAAAAATTTTTTTTTCACTGATGGCTTCGTATACACGTTAGAAAATTAAACTTGAACAAAAATATGGAGACAGCTGATGATTGAGGATTTCGGAGACGGGTAAAGAGCACGGCCGAGGTATTGAAGATAGCTGGGGGGTGCTCGACCAAATGTCATTCAAAACTTCATCCAAAAGTCAATGAGCTGAAAAAAAATTCAAAATGGCGGATTTAAGATGGCCGCCATACGAAATTATTTGGTGTCCATCTCAGAAAGTATAAAAGATGAAAGAGTGGTTTCTCGGCCAAAGATGATCAGGGCGAGAAGATCTATTTAGCGAAAAGAAAAAAAATTCAAGATGGCGGATTTTTTTTTTCATACCAAATTATATGGCGATTAGGACTCATTGACGTAATTTATTGTTCTCCTAGAAAGAGACAGAAAACGATACAATGATGTACGGAAGATGTGTTCGGGTGCGAGATGGGAGTACGGAAAAATTATGCCATTTCGGAAAAACAAGATGGCGGCCGACGTGATTCTTGTAACTCTTTTGTTTTCCAACCGATTTCGTTAAAACTCGCAACGATTGAAAAAATTAGGAAACGATTTATAGAAAAAGTGGAAAAAATTGGAAAAACAAGATGGCGGCCGAGCTGTAGTATTTTCAAATTTTTGATTTTTCGACCCCGAACCGCGGAGCCACAGATCTGAAACGGCGTAGTCGAGCATGATTTTTTCTTTTTTTCGCCTACAATTATCCTGTATTTTGACAAAATGGGAGTGGTTTTTAAAAATTCAAGATGGCGGCTGTCGCGGCGGCCGTTCGGTTTGAGGTACGAAAACTCGCAATTTTAAAATTCCAATTTCTCACAGTTGGCAACGTCGGAGCGTTTCTACTTCTACGGGGCGATTGTGTGTACAGACTCGAGGTATGGATTGGGGGAAAAAAGATTACCCCATTTCTCGGGAAATTTTCAAGATTTACCCCAAAAATAAAAAAAATGTAAATACGGACTTTTTGCAAGATTCGAGTACGAGCAACCACGTGTCTCACTTGTATGAATTACATTTGGGTAATTTCGTCGCCCAGGTCTGGCAACACTGGAATTTATCAAAGTAAAAGTGATTTTCGACATGGTCTTTTTTCAGGGGCGATCATTTCGGCTGGGTGCGAGCGAGATGAAAAATTGATACGTCATCACAAGCGGTATATCCTGTAGTTCACGGGAACATTATAAAACTATGTAAAATGTTTCTGTGAAACCAGGTGGCGGCCATTTTGTATTCTTTTTGTGTTTTTGAAAATTTTGATCACATTTTTGTGGCAATTGGCAACATTTGTGAAAGTTGACATGTATGGATCGATTGTGTAACTCGACCGGCAGTATCGAGATATCTAAACAGTGTTGCCACATTTGGGGTAGTTTTCGAGATTTTCCCCAAAAACTCACTCCTGTAAAATTTTGCATGACAAATTTTTTTTTCACTGATGGCTTCGTATATAAATCAGAAAATATAACTTGAAGAAAAATATGGAGACAGCTGATGATTGAGGATTTCGGAGACGGGTAAAGAGCACGGCCAAGATATTGAAGATAGGTAGGTGGGGGGTTCTCAAACAAATGTCACTCGAAACCTCATCCAATTGGCGGTGAGTTGAAAAATCTCCAAAATGGCGGATTCAAGATGGCCGCCATACAAATTTCATCAGTGTCTGTCTCGGAGAGTATTAGAGATGGAATCTTTCATATTCGATATAATTTAGGTCTCTCTGGGATTACAAAACAGAAAACTGATACCAAAGTAAAAAAAATCAGCGCCATTTTGAAATTCTTTGTTAATTGACCAATTTCGTTCAAAATCGATATTTAGGGCTCCCTGCCCCCCTAGCATGGGCCGAGACAATTTTCTCCCCGAGGAAAGGATAAAATTTTTATTCCTTAATAAATAAATAAAAACGGTAAATAACGGTGGATAAATAGTCCCCCGAGTCCCCGTGAAATGTCAAAACGGGATAAACTTCTCCTCTCCCCTGTTGCCGTGCTCTGAGAAGTGGACAAGTTAATTTTATCTCTTGTCAGTGGATAAAATCGGGGGATAAAATTTTTATCCCCGGCCCATGCTAGCCCTGCAGGGGTCACAAAATAAGAAACTGATACCAAAATTGAAAAAAATCAGCGCCATTTTGAAATTCTTTGTTAATTGACCGATTTCGTTCAAAAACGATATTTAGGGCTCCCTGGGGTTACAAAACAGGAAACTGAACAAAACAGGAAACTGATACCAAAGTTTAAAAATCAGCGCTATTTTGAAATTATTTGTTAATTGACCGATTTCATTCAAAATCGATACTTAGGGCTCCCTGGGATTACAAAACAGGAAACTGGTACCAAAATTTTAAAAAAATCAGCGCCATTTTGAAATTATTTAATTTATAACCGATTTCGTTCAAAATCGATATTTAGGGCTCCCTGGGGTTATAAAACAAGTAACTGATACCAAAGTTGTAAAAAATCAGCGCCATTTTGAAATTCTTTGTTAATTGACCGATTTCGTTCAAAATCGATATTTTAGGATCCCTGGGATTGCAAAACAGAAAACCGGTACCAAAATTTTTAAATATCAGCGCCATTTTGAAATTATTTATTAATTAACCGATTTCGTTCCAAATCGATATTTAGGGCTCCCTGGGATTTCAATACAGGAAGCTGTTACCAAAATTTAAATCAGCGCCATTTTAAAATTCTTTGTCAATTGGCCGATTTCGTTCAAAATCGATACTTAGGGCTCCCTGGGATTACAAAACAGGAAACTGGTACCAAAGTTTTAAAAAACCAGCGCCATTTTGAAATGCTTTGTTAATTGACCGATTTCGTTCAAAATCGATACATATGACTCCCTGGGATTACAAAACAGGAAACCGATACCAAAATTTAAAAAATCGGCGCCATTTTGAAATTCTTGGTAATAACCGATTTCGTTCAAAATCGATATTTAGGACTCCCTGGGATTACAGAACAGGAAACTGGTACCAAAATTTTAAAAAATCAGCGCCATTTTGAAATTTTTTGTTAATGGACCGATTTCGTTCAAAATCGATATTTAGAGTTCCCTGGGATTACAAAACAGAAAACTGCTACCAAAGTTTTAAAAAATCAGCGCCATTTTGAAATTCTTTGTTAATTGACCGATTTCGATCAAAATCGATATTTAGGGCTCCCTGGGATCACAAAACTGATAAAAAAAGTTTTAAAAAATCAGCACCATTTTGAAATTCTTTAATAATTGACCGATTTCGTTCAAAATCGATATTTGGGGTTCCCTGGGATCACTAAACAGGAAACTGATACCAAAGTTTTAAAAAATCAGCGCCATTTTAAAATTCTTTGTTAATTGACCGATTTCGTTCAAAATTGATATTTAGGACTCCCTGGGATTACAAAACAGGAAACTGGTACCAAAATTTAAAAAAAAATCAGCGCCATTTTGAAATTATTTAATATAACCGATTTCGTTCAAAATCGATATTTAGGACTCCCTGGGATTACAGAACAGGATACTGATACCAAAGTTTAAAAAAAATCGGCACCATTTTGAACTTCTTTGTTAATTTACCGATTTCGATCAAAATCGATATTTAGGGCTCCCTGGGGTTATAAAACAAGAAACTGATACCAAAGTTGTAAAAAATCAGCGCCATTTTGAAATTCTTTGTTAATTGACCGATTTCGTTCAAAATCGATATTTAGGGCTCCCTGGGATTTCAATACAGGAAGCTGTTACCAAAATTTAAATCAGCGCCATTTTGAAATTCTTTGTCAATTGGCCGATTTCGTTCAAAATCGATATTTAGGGCTCCCTGGGGTTATAAAACAAGAAACTGATAACAAAGTTGTAAAAAATCAGCGCCATTTTGAAATTCTTTGTTAATTGACCGATTTCGTTCAAAATCAATATTTTAGGATCCCTGGGATTACAAAACAGAAAACCGGTACCAAAATTCTAAAATATCAGCGCCATTTTGAAATTAGTTATTAATTAACCGATTTCGTTCCAAATCGATATTTAGGGCTCCCTGGGATTATAAAACAGGAAACCGGTACCAAAGTTTTAAAAAACCAGCGCCATTTTGAAATGCTTTGTTAATTGACCGATTTCGTTCAAAATCGATACATATGACTCCCTGGGATTACAAAACAGGAAACCGATACCAAAGTTTAAAAAATCGGCGCCATTTTAAAATTCATTGTTAATAACCGATTTCGTTCAAAATCGATATTTAGGACTCCCTGGGATTACAGAACAGGAAACTGGTACCAAAATTTTAAAAAATCAGCGCCATTTTGAAATTCTTTGTTAATGGACCGATTTCGTTCCAAATCGATATTTAGGGTTCGCTGGGATTACAAAACAGAAAACTGCTACCAAAGTTTTAAAAAATCAGCGCCATTTTGAAATTCTTTGTTAATTGACCGATTTCGATCAAAATCGATATTTAGGGCTCCCTGGGATCACAAAACAGGAAACTGATACAAAAGTTTTAAAAAATCAGCGCCATGTTGAAATTGTTTGTTAATTGACTGATTTCGTTCAAAATCGATATTTAGGGCTCCCTAGGATCACAAAACTGATACAAAAGTTTTAAAAAATCAGCGTCATGTTGAAATTCTTTGTTAATTGACTGATTTCGTTCAAAATCGATATTTACGGTTCCCTGGGATTACAGAACTGAATCTGATACCAAAGTTGTACAAAATCAGCGCCATTTTAAAACTCTTTGTTAATTGAGCGATTTGGTTCAAAATCGATATTTTGGGGTCCCTGGGATTTCAATTCAGGAAACTGTTACCAAAATTTTAAAAATTCAGCGCCATTTTGGAATTATTTGTTAATTTACCGATTTTTTCAAAATCGATATCTGAGGATCCCTAATATCACAAAACAGGAAACTGGTACAAAAATTTTAGAAAATCTGCGCCATTTTGAAATGACTTATTAAAATTAACCGATTTCGTTCAAAATCGATATTTAGGACTCCCTGGGATTTCAATACAGGAAACTGTTACCAAAATTTAAATCAGCGCCATTTAGATATTCTTTGTTATTGTAGCGATTTCGTTCAAATTCGATATCTGAGGATCCCTAATATCACAAAACAGGAAACTGTTACTAAAATTTATAAAATCAGCGTCATTTTGAAATTTACCGGTTTCGTTCGAACTTTTCGATGCTGGAGTAGATAAAATAATTTCCAATGAACAATGAATGAATGATTTTTCACGTAGCTTAAATTATTTACAAGAAGGAATTTAAATACAGGCTTGAACTAAAAAAAAAACCGTTTTGTTGCCATTTAATAATCTTCAATATACATTATCTTTAATGTTCTACTCCTGGCTAAAATTATAAATATTTAAATACGTGGCTGATTTAAAAAAAATAACAATTTTTGTTTAATTTCACATAATGTATACCTACTGTTTCTTTAAAAAATAGTATATTATCTTTAAAAAAATATTATAAAGTAGCTCATGCATGCGACTCCTTTCAAAGAACTTATGTTTGTGATCTTCCCTTTTTTAATTTTCCTTTTCTAATCCCATATTTTTTGCATAAAGCTGAAACTCCACCACCCATCCTTCAAAATTTGAGACTAACACGGCCCGCGAGCTGCTTTAGCAGCTCGCGCACAGAGCGAAACACTAGTTAATATATATATAGCTGCTCGTGCTGACTGACTGACTCATTGATCACCTCTCCTGTAAAATTTTGTATGAAAAATTTTTTTTTCACTCATCGTTTCGTATAGAAGACAAAAATTCATTCGGAGGAAAAATACGGAGAGAGCTGATGATTGAGGATTTCGAAGACGGATGAAGAGCACCAGCCAGGGTATCGAAGATAGGTGGGGGGTGCTCGACCAAATGTCACTCGAAACTTCATCCAATTGACAGTTAGCTGAAAAAAATTTCAAAATGGCGGATTTAAGATGGCCGCCATACAAATTTCGACGGTGTCTATCTCGGAGAGTATAAAAGATGGAAGAGTGGTTTCTTGGCAAAAGATGATCAGGACATGAGGGTCTACTTGATGAACAGGAAAAAAATTCAAGATGGCGGAATTTATTTTTCCATAGAAAAGGGTATTGAAGATAGGTGGGGAGTGCTCGACCAAATGTCACTCGAAACTTCATCCAATTGACAGTGAGTGAAAAAAAAATTCAAAATGGCGGATTTAAGATGGCCTCCATACAAATTTCGTCGGTGTCTATCTCGGAGAGTATCAGAGATGGAAGAGTGGTTTCTTGGCAAAAGATGATCAGGATATGAAGGTCTACTTGATGAACAAGAAAAAAATTCAAGATGGCGGAATTTATTTTTTCATAGAAAAACTATGCAAGATTACGGTTTATTTTCAAGATTTGTTTTTATGGAAGAAATCTCATTTTGACGAATGGTTCGGAGAAAAAAATATGGAGAGAGATGATGATCGAAGGTTCGGATGATGGGTGAGGAGCACGGTCAGGGTATTAAAGACAGGTACCTACTTAGGGGCTGCTCAAACAAAAAGGGAGGGGCGGGGGGTTGGTGGTCTTTGTTTTATGTTTTTCCTTGATGAGAATTTTCTTTTACGTTGGACGCTTGGCGTGCTGGCGCTTCCACTGTGCTCACTAGCATAGCAGTGTGTTGTTCAGATCAGAACACGTAGACAGTAAACCAGCTGCCCGATTATGTAAGAATTGTCGATGAAATCGTAAAAGTTCGGCGTCAAAGTAAAATAAACCATAACAGCATTGAATTAGAGCTCATTAAGGAGTGCTGTGGGGAAAAAACTTAACGCGGACGAAGTCGCAGGCATTAGCTAGTTAATATATATATAGCTGCTCGTGCTGACTGACTGACTCATTGATCACCTCTCCTGTAAAATTTTGTATGAAAAAATTTTTTTTTACTCATCGTTTCGTATAGAAGGCAAAAATTCATTCGGAGGAAAAATACGGAGAGAGCTGATGATTGAGGATTTCGAAGACGGATGAAGAGCACCAGCCAGGTTATCGAAGATAGGTGGGGGGTGCTCGACCAAATGTCACTCGAAACTTCATCCAATTGACAGTGAGCTAAAAAAAAATTCAAAATGGCGGATTTAAGATGGCCGCCATACAAATTTCTTCGGTGTCTATCTCGGAGAGTATAAAAGATGGAAGAGTGGTTTCTTGGCAAAAGATGATCAGGACATGAGGGTCTACTTGATGAACAGGAAAAAAATTCAAGATGGCGGAATTTATTTTTCCATAGAAGAGGGTATTGAAGATAGGTTGGGGGTGCTCGAACAAATGTTACTGGAAACTTCATCCAATTGACAGTGAGCTGAAAAAAAATTTCAAAATGGCGGATTTAAGATGGCCGCCATACAAATTTCGTCGGTGTCTATCTCGGAGAGTATAAAAGATGGAAGAGTGGTTTTCTGACAAAAGATGATCAGGACATGAAGGTCTACCTGATGAACAGGAAAAAAATTCAAGATGGCGGAATTTATTTTCCCATAGAAAATGTATGGCGAATATTGAAGAGGCTACCAAGTGTAGAACTATGCAAGACTACGGTTCCTTTTCAAGATTTGTTTTTATGAAAGAAATCTCATTTTGACGAATGGTTCGGAGAAAAAAATATGGAGAGAGATGATGATCGAAGGTTCGGATGATGGGTGAGGAGCACGGTCAGGGTATTAAAGATAGGTACCTACTTAGGGGCTGCTCAAACAAAAAGGGAGGGGCGGGGGGTTGGTGGTCTTTGTTTTATGTTTATCCTTTATGAGAATTTTCTTTTACGTCGGTGCTGGCGCTTCCACTGTGCTCACTAGCATAGCAGTGTGTTGTTCAGATCAGAACACGTAGACATTAAATCAGCTGCCCGATTATGTAAGAATTGTCGATCAAATCGTCAAAGTTCGGCGTCAAAGTAAAATAAACCATAACAGCATTGAATTAGAGCTCAATTTCGTGTTTCGAAATTGAGCTCTAATTTAATGCTGTTATGGTTTATTTTACTTTGACGCCGAACTTTGACGATTTGATCGGCCATTCTTACATAATCGGGGGGCAGGATAGTAGGACAGCGAGTAAGTAGACAGTGGACCACGCGGTCCACTACGCGGTCCGCTGTAGCGGGCCGCGCAACCACGCGCCATACTAGTTTTGAATATAGCTATAATTTTTAAACTAAACAAGTTGTTAACGAACGCCTTCAGGTGTATGTCAATTAATTCATTATTATTAATATTCAAAGCAAAAAAAACATATATATTTTTACATGAAGCCCAAAAAAGGATTTAAGTTTCTTAAATTGTACAGGGTCTATAAGCCTTGTGCCGCCACAATGGAAGTTTTATTACCAGGTGTATAGGCCTTGTACCGAAGGAATGGAAAGTATTGAAAAGTTACTGTCGCAGCAAACGTGATAATGGGTTGTAAGAAAAAGGTAAAATCTAGACGTGCTAACCTAGCTGTAGCAAACAATTGGTTACAAGAACCGCAATTCCACATCTTATTGCTATTGGCAGTCGAGTACGATCTCCGCGGTCTGACCGACGTGGTCTGCTGACTTGCTGCCTCCATATTTGGGTATCGGTTTTCATTGGCGCTGCTTATTTCAGGAGAACTTGATTCTAATGAGGATTTTCCCTGTAGACCGAACAAGAATAATTTGAAGAACAAGACCGCTCGTGAAACGATGATAGCCTATTATAGTGGTAACACCCGATCGCGATGCGGGATCGCGGATTCGATCCCCGGATCTCTAAAGGTCTAGGTATAGGGCGTTGTCAGATTTTAGAGGTGGCAAGTGGCAAGTTGGCAACCCTAGCTGCGAGGCACGTGTGCTTGTACCTGGGGGCACATCCTTTTCCTTCTGGAACAGAGTGAGAGTCTCTAGGCTCCAGGTTCACCTTCAATTACTGACACTGTGCCAGTAGTAAGTAGATAAGTATGTAAAGTTTTAGGTACCATTTCCCCTGCATAGAAGTCCTCCTGACCGAAGCATATGAGACGGTGGCGGTCCATAGCGTCGCCATTCGCAAAGAGGTAGTTGCAATAATCGCATACGAACATCGTGCTGAATTTGCGCACGCTTGTATTGCTCTTGCCATTCAGGTCTGGACAGCATAGCAGTTCTGAAAACAGTGAGTTACAGATGATTTTATAGTCTGTTCCTTTATGGATGATCTATTTTGTAACTGTATTTCTCAACTGTATCTACTTAAAGGACGAGTGGCCTAGTTGCGACCGGTAACGCAGTCGGTAACTGGATGGGTGACCGAATTTCGTAGTCCAAATTTGGCCTTTTCATTCCCTCCGTGCCTCGGAGAACACGTTAAACTGTCGGTCCTGGTTTAGAAACCTAAGAGTTGAAATAGTAGGTACTCTTAGTCGAGTTGTAAGCGGAAGGGCCTGGGAACCCACCGCATTAAAATTCCGAGGAAACCCCTGCCATTATGTGATTAATGGAAAGGGGTCACGACTCTCAGCAGTGAGGAATACGACGCAGAGAGAGATTTTTTCAACTGCTTTAACGCCTGATCACGTAATCTCATCTGCCATTCGGCCAATAATCATGCGAATATCTACAAACTTGTCGGCTTTCAATACTCCCAGCACTACATGGTCAAGTGGCAGATAAGATGACGTGCTGATGATTAATGATTTTAAAAAAAATTAATCATCTCTGATTGGAACAGACTTTAGGTGCAGATGGTACTAGAGTAAAAGATGGTTTTCTTTACGACTCCATAGTAAAAATGTAGAGCCAGAAATAGGTAGATTAACTGATTCAGTATTAAGAATGTATTTTTATTAGGGACAGGTTTTAGTGTTTGACTTTGATTACGATGCGATCTCTCATGTCATTCACTCATCAGTCATCGATGGTAGGTATGGTATGGAACTGCAGCCTAAGTCTGGGTCTACATTTTGAGTAGGTATAATTTTAGTGTATCCTAACTCCCCAACAAGTACCTAATACCTATCATAGGCACGTGTCTTTAATTCTGATAAAATACCATGATAAACATCAAACCTTCGAGACGGAACGGACATAGAACTGATCTTCCTAGTATTAAGGCCATAATGATACAAAAATGTAGACCCCACTTATGATGAACGCTCTTAGAAAGAATACAGTTTCATAAAAACCTTTAAGGTACCTACGTTTAGAGAATCGATGACGTTAGCCTAATACGTGCTAATACCCTATAGCTCAGAATGTATAATGCCTATAGGACATAGGATACACAACCAACAGGTATAGCTAGTCCGGAAGCCTCCAATCAGACTAGACTATAAATTTAGAAAATAAAGCTCCTTGATGGTTCTGAGTAGAGTCCGGAATCCTTGGCAGACACCTAAGGTGCAATGTTATCAAAGCATGTTGCTCTACATAAGATTTCTGAACCATGTTTAGAACCAAGTTCTAAAGACTGAAAAATGTGGGTAGATGTTCCTACTAATTAGTAGCTAGGCAATTAGTTTACCTCGCGGTTTCGTCTCCAGCGCGGT
Source organism: Erebia ligea (assembly GCA_917051295.2). Classification (NCBI taxonomy): domain Eukaryota; kingdom Metazoa; phylum Arthropoda; class Insecta; order Lepidoptera; family Nymphalidae; genus Erebia; species Erebia ligea. Next base: position 9,533,771 of record OU785236.1, read on the forward strand.
TGCCAGCACTCTTTCGCATACAGCGCACACAAGCCATTCGCATTCTAAATTGGTGCCATTGAAGCTGCTCACATCTACGAAATTAAAGATTAATTACCTACCTAAGTTTTTCCGACAAATTAATTAGTAAATTACAGGTTAAAACACTTCTGCTTACTTAGTCGGTGACCTAGGAAATCTACGTGATACCAAGTGGATTTCAGTTAGACAGGTACCTAACAGCCCATTAACGTCCCACTGCTGGGCACAGGCCTGCACTCTCATAGGAGAGAAGGAATTAGAGCTTAGACCCACCACGCTGCTCCAATGCGGGTTGGCGGGCTTTGACGACTATTATCATGTTAGTGATAATAACCGGGACCGACGGCTTAACGTGCTCTCCGAGGCACGGGGGTGAAACACCGCCAACTTCCTAACTCCGGGCTAGTATTGAGAATTTCTAGACAGAAAAACCATTTGGTTTTTTACTCAATTATGGCCCGAACCCGGGACCTCGTCGAGGCAGGTGTTCCCAGATGTTCTTAATTAAAACTGTTCTTTCCTGCTCCTGAATTTTCAATAATACCTATTGTGAAGTAGGTTTGTATTTTCAGCTACATCTCTATTATTTCAGTACCTACTTTGCAGTACGCACCATGCGTCTGTCTGTGTGGAAAATGTCCCTACTTAAGTCTACCAATTTTTTTTTATTCCACTACAAGTTAGCCCTTGATTGCGATATCACCTGATGGTAAGTGATGATACAGTCTAAGATCGTAGCGGGCTAACCTGAGGGGTACAATATTAAGCCCTTAAGCCCATGCCCCATACCCCTAGTCGGTTTCTACACGGCATCGTACTGGAACGCTAAATCGCTTGGCGGTACGTATTTTCCGGTAGGATGGTGTCTAGACACGGCCGAAGCCTCCCACCAGGCCAGACCAGGGAAAATTCAGAAATTATAAATTCCCAAATTATTGACCCTGCCGGGGATCGAACCCCGGGTCCTCCGCTGATTAATTCCACCATCCCCTTTAATATTCCTATTACAAATGTATCCTATTTTGTTTCGTATGCTGCTTAAAACTAAGCATAGTTCAGCAATGCAATTAGGTCGAATGCTTTGATTTTCTCTCGTTTTTGGTCCGGAATACGAACGGACTCGCGACAAAAGAACGAGCTCCGAGCGCTCTGCATTTATAAAATAAGTAGGTCAGCAAATTGCATACGTACGGCTAAATACTAACACTTGTTAGTTTATTTGAGACATACCTATATTATATTATTGTGGATCCAATCTCGCGCAGGTACATAATTATACCTATCTTATTCAGATAAAAATATTGCTCTATGAATACCTACCTATACCTACCTACCTAAATACCGCCCCCTACAGGGTACAATTGTGAATATAGGTTAACCATCCCGAGACCCACTCAAACACACAAAAAATTCCATCAAAATCGTTTCGCGCTTGGTCATAACAAACACGCGTGCCTACAATTTTGCTAATACATTTAAATAGGCGTGTTAGGTACAAATAAAGTATATTCTCAGCACAACTACCTTCCACAGGCAAAACAGGATCATCCACCGCAGAAGTCAATATAGTTGTTGGTTCCTGTTCTTTGTCAGAGCAATGTAAAGAAATTGTGTGATCAAGCAGATCCGCATCCGTTGTGAAAATCTCGTGACAAATCACGCACGAGTGCAAGGCTAATAGATGAGGACCTGTATCCTCTTCCTCCTAAAATAAAGAATAGATAGTTTTACAGCTTTAACATACGCACCAACGCGACGTTGAACCCACACACACACAAACAAAATTAAAGTCTGTCAAGTGAAATCTGAGTGTAAACTGTAAAGTTGAGGGAATATTAAAAACATAAGTTGCGTATCCCCAAATATTCAAGTCTTATTTTAAATTTTGTTTAAATTTATATAGTCCAGTGTTGCCAGATTAGTAGCCAGTAGGTAGCTTAAGCTCAGTTTTCACTAGACAGACCCTATGTTGGTGGTTATTATGGTGGTTAGGGTTGGTCGGTTCATACACGGTCACATGTGAACCGAAGGTGCAAACCGACTTAATTGTGGAAGGAATATTTCAAATATGTAGGAATGAATGAATGAAATATTTACTGTGCATAAAAAAATAAATAATCACAATGAATGATTCGCTTTACTGGTCCAAATCTCGGGCAGGAACCTTTTGAATCTTAGGCGAAAAGTGGAAGTGCCTCATTGTGTTTTAACGTATGTCTAGTGAAACCTGAGAATAGATTATATTGCACGTTTGACTAATATTATAGTTGCATGACATAGTTCGGTTATGGTACGGTACTATGTCACGATTCAGTGGTACTTACCTATATTATGCTTATCCGGGGGTACCTGAACATTTTTTTTAAATTTACCGCCATTTTGCACTCGGCTTTCATACAGACTACTATTTACTTACTTTAAAAATGGGATTATTTTTCTCAGAAGATACTTGTACGGGCAGTAAAAATTGGTTGACTGTATTTTCATCCAGCAAAGTTGGCTCGTAATTGTAGAAACTGTCTGGTTGTAGTACGTAAAGATCCGAGTTTAGTTCATTAGTGGGCTGTTCTGTATCCAGAATAGGAGCATTTTCAACGTTGAAGTAACGTCCAGAAATATTTGAATTCAAGGACAACTCAGCTTCTACTGTGGAAATGAATGATTCAGTAGCTTTAACAAGATCTCTATCATTCGAAATTGAATCAGTAACCACGGTACTATTAGTAAATAGGAGGTCATCCGGTCCGTAGTGATCCCTTAAAGATTCTGTTAATTCTTTAAACGGATAATCTGGTGGATCAAACATCATTTTGGTGTGATATCTGAAATAAAAGTTTACCATCATCATTTTCATAGAATTTAATGTTTGGGTCATAGACATAGAATTTTTTCGCTCCGCTCGTTTGGGTAGAGTTGCAGTTCATGATTTAACTTAGAACAGGTATTTTAGAAATCCTTTTAGATCATTCAAATGTTGAAGATTTCTGGACGGTAGCAAGTTTGTCAAAATGACGTTGATAGTTTAGGACTGACGTGCAGTTGACATTTGTGTCACAGAGTACATTGATTTGTGTATTGTTAGTAAACGAACGGTCGAATTTCAATATTTTTATTGGTTTTTCGCTAATTTTCGAATATCCAAAATGAAAGTAGATGCACAACAGAATGTCGATAAGCCTAAAATACCGCTGCCGACTCTCTCTCAGATAAACGCTGATCGAATAACACTCGTAAGTACATATTTTTAGGTTATATTTATATTTTTACAAATTTGGTATTTTCTGTAAATTTAAGTCGCAATAGTATTTGTTTGCATTAGAAGAACCAAGACCTAAAACCTAAATTGGGTGCAACGTTGGCAAAAACTGTTATATTAACAAATATCGTTATTAGGTACAACTGCTCTACACTTTTTGAGGTTGTTCACATTTCTAAATGTTTTGCCACTTCTCAGTTCATATTTGTCTGTAGCCTTCTTTTCTGTGTATTCTTCTTTTAGCCCTGACTGATTGTCAGTTGTAGTACTTAGTATACTTACTGAAAAAATGTATTACGTAGTTCTAGACTCCTTACAACCACTTAAATACTTTTTATTGCTGCCAAATCGTGGTTGGGTTTGTCGGCGGCATATTATATTGAGTATAATAAATAATAAAGAGTGCCTACTAAATTACTAATTTTAAAACAAACCCTTTACTTGAATTACATTTCTCAAATAAAGGTGAAACTTTCTATTTTTATGAATGATGTGGACATAAAACACATTTACTATTACCTAATATTGTATTAGTCTGATCACATAGTCTTAAATATTATGTATTAAGCAACATAAACACATTTAGAATTTTTATTAATAAAATAGCAATCCTATCCAATGAGCCACAACAACTTACAATGCTTATGGTTTATTTACATGTACCTAGTAAGACAGTAGAATAATATGAGTACAAAGAATAATTTATTTAAATGTTCATTAATATAATGTAGAGACCCTATACTGGCATTTGATTTATGCTGATAAATCAAGTAAAGGATTTGTATGAATAAATATATCTATCATTTCATCAACTTGCTAATATCATTTATATGAAGAAATTACAGTTATAGATATTAAACCATTTCACCATATAATGCTGGGCCCAGTTAATATCAACAGTTTGTCTAAAATTTTCAATGTACTAAGTCTGTATAATAATTCAAAAAATTCAATATTAAAACATTCAAATCATACATACTCTTAAAGCATTTATATTAATTTAAAACATTTCATGTGGGCTACCCCTTTTTATATTTAGCGAGCAGCCCACTGGTCTTTTCCCTTTCAATAAAATCTATGTAACACTCCACACTGAATTTGAAATCAATATGGTTTAATGATTTTCAGCTTGCAAACCAATACTGGTCACCACAAACTAAGGAGAACCACTTACCTTATGATGCTGCAATTGTGGAATCAATTTACCAAGCAGAGATCCTTGGATCCAGGTAAGTTATTTTATAAACAGAAGAAAAAATATAGATTCTAATAATTATTTCACTAACAAAATTTCTTAGCCCCACTGAAGTTAACAAAACACTGTTACAGGGTTAATGGCCTCATGGATTTAGTTCATTGACCCCCATAATTTTAAATATTTGAAATTTGCCAGTTATGAATAATATTACTTTTAAATTATCCAACTTATAACTTTGCCATTTATGAATTATTTTAATTAAGGATTTTTTGATTATTACTTGTAATTTTGTTTTTGACCTTTTTTAATTATTGTAAAATATGCAGTAGTTATATAATAATAAGAAAAAAAATGGTCAATTTTAGTAATAGACAAAACCACTTTATTCCCTTCCTTACAAAATTACGATGTAAGGAAGTAGCACAAAATTATGATGGACAGTTCTATAACTAGTCCATAAGTAAATAATTCTAGTCAACAATAATTATTAAATTTGGGAACTCTACTCATTTTTGTATGCATGATTGAATGGAAATAAAATCAAATTTCATGATCTTGTAAAAGATTGTTTATTTATGTATTAGGAATTGTTTTTTTTACTAAATTCTATTTATTTCAAACTAGATGATGCACAGACTTCGTCTGCGTGGATTTCGTTTTTTTTATTCCCGCGGGAACCACTTATTTTTCGGGGATAAATAGCCTATATCCTTTGCCGTGATACAACCTATCTCTGTATCAAATGTCATCAAAATCGGTTGAAACGAAGGGCCGTTAAAGACATACACAGACAGACAGACACACTTTCACATTTTTAATATTAGTATGGATGAGTTGAAATCTGAATTTGGACATGTGTGAAAGGTTTATCTATCTACATAATCTGTTGGAAAAAATTGGAAAAGGAAGGAGGAAAAGCTTATTGATAGAAACTGATGTAGTGTTGGGAAATTACACAATATACCAAGCTTTTTTTACCTACTTAAATTTTACGAACGAACGAATTATACTCAAATTTTAATTTCATATCATTTTAGTTGTGCATCTATAGAGTCAACATCCTTGTAATCAAGTGATTCTTGTACTCTTGGGATGTTAATAATGCACAACGGCTTCAGTCTGAGTGTATCATACATCAACAGTGGTTTAGAGGATTTTTGTGGTTATGTGCTAAAGGTATGCGTAATGCTTGCTACGCATTATAGAGGGCGAGCAGTGCATAGTGCATTCAGCATTCTGCATGTAGTATAGGGCCTCAGTATTCACCACTGGGCCACAGAGATCTCTATTTAGAAAAGCTTTTACATTTCAGTGTAATTTTTATTACAGTTTTGCAGTCCGTCGTATCATGATGCTGGAATTTTCTCAATACCTAGAGAACTACTTGTGGCCACACTATGAGGCTGGGAAGGCGTCGCATGCGCATATGATGTCTATTATTGTCATGATCAATGAGAAGTTCAGAGAAAGAGTGCCAGCTTGGCAGGTCAGTGTACTCGCAGTTCCAGTATCAAATAACTGTAAATAATATAGAATACTGGAGATCGCCGGCGGCTTCGCTCCCGTGGGGATTTAAAAAAATTGAACCATATTCCTTGTCTACAATATAAAAAGAACCTCAGGCCAAAATTTTAGCTTCCTAGGCCCAAGGATTTGGGCTGGGCTTTGATGACTCAGTGAGTGATGTTCTTTCCTTTTTATATGTATTGATTATCGCAATTTATGAGAATTCATAATTTTTAACACCTGTTACTGAACTGAACTATAAAATTAAATCAGAAGCCTTCCACCCGTAGACTGAGTAAGATATATATACGCCGCCATATCTCCTTTTCACTCCCACATGAAAGAGATGCAGTGTTGGGATGTTACACAAGATAGAATGAGAAAAAAATATGTGTTTTTCTCTCCCTTTCTGCGTGTCACGGATTTTGTGCCTATTGCATACAAACAAACCATATCTTGTGCCGACGTTTGTATGACGTTTGGGAGGTGTTTCATAGTATTACCTATCCCTTTCGGTTACACGCTGACCCTGATTCTAGAGATTCCTTCTTCTATGCTTCCACCAGATCAGAGCAGAGACAATATAGAACTTATAAATTCCCAAATTGTCCCTGCCGGGGTTGAATGCCCTCGAACTTATAAGAAAAAGCCCTAACGTAGTATTAAGATTGTATTGTATTTTGTATTATTTTTATTTTTAAGTATAATTTATAATACAGGACTTGTTGCCTAAAATAAATGAACAAGTTCACAGCGCTTATCAATGCGCCATGGTGGTCGTAATGTTGTGCAATTTCAATGTTTCATAACCAAAATATTAATAATTCTTCTTTAGGCATTCCTGAAAAAACCAGAACACTTCCCCGCCTTCTTCGAACAAGTACTTAGAGCGAGCGTTATGGAAGAAGCGAAGAATATGCGCGAACAGACTGCGCTGCTCCTCTTCCTTAACCACTGCTTCGGTAGTATGGAGGTGCAGCTTTGTAGAGACCAGGTCAAGAGGCTCGTGTCGCTTAGTATGTGGATCAGTTTGCAGGAAGGTTAGTGTTTTTTTAAATAGGACATTTTGAAGTTTTTGAGTTATAAGGATACCTCCCAGTCTACGGAAATACGTTATTTTCTATCAGTCGTTCGATAGAGGCGTCCAGACAGAGTGACGCTGTTGGGTGACAGGGATATATTAATTAAGTTAAATAAGTTTTCACTTCTATCGGCAGTCAGACTGCCAATTTTTGAAGTGGAACTTCTTTAGCCGCGTTGAGCACTTTTAGGTAGGGGGTAAACTTGTGGATTCGCGTCACCGACATGCTCGCGTTGTTACGATAACTTAAATATAAATATACTGCATTCGTAATTAAACTTTAATACCTTAGTTTTAAGGTTTATTTATTATTTATTTTAATTTTTTTTTTCTAATTTTAATACCAAAATTCTAAAGTTTTCACTTCTATGGGCAGTCCCTATGACTGCCAATTTTTTTTATTTCCTGAGTGTAAAAACACTCAGTTAGGCTTCACTAGGCAGACAGCAAGCTTTGAAGTAAAATGATAGACGCACGGGGTGCCATTTTTTAGGGTTCCGTACCCAAAGGGTAAAAACGGGATCCTATTACTAAGACTCCGCTGTCTGTCTGTCTGTATGTCTGTCTGTCTGTCTGTCTGTCTGTCTGTCTGTCTGTCTGTCTGTCTGTCTGTCTGTCTGTCTGTCTGTCTGTCTGTCTGTCTGTCTGTCTGTCTGTCTCCAGGCTGTATCTCATAAACCGTGATAGCTAGAAAGCTGAAATTTTCACAAATGATGTATTTCCGTTGCCGCTATAACAACAAATACTAAAAATTAAAAAAAAATATATATTAAGGGGGGTCCCCATACAATAAACGTGTTTTTTTCGTATTTTTTTGCTCAATATTAAAAACGGTAACAGGTAGACGGTTCAAATTTTCACAGAATATTAACTTGTATATTACCTTTCAAAATAAATAATTAAATATCAATAAAGTAAATATTAAAGGGGGGCTCCCATACAACAAACGTAATTTTTATTTTTAATACGTCATAAATCGTAAAACTTACTACAGGTTTGTACGGAACCCTCGGTGCGCGAGTCCGACTCGCACTTGGCCGGTTTTTTTTAAATGTCGTCAAGAGATTTTATACTGAGAAAACATAAACCTCAATAAAACATCTCGTTAAAATAATAAAGATGACTTTTAACAGCTGCTTTGTTTGGCGAACGTTACTGCCTTCCGCAAAAGACTCCCGCAGAGAGCGAAAGAGAAGTTACTCTCAAGTTGGGCCTAAAGAAGTTTAAATTCAAAATCAAAATCTTTTTTGTTTTAGGAAGAAGGAATCAAGAGTTCAAAGCCGTGCCGAAATGGCGTAAATACTGGCGTGCCATACAAAAGAAAGACAAGCCCGAACTCATGGACAAACTGATGTGGGAGCGTCGTTACTTGCAGAGGCTAATGATCAAGTTTATGCGCATCCTGGAGAGCATTCCTGAGACGGACGATGTTGATCCTCACGCGGTCAGGTAAGTTTGAATGACACGTTGACATAACTATCCTCAGGCCTTTTGCGCATTATAAGAAAATTTCTTGTATAATATATTATTGTTTTTTAAGAAACTAGGTCCAGGGCGCGTTTGGTACCCTCGTAGATTTAGTCTTAAGATACCGTTGTTAACCATCACGTCTTATTCTTTGTAAACATGACGTTCAGAAGGTGTACTTTGTAGGTACCTATTTTGTATTTGACGACCTCCGTGGCGCAGTGTTGAGCGCTGTTGCCTTAACGTGCGGAGGTCCCGGGTTCGATCCCCGGCAGGGTTTGGAAATTTATAATTTCTGAATTTCCCTGGTCTGGCCTGGTGGGAGGCTTCGGCCGTGGCTGGTTACCACCCTACCGGCAAAGACGTGCCGCTAAGCGATTTAGCGTTCCGGTACGATGCCGTGTAGAAACCGAATAGGGGTATGGGTTTAATATAACTGCCATGCCCCTAACAGGTTAGCCCGTTACCATCTTAGACTGCATCATCACTTACCATCAGGTGAGATCGCAGTCAAGGGCTAACTTGTAGTGGATAAAAAAAAAAAAAAATATAGAGGATTTGAGTTTGAGTTTGACTTCGTCCGCGTGGACTAAGATTTTTCGATTCCCGCGGGATTTCCTTTATTTTCCGGGATAAAAAGTAGCCCCTATGTCCTTCCCCGGGATACAAACTATCTCTATTCCCTGTTCCAAATTTCATCAAAATCGTTTGAACAGGTGGGCCGTGAAAGCGTATAGCAGACAGACAGACAGTGATACTTTCGCATTTATAATATTAGTATGGATTGCATATTTTATAATTTTATTACAGTGCTTCACACGCGAGGAAAGTTTCTAAACTTACTTATATTATACATGTCAAAAATTTTCGGAACCGGCAGGATTTGAACCTGCGTCTCTCTAGGAATCGCGCCCTGAGCGCCTTTGACCTCGGTTCACTTACCCGTCAGTGCCGAGATTTGAGATAATATGCATCTTTAATCCAGTCTTCTAACGAAAATCCATACTAATCCATACTAATATTATAAATGCGAAAGTGTGTCTGTCTGTCTGTCTGTCTGTCTGCTACGCTTTCCCGGCCCATCTTTTCAACCGATTTTGCTGAAATTTGGTATAGAGGTAGGTTATATCCCGGGGAAGGACATAGGCTACTTTTTATCCCGGAAAATTAAGGAGTTCCCGCGGGAATCGAAAAAACTTAGTCCACGCAGACGAAGTCGCGGGAATCATCTAGTATTATAAATGTGAAAGTGTGTCTGTCTGTCTGCTACGCTTTCACGGCCCATCTGTTCAATCGATTTTGATGAAATTCGGTATAGGAATAGTTTGTATATCGGGGAAGGACATAGTCTAAATATGCCGTAAAATTAAAGAGTTCCTGGAGGAATCAAAACCCCTTAATTCACGCGGAAGAAATCGCGGGCGTCATCTAGTTTTTGATATGTATTTAAGTAAGTTAGGATTGCATATATATCTTATTAGGTACTGTGAGCGGTTCCTCGAGCTGATGATAGACCTGGAGGCGCTGCTGCCGACGCGCCGCTTCTTCAACACAGTGATGGATGACTGCCACCTCGTGGTGCGCTGCCAGTTGGCGCCACTGGCTACACGGCCTGAGGGACAGCTGTTCTTGCAGGTAAGTACATTGTTTTTTTAAAACTCCAGTAAAAGGAGGTCCTCTATTTTGTGTTTTTTTGTCGATGTTACTCTATGACTCCTGATACGGATGATGCCTATGTCAAAAATAAATTATTTCTTACTGATTATTAAATATAGTCTACCAAAATTCACATCTTTGGTTAATTTTGATAGATTGATAACCATTATAAACTATAGATTTAAAAAAATGCTTTGAAATTTGATGACGCCAAAACAAATGTATTATGAGAGTTTTTAAGTTTGATAAAGAGTTGCCGAGTTTGATTGAGTTGTCATCATCCCTATTAGAACCAGCAGAGCGATCGCGTAACTTCTGCATCAATCATTAAAGGACTGCATCAATGTCAAAACATGGTTTTGGCTTCACGTATCACTGAGACTGTCCGTAAAGGATCGTTGAGGACAAAAAAATGTTTTGACATTGATGCAGTAACTATCGATAGAATTTATTGCTGAAAATTGGTATCACATAAGACTTTTGAAGTAAGATGTTGTTTAAGGACCATGACAAACGTCACGTCAAACTAGGCTTTCATTGATACATGGTGGGAGGTGTTTTTAGCGGTGACATAAGGTGTCCAATAGTCGTTTTACGACTCTATAGTATCCAAAATAAATATAATAAAAGGATTAAAAAGCTCGAATAGATCGTTTGTTAGGTAAAAATAGAAAATACTATTATTTCAAGCAAGCAGGTATGCTATATTGGAATGGCTTCAAGATGTTATTTAATTTAAGACATTCTATTGACAATTTACCGGTATATTTTAATAGGTATACCGTATAACTATGTCTATTAAAGTATTCTCATTCGCAGTATTGCCAACTCACGCTATTAAAAAAATATAAAAATTGTACGACATACCAATGCTAAGAAAATAAGTAATAATATTACATCCATACTAATATTATAAATGCGAAAGTCTGTCTGTCTGCCTGTCTGTCTGCTACGCTTTCATGGTTCGTCTGTTTAACCATTTTTGGTGAAATTTAGTACAACCCCCCTAGCATGGGCCGAGACAATTTATTTCTCCCCGAGGAAAGGATAAAAATTTTATTCCTAAATAAATAAATAAAAACGCTAAATAACGGTGGATAAATAGTCCCCCGAGTCCCCGTGAAATGTCAAACGGGGATAAACTTCTCCTCTCCCCTGTCGCCGTGCTCTGAGAAGTGGATAAGTTAATTTTATCTCTTGTTATTGGATAAAATCGGGGGATAAAATTTTTATCCCCGGCCCATGCTAGCCCTGCTGGGGTAGTCCCGGGGAAGGACATAGGCTAGTTTTACCCGGAAAATTAAAAAGTTCCCGCGGAAATCAACAAAATATCTTAATCCACGCGGGCGAAGTCGCGGGAATGATCTAGTTATTTATAATTAAAATTAACGGTAAAAAAGAATTAGGTACGTTAAGTAGGTACCTAGTACCTACATAGTACAACTTTATGTAGGTACCTAAGTACTACTTTTTTTCAAACCTTTAATGAAAACAATACAATAGAACTTAAAGCTAGAAACATGCCCGGGTGGAAAGGTGGCAAGAATGCTGGCTGCATTTCCTCGTTGGACAGCCGGGCTGATCCTTTGCACCGACCTACAGAAGAATCCTTTGCGCATTATAATTTAATCAGCTGTGATTAGAATGAAAATATCCATAGACAATTTCGGTATCTCGAGATATCTCTAGCTTATGGTATCTTTGATTGCATCTTAAAAAGAAAATCTACTAACTTAAGCGCATCGCTTCTTATATTTATTCTTAAATTATATTCAATAAAAAACAAAGCCAAATAATAAATAGAAAATCACAAGAAACCACAGACTCTAAAATATTACTTAGTTAAATAGGTAACGCAGTTAAATTTGGAAGACTGCTAAGTCTACTTAAATTGCTAGATTACCACATGATTACCATAGACATTCAAATTAGTCGGATTATAAATAGGTCTGCACTACCAAAATATCGATATTCAGAGTTCGTGACTAGTAATCTGTGGTTTGCGACCCATTGCTACAATCCTGAAAAAGCTTACGTGAAGCCGGTTATAAGGACTGTAACAAAGGATATCCTTTAGGACATTTTGGGATGTGATATTGCGACAATTTATAGCCGATCGCTCTGCTGGATTATGTCCTTTCAAATGGATAACCGGCCAAATGCGTAGGTTTTCGTACCAGGGAAGGATACGGATTGTAAAGGGGTCCTTCTCATTTATTCTACTCATACATGGCGGCGTTTTTTTTTCAACGGAATAATACGCCCGTGTGGTAAACGGTTTTAGGTAGGACGTAATAGTAGTCAATCGCTAGCGTATCTATGAGTTTTAAAGTACAAAGTAACTGACTGAATATTGGCATACAGTTTTATATTATACAGGTATATATACAGGTAGATTCATATTATAACGATTCAAAAGCGCTTGTAAAAGCTTATTTGAATAAAAAACATTTGAATTTTGAATAAAACCACAGGTTTTCGAAAATCTCATCCGAAAAAATCCGGGCGAAGTCCTTGTTTCTAATTCACTAAGGACAGGGCAGAATTTTTAAATAACACAATTGATAATTCTATCACACTTTTATTCAACTAATAATTTTTTATCTATTTCGAGTAAAATCATAAATATAAAAGTTACTACATAAGCATAGTGAAAGTGTAAAATTGATCAAGGTTAAAATTAGTGCAAGAGAGCAATAAATCATGTATTAACTTTAATATCTAGCTGCATAGAGCTGCACACAATAGTTTTTTTTTTTAATTTAGTAATTAATTTAATATGTCAGTGTTGGGACGGACAATAAGATCATTGGGGTTTAAAAAGTTGCAGTCTTACATACATTTGTGTTTTCACCGTTATCCTTTTTTTGTGAACTTGACAAATAAATACAAGAAATGGTTAGAATAGTTACATATTTTTATACTTAAACATAAGGAAATAATTATTAATTTGCTTTACTAGGATTCATATAAAATTAAACCTAAAATCTACTTAAAATATTGTAAAAAACTTAGGAGTAATTTTGGTCCAATTAAATAAGACTAAAATATCTTTAATGAGCCCAAAATATGTATATAATTACATTCATATTATAGTTAACAGATTTTACATAATGTGATATTACAATAAGTAATAAAAATTAGTGTTAATAATGACGCTAAAAAAATTGTGATATTACAATAAGTAATAAAAATTAGTGTTAATAATGACGCTAAAAAAATGTTTTGGTCCAATTTAGGATTAATTAAGTATCTTATTATGAGCCCAACTTAAACCGAAATAAAAGTTAAAATTCTTTGTATTTAACCTACCATTATATTTACATAACAATTCGAGTTTTTGAGAAAGTCCGTTTTAGTCTAAATTTATCATTAAACATTATTGTAATCTTACATACACTACTTTACATTCCACTGTAAAAAACAGTCTACTTTTAAATCAAATGTTTGCCTCAAATATCTATTTGTTATGCCACTACAGCTCTGCTACGCTTGCAAAGCTTTATGGTGCGCGCAAGACTGTGTACCCACATGAATTAAGTGCTTTTTCATCTGTAAAGTTTGCCCACAAATTGTTGAAGTTGCGTCTAACACGACGTTTTAACTATACAGGGAGAAAACATCATAATATGCATAGGCACATTGACCTTTATTTACGATGCATTTATTCCCTTCTCTAGTTCGTTCGACGTCCTTCAACTGCGACATAATTAATTAAAATGTCTATGGAAATGCTTTAAACCTACGTATATTAATTCATCTGAAAGTGAAGCACACTTGAATACTACCAAAATCTTACCATGCGTCCAGCACCAAACCATCTGCCAAATGCCAATACCTATTCACTCAGTTTAGAGTAGATAATGCCGTTTCAGATTGAATACTTACTTACTTTTCTAATCGAAATCTTAAAGCTTCTGTTAGGCAAAAATATTCGCAACTATGACCGAATAGGATCGTATAAATCGATTGTTTTTATCGTCGATATATTATTATGTATTGCTTTTGCACAATACTGTTCGATTTTTATTCTAAGGCACGTTTGACTATGGAATCACAGTAAATCAATTTATATACATACAGTGCTGTTTTTGGTATCATGAAAATGTGCGAAAGTATTAAATTTAAATTCTAAGTTCGTGAAGTAGTCAATATTATTTCAACGTCATATAAACAAAGCTTATATAATATAGATAAAATTCGTGAGAAGTCAATTTAAAATTCGTATAACGAGTATCATAAGGCAATAACGCTTTTACTTCTACATAGGAAGAAATACGCGTGACAATTATTATAGACTCATACACATACAGCATACGTTTTTTACAGTAGTTCAGAGAAGGTAGATACTACCTTTTATCGATTTCCAAACAAGTTTTAAATAAATATTTGCGCTTTTAAGCAGTTAACGACTAACGTTGTCATTTAATAAGGCCACTTATCCAAATAATTTGTTAAGTGCTAATTCAGACATCAAATCTTATAACTACAGTGATATCCTATTGAGGGGATAACAGATTTAGAATTAAAGCATTGGGGCTGATTCTGTAGTGCACAATCTCTAAACTAAACTAAAATTACAGCATTACAAATATTGCTGACCATTTCTTTAATACTCCCTGCGGAAAGGGACAGAACTAGATTTAAAGCTGCCATCTTAGTTTAGTTTAGAGATTGTGTTATACAGAATTGGCCACATTGTGTGTTAAAGTAAATTTAGCAATAACTGAATTCCGTATTTCGATTTGCAAGTACATACAAATTATTGGAATTTTGCAGTTCGATCAGTAATTACCACCATTCATATGCGTCATTTCATCACCCCACTCCCCAGTAGGAATCGGCTCGGCGTAACAGCAGCTTTTCCTCAACAAAAAAGTCACGTGCGATTGTCTGACTACGCACACGTAAAATATAAGGATGGCTTGCAATAGATTCACGACTATGTGTGCGTAGAAGAGTCCATCGAAATTCAGCCAGGATAGCAGAAGGAACAGCCATGCTATTGTCATTATTAGGAACAGCTGCACGAATAGGTCGAAACTGAAAAAAAATTGCACTTTATTACAATCTGTATTAATAAAAATTATGATTACAAACCAAGACTGTGGTGTGCATTCATAGTGTTATTATATTATAAAAAAATTGGCAGTCATAGGCACTGCCGATAGAAGTGAAAACTTATAACTTAGAATTTTAGTATTAAAATTTGGAAAAAAATATAAACCTTAAAACTAAGGCATTAAAGTTTAATTACGAACGTAGTATATTTATATTTAAGACCTTTTGTCTTCGTAACAACGCGAGCATGTCGGTGACGCGAATCCACAAGATTACCACCTATCAAAGAGTGCTCAACGCGGCTAAAGAAGTTTTCACTTCATTTATTATTCGTAACAACAATGTCGAACCTTCATGGTTGGAACCATGATGGTTCGAGATGGTTCATCCAATGGTAAGAAGGTTCCTATATCTATTCTGAATGTTATTTATTCTTCCATTTAGTCTTGTAACTATAGCATATAAATAAATAACATACCATCCTTTAAGCTTGTAATGTATCCGTCCATATATGTTAATCCTTTTGATAACTTTAAGTGTTGTGACGTAAAAGAAAAGATTGAAAATTATTGTAAACGCAATGGGCGTAAAGAATACTGCAATCCCAAGCCACCCTGTAAAATATAAGACAAATACATATTGCAATAGTAGACTTAAATCTGAAATCTATCCATTTATTGTGGTACTTATAGTATTATTTCCATTTTTTTAAATCTTTGTCCTTCGCCAGGAAACAAACTATCCCTGTACCAAATTTCATCAAAATCGGTTGAATAGATGAGCCGTGACAGCGTAGCAGACAGACATACATACACACTTTCGCATTTATAATATTATCTATACTAAATATTATTATAAAGAGGTAAAGTTTGTGCGGTTGTTGGGGTAATCTCTGGATCTACTAAACCGATTTTGAAAATTCTGGTACCAATAGAAAGCCACATTATATTTTGTGAGTGTCATAGGCTATATATTAACCCGAAAAATTAGGGAGTTCCCGTGGGAATTTAAGAAACTTATTTTACGCTTATGAAGTCGCGGGCATCTGCTAGTATGGATATAAAGGGCCAAACAAAGTAGTCTGAAATGAATGTCATGATACGACCAAAGGCGAAAGTAGTACAGGTTATATGATGACGTGCATAAATGACGCGTTGACGCTGGCTTCTCCGATTGGGCGATCGTACGCTAGATAACATTTTCTTGTGATAGGTACCACAAACACAATAGTTTGTTTTCATCTTTAGTTTTCCTGCCAACACTTACCAATAGTTTCCTGTTCAACATCTTCAAGTATAATAGTGTTAGAAAGCCTCATCTTCTTGTAATGGTTAGTGCCAGAGTCCAATAGGAAATGTGCACATATCGCCATAGCGGCCATCACGCCTACAGCGAACCAAACAACACTCGAATAGTAACAGTATTTACGCACATCTGTCACGCGTAAGAAGACATTCCTAGACCTGTAAGAAAAACAATCAGTTGGAAGTTTAAAAAAAAAAATCTATGTCTTCCACTTTTCGTTACTGTTATAGCGTCAATATTGTCACGCTCGTCGCACATGTGCATTCAGAAATCTGTGTGTACGAAAGAGCAATTAATTCTGTTGCTATTTGTGACTTTTGCACTAATAAAAATTTACTCCACCAATGGATTTCGTAAGATTGAAAACTTACTTGAATGTCTTCCAGATGTAAAATCCAAAACTGTTTAACCAGAAGAATGCTCCCAAAAGGCTTACGTATAATATTATATCTGCAGGATTACAAAAAACAATTATTAGAAAAATATATGATATTATGTGGACATAAACTGAGATAGGATAAACATATCTCACCTGTGACCATAAAACTGACATGATTGCTCAATTCTGTAAATATCCTGACTAGATCAGCAGCTTGACTGACTATCAAACACATAGTAATGGTTGTTATTATATTCCCTGCCAAATCTCGTAGTGTTGGTAGGACAAAGTATATTATGGCCACCAGTAGATATAATATCATAGCAATTGCATGAAAGAGAGGATTCAATATTTTCTTCATGAGAAAACTTGCCTCTTTCCAATTTATAATAACTTCTGGGATGCACACTAATGCATATTGACCTGTTGTGTTGGAACTTGTTATAAGTATCTGGAAATAATTTATTTTTAAAGGTTTCAATTTGATTTTGCTTATGTATTAAACTATGCAAAGTTGTTAAATACAAAAAATTATTTTATGTTATTCAATGTAAAAAAATTCAATGATTCACACATATTATATATAAAGTGAATAAATTTTCGTGATACAAGGTAATTACGAAAAGCTATTACAACAAAGTAAATAAAATATTCATACATTCATTCATTGATGCAGTAGTTATTCAATTAAATTAATAGTGTACTGAGACTGACTACATAAGTCTTTCTATTATCCATTTCTATAAAATAAGTGAATCAAAGCAATCCTGTACTTTATCACAAGGACTACAGCTGTTGTCTTTTATCTTTTTTTTTATCTCACAATGCTCAAAACTTAATAATAATATCATCAAACCTTATCCATGCAATATTTAGCTTGGTCATGGATATAAGATGATGGCTCCTTAACTTCAGGAATAGTGATGGCTTCGTGGATACTAAATGGGTTTGTTAAAAGTGGATCATCCTTGATGTGATCAGAACTGTGCTGATGATGTATCAAATGCTGTAATTTACCATCTTCTAATAGCTTGAGTCTGAAATGAATGAATTGAAGATATTTTGAAATAAAACTTTGTTTTTCATTTGATTATAAAACAACTAAACAATGCTCATGAATTTGTCAGGGTGATAGCAGGAGAGCTCTTCGATTTTCCAGGACAAGAAAAAGCATATTGATCCTTTGCTCTTTTGCAGCATGATTGAAAAAAAACTACAATTTGCTTTTATAATATTAGTAACGATAGAATTTATTATCCGGGTTTGTGGTTTGCCAGTTGTATGCAAAATTTTTCAACAATTTATTTTGGTTGGTTAATCTTCAAATGAGAATAAGTTCATTTTTATATAGAGAGCATGTTTCATACTTCTCCTTAGCTTAAAAAGATATTTGACTTGGTTGCATACATACTCGTCTTCTGATTTTCCTAGATCGAATATTGGTCGTTGTTGTGTTGTTGCACAGTCGGGTATTCCAGTTACATAGTTGAAGTATTTCACTGTTGTATCTTTACCATCTTCAGTTTTAAACTCTGGCTCCCACACACCTATAAAATTAATATTCAAGTACTTACAACAAATTCTTCTTCATTCTTTACACAGAGGGTTTGTACAAATAATCTGTCAATATAAAAAAAAGAAACTTACTGACTCACATAAATGCATACAGTTAAAACTGCATGCTGCAGCATGCAGTTTTAACTGTATGCATTTATGTGAGTCAGTAAGCAACTTGAGATTTTGCTTATAAGTTTATTTTTGTAAAATAGAATACAACTAACATGAAGCAAAATCAGGTCAGCCGGTCAAAATCAATCAATCATTAGACATTTTAACTACCTATATACCTTTTGATTAAAGGCTGTTTTGCTACATTGTGCTATGTAGACATATTATTTCTCATTAGACATTTTGCTACTTAGACCTTTTGATTGTGAGGGGATGTAACTTTTATTTAAGTAAGTAATTTAATGAGATAATTTGAAGAATCACACTGTAGGTAGGTACACTGAATTATTCATTGTACCTACTCAATAATAATTCTACTTACTTACTTTGATTATACAGTTCCACTAATCTGCAAACAGAGTCAACCATGATTTGGTTAAGTTCACAGCATTTATTTATTTTCACTGCATAAACTTGGTCAGATACTTCGTTTAAATCCTCGTTGCCTACTTCCGCTCCGGTCGCCGTTACCCACATTAGCAGTATTAAAGTCAATGTATTATCAAGCATTTTAACTTGTTAAAACCAACGTACCTATATCAAATTAAATCGTTACACCACATACAATTAATGTTCAATAAAACTTTTTGCTTGAACTTTTCTATTGCACAAGGCACGCAAAGGCACTTCTTATTATCTTTGTAACCTTTAGGACACGAAAGAAATGTGAGTCATTTCCTATTCCATCTATTTTCTTTAGTTAATGCAGTTTTGTTTTGTATGTTTTTATATATAAAATATTCTTTTAAAATTACGTTACATTAAATCGTCTTGATGGCAGGTACCAGTATATAATGTACTCTGTGATGGCAGGGCAAACGCCAAACCACAGATTAGATACTAGTTCGCCAAACAATTCTCTATATTTGATTAAAATTGACATTTGACACTGACACGAACTGACACATATCAAGTTGACAGTTGAGATTGATAGGGTGGGTGTTCCGCCGAGCGATCGCGTAACTTCTGCATCAATCATTGTTACAGTATCAATTGTTGTAATTGGCTGAATTTATGGCATTCTTGCTGCGTCAATGGATTATGTCCAATAGTGGAGGAGTGTTAACCAATCAGAGGTGATTGCGATGTATCAATGATTGATGCAGAAGTTACGCGATCGCTCGGCCGATTTAAGCACTGCGAGCACTGTTCAGTGCATCTTGGGACTTACTGCACATGAGTAGAGGTGGGCATAACGGCTTAAAACGATAAGCAGACTTTTTCGTTATACTTTTTTTCAATAGTCACTTTCAATAACTGCTTAATTGCTTATTTGCTATTTTCGTTTTTCGTTGTTTGCTCAAATTAATAACTTAACAGTTATTGAGATATTGACTATTTCGACTACCTGTTTCAATGAACTTTCCTTCGTACCTACTTTTCAGGCTTAGGACTGTCTGAATACTAACATTTTCAACTGAATTACCGAATCTTGTTTGTAATTCTAAATCCTAAGTCCTAACTAGTACCTACATAATAATATTAATTATTACCTATATTATACTAGCTGATGCCCGCGACTTCGTCCGCGTGGATTTAGGTTTTTCGGTTCCCGCGGGAACTCTTTAATTTTCCGGGATAAAAAGTAGCCTATGTGCTATTCGACTATAATCTATCTCTGTGCCAAATTTCATCCAGATCCGTTCAACCGTTGGAGCGTGATTGAGTAACAAACATCCGTATAACCATACATCCATCCAAACTTAACATAATATTTATTTGATTATTATAATGCGAATGTGAGTTCGTTGGTTTGTTATGCTGGCCCATCGCCCAATCGATTTTGACGAAATTTGGTACAGATGTAGGTTTTGTCCCGGGGAAGGACAGGCAGGTTAGAACTTTATATCCCGGAAAATTAAGAAGTTACCACAGTAATTAAAAAAAAAACTTAAAACGAACGAACGAAATCGCGGACATCAGTTAGTTAATCGTAATATATATTCAAATTATTTTAATGAATAATGTTAATATTCAGGCGTACGTAAAAGTTCATTGATTTTCAACGTCGCATGTCAAAATACTTAATTGATAATTTCTGGAATTCGCGAACAGTCAAGAAACGACAATCGGCAATGTTTTCACCAACGCGGAAAAAACGTAACTGAAATGAATAATTTTAATTTATAAAATTATTAAATTAAACTAAATGGCAAGTAGCAATTAAGCAGTTAGTTAGTTTCGTTAATAATCTCAATAAGACGCAAAACAAATTCAACCTTATTGTTCTGGAATAAAGATCTGTTTAGGAACTCAGTCCTTTTGCGTTTATGATGTTATTATTGGCCGAAATGTTGCATCACGTTATTTTATGCGACATCTGTTGGTGAAGTGGTAAAACATTTCGACTCAAAACTGCCAAAGTATTGGTTAAGACTAGATGGCTCTGGCCTCTGATATCAAAATACTAAACTGAAATAGTCTTTCTTCATAGTTAGAACTGTTTATCAACTAAACACGATTTAGGCGCATAATTAAATTCTATTGTAGGGACTCTATTTGTTTAATTTGACGATAAAAACTGCATCATGCCATGCGACATCTGTAGGCCGCTACTAAAACCATTTAGATACAGTCTCTTGACTATTGACTTGTCTTTAGGCTAAGAAGTAAGCTTCTTAGTTCTTAATAATATCAAAGAATTGCTCGAGATGGCTCTGATTGCAATGAATGCTAGACGTATTACAAATTAAAAGTTGAAAAACCAGCAATCAATATGATTAAAATAGCAGTCAAAAAATAATTGACTTTTTTTAACTAACGTGTTAGAGTGTTAGTTTTAAAAAACGTGTTATATTTTCAGCTATTCGTTATAACGCCCACCTCTACACATGAGTATTAGCTTTGGCTGTGTTCCGTTATAGACTGCGAGCACTGTTCAGTGCTCTTTACTGTGGAGAAATTCGTTCCGTTATAACTGACAGTAAACTGCTGCAGTATCCTAGGGAAATATATGACGTCATTAATCGACGCCATCTTTGTACTGTGAGCACTGGCGTTTTCGAGGTAAGGTGTATCGCACCTGTGTAGGTGGTCTCGCAGTGTATTTCGGAACACAGCCTTTATCTACCCTGTGCTTACAGTGCTCGCAGTGTATTTCGGGTATGTTCGGGGGTATGTTCCGAAATACACTGCGAGCACTGTAAGGTGTGACGTCAATTTAGTACACTGCGAAGCCGTTCCTTTATAGTTAGTATACTGGTTACTGCTTAAAACGGAACGCAGTCAGCACTGAGAGCACCTTACCTCGAAAGCGCCAGTGCTCACAGTACAAAGATGGTGTCGATTAATGACGTCAAATATTTCGCTAGGATACTGCGGCAGTGTACTGTCAGTCCATAACGGAACGTATTTCTCCCCAGTGAGAGCACTGAACAGTGCTCGCAGTGTTTTTCGGAACACACCCCCGATATACACTGCGAGCACTGTAAGGTGTGACAGTTTAGTATACTGCGAAGCCGTTTCTTTATAGTGATATACTGGTTACTGTTTAAAACGGAACGCAGTCCAGTATACTGTTGGGCGATTGTGTAAAACCTGCATCAGTTAATGTTGTGATTGGCTGAATTTATAGTATTCTTGATGTGTCAATGGATTTTGTCCTATAGTGGAACAGTGATAACCAATCAGAGGTGATTGCGATCGTTACACTGTAGCTGTCATTTTTAGCCGATCGCCCGGCTGTTATTTATGTTTTTTGCGCTGTTTTCACGTAAAAATAATTATAAATAATAAATGTAAAGTTATCAGCAGGGCAATCGGCTAAAAATGACAGCTATATTGTAACGATCGCAATCACCTCTGATTGGTTAAGTGTGTGTTCCGATATAAGCACTGCGAGCACTGGCAGTGCTCTTTACTGGGGACTTTCAGTGCTCT
This sequence comes from Erebia ligea, assembly GCA_917051295.2. NCBI lineage: Eukaryota > Metazoa > Arthropoda > Insecta > Lepidoptera > Nymphalidae > Erebia > Erebia ligea. The sequence continues at coordinate 9,556,308 of OU785236.1, forward strand.
CAGTGTATTTCGGAACGCACCCTAAAACTCTTCCACTATTGGACAAAATCCATTGACGCAGCAAGAATACCATAAATTCAGCCAATCACAACAATTGATACTGTAACGATGATTGATGCAATTTTTAGCCGATTGCCCTGCTGTTCTACAAGAAAAATTAATGTTTGAATGTTGTTAGAATTTAAAAATTGAATATTCAAGTCAATTGAATTAAATAAAAGTAAGTAACTAAGTATACTTTTTATTAAAACAAACTATTGTTTTTCAAGTAACCTAATGCATAATAACTTTATAACCGAATTATTATTGATGATATGTACGGTAAAAGTGATGAATTATTTCGACAAAATATAATTATTGTTTATTAATAAATCAATGGTGCAAGACTTTAAATTTCTGGACGCTGTTGATCACGTGATCAAAAACACTGAGAGCACCTTACTCCGAAAACGCCAGTGCTCACAGTACAAAGATGGCGACGATTTATGACGTCATATATTTCCCTAGGTTAGTGCGGCAGTATACTGTCAGTCCATAACGGAACGAATTTTTCCCCCTTGAACAGTGCTCGCAGTGTATATCGTAACATACCCTAAGTTTCCTACCATAGACGCGAATCGGATCACTTTGTCTAAGAGGGTAACATTGGTTACATACGCGGTGGTGTTTAGGGTGCCTCATATAATAAAGATTTGAATAAATGTGGTATGTTTTGTGGCGTTAGGTTTTCTCCCATGTTCAATTCGGGAATGCTTCTGGATAGTGAACTTTACGGGAGGAGATTGGCGTTAGAGTCCAGTGAAAGCTGAATGTGCAAAATGGCGGGTTTGGAAAAATTAGGTCGGGTATTCCCAAATATTCTAGATTTTTGTTTTTCTTAGCCTTGAGTTTTGTATAGTCCAGTGTTGCCAGTATCTAACAATCCAACTCAGCTTCCACTAGACAGACTACATACAAATTAAAATAAGAATTTTACTATTATAAATTTTTTATTTACATAAATACGAGTATCATGCACTCTGCTTACTTCTCAAATCCACAATCATTTACGTGCATTTAGTTCACTTTACCTAGTTCAAATTAAATCTTTTAATTTTTAAATTAAATCGCAACATAGAGAGTACAGACTTTACGCGTCCATAAACAATATGCACAATAAACAATAGAACTTGTACTATAGTATAGTATTAGTTCACAAATATTTCGAAATTGTTGTAAAAATGTAAACAAATAATCATAGTACGCTTATTCAATTTAAATTTACATAAATAGGTATTAATAATGGCACATTTAATAAAATTTCAACTTTTTGGCGTCATCTTTGAACTTTTAAAATAAACTTAGTTCAATTAATCATTGGAGACCTTTTCACTTACAAAAAGATAATGATCATTGAACATCGAATTACATAAAAATATTAATAGGAATTAATTTGGTCCATATTTAAAACAGAATAGATAAAATTTAAGAATGTTGTATAAATTAAATTAATTAGTATGTAATATAATATATCCTGGCAAGTACATTATGAGGAAAAACAACTTATTTATTATAATTACATCATGGACAAGTGGGTATAATATTTTCCTACACACAAAACATCAGCTTATTAATGATTTTTAGAAAGAAAATACAAAAAATGTAAATAGACACTAGAGATCCAACTTATACTACTAATAAATTGTATTAGGTAATTAGTTCAGTATTAATAGAGACATTAAGAATGGAGAAAAAATATATTATAAACTTGGTTTTACATTATTTTCTAATCTAGCTACTTTTATTTGACTATAATAATAAAATTGACTGTACATTAACGGTACACCACTAGAGGTGGGCGTTATAACACACAACACATTATATATTTAAATATATTTTTATAACAGTATAACACATTAGACGAAATGCTACCAGACTGTTGTAATATATATTATTTTCTGTCATTTTATTTCGTTTGTAATTTCACAGCGCCATCTATGTCCACAACTGCTCTTCCTGTTCTGGTCCCAGGAAAATGGGTTTTTATCTTTAACTTGTTAATTTTATGAAATTTCAACAGATGGCTCTTTTTTAAAGCAAATACGATTGATATACTGCAGTCTGCAACACAGTATTCAAAGTAATGTAAACACTTTCTGAGAAACAATAAGAGCTAGTTTCACATGCGATAAAATTACAACAGTGTTAAAGCAGTGTATATAGCAGTGTTCAATTTTATAACATTGCAACAGATGGCGCTTATTTTAATAGCAAATACGATTGTTGCAGTATTCAAAGTAATGTAAACACTTCCTGTGGAATAATAAGAGCTACTTTTACTTGCGATAAAATTACAACAGTGTTAGTTTGGATTGCAAAGTAATGTAAATACTCTTGTCATATCTCTAACAGCTATATTTGCTTGCGATGAGACGAAGATGCTATTTTTATGATTCTGCTATAAACAACACTTTCATTAGTTTGAGTTTCATTGTATGTATTATTATTCCAACCAGAAATTGAGTGCAAAGCTAAAGTTACTGACTTATAGTTTTAATATAAATAGACGATTGGTGTAAATAAAATGCGTGTTAGTAAATAGTAATTAGTGTTAAACAGTAAACACTAAGTACTAAAACGGCGCTTAACGCGAAGGTAACACGGCGCGTTTTTTGGTCCTCCTAAATATATTATAAAACACTAACACTAAGTAACTGCAAACCGCAACAACAGCAAGCAACAGTGTAAATAATTTCTATCAAAATTTATAACATATAATATATATTATAACACTTTAAAACAGCAGCTAGAAAAATATATTATAGCAGCATATTTCATTGAAAAATTATAACAGTTTAGCCCACCTCTATACACCACACGAATATAGCAAGGTAAACTTAACGGTGCACGTGGTGGAGGCGCCACTGTGTATCAATAAATAAATTTTTAGGATCAACACACAGTAAAAACTGTTAGTTTGGAATTTCGCCACTCGCACAGATAAGTTTGTCAAGCTGTATGCCTATCGTGGCATATACCTTACCTATGACTTATACCCATATATTTAAATAATATACGCATATATTTACGAGATTTTCTCTATCACGTAATTCGAGAGGCTTAGACTTTTAACCTATGACATTAAACGATGAAACCTATAGAATGCCTACAACTTGACTACGAGTATTAAAATATCTTATGCAATAGGTAAATATCTAAACTTATTATATTAGTAATTAAGTTTATCTATTTTATATATAAATTCGTAATCAGTTGTATATTATATTTTTGATAGGTATAGCTAATTAAGTCTAACCTCTACTGTATCATCAGCCAATATTTCCTGATCGTCGCAATCATCGTCGGGACTCAGCTTCTCCGCCCATGGTCTAGTGATGAACAAACAGCAGTTGTCGCTGGCCAGTCCTTGTATGACACGTTTCCGGAATACGACCAGAATCAAAAAGATCACTAAGCCTTGGAGACAGTTGAATATGTCCATTATTCGCCTGGAAAAAAGTACATCGATAATTAAGAGAAAAGAGTTTTTGCAATTTAGGTGGTAAAATGTATAAATCGAGGATTGTCCCTGAATATATTGCACAAAAACATAGAATGAACGTAGTTAAGTGTCATCTTACCATATAATGTGTGATTCGCCATGAGCAAAGCTGGCAATTTCAAAGATCCAGGAAATTCCCATGACGAGGAAGAGCTTGAGAGAAGTTAGGAACCTAAAACAACACAAATATAAAGTTTAAATGCATGATAGGAATTTTATAACTGCGTCATCCGCAGATTTTTTACTTTTTCGGTCTGGCAAAAAAGGTCCTCACTTTTTGCCCTTTTCTAAAATGCATTCTTGGGACCACTTTTTGCGTACCTACAGATTCTATCCATTGTGTGATACTGTGGAGCGTGACCCCTACGGGTCCGATGAAAAAATCTTAACTTATTTTTGTATTGTTTGATCTGGTGGGAGGATTTCGACTGCAAAACTAAATACATACGTAAATTCAATCTTTTTATGAGTACAATGACAAATTACTCACTTATGCTTAAGGTTATTTAACTTGTTGACTTCGTACTTTCTTGTACTCTTCCACAAGTTTAGGGATGACAAAATAAAAAGAATGACGTTCGCGGTGATCAGTGAGGCGATTGGTCCGTAAAAAAATATCCATGTTTCAGTGCGACCTGAAAAAAAAATTAAAACTAATGTCCTGGCGAACATTTTGGTGTAGCACGAACACAAGCGTAAAATCAGGAAAGGAGAATAAATGGCAGTAATCTGCCCAGTTTTATTTTATTTAGTAGGTACCAAAAAGTTATAAAATATGCAGTGAAACAGAAACATAGTGGACAAGGAATTTTAACGATGATCTGCAAAAACTTGCGTAGAGTTCAATATTTTGTAGGAGATGAGTAACGAAATGCTTTTACACAGGCATCATTTTCAAGTTTTCAATGTTGTCAGTCTCTCAGTCGCGTAATGACTCAGTTGTATGTCTGCAACTTACCGCTAAACCAGCAACTGGTGTCCCCAATGCCTGGTTTATAGTGATCTCCTTCAATTAAATCTGTGCTGAGTGCTACAGTCAAGAAGAATATGGCGAAACCCCAAGCGTAGCAGTTGTATAAGAGGTGCTGTTTCCTCTCAGTCTTCTTTAAGTAACTGGCATCCCTGAAGTTAAATTGTGATCCCTGATTTAAATATTCCTTGCTCATATTTATTTTTATTTATGTATTTGTTTATATCAGGCAACTAGGCCCATAGATTTTATAAACATAAAAAATAACACAGTAAAAAAAAATCTTAAAATAAAATATAGATACATAATATGAAAATATAATTATAAACTGTAGGGCTTCTGGATCTGGCTTCCCTGAAGCGACGGTAAACTATGCCCTCAGGTCAGGCCAAAAGTCTGAACTGAGGAACAGGTTGCACAAAGCCGGAGCAGTAAGGACATACGAGCTGAAGTAGGTAGTCCTATTAGACTTAAGTTTATCCAGGGTCAGCTGCACTTTTGTCATCTGCGAGCAATCAGGTCTTCGCGAATCTTCTGCAACTGCTCCATGGAGATTTTTATACGTGTCCAGAATGTACCGAATAATATCAGCCTTGGACGTCTCGGAATTTATACGTATCATAATCGATACCTAAATCATAATGTTAAGTATCGCCACTTTCAAGTTGGTACCTATCTGTCGTCGGCGCTGTACCACGAATATTTTTGGATTCGCTTCGGTCTTCGCTTTTTCTTCTCCTCTAGTGTGAAACCATCCGCGTAGCATTTTTATCCCCTGAGATTTGAGTAGCGGTTGGTGCAGCTGCTGGATGTGAAGAATTTTCTCGAACCGTCTGCCTTCGGGATGCGTCAGCAAACGTTATTTGCTGCTGTTTCGAAATAATAGCAGTTGTTGTCGCAGGCTTCGCTATAGTTTCCACACAATCTGGTTTGTTAGCGCATTCCTTAGGTGAAGCAAATGCATCACTGCAGAGTGGCGAAATTGGACCCATGCGTTCGTTACCACCGCGCCTCGTGTTCATATTTTGTGACGGCGACGGCGTATTGTACTTGTCAGCAACTTTCTGGCGTAAGTCGGCCAATTCCTTGCTTAGCGTCGAAACAGTTTGCTCTGAAATTTGCGACTTATTCTTGATATTAGTCATGTCAGCTCTCAACAATTGGATGTCCTTAAGCAACCAGGTGGCGGGTAACATACGCATGGTCGAATGTCACAGGCATATCATTGTTACAAATGCGATGTATAGGCACGTCTAAACCGCTGAACCTATCGTTACGATATATTTTAGCAGAGATAGTTTTAACTTTATTTACTAAAATCATAGGTTTATCCGGGAAAAGTATAGTCCAATGGGAAAATTAAAATATTTGAATGGAACATAAGTTCCACGCATGCAAACTCTCGGGAAACAGCTAATCTAGCTAGCTTTAGTAGGAAATTATTGTATGTATAAGGAACTCAGTAGTATATTGGGTGCCTAGATCTTGTTTCATCACGCGTCACACAATATACTATTTACTTAATAGGTATCAATACTTAAAACGTATAGGTAGGTAGGTAACATTTCACTTACTTCACAGTTCGGTACATATTAATGCTTATGACGTTCATCCAAGAAAAAGTAGCTAGCATCCAGAAATAGACTAGGAATCCTGAAACAATTACGGTCTCATTAAATCGATTAAACATACTTTTAATCTTTAAACTATATAGGTACATTATTATAACTACGAATAGAACATAATAATTAATATTTATAATATCGTAACTTTATTGGAAGTAAAAGGTTACCTGTTATAGCGCATATTTGACCTCTGAATCCAGGGCTGAGTTGCAGAATTCCAAGGGATAAAAACCCGAAAGCCATACTAACACACATGCACATGTAGCATACCCCCTGAAGGTCCCTGGAAACAGCAAACCATAATGATGTGAAAATAAAAAATATCCTAAGTTAAGAAATAAAATGTCCCACAAAATGTAAGTTTATCTCTTTTTTAACCTACTTCCAAAAAAGGAGGAGGTTCTCAATTCGGCGCGTATCTTTTTTTTTTTTTCTTAAATTTATTTATTAATGTATGTCGGTGCATATCTCCGTGGTTTCTAAACCGATTTGATTTTTTTTTCATAATTGATTTACGAAACATTAGAGAATCAGGGCGAGTTTTCTCAGAAAAGCTGAGTAGACTTTACACTTAAATGTGGATGAGCTGGTCTTGACAATATTAGAATCACTTCCTGACTAACTGACGGCCGCCTGGCGCAGTGTTGAGCGCTGTTGTCTTAACGTGGGAGGTCCGGGGTTCGTTTCCCGGCAGGGTCAATTTGGGAATTTATAATTTCTGGATTTTCCCTGGTCTGGTCTGGTGGGAGGCTTCGGCCGTGGCTAGTAACCATCCTAACGGCAAAGACGTACCGCCAAGCGATTTCGCGTTCCGGTACGATGCCGTTTAGAAACTGACTAGGGGTTCATATAACTGCCATACCCCTAACAGATTAACCCGCTCCCATCTTAGACAGCATTATCACTTACCATCAGTAGAGATCGCAGTCAAGGGCGTGAGAACTCTTTGATTTTCTTAGACATTTTGAAAAATAGATGACATCTGTCCACCTGCCTCATCAGGTAAACATACATTGTATGTCTACCTGATGAGGCAGGTGGACAGACACACTTTCGCATTAATAATATTAGCATGGAAGTAGGTATGGACTGATTACACAGTTAATAAAATTTACCTCATTTGCGGCAAATACATATAAATTGCGAAGGTAGCTAGAAGGAAGACCACAGAAACAAGCGTCAGAACTCCTCCAGTTTCGATTTCGGACTTTTTTATCTTTTCGAAACATGTGACTGCCACTGATACCATACCCTGACTTGGGTCAGTAGTGTTACGATACATTTGACCGAGACAATATCTGGAAGTATACAGAAAGTTAAAAACCATTTTTGATGACCCTCGATTTTTGATAGGAGCAATTTGGAAATTTATGATTTCTAAATTGCTTATGATCTTTTCAGGTGGATGGTTTCGTCGTGGTTAGTTACTCTAGTAGAAAAGCGTTAGTGCTAATGGCGATATAGCGTTCTGGTAACGGTACCTTGTAGAAGCCATAGAGTTATTCTGAGTTTTACAAAAACTACCAACCCATTTCAGGTTGGCCCGCTTCCATCTTAGTCTGCATTGCATGCATTGCTGGCCATCAGTCGAATAGGGATGATGCCTTTATCAAAAATAAACTATTTCTAACTGATTATTAAATAGAGGGTCTTCCAAAAGACCTAAAATTCACACGAAATTGACGACCTCCGTGGCGCAGTGTTGAGCGCTGTTGTCTTAACGTGCGGAGGTCCCGGGTTCGATCCCCGGCAGGGTCAATTTGGGAATTTATAATTTCCGAATTTTCCCTGGTCTGGCCTGGTGGGAGTCTTCGGCCGTGGCTAGTTACCACCCTATATCGGCAAAGACACCAAGCGATTTAGCGTTCCAGTACGATGCCGTGTAGAAAGTAGAAACCCATTAAGATTTAATATAACTGCCATACCCCTAACAGGTTAGCCCGCTACCTAGACTGCATCATCACTTACCATCAGGTGAGATCGCAGTCAAGGACTAACTTGTAGTTGAAAAAAAAGTACTGAGGTACCATGTACCGGAACCTGATCCACACTTCCATTAGAAACATGCAAATCTGATTAACAGACAGGTTGGTATACAAAAAGGTGTGTAAAAGGATAGACAATTAAAAAAAATATATATTTAATGGTTGAATTTCTCAATTACATAATACTTACAATGCTGGATCCTCTACGAAGATGTAATTGGGCGAGTCTTGAGTTGACACCTTGTTCCCGTTGAGGATTATGTCTCTGAGAAGCATATGGCCCATCTCGCAATTCAAATTTATCTTATTCATGGAGTTGTTGCAATATCCACCCGACTTGATGATTTGATTGATTGGACAGCAGGGGTCTGCTGATAACGCCAGCCCGCTGGCTATCAGCAGTAACAGCAAACATTTCTGAAAATAATATTCATAGAAAAGATTTACAATGTGACATTATAACGCTCTGAACTGCTGATAGGAACTTATCACTACAATTATTACTGTAGTGATTGGCAATGGATTTTCGCCAATAGCTGAAGAGTAGCCAATCAGAGGAAATTATGATCGTTATACTGTGTAGCAATCAAAAACACGTGGGAAGGGCACCGACTATTTGAATCTGGCTTGATACCTATCTATACTTAATATTATAAATGCGAAAGTTTGGATGGATGGATGTATGGATGGTTGTGGACGAAGGTTCATAGGAAAGAAAATGTTTGAAAAATTGTACGGAAAAGTAAAAAAACTGGTTTAAAAAATCTCCATACTTATACAAAAGTAAATGAGACATAGTCAGACATAGACAGTAGAGAGATCTTCAAATATATTGTCAGATTGACGGTCATTTATTCAGTTTCATATATTATATCTGTTCTTTCTGTTCCGTATTTTATATACATTTATACTGGGAAAAAAACCAGTTCCCACGGGACTCCATATGACCTAAAATCCACGCGGACGAAGTCGCGGGCATCAGCTAGTACTAATATAAATTTCGATTTACATATAAATATCTACGATAAAAACTGTCTGTGGGTCAGTCATTCATCACAGGATCCGGTTACATGGACCTATCGTAAGTTTATTGAACCGATTCTATTTTTAACTAATCAATGTTAAACTGTTCAGTTGTTACTTGTTAATGAGACTGACTGAGAGGATAATATTGTATTTGTTATCCTTTGAAACTAACTTTTACAATTACTATCCTTTGTGATGGCTATTTTAAGTAATCATATAATAATTGGTGCTATACCTCATATTATACTCATAATATTAATGAATCAAGATAAAGGACCTAATAAAATTAAATATTCAAAGCCATCTTATATATATATAAATCTCGTGTCACAATGTTTGTCCTCAATGGACTTCTAAACCACTTAACCGATTATAATAAAATTCGCACACCATGTGCAGTTCGATCTAACTTGAGAGATAGGATAGTTTATATTATATAGATTAGGATTATTAGTGCTACCCGTGCGAAGCCGGGGCGGATCGCTAGTTATTTTTATAGATTTCAACTTATAGTTTACAAATACTAATATCGTATTTCTGGGATTGCGTACCTAAAGTAATCAGTTGTTACTTGTTATATTTCGTCGCTTCATTTTTCAGATATACGAGCATAGCAATTTAGTAGTAGTACTTTCAACCTGCAGGCAACATTTCATCTTCGAATGAAGGGTACTCATATAATATCGATCGAACTTCACTTTGCAAGTTCGTTTGATCATATACTATCTAGCATTTATTGTGATTAAAAATACATGACGTCTGCAATATGATCTAAACGGATTCTAGTCGAATTAGCAAATGAACAGCAAAGAAGTCGTTTGCTCCTTGGCCATGAATCGCGAGTCGACCTTAGTTTAGGAGCAATAAAATTAATAAAATTACCCTCCTTACATATGATTATAATAGATCTTTGATTGCTCGCTGACCCATTTTCAGAGATCACCTGTGTGATTGAGGACATTAGTCCTGTTCATAAAAGTATTAACATCATGCGTACAGCGTATTGTTTAAAGCTATAATAAACTGTCCAAAAGTTTTGCTAAAAAAAGCTAAAAAGGAAATGTGATATTAATTCTGAAAAAAATCTAGGTTAGGTTAGAATAGACAATACTGTAACACTATATTTAAATATATACCACACTATTGCTCTATGTCGCATACTATCCGTGTTATTGTGTATTCTGTGGTTATCATGTAGTCTGTGAATATTGTGCTAGTCGGTTGCCGCCATATTTAAATTCAGTTAAGCAAGGGGGGTCTTGTAAAAGGGTGCGTACTATTTTTAAAACTGAGATTTATGTAATTTATAGGGATATTTATTGATAGTAAACTATTAGAAAAATTATAAAGAGTGATACATTGTTAATTTATACAAATTTCATAAATATTGGATATCGAGAGTAATTTGTAAAGAAAACCCTACCAACTGTTAAATTATTATTATATCAGAATAAATAGTATAATTTTGTCAGTATAATCTTATGTTTTCATTTTGATTAACCCTTTCTGAGATGTCGTATCATCTCAGAAGTGGGATTACTTAACAATTTTAATTTAATTGTTTCGTTACCAACGCCCCGCATTATTACCTATTTAACTTTCGAACATAGTTTTTTTTCCTTTTGGAGTTAAATGCTTGTTAGTACATATAAAAACACATTATTGTAAGTTTCAGAGACAAGAGTGACTGCAACCCAGAGATGAATTTGCGACGTAGCTCTCACCGGTCCGACAGACAGGGCCGGGGCAGTGAAGTATAAATTCTAATTGCCCTATTGTTATAACATTATATTGATTATTGAATGCACCAGTTCATTAGTTGTGAAGAAGAGTATAAGACTAATCTATTAAATGTATTGATCATGACCATTTTTGTATGAGATTTGGGCTGTTCTTGCGTCACCGAAATAACGGTAAAACATTTTTTTAAAAAAAATATCCAATCTTCGGATTAGATAATAATAAAAAAAAAACATTAGGATATTCGATTTGAGTTTAGAGTACCTAATCTGAATTTTAAATTATAGGTACTTTGAGGTCAAGTTAGGCAATTGTTAGGTATACTTTATAATAGTAGTACCTAAAGACATTAGACAATTTATATAATTATTTTATTCTTAGCTATATATAATTATTTTATTCTTAGCTAATCACAGTGGAAGTATGGTTGATGTATTAGATATCATTTAGGTATAGTCTATGACTTAGGTAATATCCAAGAAAAAGTATTTACAGTATTCAAGGTATTCCTGATAATTAAAAAAAAAAAAAAAAAAAAAAAAAAAAAAAAAAAAAAAAAAAAAAAAAAAAAAAAAAAAACAGGTGATTCAGTTTTTTTTATTTTAAACATAATTACATTTTTTTAGGAACTCCGGTAAAATATAATAAGTGTGGCTTGGTCAGGTGCCTATAAATGTTCTTATCCAAAAAGCTTGAGCTACTGCACGTCTATAGACTGCAGAGCAAATTTTTGATGTAGTAATAGTGGGTCCGGAGTGTTGAGCAATGAATTGTGAAGGAAAGGGATACTAGAATTTCAGACAGGTTCATTTATTGACTTGTTGATTTCCTGCAACTCTGTTAGATTTGCATCAAGTTGTTGTTGTCTGTGGACCTTGCTATCTGCTGGTCGCCAACAGGCAGCACAAACTTTTTCCAGCCTTGAAACCTAGTAAAAGAATGTATAAGTTGATTGAGTAAATAATTTAAACACACAATATGTACAACTTGATTAAACAAAATAATTAAGTATATTAATTCTTATTACCTAATATACTGGGGTAATATTTATAAGTATAACATCTCTTCCTGGGCATTCCCATGACACTATTAGATCGAGCTCTTGATATAGATATTTCACAACTGAAGCTAACTTGCTGATGACCAAATTCGGGTGGAGGTACAACCTCAAAGATTGCTTGAGATTGAATTTATATACCTATAGCATTTAACATAAAATGCTGCCATTAGTGATCTGAAACAAAAGATTTAGATATAAATTAGCACTCTTGAGATATAAAACCACGTAAAATAGTTTGGCATTTGGATATATCAATGTATTTAATACTTACTAAGCCGATGCGATTCATGAACACAAAACATTTGAGTGCTGAATATGTTAATTCATTTAACGAATATGTACCTACTGATCACTGCCTTGGAACCGTAAGAAAACACTTTTACAACTGAATCAGAACGGAATCATGGAATGATGAATAAAAATTAAAAATTAAAATTGAACAATACTTGTCTCTGACAAATGACAATAGCGTAACCATAGAATAATATAACCCTAACGGGAGCGTAACCACAGATCACTAATAAACTAGTCCAGAGCGTAACGCTCCTTGCTCTGACGTAACGTTCAGAGACAAGGTAATGTTAGTGATGTTACTTGTCTCTGAACTCAACCGTGACTCAACCAATGATTTATAGGGACGTACAAGCAAGTACTCGATACTTTTGTTTCGACATCAAGTACTTTTAGAATCGTTCTATTTTTTTCGATACTTACTCATTATCGAATTAAATGTACTTGTTCTTCGGTCTAGGATCGATAAATGATAAATATGATTGATAATTGTTTTATTGCTTAATAATTAGGATTATAAGTATTCTAATAATGATATAGTGAGCAACGACCACTACACTGTACTGTGTAGAATTTAGTTTAGGTAACTTATATTGAACATGTTGATGATGACGATATGAGAAATAAAAGTCAATAGCCGTAGATTATATTCCTTCCAACTTTTGCCATAAGCAGACTTATGAAGTTTCATAGTTAATGACAGTCAACCATCGACCATACAGTGCAATAATATATTATGCGATACAATAGATGCAAATATTTACAATAGTGAAGCGACATGCCCTTTGGCTCCGATATTTCGTAACTCGTATACTTTTCTACTGATTACCATTACGAATTTCCTTTCCAAAATAGCCATGAAGCTGCAACACAAGCTCTCGTGATTGTTATGCACCGTACATCTATAGAGATGGATGTTTTTTTTTATGATCTGTCTGATTAATGTTACCAAATAATAAATGCATTTATTGTATTTTTTTTAATTAATGGTTTATTTTAATTCATTAAATAGAGTAATTTAAGCGCTTGGTTATAAAACAAAATATTGAGAAAAAAAAATATCAATGTGATAAATCGATCAAAACGCTTTCTAAAATAAAGTCGATTACTATGAAATCGAATCGTTGTCGTATTATGACATCAATGAATTAGTATAGTTTAGATAATGTAGTAATAAAAAAAAAAAAAATGATAATCTATAGATATGAGTAGTTATCGATAATAATATAAAGTACTCATTTATATTTTTACCGCACTACGTAGTGAAAAATCACCAAACGGTTTGTGTACTACTCATTTTTGGTAGTACAGTAGGTATCGATATTTCGGTGGTATCGGAACATTCCTGTCCATAGAACAACATGACGTGATAATGTTGCCACAGAACACATAAACTCCTAGCGGAGTAAATGTCAAAACAACACACTACACAGTAAGAGCAATGAGTAAGAGTCACTAGAGTCGTGAAACAGTAACAATCTTTTGTTTCTGGTCGGTGGTAACAATATAGCGCATAGAGTAAATATATAGGAAGAGGAGACAATGCAATAATAATACCACAGGTGAGCGAAATGGGTATATAATAGACGCTAATGCCAAGGAGTGACAGAGCGAGAAAATGTTCTTTTGTCCTACTCAGTAGCTTACGAAAAAGTGGCTTAACCTATAGACCATGGTGTATTGCTGTGGGTTAGGCTGCAAAAGCCGAACTGAACGTATAAAATACCGTTTGACAGTTTGACTTGAATTTTGAAAACTCTCGATTTGGAAATTGACAAGCATATTGACAAGTATGACATTTCTTATCAACTGAAAGCTTTGGTGTTGCCGTTGTAATACATTATTTTTTTATCATTGATTTGTTTTGCAACTGAAAACCCTTTATTTATCAAATCCACCTATTGAACCACAGACATCTAAAGGGAAGGTTTACGTATTGAACAAACCAATGCCTACAAAGTTGACTACCCCTGAATGTGGCGTTTCCGCTTATTTCAAAACAAAACGATATAAAGATAAATTATTTAACCCCATTCGCTTTTGATTAAAATTGGTTTTTGTGAAATTATAATTCAAAAGATTTTTTTTATAAATAGGCAACGACTTATTACAAATAGACGCGGCATACGCAAACATCATTGCACTAAAAAAAAAACGGCGTAAATATTACGTACGCGGAGAAAGGGAAAGAACATAAAGGTCAACATACGCTATACCTGTTGTTAGAAAGAGATGAATATAGATTCTGAGTTACACTGTTGTTAACTGCAATGTATGCAAGTGAGGGCAAGTACCTTCTTAAATTCTTGCCAAAATAAAGCGCGGGGAACGTACCTAATGTTTTAAATATCATAATAAATAGGTAAGTAAATGGTAAAGACGCAACAACAGCCCAGTTTTCGGTATTTTCCTTTTGATTTGAATTGTAACCTGTGATGATTTATTTCCAATGCTTTGCAAAATTAGTGAAAAGAGATGATTTAAAATATCGTAGCCGTCTACAGGGTTTCGGTGAATGCAGTAACCTGGACTCTGTACGGCTTTAGGAATTTATTTATTTACTTTCTTTAAAGTATTAATTGGAAATATTAGTAAATATTTTGACATTGCATGATAATAATAACTTCTAGATCGAGGAAGATTGATATTAGAATAATGATAATTAGTGACAGAATGCATGAATTATTCCATCAAAATAATATGTTAACTTAAGGTGTTGTAATTATTATATTATTGTATCTCTAATAATTTGCACGCCATAAGATTGGCAGATTGTGACTCGGAAATACTTAAACTACAATCAGCAAATAAATGATTATGATTAGGTTGAGGGACGGTGTTCTAAGCCGGGCATGATTGGCGTAATGAACTCGCCGCCCAGGAGTGGCTTAGAGCATCGCAGCCGTCTATGGGGTTCCGGTGAAGGCAGTAACCTGGACTCTGTACGGCTATAGTTAGGTTGAGGGAGGGTGTTCTAAGTCGGGCATGATTGGCGTAATGAACTCGCCGCCCAGGAGTGGCTTAGAGCATCGCAGCCGCCTATGGGGTTCCGGTGAAGGCAGTAACCTGGACTCTGTACGGCTATATTTAGGTTGAGTGAGAATGTTTTGAGCCGGGCAGGATTGGCGTAATGAACTCGCCGCCCATGAGTGGCTCTAAACATACAGCTATTGATGGTGTCAAAGCGAAAGCAGTAACTTTGATACCGCATGGCTATAGATAACTGTAAATGATGTTGATAAGCGTGCAGTCATAGAAAAGAAAAGCAATGCTTACTTTATTGTATCCAAGAGATTTTTATAATTTAAAGATTTTTCTTATGAAAAACATACTTAAGTACCTACCTAATAATGTTCTCCGATAAGTGACTGATTCAAAGAAAAATAACCAAAGATTTCATAATTTACATTTTCATTGACCGCAGCCCTGCGTGGCCTACCTAATTTTATACTTGTTCAGGAATCTTTTGTTCAATAATTATTGATTGTAATACTTTAATGTTTTTTGTAAACTCATGACTGTTTAAATAATCTTGATTTAATTAGTGAATAAGAACGAAGGGACTCGTTCATGGAGGATGGCCGACTGTAACACTATATTTAAATATATACCACACTATTGCTCTATGTCGCATACTATCCGTGTTATTGTGTATTCTGTGGTTATCATGTAGTCTGTGAATATTGTGCTAGTCGGTTGCCGCCATATTTAAATTCAGTTAAGCAAGGGGGGTCTTGTAAAAGGGTGCGTACTATTTTTAAAACTGAGATTTATGTAATTTATAGGGATATTTATTGATAGTAAACTATTAGAAAAATTATAAAGAGTGATACATTGTTAATTTATACAAATTTCATAAATATTGGATATCGAGAGTAATTTGTAAAGAAAACCCTACCAACTGTTAAATTATTATTATATCAGAATAAATAGTATAATTTTGTCAGTATAATCTTATGTTTTCATTTTGATTAACCCTTTCTGAGATGTCGTATCAATACATACTCGTACTAAGTATTGTCTATTCCTATGCGTCACACCACAGTGATTAAAACCGTTAGCCTAATACAAGTGCAAGATAATTATTCGCGTTCATCTAAAACAAAAACCGACTTCAAAACTATACTTATAAGTACCAACTTAAACTAAAAAGTAAAAAACATTATCTGGGTATATATTATTATCTTATTTGTTTATTTTCTCAAAAAGCGCTATAATATATTTGACTGTATTACACTCAAATTGAGAACCTCCTCCTTTTTAGGGTTCCGTAGCCAAATTTGGCAAAAACGGAACCCTTATAGATTCGTCATGTCTGTCTGTCTGTCTGTCTGTCTGTCTGTCTGTCTGTGTGTCCGTCCGTATGTCACAGCCACTTTTTTCCGAAACTATAAGAGCTATACTGTTGAAACTTGGTAAGTAGATGTATTCTGTGAACCGCATTAAGATTTTCACACAAAACTAGAAAAAAAACAATAAATTTTGGGGGTCCCCATACTTAGAACTGAAACTCAAAAAATTTTTTTTCATCAAACCCATACGTGTGGGGTATCTATGGATAGGTCTTCAAAAATGATATTGAGGTTTCTAATATCATTTTTTTCTAAACTGAATAGTTTGCACGAGAGACTTCCAAAGTGGTAAAATGTGTGTCCCCCCCCTGACTTCTAAAATAAGAGAATGATAAAACTAAAAAAAATATATGATGTACAATGGGGCTGATTCTGTAGTGCACAATCTCTAAACTAAACTAAAATTAGAGCATTACAAATATTGCTAACCCTTTCATAATACTCCCTACGGAAAGGGACAGAACTACATAGCTGCCATTTTAGTTTAGAGATTGTGTTACACAGAATCAGCCCCATTATCATGCAAACTTCCACCGAAAATTGGTTTGAACGAGATCTAGTAAGTAGTTTTTTTTTATAATTTAAAACTTACTACAGGTTTGTACGGAACCCTCGGTGCGCGAGTCCGACTCGCACTTGGCCGGTTTTTTTGAAGTCGGTTAAAAAAGGAGTACAAAGTATTATAATACCCGAGCCATAGGAAAGGGATTTTAATAGCGCCGAGAGCTTTTGCATCTTAACTGGTAGTTGTATCAAACATTACTCGATACCTACTACCTACCTACTACATATACCTATAGGTATCTACTATACCTATTTCCTATCTAATCCATTCCATACCTCTTTATCCATACTAATATTATAAATGCGAAAGTGTGTCGGCCCATCTTTTCAACCGATTGGTTCAGGGATAGATAATGTTATTTGGTACAGGGATAGGTGGCATCCCGGCAAAGGACATAGGCTACTTTTTATCCCGGACAAGTAAGAAGTTGCTGCGGGAATCAAAAACTTAATCCACGCGGACGAATCCTTAATTATTCGCGGGCATCATCTAGATAACTAAATAATTCATCCTTATTAACGTCAGGATACCTGACACCCGACAACTTCCTGTTTTGCCAGTCCTTTTTTTCTCATTTTCAGTGCAAGAACCATTGAATTAAAGGAACGTGCTAAATTAGGAATTGACTTAATTTCGCAATTCATAGAAACACTAGCTGATGCCCGCGACTTCGTCCGCGTTGTTTAAGTTTTTTTGATTCCCGCGGGAACTCCTTAATTTTTCGGGATAAAAAGTAGCCTATGCCACTCTCCAGGTCCTCAACTATACTCATACCAAAAATCACGTCAATCCGTTGCTCCGTTGCGTCGTGATTGAAGGACAAACCAACAAACCAATAAACCAACAAACAAACACACTTTCGCATTTATAATATTAGTATGATATGCTGTGATAATTATGATGTTATGGGTTATAATAATTAGTATAATATGTTTGTTTTTCATGGGGTTCTCTGTACATCCAGCTATGCGAAATCCATACTTAATATTATAAATGCGAAAGTGTGTCTGTCTGTCTGTCCGTCTGTCTGTCTGTCTGTCTGCTACGCTTTCACGGCCCACCTGTTCAATCAATTTTGATGAAATTTGGTACAGGGATAGGTTGTATCCTGGGGAAGAACACAGGTTAAATTTTTTTTTAAATTTTTAAAATCTAGGATTACCCGCGGGAATCGAATAAACTTAGTCCACGCGGACGAAATTGAATAATCGCATTTTAAGGATGCATAATAATGCAAAATATCAGGATACGGTTCTCTCACTAGCCGTATCTAGGAAATATCTAAAGTCTGAGGCCCAATTTTATAAGAAAATCGTAATCATTATTGAGAGCTTAAAACGAACTTACTCAAACTGTTTAAGGAGTTCATACATGGTTTTTGACATGCAGGCACCTATGAACTTTTTAGGGTTCCGTAGCCAAATGGCAAAAAACGGAACCATTATAGATTCGTCATGTCTGTCTGTCTGTCTGTCTATCCGTCCGTATGTCACAGCCACTTTTTTCCGAAACTATAAGAACTATACTGTTGAAACTTGGTAAGTAGATGTATTCTGTTAACCGCATTAAGATTTTCAGACAAAAATAGAAAAAAAACAATAAATTTTGGGGGTCCCCATACTTAGGGTTAACTACTGGTTTGTACGGAACCCTCGGTGCGCGAGTCCGACTCGCACTTGGCCGGTTTTTTAATTAGTTCAAATTATACGTTTGAAAAACGTTTACCATTACGATTTTCTGAAACACAATCAGGGGCTGAATTCGTAGCTTTTGTTTGTTTGTGATCATGGATGATACGAATATCGATTCTCGGAATTCTCAAACAGATCTGTTTACTAAAGAAGGGAATTCCGTTGATTAGTTATAGCAAATTTTTAATTACCTTGTGACTAAGTCTATTTACTTGATCTGTTTGTTATATGACCAGACTTTTAGTTAAACGCGTCATTAATTTAAACAAATAATAGATTATGCGTAAATGAGGCGATAATGCATATACCTAACCATAATAGAGTAATCGGGGATTTGTTAAGGGCAACTCGTTTTACCAAGTAAAACATAATATACATAAATCTACATACGTATATATGTAGATTAGGCTACTTAAATAAGTAAACAAAGCAATGTAAATGATATTTTTTTTTTGTAACTAGAGTGTGGATAAATAGGCTATCTTAGGTCACGCAAAAAGAAGACTACTACCCACATGAGCTACAAGATTAGTTACTATACTATATTAAGTATTGTAGAATCCATACTAATATTATATCCATACTAATATAATAAATGCGAAAGTGTGTCTGTCTGTCCGTCCGCCTGTCTGTCTGTTTGTCTGCTACGCTTTCACGGCCCATCTATTCAAACGATTTTGATGAAATAACGGTAGGCTACATCCCGAGAAGGACATAGGCTACTTTTTATCCCGGAAAATTAAGAAGTTCCCCGGGAATCAATACAACGTGATCCACGCGGACGAAGTCGCGGGCATCATCTAGTCTATACTAATTAAATTATTATTGGGTATTATATTTAATGGTCGATTTCTGTATTATGTAATCTATAATAAGTATATTTCGAAAATTTTAAATGGAGGAAGGTTTATTTTATTAATATTGATATACCTAGAGCCCAAATACATAAATATTTTTTAATTTTTGTTTGTTTGTCTGTCTGTTTACGCATTACACTAAATTACTGAACTTATTTGAATGCTACTTGGCATACATAGCTTACAATGCTCTGGGTTAATGTTTTGGAATTTTTAATCCCGAAAAACAGAAGTGCTTCGGGATAGGGGATGAAATGAGTATGGACGTTGCTAATAAGTAGGTACTTACGGGATGAAATGAGTCCATACGTTGCTAATAAGTAGGTACCTACTTTTTTCACTATATTACCAAGTACCTACGTATAACTATTATTTTATATTTATTTCGTGTCTGTATTTGGGTATAATATAACCTACTATTGAAATCTAAAGTACCTACCTAATTACAAATTGTAACGATGTAAGTACAAATTTGAGTTAAGACCTTTGACACGTATGGATCGTGATTAATGGAGTAGGTACAAAAGATGAATAATATTATGATAAAGAGTAGGTTTAGTCAATAACATCAACATTTAGAGACAACGTTATTTATAGATATTTTCAACATTGCGTAGATTCCTAATTAAAATAGTTAGAAAGTAGGTACCTATTTTTGCATTCCCTTTTTATATTCTCTTCATTGTCCAGGGACTTTATCGAAATCACATTGGGGCTGATTCTGTAGTGCACAATCTCTAAACTAAACTAAAATTAGAGCATTACAAATATTGCTATCCCTTTCATAATACTCCCTACGGTAAGGGACATAACTAGATTTAAAGCTGCCATTTTAGTTTAGTTTAGAGATTGTGCACTACAGAATCAGCCCCATTGTCAAACATACACAAACTAGGTTCAACACAAAAAAGTTGTCAACGTACTGTAATTTTAAGCAGTAGGTATCAACAACAACAAGGTAGGTACAACAAGACGAACATACGTGACTAAACGATATTCCTGGCTTACCCCAAAATAATGCATTTGAATTATCGCATAATATATAATATCTATATACCTATTATGTACCTATGATGTAGTAACATGAACCGCTAAAATCAGAACCGCCCGATTGAATTCCTGACAGTTTTCAAAACAAAAAAGTTAAGTTTTTTTTTGTTAAGATGCCTCCCCTATCAATGCAAATTGTAGCATTCGTCTTGCGAGTTGTTTTGATTTCGAGACATTAATAAATGTTTATAAACAGACTTTAGGCTCCACTTAGGTACCTATCTGTGAAAGCTGATAACGTTGCTGCAAAAGTAGGTAAATGACCCAGAATCTTTTCAATAAATCTAATTTTAACCAATAATTATTGCAATAATATGCTCTTGTTATGTTACTGTCTTGAAGTTATTTACTTTTGTTTGTTTGCCGGTGATACGATTATTGTTCGTTTACATTTGTTAGGTTGACTGATGCATTGTCCAATTTTGGTTTGATTGAATTCGTTAACCAAATAAGTAAACTGGTCGCATCTATTAGGTTAAATCGAAATAACTATCCATTTGGCTAAGCGAAAACGGTCACTGACTAGAGAGTGAAAAAATACTAAATTATCATAGATTCAGAATTGGTCTTCGCTCCGTTCAGAGACCTAAACCTATGAAATACTACTGAGACTAAATCTATGAAAGTTATGTTGGTTCACTTGTCAAAGGCCGAAAAACAAACCATTCCACCAGATTATGATCACCAGTTGATGATCGAATACCACCAAACCGAATAACTAATGGAAATAAGCCATGGATGTGTTACCGTCAAAACTCATAAGCGGTCAAAACCACTTTTAACTACGAAAAACAGTATAAGTATAATATATTGATATAGTCAAACGTTCTTAAACAAATCGACACGTTTAACTGCGAAAATATCGGCGTTAAAAGTGGTTTTACTAAGTCAAAACTACTTTTGACGGATTTTTTGAGTCAAAAGTGGTCTTGACCACCGCCCTTAGTCCAAACTACTTTTGAATGTTTTTCGCAGTTAAAAAATTGGTTTTGACCGTTTACGAGTGTTCACTGTTATAACATAAGCATCTAAATTCAATAGCAGTTTAAAAACAACGTGATAATTCCTGCGTATCTATCCTACTAGGTGCACTATCTACTGCAACGTTTCATAACAGTCGCCTAACGATAATTTATGTAGTAAAATTAGTTATTGTTCTATTTGAAACCAGTCTAAATGTCTATGTTTATAGGTTTGGTTAACAATTAAGCAAAGATATGTGCTAAATAGCTGCTGAACAGCAAATTTTTAGAATAAGAAACTAGGTGCAAAAGTATCTAAGTCGAGATTTTTTTTAGTTTTCTGTTCCTTATTGGCCACTATGACTGCATTATAATAAAAGATTTTATAATACATATACGGTAAACTATTGCAAGTAATTTATGTAATAAACGATTATATTGCGTTTAATTACATTATTAAATCGCCTTTGTGCATGAGTCTCGCATAAAACTACCTCCAAAGTTACCAAATGCCAACATATAAATCAATGCCAAATGCTCCTGAAAAATGCCCCTAATAGGTCCTAATACACGTTTTCGATAAGATTTTACACAGTTTTCCTAGAAATCGTCACTTAATTAGTAATTATAAAGCTTACCTCAAAATGAAACATTTCGGCGGGCAGATATTGAAAGTAGGCCAGCACAGCAAAGCGACAATACGACACGCACCGTATCACATCACCCTACGAAATGAATGGCAATCGTAACGAGTAACAAGGGGCGTAAATTATCGAGAAATTGTATAGCCTCTCGATACTTGCACAGGCTTTTGCCGTGAATCGAGACGCGTGCGCCGACGTTGTCTCCGACTGAGTAAACACGTTCTTTGTACGTTTTACATCCTGAGCCGGTTCCTTTGTTTATGGGACATAATTATAAATGTTACATTTACATTTCTATAGCAATTAATTAATTAATTTACTATATTATATTTTACATTTAGCTCGAAATGACTCATTTTAGACTCATTTTATGGTTCCCCTGTTTTTACATATTTACACCGTAGCTCCACTTTCATAAATAAAAAATGAATGTCAAATCTTTCGATTTTTGTACCTACATACTTGTACTAAACTAATTATTTTGGCATTTCGTTTCCATTTTGTATCACGTAAACTCCTGAGTTCGTTTAAAGCAATTTCGGGTTCCAACTTCTTAATTCTTAACGTGATATTGTGGATGTGGCATGGGAAATGAAGATACAATGATGTCAATATGAAATTGACCCGGGGATTAAAAATATGCGATGGTAGGAAATCCTTTTGGGACATGCACAGGGTCAGTCAATAAATTAGGTATAATTGACCGAGCGAAGCGAAGGTCTCTGAGTCTACTTGGGTGAATTGGCACTTGTCCGTCCGTCCGTCCGTCCGTCTGTCAGAGCCTTATAACTTCTGAATTGCGGAACGTAATTACTTCAAATTTAAATATAATATGTAAACCGATGGCCTCCCGCCGAATATGGCTTAAAAAGTTATAAAAATCTTTATTTCAGGGGGGCTCTCATAGAAGCGAACGCGAAGTAAAATATTTTTATAGCGTTACATAGGGTTGCGGTATATCATTTTAAAGATAATTAGGAATAGAGTCCAAAAATATTTTTTTTTAATTTTTCCCCCAAAATTGACGAAATGGGGGGCTTTCAAAGTGGCGATTTTCTAACGTCCAAAGTTGACCTCAGAACTCTCAATTTTCTGAACTCTCAAGCCTGAAACTTGATCAATTATTTGAATTATATCCTGTACTTGAACAACAAATACTAAAATTAGATAAATATTATAAGGAAACGAAATTATTTAAGATTTAATGATGGTGATATTTTGCCTGGTGGGAGGCTTCGGCCGTGGCTAGTTACCACCCTACCGGCAAAGACGTGCCGCCAAGCGATTTAGCGTTCGGGTACGACGCCGTGTAGAAACCGAATAGGGGTATGGGTTTAATATACTGCCATGCCACTAATTAATATTAATATAACTGCCCTAACAGGTTAGCCCGCTACCATCTTAGACTGCATCATCACTTACCATCAGGTGAGATCGCAGTCAAGGGCTAACTTGTAGTAAATTAAAAAAAAAAAAAAAAACAGAACTTCACAATGATGTCAATAGATGGCGCTCTGTGATACCGCGAGGTTTCAGTTCGGGGCGAACCACTAGTTATTGACCGAGCGAAGCGAAGGTCTCTGAGTCTACTTGGGTGAATTGGCACTTGTCCGTCCGTCTGTCAGAGCCTTATAACTTCTGAATTGCTGAACGTAATTACTTCAAATTTAAATATAATATGTAAATCGATGGCCTCCCGCCGAATATGGCTTAAAAAGTTTTAAAAATCTTTATTTCAGGGGGGCTCTCATAGAAGCGAATGCGAAGTAAAATATTTTTTATAGCGTTACATAGGGTTGCAGTATATCATTTTAAAGATAATTAAGAATAGAGTCCAAAAATATTTTTTTTTGAATTTTTCCCTTAAAATTGACGAAATGGGAGGCTTTCAATGTAGCGATTTTCGAACGTCCAAAGTTGACCTCAGAACTCTCAATTTTCTGAACTCTCAAGCCTGAAACTTGATCAATTATTTGAATTATACCCTGTACTTGAACAACAAATACTAAAATTAGATAAATATTATAAGGAAACGAAATTATTTAATTTTTAATGATGATGATATTTTTAACAGAACTTCACACTGATGTCAATAGATGGCGCTCTGTGAAACCGCGAGGTCTCAGTTCGGGGCGAACCACTAGTTATTTAGATATGTTAGGTGGAGATTATACGATAAGTACCAACGAGTATCACGTTCATTTACCGCAATTAATTAACCGCAAAGAGTCGGGTTTACGGTCTTAAGAATAACTTTGTTTCTGACGACCTTTCGCGTGCACCAGGGTGAAGGCACACTTTATGTTTTTATTCGATGACAAGTTAACCCTTGACTGCGATCTCACCTCAGCAGCAGGGGTCTTCTCCGGTTGGTCCGTGAGGGCCAAGCGGGGGTACTTTGAGACTTCGAGGCCTGGCCTCATTACCCGGGCGGGGCGCGGGGTAATATTGTACCCCGGTGATTTTCTTGTAGCCGTGTGTTGGCTAGGGCCTGCCTTGAAGGCTACGGGGCCCCAAATCTGTCCTGGGGGTAAGTAATGAATGATGATGCAACTGCATCATAGATGGCAGTGGCTATCCCGGCTTAACTATGCATTGTTATCCAAACTGTGCATGCAAAATTTCAGCTCAATCGGTTGGGGACAACTGTTTTAAAATTCAGTTGCTAGATTTGACCTCACCAAACACACAAACTCTCTCTCTCTTTCCCGAACTGAGACCTCGCGGTATCCATAAACTTGTACAGAGCGCCATCTATTGACATAATTGTGAAGTTCTGTTAATAATACTGAAGCAAATTAAAAATTAAATAATTTCGTTTCCTTATAATATTTATCTAATTTTAGTATTTGTTGTTCAAGTACAGGATATAATTCAAATAATTAATCAAGTTTCAGGCTTGAGAGTTCAGAAAATTGAGAGTTCTGAGGTCAACTTTGGACGTTAGAAAATCGCCACTTTGAAAGCCCCCCATTTCGTCAATTTTAGGGGAAAAATTTAAAAAAATAGTAGTTTATGCAACTGTCATATAATGAAGGGTATTAAAACACGAGTGTGAGTTTATGAAACGAGCGCAGCGAGTTTCATAATAGTAACGAGTGTTTTAATACCCGTGTTATATGCAGTTGCATACACTACTTTATCTTCATTAATGCAATTTATCAAACAACAAGAGTAAAAGCTGACAATAGTTTATGTATATACGTGTATTGTCACAGTGAACTTGCCGCCATTAAAATCTAACCAATGAGAGCGCAGCTGCGCGCGCAGGGCCAATCAGGAGCGAGCGCGCGCTGTTCGTTTTTTATTTAATTGGCACAAGATCTTACCAAAGAGTTTTGTGTATGTAAGTTTAGTAGTTTCGACGAAGTTTTCACGTATAACCCAACTGTTTTCAAAAGCCAGCCTAATATCAAAATTTTATACAACTTGTATGAGGATTTTGACATAAGGCTCGCCAGGTTAATTGGTCGCGTTTTATTGATGTTATAATGAGATTTTACGATATCGATGTGGATATTATACCATCATGTGAAATTGCTTAAAATGAGTGTTTTGTTATCTGCGCTATAACAGTAGTAATTATAAGTCAAGTATTGGAAACATAAGTAGAATGTTATAACATTAGTGTAGATAAAATACTTTTGGACTCTATTCCTAATTATCTTTAAAATGATATACCGCAAGCTTATGTAACGCTATAAAAAATATTTTACTTCGCATTCGCTTCTATGAGAGCCCCCCTGAAATAAAGATTTTTATAACTTTTTAAGCCATATTTGGCGGGAGGCCATTGGCTTACATATTATATTTAAATATGAAGTAATCACGTTCAGCAATTCAGAAGTTATAAGGCTCTGACAGACGGACGGACAAGTGCCAATTCACCCAAGTAGACTCAGAGACCTTCGCTTCGCTCGGTCAATAAATGCGAAAGTGTGTTGGTTTGTTGGTTTGTCCTTCAATCACGCCGCAACGGAGCAACGGATTGACGTGATTATTGGCATGGGTATAGTTAAGGACCTGGAAAGTGACACAGGCTACTTTTTATCCCGGAAAAATAAGAAGTTCCCGCGGGAAACCATTTCGAAGTATTTTAATGCTTGGTGCAGTAAAGGCAGGCATCAGCTAGTCCATACTAATATTATAAATGCGAAAGTGTGTCTGTCTGTCTGTCTGTCTGCTACGCTTTCCCGGCCCATCTTTTCAACCGATTTTGCTGAAATTTGGTATAGAGGTAGTTTATATCCCGGGGAAGGACATAGGCTACTTTTTATCCCGGAAAACTAAGGAGTTCCCGCGGGAATCGAAAAAACTTAGTCCACGCGGACGAAGTCGCGGGAATCATCTAGTTCCTAATACATAATAATATCATGTAGAATTTCCAACATTTAACGTCTCTTGATGCGGTTTCCTGTTTCTTCAGGGAATTAAAACACAGTATTACGAGTTAATATTTATTAATATTAGGTAGTGAAAAACAAATCAATTTATGTACATAATTTTAACAAGAGCTTAAACAGGAGACTAGAAAATTGTGATTTTCCATTTTGATTACTAAGAATATGTGTAAATACATAATAAATAATATAAAAAGCGAAATACCACTTAGGACCATTGAGATATATTGTACTAACGTACACATATTATTTCAATGATAAGGACGGTAGGTTCTTTCTATGGCGTAGACATCAGCTAAGAAACGGTTTTGAGAAAATTCACCCCTAAGGGAGTGAATTGTGTGTTTGTATGAAAGTCCTATGTTTTTGAAGTTAGAGACACGAAAATCGGCATTCAAGTTATTAGTTTTAAGTATAGAAACCTGTTGAAGCCATTTTACGAAAATCCACCTCAAAGGATGTGAAATGGGGGTTGGAAGCTTACACGAAGGTTCTAAGTTTTTGAAGTTAGAGACTTAAAACTCGGCATTTAGGTCATTAGTTTTAAATAATAAAAACCCGTAATGCTTTATAATATAGCCTCTGTAGACAGTGGAGTGCACAGTATACGGAGCCAGAGTAGGCATTGTTTAGGAAGATACCACCTCGCGAGCTTCCTCAAACCACTGAAAAAAAAAATCAAATCGGTTTAGAAACCACGGAGATATGCGCGACATATTAAAATAAAACCGGCCAAGTGCGAGTCGGACTCGCGCACCGAGGGTTCCGTACAAACCTGTAGTAAGTTTTAAATTATTAAAAAAAAACTACTTACTAGATCTCGTTCAAACCAATTTTCGGTGGAAGTTTGCATGGTAATGTACATATTATATTTTTTTTAGTTTTATCATTCTCTTATTTTAGAAGTTACAGGGGGGGGACACACATTTTACCACTTTGGAAGTGTCTCTCGCGCAAACTATTCAGTTTAGAAAAAAATGATATTAGAAACCTCAATATCATTTTTGAAGACCTATCCATAGATACCCCACACGTATGGGTTTGATGAAAAAAAAATTTTTGAGTTTGTTCTAAGTATGGGGACCCCCAAAATTTATTGTTTTTTTTCTATTTTTGTGTGAAAATCTTAATGCGGTTCACAGAATACATCTACTTACCAAGTTTCAACAGTATAGTTCTTATAGTTTCGGAAAAAGTGGCTGTGACATACGGACGGACGCACAGACAGACAGACAGACAGACAGACAGACAGACAGACAGACAGACAGACAGACAGACAGACAGACAGACATGACGAATCTATAAGGGTTCCGTTTTTGCCAAATTTGGCTACGGAACCCTAAAAAAGCATACGCGCCGAATTGAGAACCTCCTCCTTTTTTGGAAGTCTGTTAAAAACTACAAATAATACCTACTTTAGTGTCTGTCTTGCTGCTTACAATAAATTACTTAAATAACTTTTTAAAATAAAGTTAAAATAAATATAAAAAAGAGATTTCTAGTAGCTCATTTATTTTATAGAACTTTTTAAACACAGTATCTACTAATAACTAAAATAAAACTGGCCAAGTGCGAGTCGGACTCGCGCACCGAGGGTTCCGTACAAACCTGTAGTAAGTTTTAAATTATTAAAAAAAAACTACTTACTAGATCTCGTTCAAACCAATTTTCGGTGGAAGTTTGCATGATAATGTACATCATAAGTATATTTTTTTTTAGTTTTATCTTTCTCTTATTTTAGAAGTTACAGGGGGGGGGACACACATTTTACCACTTTGGAAGTGTCTCTCGCGCAAACTATTCAGTTTAGAAAAAAATGATATTAGAAACCTCAATATCATTTTTGAAGACCTATCCATAGGTACCCCACACGTATAGGTTTGATGAAAAAAAATTTTTTGAGTTTCAGTTCTAAGTATGGGGACCCCCAAAATTTATTGTTTTTTTTCTATTTTTGTGTGAAAATCTTAATGCGGTTCACAGAATACATCTACTTACCAAGTTTCAACAGTATAGTTCTTATAGTTTCGGAAAAAAGTGGCTGTGACATACGGACGGACACACAGACAGACAGACAGACAGACATACAGACAGACATGACGAATCTATAAGGGTTCCGTTTTTGCCAAATTTGGCTACGAAACCCTAATAACCTACATACCTATTGAAGTACTTACTAACGTAGGTACTTTAAAAAATACCTACTATTTTTTCAGCACCACCATCGTCATCGCGGATTTACTTATTATTTATGACTAGCTTTTGCCCGCGACTTTGTCCGCGTGGGCTGTACAAATTTCAACCCCTTATTTTCCCCATTATGGGTAGAATTTTCAAAAATCCTTTACGGGATATCTTCTTCATAATAGCTATTTTAATGCTAAATTTCAGCCCGACTCGTCCAGTGATTTGAGCTGTGCGTTGATAGATCAATCAGTCACCTTTTCCATTTATATATTTAAGACTAGTATATTTAAGATTTCGAAGTAAATATTATATTCATTAATTAGGAAGTT
Organism: Erebia ligea; assembly: GCA_917051295.2. Classification (NCBI taxonomy): domain Eukaryota; kingdom Metazoa; phylum Arthropoda; class Insecta; order Lepidoptera; family Nymphalidae; genus Erebia; species Erebia ligea. The sequence goes on from OU785236.1 coordinate 9,585,583, forward strand.
CTGTTCAGACGGGCAAGATCCAATTCACCCAAGTAGGAATACAGTCAGCTTGGTCAATAAAAATAAATAAACTAATGAAAATCGAAATTAAAAATAGAGCAAATAGAACAGCATTGTATAGTCTATTAGTTAAGGCAGTCTATAATAGGTAGGTAGGTTGGTTGTCCTGAAAGAACCATTTTTTTTTTTTTTTTCTTTGCCATAAAGTTCCATTACAATTTCATATAATGGCAACTTTATTGACTACTACCATCTAGCCTATGGGCTAATAAGTAATTTTAATTTAGCTTAAACTTCTACTTATAATTATTAATTTCTACGTCTAATTTACAGTTCATCAACTGTCCTTAGTTTGTTCTAATATACTTAGTGTTCACTACGTTTTTGTGACCTAGATAAGTAGCACAAGCACTGATTCACTGACACAGCACTTATACACTTTTTACACTAGTTCGAACGGTTTCGTTCTTTTAAGTCTTCTTTTGATGTTCGTGTTATCCAAAAGCTTTACAGCCTCCAGATTCACATGTTGACGAAGTCGATGTTGGTGAGCTTCTGCGTATTTTTGTATGATTTTGGCTACGAACTCTATCTTTAGGTCCCTGTGGAGATCGTGATTTCTTACGTACCAGGGTGCATTGGCTATTTCCCTGAGTACTTTGTTTTGGAATCTCTGTATCACTTGGATATTGCTCGGTTTAGTACACCCCCAGAGTTGTATACCATACGTCCATACAGGCATCAGAACTTGCTTGTATAGCATTAGTTTATTATGTATTGAAAGTGTTGAATGCCGTCCAAGCAGCCAATACATTTTTTTGTGGCGTAATTCTAACTCCTCGCGTTTCTTTTTAACGTGAGCTTTCCATCTAAGCTTTGTGTCTAGCGTCATACCCAAGTACTTCGCTGTATTTACGTAAGGAATAAGTTTCCCATTTAGGTAAATCGGATGATATTGTTGTAGCTTATTGGAAAAATCTATGTGCACCGATTTTGACTCGTTAAGCTTAATTCGCCATTTTATAGTCCAATCATTAACTTTGTTTATAGCAACTTGAACTTTTTCCACTGCTTCTTCATGACTCTCTCCAGTTCCTATTATGGCAGTATCGTCAGCGAATGTTGCAATGGTATTACTTTCTAGCGCTGGAATATCACAGGTGTATAATAGGTAAAGGACCGGACCTAAGACACTTCCTTGAGGTACCCCAGCTTTGATTTCCTTAAGTTCAGAGTACGCATCTTTTTGACGCACTCTAAAATATCTATTCGAAATATATGATTCAAGAATGTCTGCAAATGACTTTGGTAGCATGATTCTCAGTTTATAGACAAGCCCTTCGTGCCAAACTTTATCGAAAGCTTGTGCTACGTCTAAAAATACAGTAGAACACACTTTCTTATCTTCTAGTGATTTTTCTATAATATCAGTAATTCTGTGAACTTGATCTATTGTTGAGTGTTTTTCTCGGAATCCAAATTGGTGATCTGGTATTAATTTTCTATCTTCTAAAATGGGTTTTAGTCTCTTCAGTAATAATTTTTCAAATAATTTTGAGATAACTGGTAATAAGGAGATCGGTCTATACGATGTTGTTTCATGGGGTGGTTTGCCTGGTTTGGCAATCATAATGACTTCAGCAACTTTCCATAGCTCAGGTACATGTCTTAGTCTGAATGACGCATTTATGAGATTTGTAAGTTTTACTAAAGCTTTCCGAGGTAGATTTTTTAGAATTTCTCCGGTGATAAGGTCGTATCCCGGGGATTTCTTCTTACTAAGGTTAAACTTTATTTCTTCAGATACTTCTTTTGGTGTTGCAAGTTTGATATTTTGCAGATCGTCTTGGTTTTCTCCATTCTCACTGAGATCAATTTGATGGCCCTCATTTGGTTGGAATATATCTTCCAAGTACTGGGCAAATCGATTAGCTTTTTGAATGTTATTAATGGCCCAGTTTCCATTTGGTTCTTTAATAGGCGGTATATGTGTGATGGGTCTTTTTAGATTTCCTGTTACTTTCCAAAGAGAATAGTCAGTTTCTCGATCATTGGTCAAGTTTTGTAGGTAATCATTTAATTTATTGTCATTATAAGTTTTGATTGCTTTCTTGATTGCTTTAGTGAGCTGGATCAGTATTCTTTTATCTTGTGGCGATCTAGAAGAGTGCCATCTTTTTCTTTGCTTTCTTTTTATTCTAATAAGGTCGATAATTTCCTTGGGATAAGTGGAACCCTTATTTCTTTTTTTTATCTTTGGTGTATTATTCCAGGCCGCCCTTTGTATGTCTGTAACAAAATTGGCTAGTTCCATATTAAGATGGTCTGGATGTTTTAGAGGGACCTTTAGATTTATTATACTGTCCAACTCTATTTTAAAGCTTTCCCAGTCTGTGTTCTTATTTACCAAAGCGAGTTTCGTTTCTCTGAATGCAATATTATGCTTATTTATTATTAACAATATCGGTGAATGGTCCGAGTTCAAGTCGTATTTTCCTTCAATATTTAGGTATTTTGGTGAGATATTCTTTGTTATGAAGAAGTCTATCAGGTCTGGAATTTTTTGAGGATCAGTAGGCCAGTAGGTCGGCATCCCGGTACTGACTACGTCGCACCTCAAGTCTTTGATCGCACTTAACAATTCTTTTCCTTTTGTTGTTGTTAGCCTTGAACCCCAGAAGACATTTTTGGTATTAAAATCACCACCAATTATGAATCTGTGTCCATATTGTTCCAAAAATTTAATGTATTCATGTTTTTTTAGGGAATGCCGTGGTGGGCAGTATATGGAGACAATTGTGATTGGGTATCGTTCTGTTTTGATATTTACTGCCACTGCTTGGATTTCTATCTCCTCGTACTTGCTTTCTTCGTGGTGGTAAATATTATCTTTTATTATAACAGCACTACCACCTCTTGCTGAATTATTCGGATGTAGAGCATGGTACACTTTATACCCTTTAAATTTGATATGAGATTCTTTTGTAAAATGTGTTTCAGATATCAGACAAACATCGATATTTTCAGTATCTAGAATCTGAAAGAACCATGAAAACAAAATACAGTTAATTAATATTCAAAATAAAAGATAATCTAATCTAATATTGTCAATTATTTTTAACAGTATTAGTACAATAATTGTATATACTGTTACAATCATTACATTTGATTATTTTTTCTTATTATCATCAGAATATACCGGTGGCCCCCACTAAAGATTCGTAAATTGAGATATTATTTTAAGGGACCGGCGACCACCGCTCGCAACTTCTACTCGAACCGCAAATATAAATTTGCCGGTATATTGCTATCCCTATTTGGCTGAAGACACATGATCGCGTGCAAGCGCGATAGCAATATGAGCGTACAGAATTTGTTATACATTTAGTCTTGTTCCGTAAATACCAAAAATGATGAATGAAAAATTGTTGTGTTTTTAACTTCGTGTTGTTATTCTGTAACTTGACAATATAGGCTATGTTCCTGATCAATTAGTACGTGAGATATCGTTGGTTTTAATATGAAACAAATAAGGAGAAAACATGTCGTTTATGTCGCAAAAACATGCAAAACGCAATGTGCTTACATTTAATTTTGGGAAAGTATTTTGGAAAAATAATTATCCAGGGACCTAGATAAATATAAGTTCAATCTTAATAATCGCATAATATGGAGGAAATATGCTCGAATTACTAATTATTTTGGTATTACGTTTGTATGAGCAATTCACCCTCCGCTGGCGCCTTAATAACAATAATTAACACTAAAATCTTTAACATATTGTTATTTTAAAAGTTTGAACACTCAAATAAACACAATTAAGGATTGTCTGGTCCAAAGCCAAAACTCTATAATTATATGACTAATTCGGCTTTTGACTGGAGGCACGTCGAGATTAGCCTGAAAACTCGGTATACAAAAGCCTTCGCTTTGGTCCAAGCGCTCTGGTCATTTCTTAGGATTGCCTAGGACAATCGCAATGCGCCCGCACATCGGCTTTAGACTATAACACTTAAATGATAATTGATTACTTACACATTCAGTACATACACATGCTTAAACATTAATTATAAGGTTAGTTTTTACTAAAAATAATAGTCTTACTTAGTGTTTCTAATTATGTGTCCGTCACTATATATATTTATGCGTCAGAAGCAGTATTATTTAATAAAATATGAGTTTGATTTTTGATTTATATTTCAGCCCTATACAGCATATAGGACGTGATAATATAGGTAACTTATTAATCATGGTTTGCTTCCTTATGACGTGTAAGCTAATGTTTTTTACACCTACAGACTTATCTTATCATCTTTATAACCGATCCATCTGTATAACAATAATTACTATATGAGTCATTTATTTAGTAGGTTGAAAATACGGTACCATAAACGGTACATACGCGTCTTGCAAGAAATCGCTTCGTTTGCGCTAAACATGATATAAACAGTTGTTGGAATATTAATTATCGGATATACATGGGCTCAAAAATTGCTGAATATTTTATTTCGCTATTAGCTAAATGCAGTCAAATATCAATATCAGGATTTCAGCAATTCTACAACCACAACTTTCCTGCAGGCAGGTAGGTGGTAGATTCATGAGAAATTTCACTAATGTCGTATAAACTTGTATTAGAATACTCTATATCTTATTTCTATCGACTTAAAAATATAGTAGCTATTTTGTAAATTCCTCCCGAAGATCGACGTCCATGGTTTGGTGCACCACGTCTTCTTCATCGTCATCGCCGACCGCCAAGTGGCGTTCAACGAATCCCGAAATACAGTCCAACCAACCCTTCTTGAACATAGCTTTTATCACGCGTTTTCGAAACACGACGAGAAGAAGAAATATCAATAGTCCTTGTAATGTATTGAATATATCTGTTATGACCCTGAAAAGAAATTTTAAATATTCAGTATTAGTTCCAAGTCCAATAAGTATTTTTTTAATTTTATTTCTAAACATTATGGCCTAAAAGCTATAAAAGCCTTTTTCCTCTGTGCCAATCAAAGTTCATTGAGCATCTAGTGGCATCTACTCATATCTCGCTTCTTTCATAAATATTTGAGTGATAAGTGAGTCTAGATCATATTATGTATAGGTATGACCTATGATGATAATAAGCTCGTTTTGGGTTATTATTAAAGACTTGAGTTTACTTAACATAGTAAATGAAAGACTACCATCCTTAGAGAATTTAAACTTGTAAGGCATGATGGAAGTAGATAGTATAATAATATATAACGTTTTTGCTCGACGTTTCTGATACGTACCGCTAGGGTGTGGAACACCCTCCCAGCGCACGTGTTTCCTGTCACTTATAACTTAAGTACCTTCAAGGCAAGAGTGAATAGGCATCTTCTAGGCAAGCGCGTTCCAACCTAGACCTCATCATTGCTTTGCACTAAGCATGATTGTCGTCAAGCGCAAGCCTATCACGCAATAAAAAAAAATATGAATGAACTTTACTTACCAAACAACGTGAGGTCCGCTTAGCGAACTGATCATTTCAAATACCCACGGTAAGCCCATTACAATGAACATTCTTACTGTCATGATGAACCTGAAACGTAAACGTACCGTATTTTGAGAACGGGCGATGTATGTTCTATCGTTACTTTAGAAAATCCGTATAATACCAATAATGTGGCAGTGGAACAGTGATCTGCCTCTATCAGAGAAGGCAAGGGCTCTGACGGCTGTACAAGAAATCCCTACGCAAATAATTAAAGAAGTTGTGTAGAATTTAATGAAGCCCTACCGAGTGTCGTATTCCATAAGGAACAAACTCGATTAATGAAAATTTGGATTTTATATGTTGGATATATTAACTAGAATGTTTTTACACAGCGAAAACTTAAAATAAAATGGAGTGCTACGGATAATCCTGGATGATAAATAAATATAGGCGTAAATAATAGGCGTAAAACTTACTTACTTATATTTAAGTGCCTTTATGTGACTGGACGCGAAGGAATGGCGGCAGAGATGAGTCGATATGTAGAAAAATATACAGATGTTTGCAACAATTAAGATTGTCATAATGCTGTACATATATTGCCATTGATAACGTGAGCCTGAAAATATACAGATAAGTTATATAAGTACTTAACTAGTGGTTCGCCCCGAACTGAGACCTCGAGGTATACATAAACTTGTACAGAGCGCCATCTATTGACATCATTGTGAAGTTCTGTTAAAAATAATGAAGCTCATTAAAAATTAAATAATTTCGTTTCCTTATAATATTTATCTAATTTTAGTATTTGTTGTTCAAGTACAGGATATATGTAATTCAAATAATTGATAAGTTTCAGGCTCAGCCTTTCAGAAAATTGAGAGTTCTGAGGTCAACTTTAGACTTTAGAAAATCGCCACTTTGAAAGCCCCCCATTTCGTCAATTTTATTGGAAAAATTAAAAAAAAAATATTTTTGGACTCTGTACCTAATTATCTTTAAAATGACATACCGCAACCCAATGTAACGCTATCAAAAATATTTTACTTCGCATTCGCATCTATGAGGACCCCCCTGAAATAAAGATTTTTATAATTTTTAAGCCATATTCGGCGGGAGGCCATCGGTTTACATATTATATTTAAATTTGAAGTAATTACGTTCAGTAATTCAGAAGTTATAAGGCTCTGACAGACGGACGGACGGATGGACGGACAAGTGCCAATTCTCTCAAGTAGACTCAGAGACCTTCGCTTCGCTTGGTCATATATTATTGTTGGTAGGTGCCTAATTCGTGTACCTTCAGGAGACGTAAAATGCATTTTCTGTCAGGACTTTTATTCGGTTTGACACCAAAATATCGACTGTTTCTCGAGTAAGGTTTAGTAGGTACCTGTAGTTTAGTGTTCCTACAATAAATTAACGTTTAAGTGGAAACTGACCGAACTAGCTGGCAACTAAAATATTACCATACCATTAATATACCTACCCATTATTAACTGACCTGTCTCCAAAGACTTCCAACAGCATATCAGCATGATTTAGAAAGAACTTTGAATTATTAGGTATAATTGTTAATTTCTTGACTTGTTTCACTTCATATATGGATATATTATTATAGGTACTTACTAAAAAACCAGCAGGTATTCAATCCAATACCAGGCTTGCGATGGTAGCCTGGTAGGAAATTGGCAATAACCATAGCGATTGTTATAAATGCTGGACATCCCCAAGCATACAGCGCGTACCAGATGAACGTCTTCCAACCGTAGTCGCCTCTACTTGGACGCCTGAAATTAATATAACCACACTTTTCATATTGTCCGCTCTTCCAATAATAACAATAAATATTTAGATTAGGTATGTATATATAATCTTTGCACATCGTTTTTGAATAATGAACTTGCAAAATTTTGTATCTTGCGATTTACGGATAGGCAAATCGCAGAAGAACGAAAGTAACCGACATTGCTCGACGCGTTGCGAAGCTGAAGTGGCAATGGGCGGGGCACATAGTTCGAAGAACCGACAGACGTTGGGGTCCCAAAGTGCTGGAATGGCGACCTCGCACTGGGAAGCGCAACGTTGGCAGAGCCCCTACTCGGTGGACGGACGACATCAGACGAGTCGCAGGGAGTCGCTGGATCCAGGCGGCGCAAGACCGCGGTGTGTGGAAATCCTTGCAAGAGACCTATGTCCAGCAGTGGACGTCTGTCGGTTGTTGATGATGATGATGATGATGATGATGAAGCCTTAATCAGATGACTTCGGTGCATAGGGCTCGGGCTAGGGTATCCATAATTATTAATATACCCAGCAATGCGTACGCGTATAGTGACGCGTACGCCTGATGCACTTAACATAAATTTAGCGATCCGCCCCGGCTTCGCACGGGGTCTTAACATATTTACTCGTATTTTGATAAGGATTAATACTATGTCGGTAAAAACATCTTGGCAAGTAAAGCATTGGTTTAGACCAAATTTGAAAATCATAAAAATGGTTATTGTGAGTCAACCTTAATATTACTATAGCGGATATATTTTTAGAACTTTTTGAGAGGAATAATTAATACATTGTTTTCGTGTAACTTTAACTATTTACGCAGCGCACGCCACGTAAGCTCTCAAAAGAGACGATTTTTTCCGACTTTGTTCACAATATTGCAATTTTCGTAAGGATCTCTAATTTTTTTGAAAATAAAACCTGTTTCTCGCTGATAATGTAGCTTTCTATAGGTGAAAGAATTTTTAAAATCGGTTGAGTAGTTTTCGAGTTTATCCATTACAAACAAACAAATCTTTCCTCTTCATATAAATAACATATTCGAATTAGACGTATTAGGTAATTATATTAGAACAAACCTTATATTTAGAAGAATCTGTATTGATATTGCATTCATCCAAAAGAAGCTCGTTATTATAAAGAAATAAGTGAAAAAGCCTGAAACAATTAAATAAAACGCTGATTATAAATATGGCAAAATAATAGCAATAAATAGTAGTTTGTGATATAAGGGCGGTAAATAGGTTTTTTCATCATACCTATTCGAAAAACGCATATTGCCTTCAGAGGATAGCGGGAGCAAAGTGAAACTTGTAGGCCCATAGGACTTTTCATTTCTCTCTTCTGATTGGTCCGAAGTCACGTCATCAATTTGTTGATCGAATATACGACTTTGCATTTCTCTGTTCTGATTGGTCCGAAGTCACGTGATCAATTTGTTGATCGGATATACGTCTTTACATTTTATTTAAACTTTAAATATACGTCTAAATAATGTCTATGCAATTACATAGAAGGTTGATAGGAGTATCTTCTGATTGGTGCTTAAACGTATAGGTAATGTCCATACATAGTAGGTTGATACTCCTAGCTTTTTCTCATACGTAATGATGAAAAATAGTGTGTGTCACTCGGGGCCAAATTTTTTGTTCTCGGGCGGCGTATATTGAATTCCTCGCTACGCTCAGGATTCTACTTTAGAACCCCTCGCTACGCTCGGGATTCTACTATAGAATCCTTCACTTCGCTTGTAATTGCGTTTTTTTTTATTGGCTTCATGGCTCCAGGTTATAACTCTTAACTCCCAGCCTGGACTATTCAGCCTTTACTTTTTTGATTTATAAAACTTAAAACAGTTCTAATTAATTATATTAAATACAATTTTTTATTTCATGAATTGATTTCATCAATCTACATCTAAATGTTATTATTTTTTCAATACACTTGCTCGAAAAATGCACTTACAGAGGCAGTAAACAGGGCTTGTAAGTTAAATTTACTGCCCTCGTGCTTTTTTTTTGCAGAATTTACTGCCCTCGTGCAGTAAATTTGTAGTTTTTTTTTAATTTTTATAAGTCCGCTTTAAATAAAAAGTTTTCTTGCAAGAAGGTTCGCTATTGACTTTGTATGTAGAAAACTTAAAAAATAATAACATTTAGATGTGGATTGATGAAATGAATTCATGAAATTAAAATTTTTATTTAATGTAGTTAATTAAAATTGTTTTAAGTTTTATAAATCAATAAATTAAAGCCTGAATAGTCCAGGCTGAGAGTTAAGAGCTAGAACCTAGAGCCATGAAGCCAATTAAAAAAAAACGCAATTACAACAACGCGCCGTAGATACTAAATCTTTAATCTATGCGCGCTATTTTTAAAAGTTTCATTGAGTTTTTCTTATAAATTATTAAATAATATGAGTGGTTTAAGTGTTGTGGAATAATAAAATTAAATCAACAATTAGGTATTTTAGATGTGAGAAAAAAATCGCGCTATTAATAGCCGCCAAAAATCTCGAAATAAGTACGGGTGTGAGAAACCATTTTCTAGTGAGTACCTTGTACCTACCTACTCGAGTGTTATTTTCAAGTTTTCTCATAAATGTATTGAAAAATATCGTGTGATACACGGGCGTTAAGGTTTTCACAAACTCGTGACGATGGTCAGCCCTCGACTGGCGTCATCGGGCTGACATTAGTCAGCTCGTATGTAAAAACCTATTTACCGCCCTTATATCACAAACTACTATTAAGGTTTTTTTACTTATGAAGTCAATATATCATTATGAACCTTCTTGCAAGAAAACTTTTTATTTAGAAGTGAAGTAGACTTATAAAATTTAAAAAAAAAACTGCAAATTTACTGCACGAGGGCAGTAAATTCTGCAAGTTTACCGCACGAGGGCAGTAAATTTAACTTACAAGCCCTGTTTACTGCCTCTGTAAGTGCATTTTTCGAGCAATTGTATTGAAAAAATATTTACTTCATCATCATCATCATGCACTTTTGGTAACTATCGCTATATTCTTTACTAGCTGATGCCCGCGACTTCGTCCGCGTGGATTGAGGTTTTTCGGTTCCCGCGGGAACTCCTTAATTTTCCGGGATAAAAAGTAGCCTATGTGCTATTCCAGACTATAATCTATCTCTGTGCCAAATTTCATCCAGATCCGTTCAGTAGTTAAGGCGTGAAAGCGGAACAAACATACAAACAAACTCACTTTCCCATTTATAATATTACTAGCTGATGCCCGCGACTTCGTCCGCGTGGATTGAGGTTTTTCGGTTCCCGCGGGAACTCTTTAATTTTCCGGGATAAAAAGTAGCCTATGTGCTATTCCAGACTATAATCTATCTCTGTGCCAAATTTCATCCAGATCCGTTCATCCGTTGGAGCGTGATTGAGTAACAAACATACATCCATACATACATCCATCCATCCAAACTTTCGCATTTATAATATTTATATGGATAAGTAAGGATATATTATACTGAACTTGGCTCCTGTTTTCACATTTGTTTTTGATGGGATAGAACCTTTTCACCTCACTAGCTCAAAACGGGCCCCTTTGCTGCCTAAAATCTGTAAGTAAAAGTCGTTTTTGCTCGCTCAGTGAGAATAAACTGCTTTTGCTTACTAGTTTTAAGCAGCAAAGAGCCCTTTTTACCCGACTACGGCAAAGCCAAAAGAAATGGTTATGGTTATAGCTATGTATGTATGTATGTATGCATGTATGTATGTCGGTATGTTTATATTATATGTATGTTCCACAGTAGCGCCTAATCTACTGGTATGATTTTAATGATTGAGGTGTCAGTCAATCGATTCGTTTTAATAGTGCGGGTTTAATAGGCTACATTTTATAACTATTGGTTCGCTCCGAACTGAGACCTTGCGGTATCACAGAGCGCCATCTATTGACATCATTATGAAGTTCTGTTAAAAGTACTGAAGCACATTAAAAATTAAATAATTTCGTTTCCTTATTATATTTATCTAACTAGCTGATGCCCGCGACTTCGTCCGCGTGGACTAAGTTTTCCAGTTAATTTTCCAGGATAAAAAGTAGCCTATATTACTATCCCACGGTATAATCCCCCTATAATGGTGAAACACGTACTTCTTCATATTTTAATGAAAGCCCAAATGCTGTTTCATGGCTATAACTTGAGAAATTAAGGATTTTCATACAAACTCTCAACCCCTATTTCACCCCTTCGGGGGTGGAATTTTGAAAAACTGTGAAACATATGTTTTCATTTTCAACCCGCAGCTCATATATCAAGTTTCATTGCTATAACTTGAGAAATTAAGGATTTTCATACAAACTCTCAACCCCAATTTCACCCCTTCGGGGGTGGAATTTTGAAAAACTGTGAAACACATATGTTTTCATTTTCAACCCGCAGCTCATATATCAAGTTTCATGGCTATTACTTCAGAAATTAAGGACTTCCATACAAACTCTCAACCCCTATTTCACCCCTTCGGGGGTGGAATTTTGAAAAACTGTGAAACACATATGTTTTCATTTTCAACCCGCAGCTCATATGTCAAATTTCATGGCTATAACTTGAGAAATTAAGGACTTTCCTACAAACTTTCAACCCCTATTTCACCCCTTCGGGGGTAGAATTTCGGGATAAAAAGTATCCTATGTCCTACCTCGTAGTATGGGCTCAAATCGTGCCAAGTTTCGTTTGAATTCATTCAGTAGTTTCGGCGTGATGCGCGGCCAAGATACAGACAGACAGACGACAGACAGACAGACAAAAATGAAAAAAATTACAGATTTGGCTTCAGTATCGAATAATGAGTGCCCTCCAAAAAAATTTTTCAAAATATCTTCAATGTACAGAATTGGACCTGTTACAGTTTTATTATAAGTAGGTATAGTAAGATTTTAGTATTTGTTGTTCAAGTACAGGATATAATTCAAATAATTGATCAAGTTTCAGGCTCAGCCTTTCAGAAAATTGAGAGTTCTGAGGTCAACTTTGGACGTTAGAAAATCTCCACTTTGCAAGCCCCCCATTTCGTCAATTTTAGGGGAAAAATTTAAAAAAAAAAATTTTGGACTCTATTCCTAATTATCTTTAAAATGATATACCGCAACCCTATGTAACGCTACAAAAAATATTTTACTTCGCATTCGCTTCTATGAGAGCCCCCCTGAAATAAAGATTTTTATAACTTTTTAAGCCATATTCGGCGGGAGGCCATCGGTTTCATTACTAAAATTCTACATCAATGATCGGTTTACATATTATATTTAAATTTGAAGTAATTACGTTTAATAATTCAAAAGTTATAAGGCTCTGACAGACGGACGGACAGACAAGTGCCAATTCACTCAAGTGGGCTCAGAGACCTTCGCTTCGCTCGGTCAATAACACAATTGATACTTATATTCATCGATTTACCAACTAAGGATACAACATTACCTACAAATTAATACTCAAAAAGCGTCCACATTCGCTTATATTATAGCAGATAACTGCACTTTTGGTAACCATCGCCAGAAAAGCTGATTCAGTGTTAGGTGGATGTAGAGCTCTCCACTGATCACAAAAGTTGCAGTCTGCCTGCATTTGGATGGCCCTTTCGCTAAATATGGCCGTTCAAAGACGGTTTATTGTTACTAAAAATGAACGATAATTAGAAAAGCTGATTCTTGTACAGTATTAAAGTATGCGCAGTACCTATGTAAACAGCGTAAAAACTGACGCATTTGGATGGGACTTTTTCTAGATATCAGCTTTCAAAGACGTTATAAGTTATAACCTATACTTACTATGCGTTCCTGTAAAAAAATATTAGCAATTATTATGTCGTCCCGTTGATTGCTGTTAATAATTTTTAATAGCGATCAACGGCGACAAAGCTAATATTTTATTACAGGAACGCATAGTAAGTATAGGTTATAACGTCTTTGAAAGCTGATATCTAGAAAAAGTCCCATCCAAATGCGTCAGTTTTTACGCTGTTTACATAGGTACTGCGCATACTTTAATACTGTACAAGAATCAGCTTTTCTAATTATCGTTCATTTTTGGTAACAATAAACCGTCTTTGAACGGCCATATTTAGCGAAAGGGCCATCCAAATGCAGGCAGACTGCCACTTTTGAGATCAGTGGAGAGCTCTACATCCATCTAACACTGAATCAGCCTTTCTGGCGATGGTTACCAAAATTGCAGTTATCTCTTAGTCTGTTATAGTTTATACAAACACAGCTATAGATAATACAGAATGAGACACCAAATGGTTCACAAAAACCAACCATATAGCTTTATATTTAGGGTTCAATTTTGTAATAACAATTCAACACATACGACATTTTGTCGCCTAGTGTACTCATGAGTCATGCGCGACTGAGGCGAAAATTGTTCACAATGTCTATTTGTGCACAATTTGACCTTGCCGTTTTTTGTGTTTCGATGGTGCGCTTAAGGTATTGGTAAGTCAATGCTTATAATATTATTGATACGAGTATAATATTGAACGCATTTATATTTGGTTGACAGTCTTATCGTACTTTCTTCCTCGTTTTGAAAAAAAATAAGAATTTACTTTTCGAGCGGGTGTAGTATCACAGAATAGGTAATAGTACGATGTAGTAGTATTAAGATTATTTCTTATACTTTTTTGTAGACCGATTATTTTTGACCGACTTCCAAAAAAGGAGGAGGTTCTCAATTCGGCGCGTATGTTTTTTTTTTTAATGTATGTCGGTGCATATCTCCGTGGTTTCTTAACCGATTTGAAAATTTTTTTTTTTCATTGGTTAGAGGAAGCTCCCCATAAAAAATTCTGACTCCAAATCCTCAATCCTGATGCTGTAGGTGTACCATACTACATGAAATCCTCAAAACTAGGGAGTTAGGAAATTTTGATGGTGAATTCATATAGTAGGTATCAAGCCACGTGTATACGATTCAACTCTGAGTCCCAACTCCTCAACCCTGATGCTGCAGGGTACAGAACTCCTGAAAAATAGCGATTTAGGATTTTTTATGTTGAATTCATATTGTAGGTGTCAAGCAACGACTTCATACTTAAACCCAAGTCCCAACTCCTCAACCCTGATGCTGCAGGGTACTGCACTCCTAAGCCGTGGGGATTTAGAGTACACTAAAAAGTTAAAAATAAAAATTCTTTCCAAAAAACCGACTTCCAAAGCCACTGTAAAGTAAAAAATAATTTTGATTTCACTATGTTGAAGTCGGGCGAGTATAACAAAGATAGGCAAAGTTGACGCGTCAGGCTCGCCCGACTTCAACATAGTGTGTAGAAATCAAAATTATTTTTTTACTTTACAGTGGCTGTGGAAGTCGGTTTTTTGGAAAAAAAAATTATTAGTTTTTAACAGGTACCTACTAAATAAAATTTACAATTGATTACCTCTTGCTGCACATAATCCAAGATTTGAATACCCTATGTTTAATCTTAGGGCGCCCAAAATGCTGAGTCCGATCGCCAAACTCCCACAAAAGTTTATTAAACTTTTTCCTTGAAGATCTCTGAAACATAAAAAAAGCAATGTTCTTTAACGGTCACATTTATTAATTTATTAATAAAAAAGTTAACTATGGTAGACAGTGTCTAGACACTAGACGCTTGAGAAGAATGAGGTGAAAACTGAAAACACACTAGGAACAAAAAAAATGTCTGGCGGGTCCCACCAACTTATCGGGCCCGGTGGCCAAAATTGAAACTAATTTTAATGCCTCTTTAGTTTTTGTTCTTATTTAACAGACTTCAAAAAAGAGGTTCTGTATCCGACCCGTATGTACTCGTATGTAAATGTATGTATGTATATATGTATGTTTTTTGTTGACGGTTTTCTAGAAAACTAATGGACCAATTTTAATGATTTTTTTCACTATCGTAAACTTCGTAGTTTCATGAAGGTTTTAGTATATAATACACCTAGGTATCTTCCTTATGTACGATGTTATAAACATAACTGTAGAGTCATGTAACAAATATTTTTTATTAGTACGAGGATTTCTCCAAGATTACTTGACCAATTTGCCTGGTTCTTTTTTACTCGATAGAGGAAACTCGCTGAAAATCCTGATGCTGCAGGGTTACCGCCAGCCTAAGTTATGGAGATTCAGGAACTGTTGCTTTTGAATTTATATTGTACTTTATGATTAAACTCCAACTCTTAAACCCTCATGATGCATCATACAACAAACTCCTACCATATTATGTATGGAGGAATTCTTGATGGTGAACTAATATTGCAGGTACCAAGTAGAGACTGCATTATTGAACTCAAAGTCCCGGCTCCTCAATCCTGACGCTGCAGGCTACAGGCACTTATAAACTGTAGGGATTCATGACTCGTGGATGGTTAATTGATATTGTAGGTACCAAGTACAGACTACGGACTTGTCAATTAACATTGAACTCAGTCTCAACTCCTGAAACCTGAGCTGCAGGGTAATTCACTAACGGAGATTATAAAAAAATCCGAAAAACTTATTTTTAAAAACCCACTTCAAAAGCACAAAGAATTTTTGTTTGGTTTCTAAACGTATCATTATGGAAGGCGAGCGAGTGATACGCGTCGATTTCTTGTATATTTTTACGCTCTGCTAATTTTAATGCATCTTAAATCCTTATCCTTACTAATAATATTATAAATGGGAAAGTGAGTTTGTTTGTATGTTTGTTCCGCTTTCACGCCGTAACTACTGAACCGATCTGGATGAAATTTGGCACAGAGATAGATTATAGTCTGGAATAGCACATAGAAAATTAAAGAGTTCCCGCGGGAACCGAAAAACCTCAATCCACGCGGACGAAGTCGCGGGCATCAGCTAGTATAGAATAAAATTACCTCAATTCAGGTAGTGCACAATATACTATCAAAGTCAGGGTCAAGAACACGACCGACACATACATGCAGTATGCGAGGATCCTTTCATCTATAAATTGTTTTTCCTCCACCTCGTCACAGAGTACTAAAACTCGTTCATTTGTGTTTAACGTCCGATTGGCTATACAAAATCTGAAAAATAAGCATAATTGAATCATAATAGAGGTATCTATAGAGCTTTTTCATAAGGATTTTAAAAAATTAACTGATGCCATTGGTTGACGGTTTTCTAGTTCATCATCTCAATTCTCGCTCATCGCTCGCTTTTAGCACCTTACAATTAAGACTACATCATCAACATCGTTCAGTGTTGTTTTTATTTTCCAAAACCTAACCCTATCATGATTTCATAGTCACGAGAGCTTTCTAGTGAAAGCCAAAAATTGGATTGCTTCGCCTCAGGGCCTTTCATCGTTATTGTAATGAAAATGCTCACGTATTCTATAGCACACCCAATAAAAAATGTGAACTTACACATCACCATCAATATGAGGTTCCAATTCGTCCATTAACACGATCATCCTTCCATCATCAGTGATTGTAAAGTTTATCTCAGTGTCACTCACAATAGTGATATTCTCGCACGCCAGTTTAGCAGGCGTCCTGATAGTGTTATTGCTTATGTCCACACATACATTTTCACTGTCATGCAAAACACCTTGTACCGGCTTACAGCAGTAAGAGTCTTCAGGTACGCAGCCGCACGAAATCAGGCCGAAAGCCACGACCAACAAAACTACTTTCATCTTGGTTTTATACAATGAATTAACATGTATGTAATTCTTGATAATAACGTTTAACAAACTTTAACTAACACCAACTTTATAACATTATTATCAGCAGTAGAATTCATTATACGGGTATTAACTCGAGCGCTCAGTGAAAGGTGGCGTTGTTATGGCACCGCCGCTGGTGTTGTACTAAAAGATAAATTCTGGATGAGTGCTTTTATAATTCTGCACGTCACGTTAACGATAACGTCGCGTTTTCGTTAACGGGACGTTATCGTTCGTCAGAGGTTTTTATTATTTAAAACTAATAACCTAAATCCCGATTTTCAAGTCTCTAACTTCAAAAACTTAGAACCTTCATGCAAGCGTCTAATTCCCCCTCCCCCCCATTTCACCCCCTTTGGGGTTGATTTTCGTGCATCTGCTTATATAGATTTTTATTATTTAAAACTAATAAGTTAAATGCCAATTTTCATGTTTCTAACTTCAAAAATAAAGGGCTTTCATACAAACTTCCAAACCCCATTTAAGGGTTAATTTTTTTCAGACCCGTTTCTTAGCTGATGCCTACACTAGATAAAATCTACCTTCCAAATTTCAAGTTTGTGTGCTTTATATCTTGATATATCGTGATTAATCAGTCAGATTAATCAGTGAGTGAATGAGTGCTATTTCTCTTTTAGATATGACTAGCAGATGCCCGCGACTTCGTCCGCGTAGTTTAAGTTTTTTCTCCATAGGTACCTGCTCCTTAATTTTCCGGTATATAATAGCTTATGTCACTCTCCAGGTTCTCAACTATACTCACTAAAAAAATTAAGCTGATCCGTTGCTCTGTTGCAGCGTGATTGAAAGAGAAACTCTCTATTTAACATCCTTGGGGATAAAATGTTCAAAAACTGTGAATCACGTATTTCTTCATTTCAAACCGAAATTCCAAATACCAAGTTATAACACAAAATATGACGTATGAAACGGCATGAAGTGATGAAAATCTATATTTCAAAGTCCTGACTGACTGACTGACTTATATATCAACGCACAGCCTAAACCGCTGGGGTTAAATACTTGAAATTTTGACAGTAGGTTCCTTTTGCGACGTAGGCGCTCAGTAAGGAAGGATTTTTCAAAATTTCACCCCTAAGTGGGTGAAATAGGGGTTGAAAGTTTGTATGAAATTCCGTCATTTCTCAAGTTATATCCATGAAACTTGGTATATGAGCTACCGGTAAAAAAATAAAAAATACGTGTTTCATAGTTTTGGAAAATCCTACCCCCGAAGGGGTGAAATAGGGGATGAAAGTTTGTATGAAAGTACTTCATTTCTCAAGTTACATCAATGAAACTTGGTATTTTGGCTTTCGGTAAAAAAAAAGTAGTATGTATGTCACAGTTTTTCAAAATTCTACCCCCAAAAGGGGTAAAATAGGGGTTGAAAGTTTATATGAAAGTCCTTCATTTCTCAAGTTATAGCCATGAAACTTGGTATATGAGCTGCGGGTTAAAAATGAAGAAATACTTATTTGACAGTTTTTGAAAATTCGACCCCCAAAGGGGTGAAATAGGGGAAGAAAGTTTGCATAAAAATTCTTCATATCTCAAGATATTTTTCAATTTATATCAACGAAACTTGGTATTTTGTCTTTCAGTAAAAAATAAAGAAGTACGTGTGTCACAGTTTTTCATAATTTTACCCCTAATAAGATTAAAATAGGGGTTGCAACTTTGTATGAAAGTCTGTCATTTTTACCCGACTGCGGAACGCACAGGGTTATGTGTTCATCAGTCTATATATGTTTGTATGTTCCTTGCACGACAGCTACAGCCTAAACGCGTGGACCGATTTTGATAATTCTTGCACCAGTTTGTGCCGAATATATCATTAGAGTGTCACTGTGGAGGCCGAATTTGAGAAAAATCAAAATGGCGCCCTCTAGAAGCCATAATGTAACAAATTAAGTCGATAGACTATGGCAAGTGGGGTATCGATGAAATGGTCTTGCAAAATCATAGTTAGGTTCCCTTGAACATTTTTTCATTTTAATGATCATTTAGGATTTACGAGGTTTCAAAGGTTCATTTTTAGGGTTCCGTACCCAAAGGGTAAAAACGGGACCCTATTACTAAGACTCCGCTGTCTGTCTGTCTGTCTGTCTGTCTGTCTGTCTGTCTGTCTGTCTGTCTCCAGGCTGTATCTCATAAACCGTGATAGCTAGAAAGCTGAAATTTTCACAAATGATGTATTTCCGTTGCCGCTATAACAACAAATACTAAAAATAAAAAAAATATATATATTAAGGGGGGTCCCCATACAATAAACGTGTTTTTTTCGTATTTTTTTGCTCAATATTAAAAACGGTAACAGGTAGACGGTTCAAATTTTCACAGAATATTAACTTGTATATTACCTTTCAAAATAAATAATTAAATATCAATAAAGTAAATATTAAAGGGGGGCTCCCATACAACAAACGTAATTTTTATTTTTAAAACGTCATAAATCGTAAAACTTACTACAGGTTTGTACGGAACCCTCGGTGCGCGAGTCCTATTAAAAATTAGTTCCAATTTTGACCACCGGGTCAGATAAGTTTGTGGGACTATAGAATATAGTGTAAAAGTTTCAGTGCAACGATCGCAATTTTTATAAATTTAAAATTTAAAATTTATAAAATTAAGGATTTTCATACAAACTCTCAACCCCTATCTCAACCCTTCGGGGTGGAATTTTGAAAAACTGTGGAACACATATGTTTTCATTTTCAACCCGCAGCTCATATATCAAGTTTCATGGCTATAACTTGAGAAATTAAGGACTTTCATACAAACTCTCAACCCCTATTTCACCCCTTCGGGGGTGGAATTTTGAGAAACTGTGAAACACATATGTTTTCATTTTCAATCCGCAGCTCATATATCAAGTTTCATGGCTATAACTTGAGAAATTAAGGACTTTCATACAGAAATTAAGGATTTTCATACAAACTCTCAACCCCTATCTCAACCCTTCGGGGTGGAATTTTGAAAAACTGTGGAACACATGTTTTCATTTTAAACCCGCAGCTCATATATCAAGTTTCATGGCTATAACTTGAGAAATTAAGGATTTTCATACAAACTCTCAACCCCTATCTCAACCCTTCGGGGTGGAATTTTGAAAAACTGTGGAACACATATGTTTTCATTTTCAACCCGCAGCTCATATATCAAGTTTCATGGCTTTAACTTGAGAAATTAAGGATTTTCATACAAACTCTCAACCCCTATTTCACCCCTTCGGGGGTGGAATTTTGAAAAACTGTGAAACACATATGTTTTCATTTTCAACCCGCAGCTCATATATCAAGTTTCATGGCTATAACTTGAGAAATTAAGGACTTTCATACAAACTTTCAACCCCTATTTCACCCCTTCGGAGGTAGAATTTCGGGATAAAAAGTATTCTATGTCCTACCTCGTAGTATGGGCTCAAATCGTGCCAAGTTTCGTTTGAATTCATTCAGTAGTTTCGGCGTGATGCGCGGCCAAGATACAGACAGACAGACAGACAGACAGACAAAAATGAAAAAAATTACAGATTTGGCTTCAGTATCGAATAATGAGTGCCCTCCAAAAAAAATTTTCAAAATATCTTCAATGTACAGAATTGGACCTGTTACAGTTTTATTATAAGTACTAGCTGATGCCCGCGACTTCGTCCGCGTGGACTAAGTTTTTTCGATTCCCGCGGGAACTCATTAATTTTCCGGGATAAAAAGTAGCCTATGTATGTAGGTATGTATTTATGTATATTCTTTATAGCTGATGCCCGCGACTTCGTCCGGGTGGAATAAGTTTTTCAGTTAATTTTCCAGGATAAAAAGTAGCCTATATTACTATCCCACGGTATAATCCCGCTATAATGGTGAAACACGTACTTCTTCATATTTTAACGAAAGCCCAAATGCTGTTTCATGGCTATAACTTGAGAAATTAAGGATTTTCATACAAACTCTCAACCCCTATTTCACCCCTTCGGGGGTGGAATTTTGAAAAACTGTGAAACACATATGTTTTCATTTTCAACCCGCAGCTCATATATCAAGTTTCATGGCTATAACTTGAGAAATTAAGGATTTTCGTACAAACTCTCAACCCCCATTTCACCCCTTCGGGGGTGGAATTTTGAAAAACTGTGAAACACATGTTTTCATTTTCAACCCGCAGCTCATATATCAAGTTTCATGGCTATTACTTGAGAAATTAAGGACTTTCATACAAACTTTCAACCGCTATTTCACCCCTTCGGGGGTAGAATTTCGGAATAAAAAGTATCCTATGTCCTACCTCGTAGTATGGGCTCAAATCGTGCCAAGTTTAAGATAAGATAAGATAAGATATTTCTTTATTGCAAAAATACACGTGTAGAGTTCTTACAATATTTTTGGAAACAGTTGTACTACCAAACATGGCGTGCAATCATTAGCTATTCACAGCATAATAATATTATTCTATTTATTATTACCTACGTGATGCAATTAATTTATTATTTCAACACAACACATTACCATACATCATTATTAATTACAGTTACATAATAAGAATAAATCATATAATTATCCCTGAAATATAAATAGAAGCTTAAATATAATGAAATAGTTATAATATGTCATTAGATCTTATTGCTAATAAAATGTCAATATTGAATTTTAAAGATACATGTTATTATTTTACACAAAATTATTAATGTCAAACTATATCTAAAAGTAAACGAGATTTATGCCAGTAATAATCATTATACAGAGAATCATTAATATTATAGTTACATAATAGTCTAGGAAAGGAAGCTAGTGGACCCCAAAAGTAATTCCTCAGACGACGAAACTTTACTGTATAATGTAAATTTAGTTTACTTATAATTAATCTAATTATTATAATTAATATTATCCTGCAAGAACTCATGAACAGTGTAATAACATTTATTTATTAATAATTTGAACATCTTTGATTTAAAGTTATATGTATTTTGTTTTTTTATGCTCTCTGGTATTTTATTATATATGCATATGGCCATGTTATAAACGTTTTTTTTAAATAAGTTGATTCTTTGCCTTGGTATCACAAGCTTATTTTCATATCTATTGGGCCTTGAGACCGTATCGGCTATACTTGTAAAATGATTTCTATGTTTATGCACAAAAACAGAGACTTCGAATATATAAAGACATGGGAGAGGTAAAATCTGCATCATTTGAAAGAGTGGCTTACAAGTTTGTAGTGGGTCGGCACCACATATAGCTCGAATACATTTTTTTTGAATCCGAAATACCCTTAGAATATCAACGGAATTGCCCCACAGAATGAGACCATAGCGTAAAAGTGATGATACATACCGTTTCGTTTGAATTCGTTCAGTAGTTTCGGCGTGATGCGCGGCCAAGATACAGACAGACAGACAGACAGACAGACAGACAGACAAAAATGAAAAAAATTACAGATTTGGCTTCAGTATCGAATAATGAGTGCCCTCCAAAAAAAATTTTCAAAATATCTTCAATGTACAGAATTTGACCTGTTACAGTTTTATTATAAGTAAGTATATAGATAAGTAAGTATAGATAATATGCCTAGCCTTAGTTTCTGTCTTTTCGTATATTTTAAAATAATAAAAAATTAAAAAGCAATCGATGTGAGATAGAATTTAAAATTTTGCTAAATTTTTAGAGTAAATTATACTTTTTTCTCAAACATGCTTGGAAATTTGAGCAGTATTTTGACAACCTTCTTCGAGATAAATCGAAATTGCTGTACTGGCTAAATACATGCGAGCAGCGGCCTTCTAAAGTTGTATGAAAATCCATATCTGTCGTGGTTTAGCGGCCAAATAAATCTATCTATACTTATAATAAAACTGTAACAGGTCCAATTCTGTACATTGAAGATATTTTGAAAATTTTTTTTGGAGGGCACTCATTATTCGATACTGAAGCCAAATCTGTAATTTTTTTCATTTTTGTCTGTCTGTCTGTCTGTATCTTGGCCGCGCATCACGCCGAAACTACTGAATGAATTCAAACGAAACTTGGCACGATTTGAGCACATACTACGAGGTAGGACATAGGATACTTTTTATCCCGAAATTCTACCCCCGAAGGGGTGAAATAGGGGTTGAAAGTTTGTATGAAAGTCCTTAATTTCTCAAGTTATAGCCATGAAACTTGATATATGAGCTGCGGGTTGAAAATGAAAACATATGTGTTTCACAGTTTTTCAAAATTCCACCCCCGAAGGGGTGAAATAGGGGTTGCAAGTTTGTATGAAAGTCCTTAATTTCTCAAGTTATAGCCATGAAACTTGATATATGAGCTGCGGGTTGAAAACGAAAACATATATGTTTCACAGTTTTTCAAAATTCCACCCCCGAAGGGGTGAAATAGGGTTTGAGCGTTTGTATGAAAGTCCTTAATTTCTCAAGTTATAGCCATGAAACTTGATATATGAGCTGCGGGTTGAAAATGAAAACATATGTGTTTCACAGTTTTTCAAAATTCCACCCCCGAAGGGGTGAAATAGGGGTTGAGAGTTTGTATGAAAATCCTTAATTTCTCAAGTTATAGCCATGAAACTTGATATATGAGCTGCGGGTTGAAAATGAAAACATATGTGTTTCACAGTTTTTCAAAATTCCACCACCGAAGGGGTGAAATAGGGGTTGAGAGTTTGTATGAAAGTCCTTAATTTCTCAAGTTATAGCCATGAAACTTGATATATGAGCTGCGGGTTGAAAATTAAAACATATGTGTTTCATAGTTTTTCAAAATTCCACCCCCGAAGGGGTGAAATAGGGGTTGAGAGTTTGTATGAAAATCCTTAATTTCTCAAGTTATAGCCATGAAACAGCATTTGGGCTTTCGTTAAAATATGAAGAAGTACGTGTTTCCCCATTACTATTTGGGGGAGTATACCGTGGGATAGTAATATAGGCTACTTTTTATCCTGGAAAATTAACTGAAAAACTTATTCCACGCGGACGAAGTCGCGGGCATCAGCTAAATCATCAGATAAAGAATATACATACATACATAGGCTACTTTTTATCCCGGAAAATTAATGAGTTCCCGCGGGAATCGAAAAAACTTAGTCTACTCGGGCGAAGTCGCGGGCATCAGCTAGTTACATACTAAATTCATATCTGTCGTGTAGTTTAAAAGTGGAACGATCTTTTACTCCGAAACATGGCAACCAAGGAGGTAACTTATCAAATGTTTTATTTAAATTTCGAACTAGCTTGCAAATAGAAAGCTGTTTATTGAAAAAAAAAACAAATGAACACTTTGACGCGGGAAAAATTATTGTTGTTCGTTGTTCGTCATGTTCGTCATTGATTTTGAAATGTTTTTGACAAAATGAGTTCAAGTGAAGACAATGAGTGTGATGAACACTTAGTTTTAATTTCCGCGCATTATTTGAGAAAAGCACTATACAAGCCTTGGTCACAACTAGGCATTGATGGACTTACGTATGTGTGCCTCGGCTTCGCCTCGGCCCACATTTACACGTTCGTCCTTCAATGCCTGTTTTGATGGCCGCTGCAGTAATGTACTATTAATGGGGTGAAAAACTTTTGAAGGGTTTTATTTTAATGCAGCAGAGTTGTATAAATTGTGTTTTGGGATAAAACAAAGCTGCTTAAAGTTCTTAAAGCATCATATATTTTTCTCAATTTATACATATTATATGCTACCGTTTAATAGATAAACTGCTTAAGACGAACTTTTTTAACGATTTTATGAACAAACCGAGCCTAAACTCAGGATTGTCTTTCAGCTCCTGCAAATGCTTAAATTCTACGCTCGGTTTGAAATCAGCGATGAGACTGGCGATCCCATGACTGACCGGGACATGACTCTTCTACACTACTCGAGGATTACTTCACTACAGGTAAGTTATAAATTCTTCTACATCTGATACCTCCTCATACTATGTATATACATTCTGTCAAAAAAGTACCAGGAATTCATCATTTGTTTCTAATTCCAAATTCAATTCAAAAATTCTTTTTTGTCGCTAAGTTGGCACAACTGTCGTCTATATTGCCGCGAAATTTGAGCGTCAATTGTTATTTACTTTGTTTACAGTGCGCCATTTTGTCAGTTCATCTCAATAGTGTTTTGCGATTTTTACAATGAATAAAAATATCGAACAAAGAGTTTGTCTCAAATTTTGCATCGCAAATGGAATTTCGTGTTCAGAGTCGCTGGAAATGTTGCAGAAAGCTTACGGGGAATCACTTTATCAAAACCACGTGCATACCATGCATTCAAAAGTGGTCGAGATGTGGTGGAAGATTTGCCTCGCTCTGGTCGGCCATCAACGTCTTCAACTAAAGTTAACATCGCTAAAGTGAAAGAAATGGTGACTGAAAATCCTCATTCAAGTTTGAGAGAGATAGCTGCTGAACTTTCTGTGTCTCAAGAATCGATTCGTATCATTTTAAACGACGATGAAGGCCAGATTTGTGGAAAGAAAATTCTTGGATGCACCACGACGATGCGCCATCGCACAAGGCCATCATTGTGAATGAAGTTTTGACCAAAAACTCAACAAATACCATCGAATAACCACCGTTTTCACCGGATATGGCTCCGGCCGACTTTTTTCTCTTTCCAAAACTCAAATTACCACTTTGTGGCACCCGTTTTCAATCGATAGAAGACATAAAAGAGAATTCGCGGCAAGAACTGAACTCGATTCCGAAAAATGCCTTTAAAAAATGCTTTGAAAATTGGATTATTCGTTGGCTTAAGTGTATTATTTCCGAAGGGGCCTACTTTGAAGGAGATACAAAAAATTTGGAATAATAATTAACATTTTGTGTATTATACACCTTTTCCCGATACTTTCTTGACAGAGTAGTATATTTGACCCGTCTGAAATTCATCATTATTTTACTTCTACTCGATGTCGTCAGTCTCTATGTTGCTCATAATTTTTGAGCTTCAGTTAGCTTTCTGAGCTGTATCAATCTTTAAAAAAACGTATCCCAGAAGACTCTTGCGCATAAAATTACTTACTGTTTCGTCGTCTATGCCCTTTGCACATCTGGATCAAAGTACCGAAAAATGAATATACTTTTAGTGCACGCACACCAACAGATTTTTACAAATAAATAATATATGTTGTAGGTAAGCATCACAAATATAAACAAGATAAATTAAAAAAAAACATTTTTAAATAGAAGTTTTTATCATCTGCCATATTGGATTTAGTTCGTCGCACTAAATCCAATTTTTTTATTCGTTTTATTTTTTGTATTCTTCTCAGCAAACTCTTTTAATTGATACCCATATCATGGGGGTGCATAAAATATTACTATTCCGCCATATTGGATATATAATGACGTCACAGCTAACCATGTATTGTTATCCAAACTAAACGTGTATGCAAAATCTCAGCTCAATTGGGAACCGGGTAGTTCTTACAAAACCTGATTACAGATACACACCGGGGCAGATCGAACTAAATAAAAGCTTGTAAAAATAAATACATACACAATGACATTATTTACCTGATATTCAGTTAATATATCTTGCGTCAGCATAATCAAGAACGGGAAGAAGTATAGTCTGTGCTAACATAATTTTAGTAGGAATCGGAAGAAATGATCGTAGGCGACGCTGAGAGCTCAGAAGTGCAAGTCTTCCTGCTTACCTCTTTCAAGTGATTCGTCCAGCCATAATTGTAATCCATAATGTATTCAACAATTTTAAACAGTATCACAATATATTATGAATACATTGCACTAATAGCGTGTGAGTTGTTGATTATCCATACCGAAACGAAGGCCATCGTAAATTGAAGAGCTATGCAGTAATATATCCTTATTATGCTCAGAGCCAAAACTAGACTGGAAAGAGCTGCTAAATAAGTAATGTCTATTTAAGAAAAGGTTAAGCTAAAAATGTTCTGAATATTAATAATATATTTCAGAAAGCCGCTTTCTCCAAGTTTCCAGATCTAAGATTGTTTGCCCTTGCGAATGTTGCTAGCGTCGACACGAGAGAATCTCTGCAAAAACATTTCGGGAATCTCAGGTAAAATACTTATAGAACCTAGAATACGTTACTAATAAAATCTATTTTGTAGTTGGTAACTGCAAAGTGATCTGGGATTCCAATCTGGTGACGGATTTTTCAATTATTTCTAGGTAATCAATTCAATGGAAATTTTGCACATCAATTTCATTCTCATGACACGACGAACAGCCTCATGTGAATGTCAGTTTCCAAGTGCATAATCTGGGTACGTCAGATTCATTACCCAGCTAAACCATAGGAAGTAAGAATCATCACAGAAGGCGTATAGCTCAGCATGAACTGTACAAATAAATTTAGCATGTAGTTTATATTTATATTATCTCTATAATGTAGACCACCATGAAAAGATTTTTAGGAATTCTAACCGAGCGAAGCCGTGGCGAGTCACACATTAAAAAAAACCATACCGCCACTGACTGACAAACAAATCACATCCTAAACCTGTTGACATAGAAATTTGGCTAGGCCCTAGGCTTGCAGAAACTCGCTAGTTATGGATAAAATTAAACGAAAGGGTTTTGATGTTGGGTATTTTATTAAAAAATCTACCCCATTTTAGAGACAAGGCACTACGAGCTATTGCTACATATCTAAATCTCGTCCCGCCTGAAGACAAACAAGACGAAGCGCCGTGGCACCGACTGGATAAAGACTTCCTTAAAGAGTTGCTGGTAAGGAGTTAAGCTTTTTTTTTCAGGGAAATTCCCTGTATGTTAGTTACCTCAGTCAGATTTTAACTTAATGAGATTCTGACTTAAGACTCGAACCGTTTCCAAAATTTTTGAATAAAATAGCCGAACACATAAAAAGTGAAACAACCACCCGGCCCAAGAAACGGTTGACGAATATTCATCATAAAATCCATACTAATCCGTACTTTTATATTATAAATGCGAAAGTGTGTCTGTCTGTCTGTCTGCTACGCTTTCACGGCCCATTTGTATGATATTTGGTACAGAGATAGTTTTCATCCCGGGGAAGGTCATAGGCTACTTTTATCCCAGAAAATAAAAGAGTTCCCGCGGGAATCAAAAAACTTAATCTACGCAGATGAAGTCGCGGGCATCACAAGTAGAAACTAAGTTTTTAAACTAAGTGCTCGAATTTAATGTTTGCTGCATAAATTGCTTGAATGTCTTCCAAAAACAATAATTTCTCAGATATCCCGGCACGAGCGACGTATATCACAATTAGAAGAGCTGAACTCGATGCCCCTATATCCGACCGAAGAGATAATCTGGGATGAAAACATTGTTCCTACTGAAATATACAGCGGGGAGAACTGTCTCGCGCTGCCCAAGCTGAACCTCCAGTTTCTGACTCTACATGACTATCTGCTGAGGAACTTCAATCTCTTCCGATTGGAGAGCACATGTAAGTACCTTTTCACATCGCTCTGTTCAGTCGCTCTTTCATTGCTGAAGGATGGTCCTTAGAGAGATCCTACGCTCGGACGGATTAATTGTGCCTCCTGAGCTGGTAAGGCATGAGCTAGTAATATAGTACTAGCAACGGTGTGGAGTAGTTGTAATAGTCCTAACCTCCTACTCGGTTTTCCGGGTTTCCGTCCCCGGGCTCGCAACTCTAACTTTTGGGCATTTTAAGCAATTAAGTATATATGACTTTCAATAGTGGTCAAGGAAAACATCGTGAGGATATCTGCATTACTGAAACTTAACCATAACATTCTCTGAGATGTGAAGTCTGTCAATCCGCTCTTGGCCAGCGTGGTCGTCTATGGCCTAAACCCTTGTCATTCTATGAAAAGACTCATACTCAGTGAGCTGGTATAATGGCTTTAAATGGTAATAATGATGATGATATTTTGATCAATTCATAAACGTTACGTTTCAATCTTTGACATCATGGAACAAATATACACACGGTGATTACAATCGTCGTCACTGACGGATTTATCGAGGTCTGTCGTGGTTATACACGTGGGTGTATTATGTTACATAGCTAGGTGCGGCTCAATATACTCTTTAGCGATTTCATGCTCGATGGTGTGCATCCATATCTTGATAAAAATATACCTACCCTATTATCGGTTAGATCATCTCCTGAACTCGACATCAATCAATTTTAACACACAGAGTTCCTTGTTTTCACGGAAAATGGCGCTTGGTTTTTCCAGATCTCGTATAAAACTTTTAGTTTTTTATGTACAGATGTAGGCGTCACGTTAAAAGACATCTAGGCCCGTATTAATACCTAAACCGACATCAACTAAGAACACCTTCTCAAGTATTGGTCAAGCTATGCTTCCGGCATAGATACTTAAAACCGATACTTGAGAACTTCTCTTAATTCTTACGGAAAAGATGGCATTCATAACTTTTTCACTCTATTACAAATTATAATGTTACGTCCCGTCAAAGAGTATTTTACGTTCACTTCGCACGTTATGATCTACTCGTATGATATTCAGATCCTTTTTTCATCATTTTCAGTAAAATATGAATTCCTAATTTTATCACTGTAAATATTTGATTCCGAAAAAATATTACAAAAAATGACAGCCACGTTTATATTTTATGCTGCCTGATGCCTCCAACTGGCATAGTCCGCCGCTGGTCTTATTGTCAGGGTCGCTGGCGAGACTGATATCTATCGCAAACTTGTAAACAATAGAACAAAACCATAATGGTCTTCATGAGAAAAATGCCTTTGGTGGACGGCCATCAAAATGACGTCATGATAAGCAAATCCCTGTACAAATGTTTGTGATTCTGTGGAAAGAATGTAGTTTTTCTTACTCATATAGATGTCATTTAAAACAAATGTACCTACGGCTTTATAAGGTGTAAAACCTTCCGGCGTTCCGTTTCGTGTTTCCTGGCATGTGATAACTTTAGTACCTTCAAGTCTGAAGTACGATTTGCTTACTGGAAAAAGGATAGATAGATAGATAGATAAACTCTTTATTGCACATACAACAAAAACAAAAAACAAAAAGGTTAAAAGTTAAAACAGAAGGGTGCAAAGGTGGTCTTATTGCTAAAGCAATAACCAACCAGTAAATAATAAATTATTAATAATATGGATTATGGACCTATTTAATTGAGCACCTCTAAAACAAATATCTAGTCCTAATTCAAACTGTTGCAATTAAAAAGATGGAGATTTTTTATTAAGCTAAACTTTAAACTTGGAATTCTGCAAATAGTTTCTGACAAAAACGGCGGCGGCAGGCGGACAACGAAGTATAGGATTAGTTTGTCCGTCTGTCATAATTCATAATTCATTTACTGTCCAGAACATGGTACATTATATATAGGTATGGTTACATATTACAGATACATTTAACATAGTAAGGTCAGCATGTTCTACCGGCGCCGGTGTACAATATTAAAGTTAACTATTTCATTATTAATCCTTAACTTATCAAATATAAATATTATAAATGCGAATGTTTGGATGGATGTATGGATGTATGGATGTTTGTTACTCAATCACGCCCCAACGGCTGAACGGATCTGGATGAAATTTGGCACAGAGATAGATTATAGTCTGGAATAACACATAGGCTACTTTTTATCCCGGAAAACTAAGGAGTTCCCGCGGGAACCAAAAAACCTCAATCCACGCGGACGTAGTCGCGGGCATCAGCTAGTTGTAATATACAGTAAAAATCTCAAAAATAGTCCATTATTATATCTTGGATGGGATGTGATGGGATACCGTTTCCCATTATAAGCCCCAAACTATAGCTCAAACGAGAAAATCCTTATCCAAATTCCCAAGACTCTAGCTGTTGGCCCAAAGCGCTAGGCTAGTGGCCGGCGAACGTGTTTAACTATGAATGCTGTTTTGCGCACGATCTTATAGTGAATGTATAAAAATATACACTACCGAAATGAACAAGCTGAATAATCCCATTGTTTACATTACCTGGAAATCTTGCAATTGTATATGCGAAAACTCAGTGAACGATGAAAACTGTGTTAACTGTTAGTAATACAATTGGGTAATAATCTTGTACCTTGTCTTGATAACCAAAACTTGCAAATGGGGCTGATTCTGTAGTGCACAATCTCTAAACTAAACTAAAATTAGAGCATTACAAATATTGCTATCCCTTTCATAATACTCCCTACGGAAAGGGACATAACTAGATTTAAAGCTGCCATTTTAGTTTAGTTTAGAGATTGTGTTACACAGAATCAGCCCCAATATTAGAGCAAGTTAATAGCGTTTATTTACTTATATCAAACGAATGCTATAAATTATAGTATCATAACTATCTATAAACTGCCTCGTTGGGCCAGTGTCTCGAATGTTTTACTGCGAAAGACGATGTCCTGGGCTCGATTCCCGGGTCGGGCGATAATTAAGTATTGGGTTCTTCTGACAAGAAATTCTCAGAACTACTCGTAGCCCGCAAAGATGTAGTTTTCCAGTGCCAGTGTTTCACTCGGAAGCACGTGGAAGCCTTGCCTCGGAGAGCACGTATGACGCAAAGCGGTCTATCCTGCGCCTGATCTCTCTCCAGTCGTGTTGGATTTTTCGTCCCAACGGGCTATGAAAAAAAAAATTTGCTGCCGTAGCCGAAGTAGGTATACACCTACCATAGTAGTACACCTGTACTACTATGGTAGGTTTTTGGAAATTTCTAATCAAACAAAGGTCAGTCAGCTAAGCAATTCATACCATAAAATAACTGTGCGCATTTATTCCAGATGAAATTCGGCAAGATATTGAGGATGCAGTTTATCGTTTGGCACCATGGTAATTAATTGTTTTGTTTATTCATTACTGTTTAATGTTTAATTGAAACATTTTTTAATCAATGTTTGTAAAACGAACCGCTTCGTTAGGGAACACCCATTCAGAGTGCGTGTATTCGGTCACGTGGAATGGTTATAACTCGAATGATTTCGAAACAATAATCAATAAGAATCTTCTAGCGCCAAGTTCTAAGTGTAGAAATGCCTTCTTCTTCTTCTACTTGCCCTTTTCCCACGTTATGTGGGGTCGGCACAACATGTTTTCTCCTTCCACTCACTTCTTTTATCCGTCAACCTCTTATTCACCCCTTTTATACGCATATCCTGTGTATGAAGTGTAGAAATGTCTAATCATAGTATTTGGCATGTACATAATTAAAGTCGATTTTGCATAAAAACGAGATAAGGATAATATTCGTAACACATTATCTGTTAAAACATAACTGATGGGGCTGGTGTGACCGTGTCGGACAAATCCCAAATAAATTAAGAAAAATAAAGCTATCATAGAACTCAGCGAGTCCCTATACCAACTTTGTCGAATTCGGTTAAGAGGTTGATGCATGAAAAGGTAACAGACAAACAGACTGCATCGCATTGCCCCGCGACCGATTCGACGTGCGCGCACTCCATGTGACGTCCTATGACCTATCATATCATAGCTGATATAGTAATCGCGCGTAGTATGGAAAAGCTAACCGAATTTTTGTAATGCAGGCGAGCAGAAGATAACAGTGTATACTTCGGAGGTTGGGCTCGCATGGCACATCCGATCCAAAGTTTCGCAGTTGTCGAAGTGGCCAAGCCCAATATAGGAGAAAAGGCGCCTTCGAGAGTACGGGCTGATGTTACCGTTACGCTCAGCGTTCGAAACGAAATCAAGCACGAGTGGGAGAGTTTGAGAAAACATGATGTCTGCTTTCTCATCACCGTCCGACCGACGCAAGGAATTGGTAAGTGATTTCATATGGATTGCTTCCTTAAACATGAATATAAATCAGTTAATATACGAGTATATAAACAGAAACTTACATAAATGCCCGTTTCGAAGTTTTTTTACGCGATGCGGTGCAGTAAGCTGTGACACAGAATATCGTATCGCGCGGCCGGCCAGGCGAAGTATGCGCTGTGAAAGGGGCAGAGGTCTGGAAAGGTAGCTTCAGTTTCAATCAAACCGTTCTTTACATGGTGACGGTATCTATACTGATTGAATGCTTGCTATGAGACATGAGATAATAGATATCTAGGCTGTATATTTATACATACTTGAACAAATTCCAAAGTTAGGCAGTTTTTCTTTTCTTTAAAATCGAGTTCTTGTTATCCTGACCACTCGCATAGTGCTTATTCTTCTTAATTTTCTTTGTAATTAATTACTATTTTAAAAGAGGATATTTTTATACAGGGACAAAGTATGACTACAAGAAGAGTATGGTGGAACAGGCTGGGATAGTTTACGTAAGGGGCTGCGAGGTCGAGGGCATGTTGGATGCATCCGGCAGAGTTATCGAAGAAGGTCCTGAACCGAGACCTGAACTGGAAGGAGACTCAAGAACGTTCAGATTGCTACTGGACCCCAATCAATATCGGTTGGATTTGGACCAAGCAAGTAAAGGAAAAGAGGTCAGTTTGTATGAAGGAATAGCGTCGCTTGTCGCTTGACGGGATCTTGTCTACGTCGGCTCCTGAAACTGAGTATAAAGGGTGTTTTTTTGTCGTCTCGAAAAAAATAGGGGTGATAGGTAAATGGAATAGAAGCCCATGACATTGTTACTTTTTTTTTGCTTTTTAATATTTTTATTCTATCGATAAATACTACTCATTTAAAGTATTTTTTTCACATTAAAACATTAAAAACAGGAATCCAACCAAAAAGTGAAATTAGTAAAATCGTAAATCATTGTCATCTACGCGGCTTTATCAGAGTTCGCACGCGCGCGTTTATACTT
The DNA here is from genome assembly GCA_917051295.2 of Erebia ligea. Lineage (NCBI taxonomy): Eukaryota > Metazoa > Arthropoda > Insecta > Lepidoptera > Nymphalidae > Erebia > Erebia ligea. The sequence continues at coordinate 9,619,208 of OU785236.1, forward strand.
TGTTGAACCGAACGTTCCGCCGCGCTGTTGCGTACATTCATCAAGGCGCTAGTAAGTAGGTAATGTCGTGCGTTTATGTAGTTTTATGGATATGATGAACTATGGTAAAACCAAATATATTAAATAAATAATACCGTATATAACTATATACCTTATATTTCATTTACCTAATATGATATAAATTTTCCGGGACGCCAATAAAAGTCACCCAGTATACTGTCGAATTAAAAAAATAGGGATGATGATATTATATCAAAAATAAATTATTTCTAACTGATTATCAAATAGAGGGTCTTCTAAAAGACCTAAAATTCACATCCTTGGTTAGTTTTAAGTTTGATAACCATTTTAGAATATAGATTAAAGAAAAAAAGTGCGTTGAAATTTTATGACGACACAACTGTGAATTTTATACAACTTCCATACTAGAAGTGCGTTAAGTTTGATAAAGAGTTGCTGATTTGATTGAGTTGTCATCATCCCTATTTGTGGGCACTGGGCGTATCCGTCGTTGATGGGTTATTGATTTTGTAATACAACTACTTATGATTTCGTCCGAATCGGTTGAAGTTAAACAGATGAGCATTGAAAGCGTAACAGAGGGGCTGTCAGTTGTCACTCTTTCGCCTATATAATATTTTAAATTAGTATGTCTTCAAGATGCGGATAAACACAACACGTGGGTACGGAACCCCAAAAAAACATAAATTCTGCCTGCCAAAAATTTTCAAGGCCGCTGATTACATAATCATAGATTACGATTAATTTTTTTTGTTCGCTCATCATTAAAAGGGGTATGCTAATTTGAATTATGTGCTATTTTTGTGCCAACTGCCAACTCATGGGTGTCTTTGTGTGACTTTAATAGACCTTGGTATGCCGTCATCAACATTATTAAGTATCATAGTAAATGCAAATGGCAGTGTGTTTGTATATAATATTTAAACTTTTAAAGTGCACCATTATTATTTTTATTAATACTTAATATGTGATATCATCATCACTTATAAATATTGGATACAATATAATATACCTTTACGTTAGCTAATAATATGTTGCATAGTTCATACCTATAAGGCCAAACGACGCTCAATATACATTAAGTATTCTAAAATTGTTGTTAAGTCTATTGTTGTTATCTACGATGGATTCTTTTGCCGTAACTAGACAGGATATTCTTTTGTACCAATTAGTTGTTTGTCATCAATCTTTCAACCAATAAAGTGATACGCATAGTGGAATATTAATGTAATAGGTATATGCACAGATGTAGATCTGTGGGTACATGTAAATTAGTGAAACCGGCGAACACCGGTCGCAACTTCAATTCAAGGTGCGTGCAAAAACCGGCCGGCATATTGCTATCTCTAATTGGCTGATGCCACATAGGCCTCGTGCAAGCGCGATAGAAATATTAGCCTTCAAAATTTGTTATACATTTGGTCTTGATCCGTAAATACCAAAAATGATGAATGAAATATTGTTGCGTTTTTCATTTCGTGTTATTATTATGTAACTTGACAATATAGGCTACGTTCCTGATCAATTAGTAGATACCTATCGTTGGTATATATGAAGCAAATAAGAAGAAAATTTTCATTTATGTCGTAAAAATATGCAAAACACAATTCGCTTACATTTTAGAAAAGTATTTTGAAAACATATATATCCTTATTATGGTGTAAATATTCTCGAATTACAAACTATTTTGGTAAGTAGGTATATAACGTTGGTATGAGCAATAATCCTCCGCCGCGCCGCGCCGGCTTCATAAACGGGCGTTACGCCACCGCCATGCATCGACTTTTTTTCAGAATACTGTTTAAACCAGATGGACTGTTTCTGAGTGAGACGCTATGCCAGATTTTGAACTATTTCAAAAGTCGATATCATTAGTATATTTATAGTCTATTTCGGACGTGCGTAGGTATAATTAACAGCGCAAACAGTTTTTCCTCGAGTTTTTTTGGCACAGATGATAGATTGAATGGTGGATTTTCCTGTTAGTTTTTATGCTCTCTGTTCAAACATGTTATCGTCAAGAGCAGTACACTTTCAAATATTTTAATCGACGCAATTGAATCGAAATTGAGTTCTATTTTTCGCTTCTTAAACTTACTGATATAATATGGTTTCTGATAGTATAAAATCTCGCTAGTGTTTTTAGGGTTCCGTAGCCAAATTTGGCAAAAACGGAACCCTTATAGATTCGTCATGTCTGTCTGTCTGTCTGTGTGTCCGTCCGTATGTCACAGCCACTTTTTTCCGAAACTATAAGAACTATACTGTTGAACTTGGTAAGTAGATGTATTCTGTGAACCGCATTAAGATTTTCACACAAAACTAGAAAAAAAAACAATAAATCCCCCCATACTTAGAAATGAAACTCAAATATTTTTTTTTCATCAAACCCATACGTGTGGGGTATCTATGGATAGGTCTTCAAAAATGATATTGAGGTTTCTAATATCATTTTTTTCTAAACTGAATAGTGCGCGAGAGACACTTCCAAAGTGGTAAAATGTGTGTCCCCCCCCCCCTGTAACTTCTAAAATAAGAGAATGATAAAACTAAAAAAAATATATGATGTACATTATCATGAAAACTTCCACCGAAAATTGGTTTGAACGAGATCTAGTAGGTAAGTAGTTTTTTTTTTATAATTTAAAACTTTCTACAGGTTTGTACGGAACTCTCGGTGCGCGAGTCCGACTCGCACTTGGCCGGTTTTTTAATTCTTAGTTTTAGTATTATCTCAACACAATCAATAACGATAATTTCACGTAACTTTGTATTACGCCATTGAACTTTCGCTTTTAGGTGCCAAAACTATGGTAGAATAAGAACCGGCGATATTTTAGTTCGAAATACCATGTCAAAAATATTTATAACATACAAAAATATTTCAGGCACTGTAATTCTGTTACGAGTAGGTAAGTATGTAACGCTACACTTGTGAACTAATTGGCGCCGGGAGCTAATTTTAATCTTTTTTGATCTCATTTGGAAATACCATAAGTACTTTTATGTATAAACAGCTCTTGTTGCTGGTACTTGACCTGGCTTAAATTACGCTGTTAATGGACTAAAATATATACCAAACTCAGCTATCGGAACGTGTCAAAAACACAAGCTCTAAAATCTAAATCATAAATGACTCATGAGTTAGGTATGACATAATAATTATCAAACAAGTTTTCTTAATAGAGCAAGATGCCCAGGGCCGTTGCCCGACAGACCTTATTTCTTTTCAAAATGTATATGTGTGTGTATTGTAGCTTTGGTACGTAGGTACATTGAACGTTCGTAGTTGGTACGCATACTCGTAGTTACTTACTTTTTTTAAGTGAAACTTCTTTAGAATCGTTGTGATTTCAAAATTCGATTAAACGAAAAACGAAACGAAAATGCGACACCAAAAAGAGACAAACATATTCATAATAGGATTTAGCCTGCGAGAGTGAGATAGAATACAAGTTATATTTATCTCATTATCTCGTAGGCTTTTCTGAAGTTTCACTTCTGCTGTGTGTGAACTGTGAATTGCACACACATACTTTTTTTATCCACTACAAGTTAACCCTTGACTGCGATCTCACCTGATGTACTACGTTTACAGAATACTGTCAATAATTAAAAATAATTAATCAATACTTCCAGATATTTCTCGTCGGCGGTAATTTATGCCAATCACGACTTTAATGTTCGCTAAAAAATAACGTAATCTTTCTTACAGTCTGAATCTTAATTTTAAAGGCATACTTAGGGAACCAATTCGATTATTTTTGTAAGTAGCAATCTAAAGTCAAACATCTCCCAGACACATTTAAGAAGTGCGAGAGCGTGATCATTAGCTGATGACAGCTTCATTAGACCTTAGGCGATAAGACCGCCTTTGCATACTGTATTGTCCTATTTGTAGTTTTATTGTCTTTTTTACTTCCGTGTACTTGTATGCAATAAATATTTAAATAATAATAACAATAATAAACGTCAGTTATAATTATTTAGATAACATTTTTACGCTTAATATATACTTACTTAATATTATAAATGCGAAAGTATGGATGGATGGATGTTTGTTACTCGATCACGCCAGAACGGCTGAACGGATCTGGATGAAATTTGGCACAGAGATAGACACATAGGCTACTTTTTATCCCGGAATTCCCGCGGGAGCTTTGGCTCCACCACCTCAATCCACGCGGACGAAGTCGCGGGCATCAGCTAGTAAGTAATATTTAAAAAAAACGTTATTTTACTACGTTTTATTTTTGCGAGTTTTAAAAATCTGTCGGAAATTACCTTTGATGGGAATAGTATTAGGTAATTACTAACAATATTCTGTAAATTTTACGCACCTGATAACTATAAATTGACCGTCACGTCGCGTCGCGCAAACTAGCGAACTCCGTGCTAGCGAATATGCGTAGTGGTAGGGGAGGCAATGATGCTAAATGTGGATTTACTCGAGCGTCGTGGAGACCTAATGGAATTTGAAGATTAGGTGGTAGAAAGAAAAAAATGGTATATTATGATGTATTTCCTTTTGCCAGTTGGGGCAGCGTCTACAGGTTTTGAGATAATCGTCAGATTAAGGGCCAGCACTCAGCACGTTTGGGACATGAAGCTGAACCGTCTGTATGATAATCTGACGCGCTCGTTTTAATTTGTTTTTTTACCAATATTTTTCCTTCCGTACGGCCAACCCCACAGACAAACATACCAGTCGATAAGAGAGACACGTGGGGCGTATACGCTATCAATATCTGACGCGCTGGAGTAAATCCAAAAAACCGGCCAAGTGCGAGTCGGACTCGCGCACCGAGGGTTCCGTACAAACCTGTAGTAAGTTTTAAATTATTAAAAAAAAACTACTTACTAGATCTCGTTCAAACCAATTTTCGGTGGAAGTTTGCATGGTAATGTACATCATATATTTTTTTTAGTTTTATCATTCCCTTATTTTAGAAGTTACGGGGGGGGGACACACATTTTACCACTTTGGAAGTGTCTCTCGCGCAAACTATTCAGTTTAGAAAAAAATGATATTAGAAACCTCAATGTCATTTTTGAAGACCTATCCATAGATACCCCACACGTATGGGTTGGATGAAAAAAAAAAATTGAGTTTCAGTTCTAAGTATGGGGACCCCCAAAATTTATTGTTTTTTTTCTATTTTTGTGTGAAAATATTAATGCGGTTCACAGAATACATCTACTTACCAAGTTTCAACAGTATAGTTCTTATAGTTTCGGAAAAAAGTGGCTGTGACATACGGACGGACAGACAGACATACTTACAGACATGACGAATCTATAAGGGTTCCGTTTTTGCCAAATTTGGCTACGGAACCCTAAAAATCGCCTCTTGGGCTCCCCCACTACTTACGTTCGATGTACGTGTGCCAATGTCCAATACAATACAATACCTATTGTAATTTTTTTTATCTAAAATATTTTTGACAATAACAATAAATGCTAATAACAGATAAAATTCGCCATATGTGCTCAATTATGGCTTATCTGCTTCGATTAGTGGGAGCTTCAGAGCAGTATATTTAAAAATATTTATGCAATCGTCAAACAGACCAATAAAGTATAAACCTACATAGTCTAGATTTATAAAATCGATTTGGGATTTCGATTCGCTGTTAGTGTGATAAAGTGTGCCCAAATGTACCTCGCTCGTTGTGACTACCTACTTATAGGAAAAATAAGCCCTTTGCATTCCAAAAGCCATTTAAATATACCTACCTACGAAGACGAACATTTAAAAACATTCGTGTATACTGTATACGTTTGGACGCAAATGAGTGTCCGAGAATTTAAAAAATTATCTGGACTAAGTACTTATCGAAAACGAAGATTACCTTGACCCTCAATAATTTTGGAAGCCAGATATATTCGAAACGAAAATCGACAGAAAAATTATTAACAACTACCCTGACTAATAGCGCATTTGGATTGCATGCAAATGAAAACGTGCGATTTTGTAGTTTCAGCAGTTGCAGATTTTGCAGCCTGCAGACTGCAGATCCTTAGACAATTTTTATTTTCATTGTTTTGTTTTAAAACTCAGGACGTTTACGAGACTTTCAACATTGTTATGCGACGCAAACCTAAGGAGAACAACTTCAAGGCAGTGCTGGAAACTATACGCGAGCTTATGAACACCGAATGCGTGGTGCCAGAGTGGCTGCATGATATTGTGCTGGGATATGGAGACCCTGGCCAAGCGCATTATACCAGGTATGACCCATGTTTTATGAACTTACTATGATCCATGATTCCAAGAAGAATTCTTTATAAGAAAGCAATTTTTTTAAAACTGAAATACATATCAAAAATCTTCGGAACCGGCAGGATTTGAACCTGCGTCTCCCTGGGAATCGCGCCTTGAGCGCCTTCGACCACTCGGCCACGATTCACTTACCTACCAGTGACGGAAATCCTGCCGGTTCCGAAGATTTTTGATATGTATTTAAGTGAGTTTAGAAACATTCATCGTGTGTGAAGTAATAAAATTATAAAATCAATTTTTTTTTAAACCGTTGTACATAATATCATGGGTTTACTACCATCGGTCAAGACAGTATTATTTCAAAATGACAGTTTAATATCACGAACGTCAACATATTTTTTTTCCACTACAAGTTAGCCCTTGACTGCGATCTCACCTGATGGTAAGTGATAATGCAGTTTAAGATGCTAGCGGGCTCACCTGTTAGGGACATGGCAGTGAAGTACAATAATTAACCCATACCCCTAGTCGGGTTTCTACACGGCATCGTGCCGGAACGCTAAATCGCTTGGCGGCACGTCTTTGCCAGTAGGGTGGTAACTAGCCACGGCCGAAGCCTGCCACCAGACAAGACCAGAGAAAATTCAGAAATTATTAATTCCCAAATTGACCCTGCCGGGCATCGAACCCGAGACCTCCCACGTTAAGGCAACAGCGCTCAACACTGCGCCAGGGAGGTCGTCAAATATTAAAACAAAACGCTTCTAAGAAACGCTGCTGGTTTGACACTTTGAATATCATACAGTTTACTGTTAATGATACGGTAAAAAATTGATTAAAAAATCATCCATCCATTGCAAAGATTGCAAAATTGTATAAAAAGAGTCTGAAATTCGTATTATATTTATGAACATTTAAAAATCTCTAAATATACGATCTAAAAATAAGATAAGGAAAATCAAAAATAAAAAGTGATACATGATATTTTTCACGCTCGGCAATGTGTAACAAAAATAAACAAACGCTCTTTTATGATCCGCACTCCACCCACAAATTCTAAGCATCTGTAAATCTGTTGTATAGCCACAGTGTAAGGAAGTACTTACAGTGACCCATCAGCCAATGACTAATAATTACCTGACGTCAGTTACAACGACCAATAATTAATGTACAATGCTTTTGATCACAAATAATTAAATAATTGCAGTCATTTCTTAACAAACACTTCAGCGCATCGAACAAACGTCTCCATTCTCAAAGAGCTGAAAATAAGGGCATATCACAATTATGACTGGTACCATCCAACACCTCGTTGTACAAGGTCAAGTGGACGTGTGCCCACACGTTCATGTGGTCGTTCGCCAACTAGGTGAATGAAAATATATTTTGTCATAATTGACCGAGCGAAGCGAAGGTCTCTGAGTCTACTTGGGTGAATTGGCACTTGTCCGTCCGTCCGTCCGTCCGTCCGTCCGTCTGTCAGAGCCTTATAACTTCTGAATTACTGAACGTAATTACTTCAAATTTAAATGTAATATGTAAACCGATGGCCTCCCGCCGAATATGGCTTAAAAAGTTATAAAAATCTTTATTTCAGGGGGGCTCTCATTGGAGCGAATGCGAAGTAAAATATTTTTTATAGCGTTACATAGGGTTGCAGTATATCATTTTAAAGATAATTAGGAATAGAGTCCAAAAATATTTTTTTTTTAATTTTTCCCCTAAAATTGACGAAATGGGGGGCTTTCAAAGTGGCGATTTTCTAACGTCCAAAGTTGACCTTAGAACTCTCAATTTTCTGAACTCTCAAGCCTGAAACTTGATCAATTATTTGAACTATATCCTGTACTTGAACAACAAATACTAAAATTAGATAAATGTTATAAGGAAACGAAATTATTTAATTTTTAATGATGATGATATTTTTACCAAAACTTCACACTGATGTCAATAGATGGCGCTCTGTGAAACCGCGAGGTCTCAGTTCGGGGCGAACCACTAGTAATATATTGTCATAGATTTTTTTTCTTGGTAAGTAGTTTCAGTTTCTTTTTTATACATAATATAACTAGCTGATGCCCGCGACTTCGTCTGCGTGGAAAAAGTTTTTTTTAATTCCCACGGGAACTCCTTAATGTTCCGGGATAAAAAGTAGCCTATGTCACTCTCCAAGTCCTCAGCTATACCCATGCCAAAAATCACGTCGAGCCGTTGCTCCGTTGCAGCGTGATTGAAGGACAAACCAACAAACAAACACACTTTCGCATTTATAATATTAGTATGATGCGGTCACTTCAAGTAATTCCAAACCGCGCTTAGGTATGAAGTCACGTATGTATGTGTCTACAGCTGTTACACCAATTTAGTGGCTCTAGTAAATAAATGAAATAAATAAAATAAATAAATAATAATGTATGGTCGGTCTCTGCAGCCTAATGTAGGTTACCCTGTGGTTTAGGCTGTAGTGACTTTCCCTCCTAGAAAAAGAGTGACAAAAGTTACAATATATTATAGATTTTAGATTTAATTAATTATTTAACATGCTTAAGTGTGTGAACTATTGGAATAGGTGTGTGAGAGTGTCGTGTGTGTGTATGTGTGTGTGTGTGTGTGTGTGTGTGTGTGCGTGTGCGTATGTGTAAAATAGATTTTTGTTAATATAAAAATAGAAAGTGGCGTGTGCCGTTGGATCCGTGTTACGTCCCTATCGCTTATCGCCCCTTACATAAGATTCCGTTGGTCGACTGTATTAGCCTCTGAAGACTGGTCGACCATGAGTGGACCATGAACTTTGATTAGTTAACCGTACGCAGTAAAACTGGTTTTCGTGCGAAACACGTGTATGGCGAGATAATTTTTCATTATTTTGAGACGACTTGTGGTTTAGATATCGGACTTCTATCCGGGTGGTTGGAGGTTCGTTTCTCGGGCACGCACTTCTCACATTTGTGAGATATGTGCGTTTTAATTAAATTCACCGTTATGGTGAAGGAAAACATCTTGAAGGAAACTCAGTCAGGAACCTGAACCTGCAGGCCCAAGAGCTCTCCGTAATGTTCTCAAAGGTGTGTGAAGTCTGCCAATCCGTTACCTGGTTGCAAAGTATCCCCACCACTACTAATTAATGTCCCACTGCTGGGTACAGGCCTCCACCCTCATAGGAGAGAGGGGAATTAGAGCTTAGACCCACCACGCTGCTCCAATGCGGGTTGGCGGGCTCTAACGACTATTATAATGTTAGTGATAATAACCGGGACCGACGGCTTAACGTGCTCTCCGAGGCACTTCCTAATTCCGAGCTAGTACTGAGAATCAATCTAATCAGAAGCTAGTGCTAATCAGAAAAACCCAACACTTAATTATGGCCCGACCTGGGATTCGAACCCGGGACCTCGTCAGCCGCACCAACATGATAACCACTAGACCAACGAGGCAATTGCAAAGTATAGCTGTTACCACTGAGTTACTATTATACCTGAAATTTTGTCGTAATCTATATATACCAGATGGGCCGCGGACAAACGCACTTTCTGTTTATAATATTAGCACGGATATAATTTGTAAGAGTCACGTTGGACACGCCACGCGTGCCTGTTGTCGTAATACCGTGCCGGTCCAATCTTTAAACAGTAAAGCTCAGGTTAGCGCACGCGTGTAACCTACTGCAATAGATTCACTCGTGGCAGAGAGTAGATATACCAGGGTAGAGAGTCAACTCCATACTTAAGCAAAAAGCATTCAAAAAATCTGCTTATCATAACTGGTACGCCATCAAGAACAATAAACAAGAATTACAGAGTACCAGCGATGTTAAGCAGATTTTTACACAAACCTTTCGTTTTAACCACAGAGTACTATACAGAGAGGAAGCTTCATAGGAAGGAAGCAGTCGGCTCACGGCGACTTCACCCATACATAGCGCAACGATGTGTGCGTGAGCCATTATTGGAACTCGGTATATTATTTCTCACCACGATGTCTCGCAGTCGAAAGATCCACACGACCTTTCAATAATAATAAGCAGATTGTTTGAATGCTTTTTGCTTAAGTATGGAGTTGACTCTCTACCCTGGTATATCTACTGTCTGCTCGTGGTGATTCAGTATGATAGGTTAAATTGTTAGTCCGATACTGCAGTAATCTTATACGTAATATATATATATTTCTAGATGATGCCCGCGACTTCGTCCGCGTGGTAGTTTTTTTATTTCCGCGGGAACTCCTTAGTTTTCTGGGATAAAAAGCCTATGTCCTTCCTCGGAATACACGCTATCCCTGTACCAAATTTCATCGAAACCGGTTGTATCTACGGATGGGCCGTGAACGCGTAGCAGACAGACACACTTTTGCATTTATAATATTAGTGTGGATATAATACTTATACTGCGAGAACTGTTATCCGCTTGCAGTTATCCGATGATTTTCTCAGCCAAAGCCTTAGTTGGCTTAAAAAACCAACGCCAGCAGGTCTAAAGTAGATATGTATTTGGAATATCAATGAACGTCCTTTATTGTAGATGATGTGTGTGACGACCTCCGTGGCGCAGTGTGTAGCGCTGTTGTCTTAACGTACGGAGGTCCCGGGTTCGATCCCCGCCAGGGTCAATTTGGGAAATTTATAATTCCTGAATTTTCCCTGGTCTGGCCTGGTGGGAGGCTTCGGTCGTGGCTAGTTACCACCCTACTGGCAAAGACGTGCCGCAAAGCGATTTAGCGTTCCGGTACGATGCCGTGTAGAAACCGAATAGAGGTATGGGTTTAATATAACTGCCATGCCCCTAACAGGTTAGCCCGCTACCATCTTAGACTGCATCATCACTTACCAATCAGGTGAGATCGCAGTCTAGGGCTAACTTGTTGTGGATAAATAAATAATAATAAATAAATACCTAAAAAAGATCTAAAGAAGAAAACCTAACTTATAGATATAAGTACTAGTGAGATTTAATTAATAGTTAGGTACTTATATTATACACATTAACGTCCATAAAATACTGCACCCAAATAGATTTTACTAGATATGATGCCCACGACGATATTACTCAACTATATCGCCATGTAAAAAATGACATCGACAAGGACAAACAAATAATCGCAATTTCGTATTTGTAGGTAATATTAGTATTTACTTATATAGTGTTAGGTTATCATTATCAATTTCTAAATGGTTGGCTTTTGGAATCATGTTTTGAGACGGATCTAGTAGTAAAATTTATTAAAACCAATATAATTGTAAAATCAACTTTTAATAATTCATCCTTTTTAGGGTTCCGTACCCAAAGGGTAAAAACGGGACCCTATTACTAAGACTCCGCTGTCTGTCTGTCTGTCTGTCTGTCTGTCTGTCTGTCTGTCTGTCTCCAGGCTGTATCTCATAAACCGTGATAGCTAGAAAGCTGAAATTTTCACAAATGATGTATTTCCGTTGCCGCTATAACAACAAATACTAAAAATTAAAAAAATATATATATTAAGGGGGGTCCCCATACAATAAACGTGTTTTTTTCGTATTTTTTTGCTCAATATTAAAAACGGTAACAGGTAGACGGTTCAAATTTTCACAGAATATTAACTTGTATATTACCTTTCAAAATAAATAATTAAATATCAATAAAGTAAATATTAAAGGGGGGCTCCCATACAACAAACGTAATTTTTATTTTTAATACGTCATAAATCGTAAAACTTACTACAGGTTTGTACGGAACCCTCGGTGCGCGAGTCCGACTCGCACTTGGCCGGTTTTTTATTTATTATCATGTTTTAATATCATTGATTGTTCAATAATTTTAAAAGAGCAACTATACCAGTTTCTTCTGGATAGAATGTCTTTCCGAAACTGTGGTAGATTCATTTAATGATGAATAGATTTAACATTGAGATTAATTATTGTAATATAAATGTAATTCTTACATACACAACAAACTGGAATGAACATAAATTAAAATCTATTCATGGTTATCTTGTGTTTATTTCTAACCTACTGGCAGTGTGGTCTAATATCCTATACAATAGACTAGATGATGCCTGCCGACTTCGTGTCCCCGTGGATTAAGATTTTTGATTCCCGCGGGAACTCTTTAATTTTTCGAGATAAAAAGTATGCCTATGTCCTTCTCCGGGGTACAACCTACCCCTGTACCAAATTTCATCAAAATTGGTTGAACAGGTAAGCCGTGAAAGCGTAGAAGACAGACAGACACTTTCGCATTTATAATATTGGTATGGATAATTATCCCTAAATGGAAATTTGTGTCATTCCTCATTTTTCATAAATCAGAATGCCCAATGAGATCCCGACGCTGGACTTCAACGATACTTTCCTGGACATGGAGCACTTACGCAACAGCTTCCCGGGATACGAGATAAAAGTACAAACTGATGATCCGAGGAAACTGATACGTCCGTTCAAGTAAGTCCATTACACATCAGATTGTAATTATTTATTGAAATTATTGAAATTGTATCTATGTGATATAAACATACGTTACCGCCGAGTTTCTTGCTGATTCTTCTTGGTAGTCGGAACATTCCGAATCATTAGTAGATTTACTTAACAATTCGAATAAGTTTGTTTGAATAAAAACCTTCAAAAGAAAGAAGTTCGAAAAAGTGCATACTGCATATATGGAATGTCAGGGTCTCCGAAAACTTGCTTTTTGAACCCGTTTAAAGCTCGCCCGTAAATCGCGCCGAGCATTCGGACGCCACGACTATATTATGATGGTATATGGTATATGGACGCAGGTTTCGCGACTCCATGAGATTTTGTCTGCGACAAAAGAATAGGCTGACTAGACGTAAAACAATGCAAAGGGACCTATTTGTCAAAATTCAAAATTCAAAATTCAAATGTTTTTTATTCAAATAAGCTTTTACAAGCGCTTTTGAATCGTTATAATATGAATCTACCGCTGGTTCGGAATGCCATTCCTACCGAGAAGAGCCAGCAAGAAACTCGGTGGTTGCTCTTTTCCATCAAAACTTACAATCATCATAATGATACAAGTAACTGCAGTCCCACGCATAGCTCGAGCGAATCAAATCCACGCTTTTTTTTTTTTTTTCGCCGAGATTTCACTCGAATTGCAAGAGAAATCACGACCATGATTCGCGAATGAAAATTGCTTGTAAAGGGGACAATCCTTTGAAATTATATTAAAGTTTCTCAAATGGAAACTTTAAAATTGATAATTTATGCAATTTTTAGATATGTATTAGGTAAAATACAAATTTATATCACTGATAAATGCACCCAGGTATTAAATATTCTTCCTTTGAAAACTACTTGATTTAAGTACCTCTTCTGAACCAGACTAACATTTGAGAACGTGACGCGTAAACAAGAACTAGGCGAGAATGCAATGGACGAAGACGACGCTCGCAAGGTGATCGTGGTCGAACCCCACGTCCAGCCGAAGCGGGGGCCTTATCTCTACAATGAACCGAAGAAGTGAGTTTCTCTTCTAGTCTTGTGCAAACGTGCCTTGTAATAAAAACGTCCTTCTCAACCGAATGAACTCAGCAAAATGTATTCGCAAACACAGGTGCACGTTGTTTATACTCTCATAGTTAAAATTTCCTCCTCCTTATTTGAAGTCGTTAATAAATTAGTTTTTTCTTACTGAATGATATATTGTGGTAATGCAGTCTTAACAAATAACGTATCAGGAAAATAAAAACACGTTAAATTGGAAAGGGTTTATGACATTTTTATCGCACCACTAGCTGATGCCCGCGACTTCGTCCGCGTGGTTAAAGTTTTTTTGATTCCCGCGGGAACTCCTTAATTTTCCGGGATAAAAAGTAGCCTATGTCAATCTCCCAGGTCCTCAACTATATCCATGCCAAAAATCACGTCGATCCGTTGCTCCGTTGCGGCGTGATTGAAGGACAAACCAAGAAACAAACACTTTCGCATTTATAATATAAGTATGATTATTCTATCGGAATGTTAAATCGTTTAGCGAAGCGGCTTATATATATTTTTTATTAATAAGTGTTACGTCTTTAGGAACAACATATTATTTACCCCTACTCAAGTGGAAGCTATCCGGTCGGGTATGCAGCCAGGACTGACCCTAGTAGTTGGACCACCCGGAACTGGTAAGTTCTTTAAATACTAATACGGTTGTATACAAAACTTGAACTAAATTATCTGGTCTCAAAGCAGTCCTATCTTCTTCCTTTCATGATATTCCACAAGGATACTTACAGTCAAGTCAACTTAGGGCCTTTTTTTCTGAAAATCTCTTGACAGGAATTTGAAAAAATCTCGTAAGACTCTGAAAGCCCAAATACCACATTTCATGGACAAAACTTGGGTTAAAATTTCCATTTCTCAAGTGCTTCTTACTACGTCTTAAAATTAACCTGCTCAGAAATTGAAGTTTCTTACCCCCAGTGATATACATAGTTAGATAGATAGGCCACTATTACACTCGTAAGTTGTAAAAACTGAGTAGCGTACGTAATTAACTTACATAACTAATTGGGTATTTGACAACTAGTCCAATCAGCAAATTTTTTTCAAACGTCAATACGTGTGCTATGTGTGTATGGGATTTTGTATGAAATATTGCATAGTGACATCATCAAAGTTCGACGCTCTTTTTTTACATTAATTTTTACTATGTTTAAAATAATAATCAAATAAATATTATAAATGCGAAAGTTTGGATGGATGTATGGATGTATGGATGTATGGATGTTTGTTACTCAATCACGCCCCAACGGCTGAACGGATCTGGATGAAATTTGGCACAGAGATAGATTATAGTCTGGAATAACACATAGGCTACTTTGTATCCCGGAAAATTAAGGAGTTCCCGCGGGAACCGAAAAACCTTGATCCACGCGGGCGACGTCGCGGGCATCAGCTAGTTCAACATAAAACTAACAGGGGATATGGATATTACGACTTTTGGGAGATCCTCTATTTCACATTAACACATTATTTCACATTATTTTAATCACAAAAAAATAATAATTTATTTGAATAGTTGTCTAATACCCAATTAACATTTGCATACGATACGCGACTTAGAAGACTTTACATTTCGTAAGTGACTCATGTGGACGACTTACGTGAGTAAAACTTACTAGTGTAATTGTGGCCTTAGGATAGTATTTATATACTTCTACGCAAAGAATACTTCGTTTAACATCTGTAATTCCTAGAAATAGCATGAAATCACCTGTGTTTTCCATACAGCCATGGGATATAAACACTTCAATTACTTTCAATGAAGCGCTGAGTACTTACGTTAAAGTGCCGAATCATGGTTATTGTTACATTAATAAATTGCCCACTTCAGTTTCGGTGCAATTCAAATAATCTACTTCTGAAATTTGCTCCGGAAACTTCCTAAAAACTAGACCGACAATGTTGTGCCACAGATAATCTCTAATCTGAACTCTGTAGTTTACGCAAACCCACAGTAACTATAATCTGTCCTGAAAATAGTGACTCGTCACTATCGGCAGGATGTCACGCCAAGCCCTTCCGGCTTCCGTTTTCCCCTCCTCTTATAATATAAGGACCTTCAAATCAAGACTGAAAAGGCATCTTCTAGGCAAGCGCGCTCCACCTTAGGCTGCATCACCACTTGCAAGCAAGTCTGATTGCAGCCAAGTGCTAGCCTATACTTATATAAAAACAAACCCAACCTATCATTTCATTCAGGCCATTTCTTAAACTGTCCTATTGTATTGTAGGCAAAACTGACGTTGCGGTACAGATAATCTCAAATCTATACCACAACTTCCCCTGGCAACGAACGCTGGTAGTCACTCACAGTAACCAGGCCCTCAATCAATTGTTCGAGAAAGTGGCAGAACTGGACGTGGATGAGAGACATTTGCTGCGTCTGGGGCACGGCGAGGAGGCATTACAAACGGATAAGGACTTCTCGAGGTTTGTTCATTAGTAACTAGATTCTGTTTAGTGAACGCTGAGAGCCTGATGTTTAAATAAAGGCTATATTGGCCTATACACAATCTTTTAAATTGTTTAATTTACAAAACCGTGGAAATCGGTTTGTGCGTTCTGGAGTTATAGCGTCAGGAAGGAAAACCCGACTTATTTTTATATAGTAGATTAAATAAAATGTGACATTTTGCACTCTCAGCTTTCACTAGACACACTTTAAAATTTTTGTCCCGCGTTCGCGTAAATATAGATTTTGGTCTTAAATTATTTATTTGTTTAATAATGTGTGAATACGACACAATTAGTTCCAATAACTATATAAGTAATTTTATAATTTTATTACAGTGCTTCACACACGAGGAAAGTTTCTAAACTTACTTAATTATACATATCAAAAAATTTCGGAACTGGCAGGATTTGAACCTGCGTCCCTCTGGGAATCGCGCCCCGGGCGCCTTCGCGGGCTTCGACCACTCGGCCACGATTCACTTACCTGCCAGTGCCGAAATTTGAGATATGCATCTTTAATCCAGTCTTTTTACGCGACTGTTAATGCCATGCAGTAGCGATATTATTACAGTATCGAAACTACTTTCAAACCGTAAGTGAACCGTGGCCGAGTGGTCGAAGGCGCTCAGGGCGCGATTCCCAGAGAGACGTCGCAGGTTCAAATCCTGCCGGTTCCGAAAATTTTTGATATGTATAATTAAGTAAGTAAGTTTAGAAACTATATGAGTTGTTGGAATGTAATTCTACGAATGCAATGGTGTATCAAAATCAAACTAGCGTCAAGTATTTGCGGCGTGATTGAAGGACAAACCAATAAACCAACAACAAACAAACACACTTTCGCATTTATAATATTAGTATGACGTAGATGCAATCAATCTGGCAAATCATGGACTTCCATTGTTGATTGAAATTAATTGTCTAAATTATGGATAACCAATTCTTCGAATTCAAAATTGTGCTAATGAACAGTACTAATGTACCAATTTTCCTCTTCACAATTTAGATTTCAGATTTTTTTAGTTTTACATTTGTTTCATTCAGAAGTTCACTAGGATATACGTTGAAGTAATTATTTTAATCAACAAGTTTTTTCTATCAAATTAAACTATTTACAGTTAAAACAGGACAGTTAAATGTTAATTTATGTTATTCTTGCTGCGACAATAAATTTATTTAAGCCAATATAGCGTTGGTTAATTCATTAAAATTGTTTATCTTAGTTATTTAGCAAATATATGTTAGCAATTCTTTTATCCTAATGGGGAACCATATTAATTAAGTAGACGAAGCGTAGCATGCAATATGTGCCGGTGCCGCCCTCCCGCCCGCTCAGGCACGTAAAAAAACCAGTGATTTTGTATGGAGGGACGGGCGGTGCATATTGCATGGTGTACTACATCTTGTAACATAACCCTTAGATTCTACTTATTAATATTGTATCGTAGATACGGTCGTGTGAACTACGTGCTAGCGAAACGTCTAGAGCTATTGGAGCAAGTATCGAGGCTGCAGAGCACGCTGAGCGCGGGCGGAGACGCGGGCGCCACGTGCGAACTGGCGCATCACTTCCACGTGTACCACGTGCGCCCGCGCTGGCAGGCCTTCCTGCACGCGTGTAGCAAGGATCAGGTAGCTATTTCCCTCCAGTGTTTCCACGCTATGTGCTAGGACGGCGTCTAGAGATTTTGGAGCAAGTATCGAGGCTGCAGGGCACGCGTGTAGCAAGAATCAGGTAGCTGTCCCGTAGGTAGGTTTGTCCCGCTAATGTAGCCACACTACGTGCTATCGCGAATCGCGATGCCTGCAGCTGCTGTAGCATGTGCTGGAGGTCACAGAGAAAGTAGAGTGAAGCGATCTTTGTGGCTTAGCTAGATATCATTGATATTCACATGGACTTTCTAACAAAAACAGGGTTGGTCTATTTACCTATTGAACTATTCAGAACCAAGTGCACTGAGTTCCCACTTCAAGTGTACCTACGAGTACTTACTGTAAATAATTACTTTTAGATAATTTTTTTTTTATACCTGGACTTGACCAACTGCCAAAATATTTGAAACGTGAATGTGATATTTTTGCAAACAACTGTTAAAATTGAAGCCAATTGTTTGCCAAAATATCAGAAAAGAAGATTCATCTGCGGTGTAAGCAATCTTTGTCCGATTAAATATTTTTAATACACCTACCTACAGATTCTGACCACTATGACATAGTACAATAAGAAGAATTCTTATTGTACTATGACTAATGACTATGCCTTCGACGATTATTTGGCTTCGGGAGTGCCAGAGAATGACAATGACACACTAGCTTAAAGTTTATTGACCGAGCGAAGCGAAGGTCCTTGAGTCTACTTTAGTGAATTTGCACTTGTCCGTCCGTCTGTCAGAGCCTTATAACTTCTGAATTACTGACCATAATTACTTCAAATTTAAATATAATATTATGTAAACCGATGGCCTCCAGCCGAATATGGCTTAAAAGGTTCTAAAAATCTTTATTTCAGGGGGGCTCTCATAGAAGCGAATGCGAAGTAAAATATTTTTTTAGCGTTACATAGGGTTGCGGTATATCATTTTAAAGATAATTAGGAATAAAGTCCAAAAATATATATTTTTTTAATTCTTCCCCTAAAATTGACGAAATGGGGGGCTTTCAAAGTGGAGATTTTCTAACGTCCAAAGTTGACCTCAGAACTCTCAATTTTCGGAAAGGCTGAGCCTGAAACTTGATCAATTATTTGAATTATATCCTGTACTTGAACAACAAATACTAAAATTAGATGAATATTAAAAGGAAACGAAATTATTTAATTTTCAATGAGCTTCAGTATTTTTAACAAAACTTCACAATGATGTCAATAGATAGCGCTCTGTAAAAGTTTATTCGTTTGTGCTTAGGATATCGCGAGGTCTCAGTTCGGGGCGGTTCAATAATCTTTGAATTGCCATTCACTAAATGGGCCAATGCATATATTATCTAACAAAAAATATATTTCCTTAGACAAAATCGACAGAGACGATCAGCAAGGAGTTTCCGTTCCACGAGTTCTTCAACGATGCTCCGAAACCACTGTTCCCTGGAAAATCCTACCTGCAGGATATGGATATTGCTGAGAGCTGCTATCGGTATTTATTACTATTTATTGAACTATATTCGATGATACGTCTTCGTCCGCGTACTTACCTGTGATTTTTTTAAATACCACAGGAACTTTTCTTTTTTTAAGTTATCATATACCCATCTGAATCGGTTAAGCAGTTTGTCCGTGAAAAAGCAACAGACAGATAGACTCACTTGCATTTCAATATTGGCGTGTCGTCTTAGTAATGTCGAGCCAAGGCAGCGCGCAAGTCAAGCGTTTATCCAATGCTGAAAGCTTTATGGATTTTAATAAAGATTTCACTGATATGATAATAAAGATTTCACTGATTTCAAACATAAATTACAATTATCAAAAGCTAGGACTAAAACTTATGATGCGAAAACTATCAGTTTGAGGGAGCACTACTGTACAATGATTTACCAAGCGAAATTTTTAATGGAAAATCCTTCGTCAGTTTTAAGAAAAAATTACTCAAGCATTTTCAAAGTGATGTTTAATAATAAGATTAGTTTGTAGTTAGTAATTTCTGTATCAGGTCACCATTTACTCTCTAAGCATTAATAATGTAAGTTCTCATATTTAAAGTGAACCTTGATATATCTATCGGAGATAGATTTACTAACACATACACATGTGCTGGCCCTAGTTATCACAAAAAAATTCAAAATGCTGCGCATATTTTATTTATAGTCATTTCATAATCTGGTTGGTATCGTACACTTGAACCTTGAAAACTTGAAAATGACACCTTTTTTAGGGTCCCTTAGTCAACAAGGGACTCTTATAGTTTCGCGATGTCCGTCCGTCCGCGGCTTGGCTCAGACGCTGTTAGTACTAGAAAACTATATATAATTGTTACACTTGGCTTACCTAGATATACATATTAATCACGCCAACAAAGTGGTAAATAGTAGTTTGTGATATAAGGGCGGTAAATAGGTTTTTACATACGAGTTGACTAATGTCAGCCCGATGACGCCAGTCGAGGGCTGACCATCGTCACGAGTTTGTAGAAACCTTAACGCCCGTGTATCACACGATATTTTTCAATACATTTGTGAGAAAACTCGAAAATAAAACTGGAGTAGGTACTGTACTCACTAGAAAATGGTTTCTCACGCCCATACTTATTTCGAGATTTTTGGCGGCTATTAATAGCGCGACTTTTTTCTCACATCTAAAATACCTAATTGTTGATTTACTTATTTTTATTATTACATATCACTTTTTACCACTCATATTATTTAATAATTTATAAGAAAAACTTTTGAAAATAGCGCGCACAGATTCAAGATTTTAATAGGGAGATAATAAAGGCGCGTTGTTGTAATTGCGTTTTTTTTTAAATTGGCTTCATGGCTCTAGGTTCTAGCTCTTGACTCTCAGCCTGGACTATTCAGCCTTTAGTTTTTGATTTATAAAACTTAAAACAATTTTAATTGACTAAATTAAATACAATTTGTATTTTCATGAATTCATTTCATCAATCCACATCAAAATGTTATTATTTTTTAAGTTTTCTACATACGCAGTCAATATCAATAAGAACATTCTTGCAAGAAAACTTTTTATTTAGAAGTAAAGTGGCCTTACAAAAATTAAAAAAAAACTGCAAAAAAATAGCACGAGGGCAGTAAATTCTGCAAATTTACCGCACGCGGGCTGTAAATTTAACTTACAAGCCCTGTTTACTGCCTCTGTAAGTGCATTTTTCGAGCAAGTGTATTGAAAAAAAAATTTCATGGCAGTAGTGTACATAATTACATATAATATCACAGCTACACAAGTTACAAGTTAACGACTAATAGCCGACAAACTTATAAAATGTCCGTTGTATGTGACGTCCAACTACGGAACCTTACAATGCGCGTGGCTCGACACGCACTTGGCTAGTTTTATTATTCAACATCTTGAGTTGCCTGAGTCATCGTGATGTTACCATATACTTTTAATGATGATAATTATCTAGCCTTGCTACTTAACTATTATACGAGTACCTAATGGTGATTCAATGGTATGCAAAATTATAATTTAATAAAATTATACCGTTCATGTTTTGTACTACAACACTTGCCATGGTCTAGTCATAAACCATGTGGGTTTATGACTAGACCATGGCAATGAGGTAGACCATGATTAAGCGTATTAAAAGAAAATTAAAATTCAAGAATGACTGTTATGCGTGATTTCAATGGAAATGTTGCTATTTTTCTCAGAATTGGATTTCATAAAGAGCTTTTTGTAGTAGCCTTCAAGGACAGTCGAACGAGTAATATTGGAATTTAAATTGTTTATTTTTAAAATTTAAATTAATTTTAATCTTTAATTAACGTGACAAAACGAGAGAAATTTAATTTTACAAGTATTTATTGATACCGGGTAAAAAATCTCAGGTAGGCTAATCTATGGGAACTAATGTTCCCATAGATTAGTTCCATAGAGGATTTGGAGACAACAAGGAACCGTTAGAAGCGTGTCACACTGGGTAGAGCAACTCGTACGTGTCCCTCGCAGCGGAAGAGCCTTGACACAACTTCCTGTTTTACAAGTTCTATAATGTTGCTCTTATAGGCTCATACAAAAGACTTTTTCATATAGCCTGCATTGCATATGCAGAAAGCAGCAGAAAGTGATGGTTTTCTACCCGCTGAATGACGTACCTAGCAGCCCTTCTTTCAATCCTGTCCAACCTTTTTAATTGTCATTTTATCCATCAACTAAACTGACAGATATGATGAGCAACTAAAATAAATAAGAAATACAATTTTAATAAAACTCGCACTTTTAAGGCGCCAGCGGAGGGTGAATTGCTCATACAAACGTAATACCAAAATAATTTGTAATTCGAGCATATTTCCTCCATATTATGCGATTATTAAGATTGAACTTGTATTTATCTAGGTTCCTGGATAAATATTTTTTCAAAATACTTTCCCAAAATTAAATGTAAGCACATTGCGTTTTGCATGTTTTTACGACATAAACGACATGTTTTCTCCTTATTTGTTTCATATTAAAACCAACGCTATCTCACGTACTAATTAATCAGGAACATAGCCTATATTGTCAAGTTACAGAATAAAATTACGAAGTTAAGAACACAACAACTTTTCATTCATCATTTTTGGTATTCACGGAACAAGACTAAATGTATAACAAATTCTGTACGCTCATATTGCTATCGCGCTTGCACGCGATCATGTGTCATCAGCCAAATAGGGATAACAATATACCGGCAAATTTATATTTGCGGTTCGAGTAGAAGTTGCGAGCGGCGTTCGCCGTCCTCTTAATGCACATTATATGAAAAATAGTGTGTGCGCCACGGGATGAAACACGATTTCAGATTTCGGGTGATGCCAGCCCTCGCTTCACTCAGGCAGGCTTCACCCTCGTCTGAAATCGTCTTGTTTCACCCCTAAGCACACAATATACTATTCTCAGCAACTGATAGTAACAATACAACAACAGAAACGATACAGTGATCCAACGAAGTTTGTTGAAGAGCCAGCATCATAGACAATGATCGTAGCACCTTAAGCTGTCAGCGTGTAGTCATAACGCGAGTAGCTAGAGCCTCTCCCGCGCCCTTAACCCTGTATGATTTCACGATGATTGTACCCTGTATGATTTTACGACGACGTCTCCGTAGGTCTTCTTAATTAGTCTCTTTAGACAGTGTTAATAATATAGCACTTTATATACAGGTACATAGACCACATATTCGAGGAGCTGGAAGAGTTCCGCGCATTCGAGCTGCTAAGATCAGGTCTGGACCGCTCCAAGTACCTGCTGGTGAAAGAGGCTAAGATCATCGCCATGACGTGTACGCATGCTGCCTTGAAACGCTCAGAACTAGTCCAGATGGGTAAGTTAAATATGCCTTTTGATGCCATTGGACTTAATATAGTAATAGCGATGCTCGCGACTTCGTTCGCGTGGATTTAGCTTTTAAAAATTGGGATATTTCCATTTGTTCCAGCAGAACTCTTTAATTTTCCGGAATAAAAAGTAACCTATGTCACTTTCCCGGTCCTTAAGTAGTTACATGCAAAAAATCACGTCGATTGACGTTCACTTCCTTTGTTACAGCGTGATTGAAAGACAAGCCAACAAACTAACACTTTCGCATTGATATGGATGTATGCAGTTCTAGATTGACCCTAAACCTGCTTAGGCAGAATCCGACGTTTTGTCCTCGAACTAAGCGTCTGGATATTCCTGAGGATTGCCTAGTCCAATCGGGATACTGCCAGCATTTAGGTTTTGGGCTATGTATAATGTACATTGTCTTAAATTCGCTGGGGTGGTGATAGACGTATTTTTTTTATCCGCTACAAGTTAACCCTTGGCTGCGATCTCACCTGATGGTAAGTAACGATGCAGTCTAAGATGGTAGCGAGCTGACCAGTTAGGGGCATGGCAGTTATAATTAACCCATACTCCTAATCGGGTTCTACACGGCATCGTACCGGAACGCTAAATCGCTTGGCGGCACTTTGCCAGTAGGGGGGTTAAAATTTAAATTTTAAATGCCCAAATTGACCCCGCCGGCGATCGAACCCGGGACCTACGCACGTTTAGACAACAACGCTCAACACTGCGCCATTGCGCCAAAATTTATTTGAGTAATTTATTTGAACAATTTTATTTGAATAAAAAATATTTCTATTTTTATTTTCTTCAGGTTTCAAATACGACAACATATTGATGGAAGAGTCAGCCCAAATCCTCGAAATTGAAACCTTCATTCCGCTTCTTTTGCAAAATCCGCAAGATGGCCGCTCGCGTCTCAAGCGCTGGATCATGATCGGGGACCATCACCAGTTGCCGCCGGTGGTCAAGAACATGGCCTTCCAGAAGTATTGCAATATGGAACAGAGCTTGTTCACCCGAATGGTCAGGCTGGGAGTGCCCTATGTAGAATTGGATGCTCAAGGAAGAGCGCGGTCCAGGTAAGATTTAACATTTATAATATTTTTAAAAGGAAAAGAATTTGTTTTGTAGCTTTTATTACAAACTAGCTGATGCCCACGACTTCTTCCGCGTGGTTTAAGCTTTTTGTTATTCCCGCGGGAACTCCTTAATTTTCCGGGATAAAAAGTAGCTTATGTCACTCTCCAGGTCCTCAACTATACCCATATTAAAAATCACGTCGATCCGACCAACAAACAAACACACTTTCGCATTTATAATATTAAGTATGGATCCTACTACCTATACCTTTGTCATAATCGTTTTTCCTTATCACTCTTAAAATCTATCCTTAGCCTACTTATAAGTTAAAGGCGTTTTAGCTCTTATCACAGAACAGCGCGCGGGACGCTCTAAATTAATAAAATCATGATGCAAACACCAAATTACAGAATGTCTATAAAGCATATCATTACTATCGAAAAGTTTCCTTTGTTTATCTTTTAAATCACCAAGCTAGAATTGCAAAAAATTATCTATATAATATGCACCATGTGCGTTCATCGTTTACTACTAAACCATGTGTGATGATAGCATCGTTTAATGTTATAATATTAGTCACTTGGGCACTTAAAAGGAACATTATTGCGATAGCGAATTAATGTGCATATTAATACACAGTCGTCGGCTGTTGCAGATGCTTTACAAAGTAAAGTAAAGTAAAATAAAGTTATTGCTGAATAGCAAGGGCAAAATATTGCAACAGAATCGACCCTCCTCAATGGTGACGATCTCCGTGGCGCAGTGTTGAGCGCTGTTGTCTTAACGTGCGGAGGTCCCGGGTTCGATCCCCGGTAGGGTCAATTTGGGAATTTATAATTTCTGAATTTTTCCTGGGCGTGGCTAGTTACCACTCTACCGGCACAGACGTGCCGCCAAGAGATTTAGCGTTTCGGTACGATGCCGTGTAGAAGCCGAATAGGGATATGGGTTTAATATAACTGCCATGCCCCTAACAGGTTAGCCCGCTACTTAAACTGCATCATCACTTACCATCAGTTGTGATCGCAGTCAAGGGCTAACTTGTGGATAAAAAAAATTGTGTGTGTCAGCTCCGACGCACGACTGGAGTTTACTCTTTTCGAACGATTAAAAATATATAGATTATTAAATGACGGTTAATGAACGCATTTTTTAAATTACTGAAAGCATGCTTGATACATTTATTTATATTAATTATATAATATTCATCAAACTACATAGTCATGGAAACGTAAAGTCAATAACGTACCTAACGGTTTTGATTTTACTCCCCATAAATTTTCATACCCCGGGCTATATATGCAAATCGATGGTAAAGGAGGTAAACTCCAAAAAAATGGTCGACAAAAATTTTAGCAGTCTTTTTCCCTGTTCCGATCGCATAATCTTGAGTAAACAAAATACACTGTTTGTATTGAGTCTCTTATCTCCCCCAGTATATGCAACCTGTATCGCTGGCGGTACCGCAACCTAGGCGACTTGGCGCACGTGTGCCGCCTGCCCGAGTACCGCGCGGCGAACGCCGGTCTACGCCACGACTTCCAGCTCGTCAATGTGGACGACTTCAACGGCGCGGGCGAGACCGAGCCGAGCCCGTACTTCTACCAGGTAATTTTGTATTTACTTTATTTTTATCTATTTGTTTTTAGGACACCCAACAGGTTACAATACATTCACAATAAAAATATAGTAGAAAACAGAGTTATATGCAATATTGTAAACCCACATAGAGGTTGCCACAGCTTGCAATATAATGTTAAATTACACTATAGAAAATCGAAATAAAAGAAGAAAGGAAAAAAATAATAATACTTAACGAACAAAAAACTAAAATTAACTGTGATGAGATCCAGCAAGCTGGCCTCAGCTGGTATGTTTGCCTAAACAGCTAGACCGGATCTAGTGCAGGTAAGATGACATTTCGCAAAAGTATTCGTCCAATGTAAACGCGCAACGCATCGCAGGATCAAGGTGCTATATCGGCGCCACGACTTCCAGCTCGTCAATGTGGACGACTTCGACGGCGCGGGCGAGACCGAGCCGAGCCCGTACTTCTACCAGGTAAGATGACATTCCACTAAAGCATTCGTCCAATGCAAACGCGCAACGCATCGCAGGATCAGCGTGCTATATCTGCGCCACGACTTCCAGCTCGTCAATGTGGACGACTTCGAAAGTAAAGACATTTATGTATGTACAATGTGCTAGTTTGGAAATGTTTTTCCATAGCTTGATTATGTGTCCAAACTTTATGTCATGTAGACAATCTCCCTCAATCCGTGCAATCTGTTATCTAATCCAGGACAGATAAGATAATTACTTTATTTGCATATTTTTAAACGTAAACGTGATGACAGACGACGGACGACGATGACACATGACGGCCAATATACCTATAGTTCGCGCACGAGTTGAATGCAGAGCAAATGTATGGTGACACATACATTTACTCTGCATTCAACTCGCGCGCGAACTGTACAATGTTATGTATATAGCTTGTATTATATGTATACTTGGATTATATTATAGCTAGGCCAACTAATCCAGAGCGCACGCTCTGGATTAGTTGTCACACGACCCTCACACGACCACATCCACCACATCCACCACACACACACACACACACACACACACACACACACACACACACACACACACACACACACACACACACACACACACACACACACACACACACACACGCACAAACACACACCCAATTGCGAATTTATAATTTCTGAATTTTCCCTGGTCTGGCCTGGTGGGAGGCTTCGGCCGTGGCTAGTTACCACCCTACTGGCAAAGACGTGCCGCCAAGCGATTTAGCGTTCCGATACGATGCCGTGTAGAAACCGAATAGGGGTATAGGGTTTAATACAACTGTCTGTGCATCATCACTTACCATCAGGTGAGATCGCAGTCAAGGGCTGACTTGTAGTGGAGAAAAACAAAAAAAAGGCACAAGTTTTCTGAGCTACAATATGTCATAAGGCAACCCCACGCCCATGTGCAGTGAGGGGGCACCACCACCTCCTCGCCTACCTCGAGACCCGTACCACGACTGGCTGGGGCCAGCGTCGTCTGAATTCAAGTTCAAATGTTTTTTATTCAAATAAACTTTTAAGTGCTTTTGAATCGTCGAGTGAATCTACCGCTGGTTCGGAATGGCATTCCTACCGAGAAGAACCAGCAAGAAAATTGGTGGTTGCTCTTTTGAAAAAAATAATTTACAGTTTCATTAATGTGTAGATACCTAAGTAACCGCTGTCCTTGGCATTGCTGGAGCGAGTCAAATTCATGCTCTTTTGTCAATGATTTGTCAATAATAATGAATGCTTGTTGGAAAGATATCCATGATATGTTATTACCCACGACGGAACGGAGACAATATAGGGGTTTGCCCTAAGAGGTTATGCGTATGTTTGTGCACTTTTTTGTTACCATTTTCCTGGAAAACTATTTAACCGATAATAATCGCGGTTTTTTGCATTAGATCTATGTATAGCTTCTGAGAAGGTTCTTAGACATTTTATGTACGGCCATAATCCACCATGCTGCGCTGTAATCTAGATTTTATTTTTTACTCATCATTTTAACACATTGCCGGCTGGCTAGTGAGTAGGAGCCTCCTCTAACTATTGTTTCAAAGTCATAAGCGACAAAGGAGCGCTGCAGATCGTCGTGGATTTTAATTTTTTTTTAATTTTATTACTTGTTTTTCGTAGAACTTGGCCGAGGCCGAGTACGTGGTAGCGGTATTCATGTACATGCGGCTGGTTGGCTGGCCGGCGCACCGCATCTCCATCCTCACCACTTACAACGGCCAGAAGCACCTGATCCGTGACGTCATCACCAAGCGATGCGCCGACAACCCGCTCATCGGCCGGCCGCACAAGGTTAGTGGATATGCCGCGACCTCTAGACCTCCTGCATGCACCTACAATCAATACAAATCTTTCGTTTTCCGCACTCACACAAAATAATAAAATATGGGGCTCGAATATTGATTCCTTAGCAGCTATGAAAGCTAAGTATATATATGTATCATACTGGGAGAAAAAAACGGACGAAAAAAAGTACATTAAATATTGAAGTAGATTAAATATTGATTGAGATAGTTTTTAAGTAAGAATAGTTTTGAATGCAATCGAACCCACTAAAGATGGTAGATTCATTCGACTATTCATAAGCACTTGTAAAAAGTCTATATAAATATACTAGCGATCCGCCCCGGCTTCGCACGGGTAGCACTAATAATCCTAATCTATATAATATAAACTATCCTATCTCTCAAGTTAGATCGAACTGCACATGGTGTGCGAATTTTATTATAATCGGTTAAGTGGTTTAGAAGTCCATTGAGGACAAACATTGTGACACGAGATTTATATATATATAGATATATTGAATAAAAAACGTTTGAATTTGAATTTGAAAAAATAAACCATTCGATAGGGTCTATGATAAGGTAAAATGTCACAAACAAACAATATTAAAAGTAAGAAAAACCACGGGATGCCTTTAGAGAAAATTTTGCATTAACGTCCTTTAAATACTTAAAAGGTATGACAATTTTTTGCCACTATTGTCATATGAACCATTTTTTCAATATTATAAACTAGCTGTTGTGCCCATCCAAACTTTCACATTTATAATATTAGTATAGATAGAAGTATAGATATATTTCAGTACTAGCTGATGCCCGCGACTTCGTCCGCGTGGATTGAGGTTTTTCGGTTCCCGCGGGAACTCCTTAATTTTCCGGGATAAAAAGTAGCCTATGTGCTATTCCAGACCTATCTCTATACCAAATATCTATAATATATATATCAGAGATAGAGAGATCTATCTCTGTGCCAAATTTCATCCAGATCCGTTCATCCGTTGGAGCGTGATTGAGTAACAAACATACATCCATACATCCAAACTTTCGCATTTATAATATTTATTTGATTGTGCCGTTAATCAATCATCTACTAAACGTTAACTTTATCTCAGGTGACAACAGTGGACAAATACCAAGGGCAACAGAACGACATTGCACTTATATCGCTAGTGCGCACTAAGGCCGTGGGCCACGTGCGCGACCTGCGGCGTCTCATCGTCGCCACGTCGCGAGCGCGCCTCGGCCTTTACATCTTCGCGAGAGCCAATCTGTTCAGGAACTGCTTCGAGCTACAACCTACGTTCAATCAGGTTAGACCAACGACCTTAATTTACATAGACGGGCTCTGTCAAACAAAGAATGTGGACATATTTTACTAACGCCATCTAGTCTGAAAAGCGGGACAGCGCTATGGCGGGGACAAGGACAGGCTTCAGGTGAGGGGCATGCACCACAAGTCGGACGACCAACTTTTTTGTATGAAAGGGCCCATCTAGTACCTACATATTATATATCGATGGGTATGATTCTCGCTGCGACGGAGCGACGGATCGACGAAATTTTTGCATGGGTATGGGTTGACTGCCTCGTTGGTCTAGTGACTCTATTGGTTAGCATGTTCGACTGCGGCCGACGAGGTCCCGGGTTCGAGTCCCGGGTCGGACCATAATTAAGTATTGGGAATTTCTCACCAGAAATTTTCAGTACTAGCCCGGAGTTAGGAAGTTTCGGTGTTTCACCCCCGTGTCCCGGTTATTATCACAAACATGATAATAGTCGTTAAAGCCCGCCAACGCGCATTGGAGCAGCGTGGTGAGTCTAAGCTCTAATTCCCTCTCTCCTATGAGAGTGGAGGCCTGTGCCCAGCAGTGGGACGTTAATGGACTGTAGTGGATGGGTTAAGGACCTGTAGGGTGACATAGGCTTTTTATCCCGAAATATCAAAGAATTCCCCCAGGTTTTTAAAAGCTAAATCCACGGGGAAGAAATGAAATGAAAGTACATTTTATTGTACACAAAACTTAGATACAAAATAGAAAGAACATACTCGTAAAACATACATTAAGGAAAGAAGCTGCAGGGAAGGCGGTCTTATCGCTGGCCTTATATTAATTTTAATCATTGATATTGTGCAAACTGAAAATTTGTACTTCTACCTTAGAATAACTACATATAGAAGGTATGTTTCCAAACAACGCCTTCTCAAAACGCAAGCTACAAATTCGCTATTTTTGCTGTGTTTACTTGCCTTGTCACGCACACAGACACAAACATAATGTTTCCAGTTTAAATGTTTTCCCCCTAAAAGTTGGGTAAGTAATTGGTTAGTTTGTTTGTAGCATTGTAGCTTCTAAAAACTAAGTTAACCAGCTTTTTTCGGACTTGACGGTGCCATTTATGGCACCAATTTAACGGCTTACATTTCGCGAGTGTACTGGGTTTCTATAGGTAGTTATTCTAAGACTTCTACATATTTATTATATTTTTTCTGTGCCTGTGAATGGGTAATTTCGAGTAGGTATATAGCCCGGCAACCCGCATTGGAGCAGCGTGGTGGGTCAAATTCGAACTCCCTCTCTCCTATGAGAGTGGAGGCCTGTGCCCAGCAGTGGGACGTTAATGGGCTGTAGTGGCTACATACAGCTACAATTTTAACGACTGTACAGTATATCTCTACAATTTTAACTCAGTATAATTGTTTAGTCACATAATCAACGGTGACTACTTTGTGGTTTAACTTTTAATAGGTTTTACGTTGGTCCATAAGTAAATGTTAATAATTAATTAATTATTCAACCGCCAATCTAACTTATATACGTCATTCTAATGAGTAAGTGCGTCTTATTATTATTGAACAATAAAATAAAATGAGGCATCATTAATTAATTAACTTTTGTAACCATAGTAAGTACAATATAATAATACATAATATGTACCTACAATGTTCGTAAAATTAAAGGGACGGATTTTTTTCTGACAAAATTTGTGTAAATCATCTAATCATGCGCCTGGGATATATCTCACTTTTATCTTTAGCTGGTTGAACGTTCCCTGGAGCTGGAGATAGTCCCGGGGGAGCGTTACCCGGCGCAGCGCAGTGCTACAGCAGCCGTGCCGGACGCGCTCGTGCTGAACGTGCGCGACATGCCGCACATGGCGCGCTATGTGTACGACATGTACTTGGACATCGTGCGACACTCCGACTCGCAGGTAACACTCACAGGGGATATGGTAACATGCTGCGATAATTATGTTTTACGTTTGACCCATAAGTAACCTGATAAGCTATATCATAGATATCAGCGGATAAATCAATCAAATTTGTGACAGTTTTGTAGTAAGACAGCTCTTATCGATAATACGGTTTATACATAGGGAATGCCGTAGAAATTACGCTAATACAACGATAATTTGACGAGATTGCTGTTAAGGGCTAACTTGTGCTAAGCGGAATAAAAATGATTAGGGCACTAGTTAGCTTTGTTGCTCTTTAAAAAAATATATTGTTTACGGCAGAAATCGCAAAAGTCATGGAGCGCGCCAGGCACCGGCGCGCCGGCCTCCCGCCCGGAGCATTTCGTGCCCGCGCACCCCGGCGCCGCGCCCGACAGTGACGACGAGGAAGCCGACGCCGCGCCCGCCTTCACGCCTACCAACATTGTCAACGAGGTGGATGAAGCCAACGCCTGAACACTCCCATCACTGTAACACAGTGGGCCTGACTCTATAGTGCACAATCTCTAAACTAAACTTCTATGAGACCCTTCAAAATATTGCTAACCCTTTCATAATACTTCCTGCGGACAGGGACAGAAGTCAGAACTAGATTTAAAGCTGGCATTTTAGTTTAGAGATTGTGTTAAACAGATTATTGGCCACATTGCTACCAGTAACCCAACCACAATAGGGATGATGCCTATGTCAAAAATAAAATATTTCTTGCTGATTATTAAATAGAGGGTCCAAAAGACCTTAAATTTACATCCTCGGTTACTTTTAAGTTTGATAATCATTTTTAACTATAAATTAAAGAAAAAAAGTTCGTTGATGACGTCACAACTATGTATTTCATACCAACTTCCTTACTAGAAGCGCGTTTTTAAGTATGATAAAGAGTTGCTGATTTGAGTGAGTTGTCATCATCCCTATTAGCGTATTCGAGCGCCGAAACACATTGGCGTTAAAGTAAAATGGAACATAACCTCCTAGCCAGGTTAGCACTCCAAGTATCCAGCGCTTCAAGTGGAAACGTTGTCAAATCAATACTGCAGGTATTGAATTTGCGACTTTAAATCAAGGGTGGTTGCGTGCAATTCACTCTGACGCCAAAGTGTATCTACCCTCAGATACGCTCATCGTCGGTGAGATTTAAATCTTGTGGTAAGGGCTGTTACTTAGCTTAAGTAAATATAGGTAGTTAATAAAGATGTTCAACTAATTATTTGTTTCATTTCTACAGTATGCTCGATAGGTGCTACATTATCCCGACGTCAGTAAGACGCAAGTATCGTAGCTCGGCTATTAAAAGAATAAGTAAAGTATGTGATGACCAGAAACCACGTAGCGCAGCGCCTGCCTAGCAATGACCTCAATTTACATAGACGGGCCTGTTAAACAAAGAATGTGGACTTATTTTACTAACGCCATCTAGTCTGAAAAGCGGGACAGCGCTATGGCGGGGGCAAGGACAGGCTTATACAGGTGTGGAGCGCGCTCTACAGGTCGGACGCCCAATTTTTTTGTATGAAAGGGCCCATCTAGTACCTACATATATGTTGATGCTGCCTATACCGTCAACGAGGTGGACGAAGCCAACGCATGAACGGCGTTCCCAATTCATAAAGGGGAAGTCTGGAAGTTTGTAAGTCCGTAACACATTTTGGAAGTCCCAAATATGATAAACCACCTACGTCACTTGGCATAAGTCCTAGGTGGGCTTGGTTCTCCGGCTACGTCAGACTGGGTTTTTCTTAGGTCCGATAATTTCGCCGAATTTTATCACCGACCTTGTGACCCGGACCGACTCAAAGCCCTATCTTTTACCGACAATCGACTTAACGACCGACTTTTTGCAGGACGTGAGCGTTGTACGTTGTTGATATGTACGTTTCATTTCAGATTTTTACAGTACAGTATTTTCAATTGATGCTTAGATTAAATAAAAAAGTAAACGCCGACGAGAAAAGCCAGCGCTTGAAGTCTGATCGCTTAATGCTATCATAATATGGCTAGGAGTAACTGTATATTATGTAGGTACAGCAACGTTAATGGAAATGTACTTTCGAATAATTAAGAGGATCGTCTAGTTGTAAATTTTCATACAAAAAGCGATAACGTTTTTCTTCCCGTAAATGTTGTCCAATTTTCATAATTTTTAGAAATGTTGCAGATACAATGAAGAACTATGTTCGTACGTTTTAATTTTAAAGAAATATTGCTTATGTTAAAAGTTATTAGCGTCTAATTATCCGTATTTTTGACTTAAAAACTTCCTCGAGTATTTAATTTTTTTTAATTTAACTAAACTAAAATACTAAAAAAATAAAACGTACGGGCCTAGACCAAAATTGTCTAATTTCGTAAACGTTTGGGGGGGTAAAAACGTTATCACCCGAAACAATATTTCAAGAATAAAATGTATGCATATGCCTACTGGACTTGCAACTCTCTCTATCGCACGATACGGAGAAGGCAGCGAAGCGTTGTGAAACAGATAGCATTATTGAAAATACCTACTCGCGTCGCGTTTCGTCACTAGACGATCCACTTAAATATATTTGTAATTTTTTTGTATGAATTACTCAAAATCGGCAACTCATAGTCCCAGTTTTAAAGTTCTCTCTGCGTCGTATTCCTCAATGCCGAGGGTCGTGACCTCTTTCCATTTATCACATAATGGCAGGGGTTTTCTTGGGATAATAATGCGGTGGGTTCCCAGTTCCTTCCGCATACGACTAGAGTCGCGACTAAGAGTACCTACTTTAGGGTTTCTAACGATTATTATCAGATGTTAGTGATAATAACCGGGACCGACTGCTTAACGTGCTCTCCGAGGCACGGAGGGAACGAAAAGGCCAAATTCAGACTACCAAATTCGGTCACCCATCCAGTTACCGACTTGGGTCAACGTTGCTTAACAATCGCAATCGTCCTATATGCGTTGCCG
The DNA here is from genome assembly GCA_917051295.2 of Erebia ligea. Lineage (NCBI taxonomy): Eukaryota > Metazoa > Arthropoda > Insecta > Lepidoptera > Nymphalidae > Erebia > Erebia ligea. The sequence continues at coordinate 9,653,509 of OU785236.1, forward strand.
CAACGAGGCCACTCGTCCCTCACTAAGTATAATGTAACAGATAAATCTACCATATTTAAGGATCAATAGTCAACAAAGAACCCGCATAGTTTCTCGATGTCCATCTGTCTGTCCGCGGCTTAGCTCAATGACTCTATAGTTGAAATACCTTCAACTAGACTAGTAAAGCTAATAGTTGAAATACCTTAGCACTAGAAAGCTTATTTATCACGCCGACAAAGTGGTAAAATAAAATTCTGAATTTATTTCTCGTCTATCCCATGGTGGATTCGTTCGGACGTTAAATAGTATTGCCGGTGTGTGATTTAGACCATTTTTGGATTCACAGTAGGTATAGTTACCTACCTAGGCTAGGCTTTAAAATGTAACCGAGTAGATATAAAAGTCGACCTGCTTGAATGAGGTGGGCGATCACGGGACCCTCCCTACACAGCGCGTGGCCCGACACAAACTTGGCAATTTTTTTTTACTATCTTAATCAGTAACTACTTACTTGATCGCAAATATTAATTTTAGTAGCTATTGGTTAGAAGCTAAAAAATCTCGGCAAATATAGAGCATGCGCGCATTCGCATGCATGGAGTATTTTAAATACTTTCGAGTACCAAAACATAGTAGGTACTTTAGTACGTTATCTTGCTACGTCGTTATTGATTTGCACACGTCCTAATACCTAACTACTACCTGCTATCTGTTATAGTTATAGGGCAACTTTATTCACCATAACTAAATCGATAATATCATATCATTATTTCAGTAATTCCAGTCGGAATAGCCTAACCTAACCTTTTAGTACTTCGTCGGCAACATAGCAAAGCGTACGACTCGATGACCAATTTCATACGTTCACCAATTTCGTAGCGAAAAATAATTTTCGTTAATTTTATTAACTTAGTGCAGTGTCTTAAATAAAGAATTGTACAATAAATTCGCGATTAAGTATTTATAAGATAGTGAAATCAATATGAAAGTGATCTTATTTTTCATGGCTATTAGCCTCATTTCCTGCGAACCTGAAAGCTCATATTGTTGTAAACCAGGCCAGGGTGTTATGGCAGATGTTGAAAACCGCTGCGTGGATATAGTCAACAATGTGACGACGCCCACAAAGCTTCCATGTGAGGTCGTCTACCATTTTGACCAATCTGATTATGGCTTTATAGTAACAGATGATGGAAGACTTATCTTGTTGATTGGATCAGAACCACAAATAGAGCCTGAACAGTAAGTGGATATCTATATCTCATCGTCTTCTTTCTTCTCATTCTTGCAAGCGAAACTTTAAAGTCTATAACTTTTTCATTTAATGTGATATTTTAATGATTCTTCCATATCTTTGATAAGCATATCATACTACTTAATATTATAAAATAATGCCAAAGTGTGTTTGTTTGTTGGTTTATTGGTTTGTTGGTTGGTCCTTCAATCACGCTGCAACAGAGCAACGGATCGACGTGATTTTTTGCACGGGTATAGTTGAGGACCTGGAGGGTGACATACCTAGGCTACTTTTTATTCCGGAAAATTAAGGAGTTCCCGTGGGAATCATAAAAACTTATTCCAAGCAGACGAAGTCGCGGGCATCAGCTAGTATAGGTACCCATAAATAAGAAAAGTTAGAAGTGCGTTCCCGAAGATTGAACCCCGACCACTTACAATCATCGCTTAAAATGTAGATAGGTATCTATTTCCGCTTCAGTGGTTAAGTACCTAAGTAGGCAATAGGCATCTATTTCTGCTCATTCTACGACATAACTTTATCCCACTTAGATAGGGCCAGCTATTCTATCCTATTATCTGATATATCTCCAACTTTGCCCGGTTTTGAGCATGACGGTAGCGCTTTCTTGGACGGCCGGCCGCCCCGAGATTTAGCTCGGGATGGCGACGTTAAGGGACCGGCGACCACCGCTCGCAACTTCTACTCGAACGGCAAATATAAATTTGCCGGTATATTGCTATCCCTATTTGGCTGAAGACACATGATCGCGTGCAAGCGCGATAGCAATATGAGCGTACAGAATTTGTTATACATTTAGTCTTGTTCCGTGAATACCAAAAATGATGAATAAATAAATAAAATAAAAAATAAATAAAAGTTTATTGACCAACACTAAGTACAATTATTACAATTACATTTTGTTTACACCAATTAAACTTATACTAGGTATGTACGTGTGGTCAATGGGCCACCTCCTCAGCCCGTGCCACAGCATGAGAGATAGGTATATACCTACCTATCATACTGCAACGCTGATTTTCAGGAGGGCCCAATGAAAAATTGTTGTGTTTTTAACTTCGTGTTGTTATTCTGTTACTTGACAATATAGGCTATGTTCCTGATCAATTAGTACGTGAGATATCGTTGGTTTTAATATGAAACAAATAAGGAGAAAACATGTCGTTTATGTCGCAAAAACATGCAAAACGCAATGTGCTTACATTTAATTTTGGGAAAGTATTTTGGAAAAATAATTATCCAGGGACCTAGATAAATACAAGTTCAATGTTAATAATCGCATAATATGGAGGAAATATGCTCGAATTACTAATTATTTTGGTATTACGTTTGTATGAGCAATTCACTCTCCGCTGGCGCCTGACGTTTTGTAGTTTCCGTGGTAGGTAAGTACGTCAGTTACTAAGTAGAATGTAGGTACCTACCATCTAAGTTGGGACGGCCATTCAATTTAAATCTTTGAAGCCGTTTATTGCGAAACCGCAAATAAAACTACTGGACCAATTTTGATATTGTTTTTTTTGAGTAGGTAGCCAATAATACTTGAAGGTAGGTATAGGTAGAACATCATTGGATATAGGTAGGTACTTACAGCTAGTTGCTAGATATGTTTGGCGTCAGAGTTCAAAATCCTTTAAACAGTATTTTTACAGGTTTTGTATAACAAATCGAACGTTAAACACAAATGAGAGGTCCGCAGTGGTATGTGATGAAGTAGAAGAAGAAATCATAGACGAAAGGGTTCTCGGATACTGTATGGTTGTATCTGTGGTGTTCCTGACCCTGACTCTGATAGTTTACTGTGCATTACCTGACATGAGGTAGGCCTAAAATACCTATTATATTATTTAAGTAGGTAAATACTTAAGTACATAGTCTAATCTATTCTAGAGAAAGCTAATAGTTGAAATAATTTAAATAACGTTTAAAAAAATACCCATTCCATTTGGGGCATAGAATTATAATCGTGGGGATACCCTTTGGGATACCCGAATATTTTTTAATTATTGGATTATTATTATTTTAAATAAAACATGGTTCACGTTTCAGGGACTTACAAGGAAAAAGCATAATCAATTTTTGCGGAAGTTTAGCTCTGGGACTCAGCATTTTGAGTATAATGAAACTACAATTTGAGTACTCAGATTTAGGCTTATGTGCTGCGCGAGGTAAATGAAATTCCTTTTATTAATACCTATATACTTAACTATAAATAAGTACCTACCTATACTATCATATCCAGATGCTATTAGGATGACACTTAGGATGATATTTATCCTTTTCTCTCGAGTGACAAATCAAAAGAGGAAAAGAGAAAACCCTATTTTTGTTATTCCTAAAAGCATTTGGATTGGGTTATTATGGGTAGGTGTACATAAGTGACACGCGCTCATTTACCTACATGTTGATAAAAGCGTATACTGAAACATGCTGAAATCGATATGATAACACTATTTACATGTTAAACCTATCCATAATAGACACAAATATTAATGTTTGCTAAAGTGACGTAGGTAGAAATCACATCCGAAAAAGCTCAAAAAATTGCTTAGTTAACTACCTAAGTAACTACTTACCTACTTTCCCAAAACAAACAAATCCGCTTCTCCGCGTCGTATTCCTCATCGCTGAGCGTCGTGATCACTTTGATACCTAATCAATAAGTAGTTAATCATATTATAATGGTAGGAGTTTTTTGGTATGAGGTGGCTACTGGCTGCAGATGCAAGGCCTTCCGCGTCTACTTTTAAAAATAAAATAAAATAAAATCCAAAATAAATGAGTAGGTATCTAAAAACCTATTTCTTAAACCTATTTCATTTATCTCTAAATAACTTTACTGGCCTATCCACATCAACGTCTATCATCGTCGACTACGTACCTATGCACCTACTATGTACTATGTAGTATCTACCACTCTCCGAGGACACCTCGATGCTAACGAAATGCAAACCACGATCCGCGGGAAAAATAGTGGAAGAAAGATTAGAGATATTATCAAGTACTAAATAAGTACCTAGGTAACCTATTACTTATCAAATCTCTATTATTTTGGACGTAACATCATAGTACAAACAGAACATGTACAGCGCCAGACTAATCTTGATAGTTGCAATTATTTGTTTCGTATCGCAAAATTAAATAAATAAATAATAAATAAATAAATCTTTATTTGCCAAAACTGATTACAAAATTTCAATTCTGTGAAACCCTGCCTCCTGAGGTAGTAAAAACTGTGTTACAGGAGACAGTGTCTTCCCACTCTATAAACAAACAATAATTCATAGTTGACAAATATATACAGTATACGTTTAATGAAATATACCTAGTTACGCAATAAACACAAAAATAAAATAAATAGACAGATTTAGTCTTAAATCTAATTTAACTATTAATAAATAATTTAAGAGCAAGTATGTGTGTGTGTGTGTGTTATATTGTATCTAGAATATGACAGATATATCTACTAATTTGAAAGCTCTATATTAGTGCTGAGCTCTAATTAAAAGTTATATAAAAGCCGTAGCAAAATAAGTATATCCCGAGGCTTTAGTCTAACTTTTAAATAAACTGTGCCTAAATCTTTCTGACTCTGAGACAATAAATTTTTTACCTACACCCATTGCACCTAGGTATCTACTTAATTTAACCTATGTACTGATTTTGTTATTGTTTTAGGTTTCTTTATATACTTCTTTTTACTTGCAAGCTTCTTTTGGACGAACGCGATATCAATACAGATACTTCTGAACTTAAGGTCAGTATAAAATTAAAGCAAGTTTTCACAGTAATGCGTGTAATTTATAACGTCCTCGTAAATCGTCAGTCATCTAGAAAACTAGTTTCATTGGGAAATGGGAATGTGATTCAATGTTGATTGATTTTTGCAATGTTTACTGAAGTATCAAACTACTTAGGAGTTAGTACCTACCACTTCAGTCAATACCTACATATTTTAAGTAATGCAAAAAAATCATCAAATCAGCATCGACTCCTTTACAAGAGTTGTTTTAGATCAAATTGTTTAACGTAGGTAGATATCCCAAAAAATCTCGGATATAGTAAACATAGGTAAGTACATAGATACTACAAACTTACAAAGTAAAGTGTTCGATTCCTTATGAACACAGAATACTCATTTATATTTATACTTAATAATATTGGCGCTAGACAGTAAATTCCAAGGTTTGCATGCTTAATTGTCGAATAAACTACTAAACAATGTTGTCATGAGACGAAGTTGCCTACTATAGTAAATTGTAATGCCTTATTATCATAAATCCAAACAACCTTTTGTTAGCCAACACATAAATTACCTATAATGAATAAGATACTCAAGTCACAGAAATACTTTACGTAGGTAACCGATTAATATGCAAAGAGCACTTTGAGTGCGCGAGTCCAACTCGTACTTGGCCGGTTTATGATTATTTTAGGGCTCCGTCAAATATTTCGGTTTCCAAAATGGTTCCGTCGTCAAACAAGTTTGAGAACCGCTGATATAACGTAACCGCAAGAGGGAAATGCGATTTAAATGATAATATGATTGTTATTATGATTGTTTTTCAGACGACCAACAACTTCCGATTACGGTTGGAAGGCGTTCATCTGGTACGCTCTGTACTCTTGGGGTTGTCCAACAATATTGACAGTAGCAATGGCAATTGTCAATTTTGTTCCAGGCCACCATCGAAAGCCTGGTATAGGATTAAACACATGTTGGTTCTATAGTAAGTACCTACTATAAAATATTATACTCGTACCTGACTCCCAGTTGAAAAAAAGGCTCAAAATTATACACAGCCACGGACAATTAATAATTATAGTCGTCTTAAGAAAGCCAGTTAATTTATGATTTACCCAATAGACATTGGACCCTCCATGATAGAGATAATACTATAATATTGTTTTATTTCAGACATGCGAGTACAGTGGCATTATATGTACAGCGTCATGACAATCTTGATACTTGCTAACATCTGCATATTTGTTTACATGTCTTTTCATCTGTGGAGACTTTCATTCGCTTCTACTCATATAAGGGCGCTCAAATATAAGTACGTTACCAATTTTCTATCTATGATAGTAATGATAGTACGGTCTCTCTCAAAATGAAAATTCAGAAAACAGCGTACTTATCTCTAATGATTTTTTATAATTTCAGGTTCGTTATGACAGTTCGATTAATTATCATTATGGGATTGCCATGGATTTTTGAAATGATGAGTTCGTTAACCAAACCTCACATTATTTGGTAAGTAGGTACAAGTAGGTAGTAGGTAGTAAGATTAAATTACCATGCCAATACTTTAAATTGTTTCTTTATGCAGCTCTCTAGAATTCCAAAAGAGGCATAAAAATTCCATATTTTACAGTCGTCGCATATTTCAACTTGCCGTGTCGACTGTCGAGCGAGATATCAAAAAAGCTAGAATACCTATTCAAATAGATAAATACGCGGTAACTAAAACAAAAATGTTAACTCTTATTATCTTATTATCATATTATCCCGACATACCAATATCTAAATAGAATTACTAAGTAAGTAATAATTATTATTTATTTCAAATATTTTCAGGGTCATAACAGACATATTCAACATGTTACAAGGACTATTGATTTTTTTGCTGCTCGTCGTGTTCCGAAAACGTGTAATAAAAGCAATGTTCAAGAAGGGTTGGTTGGGCTGTATTTCAGGATTCGTCGAACGTTACTTGGCCGTCGGTGATGATGAGGAAGACGTGGTGAACCATACGATAGATGTTGGTCTTCAAGAGACACTCACTAAATAGCTAAAATGAATAGCATTGCTATCATTTTGGAGAATCAAAACATAGCGGTTCGTGCTTCGTCTCGACTGGGTACGGGTGGGCTTACCTATATCCGATTCTGTACTTACCTAAGTAGGTAAGGTTACCGAGTAGAGTCAAATAAAGTCAAATAAGAGTGGAGGCCTGTGCCCAGCAGTAGTATTCAAAATGTACCTAGGTACTGTTGTTATGATCTCTAAATCTTAAATTCCAAAAATGCAGGTAGTCGAAAATCGAAATGTACCTAACCCTGTAGGTATAGTTTAATACCCGTTTGCTACGTTTCGATAACGTTGATAGATTACGAACATCGAAACATGTTATAATGGCAGAGCAAAATGGGCAAAATGAGCAAATTTCTCCGTACGCTGCACTGGCTGAGGATGTATAAACCAATATAGTTAACTACGATCCATTTTACTCTGTTCATTTTATTATTTCAATACTCGAAATCCATTTACGTTCTCGAAATGTGCAAACTCATGCTAAGCCTACTTTGTAAATTAAAAAACTATTTTCGTATAAACTTCTTCCGTGTAACCTTATGGCCGCTGATAAGTAAGTAGGTCGCCATGCTGTGCTATTTTCAGAAGCGCTCCATTCAAGGAGTGGAGTCGATATCATGCTCCACTCGGGCGATCTTATTGCCGACAGATAGGTATTGGAGTATTCTTATACCTACTTAGTTACTTCATGAAATTAATGATGCTGAGTTTTCTTTTAATTAAATAAATGCGAAAGTGTGTTTGTTTGTTGGTTTGTCCTTCAATCACGCCGCAACGGAGCAACGGATCGGCCTGATTTTTGGCATGGGTATAGTTGAGAACCTGGAGAGTGACATAGGCTACTTTTTATCCCGGAAAATTAAGGAGTTCCCGAGGGAATCAAAAAACTTAAACCACGCGGACGGAGTCGCGAGCATCAGCTAGTTATAATATAAATTAATGATTCCCGCGGGAACTTCTCTATTTTACGGGATAAATCGATTAAACAGATGGGCCGTGAAAGCGTAGTAGACAGACAGACACACTTTCGCATTTATAATATTATAGTATGGATTGGCTTTGAGTGTACCTATCTATTCATTTTGATATTTTTCAAGAATTGAGTCTCGTATCTGGAAGTATCGACCTACCACTACCTACTACCTACTTTTGATTGACCGATTTAAATCCCGGATTTGACGGTGTTTTTTCGTTTGGCCAAATAAAATCATACTAATATTATAAATGCGAAAGTGTGTATGTTTGTTGGTTTGTCCTTCAATCACGCCGCAACGGAGCAACGGATCGACGTGATTTTTGGGATGGGTAATAGTTGAAGACCTGGAGAGTGACATAGGCTACTTTTTATCCCGGAAAATTTAGGAGTTCCCGTGGGAATAAAAAAAAAACTTAAACCACGAGGACGGAGTCGCGGGCAATGGGCATCAGCTAGTAGATAATAATCGTTGCGTTCAAAATAAAAAATAAGAATGACATTACGACATAAGTAGTAGGTACCTATCTAAAGTGATCTTAGCTCTTCTTAATCTTTATTTTGATCGCATAGGAACCTAGGATGATGATAAATTATAATAGGTAATTAAGTATAGGCAAATCAAGACACCTAAATACCTTCTAGGTACCTATCTACTTGTCTAACACGACATACTTAGACTCCCACTTCCGCAATTAAAGTGGGTAAAATACATAAGTACTTAATTGCAGAAGTGGGTTAAATATAATTATTTTATTTGACCTAAGCTATGTACCTACCTAAAGTTAACCAATTTAACCTTTAAGTTAACGTATTACCATAATCATAGAAGGTATGTAGGTAGTCTATTATGTACATATTACTATTAAGTAGGTATCATAATATGTATATTCTGTGCTACTACCTACCTAATTAAAAATATAGGTAGCTACTTTATTATGTAGCTATGTGCCATATTGTGTTAGTCTTTATTTTAAAAAGTAAGTATAATAATAAACTACTCCCCATTGTTTAATACTTAATTAATGCATTTTCTAGGCAATACCTAAGAATGTACGAATTTACGAAAAAATTCTAAAAGCATAGTGGACCTAATAAATAATAATAGTCTGTTACTTATTAATTAGGTATGATTATTTTATTTCCATAATCAAATCCATCCAGCTGAATCCAGAAGGATTCATACAAAATCCATACAAAATCCCCCATGATCCTTTCCTACTGTCTTTACCTACTTTACCTTTCGTGTGAAAGTGGCCGTACGTACACGGTACTACAAGTATATCATGCTAATCTCGAAGGACGAATACGAAGTATAATTAATGATTAAACGAACTTGCCTGTGGGTGGGGTTCGATCGTGGTTGTGCGAGGATTCGTCCGAAGAGATTAGCATCCCACCCTCCCACGGGTTACCCCAGTGTCATGAAAAGGTCAAATTTCAAATTCAAGGTTAAATTTGTAATATACATAAATGTGTTTATGAAAGTGTAAAAAAAAAAAAAGTCAAGCTCCGAACTAAATGACTAGTTGTGCAGGAGTGGGGCCTATATATAGTGGCCTGCTATCGGCCGGTAGGAGAGAGCGTTTGTTAGGGTTCCGTACCCAAAGGGTAAAAACGGGACCCTATTACTAAGACTCCGCTGTCTGTCTGTCTCCAGGCTGTATCTCATAAACCGTGATAGCTAGAAAGCTGAAATTTTCACAAATGATGTATTTCCGTTGCCGCTATAACAACAAATACTAAAAATTAAAAAAATATATATATTAAGGGGGGGTCCCCATACAATAAACGTGTTTTTTTCGTATTTTTTTGCTCAATATTAAAAACGGTAACAGGTAGACGGTTCAAATTTTCACAGAATATTAACCTGTATATTACCTTTCAAAATAAATAATTAAATATCAATAAAGTAAATATCAAAGGGGGGCTCCCATACAACAAACGTAATTTTTATTTTTAATACGTCATAAATCGTAAAACTTACTACAGGTTTGTACGGAACCCTCGGTGCGCGAGTCCGACTCGCACTTGGCCGGTTTTTTTTATTTTCAGCTGCCCTCAACTAACGTGTGAAAGTGGCCGTACGTACACGGTATTTAAGTCCTTACCTACTATAGATAGGAATTCATCCGACCTAAATCCACTTAAACCTGCCTAATGCCTGCGTAGCGTAGGTTGTTAGTGTTGTTACTACCTACCTGTACCTGCGTACCTATACGTACCTACCTTTGAGTTTTGTGAAAATATGCGATAAACAGAGCATTAGGAACGTCTTACTGATAAATGTAGCACAAGGCCACACGAGTATATTCAGTTCTCTGTGACAAGGCCTTGCAATCGGGCTTGATTCAAGTTGACAATGTCTGAAACTGACCTCAGGCCGCAAGGTACTTATTTCAATATACTTAGGTACTTATCTGTCTCATGAATAAAAATAAATAAATTTTTACGATAGGTACTCAGGTACTTTGTTGCTTGTGTTTTTATTTAACAATTAAGATACCTAATTTAAGTAAATGTAAATTAAAAAACAAATTATCTATTTAATAGCTTCATATGAGCTAAATTCGGTATCCTACCTACCTACGTTTTGTTTACCTACTAGAATTCTTACAATGCGACTTTTAAGGTGACATGAATTTACATTTTTAAGGTAGTTAAACTCGCACAGGTACTTCCAGCTTAATTTTGTTCGTTATTCGATTTATTTTATATGTATTTTTATTATACCTAAGTAAATAATCATAGGGTAGTTAGAAGATAGATAATTTACATAATTTAAAAAAGTGGCTGTGACATACGGACGGACAGACAGACAGACAGACAGACATGACGAATCTATAAGGGTTCCGTTTTTGCCAAATTTGGCCACGGAACCCTAAAAATGATCTACAGTCTACACAATTTAATGGGGAAATTTCTTTTGGAATTTCTTTGATTTTTGATCAAATACACCTTGTGAAACAGTCTATTTTGATATCAACCATTCAAGCGATACTATGGAGATTCACCGCTTCTCTGCCGTGCCGTTCCATTTCATTGAATTTTGAGCCTGCGTATTCAAGCGTGGAAACACGTTTACGTCAGAGTAAAAAGACCACAAACGCCACTACAAGTAAAAAAATCAGTACCACCGATTTTATTACTATATGGAGGAGATAAGGTATTTTTTACGTCAAAATGTTCGAGACGCTGAAGTTCGGTAAGGTTTTAAATCTAGTGTAGATTGCCACTGCAAGGGAACTGGTAGCTCGCGTCCCGGCTAGCCACTCGGTGCACCATTTTATGCTTTAGGTACGTAACTAGGTAGTTATGTGTCTTTTGAGGTTGCGTAGCACTAATTAAATTGAAAAGTGCAAGATATTCATTGCCTTGAGAGGTAAGAAAACAATGAAACTAGGTACAGTTTTTATACAAAATATTGATTTATTATAAAGCAAAACAATAAATAATTAAATAAGTAGGTATGTTCAGTGCAACAATAGTTATACAATTTACAATAATGTAATTTTTTTAAATATGATTTAACAAGTTGAGCACCTACTTACCTAATATTTGCTATGAGATTATGGAACACTCGTGATGTTGCAAGAAGTGTCCACAAACTTGACAACTTTGGATTCAGACGTGTGACTAAAGATAATTAATTGGATGTCTCAAAATGCTGATTTAATAAGCAAATAAAATCAATTAACTAATCAAGTAACTTCACTCACACCTTCAGTAATATATTAACAAGATTGCAAGAGCGAGGCGTAAGCTTAGTTTTCATTTGTTTGAGGACTCTGACGCGCGAATTTATCTACCTACTAAATAGGTATATTATCTACTATCGGTTTGCGAAGTGCGAACTCACACAAATTCGGCTTACGCCTTGCGCATTGTATTAACTACATTTGTGTGTAAACATCAGTGTATTATCTACGTTGTAAGCTTAGAATAGAATTACATTACATCCCCGGTTTTAGTTTCAAAGAAATAGGGCACTGTATTACATTTGTGTGTAAACAGCATGTAGGTATCAACCCGTTGTAAGCTTAGAATAGGATTAAAAAACTAAAACCAAAACCAACTATTTACTTAACTATTTACTATTTAATTTGAAACTAAAACCAGAGATGTACTTACTTAGGTTTTAGTTTCAAAGAAAAAGGTTCAAGTATTAAAAAAGGCCTTCAATTTCACCACTCTCTGTGTTCAGATCTATGTCGTAGATGCTGGGGCGAGTGGGCAGGCCGGGCATCTTGGATATTTCGCCCACCATGGGCACCACGAAGCCGGCGCCCACGGACACGAAGATGTCGTTGATGCGCAGCGTGAAGCCAGTGGGCGCACCTTTGATGCTAGGATCGCCGGTTAGGGAGTTGGATGTCTTGGCCATACAGACTGCTAGCTTGTCGTAGCCCTGTGAAAAATCATTAATAAACAACGACCTCAATTTACATAGACGGGCCCTGTCAAACAAAGAATGTGGATCTATTTTACTAACGCCATCTAGTCTGAAAAGCGGGATAGCGCTATGGCGGGGACAAGGACAGGCTTATACAGGTGAGGGGCATGCCCTACAAGTCGGACGCCCAACTTTTTTTTATGAAAGGTCCCATCTATAGTACCTACCTACATATATATCGATGGGTTAGACCTTTATTCTCGCTGCTTTATGCTATAATATGATTTAAAGTATTTTGTCCGGGATGGACACAGAACATAAGAATAGTAGGTAGACAGCTTACAGACAATTTTCTATGGGAACCAGTGTCGTCAAACTCATATAATTATACTAGCTGATGCCCGCGACTTCGTCCGCGTGGATTGAGGTTTTTCGGTTCCCGCGGGAACTCTTTAATTTTCCGGGATAAAAAGTAGCCTATGTGCTATTCCAGACTATAATCTATCTCTGTGCCAAATTTAATCCAGATCCGTTCATCCGTTGGAGCGTGATTGAGTAACAAACATACGTCCATACATCCATCCATCCAAACTTTCGCATTTATAATTATAATTATATAATTATATTACATTTTACTTCATACTTACGGTGGCTTTAAGTTTTGATTAGTTGCAAAAATGGCGAGCCAGCTTACACAATAAGAAGACATAACAATTTTATAAAGATTAAATTCAACCTTATTCCTTATGTAAATTAAACTTCAAATTCTCTTAACAATTTGACCTCCTTCTGACTTTTTTCATTTTTAATTTCAAGTAAGAACTAATAAGATACGCTAGATGGAGTTGAATACATATGCAATTATTTTAATTTAAACTCTAAATTCACACTTACAAAATAAAAGTTTTAATAAATATTAAAAATATCTCTCGAACGGCAGATGGATCTTAGTAGGTAGCTCATATTATGGCGATGTGGTCCACGCCCACTTGCAAGTTCTAAGCTTAATAATAAGCAGATTATTTTTCAGTGGGGATGGACATATCGAGCGGGTAAAGGTAGTCGAAGCGATAGGTGTGATCTCACGATTACAGCGCCCGCTAACTCCAAGGCACCCGCACCGCCCTTGGCCCAGAAGTTGCATAATATCACTGCTATACAAACCACCATAACCATCATACAACTTTTTAAGTTACAGAAATAGCTGACGAGTTACTTTAATTCACTTACCCTTTCAGTAAACACCTTGATCTTCTCCAAGACCTCATCAGTGTATTCAACCTGTCCGGCGCCGTACATTTCCTTGGCTATCTTCTGTATTTTCTCCGGGATGGACATATCGAGCGGGTAGAGGAAATCGAAGCGCGAGGTGTGATCACACGCCGCTATCACAGCATCCGCTAACTCCAAGGCGCCCGCACCACCCTCCGCCCAGTGGTTGCATATCACCGCTCTGAATGCGCCGTTCTTCAGAGCATACTCTTTGACCATGTTGAGTTCTGCTTCAGTGTCGTTGCTGGTTACGAATGATAATTTATATTAGTGGCAATACAGCCCATTAACGTCCCACTGCTGGGCACGGGCCTCCACTCTCATAGGAGAGAGGGAATTAGAGCACCGCCAACTTCCTAACTCCGGGCTAGTACTGAGAATTTCTAGTCAGAAAAACCCAATACTTCTTATGGCTCGACCCGGGACCTCGTCGGCCGCAGTCGAACATGCTAACCACTAGACCAACGAGGCAGTCTTGAATGAAAAAAATCAAGACGCGTGCATCATGTAGTACTAGCATATAGCCTCGTATTCGATAGGAGACAAACGTCCCGCGACACGTGTCGCTAGAGATGGCCTTTTGCTTACCTATTGTTGCCCGTAGCCAGACTTTTCATGCTATGTTAGGCGAAGTCAAGCGACGTCGCCCAACTTCTCTAGCGACACGTGTCGCGGGATATTTGTTTCCTAGTGAATACGACCCTTTATTTTATACTAGCTGATGCCCGTGACTTCGTCTCTGTGGATTGAGGGTTTTCTGATCCCGCAAGAACTCTTTAATTTTCCGGGATAAAAAGTAGCCTATGTGTTATTCCAGACTATAATCTATCTCTGTGCCAAATTTCATCCAGATCAAGAACAGTTCGGGCTTGATTGAGTAACAAACATCCATCCATCCATACATACATCCATCCATCCATACATCCATCCATCCAAACTTTCGCATTTATAATATTAATAATAAAGTATAGATAAACCACTCACCCGTGTCTGTTCACAGCAATGACGACTGGGACGCCGAATTTGTTTCCGTTACTTATGTGTTTACCCAAATTGCACAGACCCTTACTTAGCAACTCCAAATTCTCCTGTAACACGACAAACATTCAATCTTTATTTGAATCTTAACGTTTTTTAATCCAGCCGCAGCTCCGAGCAAGCAGTGGTGTCTCTGGACATAAAAGCGGCACAGAGAAAGGGGTTTCTTGATGTATGAAAGCAAAATTCGAATACAACCGAAATATTATATAGTGCCAGGATCTTTAGTGCGTACAAATGTGATTATATTAGTAAGTATGAAGTCATTTAGCGTACACATCTACAAGATCGTGGATCTCTTAAAGGACCTTTGTGCAGTAGTGGACGTCTAACCCATGGCTGAGGATGATACAGAAGTTTTTTATATCTATGCCCCTAACAGGTTATCCCGCTACCATATTCGACTGTATCATCACTTACCATCAGGTGAGATTGCAGTCAAGGGCTAACTTGTAGTGGATTCAAAAAAGTATTTATAGTACCTGCACGTAGACGTCGTGTAGAGGCAAGCCGGGGCTGACCGTGGGTCCGCCGCCGTGCATCTTCAACGCACGCACCGTGCTGACGATCACCGCACAATGCGGCGTGTCACCACTCGCCCGGCACTTTATGTCGAAGAATTTCTCCATACCTGGATATTAAAAAAATAATTGCTTACATTTAATTTCAATTCACGGAATATGAATTTAGTTACAATAATTGGCTTAATAGGACGCTAAACCTGGCAATGTCATACAACGCATAAGTTTTACTGCAGTTTAAACCGCGTCTGAAGTTTTACGATAAGACCTTAATATTTAGAAAAATCGACACATGTTTAAATTTATAAATTGCTATATTGGTATTAACTGAAAAACGGTTTATCTTCTAAGTCTATGTTTGGTCTGACAATGAAGTATAAAGTATAAGAAGTATGAATGAAGTATAAGAAGCTACATAAACATCCTATGACCTTGCCCAGTACGCAACTTACCCTGTATCCGTCGAAATAGCTTGAACATTTGGGCCGTGAAAGCGTAGCAGTCAGACAAACACTCGCATTTTTAATATAATTATCGATTTACTGACTTCAGAATCGAAGCCAGTTTCATGGCGATTTTGTCAGCTAAGATGGAGGAGCAGCCATGGGTGATGCTAGCAAATGGTACCGTAAGTAGGTACCAACACCGATTTCCCTTCTAAGGTTTACAATTACTTCGGCCATTCACAATGCTACCTAAATGAATATGACATATTTACCGATGTCAGAACCGAAGCCAGCTTCAGTAGCCACGTAGCCGTCAGCCCTGGCCAGTTTCATGGCGATCTTGTCAGCTAAGATGGAGGAGCAGCCATGGGCGATGTTAGCGAATGGTCCCGTGTGTACCAGCACCGGTGTCCCTTCCAAGGTTTGCATCAGGGTCGGCTCGAACGCGTCTTTGAGTAACACCATCAGGGCACCAGTTACACCCTAGTGTTAAATTAAACAATTTTTTTTCGAGGTTTTTAAAAATTCGCTATTCTTTTCAATTTAGGATTTGGCGCGTAACTTAGCTCATATCAAGTTGTTGAAATTAAGTTAAGATCTGGGCTTGAACTAGTTGAAAAGGTAATTTCCTCTAGATTCATTCTAGATACCTAGTGAAAATACTAATCCTACTACCAGTTCAATCAATTTTTCTTTTATATACTGTGTAAAATTTGATTAAAATTATTTTGCCTATATCTCAAGAAAAGCATTTTGAAACTTTGAAAAAGATTCTTGTTCATGATTTCTTTCTGATCCAAAATCCAGTTATGATTTTCCATAGCAAGCTAAAATGGCAATATTATTGAAATATCTAGTAAAATGAAGTACGTGAATTCTCAACCAATTCTCACTAACTCCATTAGCCGAATGAAAACCTTTTAGAGCCAACCATAACCATAATATTCTGCAGGTTTTTTTACTTACCAAATCATCAGCAGTAACAGGGTTGCCACTCTTGTCCAATGCTACCACCATATTGGCCAGGCGCTCCTTTATATCCTCAACATTCTTCCCCAAGGCTAACACAGCCATGATTTCCGAAGCTACGGATATATCGAAACTGCTCTCCCGAGTAAAACCCTTCTCGGTAGGCGATTGACCGATTGTAATTTTACGCAGATATCTGTCGTTTAAGTCCACAACTGCAAAAAAATGTATTTTTGAGGTATTAATACTGTCAAAATAATTTGCTATTTGCAGTAAAATAATAGGTTTATGATGTTATTTTATTTTTAGCGTTATTTTAGTTAGCTCTTGACTGCGATCTCGCGATCTGGTAATAACTGTGCAAGGCAAGACGGTAGCAGGGGTATGCCAGTTATATTCAACCCATACGTATCCCTAAAAGAGCTTAATTACTATTAGTGTTAAAAATAAATAAATTAGTGTTAAAATCACAATTCATACTTGAACTCTTAAATACTTGCTCTTACTGCTATTTAATTTACCTCTATTCCACATAATTTTATTGATATCGATATTCAGTCTAGCGAATTGTGTTCTTTCCTCCGGCGTCAAGGCGTCAGGATCTGTTTTGTTTATACCCAATCTCTTAAGCCTTCTCAGCTGAATAGCGGAGAACTTCCTCACTCCCTTAATCTTTGGTACAAGACGGTCGTATAGCGGTCCGTCCTTTTGTGTGAGCTCGTGGAAAATTCTTGCATCCATTTGTGCTGCTAAGAGATTGTTGGCTGCGGTGACAGCGTGGATGTCACCCGTGAGATGGAGATTGAAATCTTCCATAGGTATGACCTGTGTAGTTTTGAAATCAGCTTGAAAATCTATACTTCTATACTTATAATATTAAAAATGCGAAAGTGTGTCTGTCTGTCTGATATGCTTTCACGGCCCACCTGTTCAACCAATATTGGTGAAATTTGCTACAGGGATAGGTTGTATCCCGGGGAAGGACATAGGCTACTTTTTATCCCGGAAAATTAAGGAGTTCCTGCGGGAATCGAATAAACTTAGTCCACGCGGACGAAGTCGTGGGCATCTCTAGTATGGAAATAAATACATACCATTCTCAAGGAATAATCTTACTAAAATTTTTATCCCAGAAAATTATTTCCCGCGGGAATCAAAAGCCTTATAGTATACGTAGTCATCATCTCGTAAGTTAAGTATAAGCGATGTCAGGGCTATACCTATATACAACTCGTAGTTGATGCCCGCAACTTCGTCCTCGTGAATTGAGGTTTTTTTGGTTCCCGCGGGAATTCTTTAATTTTCAAGGATAAAAAGTAGCATTTGTGTTATTCCAGACTATAATCTATCTCTGTGCCTTTCGCTGAGCCGTTGAGGCGCGATTGAGTAACAAACATCCATCCATCCATCCAAACTTTCGCATTTATAAAATTAAGTAAGTACTAATAGATTAGTATAGATTGCACCATGATTAAATGCTCTATAAACCTGCGAGTATCCTCCCCCAGCGGCGCCGCCCTTTACGCCGAACGTAGGTCCTTGGCTGGGTTGCCGCATGCACGCAAACGCGTTGCGCCCGCGGTGCGCCGCCAGCGCTTGTACCAGCCCTAGCAGAGTGGTACTCTTGCCTTCGCCAAGTGGGGTCGGTGTTATTCTATGCCAAACAAGTTACTTCTAATAATAAAATAAATAAAAATAGCCTTTTTTCCGAAAGCATGCGATTAAATAAACATTACACTAAGGGCGCCTTCAAATTTGCCGCAAAGCGTAGCGCGGCCGCAGCGCGGCTGCAGCGCTGCGGCCGCGCGCCTGTCGCGAGGTTCGAACATCATAGGGTTGTACCTATATTTATTTTCACGATGTACTCTGACGAAGAAACACTGCTCTGTGTTACTATTAATACGAAACAACGAAAATATAAAGTGGTTGTGTTAACAATACATAATATTATACTTACATGCTTCATTTTTTTAGGGTTCCGTACCCAAAGGGTAAAAACGGGACCCTATTACTAAGACTCCGCTGTCTGTCTGTCTGTCTGTCTGTCTCCAGGCTGTATCTCATAAACCGTGATAGCTAGAAAGCTGAAATTTTCACAAATGATGTATTTCCGTTGCCGCTATAACAACAAATACTAAAAATTAAAAAAATATATATATTAAGGGGGGTCCCCATACAATAAACGTGTTTTTTTCGTATTTTTTTGCTCAATATTAAAAACGGTAACAGGTAGACGGTTCAAATTTTCACAGAATATTAACTTGTGTATTACCTTTCAAAATAAATAATTAAATATCAATAAAGTAAATATTAAAGGGGGGCTCCCATACAACAAACGTAATTTTTATTTTTAATACGTCATAAATCGTAAAACTTACTACAGGTTTGTACGGAACCCTCGGTGCGCGAGTCCGACTCGCACTTGGCCGGTTTTTTTCACTTGGAGTCTTGTTTGTGAAATGGTCAATAAATTTAATGCATATTTCTTCGCAAGCCTTTTTCTTTTCGATTTTATTGCTGTACTTGTCGGACTTCGAATCCCATATTGCTGGACGACTCTCAACCTCATCGATAAATTCTTTTACCTGATTTTCGTTCATGTTTAGACTTGAACAAAAATACGTGCGCAGTCCCGTCACTAGTCGATCGATGAACTGATGCGCGGCCGCAGCGCGGGTGCAGCGCTGCAGTCGCGTGTTTTTTATTTATATGGATTTACAAAGCAGCGCGACCGCAGCGCTGCAGCCGCGCTGCTTCCGCGCGGCACTTTGCGGCAAATTTGAAGGAGCCCTAAGGCGTCAGACACGAAACTAGCGACGGCCGAGCGACGGCGACAGCGGGCGATGGGGTCCGAGAGCTGGCAACGAATTTCGGGAAGGTCCTTTAGGCAAGCTGAAATTGTAGAAAAATATAATTTCGTACATTGGCGAATCCAGTTCTGCCAGTCTGGTAGAAGGTTTGCGGCTATTTCGCTACTGCGCAGCATTTAACATTTGCAAAACAAAGTCCGAAAAACATTTTTTTGGCAACTTGATTTTTTTATCTTTAAATTTTATACATATAGAATTCGAAAAATAAATCCCAGACTTTTTTGTCGGTTATAAAGTATTAACAGACCTCTTTCAAATTGTTCCCGAAATTCGCGCCAGCTCTCCGACCAATCGCCCCGCTACCGCTAGTTTAGTGCCCGCACACTGACTTACATGAATACAGTATAGTAATTTTAGTAGTGTTTTTAAGTCATGTAGTACCTATTGTTTAATTTTAATACATAATAATTTGCATAATAGTTTTGGATATTTATGATGTCATTCTTGTAGTTATTATAATATAATTTTGGAAAATTTAATTAAAATTAATGAAAATTATAAATGTCAAGTAATTACATACCTAACTAAGATTTTACAGTTACTACTTAGTTTAAAAATATTTCAAAAAACTCGAATCCGGTACACTGCATCATGCAGAGAGAGATTTTACTACGACTTTCAGGATACATAATTTACAGTGATTATGCCACTCAAAATGGTACGCTTTTTTGTTCGTCTCTAACACTATTTCATGGAACTATAAAAATACACTATTATGTATTTTGTCAGGTAGGTACGTTACATGACAGGTGGATAAAGTAACACCACGGTAACCGTTAAACCTTGAGAATAGCACAAGTTAACTTTATAAATAAATTATGATGATGAGAGTGAAAAAGAATAGGGCAGCGCAAAATCTACTAGGTATTCGTATTCAATTTACATAGACAGGCCCTGTCAAATAAAGAATGTGGACCTATTTTACTAACGCCGTCTAGTCGGAAAAGCGGGACAACGCTATGGCGGGGACAAAGACCGACTTATACAGGTGTGAAGCGTGCTCTACACGTTGGACGCCCAATTTTTTTCTTGAAAGGGCCCATCTAGTACTTACATACTCGTATATTATATCGCTGGAAAAAAATAGGGGCAGCGCAAAATCTCACTCGTATTAACAAAGTTGTAAAACTAAGAGTTGTAACCCACTTACCCAGCAACAACGATGTATTTGCCGCCACGTTGGTCCCGCAAGCGATCAAGAATGGAAAGCGAAATCTTTGCTTTGGTGTTGCCATACTGTGACACCTCGTTGGGGAAAAGACCAATCTCCTCCGCTAGCTGAGTTATGTGCTTCGGTTTTTGAGAGCGCGCTATCACGATGTCACTGTGAAAACAAATATTTCAGATAGTTGTATGTCTTCGGATAAATGATTATTTACTAGATGATGCCCACAAATTCATACTTGTGGATTTAGGTTTTTGAAAATGCCGGAATTCTTTTATTTTCCGAAATTAAAAGTAGACTATAAGTAAATAAATAAATAAATAAAATCTTTATTTGCAAAATTACAAGGTTCAAAATTATAATTTGGCGTCTAACTCCCAAAAAAGTAAAGACTGTGTTATGGGAGTTAGTGCCTTCCCAAGTACATGTATGTATACATGTACACTATGTAACTTTCCTTTAGATCTTTTATAGGAGAGGCCACACAAATCCTTAAAAATCATTCCGTTCCGTTCACAAAGGATCCGTTGTTGCTCCATTGCACAATAAACAGTCTTTCGCCAGAATCCATACATGTCCCGAAATTGATCCTATAAAATATGTTATTGGATCAATATCGGGACATGTGTTTCCATCAATCACCAATCACTGACCACTATGCATGCACTATATCACCCGTGAAAATGACAGTTACCTGGGTGGTGTGACAAGCGTGTTGAGTCGCAACGTCTGCAGCGGCCACACGGGCGCAGAAGTGCGCTCGAGTTGTCGCCGCGCCGCTATCACAGTGTTCCTCATGAGCATCGCGACGGGCATCGGGCCCACGCCACCCGGCACGGGCGTTACGTGCGACGCTACTTCAATGACCAACAATACCCTCTATGTCACCTAACTATGTTGATGTTATCCACGCCAGAGACGACATTTTAACAGTTACCTGGGTGGTGGGGTAAGCGTGTTGAGTCGCAACGTCTGCAGCGGCCACACGGGCGCAGAAGTGCGCTCGAGTTGTCGCCGCGCCGCTATCACAGTGTTCCTCATGAGCATCGCGACGGTCATCGGGCCCACGCCACCCGGCACGGGCGTTACGTGCGACGCTACTTCTATAGCCTCCGAGTACGCTACGTCACCCACTAAACGCTGCCCGCTCTTCTTGGTTGAGTCTTAAAAAAAATCACATCTTAATTAAACTAAGGCACGCTGAATGTTTGTTAAAATCTTTTTTTCGAATAACCTTATTAGTGAGTGTTGCTTGGTGCACTTTAATTTACTTATTTTTATGATGGATCGGACAATAAGTAGGAAGAATACTAGGTATAGGTATATGTAAAAAACCGGCCAAGTGCGAGTCGGACTCGCGCACCGAGGGTTCCGTACAAACCTGTACCTGTAGTAAATTTTAAATTATTTAAAAAAAATTGCTTAAAAATTACGTTTGTTGTATGGGAGCCCCCCTTTAATATTTACTTTATTGATATTTAATTATTTATTTTGAAAGGTAATATACAAGTTAATATTCTGTGAAAATTTGAACCGTCTAAATGTTACCGTTTTTAATATTGAGCAAAAAAATACGAAAAAAACACGTTTATTGTATGGGGACCCCCCTTAATATATATATTTTTTTAATTTTTAGTATTTGTTGTTATAGCGGCAACGGAAATACATCATTTGTGAAAATTTCAGCTTTCTAGCTATCACGGTTTATGAGATACAGCCTGGAGACAGACAAACAGACAGACAGACAGACAGACAGACAGACAGCGGAGTCTTAGTAATAGGGTCCCGTTTTTACCCTTTGGGTACGGAACCCTAAAAAACAAGGACTGAGTAGGTATATCGCAGGAAAAAATCTATACTTTTTAATTTAAAATTTAAAAAAAAACCTTACACCTAACACCATGCAAATTAATTGCCTTTTCAATAACTGAAAAGCCGTGTGTCTTTTTGTTTGTACAACTGTTCAATGCGGTATAATTTCATTATTTACTGATAGTTCCAGTATTTTTTTCTTTTATGTAGTTTAAAAATGTTGATAGTGAATCTGAAGACCATTTGTGTAATTAACCACCAATTAATCAATTATAGAACATTTTGTACCTACAATAATTACTTAGACACACAAACGATAAATTTTATTTTAGTAAGTAACTTTGTTTAATTTTCCTCCTTACTTTCTTTATTAGGTAAGTCTTTGAAAGACCTACAGCACTTTCTTTAATAAAACTTTTATAAAAAGAGCTTAAATGAAGTTGTTCTAACGTTGATTCTTAAAGAACTGATTAGGCAAGATGGACAAAAAACAAAGGAACTAGGTAGTAGCAAGCTCGGACATAATTATTAGTAGGGTTGTAACGGAGGCGTTCCGGAAGCAGAGGCGGACTCGGAGGTGAAGGGGCTTTGCCTCCGCGGATGCGGAGGTTAACGGAGGCGGAGGCGGAGGTGGATTTCTCCAATCACATCGTCCATTTTCTGTGCTTTAGGATGCGATGAATCCCACATTTAATTTTTTCTTGAGGATTCTTCTAAGGACAGTTGCCTTTTTGCTTGTTGTAACAGACGTCACCTGCTTCGATTTGTACCTCTCGCAATGTAAGTCAACGTAAATAAACCTCCGTTACAACTACGCAAAAAAACGGCGGAGGCGGATGTGGAAGCGGAGGTACGTATTCTTGCGAAAGTTATAACTTACGGAAGCGGAGGCGAGGTTCCGTTACAACCCTAATAATTACCTATTTGCTAATGATGAATGTTGGTACACTCTATCAATGAACGCGTTAAATATTTTGTAAACAGTTGTATGTTGATTTGTCGCCTTTTGTTCTACCCAGGAACCCAACTATAGTACAAAATGCCTACCCAGTGTGAGAGATAAGGATGCGTGTGATAGATTCGAGGAATAGGATGGGCATTTAGGTTCTTAGGATCTATTATCAGACAGTGTTAAAAAGTTAGGCCAGAATCGCACCTGGGGCTTGTTACTTGCAAATGTAATGTACTTACTATCCCAGTGAGAAGTGATCGTAAAAGAAATGTCATAAAAATTGCGTACATAATTTTAATGGCTTAAGTAAAAACAACCACAATTAAATCTACGCATAATCAAAGTGTAAGAAGCTATGCACAGAGCCTAAACGAAGTACGAATCATAAGCGAGTTGTGACCATATACTAAATAGATAAAACTATGCTAAAGGATGCAAAATTACTTACCAGGTATGGCATTAATTCCGCAGTCGATAACAACGGCTCCTGGCTTTATCCATGATCCGCGAACCAACTCTGCTTTGCCTATTGCGACCACAAGAATATCGGCAGTCTTGGTCTAAAAGAAAACCACATTTAAATTAGCTAAAGAAGTTCCCATCCCATATGTCTTAGAGTCTGATCTAAGACATAAGAGCTCGAATATATAGACAACCTTATTGCAGGTGCAGGTCAATGGTGCAAAACGAACCATAGGCTTTATTCCAAGATCACCCTCCACCCTATTGGTAATGCCGTTCAAACGACTGATAGGAAATCAAAACATATTGATAATATCATCTTCCCAATGTGTTGGTAGATCTTAAACTTAGGACAATTCGAAAGTGGAAAACTTCTAGTGAGGTAAATAGCCCATGAATAAAAATACTCTGCCCACTTATCACTCTTTATTCCTATTTACATTAAATAAAGCCTTAAGAACTTGATCTAAAATACTGACCACTTCGCTCAAGTTCTTTGTCTTTGAATGGCATACAGTAACGGTAGCGTTCTCCCATTTCAGCAGTTCAGCGACTGGCGTACCCACGATCCTGCTGCGACCCAGTACCACAGCAGTCTTGCCGGTAATCGTGACTCCCGTACGTTTGATTAGTTCTACGCAACCAGCGGGCGTGCAGGGGATGAAGCCAGACATATCGCCGAGCGCGACGCGACCTTCGTTCATGGTGTTCAATCTAAAACACAAGGCCTCTTCTAAAACATTTAAACGCAGCAGCGAACCCATGCTTAAAGGGAGAATTGGAAGAAATATGAGATTAGTGAAAAGTTTCGTAATCTATTTTATATATAGATGTATAACAACCAGAAGAGATACTGTTTTCATAAAACCGAAATCATTGTGGTGCTATGATTTACGTTAAGGCAGTGAATAGAAGTGCCAAATAGCAGCAGTATAACATTGAATTTAAGTGACAGGGGGTCTACGTCTGCTAGAGGACCCGAAGATCCTCGAGTGCAAGCCGCATATCTTTAAGCGGAGTTGAGAGCCCGATGGGTTAGAGTCCGATGGTATCAGACAAGTAGCTGGCACTTTATGTATGCAAAACGCCGAAGACCGAAATATTAGTTGCTACTTTAAAGGACTGCAGTTGAAAGATGTGCAGTTTATATACTGTTGATAATTAATATGATGATTAAGTACTTGATCATACCCATCAATGTCTTTCTGAGGAGACACTGCGTCGGTGACGAGATGGGCATCCATGGAGTGCGTAGAATCAAGGGGCATCTGGACGATGATTCCATGCACCAGTGGAGAGTCATTCAGAGCTGCCAGCTTGGCTAAAAGCTATATAGAAAAAGAAAATTACGACATTTGAAAAAAAAACTTCTTCAGGAATTTTTAAATCATTTTTGACTACTAAGTAGGTATGTAGCTAATTCTGATAAACACAATCTGTAACTTGACGGCTCTTAATCTAGTGCTGTCCTTTTCCTTAGAGAGTAGGTAATATGAAAAGGTTTAAATTTAGTTTAGACATTGTGTCGGTTAGAATTAGCCACACAGGTTGTGTTAAATAAGTATTACCTTTAAGCAGCGTTTCAGCGAGAATAGGTTCTGGGACCATCATACTACATTGAGTCAATTGGGGTATATAAGAATTCGCGTTGCGATATATATGTGTGATACTCAGAATCAGGACTCACGAGGTCAGTTTATCAATCAAAGTTTTATCTAAACCTTACGAAAATATAAGAAAATACCTATATAAATATATGAAGTTTCGGGAGTCGTATGTTCGCTTAAAAGTCATGACTTTCTACTACCTGTTACATGTAGTTACGGATTCGTTGCAATAGTTGAAACCCACTAGAACAAAATACAATTCACGCATACCTATATATTGTTTAATATAAAGAAAGACATTGCTTTTGTTCATCGTAAAAAAAATAACAAAATGAAAACAACAAACAATTCAAGATCATGACGTATCATATCAGCTAAGGTCGGCAGCTAGGGGTATCGCAGTTATGAAAAACATCGTAAAATGTTATGTAAATACATCTGGACCAATATCTAATTATTATTTCATTACCACGGCAACTCTTTAATTTCCCGGGATACAACCTATCTACAGAGGTAGGTTCCGACCGATTTTGATGAAATTTGGTTCAAATGTTTTGAAATTTGAACGGCCTGTTTCCAACCGATAAAGTTAAAGAGTAGGTATAGCAGACAGGCACACTTTCACGTTTATAATATTATTTCCTTGTAAGTATGAATTTAATTCCTTGTATGAATTTAATAGGTACTTAACAAGAAAATTATGAAAGGATTTTGATGAAAGATTCACAGCATAAAACTGCAGGAACTAAAAAAAACCGGCCAAGTGCGAGTCGGACTCGCGCACCGAGGGTTCCGTACAAACCTGTAGTAAGTTTTACGATTTATGACGTATTAAAAATAAAAATTACGTTTGTTGTATGGGAGCCCCCCTTTAATATTTACTTTATTGATATTTAATTATTTATTTTGAAAGGTAATATACAAGTTAATATTCTGTGAAAATTTGAACCGTCTACCTGTTACCGTTTTTAATATTGAGCAAAAAAATACGAAAAAAACACGTTTATTGTATGGGGACCCCCCTTAATATATATATTTTTTTAATTTTTAGTATTTGTTGTTATAGCGGCAACGGAAATACATCATTTGTGAAAATTTCAGCTTTCTAGCTATCACGGTTTATGAGATACAGCCTGGAGACAGACAGACAGACAGACAGACAGACAGACAGCGGAGTCTTAGTAATAGGGTCCCGTGTTTACCCTTTGGGTACGGAACCCTAAAAAGTATCTATGGGATGAGTATGGGGTATAGTATGGGATGTTTTATGAAATACTGAACTGTGATGTCAACAAAATTCTACGCACTTTTTTACTTTAATCGATAGGTCAAGATAGTTTTCATACATAAAACTAACAAGGGACGCGGATATTATGACTTGGGAGATCCTCTATTTAACAATCACTAAAAATAATTAATTTGACTGGTAGGTAGGTAGTTAAATACCTAATTGATTTTTAATAGCAATAAAATTTTTTAAAATCAAGTCAGCAATCTAAGCCAATACCGGTGGCTGGCTTTAAAACAGTAAAAATGCTGCTTCCAATTATTTCTAAAATTATACAAAAAAATATGTGAACTGTTGGACATAGGTTTTTTGCCTTGCCAGTTGCCACGTCTCTAGCACTGTATACTCTGTTAATACTCCTTTAAGAGATCGTTACCTCAGTTTGTGTGCAGTCTCTAGGCAGCTTGATATGCTCAGCAAGGATGCCGATGTTCTCGGCCGCCTTTAACTTCATACGGATGTAAACGTTGGAGTCCTCTCGCCCGCCCACCTGCACGATCGCCATGCGAGGCTGGAAGCTGGCGGACTGTCGGCGTAAGTCCGACACTTGCTGACGGAGGTCATTTTCGATAGATCTGATACGAATAAACCAAACATCATACAAATATAATTGCAGATACAAATAAAATACGACCAAATCTGCGTCAAAAAAGGCTGTTCTGCATTATATTCCTACCTATATAACTACTAAGGACCGATTTCTCCAAGTCCGAATAATGTTTAATCGATTTGCGACTTGCGACCCGGCATCTTCCACCAGTGGCTTATTTACCTTACCCGTGCACCCTCTGCATTATGGACGAATAAATTAGAACTTTTGATAGAATTCCTATATGTAACATCTACCATCGAAACATCAAAATGCGTGGGTATTTAAACGTTACTCAGATTTAGAGAAATCGGCCTTAAGTTTACCAACAGTAGTAATCGTTGTACCTGTACTTAAATTAATAAAAATTAATTAATAAATCAAAATAACACCGAAACTCTCCGAAATTATATTACCTACATAATATTATGCGTATGTTACTAATGATTACCAAAATCTAATAACCTTAATTTCTATTATTTTATTGTTGTACTGGCAATATTATTTCCAGACTACTTTCACAAAAATATCAGAAACTGTATTTTATGACAACAGAAGGTATTCGGAAGTTTTCGGTAAGAATGTCTCTAAGGTGTATAATTTAAAAAAACCAATAGTCATACCGAGCGACCTCAGTTCCCGAAATCACTTTTGCCGCCATCCTAACAAGTGGACTGGCAGGTAGCGAAAATTCCACTGATATACTTACTTAGCTCATTGATACTACGGACTAGGCACTCCGTCACCCTAGATAACCCGAACCATACCGCTTGCAACCAATTTATTGATTGTACAAATTAACAAAAATTTCATCATACACATAATTTTCATGAAGGATTTAGAAAGTATATAGCAGTATATAAGAATTTTTAATATCATTATTGTAGGCAGGTACTTAGATTTATATTAGGTACCAATGCAGATAATGCAGTAGGTATCAATCGTCAAATGGACACCAGTTAGATTTTCGCCGCGCCTGCTATTTGACGAGATCATGCAAAATAACCGTAGCTCAATAATTATTGAGATACTATTACCTACGAACTGGCGCTTATGGAATTTGGTAAGATTCTCACCGAGTCGCTGGACGATTTTTAAGCACAAATAATTGGATTTTCTTTAAACGCAGAAAAATGATTAACTCTAAACCTACCTTACGCACTCGGTACTAAACTTTTTAAAGGGATTTTTAATTAATGATCGGACAAGTTTTATCGTCATTTTGAGGCTTCGCCTTCGATCAAACATTTTAAAATACTTAGTATAAAATCCACTAATGTGGATCCCAACACACTTCTTACTTTTATAAAATTGTATCTCATCTAATAAGAGTTTAGTCCGATCCTAAACATTTATAAATACTTACTTACAATAATTATTATCATCAAACAATATGTTACGTATCTTGTGATGCGTGTATTGCGTATGTCGTAATTAGCTTCTTATTAATTATCTGAAGATTTTTTGAAGGAAAATATGCCTACTGGTCAAGTAAGCACTGGTCAAGCAACGCATTAGATAGTCCGTCCCTATTCTTTATTTGCATAATGTTTGTAAGTGCATAAGATGTTAGGTCTAATAAAACAGACCCAGCACATTAGCCGTATCGGCGTACAAATATTACCTACATATTTTTTAGTATATTATTAATATTATTAATATATTACTATTTATTATTAGTAAATATTAGTATAGTAACTAGCTGATGCCCGTGATCTCGTCCGCGTGGACTGAGGTTTCTTGGTTCCCGCGGGAACTCTGAAATCCGGGATAAAAAGTAGCCTATGTGTTATTCCTGACTATAACTATCTCTGTGCCAGATCCGTTCAGCCGTTCTGGCTTGATTGAGTAACAAACATCCATCCATCCAAATTTCGCATGAATGTAATTTAAGTAAGTAAGTATAGAAGTCGTCCTCGTCGTCGTCGTCTCAACCTATAGACGTCCACTGCTGGACGAAGGTCTCCTGCATGGATCGCCACAGAGCACGGTCTTGTGCCGCTTGTTTTAGTATAGAAGTAAGTATACCTAGATAGGCAATTGTGATTAAATTCATTTTACCTAGTTAAAATTACAAACATATTATTACAACAATTAAAAAAAACAATACTTGAAATTAGTAAGTACCTACACAGATAAATGTTTTAGAGTATACTCACATATTTTACTGCGAAACCCTGTTATGATTAAAGGATAGAATTGAATATTTTGTATAGGTACATTTATTAATGAATCTTCACGTTTATCTCTCGGTCAGCTGGTCTCAGGGGGTAATGATCGCCCTATCCTACATAATATTATGGCGATTGGCGACAACGGGATTCGGGACCGAGTTAATTTACAATTCACATATCGTAAGGTTTATTATATGCGATATTGATGCGTATATACGCATTCTCATTTAAAGTCCTTACCTACAAGAAATCTAGCCGTATTTACTTCGCGCTTGAACAACTTAAACACTTTATACTATTACGATACTACCTGCAAATTTTCAAACACTAGCAAGTAAAAAGTATCTATTATATTACGATATAAGAGTAATTTCTACTTACAAAAGAACGGAATCCAAATCCTCTTCAGTTTTCCACATGTTCACAAAAGCCGGTACGCGTAGGTATATCTGTTTGTCACTCACATAAAAATAGGTAAGTATCACATAATTTACAAGCAATCTAGTTAGTGTCAGGCCACACACTACTTGAGGTGCTCGGAAGAAATATGTTCCTTGCTCGGAAGTCTCGGAATAAAACCGGTTCCACCTGAGAATATTAAAGGTAAATATGAAGAGAGATACCGGTATTTAACATTTAACTTTTACATGTTGATTACTACGAAAAATATGGTATCAAGTAAGAGTAAACTAAGCTTAGCTGTGCCTAATAATAAAAAGCAATTGAGTATGTAAATGTGTTAATGTATTATCTTCAATCGTCCTTACAAACACGTATCTTTTTAACCGACTTCAAACTACGGAACCCTAAAAAGGAGGAGGTTCTCAAATTCGACTGTATGTTTTAGGGTTCCGTAGCCAAATTTGGCAAAAACGGAACCCTTATAGATTCGTCATGTCTGTCTGTCTGTCTGTCCGTCCGTATGTCACAGCCACTTTTTTCCGAAACTATAAGAACTACCAAGCCAATCTACCAATCTACTTACCTACCAAGTTTCAACAGTAGTTGAAACTTGGTAGGTAAGTAGATGTATTCTGTGAACCGCATTAAGATTTTCACACAAAAATAGAAAAAAAAACAATAAATTTTGGGGGTCCCCATACTTAGAACTGAAATTTTTTTTTCATCAAACCCATACGTGTGGGGTATCTATGGATAGGTCTTCAACAAAGTGGTAAAATGTGTGTCCCCCCCCTGTAACTTCTAAAATAAGAGAATGATAAAACTAAAAAAAATATATGATGTACATTACCATGCAAACTTCCACCGAAAATTGGTTTGAACGAGATCTAGTAAGTAGTTTTTTTTAATAATTTAAAACTTACTACAGGTTTGTACGGAACCCTCGGTGCGCGAGTCCAACTCGCACTTGGCCGGTTTTTTTTGTATGTATGTTACGCGATAATTCCACCAATTAATTATGAATCAATTTTGATGATTCTTTTTTTGTTTGGTAGATCATACTTCAGAGGTGGTCCCAACTCCCATATAAATTGTATCGAAATTGATTCAGTGCTTTTTGAAAAAATCATCAAAAAACAAAATATAAGTATACCCAGATAATGTTTTCTACTCTTTAGTTTAAGTTGGTACTTACAGGTATAGTTTTGAAGTCGGTTTTTGTTTTGGATGAAAGCGTATACCTAATTATTATACCAGATGTTAGTTCCGACTTCCGATGTCAATTGTTAAGCCACCTTCGAGACTATATTGTAACTTATTTTTTCTTGGTTAGCTGCTATTATGTACTTGTAAAACAGAAATAAGATTCTGCTTATTACTAAAATAGTTTTTCATTCTATTTCAGAGCCTGAATGTAATAGAATGATTGTTGGTTGTGACTTCCATTACCTACCCTCTCTAATTAAAAAACAACACATAGTTGACGGTAACACTTTATTTTATGAAATAAAAATGTTTACATAAAGGTAAAGATTTTACTTAAATCTAACAATTTTAGTATACCTAATAGGTATGACGAAGTATCGAAAATGCGCCTAAGCATAGGCCATACTGGAATCACCTCACGTCTAATTATTTATGTAATCAAAATGGGTTGATCATACTGGCGTTTATACGCAACTAACATTGGCGTACTTTTATTGTTATATTTTGAGGATGATGATATAATAAACGAAAGAGATTCTAATAGTAAGTTTTTTAATTGTTACACAAGTAACATTTAATTTTTAATTACTTACTTTAGTATAAACTCAGTTAAGTATCTTATTTTATAAACATTTAACAGTTATAATTACTCTTCATTTCGAAAGAAGGAAGTGCAACGATCATTTCTAAATATAAAATTTGAATTAACTTCTAACCATGCGGGGCATAACGCACTTTCTACAAAATATCAGTAAATAGTGCCTAATCGGTTCTGACAAAGTATCTGAGCTAAATTGAAATGTCCACTAGTAGCGCTGTCATGTTCGGCAAGGAACGTAGTGAAAGGGATAACACTACTCTTAGACCTGTCAATTTACTTTAGAGAGCATACAAGTACAAGCGATAGCCCCTCCAATTAACTTAGCTTTATGTTTGGCATAGAAAAATATAATATAATTATAACTTAATATCACATAATCATGCCGTACTCGTATAGCATAAAAGAACCATTATAGTCAAGCGTAGTAATTTTAGTTATTCCAAAACGTTTAGAGTCCAAGTTAACGTTGTTTTAAAGACACAAGTTTAAAAAAAATCAACATTGAGATGTGCTTATTAAAACTAAAAATCATCTTAAGCTTTTTATTTTAGTAACTGATACTCGATAATTTTATGAAGTTTTTCCGGTTAATTAAACAACGCTCTCTCCATGCGTAACTATTTTTTATTTGTATTGAACTTGCATACTTCAGTTGTTAAACTGGATTAAACTGGTTCGCGTTTGGCGGGTCGCTAATTCGGAAGCGACCTAACAATGTTCTGATTGCAAGTGCATTGCTAAAATAATCACAACTGCATGATGCAATTGCTCTCACATCAAATTCTTTTGAGTTAAGTGTTATTCTCACATCACATTTAACATGTTACGAGAATTTGTAGCAAATTTTAAGTTTTAGGCAATAAAGATTAACTGCAAAAACAATATATTATTTTATAAAACAAAAAAAACTTAAAGAAAAACATAAAAAGAAAGGCAACATTCTGTTCAATCAAAACAAAATACAAACTAATTTGCGATACAGTATGCTTTACATAAATTCACACTCTTGAACTGGTAGGTACGATAAAGTATAAAATAAAAGCTTTACATTGAATGATGACGTAACAGAAACCTTACAATAATTGCAATCGTCTCAATCAGCCTTATTGACTGTCAGTATGGCTACAATTCACAGTCT
Source organism: Erebia ligea (assembly GCA_917051295.2). Taxonomy (NCBI): domain Eukaryota; kingdom Metazoa; phylum Arthropoda; class Insecta; order Lepidoptera; family Nymphalidae; genus Erebia; species Erebia ligea. The sequence goes on from OU785236.1 coordinate 9,686,442, forward strand.
TATAAAAATATTCCTTAAACACTAAAATGACAGCCAAAAGGAATGATTTTACGGTCGCACGGTATTATTGTTTCAAGTTACGAAATCTAGGACTCTAAGGGACTATTTACATATACAGTAACATCGCTTGATAGTGTCCTGACAAAATTTCACGAGTTTATTCACGAAGATTTCCTGGCCTTTGTTGTAAGGACAGATTACAGAAACAGAATATAAAGAGTTTCTGTATTTTGTATTTAACTACGCGTGAATCGTGATATGCATTTTGTAAAGACGTGGTGATTTGAATGGCGACTCCAACTGATGTAAAGCATACAAAATAACGGTTAGTTTCGACTGAAACGGAGCGGAGCAAAGAAGTATTCCGAAGACCTCTTGTCTCCATTTTAGTCGAAATGCAGGCTTGGTCTGTCCTATACATATTATTTATTCAACAACAAAAAACAATTTGTAAAGTGGTATTTTTTCTTTCTTTAATCTCTTTTCTTTTTTTTTTGGAAAAGTGTTTTTTTAATACTATGGTTTCGTCTGAATGGGGTAATTTAACCGTCCAAATGGCGGAAGTCCTCCTCTTTGTCGAGATGCGCGTTGGAACACAGATGTATGCGCATCGCGTGCGCAGGCATCGGCGGCGTAGCGCAAAGTTTGCAGACCAGCTCTGATGTCGATGTCGCAGTCGTCCTGAGTAAAAAAAAGTGTGTATGTGCAATAGGGATAATGACAACTCGATCAAATCAGCAACTCTTTATCAAACTTAAAAACGCGCTTCTAGTATGGAAATTCACAGTTGTGACGTCATAAAATTTCAATGCACTTTTTTTCTTTAATCTATATTTTAAAATGGTTATCAAACTTAAAACTAACCGATTAACCGTTAATATAATAATTAGTTAGAAATAATTTGTATTTGATATGGCATCATCCCTATTTTTTTAATTCGACAGTATACTGGGTGACTTTTATTGGCGTCCCGGAAAAATTATATCATATTAGGTAAAAAATAATATAAGGTATTCCCTATTCACACACGGCAGCAGAGAAACCTCAGAAAAGTAGCCTACAAGATAATGAGATAAATATAACTTGTATTCTATCTCATTCTCTCGCAGGCTAAATCCTATTTATAAATATGTTTGTCTCTATTTGGTGTCGCTTTTTCGTTTCATCGAATTTTCAAATCACAATAGTGTTATAGAAGTTTCACTTCAAAAATCTCCCTTATTTACGTACTTTACCACTTATACCTTACTTGATTGACGTCCGCGACTATCTGCGCGGATTTAGGTTTTAGAAATTTCGCGAAATTCTTCAGGATAAAAGTATCCACCGGATAAAAACTACCTCTGTACCAAATTTCGACAAAATCTGTTAATACCGATTTTTAAATTTAGTTCAGAATTATTGGGTATTTGACAACTAGTCAAAATAGGTACTTTTTTCAAACTTAAAAACACGCGCTTCGTATAGGATTATGTATAGAAATAGTGAATTGCGACGTCATCAAAAGGTTATCAAACTATTTTACTTTAATCGGTACCTAATTTAAAATTGTAGTCAAACATTAAATTAACAGATGTGGATGTAACGTCTATTGGCAGGTTCTCTATTTACTAATCACTAAAGATAATTTATTGGACTAGTTGTCAAATGCCCAATTATTGGAGTTTACCTCCTTAAGAATCGATTTCCATGTAATATACTTAATGAAAATTTATGGGGAGTAAAATCAAACTTTCTCAGTTACGTTGTTTACTGCGTTCCCATGGTAGCACTTGTTTATGTTACCATGGTAACACTTTTCGTTCGTAATGAGTATACCTACTCTAGTCGTGCGTCGGAGCTGACACACACAATTTTTTTTTTGTGTTCCAAACTTCCAACTATCATAACAAACTTACCGGCCAACCAGAACCTTCAACTCCTCGTTCTCCCGCTTCATGGCGAGTAGCGTTTCTCTAGACAGCTCATCTATTTCAACGGGAGTGTGCGGAGGGTACACAACCGCCTTTTGCAACATGGCCGGGATATTGATCTCAAGGAGGTCGTCATCCGATATGGATCTCCACTCCCAAGCGTTGACTACGCACTGGGGTTCGCGACGCTTGCGTCGTTTTTGCAGCAACCTGGATAATATAACCATTACAAACTAGAAGTTTTATGTTTTCTATTTACTACTGTTCTTGACGACCGCTGTGGCGCCATGTTGAGCGCTGTTGTCTTAACGTGCGGATGTCCGCGGTTCGATCCCCGGCTGGGTAAATGTGGGAATTTATATTCTCTGAATTTCCCTGGTCTGGCCTGATGGGAGGCTTCGGCCGTGGCTAGTTATCACCCTACCGGCAAGACGTGCCGCCAAGCGATTTCGCGTTCCGGTACGATGCCGTGTAGAAACCGAATAGGGGTATGGGTTTAATATAACTCCCACGCCCCTAACACGTTAGCCCGCTACCATCTTAAACTGCAACATCACTTACCATCAGGTGAAATCCCAGTCAAGGCCTAACTTGTAGAGGATAAAAAAAGTACCCGGCAGTAAACATTTCACATCTTTAGAAATAAACAATCGGTTTCTTCGGCTTCGTAGAGCGTCGTCAGTCGCTTAAACAGTCAGCGACAAAACGTTACAATAGGTATGAGGAGTGCCAGAGACGGCGCTTTACGAATCCGAAGCAACCGATTATTTCTTTCCAAAACGCGATGTGCAATTTTTACTGCCGGGTCCTGTACACTACATCAAATTCGTGGGGTTGTTTAAAGCCTAACAGTGTTTAAGAGGATCGTCTAGTTGTAAATTTTCATACAAAAAGCGATAACGTTTTACTTCCCGTAAATGTTGTCAAATTTTCATAATTTTTAGAAATGTTGCAGATACAATGAAGAACTATGCTCGTACGTTTTAATTTTAAAGAAATATTGCTTATGTTAAAAGTTATTAGAGTCTAAATATCCATATTTTTGACCTAAAACCTTCCTCAAGTATTTTAATTTTTTTTAATTTAACTAAACTAAAATACTAAAAAAATAAAACGTACGAGCCTAGATTAAAGTGTACTGAATCTAATGAGACCAAAATTGTCTAATTTCGTAAACGTTTGGGGGGTAAAAACCCGAAATAATATTTCAAGAATAAAATGTAGGCTATGCCTACTGGACTTGCAACTCTCTCTATCGCACGATACGGAGAAGGCAGCGAAGCGTTGTGAAACAGATAGCATTATTGAACATACTTACCTACTCGCGTCGCGATTCGTCACTAGACGATCCTCTTAAAGATACAAGTGACGGTTTTGAACTTATTATATACCCAATTATGGTGCAAAAATCAAGGAAACTGGAATATTGAAATGAACATGAGAGTATTGGTATTTATTATTTACGAATTTTGATGTCTATAAACAGCTTATGAAACTCTACTCTTTTAAAGAAATAAAAACGTTTTTCTAGTGAAAAAATAACACAGTCCATATTAAATTTCATAAATGTATGAAAAAGGTATTTTTTGAACTTACTTCATAAGATCATCTCGTATGAAATTCGGAATCTTGGGTCGGAGAGCATCCTCGGAGGAAGGGAAGTCCTCGCCTTCATTGCAGAACATCATGTAATCCATCAAGTAGCGTATGTGATTTATCTGCATAGAAAGACGAACATCTATCTAACTATCAGTTATCAGATGGTCTTTGGTTGGTCATCGAGTATCAGTTATCTAAATGCTGTATTAGCGATTTAGCGTTCCTAGCGTCATATAGGTATTTTATAGAACTTTATTTTTTTACAATTTATGTTATATAAATTAAACATTCATGTAAATTTTATTTTATCAGTAATTTCGCCAAAATATAGGTTATTGTGACGCGTAAATTTTGATAAATCGTGCACATTGATTTGATTTTTTTATTAACTAATTTTGTATAGAACGTATAAAAACGAATTGCAACAGTCCAATTTTAAGAGTGTGTTTATCATATTAGTATTTTTTAAGTCATTTTTCGTGGATTTATATGGGTCAAAAGTGTCGCCCAAAAGTGTAAAAATGGTAAACATATTCTGCAAGAATGAGAATTTCACTATTATATTTCAATAAAATTAATATTTTTTTTGCAACAGTCTACTAAGGAGGGATTAATCTTTAATGTTTTAATTTTCTTTTTGTTATAATACTAATATCTCATGCACAAAGCTCATCAAAAGTTCTTAAAATGTCGGTTTACGGGGTTACGGAACCTTATCACAGGTTATCTAAAAGGTATACTATACTAATATACTTATGTTATTTTGAATATTTTAATCGTAAATAACTTAAATCGGAGATATTTAAATACTACACACAAACACTAACATAAAATAGGTAAACTAAATTTGGCATAATTAAACAAGTGTAATAAGAATAGCATAGCCATTCAAAATATTGATTAGCACATCAACGCGGTGACACTTGAGCTATTTATTCGTAAGTTTATTACGTCTTTGAGAGGCGATATTTTTGGTAACAATAACTCGTCTTTGAGCCGCGATAAGTAGTCACGTCCCCAGCCACTTGCGGACAGACCGTCACCAATTCCACCAGAGGAGAGCCCTACACCCACCAAATACTGAATCAGCCTTCCTGGCGATAGTTACCAAAAGTACGACTATCTCCTATACTATGGATGATGACAACTCAATCAAATCAGCAACTCTTTATCAAACTTAAAAACGCACTTCTAGCATGGGAGTTGTATGAAATTCACAGTTGTGACGTCATAAAATTTCAACGCACGTTTTTCCTTTAATCTATATTTTAAAATGGATATCAAACTTAAAACTAACTGAGGACCTGGTCTGGCCTGGTGGGAGGCTTCGGCCGTGGCTAGTTACCACCTTACCGGCAAAGACGTGCCGCCAAGCGTTTTAGCGTTCCGGTACGATGCCGTGTAGAAACCGAATAGAGGTATGGGTTTAATATAACTGCCATGCCCCTAACAGGTTAGCATGCTACCATCTTAGACTGCATCATCACTTACCATCAGGTGAGCTCGCAGTCAAGGGCTAACTTGTAGTGGATAAAAAAAAAGGATGTGAATTTTAGGTCTTTTGGAAGACCCTCTATTTAATAATCAGTTAGAAATAATTCAGATTCAGATTCATTTATTTGCATTCAACCTGAACAATACAATAATTGACAAGTCACCCCGTTAGGGCATAATATGCATAATTTATTTTCGATATAGGCATCATCCCCATAGTACGTACGAGTCCGAGATCGTTGACGGAGAGGTCCGCGTCGATGTTGACGAGCAGATCGTGCTCCGGGAACCGCGGCGTGCCGTCCTGCTCGCTGCCCAGCCCGCACAGCACGCTGACATAGCGCGACTTGTCCAGGGACCGACGAAGCTCCGCCCTGGCCAATTTGTACACCGTCACAAGCGTTTCAGACCTTTGATAACGCTTCTATAATCGGGTATTTACCATTGACTTATATGTATACTACTAGACAAGCTCTGCGGCCTTAAATAATTGCCCACTGAGTTTGGGTGCATTTACCCTAACTCTGCCAGCATAATTGTCCATCACGCTTAGGTACTCTTTACTAGAAATATGCGAGAGCGAGCGGTACTACCGACACGTTCTCCCATCTCTTCCCGCTCGCGCGATCCGAAATTGCGACACAATTATTATTCCAAATTGCTTGTCTAGTTATATAAGTTCAATGTTCAATGTTCTTTACTATGATATTTGTATTTGTTAAAATTAATATCACCACTACAGCCCATTAACGTCCCACTGCTGGCCACAGGCTTCCACCCTCATAGAAGAGAGGGAATTAGAGCTTACAACCACCACGCTGCTCCAATGCGGGTTGGCGGGCTTTAACGACTATTATCATGTAACTGATAATAACCGGGACCGACGGCTTAACGTGCTCTCCGAGGCACGGGGGTGAAACACCGCCAACTTCCTAACTCCGGGCTACTCGGAGAGCACGTTAAGCCGTCGGTTCTGCGCCTGATTTCTCTTCGGTCATGTCGGATATTCCGCCCCATCAGGCTATGAGAGTAAAGGAACAGAGAGTGCACCTGTGTATGCGCACACTTGTGCACTATAATATCTGCCGCGCAGATGGCTAATCTTTCTGGAGAGAGGTCGCCATGACCGAAATTCGGTCGGGAGGACATTATTACTACTACCTAAGTAAGTACTACTTACTCTGGACAGAAGAGTAGCGAAATGATGGACGGCAAGCCCCTGATGTTTGGAAGCAGAGTGGTGTGACGCAGGGTAAGCTTGCTGCTCATCTCGTTCTGACCCACATCTGCCGCTACCAGCAACCTGCGACAAATTATAATGGTACTAGATGTTGCCTGATGAATGATGATGATATAATTTAGCCCGCATGGATTAAGAAATTTCCGCGGGAACTGTTTAATTTTCCGGGAAAAAATGTACCCTATATTATATGTCAATTCATTTTATAAGCTTTTAACGACCTCCCTGGCGCAGTGTTGAGCGCTGTTGTCTTAACGTGGGAGGTCCCGGGTTCGATTCCCGGCAGGATCAAGATACCTACCTACAATAGAGTCTGTCTAGTGTCTGTGAAAGCAGAGAGTAGGATTTTTAGATACTGGCAACACTGGGGTATACAAAAGTCAAGGTTAACAAAAAAACTAGTACATAATAATGTTTAGGGATACCCAAACCTCTTTTTCTTTTAGTGCTTTTTGCACTCAGCTTTAATAAGACTAGCATATCACTACATAGTTAATGATTAAACGAACTTACCTGTAAGTGAAGTTCGATCATAATTATACGAGTATTCGTCCGAAGAGATTAGCATGATATACTTGTAGTACCGTGTACGTACGGCCACTTTCACACGTTAGTTGAGGTAACTGAAAATAAAAACAAACGCTCCCTCCTAGCGGCCGATAGCTGGCCACTATATATAGGCCCCACTCCTGCACAACTAGTCATTTAGTTCGGAGCTTGACCTTTTGTTTTTTTTTTTTTTTTTTTGTTTTTGTTTTACACTTTCATAAACACATATATATTACAAATTTAACCTTGAATTTGAAATGTGACCTTTTCATGACACTGGGGTAACCCGTGGGAGGGTGGGATGCTAATCTCTTCGGACGAATACTCGTATAATTATGATCGAACTTCACTTACAGGTAAGTTCGTTTAATCATTAATTACACTTCGTATTCGTCCTCCGAGATTAGCATGATATACTTGTAGATATTGAGAGACTTGTCATGAAAACAGGTCTTACTCGTAGTTATTATGCGAAAAACGCACTTTAACCATCAGGTATATCATATTTAATACATAATAATGATTATGTTCTTATTTAATGAACAATCTTATTTATTTTGATAGATATTTACGAGGTACTGTATAACTTTGTTTTTTATAATGCTCGATTTTATTATTACAGGATCATAGTATTTGTAAGAAATGAGTCAACTCAACAATCTGAATTTTCGATAAGGAAAATTATAATTTCAAAAGTATTCGAGCAACTACTTAGTGTCGTGTACTTTGGGCAAAAACAAGGACCAGTCTGTGGATATGCCAAGTGACTGTAACTAAAATATTCTTGTGGATATGGCGGGCTCTTGAGGCCGCGCTGTATTGAGGAACAGATAAGTCCGATATTGTGTCGAAGGTGTTTAATTTTGTCAAGATAACTATTGAGTTACACTTACGATAATGTAAAAATTGTATTATATACGGAAAAAACCTGTTCGGAAAGTTTTAATTAAAAATTAAAAATTTTGATTGACGAGAAATTTCGAAGGAAAGTTCTATGTTATATATTATTATTATTACAATTTTGAAAAACTTTTGCATTCTATGTAATGTTCTTGAAGCTCATAAAATTATTTAATGCTTCAAAAGTTCTTTTATAGTCGAAATTTCATCAGATCATTGATTGAGAAAAACAAAACACAAAAAAAAAATAATGCATTTCAAGGATCTCAAGTGATGTTACATTTTAGCATAGAAAGTCAGTATGAATTTGAAAAAAAAATTTAGAAAATCTATTTATAGTACCTATGTTCAATTTTTTCAATGAAACTGCATATTATATTTAGAGATCACTTATCTCTAATATTATGAGATCTACAACTATTGGTAAAGTTGTGATAAATTTCAACAACTCAAATTCAATTGAATTAATGCTTGCTGAAGACATCCATGGAAGAGATGTATAGTATTGATTGCCGAATTGAAATAACTTAATTGATCAACCATCGTGTTGTTTAAATGAATTTATAGAAGGACAGAAATAAAACTGACTGAAAGGTATTCATCATTTCTATAGATGAGAGTGGGAAATCTCATATCAATAAGGACTACTGGCGAGCAGCCAGCAGTAGTTCCAACCAGGGTATGTGAGGTGTAATTTGCGGCTGCAGGAACGAGAGAGAAAGAAAAAAATAAAAAAAATAAATAAAAATATATATATACTTATGTATATATATAACCACGTCAGATGGTTCAAAGACCAGTGGACCAGTGGGTCCGAAGACAAATTACAGCAAGTAAACCATTAAATATGCGATATGATGGTAGGCTATAAAGGAACAAAAATTATGAACTTTACTTGTGTTTTCTTGATAATACCGAAGAGTGGAAACCCAAGAGATTGAAACCCATGAAAGCATTAATGACGTACGCATCGGAGTCATTCTTACACGAAATATATTAATTTTTATAATTGGTATAACATTGGGACGCAAAAAGGAGAATTTTCGAGTTATTTAGACAGTTCCCACTAAATACCTTTGAACGGATTCGTCTTGATTCTCTAATAGCTTTAGTATCGTGACTAGAGCGTTTATATGTAATACAAACATCTTTGTAATCGCATCTATTCAATATATATCTCGTGGGCTCATCTCAAGAGGGGAAATACCTACCAGCCATGCAGGTTATGAAACCAACTGCAATGGTATTGGCGATCTTGAAAAGATTTTGAAAAAATGTGTAAGTATTCAACAAATACTTGAAACCGAAGTAAGCTGGCAGAATTTCCAACTGGTTAATGTGAAATGCCTCATTTCGTAGGGTGCTAGCAGTTTCCTCACCACAAGCGGCCCCCAACCCCGCAGTTGAGAATCCTATGACCAATTTTGTTTACAGAATTAAGCCGCTCAAAATCTGAAGGACAACAGGATATAGATGCGTTGTTTCTTAATTACCATTTTTTAAATTTAAAACATTTACACCTTCTAAAACTTGGTTGTTTTAGCCGGCCACGATGAAGTAATAAGGCCAACTAATGTAGCAAAGTTCAAAAAAAAAATATTATTATGTATATAAGAATAAATTACGTATTCAAAAAAAAAAAGTTGCAGGAGCTCGGTGGCAACTTATTGTTTCTTTTCATTGAAATATTATGTTATAGAGACGTTCGTTTTGTGATTTCTTTTTAAAAAGAGAATCAATCATCATCGAACAATAATTATAGGTAGTGTCGGAACTCCTTATACGGAAGTTATTTACTTGTTTTAAAATTAATTATAAAATAAAACTGTTAAGTTGCCAAACTGTAAAGATTATTAAAGAATTATTATGATTAACAGGAGTAACATTAATTTCTTAGCCTCGAGGAAATTTTTAGATAGGTTCCACGAGCGAAAAAATACAAAAAATATTGCAGTTTGGTTTAAATAAACCAAATAACTGTGGAACGTATATTTGGAAAACTATTTTCAAACAAAAGCGCAATTAATTTAGTTGCCTTTCTGGTCTGCATGTATTAGGACCGAAAACTAAGCATATTTTTGATTGGTTGTGGTCATATAGCAGTTCTCACTAATACAATTATTGTTCTAAATTCTTCAAATAAAGAAAAAATATTGAAATGTATTTCATTGTTTTATATTAAAGTAAATAGTATGTTCTTGCCGTATGACTCGGAAAAAGAGTACTGCAGTCAAAAATTAATGTACTGCAGGTTCACTTTGTGATATAGCTCCTATAGCTAAGGGACCATCGACTGCCTTTTGAATGAATTTCGAGGCAAAACAAGAAACACTTAAAATAGGAATACTATAGGAAAACACAACTAACCACTGTAGGGTCATCGGTTATGGATGACCACTGCTTTTTTAAAAATTTTGCCAATTTTTTAAAAAAAATTACCAGTGTTCCTAATCTCGGACAACGATGGCTGCGATGAGAAGTCCTTAGCCGAAATGCTCGCATAACAGGTCTGTTGATTTAAAACTTCCTTTGCGGTTTGGGCTTGAGGCTGTTTCGACTCTGCGCTCTATTTAATTATCGCCTTAGCATCTTTGTAAGTTTCTGAAAGATTCTTGCTAAATAATAAGAATTAGTTTTAATATGCAATAACTAATCCTGAGGACACTTAAACGTCTTGTTAAAGAATCGCTGTATGTCGTAATTAAAGCGTCGTGCGTCCATTAATAGATGCTGTATCCGACGATCCGTATCGTTTTATAAAGCTCTGCTGTAGTAGCTATGCTCAAAACATCATAACAAAAAACTCGAAGGCGTCTTGCTGTCGGGATTCGGGAGTGAAGGCGGGACTTGCGCCTGCGTCATCATGACTTCTCCCAGGGCAGGTAAGATCGTTGGTCTTCATGACATTAGTCATTCATTATTGTTCATTAGAACGCAGTCCCAATAGTGAAGCATATTATAGCAACATGAATGCTTGGATAAGTTTTCGCACCTGATCGAAGATGCTTTGAGATTCAAGCACGTGCGCGCGCACTTTCGTCGTATGAAAAAAGGTGTGCCAATAAAGTGCGTAAAAGTACGCACTTCTCAAAAAATAGATTTTGCAATAGTTAGTTCAAACACGCAATACAGGCATAATTTCATAGGCATGAAATCGTGTACGAAAAAAAACACTTCAAAATTGAACAACGCCTGAGAGCCCCCGCTCATGACCCATTGCCAGTCCATTACTTTGTAGGCATGAGATTGCACGCAAAAATATACTTCAAAATTGAGCAATGCCTGAGGGCTTTCGCCCACGACTCATTGCAAGTCTATTACTTTGTAGGCATGAGATTGCACGCGAAAACGTACTCCAAATTGAAACGTACTTCAAATTTGAGAAATGCCTGAGGGCTTTCGCCCACGACTCATTGCAAGTCTATTACTTTGAAGGCATGAGATTGCACGCGAAAACGTACTCCAAATTGAAACGTACTTCAATTTGAGCAATGCCTGAGGGCCCCCGCCTACGACTCATTGTAAGTCTATCATTTTGTAGGCATGAGATTGCACGCGAAAACGTACTCCGACTTATTGTAAGTCTATTAGGCATGAGTTTGCACGCGAAAACGTACTTCAAATTGAGCAATGCCTGAGGGCTTTCGCCCACGACTTATTGTAAGTCTATTATTTTGTAGGCATGAGATTGCACGCGAAAACGTACTTCCAATTTGAGCAATGCCTGGGGGGCCTCGCCTACGACTTATTGTAAGTCTATTATTTTTGTAGGCAAGAGATTGCATGCGAAAACACACTTCAATAGGTAGCCATAGGCAATCCGATTTGCTAAGATTTCATAATATCCACGTCTAGACAGGTAGATTTTAACAGACTTTCTTGCTGATTCTTTTCTGTAGGAATGTTATTCCGAACCAGTGAAAGATTCCACTCGACAACTCAAAAAGGACTTGTAAAAGTCTATTTGAGTAAGAAACATTAATTGAATTTCGGTTTGAGTTTAGGTATATATCTGGAAAAAAAAAATCCTATGCGCAAACACACATTATTAGAAAGTTGGCTGACGAGCAATGTTGCGACTCGACGGTGGCAGTGTTGGCGATTGCAGTGACTCCAAAGAACTCGATGACAAGCAGTGTAGAAGACTTCAAAAACAAAAGCTCGATGACAAAACAGTGTAGAAGACTCCAAAAAACTCGATGACAAACTTATTCGGTGATAACGTTTACGTGATCGGTTTAATTTCAAATTTCCGAAATCACTTTTACGTTTTTATCACAAAAATTAAATAATAAAAATATTAATTTTTAATTTAATAATTTAAAAATAAAAATAAAAACTCACCGAATTTGCGGACGTGCGAAGTGGCTGAGCACGAAAACACGAATGACTAGTTGTGCAGGAGTGGGGCCTATACACGAAGAATTTTTTGTGGTTTTAAAGCCGCGGCGAGTTTAATTGCCTTTAGCAGTACTATCGGCTCAATTTTTTTTAATTTTTTTTAAAGTACTTACTTTTTTGAGTTAGAATTTTTTTTCGAAATAAACTCGAAACTGTGAGAAACAGTAGTACTACGCGGCGAAGTTCAAAGAAGCTAAACGGCGCGAGCGGCGTCTGGCGTCCAATCATCGAACCGATTCGGGGTTTAAAAGCCCCGCCCCTTAATCCTTTGAAACGGCCCGCGCGCCGCTGACCGCTCGCGGCTAGCCGACTTCCGGCCTCAGTTACGCAAAACACGTCACGCGTGCCGTAAGTGACGCTAATTCGGTTTTCAAATACGCGCAAAAATGGATCGCCATTACGAGTACTCCAATTTGAAAGACCTAAGTAGGTATGGTGCAACGCCATTGCAAATTAGATACAATGCGACAGAAGCTCGACGGCTCTACGCACAACCGGATCACTTAAATTCCCTTCGTCTGCGAGGAATCCGAAACCCACAAGTTCCGTCCCGTATCACTATCTTAGCCGCAGCGCAGCGTTTAGTCGACCATGGGCAATTCCGAACACCAGAGCATGATCAAGGTCGAGGTCGTCCCCGCATGTACTCGCCGAGGAAATCCTCGAATACTTCGAACGCGATCCTCGGCGAAGCACCCGAATGGCTGCAATTAGGTTTAACTTGAGCCAGTATTACCTACGTGTGGAAGTTGTTAAACTCAGAAGGCTTACATCCATACCATTTTAGGCGTGTACATGCACTTCACGAGAACGATGGGCCAGCTAGGATTGAGTTTTGTCAGTGGTTATTAAACAATCGTGAATTAAGCATTCTGTGGACTGTCTAGTCAACTTTTACTCGTATTGGAATTTTTAACTAGCACAATAAACATTATTGGGCCTTTAACAACCCCCACGTGATCCGCGAAAGTGCTCGAATCAAAGAAAGTGCGTAAATACGTGAGTGTAAAATTTAATACCTAAAATAAGTGTACCCACCTACCTCGTGAGCTGTAAATAACCTGCAATGATGGTGTAAGTACCTTAAAACTTTAAAACTTTCCTTACAAAAACTTTCCTTTAAAAGTACCTTAAAGCCTTAAAACTTTCATCGAAACTTTACCTAATGTTAAACAGCTGATAGTCGTACGTAGGTGAACGACCAGTCGTGCGCCGCTCGGTTCAAGCGTCACTCACGTGACCCGCTCAGTCAGCTGGCGCTACTAATTGATCGCAAAATTTTCGAAATAATAATTTCTCGATTTTTTATTTTTTATTTTAATACTAGGGTCAGGATTAATGGTAGAAACAAATTGTACTGTTAATTTCGAATCACCTCTCAGGGGCCTTAAAACCACTAAAAATTCAGCTTGTATATAGTGGCCAGCTATCGGCCGCTAGGAGGGAGCGTTTGTTTTTATTTTCAGTTACCTCAACTAACGTGTGAAAGTGGCCGTACGTACACGGTACTACAAGTATATCATGCTAATCTCGGAGGACGAATACGAAGTGTAATATAAAACAAAGTCGCTTCCCGCTATCTGTCTGTCTGTCCCTATGTATGCTTAGATCTTTAAAACTACGCAACGGATTTCGATGCGGTTTTTTTAATAGATAGAGTGATTCAAGAGGAAGGTTTATATGTATAATACATGCATAATATAGTAGAGAAACACTGATAATTTTACAGGTTTCTAATGTGATGTCGTAAACAAACACATTTTTTGCGCTTACATTGCAAACGCTGGCTGAACTCTACGAGATAGATCAAAATAATGCCCTACAGTATTGAACACCTTAAAAAGGTCTACAAAAAAGTCCGCGATAGTATATGTCTATCTCTTAGGGATAACCCACAATAACCATTTTTGTCCTTTACTTTTTACGAGAAATAATGGCTTATTTAAGAAGCGATTTTAAGCAATACAGCATTAATCCTTTTCCAATTAAGTACTTTAAATACATTGTGCATTTAATATAGATCAACATGGCCTTTTACAGCATGTAATTTAAATGAATATTTTCGAAGATATTACAGATTTAAAATGCAGGGACACGGTCAAACTTTCAATGTTACAGGCTTAGACTTGAGCGTTGAGTCTTTTTTACATGGCCAATAATTATATATGTCACTCTTTCAAGAGTAACCTCTAAAGAAAACATGTTTGTATTGTCTAATGACAAAAAAGCTGTGAACATTGTATATAAAGACATTCTGTAGTATATTTAGTATCAGCATTGCACCCGTGCGAAGCCGGGGCGGGTCGCTAGTTCTATGTAAAGAAGAAATTTTAATGCTTTTTTTTATCTCAGACAAACGAGCCCATAGTATCATATCATACTTCATTCTAATATTATAAATGCGAAAGTGTGTTTGTTTGTTGGTTTCTCCTTCAATCACGCCGCAACGGAGCAACGGATCGACGTGATTTTTGACATGGGTGTAGTTGAGGACCTGGAGAGTGACATAGGCCACTTTATATCCCGGAAAATTAAGGAATTCCCGCGGGAATCAAAAAACTTAAACCACGCGGACAAAGTCGCGGGCATCAGCTAGTAAAACAATAAATACAAATACTTAAGAAATACAAAATAAAATAATATATTAAAATACTATAAATAACTAATAACACAAAAATTCTATTATGTAAATATTACCTTTCGTATACCTCTTGAGGTTCTGTATCCAAAAGAACCGAATTGACGGAGTTCCATTCCACTTGAACCATTTTTTCACGGCTCGCGTACATCAGGTTATGTAGCGCTGATTCTAGTGGGCTACGAGAAAAACAAATAATTTGTTTAAAACTAAATTAAATCATAAACTATAACCAAAAAATATAATTTACTGAACATATTTTGTAAACAAAATTATTTATATTCAACCAAACATTGTTTGTACCATTTTTTCCGTACTCAAAATCTCAAATTAAACAGCCAGAGCGTTTGGTACTCTCAGAGTTTACTTAGTTGACTCCGGATATAGCCATCCGTTCAACCGTCTGTCATTCATGCACAGTTTCTTCAAATTCACACACGTAAATCAATGTTCCGAAGCGTTACAAATACTCAGTCATACTCAGTCAATAATGACAAAATTAGAAAGCTACTAAGCTTTCT
This sequence comes from Erebia ligea, assembly GCA_917051295.2. Classification (NCBI taxonomy): domain Eukaryota; kingdom Metazoa; phylum Arthropoda; class Insecta; order Lepidoptera; family Nymphalidae; genus Erebia; species Erebia ligea. The sequence goes on from OU785236.1 coordinate 9,701,697, forward strand.
CCCTTCAAAAGAGAGAAAGAGAGAGAGAGAGAGAGAGAGAGAGAGAGAGAGAGAGAGAAAGCGAGAGAGAGAGAGAGCTAGTTACGCATGTTATTCAATATCTTCACTTACCTGTCGGGTCCTTTAAGGCAAGCGTCAGTGATGCATTCCTTGTAGTTAGGGGGTTCGATGTCGAGCATTTGACTGACTGCGAGCTCGGCTTGCTCCTTGTTCAATGCACGCTTCTGAGCCAAATTGAGCTCTGTGGCCGTTTGCCTTAGGTCGTGATTTAACTGTCAACACAAATATAGAACTAAATATTACGTCATCTACTACAAATTGTAACTAATCGTAACTTTAAAATGATAAATCTGATGTGTAATATCAATAATTATTAATTAATTATTCATAAACTAGATGATGCCCTTATGAACTCCTTAATTTACCGGGATAAAAAGTATGTCCTACCCCGGGATGTACTCTACCTGTGTACACAATTTCATCAAAATCGGTTGAACAGATGGGCCGTGAAAGCCTAGCAGGCAAACAAACAGACAGACACACACACTTTCGCATTTATAATATTAGTATGGATTACTATGACTATAACCCTACCGAAGAGCTGTGAGACAGTCAGAGTAAGCGATCTTATGGGTAATGATTACTTTCGTCTGCACGATTACAAGCAGGGAGTCAAATATAGAATTATATTGTAACATATATTTTATATTATTGCGAGAGAAAACAATGTCATAAATACCTTCGAATCGTAACTTTCTTCGCAAGGGACTGCAAATCCTTTTTCCAAAAGTAGTTTATTCACGTTGATTTTCCCTCCGTCGGCCAACAACTCAATGGATATTACTCCGTGGGCCACTGAATAGATCTGAAAAAACGTTACTATTGTGCAATTCTATATTAGGCTAGTTTTAAACTTACTTAAATACATATCAAAAATTGTGGCCTAGCGGTCAAAAGCTTTCCGGGCGCAATTCCTAGAGAGACGCAGGTTCAAATCCTTTCGATTCCGCAATTTTTGATGTGTATTTAAGTAAGTTTATAAACTTTCCTAGTGTGAGAAGTACTGTAATAAAATTATAAAATAATTAGGTGAATAAATAAAAAAAAATAGGCTGGTTTTCTTCCAACGCTGTCCATCAGCTCTGGCGAACCAGCTAACTAGTTATCACTGACTGCTCAACGTTATTCAGAAGAACTGTTATCATCAGCGTTATTCAGGAACGCTTTATAGTATTGACCTGTCAGCGCCGTAGATCAACTTCAGAAGAAAAGTAGCCTTAGTCCAGTTACAGTTATACTCAGCACACTTCCAAGGCAGGCCTGGTCAATGGTTATGTAGTAGAATTTACCCGCACTCCCTCCCTTATATATATATATATATATATATATAATAACTTTTTTATTGACTGGTGGGAGGCTTCGGCCGTGGCTAGTTACCACCCTACCGGCAAAGACGTGCCGCCAAGCGATTTAGCGTTCCTGTACGATGCCGTGTAGAAACCGAATAGGGGTATGGGTTTAATAATTAACTGCCATGCCCCTAACAGGTTAGCCCGCTACCATCTTAGACTGCATCGTCACTACCACCGTACCATCAGGTGAGATTGCAGTGTAGGGCTAACCTGTAGTGGATAAAAAAAATTGCTGTTGTTCTATCTCACGAAGGCAGTTTGCCCATGCTTGTGGTATTGCATGTACGTATTACAAAATTGGTCTAGTGTGCGTAAGCTCGGAAGATTTATCGACCGCGCACACTAGCACGGGGTTTACGTATGCACTACCAGACATAGGCTAACCGCCTTCGTGAGATAGAACAACTATACACAATTTCTTTATTCCACCGTAACTTCTAAATGCCTGAACAGTTTTGGATGCTTGATCGTTAGAATCCTTTATCCTTACATCACCGAGAGAGTGACAGTGGCTATTTTTAAAAAAAAAATGGCGATAGAAGTGAAAACTTATAACTTAGAATTTTAGTATTAAAATTTCCCCTACCAAAAAGTGCTCAACGCATTAGCATCGGTGACGTGAACCCATAAGATTTTCCCCTACCAAAAAGTGCTCAAGCATTAGCATGTCGGTGACGCGAACCCATAAGATTTTCCCCTACCATAAAGTGCTCAACGCATTAGCATGTTGGTGACGCGAACCCATAAGATTTTCCCCTACCAAAAAGCGCTCAACGCGGCTAAAGAAGTTTTCACTTCAAAAAAATCTTGGTAAAGTAGTTTTTCAATTTTTAGTACTTGCTTACTTGCTTGTTATTTAACGTACATAGCAATATATTCACACTTCTTAAGAACGTATCACTTTTTAAACAAACAGCGTACGTTAAATCGTTTCAATGCGTTCACGCTTCTGTGGTCAGACAACAAAATCTCTCACCTTGCCCAGAAGTCGGCCCTTAGAAACCAGCTCAGTGAATAGCCTCTCAGCCTGAGCGCTCCAATGTGCATGTTCGTGCAACAGTGGAGTGGGCGCGATATTGCTTAACACACACTGCATGGCTAGAGGCGGAATGTCCATGCACTCTGGAGGAAGCTCCCGCAGGCTGGGAGTTCCCACACGGCCAACGCTCCCGTAGTCAATGTAGAACACCTGTAAATTTTTTTCTACTATAATATATAGACCGCCCCTGCGCACGCGTTGTATTCTGTTTTTTTTATAATTTAGTTCTATGTTATGTGTGGCAATAAATAATTTATCTATCAATATTTCGATGTAGAAACCAGCTCAGTGAATAGCCTCTCAGCCTGAGCGCTCCAATGTGCATGTTCGTGCAACAGTGGAGTGGGCGCGATATTGCTTAACACACACTGCATGGCTAGAGGCGGAATGTCCATGCACTCTGGAGGAAGCTCCCGCAGACTGGGAGTTCCCACGCGGAAAACGCTCCCGTAGTCAATGTAGAACACCTGTATTTTTTCTTAGACCTATTATCTACAAGTTTACCTCCATCATTTCCTTAGGCAACAGGCGCGTAACCCTCGCGCGGAACAGCAAAGTCCCGGCGGCGTCGGTGTATGGAGCTGCGACTAACGTGTCCACGGCCACAGTGTCGGTAATCGCGAGCAAGGGCTTGCGGTTCAACGACATTTGTATCATTCGCAGCTCAGACGCTGTCGACTCGTCTACGGTATTGATAGCTAGTTAGACCTATTATCTACGAGTTTACCTCCATCATTTCCTTAGGCAACAGGCGCGTAACCCTCGCGCGGAACTGCAAAGTCCCGGCGGCGTCGGTGAACGGAGCTACGACTAGCGTATCCAGTCACAGTGTCGGTAAACGCGAGCAGGGGCTTGCGGTTCAACAACATTTGTATCATTCGCAGCTCAGACGCTGTCGACTCGTCTACGGTATTGATAGCTAGTAAGACCTATTACTACGAGTTTACCTCCATCATTTCCTTAGGCAACAGGCGCGTAACCCTCGCGCGGAACAGCAAAGTCCCGGCGGCGTCGGTGTATGGAGCTGCGACTAACGTGTCCACGGCCACAGTGTCGGTAATCGCGAGCAGGGGCTTGCGGTTCAACGACGTTTGTATCATTCGCAGCTCAGACGCTGTCGACTCGTCTACGGTATTGATAGCTAGTAAGACCTATTATCTACGAGTTTACCTCCATCATTTCCTTAGGCAAAAGGCGCGTAACCCTCGCGCGGAACAGCAAAGTCCCGGCGGCGTCGGTGAACGGAGCTACGACTAGCGTATCCACAGTCACAGTGTCGGTAAACGCGAGCAGGGGCTTGCGGTTCAACAACATTTGTATCATTCGCAGCTCAGACGCTGTCGACTCGTCTACGGTATTGATAGCTAGTAAGACCTATTATCTACGAGTTTACCTCCATCATTTCCTTAGGCAAAAGGCGCGTAACCCTCGCGCGGAACAGCAAAGTTCCGGCGGCGTCGGTGTATGGAGCTGCGACTAGCGTGTCCACGGCCACAGTGTCGGTAATCGCGAGCAAGGGCTTGCGGTTCAACGACGTTTGTATCATTCGCAGCTCAGACGCTGTCGACTCGTCAGCGTATTGCACCCAGAAACGACCGATATTATTGAGCTGTAAGAATTTAAATGTATGAACTGTAATAAACACGCCTGTCTCCTATATCGAAAAAATTGGGGTCATAGGGACTGCCGATAGAAGTGAAAACGAATATTTTTTTTTTGTTTTTTAATAATTTATAAACCTTAAAAAATTTTAATGCGTTCACGCTTCCGTGGTCAGACAACAAAATCTAGATAGAGATTGTGCTAAGTATACAGAATCTGTTTAAATTTTATAAACATTCTAAACTATCGAAGACAAAGAATACAATACTTACATACAATACAATTTCTTTATTTTGCACACTAGTCTAGAGCTCTTTCGAATGTCGTTTTGGATATTGGCGTCATCAGTTAATTTTTCAAGAAATAATAATCCGCATCATATTATGTTCACAAGAGCATTTGCCAATTTAGGATACCACCTTACCTACCTTTTTTGACGACCTCCGTGGCGCAGTGTGTAGCGCTGTTGTCTTAACGTGCGGAGGGCCCGGGTTCGATCCCTGGCTGGGTCAATTTGGGAATTTATAATTTCTGAATTTTCCCTGGTCTGGCCTGGTGGGAGGCTTCGGCCGTTGCTAGTTACCACCCTACCGGCAAAGACGTGCCGCCAAGCGATTTAGCGTTCCGGTACGATGCCGTGTAGAAACCGAATAGGGGTATGGGTATAAGTATAACTGACATACCCCTAACAGGTTAGCCCGCTACCATCTTAGACTGCATCATCACTTACCACCAGGTGAGATCGCGGTCAAGGGCTAACTTGTAGTGGTTAAAAAAAACCTTACTGTTACTAGATAACTTACCTGTGAAATTAGCAAGGGGAAGTGCGTATCGTCGATCTCGGGCAGGCGCGGCACCATTTTGTTTGTGTCCGCATTATGTTTCTTCATGTCTGCGATCGCGTTGCCAAGCGCGGTTGCCTTTTCAATTCTAAACAAACATTAATTATTATGTTACTGAAAACTTTTCTTGATGTCAATGAAAATGAAAAATATATCCATACTAATATTATAAATGCGAAAGTGTGTCTGTCTGTCTGTTACGCTTTCACGGCCCAACCGTTCAACCGATTTTGATGAAATTTGGTACAGAGATAGGTTGTATCCTGGGGAAGGACCAATTCAATTTCCCAGAATATTACTTCTCTCTATCACATGTATGCAGATGATCTCCAAATTTACTCGCAGTCAACTCTTGAAGATTTGCACACTGCTGTTTCTAATATTAATTGCGACCTGGAGGCTATCAGTCAATGGAGTAAGTGTTATGGACTTAAGGTTAATCCTTGTAAGTCCCAGGCTATTATTATTGGTAGCTCTGGTATGATTTCAAGAGTTGACTGGGATAATCTTCCGCCTGTTACATTAAATAGCGTTAAAATACCTTACAGTACTACCGTTAAAAATCTTGGTGTCTACTTTGATAATACTCTCTCGTGGTCTAATCAATTAAAAGAAGTTAGTAGAAAGACTTTTGCTGCTATGGGTTCACTTAGGCGTCTGCGTTCTTTTCTCCCTATTCCTACTAAGATTATGTTAGCACAATCTCTACTTCTCTCCGTTCTCGATTATGCGGACGCAAGCTATCTTGATTTAACTGAGGACCAGCTTAATAAACTTGAGCGAATTCAAAATTTAGCTATTAGGTTCATATTTGGTTTGCGCAAATATGACCATGTCTCTGAATTTCGTTTAAAGCTCAAGTGGTTACCCATTCGCTTTCGCCGGAATCTACACTTCGTTTCCCTTCTGTACTGTGTATTGTTCAATCCTATGACTCCAAGTTATTTAAAGGAAAACTTTAAATATCTTGGTCATGACAGACCAGAAAGAGTTCTTCGGTCGGCCGGAAAACTCGTTCTTGAATCGCCTAAATATCGGACAACATTTTTCAAAAATTCATTTATATTCAAGGCCATTAGCTTATGGAATGAACTGCCCTCGCACATTCATCGAGCGAAAACTCTTAATAAGTTTAAAATTGACGTAAAAAATCATTACATGTCTCTCTGTTATCATCAATAGCGACATGTTTAATTTGTCCGTTATTTATATGTGTATTTATTTATGTATTTAATCTTACGTATGTCTATTTTATTTATTTTGTATATATTAGTGTATTAATACGTTATTATTTTATGATATTGGTTAGTTTATGTATCTATTAGTATTTAAGTTTATTTTTATGCACCACCTCCCACTGTCCACTTGTTCATTTTCTCCGTATCGATAAGGTTGTCTGGAAGAGATCGCTACTTAGCGATAAGACCGCCTTATTGTACCTACGTCTTAAGTTTTCATATTTGTTATCTGTTTCGTTTTTGTTTTTGTGGTGTACAATAAAGAATATACAATACAATACAAGGACATAAGCTACTTTTTATCCCGGAAAATCAAGGAGTTTCCGCGGGAATCAAAAATTAGACTTCATTTAGAATTATGTTATTATTAGACTTCCTATATCTGGAAATATGAAAATAAATAGCGAATACTTACGGCAGCAATGGTATTCTTATATCAATCTTCAGTTGTCTCGCTTTGATTGCTTTGTACACTGGCAATACTACTTGACCGGGGATAGACGGGTCCTGAACAAAAGTATTTAATATATCCTCAAATACTATCTAGATAACTATAACTGTATAGTAGTTGGTTTCATATAATAAAAAGAAAACGCCTGACTCACTTATTGATTCACTAGCTGATGCCTGCGACTTCGTCCGCGTGGATCGAGGTTTTTCGTTTCCCGCGGGAACTCCTTAATTTTCCGGGATAAAAAGTAGCCTATGTGTTATTCCAGACTATAATCTATCTCTGTGCCAAATTTCATCCAGATCCGTTCAGCCGTTGGGGCGTGATTGAGTAACAAACATCCCATCCATACATCCATCCAAACTTTCGCATTTATAATATTTATATTTGAATATTTGATTAATGCCAAGCCCAAACTCTTGTATCTATATAGCTAAAATTTTGCATAAAAGTTCAATTTATAATGTAGACAAGGAATAAGCCAGAGTTTTCAGTGAGCGAAGCCGCAGGCGGTCACTAGAATATAATAAAAATAGTTGATTGTAATACTTACACCACCACCCTTTTGACCACTTTTGAGGTCCCTGTTGTCTTGGAATGTCAAGTATACTTTTCTGAAACAAAATAAAGATTAGATTGTGTATGCATACTACACACAAACGAAGTAGAAGATAACTTCACTACCTCAATTGATAGATCCTCGTACGATAGAAGATCGTATTATGCTTTGTCCAACGATTTATTTTACTTTTGACGTAAGCACACCTATGAAGTGTCACAATTATTGACAGGCAACCATCATCGATTTACCAACTAAGGATACAACATTACCTACAAATTAATACTCAAAAAGCGTCCACAATCACTTATACAAACACAGCTATAGATAATATAGTATGAGACACCCAACGGTTCACAAAAACCAACCATATAGATTTATATTTAGGGTTCAATTTTGTAATAACAATTCGACACATACGACATTTTGTCGCCTAGTGTACTCATGCGCGACTGAGGCGAAAATTGTTCACAATGTCTATTTGTGCACAATTTGACCGTGCCGTTTTTTGCGTTTCGATGGTGCGTCTAAGGTATTGGTAAGTCAATGGCAACCATCGAAAAAAAAATGCAATACTCCATTGACGCATATACTTTTTTACAATAGTGAAGCGAAGTGTCCTTTTATCTTGATGATTTCTTTATACAATGACACGTTAACGCATAACTGCGCCAATACGAGAAGTATTCCCTATTTTGGAAGCTTATTTGAAACTGCCTCGTTGGTCTATAGTGATCACGACGGTCGACGAGGTTCCGGGTTCGAGTACCGGGTCGGGCCATAATTAAGTATTGGGTTTTTCTGATTAGAAATTCTCAGTACTAGCCCGGAGTTAGGAAGTTGGTGATGTTTCACCCCCGTGCCTCGGAGAGTTAAGCCTTCGGTCTCGGTTATTATCACTAACATGATAATAGTCGTCAAAGCCCGCCAACCCGTATTGGATCAGCGTAGTGGGTCTAAGCTCTAATTCCCTCTCTCATATGAGAGTGGAGGCCCATGCCCAGCAGCAGTGAGACGTTAATAGGCTGTAGACTTGTGGTGCATGCCCCTCACCTGTATAACCCTGTCCTTGTCCCCGCCATAGCGCTGTCCCGCTATTCAGACTAGATGGCGTTAGTAAAATAGGTCCATATTTTTTGTTTGACAGGGCCCGTCTATGTAAATTGAGGTCATTGTTTGAAAACTATAAATACAATAACTTTGATTATGAAAAATCTATGAAAAAAGAAGTCTAACCGGCTGTTCTTGTCAAACGTCACTCGAGGCTCGTCTCCAATCTGCTGTCTCACTATATTCTTGATGGTCATGGCGTATACCTCCCCCGGCTGGCCGTCGGGGAAGCCTCTCAGGTACACAGAGTTGCGCGGATCGAGGCCCCCAAGCACCTTCACCGCGTCTCTCTCGCGTGCCTCGTCTGTTGATACTTGCACGAAGTATTGTGGGTAGAAAGCACCGGCTAGTATGACCTAGAGAAACAAACAATTATTGGGTTGTCGAAAAAAAAATTGTGGCACACAGCTGATACAGTGTTGACACTGTACTATCGTGAAATTACTTTAACATTATGACGTCACAAACATGGCAACCAATCGTGACGCGTTCGTAGTCACGTGTCACAACAATTTTTAATTGTTTATTATTAATTTTAATAAAATTAAGAGTTTTCCCGTTTCGCTTCGACTATTTATACAATTTGTGTTAAAGTTTTAAAAAACATTAAAATATCGATAAGTAATTGTTTTTAATTCAAAATAATCCCAATCCCAATTATGACTATTTGCAAGTATTGGAAAACAAAGACAAGAACAAAATATATGGAACAATGCAAGTTTAAGCTCGCGTAATTTATTGATGGTAAATCAGGGTGTCCACTCTAAATCGTCAAAACATTTCCCTGACTTTTCCCTGACTTTCCCTGACCATTTCTAAAATTTTCCCTGACCTTTTTAGCTGTAATTTTTCAAAGTAAAAATGTTTCTCTTGCGAATGATTGTAAGAGGCAAAAATTAAGTCTTCACAAACACTCAAGAGATTTTATTGGCTTCCCAAGGTGTCCAACTATCAAGGTGACAATTTTCAACACAGGTAGATTGCCACACCATAACCATACCGTACCATAAGAGGAGGCAGCCCAGCTCAAGCCCATCTCTATGCCCTACTAATTTACGTAAGATTATTTAAAAAAAGATAGGAATTTTCATAATCATAAGCAATTAAGACTTTACTCTTACACATTAGTAATGGAGTATTATACGTTATTATTTATGGTTCAAGTAACTTTAATTTTGGCACTACAGTATTTAAGTAGCTCTTATTGTGTATTATCTGAAGTTATAAGTAGTTTTAAAGGTGTGATTAGACAAAAGTAATTATCTCTTACGTCTTTTTACTCGAAAAAACTAAAACAATAACCTACCTTTAAGGATTTTTAGTGATTCAACATAATGAGCCGATCACTTTTTAAGTTGTTTTAACATGATGAAACCAGACTTTTAAAAGTCTTTTCAGTAACTTAAGATTACGAACATTATTGTTATAGTTCCAGAAAATTTGTCGTTTTCCAATTTATATAAGTAAGAGTAAGTAATTTTGACCGCTATAAATATTTGAATCAAATGGCGGTTAAGAAATTTTGCTTTACTGTAAATTGAAGTCATTTTTACTTAAGCGCCACTATATCACAAACCAGCAGTCCAATTATTATGGTTTGTACTTCTGGACATAGAAAATGACAAATTAATAAAAGTTTACCTTGACGTCATCGAAATTCGTGTGCTGGGAAAAAAGTTATGAATTAAAAACGAAAAAAAAAAAACTTAAAACGGCTTTTTCTCGTAATGGTCATTTGGAGCTTCAGTAAATTTGCCTTTCCTGCGACGATATAATAAGTACTGATGACTGATAAGATAATATTATTTTTATTTATTCTATACATTTTTAGACTTTTACATTAATTTTAAAGATCAATCACCAAAAAGTCCTGGTTTTCCCTGACTTTTCCAGGTAGAGAAGTCATTTCCCTGACTTTCCCTGACCCACAATAGCTTCCCTGACTTTTCCCTGACTTTCCCTGACCTTCCAGGTCCGTGGACACCCTGTAAATCATTAGGTCAAGATATACAGCTAAGACTTGATCGTGTGTGTGAAATCTGTAAGCCAAATTTTGGCGCGATGCCAACCCACGGAAATTCTGGTCCAAGCGACTGGCTCGTAAAAGCGACATGACATAATTGACAGTCAGTGCAAAATGCATGTGCCATGGCATCAAGCTGCGCGGACTGTGATTGTACGAACTTTTGAAAGAGAGCCCGTGTATCGAGGATTATTAATATTGAAGTCAAAATTATGATTATGACATCTGGCGCCGCCACCATAAATAACATCGACAACAACGAGACTGCATCGACAACACTGCAAGAGCAGGCAAGCTACCTATCAAGAGTACATGACGTATCACTACAATAAAAACATATCATACTATTATGATTTTTTAACTTACCTTCAGTACCAAAGGCAGCTCATGTTTATTCCAAGGAGAAATCCGGGTTTTAGGATCGATGCCTTCCCGTGATAGACGCATCCGTATCTCTTTCACCATATCATCGAGTTCCCTGAGAGGTCGAATCTGGACGTAGAACCGTCTGGCCCATTGGACCTCGCTAGTGCCTTTTTGTTTGAACTGGTTTTGCTGACGTAGATGGTTCCAGACCTAAGAAATTTTGAAGTGAAATTTCTATAGAATCGTTGTGATTTGAAAATTCGATGAAACGTATGTTCTCCGTACATCGGTACAAGTGGCGCCACCGGACGAACGTGTATACAAAGCGTTCCATTTTTGTAATTTTCTGTTTGATTGTATATATGTAGCAGTAGAATGTTATTTTAATCAGCCTCTGGTTGATAAAACGAAAAACGAAACGAAAAAGCGACACCAAAAAGAGACAAACATATTCATAATAGGATTTAGCCTGCGAGAGAATGAGATAGAATACAAGTTACATTGATCTCATTATCTCGTAGGCTACTTTTCTGAAATTTCACTTCTGCCGTGTGTGAATTGCACACACGCACTTTTTTCAAGGCATGAATTTCAAAAACTACTGCTTCGAGAGTTAACTAGGAATTTATCGAATGATTGCCTTATAAATCAAAAACGTACCTTGTAAACGTTTAATATAGCAATGCAGTCACTCGTAGAACCATCGGCCCACGTCAGTTTGGAGTTGTATGCATTCAACCGCTCTCGGAAGGGACTGCTGAATATATTCTTCACGGACATGCCAGCGGCTGAACAAATTAAATCATTATTGGCATAAATAATTGAGCATTAATCAGCCCCCTGATTATGTAAGAATGGCCGATCAAATCGTCAAAGTTCGGCGTCAAAAAAATAAACCATAACAACATTGAATTAGAGCTCAATTTCGTGTATCCATTCTCATACATTTAGGGTATCGTACATATCTAAAAGTATAAGAATTGGTACACGAAATTGAGCTCTAATTCAATTCTGTTATGGACTGTTTTACTTTGACGCCGAACTTTTACGATTTAATCGACAATTCTTACATAATCGGGGGACAGGGGGGCAATTGGCTAAAAATGACAGACTACAGAACTACAACGTGTAACGATCGCAATCACCTCTCCGCAATCCTCTGATTGGTTAACATTCTCTACTATCACAAAAATTGAGATAGTTACAATGATTGATGCAGGTTTTTCATAATATTACTGGGGGATGCCCCGTCGCTCACGTCCGCAGGAACTACCTTCTACCGCGACGAACTTTCAGGCGAAATAAGCGTTCTTTTTAAATTAGCTTGTTAATATTATAAAAACGCTTAAATATACTAAACGCCATACGATTAAATAAATAAATAAATAAATAATACTATACCTGTAAAAAAATAAACTTTTGCCTAGATGCCTATTCCCTCTTGAATAGAAGATACCAATATTAAAAGCGGAGGGAAATCGGAAGTCTTCTGACTTCCGATTTCTCTCCGCTTTTTCCGGACTTAGGATAATTACAATAATAACAAATTCTCACCCATTATAATACTTTCTTCCAAGCACCCAAATATGTACCCCAACACAATAAGCTTGGAGACTTTAACATCGAGCGGAAGCTTGGCCATTATACGACCCAAGTACGTGATGTCGCCGTCTGATGCACTCCATTCGCCAGCGAAAGTCTTTTTTAATGCTCCCGCCTAGCAAAAAATAATGGCATGTCTTAAAAAAATATTTCTAGCTGATGCCCGCGACTTCGTCCGCGTGGATTGAAGTTTTTTGGTTCCCGCGGGAAGTCTTTAATTTTCCGGGATAAAAAGTAGCCTATGTGTTATTCCAGACTATAATCTATGTCTGTGCCAAATTTCATCCAGATCTGTTCAGCCGTTCTGGCGTGATTGAGTAACAAACATACGTACATCCATCCATCCAAACTTTCGCATTTATAATATTAGTATAGAAGACATACTTCGTTACTTACACAGCAAACCTGTTTGAAAATTATATAAGGCTCAAAGCACATTGCGGCATTGTTAAATTCAAAACTGACGCCTCGCGGATATAATATTATTATACTATCTATTCGAACTGTCATGTATTTAGATGACATCATAATCGTCAAGGAAAACATCGTGCGGAAACCTGATCATCATGAAACATATATTCTCAAAGGGGTGTCATTACTCATTTCCGCCAATTTACATTAGCCAGCGTGGTAGACTATGGCCTAAACTCTGCTCATTCTGAGATGAGACCCCTGCTCAGTAATTTGCCGATGATTGGCTGAGATGATAGATGAGTTTATGGCTTACCTCCTTCAGCACAAGTATGGTGCGATATATGTTCGATATGTCCGGGGGATCCATGGCCAAAGCCAGGATTTCGCTGGGCGGGCCCATGTCCAGCATTTTAGCTATAAGTACTAAGCGCTCTAGAGGACATCGGATAATTTCTGGCGTGCATTCTTGTTTCAGGTAATGCTGTAACAGTCATTTAGATGTTTTTAATGAGGATCCGTAATACAGTTTCCGGCAGGAAAAATTACACATAGAGTTTAAGAAAGACAGCGTCGTCTCTCACGTTCAGTCGGAACGTTTTTTTAAGGACTCTAATTCTAAAGCTTGATGAGTAATCTTCACTTCTGGGTACTGTACTAACAATAATTTCAAGCTGCTGGTGTGAACTCAAGTATCCACCGGTTTCTCATGATACCAGAGGCAATTCGGAAATTTATATAGTGCCTTTGCCACTTATACCTAAGTCCACAGTGGGATGGGAGGAGAGGGTATGTCGAAATGAAAAGTTTTATTTCGTGTTTGGACAACTTGTGTCACTTAAAATATTACTACCTAGCGACCCGCCCCGGCTTCGCACGGGTGCAATGCTGATACTAAATATACTACAGAATGTCTTTATATACAACGTTCACAGCTTTTTTGTCATTAAACAATAAAACCATGTTTTCTTTAGATGCTACTCTGGAAAAAGAGTGACATATACTTATTTGGCCATGTGAAAAACACTCAACGCTCAAATCTAAGCCTGCAACGTTGAAAGTTTGACCCTGTCCCTGCATTTTAAATCTGTAATATCTTCGAAAATATTCATTTAAACTACATGCTGTAACGGTCCATATTGATCTATATTAAATGTTATCCCTAGAGATAGACATATTATACTATCGCGGACTTTTCTGTAGACCTTTTTAAGGTGTACAATACTGTAGTACATTATTTTGATCTATCTCGTAGGGTTCAGCCAGCGTTTGCAATGTAAGCGCAAAAAATATGTTTATTTACGACATCACATTAGAAACCTCTAAAAAAACTACTGACAAAAGCCGGCCAACATCGACATATTACATGTATAGTACTAAATGGGCCCTTTCATAGGAAAAAGTTGGGCGTCCGACTTGTGGTGCATGCACCTCACCTGTATAAGCATGTCCTTGTCCCCGCCATAGCGCTGTCCCGCTTTTCAGACTAGATGGAGTTAATAAAATAAGTCCACATTCTTTGTTTGACAGGGCCCGTCTATGTTAATTGAGGTCGTTGCCGGCAAACTAATATACTCACGTATGCCTTGCTGGTGACGAGTCGGTACACTCGGCCGTCGCGCACGCGGCCGGCGCGGCCCGCGCGCTGCTCGCAGTTGGTTTTAGACGCCCAACTCAGTTGCAGAGACGTAAAGTTTGTGCTCTGATCCGCGACCAATACTTTCATTAGGCAGAAGTCAATGACTGTGGGAAAGCAGTATAATATTTACCATTTATCCATTAGCATAATCATAATCATTTATTTTTGCCAGAATATGGTACATGCAACATTTTTACATAGGTGTTAATAAATATATAGTTTTGCACGCCAAACCTGGCAGGATATGTTCCTGCCAGGTTTGGCGTGCAAAACTATTTTTATACCTAAAAAATAAATTAAATATTTAACAATTATACCCTGATGGAAGTATAGAAATATTCAGATTCATTATAACAATGCAAACAAAAGTAATGATTATATAACAATACTATAATATTATAAATGAGAAAGTTTGTCTGTTGGCCTATTTATTACACACTCACGCCTTTTTGCTTAACTGATTTTTCCACAGGTACAGGGTATGTGACTTTTATTCCAGAAAATCAAGTTCTCTAATATTATTTAAAAAACCTATGTCCACGCGGACGAGAGCGTGATTATTAGCTAGTATGATTTAAATCATATATTCATATTATTTTTTGCTGTTTGATGCTGCCTTAGTAGACAGTATCACGTCTTCATCCACAGCTCGCTTACAACAAAATTACTGTAAATCTGATTTAGGTAAGTATATTACATTCGGACTTGCTATCAAAAATCTTGTCATTTCGTCAACTCATTACCAAAGAGGACGATGCAAATATTCGCTGCCTATTATACATCCTCGGTAGTATAGTGGTAAGTATCCCCGCCTGTCACGCGGGAGACCGGGGTTCGATTCCCCGCCGGGGAGAATACTTTTTATGATAACGAAAAATCGAAATATAATGTTGAAATTTTTTTGTAATTATAGTCTAGTCAACAAGTGCTTTTTGGATCAAACTTTTCTCCGCCTCCGAAAAATATGAACGAGATGTCATTCGATTCGGAATAGCGTGTAGAAAATTTTGGAAAAAATTCAAGAGACGCTTGCAAAAATTGCAAAAGTTATTAACAATTAACTGAAAAAAATGGGGTTTGGTTTTTTGCAAATATCTCAAAAAATATTTGACATTTTTCAAATTTGAAAAAAGATTAAAAAAGAGGAGGAAATACACTTACCATATTTAATATCGGGCACGGTGATGGAACTCTCAGCTATGTTAGTAGCGAGAATAATCTTGCGGTGTCCGGGAGGAGCTCGTTGGAACACCCGTACTTGTTCATCGGCAGTTATGGTAGAATGCAACGGTAGTACCCACCATTTGTATGAAGCACATTCTGAGTCAGCTACTTTTATCCTTAAAAACAAAATTAAAAAAATCATAAAAACAGAATTGTGACTCTTAGCCAGGAGATACAAAAGTAACTGTTTATTACTAAGCATGTCCCCTGCCTGTGACACTCTTTAGCACTAAAGCCATTACTAAAGCTTATATTTTTTCAAATACTCAGAAACCATCTACAGTCAGGTAAAAAGCTGTAAGACACCCGACAGAAGAAGCTGTACCCTCTAGGATTCAGGAGCATTTATTTGTTTTAATTTTTACCAGGAAGGTCCTTACTCATTATCATACTAATATTATAAATGTGAAAGTGTGTTTGTTTGTTGGTTTGTTGGTTTATTGGTTTGTTGGTTTGTCCTTCAATCACGCCGCAACGGAGCCACGGATCGACGTGATTTTTGGCATAGTTGAGGTCCTGGAGAGTGACATAGGCTACTTTATATCCCGGAAAATTAAGGAGTTCCCGCGGGTATCGAAAAAACGTAAACCACGCGGACGAAGTCGCGGGCATCAGCTAGTATTAAAATAAGTGATAGAAAAAATCGTATTTTTCCTGAGTTTTTCCTGTAGTATTTTACCATTTGCTCAGTCAGAGGTGCTGTTGTCAGTGACTTTAAGGACCCCTATAAAATCTCATGAAGAGAACATATGAGAACGTTTGGCAATAAAATGGTTGTCTGTGGAACTAGAAGGCAATTGCAAAGGAAGGATGAAAGCTATTACAAAGAACTTTGTCAAAGGGCACACATGCAGTCAATACACAATACTAATAGATTTTTATTACAGTCATATTGAAGTTGATAGAAGCATAAAATTAAACTTACTTCAAATTGTCATCCATGAGGCATGCATAGAGCTCCTCAATTTCATATATTCCAGGTAGGAATATAAGGACAGAAGGCAGGTCTGCTTCAGATCTGTCGGTATACTCTTCTTTTTGGTCAATTTTCTCAAATGCATTGATCAGATTTATGACGAGGTGGTTCATTTCTGGTAGGATCACTGGTTCATTTGACTTTGGCATTGCTTGTTGGATTATCTGTGTACAACATATTTTTAAAATAAGAAGACATAATTATTACTATACTACAACCATTCCAAATGTATATTTGTATTCCATTCTTTGCCATAATACATCTGACAAGCTTTGTTTGTAAACAGAAACCAAAATCCATACTAAGCCTCCGCCCATGTCAGACTTTTTGTTGATGAAGGAACTAGAAGTTTAATTTGCTATAATCCGCGACAATAGGTAAATCTATGTGGTACAGTGTGTATCCCGCACTTATAGCCTGCGATATTCACCACACCACAGAAATCTCTCTCAACGTACGTTTCACTCCGATACCGCATCTTCAGAGATGTTGATTCGACAATGCACGATTGTATTTCTGTATTGTGGTGAAAATCGCGGGCTATAAGTGTGGGATACACACTGTACCACATAGATAAATTACTTACCTATTGTTGCGCATTATAGCGAATTAAACTTCATTATCATGGACTTCCGCAAAGAAACGCCTGCTTCTATCCAAGACTTTTTGTTGGTCAGATAAAATCGGGCCGACTTACTTTGTGACCAACTCAACGTCCGAACCATTTGCGCCTCCGCCCACGTCAGACTTTTTGTAGGGTCCCATGTTCGAGAAATATTTATTTATTTATTGAGGCCCAAACAGTTTACAAAATACTTAAAATTAAAATAGCATACAAAACACAGACACCAGCATAGAAACCACAGGAAAAAACAATACAGATAGCAAAAACAAACGTTACTAACTAGATAAACTACTAAAACATAACAAATTAACACCATATTTTTTATTCGAGAGAAAAGTTCTTTTTTTAATTCTGAAAGGGTTATGCTATTCAGATCAATAACAGAGAAATTACAGTTATAACTTTGGCATACACGTTGAATAAAACTATTTGTAGCATATTTAGTTCTAACAAAGGGAAGATAGAATGTAGGAGTTTTACGACGACATACCTATCAGATTTATTTATGCCGTATACAGTTAGAAGTTGCCACCGAGGAGGCCGCGTCTCAAAACGATTTTATTGAATTTAATGAAATTTAATGTTGCATTGTTCACACAAACAAACATGTTTTTCGTATTCGAACCTCGCGCGTTTGCATGCAGTTGTGCTTGTGATGTAGCTGCAGCCAGTTTTTAACGTACGTTAAGATCGAATGGAAATGGTCGTCGTGTGAATAACTGTTTCTTATAGATAGAGTAAAACATTGTAATTATGTAAAAAAATCTTTTTTCATTTTCATAATTTTCTGTTGTCTTCTCTTCAGTCTTGTCATCAGTCTTGTCTGTCTGTCTGTTACTTTTTATGGCCCGTTAAATTGGTTTTTATGAAATGGGGATAGCTGGCATACTAGGCACTGACATAGGCTCTTTAACAGAATAACAGTTATTCAATAACTAAAACCCTATGATTCATTTTGTGAACTTATACTTACAGAGCCAAATTTTTGCAAGTCATCCAAATAGAATGTTTTCACAGTGAATGTCGGTTGTTCATTTGTAACTTTTAAAAACGAAGACTTCTGCTGACCCTGGAGCTGTGTTGGGATCATGAAGTAGTCAGCAAAGGCTTGGCTGTTGAACGTTGCGGACATCAGAATAACTTTGACATTTGGTGACACTGTATACAGGAGCTTTTTGACAACAAGCAGCAAGAAATCCATTTCTTGCCCACGCTCGTGGACTTCGTCGAGTATTATGTGAGTATATTCATTCATATTCTTTGCATTCACTGAAAAAAGAAACTACTATTACTTCTTGCAGGACATGACATTGTTGCTTATGATGTTTTGACATGGAAAAACATACCAAGCTTTTGTAACAAAACTCCTGTGGTCACATAACTAATCCTTGTATCACTGGATGTCCTATTCTCAAGTCCTATCTGAAAACATCAAAGCAAAAATACATTGGAAGAATTTTGGATAACCAAGTCCTGAACTCTTCTGTGACTCTTCAAATTTGATCACCACATCTATCGACGCAGAAACGGCTTGAGCGGGCCAGAAACAGACGAGAAGAGTCAAAAGACATCGCTTGCCCCGGCTGCCGCGACGCAATGGCTACCGTCGCGCTGCGAGACCAGTTCAAGCCAGTTCCGCGTCGATTGGATTGGTGAGACCCATACTAACATGGATCAATCTGGCTCAACAATCTTAATTGACTAAAATGTGTTCCCACAAGGCCATTCGACCCCTTAAAAACTAGCCCCTTTTTTTCTGAAAGCTAATGATAAGGATTTCGTTTGTAATGACGATGAAGGGACTATTATAAATATGAAGGCAGAAATAAAGCAAGAAATGATATAAGAAAAAAACATTTATTGCCAGTGTGCATGTAAATAAAAGATAAGAAACTAGAAAGCTTAATCTATTGTAATTATACAATGTCCTGACTCACACACTAACTCTCCGCAACACAAAGTCTAAACCTTTGGACCTAGAATTTTTTTAAATGAGGTCCCCTTTTTGAAGACAAGGAATTCCCTATAGGATAAAGTTAGATTTTTTTCAAAATTCCTATGAGTGCCAATTCCCAAGCAACCAGCAGTCTCTGTTTGATAAATTATAATGTAGTGTATACACTATACCTGATAGCCCACAAGTCCACCAACATCCCATCCCCTTTCTTGTGCCACTCGCCGTGCTATAGATATAGCTGCTATTTTCCTAGGTTGTGTGACAATAATCTTACACGGCTTTCTATTGTTGTATGCATTGTCCAAGATCCACTGAGGTACTTGAGTTGTCTTACCACAGCCAGTGGGTCCTTCAATTATAACTACTGGAAAAGCAGTGATTTTGTCCATTATCTGTAAATTAATTTAATGAAAATAAAGTATATAGTAAAGTAAGCCTATGTTATTCGCTGATAAAGTAGCTCTCTATAATTAAAAGAATTTATAAAATCGGTTGAGTAGTTTTTGAGTTTAGGTACCCATTACAAACAAACAAACAAATCTTTCCTCTTTTTATTAGTTTAGATAAATGCACCAGTGTGCCTCTGCCTGTCTGTTAATCTTTCATGATTTGTCTATTTAACCCTGGGGTTAAATGCCACTGTGGCCAAGTAGTCATTTCTTACTGGGTACTTACTGACAATTTACCAATTTGGAAAAATTTGATACAGATATTAGAGCTTGCGTTCTGGGGATAGACATATGGAACTTACCCAAAAAATTAAAAAGTATATAGGATTTTTAATATTCAAACTCCAAGTTGCAGGCACCATCTGGTACTATTATATTATATGTACTTACTTTGTCATGAAAAGCATTGATTGCCAGGTTTTTTGTGTCTTCTTTCATCTGAAAGGAGTATTTGCTGTACACCTCATTCATCGCTTCTTCAGTAAGCTTCTCGGCATTTACTACAGTTTGCATCGAGGCTCCCCATGATGACAACTGTTCTAACGAGTCCAAACCTCCAGAGATACTACTAGTAAAGTTCTCCCGATCTCTTTCATTCTAGTGAACAGAAAAATAAACATTTTTTTAGAACTTTTCAGAAGTAGGTATTTCAGTAGTGCAAGAAAGAGGAGATATGATGTTTGGATGAACGAAAAGGTCATCAATATAGTTGCGAAGGTAGGTACTTACCCTAAGATAAATTTCATTTTCCCGTTCCTTAACTCCACGCGCATAATCGGTGCCACTTACTAAAACCGAATGGCGATGATCTTCGCGTCTATTCAGCTCGTTTATAGAATCATTTTTGGTAATTCGTTGCCCGCCAGTAAGTGGACCTCGAAGTTTAGTGACTTGAGCAGCCGAAGGGCATGGATTTTTGAAGAACGACCGTAATTCGTCCATTATTCTACCGTTCTAAGGATAGACCGGCATTTAAATGCAGAATTACTAGATCTTTGCAAAAATGTGCGCAAATGCAAATAACAACCAACGGAAAAGTATTCTTTTAGACTTTTTGTAATTTTCCAAAAGCAACACCAAAACAAAAAAGCACTCTGTGGGTTATATTCTCTTTGACCGTAGACTTCTCTCTGGTTACTAGTCTCTGGCCACAGGGGCAACCCACAGACATAAGGGGCAACCATAAGACCATAGGATATGTAAAACTGCACCACAACTGCACCAAAACTGTAAAACTTTGCTGTGAATGGCTATTGGCTGTGAAGTGAAGGTGCTGTGCTGTGCTGTGTGCAAAATACACAGACTTAATAATAGAAGGCAAAATACACACAAAATACACAGACAAAATACACCGTCCAGAGACAAGTAAAACTTCTTTGATTATGTTTACAGGAGAGGATATGAAATATGCATAGAATAATAAATTACGAATAAATTATAACAAGAAGAGACAATGTAATAATAATACCACAGGTGAGCGAAATGAGTATATACGCTAATGCCAAGGAGAGACAGAGCGAGAAAATGTTGTCTCTTGACCTACTCAGCGTATCACATTTTTTTGTTTGACCTATCCGACAGTTTAGGTCAGACAATCCTGTCGTTTTTGTTATTCGTACGAAATCGGAATTGGGTATTTGACAAATAGTCAAATCCAGGTCAAATCAGCAACTTTTTTTCAAATGTCAAAACGCGTCCTAAGTATGGAATTTTTATGAAATTTTAAAACGTGACGTCATTAAAGTTCGACGAACTTTAATCTTTAATCGATTGTTTAAAATGGTTATTCAACATAAAACTATCATTGTACGTGGATATTACGACTTTTGGGTGATCATCTATTTAATAATCACTAAAAAAGAATTTATTTGAATAGTAGTCAAATACCCAATGGGGACTATCGTTTCTTTGCTCACCAGTTGGCGCCACTGTTGACTAAGGTTCAGAGGTATAGCTGTCAAAGGCGACTCTATATGATCGGTGCCGAAACAAAGTTTTAAATCTTGATTCTCATTAAGTTTATTAATTTATAACAGCTATCATCATATCGAGTAGCAATGCCGCAATGTTGTGCAATTCCGTTTTGTTCGGAAAAAAGGAGGACACATGTTTCCAAAAGATAAAACTGTTCTAAAACAGTGGCTAGTTGCGATTCGCAGGAATTCGCAGGATTCTGAGGAATTATATAGTTAGGCACTAAATAAATAAAATAAAAAAGAAATTAATTACTTATTAAACTTTTATTTATCCTTCCTTTTCCCTTTAAAACACACTGCTATACAAATAAATACTTATTAAACATTGTAAATCCATACAATGGATATGATACTGAAAGATGGTTGATTTGTTAATTGAAACTACTAAACAATGGTAACTAGATATTTAAGATTAAGTTATAAAACTTCTGAAATAAGCTTATCATTTCTATTTACCTACATAAATTCTCTTTTCATCTTTATTTGTCCAAACAAAAAAATCACAATACTTTCTTTTAGTACCTAACAAGTTTTTGAATTTGAAAATAGTAGGGGCACAGATGTAGTACGGGCTACTTTCTTTCAAGCAATATTCATTATTGATCATTTCTATGTGCTTATAATTATCCACACTGATAAACTCATCTTTTATAGAGAAAGGACATTTCTCTTCCAATACTGTTAGTTCTCCAATTAATCCTTCTGGAGAAACCTGAAATGAAACATCTAATATTAATAAAGAGAAATATTATTAAATTCTAGTCATCTCACACATAGTACCTAATCTGATCCCAAGATAGGTTGTGTTCTCGTTAGAGATACTGTGGGTACATAACCAGATACATATATAGTACCAGAGGGCAGAGACCTAGAGCAAACATCGATGTTCATCAATATCATATAGTAAAAGTGTGTCCTTGATGAGCATGAAACCCATATAACCTTTCATGCAGAAGTCATATTAGGTAAATATACATAATATATTAGGTAAATATATGTAAAAAGAAAAAAACATAGCTGTTACCTCGGCAAACAAGCATACTTCTGGAAAAAATAAGTTTGTAATACAGTAAACAAACTAACCTCTGAATTAGCAGCTCTTTGAGGCCGCTTATTTTTGCGCCTCTTTTTCTTTTTCTGCTTTCAAAGCGTTCACATTCATCGCCAAATAATCCATATTTGCGATAATTTCACGAAGAAGACCACTTTTCAACAGGTAAAATATAGAAATTAAAATAATTTGTCACGAAGCCCGCCAAAACCAGTGAAAAGTGAATGTTATTGAACCTCACGCGACACTAGCGCCTCTAGTGGCAAATTCACACGCGATAGTCCCCATTGGACAAAGTCATATAAATAACTAGTGGTTCGCCCCGAACTGAGACCTCGCGGTATCCATAAACTTGTACAGAGCGCCATCTATTGACACCATTGTGAAGTTCTGTTAAAAATACGGAAGCTCATTAAAAATTAAATAATTTCGTTTCCTTTTATTATTTAGCTAATTTTAGTAAGTATTTGTTGTTCAAGTACATGATATAATTCAAATAATTGATGTTTCAGCCTCAGCCTTTCAGAAAATTGAGAGTTCTGAGGTCAACTTTGAACGTTAGAAAGTCTCCACTTTGAGAGCCCCCCATATCGTCAACTTTATGGGAAAATTTAAAAAAAATATATTTTTGGACTCTATTCCTAATTAGTTACCCTATAAAATGATACAGGTACCGCAACCCTATGTAACGCTATAATATAATTATAAAAGTACACCAAGAAGGTTACGAGTGTGAGTTTTTAACAAATTAAGGACGCATTTGCAAAACATAGGTATAAAATCGCACTACTACACTCGCATCGTTCACACGCACACACATGTACTTACAAGCTGCGTGAATCAACTTAATTCGATACTTCGGTATATTTTTTTTTTAATGAATGACTAACTAAATTGATATTTGAGTTTTGAAACGAAATCAAACCAGTGACCGAGAAAAATCAAAATAGCCCTTATTTTCACTGTGTTAAGATTTGCGTTTGAAAGCAAAATATGCGAAAAAAATACAAGCGATTTTTTTTTTTTTTTTTACTATATGTACTATTTTAATATTTTTCTTTCCAAAATTTTTAGTTGAACATATCTCCTAACAGATGGTATTTTTTACCCGACTGCGGAACGCACAGGGTTATGTGTTCATCAGTCTATATATGTATATTTCCTTTGTGTCGCACTACAGACAAAACGGCTGACCCGATTTTGATGATACTTGCACCACTAGATTTGTCTTAATCTTCCGAGTGTCATAACGGAAGCCGAATTTGAGAAAAAACAAAATGGCGCCCACTAGAAGCCATATTGTAACAAATTTAAAAATGAAAGTCAATAAACTATGGCAAGTGGGGTATCGATGAATAGGTCTTGTAAAATCAGAGTTAGGTTCCCCAGACCATTTTTTCATTTTAACGATCATTTAGGATATACGAGGTTTCAAAGGTTCATTTTTAGTGTATTCCTTTGTGTCGCACTACAGACAAAACGGCTGAACCGATTTTGATGATACTTGCACCACTAGATTTGTCTTAATTTTCCGAGTGTCATAACGGAAGCCGAATTTGAGAAAAAAACAAAATGGCGCCCACTAGAAGCCATATTGTAACAAATTTAAAAATGAAAGTCAATAAACTATGGCAAGTGGGGTATCGATGAATAGGTCTTGTAAAATCAGAGTTAGGTTTCTTTGAACATTTTTTCATTTTAATGATCATTCAGGATTTACGAGGTTTCAAAGGTTGTAATCCTTTGTGTCGCACTACAGAAAAAACGGCTGAACCGATTTTGATAGTACTTGCACCACTAGATTTGTTTTAATCTTCCGAGTGTCACTATGGAGGCCGAATTTGAGAAAAATAAAATGGCGTCCACTAGAAGCCAATTAATAAATGAAAGTCGATATGGCTATAGGCAAGTGGGGTATCGTTAGATAGGTCTTTTAAAATCACACCTAGGTTCCTTAAACCATTTTTCCGTTTAAATGATAATTTAGGATTTACGAGGTTTCAAAGGAAATGTTTAAAGTTCCTACATAAATCATCTATCTATCAAACTAGGTATGATACCTATTATAAAGAGAAAAGATTTGGATTATCTCAAAAACCACTCAATCGATTTTAAAAATTATATCACTTATAGAAAGCTACATTATTAACATGTAAAATAGGCCATATTTCATTTTTAAAAAAATAAGAGATCCCTACGAAAATTGCAATGTGCAAATGTGAATTCAGTCGGAAAGAATCGTCTCATCTGATAGCTTCGTTGCGTGCGCTGAGTAAATAGTTACACGAAAATAATGTATGGTGGAATAGTTCCTCTTAAAAAGTTCTATAAAAAAGTCCGCGATAGCATAAATATCTAACTTTTATGGTTGACTAACAATAAACATTTTTATGATTTTCAAACTTGGTTTAAAACTATGCTTTACTTGTGAAGGTGTTTTTACCGACATAGTATTAATCCTTATCAAAATAAATATGTTCGCCATCTTCAGTATTTAATTAAGATAAAAATTGCTCTGTACACCATTTAATTTAGATGAATATTTTATGAGATATCATAGAAATACAGTAACGTTCAACAGAAAATGACGCGGCCGGCAGCGGATAGAAAAGGGTGAAGGTGGGGAGCGTACCTACTCTCACAATATAATATTACGGTAGTAACTTAATATCATTGTAAAAGCTTAATGTGACGACATTACGAGTCTCAAAAAACTTGATGATTTGTACTCCTTCAATCGATCAGTCAAAAAATCAATAAATTCATCAATGCCACATGCAGCGCATATTCGACTTACATAACTTACGACTAAAATTTTTAATGTCTATTAAAATATTGGTTCCGACTTTGCTACGTACTAAATACGTACAAATTGTGTTTTTGAAAATACTTTTTTTGCATTGTTCACGGGCATTTTCGTAAGTGGCCGACGTTCATTGGCTTACGAAAGCGATTGGACGCGGTAAATGCCGAGGTCTCGTGACGTCGCGTCGCGTCGCTGCGATAGGACTCTCGAAAATTAATTCACTCTCTCTGTCGAAAAAATATGTACTTAGCAGATTCACGAACTTTACCAAACCAAATTTATATTAGCATTATAACATATGCAAATTTGATGATGGTTATGGTGATCACCATGGTAGTCATTACGAATAAATGAATCCGCTGCTTATTCACATGCTCTAAAATGCTACCACAAAATCTATAATAGTACCTTTGGTACAACTTCGGGCAGAAAAAACGTCGCCTGTTTACAAAAAATACTGAACTAAAAAGTTTGAAATAAAAAAGTAATTTAATAAAACAAAAAACCCGACTGCTTGGATACCAAAAAACATAAAACAAGACATGAATTGAAGTATTTCATTATTATCAATTTACATCGTATAATATTAATAAAATTTATCAAGGCGCAGTCGCACGTCCAATAGTTAGCTAACATTTACCTTAACGTGCGACTGCGCCTTGATAAATTTTATTAAAATTATACGATGTAAATTGATAATAATGAAATACTTCAATTCATGTCTTGTTTTATATTTTTTGGTATCCAAGCAGTCGGGTTTTTTGTTTTATTAAATTATTTAATGACAAAAAATCGGCATATATACGGAAAAAAATGTATGTACCGATAGTTGCCCCTAAATCGTCAATTTTGTGTGAAGAGGAGTCGGAAAATCATTTTTATAGTACTTTAAATGGAGATTTTTGACAACGTCATTTCCAAAAATTGGAGTTATGGGATCCATATACTTATAGTAATTTTTAGTTCAATTTTATTTTGTCCGACTTAGTCACAAAATGTACCGACAATTCTATGTATTTTAAGGGATTTGCAAATACACCCATTCGGCACCATAGAGGTAAATAGGTTTTAATGATGTTTTGAATTCACAAACTTCATAAGTGAGTGATATTTACTAACGTGCACACGATGTTCTAAATTCAATTTACTTTATCTTCAAGAGGATAATAACGGCTTTTGCATTCAGATATCGAAGAGTAAAAACACTCTTTTCGAGATGGTGGGATGAAATAGTATATTACACATCTAGGGCAGTAAAATAAGAAATGTCTCAGATCACATGTAATTGTTGTCCGAGGCGAAGCCGAGGTCAATAAACATGTGATCTGAGGCTTTCTTATTTACTGCCCGTGGTGTGTATACTATTTTTCTCCTCGACGGAGGCGGAAAGCGGCATTTTCGTTTAGCGCAGCGGGAGGAAAATTGACGCTTTCCGCCCGGAGGTGAGAAAAAAATATTTTACTTCGCATTCGCTTCTATGAGAGCCCCCTGAAATAAAGATTTTTTAAGCCATATTCGGCGGGAGGGCATCGGTTTACATATTATATTTAAATTTCAAGTAATTACGTTCAGTAATTCAGAAGTAATAAGGCTCTGACAGACGGACGGACGCGCGGACAAGTGCCAATTCACTCAAGTAGACTCAGAGACCTTCGCTTCGCTCGGTCAATAATAATCAAAGGGACAAAGTGGTAACCGGTTTTTTTGACTTATTGAAATTAATAAGGATAGTATTAAAACTACATACCGAATAGTATTAAATATAACTTTTATTCATTCTTTATCAGAATATATTTAGTCAATATTACCTACAGCGTCAGATACGGTAACAAATATATTTTGTTTAATTTAACTCTTAATTTAATAAGTACATGCACAGTTTATACAGCTATGATAATAATATAATTAAAATATCCAACCCTAATACCTAATTTAAAAATAATCAACACCTGCTAAAATTATTTACTTGCTAGAATAATTATTAATTATTTTCAAAAATAGATATTGTTTTTTTATTTCAAGAAGTTGAAAAGATTCAAGATTTCAAGATTGTGATGAAAATGTTTGTATTTAATTTGATTCAACGACAAGTTAGATCCGATTTTTCATACGTAAAGGATTTCGGTACACCGTAGTTGTGTTATACACAACTGTTATAATTTATACTACAATTAGTTGTGTAATGAATATAATATTATATCTAATGATGCAGTCTAACTAAAGTCCTTCCGATCGAATTTCGATTACGACGGCCAATTCCCAGCACTCTCTACTCCCTTACTCTCATAGCGAAAATCCGACACAAGAGAGATCAGGGACAGGAAAGACGGCTTACTATATGTGCTCTTCGAGGCAACGCCTAACTCCCGGACTGGTACTGAGAATATATATTATCTTGTTAGAAAACCCCAATTCCCGATCCCTTACTATCATAATTTGTTACTTAAAATTATGTGACGGATTGTAGAATCTGCCGTATTACAATACGTCTAGTCAACGCTTCGCGCCCTTCAATGCGGCTTTGTAAAGAAATGAGCGTTTTTGTAAAGTGCGAAGCCAGTTTTCTGGCGTAGCCCATGTATTCCGTTAGCATGGTCACCCTACAATACAACTTGATAACAATGCCGCTGAATAAGGGCAGCCGCACAACCTAGAAAGTTAGAAACCTTTTGAAAGCATAAAGATACATATTTTTAAACTAAGAACATATTCAAAATTGGATCTTTGGTAAATAATCAATGGGTGCTAACAGGCAATCCAACGATATAAAACTTGATGAACTATGACGTCATCACACTTACTACTAATAATAATTAAATAAAAACGACAGAGCGATTAACACGATAGCTTCCATTGCCATACTTGACTAGGAAAAAATATTTTATACATAATATTATGATGTTATCCACTGGTATATCTAAAGATATGTTTTTATCTGTGATACTTACGACTTCTTATTTTAATAATTATTTATATTATGAAAAAACCAGTTAAGCGCTTTATCACGCGCATGTATTAAGGGCGCATTTGCAAAACAAATAGGTATAAAATCGCACTACTACACTCGCATCGTTCACACGCACACACATGTACTTACAAGCTGCGTGAATCAAGTTATTTCGATACTTCGGTATATTTTATTTTTTTTTCTAAATGACTGACCAACTAAATTGATATTTGAGTTTTGAAATGAAATCAAACCAGTGACCGAGCAAAATCAAAATAGCCCTTATTTTCACTGTGTTAAGATTTACGTTTGAAAGCAAAATATGCGAAAAAAATACAAGCGATTTTTATTTTATTTTTTTACTATATGTACTATTTTTAATATTTTTCTTTCCAAAATTTTTAGTTGAACATATCTCCTAACAGATGGTATTTTTTAATGACAAAAAATCGGCATATATACGGAAAAAAATGTACCGATAGTTGCCCCTAAATCGTCAATTTTGTGTGAAGAGGTGTCGGAAAATCATTTTTATAGTACTTTATATGGAGATTTTTAACAGTCATTTCCAAAAATTGGAGATAAGGGATCTATATGTAGTAATTTTTAGTTCTATTTTATTTTGTCCGACTTAGTCACAAAATGTACCGACAATTCTATGTATTTTAAGGGATTTGCAAATACGTCCTTAATGTACAGGCCTCATTACTAGTTATCAGAACTTGGACATAGTTTTAATTTAATTTTGAGGCAGAAAATATTCGAAATGCATTTGGAATATATTATTAGGAAATACATATCTGTTAGTTAGTGCCTAATGACAATTACACATGACATCAGTTGAATCAACAACCTGTATACATATAGTCCCACCAACTTATCTGGCCCGGTGGCCCAAATTGGAACTTTTTATGCCTGTTTAGTTTTTGTTTTAATTATATTTTTAATATTTACTAGCGACGCTGTCACCGGGTTCAGATAGCTTTGTGGGACTAATCTTACCTACAAAATTGGCCATTGCAAACATAAAAAAAATGCTGGTTTCAACTTGAGTTTTCTTGTTGGCCAGTTACATAAGTAGGGGAAGTTTCATAGATCAGGATTTTTGTTTAGACTAGCCGTTCTATTAAAGGTAACTCCGTGGCGGTGAATCAATTTGCTGGAACTCATTAAATCGCTTCGCCGTGATGACGCCGGATCTAACATAACTATTGCACAGGTACGGCTGTCACCGGACAAGACCTAAGCCTCAGCCCGGTATCGAACCCCGGTATCCCATTTATAAAAACACAAACACAGCTCAGGGTTGCACTGTATGTAGCTAATGGCATGGAACTAAAGTTGTGTACTTGTTTGAGTCGTGAGTAGAGAATGGCCAATTTTGACACTAACGATTTCATTCAACAGAATTGGATAGTTACTTAGTAGGCACTTTTAAAGCTTCTGAAGCACATGAATGACACATGATCCCAATTTCGTAGTACACAACCTTTAAAATAAACTGACAGTTCCTATTACAACATGAAGGAAGGAGCCAATGACGATGTCTTTCTCATTCATATCCTATAGAGATCACAGATTAAATTACATATAAACAGAGACACATTTATTTTATTTACTCTCTTATCGCGTAACCGGTTTTTACAAGGCCAGCTACATTACAAGATTTTAATCGCGAAACAAACGACTATTATATTTCTCTCGGTCGCTGCTGGTGCCTCTGCACTGCTCAGATCTATAGAGCTTACTTTGACTTGGCTCAGACTTTACTTTGAGTTAAAACGAGATGGACTTATGTGAGTGACATAAATCTGTCTCGTTTTAACCATGTCTAAAGTCTAAGCAAAGTCAAAGTTCGCTCTATACATCTCACACTACGTTTTACAATGTTTTCTACGGCACAAATAACAATACTTCAAAGTGTTCAACTATGAATTATGTAATATTTAAAGAAGCGAATTGGGCAATTGAAAAGATGAATGTCTATACCATAATGTCTTAGCTCAATTTACTTTTTGGAGTTTACTCCTTAGGAATCGATTTTCATAATATCCCAACTAGCAAAATAATGTCATATAAATGGTACAATAACGTTTTTTATTTAACTTTCGGTCTTATGAATAAGTTTTATAAAAGTTTTTTATATGTTAATATAACGTGGGTTTGGGCGCAGATTATATAACATTTAAATCGTGTAAGGGCCGCTTTGATGTCGCATTGGCGTCAATTAAATTGTGTAGAAATCACATAGGCGTTGTAATTTTAACTTATAAGTTTATTAATCGTATCTAGTTATACTCCTACATGACTATAACCTCGTATAGATGTTAAAAATAACACAAAAGAGTCATGTTAGTGTTACATTTTGTTACAAAGAGGTCACCGCAGCATTGTGAAAGCTAATCTGATAATATTGAAAATTATTTTTCTTGAAAAACAAAAAGGTAACTAAGTCCAAGTTGTAATTTAATTATTTATTTACTAGAGCCTACAATAATTAATGTGGTGGAAGATTAGAAGTGAGATGTGATGATACTTGGGAATTAAAAAATTCCGATAATATGTATGATCATCCTTGTTAATATTTTAATGCGCCTCCATAATATTGGTATTTCAATATTGGATATTAAAATAAAATACATTATTTGCCATTAACAGTTTCCGCCATATTTCCAACAAACATTGGGCGACCGCTTTGTGATGTTTATATAACTATAGGTTCTATACATGTTTTTTATACGATTTGAAGCGTCCGCCATGACGGTTGCTATTAGAGGAAATTAAAAATGTAGGTATTTTTGCTGTCTTGATAATTGATTGTAATTGATAATTTTTATTTACTTTTCTTCTAAAACCACCACTTCGTTTAATTCTTTTCCACTTTTCGGAATCCATAATGATTTATTTAATGAAAAATGGCGACTGAGTTATATAAAAGCTACTAATTCTCGTTTAAATAATCAAGTGACCTATATAAGTTATATAGAATAACGTTTCAAACTAAAAGTTACATAAAAGAGGAAGCGTACGATCTTAATACAACTGTTTTATAATTGTTAATTACAAAATCATTATAGGCCTGTTTGTTATATAAGTGTTGAATAAATGTTTCTAAAATTATACAAAATGGCGGCTCAGGACTATTACCTGACTGAAACGTTAACTCGACTCTAAGCCTTGTCGCGTAAACGTCTTGGAAGAAACGTTATATTAATGTCATATAAATTCATTGAGATGACGTTTCGCAGACCCTTTCATATGACTTAAATGTTATATAAGTAATACGTCAAATTAAATACTACTTTACAACTGTTTGGTTGCTATAAAACTGTTATAAATGCCTTATAAGTCCGTTAGTTGTATAATTCTAATATTATACAACTTTTTTGCTAGTTGGGATAAGCCCGCAGTATGAAAATTGATGGGGAGTAAAATCACACTTTCTCCGTTACGTTATGTTATGTTATGTTTATGTTTCCATCGTAACACTTTTAGTTCGTAAGGAGTAAACTCCAGTCGTGCGTCGGAGCTGACACTCACATTTTTTTTTGTGTTCTTAGCCTAATATAAATTATACCTACAACTCCAAATCCATCTCCTAATATTATAAGTTACATACAACCAGATCCCAAACTAATACATTTTAAACAAGTAACCTTAACATTAGAAATAAACTCCTAAAATCCAACAATAATAATTTTTTCACAACACTTTTAAGCTACAATGTTATGCAACCTAGATTACTTAAATAGTTACATAATATGCATACATTACATAATAGCAGATTTATATATTCTCTTCTATGTTCGAACTAAATTGACAGGTCTAACTCAATCCATTTTCCACAAGGAAGAAAGTTAAAAGTATACCACTATTTTTAGACCTGTTAATTTGATTTCGAGATGTGTGCAACCGAATTTTGGCAAATTTTCTATTATCACGGAAAAAAATCACATTTAAATGAATACAGACTTTAGAAATACAGCTTCTATCACCTACTAAAAACATTTTTTGCATAATATAATATAGTTTATCATGAAAAATGTAAGAAAATATATATATTTTTTTAATGATATTGTACAAAGACGCTGATTCTACTCTTTTTTTTACTATACATAAATATTATATCATTTATTTACCTATTGATATGGATTTGCTAAGAAGGATGAATGGATAGTGAACTAAGAGAAAATTTAAAATATACACAAATAATATTAACTATGTAGGTATAACAATAAATAGTTAGTTACATTCAAGGCAGATTTTTCAACCGTCTGATACACTTTAGAGGAAGGATCAAACTGAAGAATAAATTGGCCGTTTTCACAGTCACCTAAGTGATTGAGGCAGTGGTGGTTCAATTGTCCTTAGATGGCTGGATGGACCAGCCGAGGATGCGGCGGTCGAAGCCGCAGCTAAAGAAGTTGATGGTGGACCCTATGTCTTCGGCCCACGCCACCGATGTTACCATTCGACGGTGACCCTATGGAAAAAAAAACAATTCTTCTTGAAAAATTCTGACTGAAGTAACGTTCAAACGGCATTCTAGGGATCAAACTCGAGACCTCCCACTTATAAGACCACAGCGCTAATGCTGCACCAGGGAGATCGTCAAATATACATGTCACCATACACAACAATTTTTTCCATTTTCATATCAAATCCCTAAGGATAACTTTAGAGTTAGTTTAGACCCCGACTTATTTCTGGTTAGTCCAGAAATACCAATTACATAACCGGACCCGGGAATCAAACGGCGAACCTGGGACATTGTCGTCTGCATTTCAAAATGCTAACCATTGGACAAACTAGGCAGTTACAATTTGCGATAGGTAATCTACCACTGGTACGGACGCCATATGTAGGCATATATCGTCCGAACCAGGGTACCAATCATGTAAGAATGTCCGATCAAAACGTTAAAGTTCGTCGTCAAAGTTTATAAACCATAACGGCATTAAATTAGAGCTCAATTTCGTGTATCCATTCTTATACGTTCGAGTATAGTTCATACCTAAACGTATAAGAATGGGCAGACGAAATTGAGCTCTAATTCAATGCAGTTATGGTTTATTTTACTTTGACAAAAATCTTAAACGTTTGATGAACAATTCTTACGTAATAGGGGGGCAGTGGTAGATTTACTCGACGATTAAAAGCACTTGTCAAAGTCTACTAGGATTAAAAAAAACCGTGTGGTGTCGTGGGACTCCAGATAGGAACGAAGTTCCTTATTAAATAAATATTAATTTCAAGTTCTAGTCGAGGTAAAAAGAAAATAATTATTCAGGTATAGATTTTTTATTATGATTTTTTTATCGATAAAAATCAAAAACTACTTTACAAAGTTATCTTAAAACTTTTATTTTATTCACAATGATTCATAAAAATATATAATAATAGGTAGACACTGTATAGCGAACATACATAAACTCTAATAAAAAAATTGGCATATATATTACGAGTAGGTAATTGCAAATAGAAGTGAAAAAATTTTTTATTAACCTTAACACTGAGGCATTAAAAACTAATTTCGATTGTAGTATATTTATATTTAAGACCTTTTGTCTTCGTTACAACGCGAGCATGTTTTCACTTCAAAATCTTACGTATTTTCCTTACGGACGTTTTTTGCCGGCTAGGGTCCTCCGCATCGTCTCATAAGGAACTTCCAAAACAGATTTGAGTTTGAGTCCTGTCCATGCGCCCCTTGGTATGCCAAATCCCTAGACCACTAGATACTTTACCTGTCGACTAGACCGCGGCAGCCTCGCCAGGCGTTGCCCCTGAAGGTCGAAGATCCGCACTTGTCGGTTGTCGTGCGGGATGGCGATGAGGCCGTGCCCGCTCACGCCCACGCGGTTCACCGACGAGTCGGAGCGGATCGTCGCCAGCGCTGAGCGCATGTTACGGACGTCCCATACCTATGAATAAACAAATAATTTTTTATTGACCAACAGTTTACAAAAAAATTATCAGTAGTACAACAAATTAATTAAATGCCTTAATTAATTAAAATTAAATA
Source organism: Erebia ligea (assembly GCA_917051295.2). NCBI lineage: Eukaryota > Metazoa > Arthropoda > Insecta > Lepidoptera > Nymphalidae > Erebia > Erebia ligea. The sequence continues at coordinate 9,736,027 of OU785236.1, forward strand.
AAGTACCTGTGTACATAGATATATGTGTATGTGTATAGATCATGAGTTAGAATTATACCGCGAAGGTTTACTGCAAAACAAAATCCCATAGAATAGGGATGATGCCTATCTCAAATATTAATTATTTACCACCACTACAGCCCATCGACGTCCCACTACTGGGCACAGGCCTCCACTCTCATATGAGAGAGGGAATTAGATCTAAGGCCCACCACGCTGCTCCAATGCGACTTGGCGGGCTTTTAAGACTATTATGTTAGTGATAATAACTGGGACCGACGGCTTAACGTGCTCTCCGAGGCACGGGGGTGATACATCGTCAACTTCCTTACTCCGGGCTAGTAGCTAATTGAGTATTTCTAGTCAGAAAAACCCATTACTTAATTATGGCCCAACCCGGAACCTCGTCGACCGCAGTCGAACATGCCAACCACTAAACCAACAAGGCAGTTTAATTATTTCTTGCTGATTATTAAATAGAGGATCTTCTAAAAGACCTAAAATTCATATCCTCTGTAAGTTTAAAGTTTGACAAACATTTTAAAATATAGAATAAAGAAAAAAAGTGTTGAAATTTGATGACGTCACAACTATGTATTTCATACAAACTTCCATACTAGAAGCGTGTTTTTCAGTTTGATAAAGAGGGCCTCCACTCTCATATGAGGGAGGTGCAGTGACGTATTGCGAGTTAACGTTGTTAGTAGGAGTTGTTATGGACAGCTACATGCATAATATATTGTAATGTATACAATGTCTAATGTATATATGAACCTGAATTTGTGAGTGAAACCTACCTTGACGGATCGATCATCTGATCCAGAGACGACTTTATCTTCGCGAGTGAATACTGCAGAAGTCACACTCCTAGAAAATAAGATAAAAATATTGGATAGAAGCAGGCGTTACTTTGTTACTGAAGTATTGTAATTATTGTCCATGATAATGAAGTATTGTATGTATCTTGCACTTGTAGGTTGCGATATTCACCACACCACACAATTAATATAGAGGCAGATTATAGCGAATGAAACTTCTAGTTCCTTCATTAAGATGAAAATGATAAAATACTAGCTGATGCCCGCGACTCCGACCGCGTGGTTTAAGGTTTTTTGGTTCCCGCGGGAACTCCTTAATCTTCCGGGATAAAAAGCAGCCTATGTCACTCTCCAGCTCCCATGCCAAAAATCACGTCGATCTGTTGCTCCGTTGCAGCGTGATTGAAGGACAAACCAACAAACCAACAAAGTAGGCTGTTGGCGATTCATTGCACGAGTGCACCATGCTGTCGGCAAGCAAGGAGAAGTGGCGGATGCTCGTGAGGCGCATTACATCTGCCACGAGTGTAACGACCATCGATATATTATATGTAGGTACTAGATGGGCCCTTTCATAGAAAAAAGTTTGGCGTCCGACTTGTAGGGCGTGCCCCTCACCTGTATAAGCCTGTCCTTGTCCCCGCCATAGCGCTGTCCCGCTTTTCAGACTAGATGGCGTTAGTAAAATAAGCCCACATTCTTTGTTTGACAGGGCACGTCTATGTAAATTGAGGTCGTTAGTAACGATAAAGAAGAAGCAAGGCTACTTTGCAATTTAAAAAAAAACTTTTTAAAGATTAGATTGATCTTACTCAGTGTGTCCTTGGAAGACGGAGACGGAGTGTATGGGCTCGCGGAAGTCCCACAGCCGGAAGGTGGTGTCACGTGACGCGGTCACCACGAGCCGCGCGCTGTGGTGCGCAGACGCGTGCGTCAGCTCGTGATCATGACCTAGAGAAGAAACAAGATAAACTAACACACAACTCTAACATTTAAGAGGGCTCAGTACGCGCGACTGAAGTTGCCGGTGCACGTGGGTAACCTGTTTGCTATTTCACCTAACATTGTGTGAGAAAGTGCGTGTCGGGTGCGAGGCACCGATTATTTTCACCGAAATCAAGCGCGCGAAAAGGGTTGAACAGTCGTTTGGGAAACCCGTTTGTTTGTAAAAACTACTAAATGTATGTTTACAAAGTTATTTCAACTAATGAATAAATAAACTATGTTTCTTGATAAATTGTTTTATAATTTTCATACTCCTAATCTTATTTATTTGCTCCCAAAATTGTCATCAATTTAGAGTGAAAATAGGAATCTTTGGAGGCTCGTAACTTTAAAATCAATATTTTTTTCAATATTTTATGTATCAATAAACCTAGATAATGACGAGACAAATCGAAATAATACTTAGTTGTGAGCGTACAATATCAAATAATGTAGTAATTACGAGTTTACGTTTGTATGAAGAAGGTACCGGCTGGAATCCCCCTAACAGCCCTAAACGATGCATAGAAAAGTGAAAACGGTAGATTTATTCCCTGTAGTTTAGAGCCAAAGAGATGGCTATAAAGCAATGTTGGCTGGAATGGGAGAAATAAAAACAAATAAAAGCGTTTAACTGCCTCGTTGGTCTAGTGGTTAGTATGTTCAACTGCGGCCGACGAGGTCCCAGGTTCGAGTCCCGGGTTGGGCCATAATTAAGTATAAGAAAATTTTCTCAGTACTAGACCGGAGTTGGGAAGATGGCGGTGTGCCACCCCCGTGCCTCGGAGAGCACGTTAAGCCGTCGGTCCCGGTTATTATCACTAACATGATAATAGTCGTTAATGTCCGCCAACCTGCATTAGAGCAGCCTGGTGGGTCTAAGCTCTAATTCCCTCTCTCCTATGAGAGTGGAGGCCTGTGCCCAGCAGTGGGACGTTAATGGACTGTAGTGGTAGTAAAGCATTTAAAAATATAAAAATTTTACTACCCCCACCACCATCATTTGCATATTATTATTCATTGTGACAATATGTCGGTACTAATTTCTTTGGAAAGCAATTAAGATTGAAGTTAGAGTACACAATGAATAGTCACTATCGTCAGTAAAAGATATATGACATATAAGTATTACCTGTTAATATCTGCAAGCAATCTCCAGTTTCAACGTCGTACAAGTTAGCCGTCCTATCCCAAGATGCGGTTATGACGTGATCACCACCGGTTAGCCAATCAGCGGCAACCACAACGCCCAAGTGACCAGAAAGCTCTGTGAGCGGTGTTCGAAGCACTTCCGGCCTATCACCATCGCCTAAGCTTTCTTCTCCACCCCCTTCTAGTTCCTCTTCGGAAGACTGGCCGCGCTTAAAGCAAACAGATGTATATTAGTGTTTTTTGTGTTCTAGATCTTTTTTTTATTTTTTTATCTACTACAAGTTAGCCCTTGACTGCGATCTCACCTGATGGTAAGTGATGATGCAGTCTAAGATGGTAGCGGGCTAACCTGTTAGGGGCATGGCAGTTATATTAAACCCATACCTATTCTGTTTCTACACGGCATCGTACCGGAACGCTAAATTGCTTGGCGGCACGTCTTTGCCGGTAGGGTGGTAACTAGCCACGGCCGAAGCCTTCCACCAGGCCAGACCAGGGAAAATTCAGAAATTATAAATTCCCAAATTGACCATGTCAGGGATCGAACCCGGGACCTCAGCACTCAACACTGTGCTCGGGAGGTGATCTTAGTCACAGCCAGACGTTTATTTCGCCATGATCTATATTCGAAAAAACGAAAAAAAAAAAAAACTATTTAAGTTGTGTACCCTGGAAACATCCATATTTATGTTGCAAATTTTGAGGCAATCTTATGGATAATATCTTTTCTACAAAATAATTACAAAATGTTGACTTGTGTTGTTATAGCATCGCGCATCTCACTCGAGGGTATGGTCATCTGCCCATGTAAAAATAGTGGAATTATCTCATGTGAGCGAAAAACGTGACAACGGAACTCGATACGCCGCAACTCGTTAGTAAGAAATTCTAGCTGTACTTAGTTGTTACATAAGACTAGGGGGCATAAGTTCATACAAATTGCAAGTAATTACCGGTAAATCCCAGTTAACAGCAGCCTGCCACACGTGAGCAGTATTGTCCCCACTACTAGTGAGTGCGATGTCTCTTGTTGGATGAAACCTTATGGAGTTTACTGAACCCGAGTGTCCAGTGTACTGCAGTAGGCACTTGCCCCATTCTACACTCCATACACAAGCTGTATGATCTGAAATAAACATTAAGGACGCATTTGCAAAACAAATAGGTTTAAATCGCACTACTACACTCGCATCGTTCACACGCACACACATGTACTTACAAGCCGCGTGAATCAACTTATTTCGATACTTCGGTATATTTTTTTTTTTTATAAATGACTGACTAACTAAATTGATATTTGAGTTTTGAAACGAAATCAAACCAGTGACCGAGCAAAATCAAAATAGCCCTTATTTTCACTATGTTAAGATTTACGTGTGAAAGCAAAATATGCGAAAAAAATACAAGCGATTTTTATTTTATTTTTTATACTATATGTACTATTTTTAATATTTTTCTTTCCAAAATTTTTAGTTGAACATATCTCCTAACAGATGGTATTTTTTAATGACAAAAAATCGGCTTATATACGGAAAAAAATGTACCGATAGTTGCCCCTAAATCGTCAATTTTGTGTGAAGAGGTGTCGGAAAATCATTTTTATAGTACTTTAAATGGAGATTTTTAACAAAGTAATTTCCAAAAATTGGAGATAAGGGATCAATCTATATGTAGTAATTTTTAGTTCCATTTTATTTTGTTCGACTTAGTCACAAAATGTACTGACAATTCTATGTATTTTAGTTCAATTTTCAGTCAAATTCAGGAACTTGTCTTTACGGGCTACGGTTGTAAAAGTAATATTACCCTGGTAAGAACACAGATACCTACGACGCAAAGACTAATTTTACCATAATTTATCTGTATTTTTAATGCATTTCCTGTAAAATTATGTAATTTTGCCATCCTGATCCAGGCACTAATTAAATAAGATTAGATTGTTATTTTTAATGCCTGTAAGTAACTTTGGCTGACTAATTTTTTTTCTATTTCTACTTCAATTATTAAATGAATGACTTTACTTGTGCACAGGGCACAAATATTTTGCCATTGTCGTGTAAATCGCGTTGAAGGATTGTACACACTTCTGGAGAATTATAAACCGGTGAACTTATTACTTGTCTTGTATTTGCTAGCATTCAACCTGAGTTAAAGTATGTTTTAGTAGGTAGGTAGGTAGTAGGATTACCTGTTGTCCTAGGTGAGCGAAAAACGCGGCAACGCGACGCAATGTGATGGTATCAAACAGTAACTGATCTTTCATGTGGCCTACATTGTCAGGTAAATACATCTTTCAATTTCAATGGTGTCGCATCCCGTCGCGTTGTTTCTGTCGCTCACCTAAGACAACAGGCTATGCTTGTGATTCGGTCTTGATTTCAGTGTTTCCCATGAGAATTATTCAATTTTCCAGGATTTTTATCCTTACTTAAGTGACTCGCCTGTTCTTTAACATGTTGAACTGTTGCTTCTTGAGGCATGATTGATAAGACAAGCCAACAAACCAACCCTAAATCATCAAGTAAGCTACTATATTTACTCACAAATGTGCACTGTTATAATTAAAAGAACCTGTGGTAAATTCATTCCTTATAATAAGAACTTTAACGATTTCAGAATAAAACCTATACATTAATATTTAACTTTTTGATGAAATTTTATACGGTCATAGGCTTCTATCTTCCTACTGGGCAGATTTCCGCACTTAAACGTCCAGTTGGAGGTCTGTTGTATGTGACAGTCATAGGGTTATTTGATGATATAGTCATAGGCTTCTTTATATCCCGGAATACCAGAGATTTACAGGATTAAAACCCTAAATTGCTGGTTTTATTTAAATAATAATAACAAACATATTAAGAAAATAATTAACTGTCAAATTACCTGCAGAAGCAGTCCCAATTAATGCTTGCCCCGGGCGAGCAGTGGAAAGATCCCAGATGCCATCCTTATGTCCTGTGAACTCTCTAATCAGCTGGCAGTTATATGTAGGTGCCTTAAAACTAGATACTATCTTACTGGTTTGAACCTTCAGCTTGTGACTTGTCTTCACCTTTTGAGAGTTATTTTGAGACACTGTTCATTAAACAACACATTAATAGATTACAATAATTGGATTATATAATGTCAACATCAGAATATTATATCGTAGTTTATAAGATTAACTTACGCTTTACTTTAGAGTTCTTTCCTGTAGTTTCAAATTCAATATAGTCAATGTTTGGCTTATCTCCAACACAACTTTCACGTTCTAACTTTTCACTCAGTATGTCTATTTTTTCTTGCACTAAAATTGTAGAAAGATCCAGTTAGAAATGAAAGATCATTCATTTATATACTACTAGCTGATGCCCGCGACTTCGTCCGCGTGGTTTAAGTTTTTTGATTCCCGCGGAAACTCCTTAATTTTCCGGGATAAAAAGTATCCTATGTCCGTCTCCTGGTTCCAAGCTACTTCCCCACAAATTTTCAACCAAATCGGTTCAGCCGTTCTTGAATTATAAATAGTGTAACTAACACAACTTTCTTTTACATATTACACCTATAGATTTACACCTATGTATGAAAAATACTCTTTTATGTAAGCGTTTTACTTACAGTTTAAGTTTTCAGTGTACAGAAGGTCAAACTCCTTTTCTATTTGGGAAAAAAGTTCGTGTAACCGAGATCTAAAAACAGGAGGTATCGATGTTTCGGAGTCTTCCATTTTAAGGTAATTTGGCATTCCATCAGAGCCTTCAGTAAGCGCTTGAAGCCTGCGCTTACTTGATTTCATGATCGAAGACGGATACTACATAGGACAGGAAGATTTCTAGACTATCACATTACATTCCACTCGATTGCACAGCGCAAAAAGTACATATGAAGGAAAGATCGGATTTTACTTTATCTATTGTGAGTGCAAGACGCAACACGAATAGAGCGTAAACGAACAACACAACACACAATATATTTTATTGCTTGCAATGACAAATAAATTCCATCAATTATGAATTAAAATTATATCAATTATGAGTGAAAATAAAATTATTGAAATATTGTTCCAAATGATATTATGGATATTATTTTGTCTCTATCAAGTCTCTATTTCTATCAGTATATTGTACTCTGTGATTTCTATTGTTTCCACATTGTTTCCCATCACCGTTTCCGATTTCTAATTTCTATTGATGATGATTCCGTCATCCATGACCTCTCTGAGTGCTGAGACAGCAACAGACGTCTGCCGAGCGATCGCGTAACTTCTGCATCAATCATTGTTACAGTATCAATTGTTGTAATTGGCTGAATTTATGGCATTCTTGCTGCGTCAATGGATTATGTCCAATAGTGGAAGAGTGTTAACCAATCAGAGGTGATTGCGATGTATCAATGATTGATGCAGAAGTTAGGCGATCGCTCGGCTGACGTCCACAGCTGACGTCTAATGTCTATGAGCGTTCTATGAGCATCTATGAGCAACTTGTCTCTGGTCTTAAGTATGACCACAGAGTATAACAAAGATGAACAAAGAGTAAGTATGAGGATGACACACGAGTCACGACCTTCTATTTATATGTCTGTGGTCACGACCCTGTGTCACGACCTCACAAAGCTGTGCCCAAAGGCCCAAAGCTCACGACACATGTATGACAGGAAGACTCAAAGACATGCCGTAGCTTCATAGAAATAGGAAGACTATAGAAGTAAGATTGTGATTTTAGTTTGTCTGTTGTCACTAGGTAGGATTTTCATATTGATGGGTGGGAGTCGATTATATTATTGTCTAACATACGTAATCTATGAAAATATATAAAGGGATGATTTTTGTATAAAAAATTCATATTTTATTAGAGGATGCTTTAGTATCCTTATAGAGCCTAAAACAGTATCCATACCTACAGATTTTTTTTTTATTTTTGGCTGCCTGTTAACCGATCACGTTCAAACCAGTGAATACCTTACTATCAAGTTGCAATATGGGTTGATTCCAACTTGACATACTTTTCTGCCCCTGGATACCTAACTTAGAGAATATTTTTATCCCAAAAATTATAGGGTTATTAACTTTCGTAATTTGATTTAACATTATGATTGCTTCATTAAGGTGTAACGGAGGAACATTCGTAAATAGCTAAATACCATTGACAGCTAAAATCATAATTCATAACCCTTCCTTTGGGCTTTGTCGTAGTCGGGTAAAAATTGGTACAATATAATATCCGATCTTATATTATAACTACCTATATACAAATCTAGTGTCACGATGTATGTTTGGGATAAACCCTGAAACTACTGAACCGATTTTGATCAAACTTCGTAACTATCTGTAACTAATTTGGTCTAACTTGAAAGATAGGATAGTTTATTTGTTTTATTCTTATAGATAAGTTGGCGATACGAAGTTCACCGGGTCAGCTAGTTAATTTATAAATATTAAACTTTCTTGCCGTGATAACGCCTATTTCTTGGGGTAAATTTATAGCGGGTATAGCATCTGATTTCAGTCGCCTCCATTTGGTGTATTCGTTTTGCAAAAATGAGTCTTCTGTGAAATGTTTTGAGCAAATACGACTGTTATGCCGGGGTGTCCAATTAGGTATTTTTATCATTTCTATCCATTTCCTTTTTATTAGATAGTTTATTTTTAGGAAATCTACAAAATAGAGATTAGAGAGTACATAATACTCGTATGTACGTACTAGTGCAATAATTATCGATAATCTATTTCACAGCATTAGTAACCTAAAAGCGTTTTGCCGAAAAATTATTATTTTTAATAAATAAGTATGTAATTGAGTACTTAAATCATAGAAGAAGGAATCTCTAGAATCAGGATCAGCGTGTAACCGAAAGGGATAGGTAATACTATGAAACACCTCCCAAACGTCATACGAACGTCGGCACAATATATGGTTTGTTTGTATGCAATAAATAGGCATTGACTTACCAATACCTTAGACGCACCATCGAAACACAAAAAACGGCACGGTCAAATTGTGCACAAATAGACATTGTGAACAATTTTCGCCTCAGTCGCGCATGAGTACACTAGGCGACAAAATGTCGTATGTGTCGAATTGTTATTACAAAATTGAACCCTAAATATAAAGCTATATGGTTGGTTTTTGTGAACCGTTTGTTGTCTCATGCTATATTATCTATAGCTGTGTTTGCTTATGCGATTGTGGACGCTTTTTGAGTATTAATTTGTAGGTAATGTTGTATCCTTAGTTGGTAAATCGATGGCAATAGGCATAAAATCCGTGACACGCAGAAAGTGAGAGAAAAACACATATTTTTTTCTCATTCTATCTTGTGTAACATCCCAACACTGCATCTCTTTCATGTGGGAGTGAAAAGGAGATATGGCGGCGTCTATAAATCTTACTCAGTCTACGACTTAAATATATTTATTAACTTTTTCTTACCTTTGATTACCTAGTAAAATACCTAAGTAAAATAAACCATAACAGCGTTGAATTAGAGCTCAATTTCGTTTTTCGAAATGTATAAAGAAGATTCAATTATATCAAGATAAATGCGAAAAAATTATGCGTACAGAACGACCCGTACTATTTGTACAAGAATATGGTATTTTGAATTTGACAGTATTCTAGGATATAAGATTATAATTTGACAAATTGAACCTACAGTTGCTAATCGAATAGACACAAACAGCGATGTTTTGTTTCACTCGCACTTACGTGATGGTAATAAACAGAAATTGGATAAAATATAGTATTCTTAGTTTTTATTTTAGTCCTACTTCCACTTATTCAACAATAATTAATTAAGGCGCCAGCGGAGGGCTAATTGCTCATACAAACGTAATACCAAAATAATTAGTAATTCGAGAATATTTCCTCCATATTATGCGATTATTAAGATTGAACTTGTATTTATCTAGGTCCCTGGATAATTATTTTTCCAAAATACTTTCCCAAAATTAAACGTAAGCACATTGCGTTTTGCATGTTTTTGCGACATAAAGGACATGTTTTCTCCTTATTTGTTTCATATTAAAACCAACGATATCTCACGTACTAATTGATCAGGAACATAGCCTATATTGTCAAGTTACAGAATAACAACACGAGGTTAAAAACACAACAATTTTTCATTCATCATTTTTGGTATTCACGGAACAAGACTCAATGTATAACAAATTCTGTAAATTGTGTCTTCAGCCAAATAGGGATAGCAATATACCGGCAAATTTATATTTGCGGTTCGAGTAGAAGTTGCGACCGGCGGTCGCCGGTCCCTTAATGAAATCGCTATCGCATACTGTATACGCTTACACCCTGTCTATATCTCTTTCTCTGTCTACGGATCAAACCAAAGTTGTGCCACATTCACAGAACACATATTACCTACTCACGGAGGCCACATTTCAGTTTGAAGTTTCCACAATCACAAACTTTACCCCACAGAGTACTTTTTATTTTACCCTTTAGATCTTTTGTCGTGCTTTAGATCTTTAGAGACTTTAGATCACGTTTGCCGGCGGTGGTACGCCTTTTATTAATCTTGATATAATTGATATTAATTGTGTACCACTTTTAAATAATTTTTTCCACATCAAATTACACATAAAGTGTAGATAAAGTAAAATAGCCTATCGCTTTTATAGGTATACTTTGTGATTGTTCATAAAAATATTCTAAAATGAAGCCGGCATACAAAATCGGTAAGTTTTTTAAATTAAATTAATTTAAATATTATTAATAGAAGATTGTAAATTATTTGTTAATTTACAACCTTCTATTAATAATGTTTGATGATAATGATGTAATTATTCTAGATTTTTTAATAGTCTTTGAGGTTATGATCAATGTAATTTATTTACGACCAGCTGATGCCCGCGACTTTGTCCGCGTCGTTTAAGATTTTTTGATTCCCGCGAAAACTCCTTAATTTTCCGTGATAAAAAGTAGCTTATGTCACTCTCCAGGTCCTCAACCATACCCATGCCAAAAATCTAGTCGATCCGTTGTTCCGTTGCGGCGTGATTGAAGGACAAACTAACAAATAAACCCCACTTTCGCATTTATAATATTATAAGTAATTATGATTCTATAGCTTGTCTTGGCATGGATTGTTGCCAAATCAAACAAATGTATTTTAGGTTATTTTCATACTCATTTTATGATCTTCATTTATTAAATGATTGAATAGCATCACAGTTAGTTACAATCAAATGTTTTTCAAATAAAGCGACACTGAAAGAGACAAACATATTCATAATAGGATTAAGCCTGCGAGAGAATGAGATAGAATAGTAGTTATATTTTCATCTCATTATCTCGTAGGCTTTCTTTTCTGTGGTTTCACTTCTGTCTCTAAATGAAAGAACTGACTGATTAACAAATTACCAGCTGCTGCATCTATAAACTTAAGATTTTACTTAACTATATCCCAGCTTAGCATTTATCTAAATACTAGCTGATGCCCGCGACTTCATCCATGTGTATTAAGCTTTTTTGATGCCCGCCCGATGTCCTTAATTTTTCGGGATAAAAAGGTCACTCTGTCTGTCTCTGTCACTCTCCAGGTCCTCAACTATACCCATGCCAAAAATCACGTAGATCCGTTGCTCCGTTACGGCGTGTTTGAAGGACAAACCAATAAAACAAACACACTTTCGCATTTATAATATTAGTATGATATAAAAGGAAAAGGTGACTGACTAACTGATCTATCAACACACAGCTCAAACTACTAAGGCCTGTTTGTATACATGCCTGGTTTAACCCAGGGATAAATGTGGAATTTTGACAGAAGTTTTATAGAATTCGGTCAAAGCAGCTAACCCTGGCCTTACCTGTGAGCCTTAACAGGCTGAAATTTGGCAAACATAGGTATTATCATGTAGGCATCTGCTAAGAAAGGAAGGTCAACCCCTGAAGGTGTGAAATATGCATTTGATTTGTATGAAAATGAAACTTAATGCAAGCAAATATATGCATGCAAAACCTAGTAGGGTATAGAATTCAAATGCTAATGGGACATTTCGGGGTTTTCAGCAAATGAAAAGTTGGCAGAACTTGGCCGCAAAGAGATCATGCTTGCCGAGAAAGAAATGCCTGGTTTAATGGCTTGCCGCAGAAAGTATGCTCCTAGCAAGATTCTTAAAGGTGCCAGAATAGCTGGCAGTCTGCATATGACTGTACAAACTGCAGTACTTATTGAAACACTGATAGAGTTAGGAGCCGAAGTAAGTAATTGATATTATATATATATATATATTTTTTTATCCACTACAGCGATCTCACCTGATGGTAAGTGATGATGCAGTCTAAGATGGTAGCGGGCTAACCTGTTAGGGGCATGGCAGTTATATTAAACCCATAACCCCTATTCGGTTTCTACACAGCATCGTACCGGAACGCTTAATCGCTTGGCGGCACGTCTTTGCCGGTAGGCTGGTAACTAGCCACGGCAGAAGTCTCCCACCAGGCCAGACCAGGGAAAATTCAGAAATTATAAATTCCCAAATTGACCGGGGATCGAACCCAGGACCTCCACACATTAAGACAACAGAGCTACACACTGCGCCACGGAGGTTGTCGTATTATGTATGAGCGAGGCAAAAGCTAATAGAATAGTTCAAGAGTCATTTGTAATAAGCTTATATTACTTAATTTGAACTGTTGTTCTGTTTGTAGTTATTCTACCCACATGTTAAGGTAAAATGTACAACTTATTTTTAACCATGATTTCTTAGGTTGATTCACATTGGCACAGAGCCAAAAAATGTATTCTACAATACACATAAAGCATGAAACTCTTCAAAGGGTGTTTTTCCATACATTTAATTGTTCAAAATGGCAATGTCCTCAATACAAGTTTAATTATGATAAATTATGATTGTAGTATTAAATAACTTGATTGTACTAATTAATGTTGATTAAGCTGACAAGTGACTAAACATTGTAAGAATAGAATGTAAAATAAACAATGGTACTTTTTCTTCTATTTTTTATATTGCATAATAATTCTCATCTGATAAAACATTTTACACATCATGCTATTATTATAAATGCTACTGTGAGTTTGCTTGTTTATTATGCTGTCTTGGGCAATCTTTTCAACAATTTTATAATTTCAACATCTTCTCAGACATAGGTTGAGTCCTGGAGAAGGACATAGGCGGGAATAAAAACCGAAATCTACGCGGACAAAGTCACAGGCATATAATAGTTATTTTATGAATCTTAATCAGCTTAAGATAAATATTCATGTAATTTTCAAGTTGAATGTTGTTTGTTAAAGTCAAATAAGATAATAAAATTAAATTATGTGATGTAATCTCCATTTTGTTACTGTACAAATTCAACACAGTCTTATCATAAGCCATGTATCTGTTATGTTAAATATACTTCACACACCTCTGATCTGTGGGTCATGTGATGCAATGATAACACTTGATATTTGTACCATCTCACTATTGCCTACTACAATCTTAACACTTTGTCTAAAATACTGTATGCTCTGTTGTGGAGTCATTGTCAATCTGGATGTTAGTAAACCTAATAATAATAAAATCAAATAAATTAAAGAACCTACATTTCTGACAAACAAATATTATGCAATATATTGTAACAATTCATTTATTATTATATTATTATTATATACTATATATTATTATTTCTTTGCTTTCTTTTTTTAATGTGTCCTTTGCCCTAAGGTTGCCTGGAAGAGATCGCTATTTAAGCGATAAGGCCGCCTGTTGTGCCATGTCCATTATATTATTATTTTTTTGTGTATTTATTTTAAAGGTGTACAATAAAGTATATTTTACTTTTTACTTTTACTTTATTATTATATTATTATTATATACTCTTTATTTGCACCAAAAAAACAAAAATAGAAAGAAGAAAAAAAAACCCACAGACATGATACAAAAGGTGGCCATATCGCTTACTAGCGATCTCTACCAGGCAACCTTAGGAATAGGAAAAAATAAGGAAAAAAGGACTGGAGGTGGTGTCATAACATACATACATTCAAATAACTACATACTAATACATAAACCAATAATAAACATAAAAAAATAAAACAATATTATTATAGACTTAGGCCCGCTTGCGTAACATCCTTAAATCGTATTTAAAATCGTCCTAAACGCATTTATACGGTTAAATACAATTAGCGTCTTGCACAACGTAAATTTTTCTGCTAAGTACAATTAGCGAACTGTCAAATTTAAACATCCCAGCCGAGCGATCGCGTAACTTCTGCATCAATCATTGTTACAGTATCAATTGTTGTAATTGGCTGAATTTATGGCATTCTTGCTGCGTCAATGGATTATGTCCAATAGTGGAAGAGTGTTAACCAATCAGAGGTGATTGCGATGTATCAATGATTGATGCAGAAGTTACGCGATCGCTCGGCTGAATAGCTATTTATCGGCGCTAAACGTATTTAAGCTGTTGTCATTGCTGTCAGTTGTGTTATGAATTTAATAACAAATAAAAAAATGTATTTCTCTGTAAAACGTAAAGAGTGGACCAATTTGACGAATATTATTGAGCACACAATGGATTTTTTCGAACTACATTCTGACGACAACGAAGAAATCATAGAATATTATTATAAGTAGACCTCGACAACTCCTAGCACAAACTGATCTGTTCAACAGTTTTCCAGAAGACTGTGAGAATATTTTCGCCTGGATGCAGAGATCGGTAGAAATAGAAAAGGCTACTTTTCTATAATACTCAGTGTGTAGCTGCTGCTAGACCTACCTATCAGTTCTAATTGCTGTGGCTAGATAGCACGGATCAGCACATGATTCAAATATATGGGACAACTGTAAAATAAAACGCATCATAAAAGTCATACATAAGTATATCCCGCATGAAATAAACGTGTTTGAGTTTGAAGAAAGCACGGGAAAGTGTAGCGCTAGCCACGACCCCCCTAGGTAGATGGGCCGAGTCGCAGGGAGCCGCTGCATCCGTGACACAAGACTGCGGCGTGTGGATGTCCTACAATAAACCTATGTACCGATCTTGATAAAAATTTGCAGAGATAGCTTACTTACATCCTAGGCATAAACATAGGACACTTGATATCCAAGAAAATTAAAGGGTTAAAAAAGAAAGAGAGATTGAAGTTAATTGAAAACAAAATAAATAATAATATTTCTTTTTTGTTCGTCTGCTTGTTTTATTGCATCAGCTTTTTTACATTCTATGATGGAAGAATTAGTTCTATCGTCCTAAACATTACTTTATTTGTTCCTCGCTTTACTAAAATTGGGTCCCCGACACCTGCTTTGTTGCGTTAAATCCAGTTCATCAGATTATTTTAAGCCAATATTTACTAAATTATGTTTATTATGGCTGTTCCAAAGTCATTGGGATGTTTTGGACTTTGAAGTTTGAATTGCGTTTTGAAAAAAAATTACGTTTCATTTCATGCGTAGTTGTAATGCAAACACAATTTCCTGTCAATCCATCACAAATGGTATGAAATGGAACGCAATTACTGCTTTACCGACTCGCTAAACCGATTTAGTTAAATGACATCCAAAAGAGCCTCGTGCAAGACGATCATAAATGCGATTAGGATAAACATGTTTACACAATTAAATACATTTAACTAATTTTATTTAGGAGATATTTAAATCAAATGTTACGCAAGTGGGCCTTAATATATATACTATTATAGTAGTTTATGCAACTGTCATATAATGAAGGGTATTAAAACACGAGTGTGAGTTTATGAAACGAGCGCAGCGAGTTTCATAATAGTAACGAGTGTTTTAATACCCGTGTTATATGCAGTTGCATACACTACTTTATCTTCACGAATGCAATTTATCAAACAACAAGAGTAAAAGCTGACAATACAAAACACATTGCGAAACATTAAATTCACGCGTACGTGTATTGTCACAGTGAACTTGCCGCCATTAAAATCTAACCAATGAGAGCGCAGCTGCGCGCGCAGGGCCAATCAGGAGCGAGCGCGCGCTGTTCGTGGCACAAGATCTTACCAAAGAGTTTTGTGTATGTAAGTTTAGTAGTTTCGACGAAGTTTTCACGTATAACCCAACTGTTTTCAAAAGCCAGCCTATCAAAATTTTATACAACTTGTATGAGGATTTTGACATAAGGCTCGCCAGGTTAATTGGTCGCGTTTTATTGATGTTATAATGAGATTTTACGATATCGATGTGGATATTATACCATCATGTGAAATTGCTTAAATTGAGTGTTTTGTTATCTGCGCTATAACAGTAGTAATTGAATCGGTCCATGTTAAAAGGGCGTCAGTCACCATTTTCTATGAATTGAGTTAGTGATGCCATTCGTTAGATAATTCCCCAATCCATCTATTCAAATCGGTTTTTCAACAAAAAGACTTCAGTCCACATAAATACAAGCAAAAACTTCTGCCCCGATTTAAGTTTCCATGTAAAAACGGCGTCAGTCCAGTGACTGATGCCTTTTTTACAAGGAAACTTAAATCGGGGCAGAAGTTTTTGCTTGTATTTATGTGGACTGAAGTCTTTTTGAAGGAAATAAAAACGGAAGAAGTTATGACGTCCTACTGTAGAGTGCAGTCATGATATTGACAATGATTTGACAGATTTTTAATTAAAATATGTTATATAATATTTTAATTGTTGTAAATATATTATTTTTTTTTCTTTTTCTTTTTGTTTCTTAATATTTTAGTTCATTAAACAGAATAATTTTCTAAAAGTTTGTTTTTATTCCATGAAAATCTCTATTAGATGTTAAAAAGGCGTTAGTCCACCAACTTAAAACAGGTATAACTAAAAAACTATATTATATAAAAGTAAAAAAAATACAGGAAACTATAGGGTTAAAGCATATTTATGTACCAAAATATAAAAAACCGGCCAAGTGCGAGTCGGACTCGCGCACCGAGGGTTCCGTACAAACCTGTAGTAAGTTTTACGATTTATGACGTATTAAAAACAAGACGAAATGAACCGCAAAACTAACTTTGTTTGTAGAGGTTTATTGTTAATATCAAAAAATTACGTTTGTTGTATGAGAGCCCCCCTTTAATATTTACTTTATTGATATTTAATTATTTATTTTGAAAAGTAATATACAAGTTAATATTCTGTGAAAATTTGAACCGTCTACCTGTTACCGTTTTTAATATTGAGCAAAAAAATACGAAAAAAACACGTTTATTGTATGGGGACCCCCCTTAATATATATATTTTTTTAATTTTTTGTATTTGTTGTTATAGCGGCAACGGAAATACATCATTTGTGAAAATTTCAGCTTTCTAGCTATCACGGTTTATGAGATACAGCCTGGAGACAGACAGACAGACAGACAGACAGACAGACAGACAGACAGACAGACAGACAGACAGACAGACAGACAGACAGACAGCGGAGTCTTAGTAATAGGGTCCCGTTTTTACCCTTTGGGTACGGAACCCTAAAAAAGAAAAGCTCCTTTGATTAATTTTCAAGGCCAAAGTTTTTTCCTCTTTTCTGAAAATTAGGGTATCTGGACTGGCGTCTTTTTAACATGGACCGATTCAATTATAAGTCAAGTATTGGAAACATAAGTAGAATGTTATAACATTAGTGTAGATAAATATATTTATGTCTATTTATGTTGATTGAAGCAGATTAAGGCAACCTTGTAGACAGACATTTTTCCACACACTTTTTTCTATAAAAAATCTTGATGTAGATTTTAATCTATACAAACAAGTTAGGATTTAAGATTGTTAATCAAATGAATGTTTTTTATAGGTGCAATGGTCAAGCAGTAACATTTTCAGTACACAAGATGAAGCTGCAGCTGCCTTGGTGGCTGTTGGAGTCCCCATCTACGCCTGGAAAGGGGAAACAGATGAGGAATACATTTGGTGCATTGAGCAAACACTTATCTTTCCTGATGGAAAGGTTTGTGAAAGTCTTATAAACTACTGTACTAAATAATAATTCAATTTTTCCTACAATGTAATTGATTGGACCTAATCTAGCCTCATATATGAGTATTGAATTCCCACGGGGACTCCTAATTTTTCGGGCTAATATAGCCTTTGACACTCACAAATAATTTGGCTTTCTATTAATACCAGAATTTTCAAAATCGGTTCAGTAGATCCAGAGATTACCCCTTACAACCTCACAAACTTTACCTCTTTATAATTGACCGAGCGAAGCGAAGGTCTCTGAGTCTACTTGAGTGAATTGGCACTTGTCCGTCCGTCCGTCCGTCCGTCCGTCCGTCCGTCCGTCCGTCCGTCCGTCCGTCTGTCAGAGCCTTATAACTTCTGAATTACTGAACGTAATTATTTCAAGTTTAAATATAATATGTAAACCGATGGCCTCCCGCCGAATATGGCTTAAAAATTATAAAAATCTTTATTTCAGGGGGGCTCTCATAGAAGCGAATGCGGAGTAAAATATTTTTTATAGCGTTACATAGGGTTGCGGTATATCATTTTAAAGATAATGAGGAACAGAGTCCAAAAATATTTTTTTTTTAATTTTTCCCCTAAAATTGACGAAATGGGGGGCTTTCAAAGTGGAGATTTTCTGACGTCCAAAGATGACCTCAGAACTCCCAATTTTCTGAAAGGCTGAGCCTGAAACTTGATTAATTATTTGAATTATATCCTGTACTTGACCAACAAATACTAAAATTAGATAAATATTATAAGGAAACGAAATTATTTAATTTTTAATGAGCTTCCGTATTTTAACAGAACTTCACAATAATGTCAATAGATGGCGCTCTGTACAAGTTTATTCGTTTGTGCTTACAAAGAAAAGGCTGAGCCTGAAACTTAATCACTTATTTGAATTATATCCTGTACTTGAACAACAAATACTAAAATTGGATAAATATTATAAGGAAACGAAATTATTTAATTTTTAATTAGCTTCACTATTTTTAACAGAACTTCACAAAGATGTCAATAGATGGCGCTCTGTTTATGGATACCGCGAGGTCTCAGTTCGGGGCGAACCACTAGTATTAGTATAGATAAGACATAAGTAAATAATACAAATGTTTTAATCTTCTAGCCCTTCAACATGATTTTGGATGATGGAGGTGATTTGACTAATTTGGTTCACACAAAACACCCACAACTTTTAGAAGGTTGCAAAGGCATTACTGAGGAAACAACCACAGGTGTGCACAACTTATACAAAATGTTTCGTGAAGGCCTCTTGAAAGTACCTGCTATTAATGTCAATGATTCTGTAACAAAGAGCAAATTTGATAACTTATATGGATGCAGAGAATCTCTTCTTGATGGTATCAAACGGGCCACTGATATCATGATTGCCGGAAAAGTTTGTGTAGTTGCTGGTTATGGTGATGTTGGCAAAGGATGTGCTCAGGCCTTCAAAGGATTTGGAGGAAGGGTAATTGTTACAGAGGTAGATCCTATCAATGCCCTTCAAGCAGCAATGGAGGGTTTCCAAGTGACAACAATGGAGGAGGCCTCTGAAATAGGTCAAATATTTGTCACAACCACTGGAAACATTGAAATAATAACAAAAGAGCATTTTGTAAAAATGAAGGATGATGCAATTGTTTGCAACATTGGTCACTTTGATACTGAAATTGATGTTGCTTGGTTGGATAAGAATGCCAAGAAAGTTAACATCAAACAACATGTGGATCGTTATGAATTAGAAAAGGGCAACCATATTATTGTTCTTGCTTCTGGAAGACTTGTTAATCTTGGATGTGCAACTGGTCATTCATCCTTTGTCATGTCTAATTCTTTTACTAACCAAGTCCTAGCACAGATTGAACTATGGACTAGACACAATGAATACCCTATTGGTGTCCACACTTTGCCCAAGAAGTTAGATGAAGAAGTTGCAGCCCTCCATCTTGATCACTTGGGTGTTAAACTTACAAAACTAACACCAAAACAAGCAAAGTATATTGGAGTTTCAGTGGAAGGTCCATACAAACCAGACCATTACAGATACTAAGCTAGATGAAAACAAAAATCTCCTTACTAATAGTTGTTTTGAAATGAAAGGCAATTTGTACTAACAAAAATAATACTGTTTCAAGGTTTCAAAGGCAAAATAAATCTTTAACAATTTAAATTTGTTTTGTTTACCTATCGATCTTGTTATTATCTTTTTTAAGGTAATGGGCAATGAATGAGGCATAGATATATATGTACCTACCTGGAATGAGGATAGGTACCATAAGGCCATGGAAATGGCCACAAAAATTTAAATTAATGTTTGTTACATTAATTATTTACACACAATTGTATTGGGTGGACACAGACATGTTGTGGAACTGATTATCGGGTAGGGCCATAACTAATTAAGTATTGGATTTTTCTGACTACCTGTGCAGGAGTGGGACGATAATGTTATTATTCGCCCAATCGGAATTGGACTAAGTGGTAACTGTGCTCGTAGATTACCTACGAGAAAAGTGGTTTAACATATTATAGACGATGGTGTATTGCGTTAGGCTGCAAAAGCCGAACAACGTAAATACGAAACAATATAGCCTTTCATACGTAAGTTTACAATTTGACCTTATTTTTACCTGATTGATGCAGATAAAAACAGCCGAGCGATCGCGTAACTTCTGCATCAATCATTGATACATCGCAATCACCTCTGATTGGTTAACACTCTTCCACTATTGGACATAATCCATTGACGCAGCAAGAATGCCATAAATTCAGCCAATTACAACAATTGATACTGTAACAATGATTGATGCAGAAGTTACGCGCAGGTTATATTTGTAAAGACTCGCATGAATGCTACAAAGTATAGAAATAACAAAAAAAAATTAAAAATACTTAGCATTAGGAAAACATCGTATACTGTATACCACAGAGCTGTATACGCTGACGCCATGTCTATATCTCTTTCTCTGTCTACGGTATTTTCAGTTTGTGTTATGTTATACATCTTTGTCACATTCACCGACCCACAAGCCCACAGCACCGACCAGAAAAAGGAGGTCATAAAACGTAGTGATAGTATACTCTTTGGTCACATTGGTCACATTATCTATGGTAGAAAAAAATGGCTGGCGTGTAATTTTTATGAAATTGCCAAGTTTGTTAGCTTACGAATTTTAGATGGTGTGCCTTCAAAAATGTCGTTTTCAGATTTGTATGCTAAATACAATTGTACTTATTGTCAGGAAGAAATCAATGGTGTGCGTGTGAGATGTGCAGAATGTAAAGATTTTGATATTTGTTTGCAGGTAAAGTAGCATCGTTGCCATTTTTGTTTACTGTTTTGGCGCAAATTTTGAAATGCTGAAGATACTAATGTAAAATGTTCTTTCAGTGTTTTTCACTGGGTGCTGAGATTGGGCCGCACAAAAATGACCACTCGTACCAGTTTATGGTAAAATTAATCAAGACCAATATCTTATAATATTATGTTGTTAGTTAAAACAGTTTTTGAGATGTGTAATAAAAATTTTAGGACTCAGGAGCGTTTGGCATATTTTTGGGTCGAAGTAGTTGGTCTGCAAATGAGGAAGTTAGACTCTTAGATGCAATAGAACAATTTGGTTTTGGAAATTGGGAAGATATATCAAAACATATAGAAACACGGTCACCTGATGGTAATCTTTCACATTTACTTTTAACTTTACTAGATCATTGAATAATAATGATTGTTAAACGGGCTAATAATTCTAGATAATGTCTGCGACATGGATGAACTGTGTGGATTTATGTTTTTTAAAATTCTGGAGTACTTGCTTCTGTCACTCTGCAGGTCCTCAACTATATCCATGCAAAAATCCGTTACACTACTCTGTTGTATACAACTTCATTTCAGAGGCAAAAGATGAATACATTACAAGATATTTGGAAGGAAGCATAGGACGTGCAACATGGGGCATTGTAGAGAGCACCAGTCGTCCATCACTGCATTGTGCTGATAGAGATGAGGGACCTCTTAGTCCTAGCGCCATCTCCAGACTACAACCATTAGCTATAGCAGCGGACGAAGCTGCACAACTTGGATATATGTCAAATAGGGATGATTTTGAAAGGGTATAATAGTTTTAATGTTATTTTATCACTTATTCTATTAATTGGCATACTATAAGCCCTTTAAGTCTTTCTTGGAATTGTTGCCACTGGCTGACTATTCTATCAAGGCATGCAAAGGCATGCAGATGGGGAATATTCATTGGAAAAGGCCCAAAGGGATATAATAGTTTGCCAGCGAAATCAACTTGCCACAAAATTTGCCAGCAAAATCAACTTGAAAGTGGAAAATAAATAATGTGCTCATCTCAATAAGTGTTAATGAGTTTCTTCATCTAAGGTTTTTGGTTTTTAGTAGTGCCATTGCCAAGTCGGCATAGATTAAGATTGTTTGCACACAGACTGTCGACAACCTCCCTTGCACAGTGGTCTTATATGGGGCAGGTTGTGCATATAATCCCAGGCAGTTGGGGAATTTATAATTTCAATTAGTCTTGTCTGGTTCAGTGAGAGGTTTCAGTCGAGGCTAGATACCATCCTACCAGCAAGGATGTACAGTCGACGTCAAAAGTGCATATAGAATAAGCAAAAATGTTGCTTTGCATGCGGTCGGACACCCACACACTTGCAGTAGTATAATATAAGTCGTTCAGCTTGTAGGTATTGTAATAGCCGAGTAATATCGATAATTTCACACTCCAAGTAAGTGAGCTCAATGGCGAGGCGTGAAACTGCTCAGATTGCGCAACGCAACTGTTGCCGGTTCAAATCTCGACCCGTGTAAGCATTTTTTACTGTTTTTATTTGATGAGTGATATTTTTATACCAGCAATAGCATATGCGGGTAGTTTAAAAAATCACTGAACAGATATGGTCACTGAGTACTGACGGAGACGGAAGATTTGACAATCGTTAGTCGTTATTAGCAAATACTACACAATTATTATAATTTACTAAGTTTTGCTGTTTCTTATCTTCAACAATAATGCAAGCTAATATTAATATGCAGAAGAGGATGCATATTATTAATGAGCTAAATAATATCGGATACAATATAGCTCAAATTTGCAATGGAACTGGTTTCACCGTGAGTATTGTTTTTATTGTTAAAAAATGTGTGTTCATAAACTTAGGATTAGTTACATATCGTTTTATTAGTAAATATCTATAAAATTTAGACAAGATACTTAGTAGTTTCAAAAGTGTTTATTTTAATCTCGCTGTTTGGTTTTTAGTGGACAACCAAGCGTTGGATGTCGCATCCTGACGAAGAGAGTAATGCTTCACAACGAAGACATAATATTATAGTTGAACAATATGAGTCCAGCTGTTGATGTGCCACAACCAGGCCACAACTATCATTTGTGCATGTTATTTGTTGTCCTGTGCATCGATCACATATAGTGCGTAATTGGTTTAATCAAAACCCAGACAACAGTTATTCCCTGGCCAGTAAGATCACCAAACTTAAATCCTATAGAATATTATGAGGTTTGATGGTGCAAAAGTGGGATATGCGAAATGAAAGGACTGCAGAGGAAACGGAGGCTCACTGTATGGAAGTATGGGAGAATATATTTAGAGGAACGGATAACTGTCCCAATATTACAAACGGATTCACCCGGCGCCGCTTGCTTGCTGTTATTGAAAAAAGTGGAGGTTTTATTGAATAGTAATACTTTTAAAGCTATATAAAATTTAATTTTTAAGGCTTTAAATATGAAACATAACGTATATTCTTTTCCTAACTTGTATTAATTATTATTAGTATATCTTATCAAAAATAACAGACAAAAAAGCAGCGCCGCCCTTTGGTTACTAGATTTTTAAGGTTAAGCTTCAATTTTCTTTTCTTTATGAAAACGATTACTTAAGCTATAAACCTTAAAAAATGATAGAAAAAGTAGCTGAAGTTATTAATTACTTTTGAGAAAATGTAACATAACAATGAAAATAAATTAAAATAAAGTCGATTATCTAATAAAAAGTGTTTCTTCCAATTTATTTTGGTTGTTTTATTACTTATTGACTCATAACACCACTAACAAAGCTAACTTTGTCCTTAAGTATTATCGTGTAATAATTAATGTTTGCGTTTATAAATAGATTTTATGTCTGTAAATAAAGATACATTATTATAAAGAATAACAAACAGACACAAAACACATAAACAAAACATAAATGTTTGTATCCAAAACAAAATAAAAACTGCTGTAAGAGATTCGAACCTAGGTCATATAATGATGCATCGTATTCCAACTATATTATCACGACACTGGGAGTGGTTACTGTAAAGTGATGAAATAAACAATCAGAATAGACAAGGTTATTGAATAGGAATGTTTTGAACCTAATGCTAATGCCATAAGGTTGATATTGTTGACAGTTTATAGTAAAATCGTTTGAACCTTATACTGTTGATTTAAGGTTGATAATATTATTGACAGTTTATGTTTATCAGTGTGAGTGACCACGTGAGTGATTCACAGCATTGCTTGCACGCAGTTTTAGCCTTAGAGCTATGTATGCATTTATGCAGCTGACTGTACTTCCGAGTGATTTAGTTTTCCAGTACAGTACAGCAGTGTAGAATTTGATATTCTTAGAACTTGGAAAGAATTCTAAGAAGATCAATGTTTCCAGAAAATAAACAATTTATATATTTATTTATACCTAATAACAATTAACAACTAGCTGATACCTGTGACTTCGTCCGCGTGGGTTAAGGTTTTTTGATTCCCGCGGGAACTTTAATTTTCTGGGATAAAAAGTAGCCTATGTCCTTCCCCGGGATATAACCTATCCCTGTACCAAACTTCATCAGAATGGGTTGAATAGGTGGGCCGTGAAAGCGTAGCAGACAGACACACTTTCGCATCAAATATGCGATAATGGGAAAGTGAGTTTGTTTGTATGTTTGTTCCGCTTTCACGCCGTAACTACTGAACCGATCTGGATGAAATTTGGCACAGAGATAGATTATAGTCTGGAATAGCACATAGGCTACTTTTTATCCCGGAAAATTAAAGAGTTCCCGCGGGAACCGAAAAACCTCAATCCACGCGGACGAAGTCGCGGGCATCAGCTAGTTTATAATATTAGTATGGATTTTATTACAGGAACATGATCATGAAGCTGAACAATTGATATCCACCCTGTCAATAAACTCAGAGGATGATGAATTAGACGTTGGTGAGTTAATTAGACTATAGTATAATATGTTGGTTCAGTGGAAAGTGCTGTGGTCGTTGTTCGGAACTGGGAGATCCTGGGTTTTATTCCTGACAGGGAAAAATTTAATTTATTTCTCATGTCAATTGTCACACCTGAGGCTTTGGCTGAGGCTAGTTATTACTCTATACTCATATAATTTATTATGGTATAGGTATTCTGAACCACAGAAGATTCACTTACTATGTGGCCAATTCTGTTGAACACTATCTCTAAACTAAACTAAAATGGCCGCTCTAAATCTAGTGCTGCTGGTATTATTACGAAAGGGTTAGCAATAAAAATAAAGCTAAGTCATTTTAGTTTAGGGATGGTGTACAGCAGAATTAAAATAAATAATAAATAAATAAATAAAATCTTTATTTGCAAAATTACAAGGTTCCAAATTATAATTTGGCCTCTAACTCCCAAAAAAGTAAAGACTGTGTTATGGGAGTTAGTGCCTTCCCAAGTACATAGGTGCTATTTTTGCAATTATTGGCTAAGGTTAACAATAATGATTAATTAAGATTATTATTGCATAACATTAGAAATTAGCCTGAATGTGAATAAATAATCAGAATTAAATCTTTTTCAGCCCTAAAGTTGAGTCAAGTAGACATTTATACGCGGCGATTACGGGAAAGAACGCGGAGAAAAAGGCTGGTGCGAGATTACCAGCTAGTGTCAGTGTTCTTCAATAACCAGAGAAACAAACAAAAGACACTTGGAAAACTTGCCAAAGAGAAAAAGTAAGTCAATTGTGCTAACATTCAGCATAATATATAACAATTGTGTTGTTTTTTATTTATTCTTAAAAAGAGACCTCCAAGTTTCTTGCTGGTCCTTCATTCCGAACCAGGCAGTGGTAGATCTATCGGACCCCCAAAAGGACTTGAAAGAAATTTTCATATTAGCAACCATATTAGTACTACCTAAACTTTTATAATGGAGATAGCGAGATAGAATAACTGTAGAGGAAACTTTTAAAATTATTTTTACACCACACTGTGGTTGAATAGGTACATGATACTACTAGCTGATGCCCGCGACCTCGTCCGCGTGTATTGAGGTTTTTCGGTTCCCGCGAGAACTCCTTAATTTTCCGGAAAACCAAGGAGTTACCGCGGAAACCAAAAACCTTAATCCACGCGGACGTAGTCGCGGGCATCAGCTAGTATAAAGTAAATGCGAGTCACGTGTCGATATGAACTATGAACCTCTGCACGTGACCTATTTGTCCTCCACGCGTTGGTTCGTCAGTGAGTGACCAGTAGGTGCAAGTACCTACCATATTCCTTTGGATTTTTTCAGTTTAAAGTTTTTTTATTATTATTCATGTTTAATGTTTAATGTTATTTTGCTTGATTGAGCAGATTATAATGTGACTAACGAAGATAAATGATACGAAGGATTGTAATAATTGACATTCTAGTAATCTTCCGACATCAATTTGTTATGGATTAGTGCCTAGTGAGAGATTTTCTTCCCATTCAATCGCGATAACGTTAACTACGATTTGTATGGAATTGTCAAGCTCTAGGCAGGCTGACGCTCGATCTATATAGGAGTTAGGACATACAGGTGTCTCTTATGTTACGTCATTTTTTGACTCTACCATCGGTTCGGAACTTCTTTCTGCTGAGAAGAGCAGGCAAGAAACTCAGCAGTTGCTCTTTTTTAAAAAAACTAGATATTACAATACGTAGCTAAAATAAAATACGGTAGTGTAATTAGTATGTGTGATCTTGAAACTCACTATCGATAAATGTTTGCAATATAAAGGTGCCAAATATTTGATTTTAAGAAATAAAAAAATTCCCAGTCATAGGGACTGCCGATAGAAGTGAAACCTTAGTATTAAAATTTGAAAATAATAACGAATAATAAATAGGTAGGAATATTTAAAATAATTAAAAAAAAATACGTACGTCACAGCATGTTTGTGTCGCGAACCCATAAGATTTTCCCCTACCAAAAAGTGCTCAAAAGAAGTTTTCACTTCAAAAATAATCCGAATGGAATTTAATAGTTTTTCATTGCTACCTAATCACCTATATATAGAATTTCATCTATGTATCGAATAAGGTAAAAGATCCGTAAAAGATCCGTCAAAAAAGTAACGGATACGGATCTTTCTTCTCTCTCGGATATCCGCGGATACGTATACGAATACGGATATCCGGCACATTACTAATATGGATACATTATATCCGCTGTCCCACAGAGAATTCCTAGAGCGGCTCCGCTGGTCGGCTCAGTTCTACGGGCGCAGCGAGCAAGCGGGCGTGGTGGCGGGGCTGTGGCGCGAGCGGGAGCTGCGCGTGCGGCTGGCGGAGCTGCACCGGTACCGGCTGGCGGGCGTGACGCGGCTGGAGGAGTGCGC
This sequence comes from Erebia ligea, assembly GCA_917051295.2. NCBI lineage: Eukaryota > Metazoa > Arthropoda > Insecta > Lepidoptera > Nymphalidae > Erebia > Erebia ligea. Next base: position 9,763,532 of record OU785236.1, read on the forward strand.
GCACTACGAGCAGCACGCCGCGCACCGCAAGCACCCGCACCACCTCGACGTGAGACGCGCGATGGTACTCCGCTTGTTGCGTAGCCTGCGACGCCGCCGCCCGATACACTGACATTATACAGGGTTTTTTAACTGGAGACCACTACAGCCCAATAACGTCTCACTGCTGGCACAGGCCTCCACTCTCATAGGAGAGAGGGAATTAAAGCTTAGACCCACCACTCTGCTCCAGGCGGGCTAGAACGACAATTATCGTGTACTGAGAATTTCTAGTCAGAAAAACCCAATACTTAATTATGGCCCGACCTGGGACTCGAACCCGGGACCTCGTCGGCCGCAGTCGAACATGCTAACCACTATACCAACAAGGCTGTTAACAGGGGACATTATGGGGAAACTCGAAACCACAGGTGATACAGGGGAACTGTCTGAGGGTCTAAGGGTCTAATGGTTCCTAAGATAGTTTCTCTCTATCTCCTATGGTTTCAGATTTCCCCATACTGTCTTATTAAAAAGACACACTGCATTATTAAACTTATCCTGCACTGCGAAATTTCACCACCTGGTTTTTTCTGCAGAATGCTGCAAATTATGAAGTCATTCGTGCGTATATTTTCCGCCAATGCGCATGGACTTCATACAATTTAATTTTTTTTAAACATACTATTAATAGGCGGTCTTTAGTATTGTGGCGTTGGCGTCGTGAATACTTACGTACATTTTTCATTTTCATATTTTTTTCAATGTCTCTATATTTATTTTATGATTTAAATAATATTATGTTATTTTAGCACGATTCTTTGTCAATTAATTTCATCATGTGTTTCCGTTTTCTTTAAGTTTTCTTTTTCTTTTGTTTTAAACCATCATCATTACATGACTGGTGCATGGTTTCAATGTTCCATGCTTCATATCGTCCATAATATGCTTTGAGCTTACGCGGTTTCGAGTGTAGCAATTTTTCAAATAATATTTATTTATGGTTGGCATGGATAGACCTTCATAAATAATGTGAAGTAGCAGCATGCTGTTGAGTCCGTTTTAAGAACTTATTAATAAGACCTTATAAATTGTCCTAAATAGTAAGTTTTCAAGGTGCTAACATAAGGCATGACGCGATTTAGTCTTTTGTTCCAAAATGTTTGAGCAAATATTTTGATGCTATCAGATTTCGTATGAATGAATTGATGTTAAATTCCAAATAAAATATTTGGAATAAAATTCAATATGATTGCCACAAATTCTTAGTATAATAGATTATTTTAGTATAATAATACTAACTTGATGATTGTCGATTTAGGACATACCAAGAGTCATAATAATACAGATGATTTAGAATTTTCCAACGATTATTTTTGAGTACTAAGAATATTATTTAAACGTTTTTTAATATAATATCTTACTCAATACTTATTAGATGAATTAAAAACAATATTACAAAATAACCAACAGCAATAATTAAGGTATTTTATAAGGTTGGAAATTTCTAATCGGTTCGGTTGTAGCGTGTTTACTAACATACCCGTTAGGCAAGCACAGTACACGGTAGGTGGGTTTGATTCCGTATAACGCTTGTATTCGCCAGGGCAGCAGTGGGTGCCTGGACACGCACCAGACAAAAGACCAACCTCTGACCAGCACGCAGCAGCTAAAAAAAAGGTATGACATTTCTTTTGTTGGTATGAAGCTTGTTAACGGGCGTTTCTCTCTCTCTGCGTCGTATTCCTCATTGCTGAGGGTTGTGACCCCTTTCCATTAATGACATAATGGTAGGAGTTTTCTTGGGATAATAATGCGGTGTGATCCCACGTCCTTCCGCATACGGATCGACTAAGAGTATTGAAACTCTTAGGTTTTTGTAACGATTATTATCAGATGTTAGTGATAACTACCGGGACCGACGGCTTAACGTGCTCTCCGAGGCACTGAGGAAACGAAAAGGCCAAATTAGGACTTTCAAATTCGGTCACCCATCCAGTTACTGACTTGGGTCAACGTTGCTTAACAATGGCAATCGACTGATATGCGTTGTCGCAACTAGGCCACTCGTACCTCAAGGGGACGTTTAGATGGAGACTTAATCCGCTCAAAGTAAAGCGAATAAACGTGGCGATGAAATTTATTCTTTGGCTGGGCACTGGGCAGTCCCCGATTGACCCACTAGTTTGTGTAAACGCTGGTATAGGTGCGTGCCCGCGCGTTCAGTTTCTTAAATCGAGCTTAAAATGCTTTAAGGGTGTATTTGCAAATCCCTTAAAATACATCCTTTAAAATACATAGAATTGTCGGTACATTTTGTGACTAAGTCGGACAAAATAAAATGGAACTAAAAATTACTACATATAGATTGATCCCTTATCTCCAATTTTTGGAAATGACTTTGTTAAAAATCTTCATTTAAAGTACTATAAAAATGATTTTCCGACACCTCTTCACACAAAATTGACGATTTAGGGGCAACTATCGATACATTCTTTTCCGTATATATGCCGATTTTTTGTCATTAAAAAATACCATCTATTAGGAGATATGTTCAACTAAAAATTTTGGACAGAAAAATATTAAAAATAGTACATATAGTATAAAAAATAAAATAAAAATCGCTTGTATTTTTTTCGCATATTTTGCTTTCAAACGTAAATCTTAACATAGTGAAAATAAGGGATATTTTGATTTTGCTCGGTCACTGGTTTGATTTCGTTTCAAAACTGAAATATCAATTTAGTTAGTCAGTCATTTATAAAAAAAAAATATACCGAAGTATCGAAATAAGTTGATTCACGCAGTTTGTAAGTACATGTGTGTGCGTGTGAACGATGCAAGTGTAGTAGTGCGATTTTATACCTATTTGTTTTGCAAAAGCGTCCTTAAGTTTGTAACCGTCCTTAGAAATTAAGTGTAAGGCCTCCTACGCACTTGGAGTTAACCGCAAAATGACTCGTGGTAGCGACATGCCGCAGTACCGGATAACCGTTGTATTTTGTGTTCTATGGTTAGCCGCAATTGTTAGTGTTCCTGCAGGCCGCAATTGCGACCCAACAAGATCTCAAAGATTTATATCCATTAAAGAGACCATTCCTCATGATTTTATTAAGTAAATTAACCAATCGATGACCTCTCTAGCGCTTTGTTGTGCTCAGTTATGTATATAATTATGTGAAAGTTTGAAATGTTAGTGTCGTTCATAACGTCATATTATATCCAAATCAGCTATTATGCACGAAGCAAGCGTGGCGGAACTGCAGCGGGGTAGTATTTCTATAATCGTTAACGCTTTAGCGAAGACTATACCTAACTATATATAGATATCATAGACTATTAACTTATTTTTTTTCTCTCCGCGGTATAGACGTAAAGCGTTAACGATTAAAGAAAGAGAATAGACACGAAACGTATGTAATTGTCTTGTCATGTCATGTCATTGTCGTGTCATGTTGTTTAGCTGAGTTGTATATTGTCGCCGTTCTGTCACGTCTGCTGTGTAAAGGCAGCTTAGCTATGATATTATGCAAAGCAGTTCATCAATACATCTTTACTATTAATGACGACCTCCGTGGCGCAGTGTTGAGCGCTGTTGCCTTAACGTGCGCAGGTCCCGGGTTCGATCCCCGGCAGGGTTTGGAAATTTATAATTTCTGAATTTCCCGTGTCTGGATTGGTGGGAGGCTTCGGCTGTGGCTAGTTACCACCCTACCGGCAAAGACGTGCCGCCAAGCGATTTAGCGTTCCGGTACGATGCCGTGTAGAAACTATAATATAATAACTGCCATGCTCCTAACAGGTTAGTCCGCTACCATCTTAGACTGCATCATCACTTACCATCAGGTGAGATCGCAGTCAAGGGCTAACTTGTAGTGGATAAAAAAAAAATAACGTTATTCCTTAACTTGTAATCACCGTGATCGCGTGTGGTGCAGAGACGCAGAAAGCGGCTCAAGTTCCACCAGCCCAAAGTGCACACGGGACGGAAGTACCGCATGTGGCTGCTCCAGAAAGAGCTCCTGCAGCAGCAGCGGCGCCGCGTGCTCGACGCAGCTGCTGACCACTAACGAGATGCAGGTAACCACGACTTTTTTTTTTTTTTTTTCCTAGGCAGGAGGAAATCCTCATGGATGTCATGCCCGACTTTTTCAAAATTCAAAATTCAAAATTCAAAATGTTTTTTATTCAAATAAGCTTTTACAAGCGCTTTTGAATCGTTATAATATGAATCTACCGCTGGTTCGGAATGCCATTCCTACCGAGAAGAGCCAGCAAGAAACTCGGTGGTTGCTCTTTTCCATCAAAACTTACAATCATCATAATGATACAAGTAACTGCAGTCCCACGCATAGCTGGAGCGAATCAAATCCACGCAGTTTTTTTTTATCATTTACGTAATCTTCGATTGTATAGTAAGCTTTTTTCACGAGCATACCTACAATACTCAATACACGCCAAGACTGGCAGACAGAGGCAGCCCCATTTCCGACGGTGGCACCCGTTTACGAGCATGACGCATGATCCAGCCATTGCTTCGCTCAACCATATTTGAGGGAACGTAACAACCCGCACCACACGACACCACCACAGAAACGTTAAAGAGAGTGTGACATACCCGACTACCCATATCAAGGCATAGAATTGAATACTGTTTAAGGGTGCAAATCGCCACCTATCGGCAATAATAATATTAAAGTTTGTATGTGTGTATGTTTGTTACTCCTTCACGCGGCAACTACTTAACCGATTTGGCTGAAATTTGGAATGGATGTAGATTATACCCTAGATTAACACATAGGCTACTCTTTATCGTGGAAAAATCCATGGATCATTAACTTTACACAATTTGTGAAAACCAAAATTCACGCGAGCGGAGCCGCGGGCAACAGCTAGTCGGAAAAAATTGTAAAAAAATATTGATCTTTATGTTTTAGTTTATCGTTTAAATGAATATATTATCATAGAAATGCTCTTTTGTCATTTACGTAATCTTCCACAGTATAATAAGCTTTTTTCAAAAGCATACTTTTAATGGATTTCTTAAACTTGTGTAAAGGCAAGTTTAAAATAGATTGTGGAATTTTGTTATAAAATAGAATGCTCATTCCCACGAACGACCTTCGGACTTTTTTGAGGCGGAGCGATGGTGTCACGAGCTTATGGCAGTTTCTAGTTGGCCTATCGTGCAGATCGCAAATTCTTTTGTAATTCTGAAGGCGCTGTTTCACAAAGATTAAATTACTGTAAATGTATTGCGAGGCTACTGTAAGAATACCTATTTCCTTGAATTTCTCTCTAAGGGATTCGCGCGGTTTTAAATTATAAATTGCTCTTCTCTGGGATGCTCCCGGCGACCTACGGACTAAAACCTCCTGCCTTCTCTGGCCGCTCTTCCCGGTACTGCGATGTGCATAACATCGGGAAGGGGCTGTCTGCTGCTCAGGCTTCATTTGCTTTTTGCCTGGCCCATTCGTCTTTCACTCTCTTTCCCATAATAGTTTGCAACATTTTAAGGTAACCACGACTAGTTATTACTTACTGGACGTACACCTCGTTCAACTGCAGCCGACGAGGTCCTGGGTTCGAGTCCCGGGTCGGGCCATTATTAAGAATTGAGTTTTTCTAACTAGAAATTCGCAGTACTAGCCCGGAGTTAGGAAGTTGGCGGTGTTTCACCCACGGGGGTCTCCCGTGCTTAACTTGGCGGCTTAACGTGATCTCCGGCCATCGGTCCCGGTTATTATCACTCAACATGATAGTAGTCGTTAAAGCTCGCCAACCCGCATTGAAGCAGCGTGGTGGGTCTAAGCTCTCATTCCCTCTCTCCTATGAGAGTGGAGGCCTGTGCCAAGCAGTGGGACGTAATGGGCTGTAGTGGTGGTGGTCGTACACCGCTATTGGCGTTCTGGGCGGTGAGGTTATACCGTTCCGTTTCCCTATATACTAAAGAATCACGGAACACGTTTATTTAACTTAATCCATACTAATATTATAAATGCGAAAGTGTGTCTGTCTGTCTGCTACGCTTAAATGGCCCACCTGTTCAACCGATTGTGATGAAATTTGGTACAGGGATAGTTTGTATCCCGGGCAAGGATATAGAAAGAAAGAAAGAAAGAAAAAACATTTATTCACAGCATTGTGCCACACAAAACAATACCTTAAGGTAAATGTTACCATGGCGCTTCCAGTACCTGAGCATTAGACTCATGATCAAGTCATAGAAGCACCATGATAACATTTGTGGTGTGTGGCACAACCTGAAAAAAGGCATCAGCTCAGCATAATGCTGAAACCCTTGCAATGAATTACAAGGGCATTCAGCGCTGATTTTCAGCTGAAGCCCTCCTCCAGGTGACACCACGGCTACGTAACTATACTAATTAAAACTAAACAATCTCTAATTAAGGCTTTAGGTACTAAATAAATAAATAATAAATAAGTATACATTTATAATATAATATGCATAATATAATATACTACTCAAATAGTGAGGCTAGTTAAAAATAAAAATAAAAACCCAATCACCAGATACTTCAATATTTATACTATATATAATAAAGTAAAATACACCATACAATTACAGTTAAAGCTAAAGAAAAGAAAACTCCGCCACATGATCCTGGTATTCTAATTGTTTACCGAGAAGGAATTTTTTAAGTTGTAGTTTAAACGAATACTTGTTTTTGAGATCTTTTATCTTTTTTTTTATATAGGTTACTTTTTATTCCGGAAAATTAAGGAGTTCCCGCGGCAATTAAACAAATATCTCAAAAGCCGGCAACGCATTGGCGGTTCCTCTGGTGCTGCAAATGTTCATGGGCGGCGGTAATCACTTAACATCAGGTGACCCGCCTGCTCGTTTGCTCGCTATATATATTATATTTAAAAAACCGGCCAAGTGCGAGTCGGACTCGCGCACCGAGGGTTCCGTACAAACCTGTAGTAAGTTTTACGATTTATGACGTATTAAAAACAAGACGAAATGAACCGCAAAACTAACTTTGTTTGTAGAGGTTTATTGTTAATATCAAAAAATTACGTTTGTTGTATGGGAGCCCCCCTTTAATATTTACTTTATTGATATTTAATTATTTATTTTGAAATGTAATATACAAGTTAATATTCTGTGAAAATTTGAACCGTCTACCTGCAGGGCTAGCATGGGCCGGAGATAAAAAATTTATCCCCCGATTTTATCCACTGACAAGAGATAAAATTAACTTACCCAGCCCTCAGCCCCCCTAGCATGGGCCGAGACAATTTTCTCCCCGAGGAAAGGATAAAAAATTAATTCCTAAATAAATAAATAAAAACGCTAATTAACGTTGGATAAATAGTCCCCCGAGTCCCCGTGAAATGTTAAACGGGGATAAACTTCTCCTCTCCCCTGTTGCCGTGCTCTGAGAAGTGGATAAGTTAATTTTATCTCTTGTCAGTGGATAAAATCGGGGGATAAAATTTTTATCTCCGGCCCATGCTAGCCCAGCTGAGCACAGCAACAGGGGAGAGGAGAAGTTTATCCCCGTTTGACATTTCACGGGGACTCGGGGGACTATTTATCCACCGTTATTTAGCGTTTTTATTTATTTATTTAGGAATAAAATTTTTATCCTTTCCTCGGGGAGAAAATTGTCTCGGCCCATGCTAAGGGGGCAGTTACCGTTTTTAATATTGAGCAAAAAATACGAAAAAAACACGTTTATTGTATGGGGACCCCCCTTAATATATATATTTTTTTAATTTTTAGTATTTGTTGTTATAGCGGCAACGGAAATACATCATTTGTGAAAATTTCAGCTTTCTAGCTATCACGGTTTATGAGATACAGCCTGGAGACAGACAAACAGACAGACAGCGGAGTCTTAGTAATAGGGTCCCGTTTTTACCCTTTGGGTACGGAACCCTAAAAAAGGCTCGGATCATGGCTGGATGACGTTGGGACGGATGGGATGGGACGTCCCAACGTCATCCAGACGGTCGGTTGGAAAATGCGACCCCGCCTCGATTCTTGTAGGTACTCACTGGTCCTTTGGCTTGAATTTTAATTTAAGTCATAAAATGTAAATGGTATGTTATATTTTTTTTAGTTATGCACCGCGCTCAACTTACCTCCGACGCAGTACGTTACAATGAAGGGGGTTTTGCTGCGACGCGCGCCCTCGCACGACAGCGAGCTAGACCTCGCCATTCGACACTACTTACACAGCGCTGGCTGGATACGTAACTAGGACTACCATGACTTACCGACGAAATAATTAAATAAAAATCGACCTTACTCCATTATAATAGAGTTGTAAATAGTGTGCTAGATAGAATAACATTGAGAATTTTTGCTACTCACTACGTAGCGATGAACGTGAATAAAACGTATCGTTTGACTCTACCACCGGTTCGGAAAAAAGTTTCTACTGAAAAGAGCCGGTAAGAATCTCGGTAGTTGCTCTTTTTTTTTACAGAAAAAATGTTACAATATGAAAAATAAATTCTATGGTGTGAGGTATTTTGTGGGTAAGAATGGGAATCAAAATTCAAAATTCAAAATTCAAAATGTTTTTTATTCAAATAAGCTTTTACAAGCGCTTTTGAATCGTTATAATATGAATCTACCGCTGGTTCGGAATGCCATTCCTACCGAGAAGAGCCAGCAAGAAACTCGGTGGTTGCTCTTTTCCATCAAAACTTACAATCATCATAATGATACAAGTAACTGCAGTCCCACGCATAGCTGGAGCGAATCAAATCCACGCTTTTTTTTTTTATCATTTACGTAATCTTCGATTACGAGCATACAACATTCAATATGAACGATATACTCGTTAAATACGAAGCTAACATTTTTCGTGCGTATTTATTCTGGCTGTCTTTTAAATTATAATAATAATTAGGTAATGTTAAGATAATTATACATATAGTGTTATTATTCCAATGTATAAATCGATGTATTTGATGGACTTATAGTGCGCGTATAAATTACGTTCGTTAATTGATGTAGTAAATTATTATGAAGTGTATGAATCGTGTACGCTAAATGCATATGTCCTAGCATTGCGTGCGCCAAAGGCACTGGTAGATTATGCACAATTTGTGCACTAATAATTGTGTGAGACATGTATATTTTGCAGTGGATGTGCATTAAATGAATTGCGTAATATAAATAAATGTTACAAAATTAGGGTTAGTATTGGATTTTACATCTGACCGACTTAATGCTTCGTAAAGTAAAAAAGGATCCTAAGTAACAAGCTTCAAAGCACAAAAGTCCTTGCGATGTCATTGTACTAAATTTCCGACGTAAAATCAAACCCATTTTACTCGGGCGTTACCTATTGCGTTCCGCTCGAATTCTTTCAAGGTCGCGTTGGTGACATTTAAAATGTCATACTACCCCTACAGTCCTCCTAGTGCGACTAAATATTATTTCAAAATAATCGAATGCCTTTGATGGTTTTACGTGCATTTTGATGATATAAATTCGATTTCGTTACTTAAAAGTACCTTTAACTCCTTGTTTTAACACTTTCATTACACAGAAGTTTTTGCTGGTAGTAGAAAAGCACAACATTAGTATTATAATATGGTTTTCGAACACTAAAAATCGTACTAGGGGTACTGATCTAATAGAAAAGTGCTCGCATGTGGTGTGCATTAGTATAACATGAAAGACAATATTATATTGCATTATAATCAATAATAAATATTATAAATGCGAAAGTTTGGATGGATATATGGATGTATGGATGTGTGGATGTATGGATGTGTGGATGTATGGATGTTTGTTACTCAATCACGCTCCAACGGCTGAACGGATCTGGATGAAATTTGGCACAGAGATAGATTATAGTCTGGAATAGCACATAGGCAACTTTTTATCCCGGAAAATGGAAGAGTTCCTGCGGGAACCGAAAAACCTCAATCCACGCGGCCGAAGTCGCGGGCATCAGCTAGTGTAGTATAATTATGCAAACCTTCTTAAATTATGTGTATTTTTTTGTATTTTTTTGTCTAACACAGAAGTTTTTGCTGGTTGTAGAAAAGCACAATATGTGGTTGGTACGTAATATATGGTTTCCGAAAACTAAAAATCGTACTAGGGGTACTGATCTAATAGAAAAGTGCTCACATATGGTGTGCATTAGTATAACATGAAAGACAATGGGGCTTATTCTGTAGTGCACAATCTCTAAACTAAACTAAAATTACAGCATTACAAATATTGCTAACCCTTTCATAATACTCCCTGTGGAAAGGGACTAGATTAAAGCTGCCATTTTAATTAGTGTGTTAAACAGAATTGGCCATAATATTGTATTGCATTATAATTTATATTATACTAATATGCAAAAGTTCTTAAATTATGTGTATTTTTTTATTTGTCTAAATACTACTGCAGTTATTTGATGTGCTACTTTGTACTGCAGTTATTTGATGTGGAATATTGGTGAGGTGTACTAAAAATATGATGCATCTTCTATAAAATAATTATAGAAGATGCATCATAATTCGTTGCATTACACTCAACTCGAACGCACCTATCTCTACTAGTAATCCGACTTATAGAAATAAAATAAAAAATAACAATAAAAATGAAGTTTTCGATAGGTATAATTATTAGTAAGCCAACCATACACGTAACTGCTTAGTAATGACACATTTTTTTGTTTATTAAATTTTATAAAATCCACACTAATGTTATGAATGCGAAAATGTGTTTGTCTGTCTGTCTGTCGGCTACGCTTTTAGAGCCCATGTTCAGCCGATTTTGATTAAATTTGTTACAGAGGAGTGTATCCCGGCGAAGGACATAGGCTACTTTTGATCCTGGAAAATTAAGGAGTTCCCGTGGGAATTAAAAAACTTAATCCACGCGGACGAAGTCGCGGGCATCGTCTAGTTAGTTAATATTACAATATTAAAAGAAAACTTAGAAGTTATTAGAGATCACACTGCCAAATCCAGACTGCTTCCTTATTTTATATCAGTTAAAGTCTAGATAAGAAAAAGAGAGTAGTTAAAAGCACAGCCTTTCCTTGAATTAACATACGTTGAGCATTATCCATGCTAATATCATAATTAATGTGGAAGTGTGTCTGTCTGTCTATTTGTTTGTCTGTCTGCTACGCTTTTTAACGACCCATCTAGGCTAGGTTAGATTTCCGGGTAGGACATAGGCTTTTTATCCCGGAAAATAAAGGGGTACACCAGGGAATTAAAAAAAAAATCTGCGCAGACAAAGTCGCGGGCATCATCTAGTATTATTATACGCTCGTGAAGATCTTAAATTAAGAAATGCAATTACGTGTACGATTGACTTTGCAGTTTATTTATTAATGTTATAGATTGTAGAATAATGTAAAAAATATAAATCAATTAGAATTAATTATTCATTGACCTGAGTAATAATAATGTAGTAAAGTTATTGTTCGTGTGTAATATATTGGTATTATGTAGTTGGTACATATGATTATTGTATACATGGATTTCCTTATTTTTGGGCTACAAATGTAGCTTCACTGGTAATACTGATAATCTGTAAATAGTGCTTGTTAGCTAATTATAGTTTACCATCGGTATCGAACCATTAACATATTAGTCAAATTAATAACCTATTTTCTCTTAAAATCAAGGGTCAGATGGTCGATAAATATCGCGATGGTCGTCTCGTTAGTGAAACAATAATTAATTAATTGGGTATTTGACAAATCAGCAACTTTTTTTTCAAACATCAAAACGCGTTCTTTATGGGATTTATATTAAATTCTGAAATGTGACGTCAAAAGTTCGACGCACTTTTTTACTGTAATCGGTTGTTTAAAATGGTTATTCAACATAAAACTATCAGGGAACGTGGATATTACGACTTTTGGGAGATCCTCTATTTAATAATCACTAAAAAATAATTTATTTGAATAGTAGTCCGATACCCAATTATAGATAAACATTGAAACCCAACATCATAACATTCTATAGCGATAGCTGTTGAGTAAGTATTAAAATTTTACTGTAGTGTGACAGTAGAGTACCTATATCAAAAATAAATTATTTCGAACTGATTATTAAATAGAGGGACTTCCAAAATACCTAAAATTCACATCCTCGGTTAGTTTTAAGTTTGATAAGCATTTTAAAATATAGATTATAGAAAAAAAGTGCGTTGAAATTTGATGACGTCACAGCTGTGAATTTCATACAATTTTCATACTAGAAGTGCGTTTTTAAGTTTGTTAAAGAGTTGCTAATTTGATTGAGTTGTCATCGTCCCTATTGTCATAGTTTGCCATTTTAGCTACTTAGGAAAGAGCAACGGCGAACTTCCATACATCAATATTATTGAGAAAAAATAATTATGTACACGTGTGAAAAAAATATGTTTTTTTAAGCGTCGAATATGAAGCTCACAGCAGCTAGAATTTAGTTTTTATGAGCCTAGAAAAAAAAGGTATTTCGTTTTAAAATTGTGTAGGTTATGTGGTAATGTCACTTCTAAAAATGACAACCGGAAGAAAGCCACAAAAACAAACACAGATGACAACCACAGACCAGTAAAACATTCGGCACAACCACAGACAATCAGCATCAGTGCTTCCATAATATTCTTTCAATTATTACCATTCTGTTAGATATTATTAAATAATGTATGCAAGAAAATTCACCTAAATAATATAAAATACACTAAAAAAAGAGCATTACTATTATTTTTAAATCAGACGAAATAATTACAATTTTTAAAACGATACAAAATAATCTACTAATTCAGATTTATTCTAGCTACTACCTAGTAGTAGTTTTTCCATTTTATGTATAATCTACCTAGATTATACATAAAATGGAAACACTAAACTGAGAAACGGGAACTAAATAATCAAAAAAGATTCCCTAATTATTTTATTTTTCTACCTAGGTTCAATTAATTAAGGTGAATACATGATAAAATTTAAAAAAATAAGCAAATTACTTTCGTCTTTACCTTACTTGTGTACAGTCAAGATTTAGTAAATGTGGTCAATAATAATTTCGCCGTTGCTCTTTGTTTTTAAACCAAACATGGCATTTGTTTTAATAGGTTTCACTTCTAATTTACTTTTTAAGCAGATTCCTTTTTCGTCTGTATTTTATTTCTAAAATCGTGTTATCGAGATACTGCGATCGTTATAATTATTGCAATTTTCTTTATTCAACCCTTAGGGTGCCTTTCCACCAGAGCTTTAGATAGCAAGATGTTAGATGAAGCGCTCCTATTAGTGGGTTTGACACACATCCATAGCTTAACAATGTAACACATCTCTGGTAGAAAGGCACCCTTACGCTAGGCAATAATTATGGTTTCATAAAATGTATTATTAAAATTACGATGTAGATTTTTGTTGTATATTTGGCCTTTCTTATAAAAAATACACTGTATTTATACATGCCTTAAACACGTAAAATGTATGACAGAAATGTGGTTAAGCCATGGATAAGAAGTGTGGAAGTTTTTGTAAGTCGTGGATATAGTTATAATATTTCTTAATTATTATATTATGTTGGCTCAAACTGTACATAAATGTGAAAGTACAACTGTTATGAAATTTATCCATTGTTATAATCATTATCATCTTTTAAGTGATTGCAAGGGAATAAAATATCGATTGACTCTATGTACATGTATTATTTTTATAGTTAAGGTTTTATTTCACTTTGGATACATTCGGCCTCGGCATTTCTTCCAATGCAGCTGGTAATGGTCTTGTTTGAAACCATATGTGCCGCAGTGCCTGCAAGAAACGCAAGCTTATAAGCAATTTTATAAGAATTAGACCTTTTGCGCATTATAAGAAAATTTCTTGTGTCTTAAAAGTAAGGTCTTATATTTTGTATGCGCGTGTCTGATCCGACACAGGAAAGAATATCTTTTAATAATATGTATGGTCTCATACAACAACCATTGCGACTGAATTTCTTATACTTAAGACATTACTCTTAAGACGCAAGAAATTTTCTTATAATGCGCAAAAGGCCTAAGAAATCCTATTACTTATATGAAAAACGATAAAGATTCTACTAAAAAACGTGCCATTTGTCTACTGCTTTCTCAGAAATTTCTTTATTTATTCCCAAAGGAGCGTAGTGCGAATATAACTTATAGTGTGCTGCGGCCGAAAGTTAAAATGTTGTATTATGTAAGTAGTTATTACCTCCTTAGCTGATATCCTCTTTTGTTCATCATAAAGAATGAATGATTTAATCAAATCGATAGCATCAGGATCTACTCCAGGCAGTAGTTCGGTCCAAGGCATGGGTGACGATTCAGGAAAACTAATTTTGTGATAGTCGGGAAGCTCTGAATGTCGAGGCCAAGTTTCTTCTGTTGGTGTTCCCAAACGTTGCAGTACTATTGCTAATTGCTCAATATCGGATTCCCCCTGTGAAGTCAAAATTATAAAATAAATAGGTATGAAAACATCGGCCTGTTCCACTAGTCCCTACCAACGTATCCCCCCTGGGGGAGAAGAGTGGAATTTTTTTCCACCTATCCCTACGGTAGGGATGAGTGGAAAAAATATTTACACTTATCCCTACCAAGTGATTTTAGTATTTTTTGAGTGTAGAGGAGAAAAATACTGTATTGCTATTATGGCAAGCAATTATATAGAACTAGATGATGCCCGCGACTTCGTCCGCGTTGACTAAGTATTTTTCGATTCCCGCGGGAACTCTTTAATTTTCCAGGATAAAATGTAGCCTATGTCCTTCCCCGGAATACAACCTATCCCTGTACCAGATTTCATTAAAAATTGGTTGAATAGGTGGGTCGTGAAAGTATAATATACGCATCCAAAAAAAATGATTATTTACTATTGTTATTACTAAGTAGGTTCATAATTCATATTTACCTGGAAAACTAGAAGGTTAGATACGTATGTATGTATGTACATACATGGAATTGTTAACAAAAACGGCCCACATTCAATTCGGTAGGGATAAGTGTAAATATTTTTTCCACTCATCCCTACCGTAGGGATAGGTGGAAAAAAATTCCACTCTTCCCCCCCAGGGGGGATACGTTGGTAGGGACTAGTGGAACAGGCCAAAACATCCATCCATCCATCCATCCATGCCGTCAAACATCTGGCACTGTGATTAATCCATACTAATATTATAAATGCGAAAGTCTGTCTGTCTGTCTGTCTGCTACGCTTTCCCGGGCCATCTTTTCAGCCGATTTTGCTGAAATTTGGTAATTTGGAAAACCCTAATCCACGAGGACGAAGTCGCGGACATCATCTAGTAACTTAATAAAATTGCCAGAGAAATAAAAAAATGTATAAACTATAAAACACTTTTACAAAGAAAAACGTAAGCCTACAGCGAAAAGGGGTTGATTCGTGATCATTTCTGCGATGATACATCCAACGGCCCAAACGTCCACTTTTTCACTGTAATATCTTGCTCCATATAACAGCTCTGGAGCGCGGTACCATCTGAAAATAACTAAGAACTGATATTCCGCTAAGAAATTAGATAAGTACTGCAATTTTGTATATTTTTTTGTATGGATACCTGGTTGCCACTTGGTGGGAGTATGGTCTTCCGCCATCAGGCCAGTAAAGACGTGCAAGACCCAAGTCTGCAATTTTTAGTATTCCTTCGTGATTGATGAGCAGGTTTGCCGGTTTTAGATCCTTAGAATAAAATTTCCTAAATTATTTTATAATTTCTATATAGGGCTTCAGCTTTCAATCTTACAATCATCTTACAATATTTTGCGAAGCGATTAGTTGAGGACCGTATCCATGCAACAGGTTTATCTTTATCTATATTTTTTAGATTTATTTCGATAGATTTTATATTATTTTTATATTTTATTGAAGTGGTTTTTACCCTATGCATTACGTAATGAGCGTGCATATATCGAGTTCCCTTCAGCAACATTTGCGCGTAGCCTTTTATACAAGGAAGTGTCAACTCTTGCTGATTGTGATGCAACATTTCCCATAGTCCTGAACACATGTATTCCAAAACCAACACAAGGCTCATGCCTCGAGGGAACATGTCGTACAATTTTATCACCTGAAAGAAGAACATTTTATTTTTCTTCGGTCGTACTAAAATTATCTCTTGTGTATTTCCTTACTGGCAATTTCTCATAAATCGAGATGCTTATTATACTTTTGTAGAGGTTTCATTATATTCCCTCACTGTTTACGGTGCGATTGCCTCCTCCTGAGAAGGCAATGCCTCAATACCTTGAGCAAGCCCAAATCGATTGAGTGAAGGCTAAATGGCCTACCTACGGATTTGACAACCTCTTTCGCTTTCCTAATCTAGTTCCAGGAACCTTATTTGCATTATCACCTGAAAGATGGATGTATTATTCCGCATAATAATAGTTTATTCATTATTGCTTCTGCCTGTTATCGTCCTTTATTCTTATGATAGCCTGAAACCACTCCTGCAAAGATCCATTTTAGATGGGTCTACATGGGATACATAGATGGGTCTATGTGTAGTTTTACCTATTCACCTAAGTACTTAGTCAAGTTTTACAGCTGTTATTTAAAATACTAACATATTTGCAACGAAGCAACTGTAGTGCTTTGATCTCTCGCATAACATTAACTGGAATACCGTCCTCGAGGTTCTTGATGAGAATTTTCTTCAAGGCCACTTCACGCCCCGTTGGCAGATGTCGAGCTTTGAACACGAGTCCATGCGCTCCTTCTCCTATTCGGCCAACCACCGAATAATTGGTAATATTGCTCATGATGAGTTTAATATATTTTTGATAAATTGTATTATTTTTTTGTCAAATCTAATAGAATTCGGCCAATCTATTTATTCTTTGAATCTTTGCGTTCACTGTTTAGCATTGTTTTGACACCGGTTGCTATGGGAAACAGACATATCATGAAACGTAGAGAGAATATTCTGAGGCAATCAAACCTGTTCAAACAAAAGGTACCTTTTGTACCTATATTTGTTTGTACCTACGTCCTGAATCTAACGAAAGTGTTTCTCTGTAAATGTTTTCTATCTACCCCTCGGATCTCCCCCCATGATTTGACTCCAATACGGGATTTTTCGTTACTCTAATTTATAGTTATCTATGTAAATTTCAGCCATTTCAGCATTCGCTATAGAATCGTATTCGTATGCAATACTGTAGACTAAACTGCAAAGACCATTTTAAATAATCTATTGACCTTGCTTTTTAGATAAATATTTCATACTTACATCAACCAAAGGTACTATTATAAGTTTAACAGACAGATAGTAAATACAAAAATTTATTAATATATTCGTATCTAATAGTGTATGGTTTACCATTTACGTAAATTAAAATATTTACACAGTTGCGATGACCAGACTGAAGGGGGGTACATCCATGCTATCATATTCAAAAGGCATTTCTTTTAGCGTGGGTGAGTGATTTACAATGGTGATGCATCAGATTATCGCGGTGTTGTTAGTTTGTTATTGTTGTACAGTGGAAAGTGCATCAGTGTTAGCGCTTTTTTCATCCTTATCATATTCGGATCATCTTGTATTCAGAAGCTATATATCTCTCCTGACTCAGAGAGATCATTCAGTTGTAATGATGACACCATACCCAGGCCAATTTACATATCCAGATGCGGAAAAAATTGTAGAGTTAAATGTTGGGCCGGAATCGTCGGTCTACTGGGAAAAATATAAGGCTTTAATGACGAATACCGATGACTATTATTCGCGTATGAGGGCAATTAATGACTTGTCGATAAAATTAGGAGTGGCACAGTTGAAATCTAAACCTATGACGGCATTACTAATGAATATAAATGTTAAATTTGACCTGGTCATCACAGAAGCAGATGTACCGCTCTTATATGCGGTTGCTGATAAATATCAAGCACCCCATATTGCTATTACAACTTCAAGTGGCAAATTACATCAATATGAATCTAAAGGATCACCAATCCATCCCATTTTATATCCGGATATAAATTCTCTTAACTATAAAAATCTGACTAGTTGGCAGAAAATTGTTGAACTAAACCGTCACTTCCAAACCAGACATGAATATTATAACACTCATCTTCCGCTTTGCGAAATAGCAGCACAAAAGATTTTCGGTCTGAAAAGAAGTCTCCAAGAAGTTGAAAACGATATAGATTTACTGTTCGTAGCTAGCAATCCGGTTTTAATTGGGAATAGACCGAGTTCTGCCCCTATCATTTACGTAGATCGTATGCATATAAAACCTGGATTTGCGCTACCAGAGGTAAACTACAGAAACAAATCTTGCTTTTGCTGTTTTTAGATGTAGGTACCTAGATTAAGTTCATGTACTTATTGGATAGAAGCAGGCGTTACTTAGCGGAAGTCCATTATTATGAAGGAACTTGAAATTTAATTTGCTATAATCCGCAACAATAGGCAAATATACCTATGTGGTACAGTGTATCTTGCACTTGCAGCTTGCAATATTCACCACACCACATAAATCTTCCAAATTATTCTCAACGTACGTTTCACTCCTACACCGGAGCATCTTCAGGAGATGTTGACTCGACAATGCACGATTGTAAATTCTTTACAATCGTGCATTGTCGAGTAAATTCTTTACAATCGTGCATTGTCGAGTCAACATCTCCTGAAGATGCTCCGGTGTCGGAGTGAAACGTACGTTGAGAATAATTTGGAAGATTTATGTGGTGTGGTGAATATTGCAAGCTGCAAGTGCAAGATACACTGTACCACATATATTTGCCTATTGTTGCGGATTATAGCAAATTAAATTTTAAGTTCCTTCATATTCATGTACTTAGGTACTTATATCGTTTGTTTTTGTAGGATTTAAATGCAGCATTAGATTCTGCTACCAAAGGTGTTGTTTACTTCAGCCTAGGAGCATTCCAAGAGTCAGAACATCTATCGCCATCACTCCTGCAGACTTTGACGGATGCATTCAGAGAACTACCTTTTTTGGTGTTGTGGAAAATCGGCAACACTACAATGATAAATGACCTGCCGAGCAACGTAATCAGTAGGTCATGGTTCCCGCAGCAAGAAGTATTAGGTGATTATTCAAAATATTTTAAGTAGTACATCTTCTATTTAAGTTTGTCGAGCTAAAATCTCGAAATTCTGTTACAGCACACCCAAATGTTAAAGCATTTATAACAAATGGTGGTGCAAGGTCTCTAGAAGAAGCTGTGTTTTATGAAGTGCCAATAATTGGACTACCAATTGTTCAATCTCGAAAAGTTTTTATTCAAGAGATTGTCAGATATGATGCTGGCGAAGTTCTGGATCTCCATTATTTGGAGAAAGGAAAACTTAAAGAAGTTATTGCATCAGTTGTTTCTGAAAATAAGTAAGTAGCGGCTTTCAACTGAGTTATTAAGTTCTTTTCATCTTAAAGGTATTGTTTATGAAAGTTTTTAGGATATATTTGAGTTTCTATGTTTAGTTTTCTCTCTTTCTGCAGGTATAAGAATGGAATTTCGAGCTTGAAGAGTTTGGTTAATGATCCACTTATATCAGGTCCTGAGAACGCTGTGCGGTGGACAGAATACGTTTTGAGAAACGGAGGCGCCAAACACCTACGGTCACAGGCCGTTGGAATCAGCTATTTTAAATATTACGTATTAGATATTATTGGCGTTCTTTTAACTATTTATATTGTTTTGCTGTTATTGTTCTACTGTTCCCTGCGAATAATGGTAAAGCGTATACGTATTCGCTTTTTTAGTGGATATGACGATTCTGGAAAATTTAAGGCGTTATAATACCTACCTATTTCTATTTGATTAATAAATAATTATGTACCTAAGTAAAAATATAGAAAAACGACCGAATGGATTTTTATTTGATTTTATATTCCCCAGATCCCAATCTATTAACCGAATAGATATATTCCGTGTTCAGTTTAAGTACCTTACAAAAATGTGCGTGAGATATCCTGTAAATTAAGAAACGGTAACTAATCAAATAAATATTATAAATGTGAAAGTTTGGATGGATGTATGGATGGATGTTTGTTACTCAATCACGCCCCAACGGCTGAACGGATCTGGACGAAATTTGGCACAGAAATAGATTATAGTCTGAAATAACACATAGGCTACTTTTTATCCCGGAAAATTAACGAGTTCCCGCGGGAACCGAAAAACCTTAATCCACGCGACGAAGTCGCGGGCATCAGCTAGTTATTTCATAAAGCGGTGATAGCCTAGTGGTTTAGACACCCGACCACCTATTACAGGGACACGGGTTCGGTCCTGGGGGTCTACTCTCTTTCTCTAAAACGAAACTTCGCAAACAAACGAACGAAATTTCGTTAGCTCCTCTCCTACATAATATTATCTCTATGCTCCTCTCTATTTCGTTTTCGTACCTACACGCAGACGAAGTACGGATCCATAGAAAATTTTCGTGACCGATTGGATTGAACGATTTTGTGTGGGTCTAATAACCGACTAATTACGTTCGTTTGCGAAGTTTCGTTTGAGAGAAAGAGAGTAGACCCCCTGGGCACGCACCTTTGACTTTTCGGAGTAATGTGCGTTTCAAGTAAGTACCTAGGTATGTACTTAATTAAATATGACTTGCTTCAAATGCTGAAGAAATCATCGCGAGGAAACCTGAACATGCTCGACACTTCGTCATATCGTTCGCAAAGGTGTGTGAAGTCTGTCAATCTGCATTTTAGGGTGATTTTAGGCCAGCGTCAACGACTATGGCCAAACCCTTCTCATTTTCAGAGAGGAGACTGGTGCTTAGTTAGTGAGCCGGCAATAAGTTGAAATGATCAACTATTTCCAAAGGCCTCCGCGATTACGTGACTCGATAGGATGCGACGCGACAGTATCAAACAGTAGCTAACACTTCGCGTGGTCTATGTTATCGCGTAGGTAGATAATTTTGTCACTTTCTATGGAGTCGTATCGCATCGCGTTGCGTCTTGCAACGTCAACTATTACAGAACAAGTTAGGAGGAAACCCACAAATCTATGGTATGTTGTTTAACTTGTGCACAGAGATCTTGTGCCACATGATTGCCACTGTGACAGACTCTGACAGTAACTGTGACGTTTGGTGTAATGTACTCTGTGGTTTGGTGACATTGATGTATGATGACATTGATTTATTTACGTGTTTCATGTTTTTTTACTCGAATCGTGGATAAACTTTTAAAATATTTAAAGTTTGCTGTTTACCTGGCTGCCTGGCATTTAATACATAAGCAGAAATCTTAGATAACTAGTACAACACCCGTGGTTATGAAAAAAATATCAAAAATGAATTAATAATTATTACTTACTCGAGTGTCTCAAGCATGTCTTTAGTACGAACGTGTTCAGGACTCTATTGTGGACGTACAGAACTCGAGGACGGCTCATGGAGTGACTGCGGAGCTTGTCCAAGAGGGTTTCGCACCAACGCCACAAGTTATTGTGTACAATGCACGGAGGAACCGACTCTGTATGATTGGCAATACCTCGGCTTTATGGTGCTGTTGCCGCTGGTTCTACACTTGTTCTTCATTGATATGGTTGCAGCGGGAAACAGGTGAGATCATACATTTTCCCGTGCTATCCAGGCTAGTGTGATACGATAACAGCTAATCTCATATTATTATAAAACAAAGTACTTAACAATCCACATTATTGTCTGTGAATTTGTTTTTAGGGTCTCCTTGTAGGTTTAAAAACTTTTTCATCCCATGTATTCGAAAAGGACGACTTGGTTCGCCTTTATGTGCGCCCAAAGGTGGTGTTTTCTATAAGAAACTTTTAGCGGGCAGTAATGAGTTTTTAATCCTCTTTATGCTCGTAAGTGCGCCGCAATTATCTTTGCCGCGCACTTATTGAATTTGGAACATCGTTCAGCGCCAACGCAAATTGACGACCTCCGTGGCGCAGTGTTGAGCGCTGCTGTCTTAACGTGCGGAGGTCCAGGGTTCGATCCCCGGCAGGGTCAATTTAGGAATTTATAATTTCTGAATTTTAACTAACGAAAGGGCTAAGTATATGGATATATATATTTAAAAAAAAAAAAAAAAATTATAATTAAATAAATATTATTATAAAGGCGAAAGTTTGGATGGATGTGTGGATGTATGGTGGTATGAATGTGTGTTACTCAATTACGCACGAACGGCTGAACGGATCTGGATAAAATTTGGCACAGAGATAGATTTAAAAAAAAAAGAAAAAGATTATAGTCTGAAAATAGCACATATGCTTTTTATCCCGGGAAATTAAAGAGTTCCCGCGGGAACCAAATTTTCTCATACAGGGTGATGAAAAGTAGAGTGTATCATTCGGGCGCAAATATATTTTTGGCTCGGGCGACGTACTTTGAATCCCTCGCTACGTTCAGGATTCTACTAAAGAATCCCTCGCTACGCTCAGGATTCTACTCTAGAATCCCTCACTTCGTTCTGGATTCAAAAAAGCGCCCTCGCCGTAAAAATATGATTTTGCTCCCTTATAATACAATCTACTATTTACCTTCATTAAGAACATCTTAGGGGAAAGGCTTTTATGTTACTATAACATTATATCCTAACAAATTTATATTTAGTGTTGTAAATAGGTCAACTAGTTTTTAACCCCAGGCTCAAAAAGAGGTGTTATAAGTTTAATATATGTATCTGTGTGTCTGCCTGTGGCATTATAACTCCCAAACATTTGAACTGGTTTTGATTTAGTAATTTGTTCGAAAGGTGACTTGATCAAGAGTGTTCTGCAGCTCTGATTCAAGAAAATCAGATGGGTATGTCAGGGGTTATTTTTAAAATACTTGTTAGCTAAATATGGTAGGTCTTTCGTTGTCTACACGTAATACTTTTAGTTTATGCCAGTTTAACTGATTGTCTTTATATATTCAGATTTCGTCAGAACTCCTATTTGCCAAGATCTTCTTTATCATTTAATAAATTGGTAAACAAGAATACCAAGCTAGATCTCTTTTGCACCACGGCCACCTCCATGCGTAGGATTCTAGCCAGTGAATTCTTTGACTCCCACTGCCTGAGTTGAATTGGTTTGCTGGCTAGTAATCTAAATAATTATTAATTTCTAAAATAACCCAAATATTAGTTTACTCTGGTTCTTCTCCTGTATTAACCCATCTTCCTATTTATAAGCTTTTTATATTTTAATTAAGTACTTCCTATGTAGCATATATATTAATATTTACTTTTTCCACCTTTGCGAAATATTTCTATCTCACGTAAATTCTATCTGTGAAAACTTGTAATTGGCGTTAAACTTATTCTCTATTTATCTATCCACTTTTTGTTGTAGCTGTAAGTTTTCTGTACAAAATAAAATAAAATAAATAAAATAAAATAAATAAAATAAAATATATTTTTTAATAAACACAAAAATGTTTAAATTGCAGAAATTCCACAATAGTGGCACAACTAGTTTGTGCTTTTGCAGAGGTGGTTACTGGTACACTGGCTGCATTAATAGTACTTCCACCAACAGGCTCTATTGATCTACATGTATGCTCGCCTAAGGCTCTGTCGGACTGGTACACACTGCTGCACAACCCACAGCCAGATTACAGAGAGACCTTGCATTGCACACAAGAAGCTGTGTACCCATTGTAAGTGTAACTGTTAAGTGTTAAAACTAGACCAGGGGGGCTACTACCATCACTTAATGCAGTATTACTTCAAAATAGCAGTTTTATGTCATGTACCTAGACATCCCTAAAATAAGGATTATAATTCAAAAACACGGACATCGTAAACACATACACATCTCATCACGACGGACATCAAACGTCGGACATATTAAAACACTAGCTGATGCCAGCGACTTCGTCCGCGTGGATTAAGGTTTTTTGGTTCCCGCGGGAACTCCTTAGTTTTCCGGGATAAAAAGTAGCCTATGTGTTATTCCAGACTATAATCTATCTCTGTGCCAAATTTCATCCAGATCCGTTCAGCCGGTCGAGCGTGATTGAGTAACAAACATACATCCATACATCCATCCAAACTTTCGCATTTATAATATTTATTTGATTAAAACAATTCGGATTTAAGCGATGGTAGTATGCCCCAAGACTAGACAACTGGAGGAGGAGAAGATTATCACAACTTATTAAGCTGAGTTACATATTTTTGAGGGATTATAAAAGATAAAATTTTAGAAGTACTCCAACCGAATTAAGTAAAAAAAGTTACAACAAAATAAGTTCATGACCTTAATCATTTGTTTATGATTTGGATTTGAGAGGTTGACTTATTCAGTGACTACTTAGGATGGGGGCTAAAATATTTAAATAATACACAACATAGTTTAATTAACATGTAATAGTAAGAAGATTAATGTATTATTTGTCATTATTTACAGATATACAATAGTCCTGCTCATATATGCATTTGGTCTTCTAATGACATTTGCACTGAGGCCTCTCCTGCTAGCTTGGTACAAATCCAACACGGGCAAGAAAGCAATATACTGCGCCTTGTATTTTTATCCCATACTTGTACTCATACACACTGTTGCAGCAGGATTGATATGTGAGTACCAATAAACTAGTAATTTACTTCTACACTTGCTTTTCTTTGTAAAAGTCTAGAATTTTTGTTCCCTATGCCATTGCATGTTAATAATATTAACATAGTACTTGATGGCGGTAACTTCAAAATCCTGTGGAAACTTTTAGGAAGTAATCAAGTCCCTGGAAGTCTTTGTTTATTAAGTACCTATGTCTGTACCAGAATTTCTTTAGAATCAGTTAAATGGATGGGCGGTGAAAAGGTAACAGACTGAGACACAATAGAATTAGACCATGTTTCAAGCCTCCCGAGTTACAGCGAGAAATGCACACTGTGAATCAAAACACAAATTTTTTCTCATTTACAATAATTTATGAGTGGATTGTGATTTGTAAGGTATATTTTTGCTTTGTTTCAGATTTCTCATTCCCATACATAATAATAATTATATCAATGATGACTTCAGCATCACACTTCTCAATCAAAATAGACCAATCAGCTCCAGCCTTACTATCAGTTTCACTTACAAATGTTCGGAATTTGATCATACTTGTGGGCCATTGGATAATTCACGCATATGGCATTATATCTTTGACTGGATTCAAGGAATTGTGGTATCTGACCTTAGTACCAGCTCCAGCATTATTTTACATACTCACAGCACAATTCACAGATCCAATGAAGATTCATAATGATTGACTAACTTTAGGATGCCCAATAGTGAAGTTGGTTTTGATTTGACATTATGGAGTCATGGTGGGACAGCATGTGTTACTTGAAGTGAAATATCTAGATAAGAAGAGAAAGATTTTAACTTATTAAATGTTATTTATATAACTTTATCTTACTTTTTTACTGTAGAGATTAACTACGATAACATGGCTCACCCTTCCAAATTACTGCTTGAATGTGTGTAGTCACACCGCTAGTCGAGCAACAAATTCTTCCTTGGATTTATTTTTGTTTGACAGTTGTCTAAGCACGCACACATGCATTGTGAGTCAGTGGCGCTTTGTGAATTTGAATGTTGGAAGGGCGCGCTATGTTATCATAGTTAATCTCTAATAATTATTGTACCTGACTGAGTTTATTTGAAAGTGGGTTGATTGTTTGAAAGTGGATAAAATCAGAAATTTAATATGGCGTATACTAATGCAAGGACTGGGGAACACTTGTAGTTATGTCATTTAAAATAATGCTGTGTAATGTGTGTACAAATGCTTTTAATCCGCACATGTTGAGGCATTTTGCGTGATTTAGACCTATGCATGATGATGATGCCAACGTCACAGAATTTTAAAAAGTGTAGAAGTGATGAAATACCATTTTGTCGCCGCACAGATGAATTAATGCACAGTGAAGTGCGCGCGTTGTTGTAAAAACAGACTAATTCGCATGGTGTTATAGTTTAATTTAGTTACGTTTAATTTGATGCGAAGGTTCTTTACGGCTACACGCTGTGCTGCCCCGGTATTTGAGACAACACATACTAACCATTGTCCATTTCTATAACTTTATTAAGATTTCTGTAGTTTTTGCACAAAGTATAAGAGCGTTATTATTAAAAGGGATTGATACAGTAAAATCTATTTTGAAAATTGGTGTATATAGCTGTTCAATAAAGAATTTTCTTGTTAATACCTACGTGTTTGAATATACACAGCGCAAAATGCTCCTTTCCTTTCGCAAATTCGCTGAAAACCTGCCAAATGAGAATGCAGCGCAAATCGAATAGAACGCGTAGTGGAATAAGTGGTCGAAGCCGAGTTGTGAGTGGTTAGGAGTGGTCTGAGAACGCAAGTGCATAAAAATGCCTATTTCGCCTGTGTCTGTATGTATAGAGCCGCGGTAGGATTTTTTGTACACCATTGATGGAATTCATACTTTTTGTATACATATATCTATGTACCGTGTACGTATGTAGGTATAGTAGTTACTTAGCTTGCGTTTGACACACTTCATTACCATCAGCTATGAAGGTAATGATTAAATGATGCAGCCTAGTGAAAAGATTTTATTGACGGTAGGTAGGTGCCATTAGAAACAGAAAATTGCTTTGTGGATTATTCAAATATTGTCAAACCTTTTTGTTTTAAGGGTTCCGTACCGAAAGGTTGCCAACGAGACAATCCGCTGTCCGTCCGCCTTCCGTTCGTAGCCCCATGCTATATTGCTGTAGTAAGAACATGGGACTACCTACCTATGCTATGTGTTTGTACGTTTGGTATAAAATCCTTAACTGATTTCGAATCTTGTATAGAGTTTCGCATGATCGGCTTATCGATTTGGCTTCCTTCCATTTGGTTCGCTATTTATTTTTAAAGCGTCTTATCTTGTTACAATAGGATTTGATGTTGAAAGTACCTAGGTACTGTACTCGTTGTAGGTATGTTGGGGAAACGAGGCGAACGAAGCAGAGGAGATTGTGGTACGTACCTACCTACGGAGCTACAAAAATAAGCTCTATTCTAGCTATTTTATATACCTAAGTACAATATTATCATTTATAATCTACTTTGCTGACGAGTAGCACACGTTACTTGAATAAGATTTCTTATTGGTATGTAGGACTTAAGTAGGTAACTAACTAACTAACTAGGTAGGTACCTACTATTATAATATTCTTTGATTTTATAGGTGTACCTAAAGGATTGAGTAGAGAATTGAGTTCAATAATATTTACTCAGCCATAACTTTTAGATAGCCTGCTTCTATGTTAGACTGCATCGTCACTCTGTGAGTCTGGGTACCTACTCGGTAAGATCACAATCAAGGGCTACTAATCAATTTGTCATCTACCTAATAAAAAAAATATTATAGGCAAGTAGGTAGATTACTTAAAATCTACTTTCTTTGTAATTTCTATTCATATCGATAAAAAAGCACATCATATGGTGTGTCTAAAATGCGGCATTCGGCGCGCGGTTGCCGCGCACCTGCCGCTCTATGTGATACATGACTCTAAAGGTGGACACACCTTTACAGTCGCAAATAAGTATAGTTCGCGCGCGAGTTGAATGCAGAGTAAATGTATGTGTCACCATACATTTGCTCTGCATTCAACTCGTGCGCGAATTATAGGTATATTCTCATGGAATACCTAGACACAAATATTTATTTTTGGAATGAAAATGAAGATAAAGGTTTCACAAATGAAAATGGAGAGCTTGAAAAAATGTTTAAGCCGGGTTGACACGACGCGATTGCAGGCAAACTATTATGATGGTGGAAACGAGTGAACCGAGTAGGTACCTTACCTTACTTACCTACCGGGTGGTTTTGGAGGCTGATGTCTGATCAGATTTAACTAGGCGTGAGGCATTAACTTACTCCAGAGGCATGAAAGGCTATAAATTACAATCTCTTTGTAATAGCTACCAGCCTAGTAGAAATTTGTGGAACGCATTTTTTACACTTTTTATACTTTACGAAAATGCGTATTCACAGATTTTCAATGTATAGTTATAACGCGTTGCGAGTTGCGGCTTGCGTGCTTCTCTTCTGATGTTCCTCATTTAAACGCAACGATTTCTCGTACGAGTAGGTGTAGGCTATTCGCTATATATCGTGTCAATCCGGCCTTATACTACAGTAGATTCATGTTAACAACGCTCGAGACAAAGATGGGTCGGCTGAGCGAAATAAAAAGAAACGACGCTGTTTATAGGCGGTCTCATTATTAAACGCTTTCTCATTTCCGACTGCACGAAAAAACGAACATTTTCTCTGCTTATATTGTTGTTTATTTTCAGGGATCTAATAGCTATCTATTCCTTTGTGGTTATACCTACCTTAGGGTTCCTTACAGTTTCGTGCAGTCCGTATGTTCGTCTATGTGTCACAACCATTAAAAAAATCCATAAGAGCAAATTCAGCACTAGGTATTAAGAAGTACCTACCTACCTACTTAGGTAAATTTTTTTCAGCTCTCTTTTCATGTTCCTGTATCTACTCTGAAAAACTATTTCTTCCTAAACTTCATATCTATACCAGCTCTGTGCAGTGTAGCGGTAGTCGGCTTTCGTAAAATTAACTCTTACCAAGGTTGTATTATGTAAGTATTCTGTACTCTTACTTAACTGTGTAACTTAACTTACTCCCGTCTATCCGGGGTTCGATCCTCAGCAGGGTCTAATTTGGGAATTTATAAGTTCTGAATTTTGCTCTGGTCTGGTCTGAGGACGCTTCACCATGGCTATAGTTACCACTCTACCGGCAAAGACGCCAGCTCAACGCCAGCCCAAGCGCTGCCAAGCGATTTAGTGTTCCGGTACGATGTTGTGTAGAAACCGATTAGGGTATATAGTACCTATGGGTTGAATAGTATAACTGCCTTACCCCTATAACAGGTTAGCCCGCCTACCATCTTAGACTGAATTACCACTTACCACCAAGTGAGATCGCAGTCAAGGACTTACTACTTAGTAGTGGATTAAAAAATACCCGAGCTCTTTTAAAATGCCTGTGACACACACGGATGTACTGCAGACCTGTTGGACAAAACTATTAGGGTTTCTTGTTTTACCACGGAACCATAAAAAGGGCGTGTATTTTTTGTCTGTCTCTTGGTGGATTTGTAAAAACAAAACCTCTAAAATGTTTGCCAGCTACTTAAATTCAATGCGTGGCTTATCTGGACGCAATGCTTGTTTATTATTTGCGTGTAGAGCTGCAGACTATTTTTTTTTTAGTTTTACATTCGTTAACAAACGCTTCAAAAACATTTTCGGCATAGCGTCGTAGCCCGTGGCTCGCGTCAGCAAATGAATGTTTCGTTTGCGGGCATTGAGTTAAAGAACATAGAGATGCAGACTTCAGACACCAGTGTGCTTAGCATGCGCACAACGAGATTATCTCACGACGAGAGAGAGAGAGATTTTGTCGTTGCCGGCAAGTTTTTCATTTACCTAAACATGCACAAAATGCGGTAGGTATATTACAAGAAAAAAATAGTCGACATATTGTGAAGGTTCGTAGAGAAAAATACCACAGATAAGAAATATTATTAGTATCTCTACTTTTGACGTACTTACCTAACGAGACAAGTACCCATGTTAGCTGCGGTAGACAGATAGAGATAACGGGTAGACATAATTTTACTCGTAGTGCGCATTCTAGCCATACAGGCGTCAAAATGAGTCCAAACCTTATTTACAAAGACGTGATAGAACTAATAAAATATATCTTTGAGTCTTCCTTACCATGTTGCACATTTACCTATGGCGTTTTGGCTTTTACTCTATAGGACAAGTAAGGAATACATCTGGACTAATCAGTAAAGGTCTCAGTTGAGATGGGAATATCAGTTGGGATGAGTTAAGAAAAATTTAGATAATGGGACCTAATGGGAATAGACGTCATGGGATGAATACGGAACAACTCAAAATAACATCATCATACACACAACCTGCCGTGCTTATAATAAACCTTATACGTTCAATTTGAAGGACGAGTGGCCTAGTTGTGATAACAGCACATATCATTCGATTACGATTGTTAAGTCAAGTCGGTAACCATACCTAGGTATATGGGTGACCGAATTTGGAGGTTCTTTGTCCTTTTCGCTTCCTCCTTCGGAGAGCAAGAATAAAGTGCAATAACGGTCCCGGTTATTATCACTAATAAGTATGAAATAACTAGCTGATGCCCGCGAATTCCGCGTGGATTGAGGTTTTTCGGTTCCCGCGGGAACTCTTTAATTTTCCGGGATAAAAAGTAGCCTATGTGTTATTCCAGACTATAATCTATCTCTGTGCCAAATTTCATCCAGATCCATTCAGCCGTTGGAGCGTGATTGAGTAACAAACATACATCCATACATCCATCCAAACTTTCGCATTTATAATATTTATTTGATTTGATACATAGTGGAACAGAATAAAGAAAAATCACGGCTGCAGTAGGTTGTTTACCATTCAGGTCGGGGCCGCGGTTTTGCGAGACATCTCCATCTCTAGCAGGTGTAATGACATCTCTTAGCTTGCGGGAATGAAGTTCGGAGTTCTGTCCGGCCTTTGTGCTTGCACCTGTTATTAAAACTTTTGTGAATAGCGCACATCCAAATTATTTCTCTTTTTATATAGGATTTTCCTACTGGATTTAAATACAAATATTTTGCATTTCATATTTCCATACGCTGCATAAGTGCGCATTTAATTTTTTTATTCAGTCTCTACTAAGGATATAATTTTATGCACGGTTTATGTTTAGAGGAAATCAAGCACCTGCCTATCATATCATACTCAATATTATTCTTCGGTTTCTTCTTTTGTTTTCTGGCTTTTTAGCCAAATAAAAATAGCTACAATACTTAATTTACTTTTACTTAGTACTTAAAGCTATACTGGTACCTTGTACCTTTTTGTACTTAAATACTTTAGTAAGTTGTTCCGAAAAAAATATTCTTTCACTGCAAAATCTAAAGTTTATTTACAACGAGTAAATGGCAAATCAGCGAGCGGCGATCGGTAAACAGCAACAATTTTAGACGTCGGAAATCGCCTCGTCAGCACTCCAGTAACGAGCTCTGCACACAGGCCTGTCTGATTGGAGGCTCGTGTTATCACCTGCGCTAAGGAAAAAGAATTTAGGCGAAAAATTTTACCCTTCGGGTTGTTGTTGTTGACAAATGGACGTGGGTGTATCGAGAAATAGATTGCAAACATGAGGTAGGTAGGTAGGTACTAGGTAGTAGGTACATACATTTGAGGATAAGACGTACATATAGCTCTTTCACGCCAGAACGGCTGAACTCTGCCGGCTCGATCTGGATGAAATTTGGCACAGAGATAGATTATAATCTGGAATAACACATTTTTATCCCAGAAAATTTAAGAGATCCCGCGGGAACCAAAAAACCTCAATCCACGCTGACGAAGTCGCGGGCATCAGCTAGTGTTATTACTTATTTATACGTACTACCTATTGAGGTGGCCAATATGATACCTAACACATACCTATACAAAATTTTTTATTGTTTAAAAGAGAAATCTCAACGCGAGACAGGCACCATACTTAAATAGGAATTTAAAGTGAAAAGAGGTCGTAAATTATTATGGAAAGATTTAGCGAAAACTAAGGGTCATTGAAATGCGATACTGTGTTATTTATTACTCAAAAATTCAACAGGGCTTATGCGCTTAAATAGGAATGTTTTTACACACGGTCATAAAACACCAAAAACTCAATTTGGCTAGACATTTTAAGACTAAAGAAGGCAATAAATTCTAGCTAGCTACAGTGTATAAGTGAATGCGGCGTCGACGTATATCGAAACCAGATGTTGACAGATTCCTAACTATAAAAAAAGGGTCAATGTTGTAGAAAATTTTAGACAAAAATTCCAGAGAAAGAGGCGGGGTCCGGGCGACTTCGCAATCATTGGTTAATACAAATGCATGAAAATTATGTGTCCAATAGTAGAACGGAATTCTGTGTGTAGTTTTTTTTGCAGTTGCACTCGCTGGGGGAAAAGTTGGCGGGCAAATAGGTGTGAAGGAGGCGAGTCTGGGCAGTCAAGCTAGAGCGGAAGTCTGGACAGTCCAATCCAGAGCACAAGTCATAGAACAAGTTCTTAACTCCGCGAATATTATATCTTATCGAGTATAGAGTCTAGAGTAAAATTGGGTCTTAAAAGGTTGTTGCAAAGTAAATAAGTGTTATTGTATTTGTATTAATTCGGTATAACGTTGCATAGATTCGGAGCAAATTTATAGCTAAGTTCTTTCGGGGAATAGGCTATTATAAGTGATTTAGTGAAAGGAGCTGGTTGCTGAAATATTGGTAAAGTACACCATTCGAATTATAAGGTACTGTAAGCAAGGTTCATAGAGATTTTAGCAGGTCGAGGTTAATTGCTAAAGACATCCAATTGTCGGACGTCTGTGAAAAATGGGTCCCGACGCTAACCTAGATTTTATGTATGAGTTGATGATGAAAAATGGGGATAGAAGCTGGTCCACAATTGATATTGTTACATTGATAATGCAAATAGTGACCATTATCTTTCTGCTGATAATGTTGTACAAAAGAGATTGGGTAAGAGGCGTGTTACGTTCATTAATTGAGTACTGTTGTATTGGAGATACGCCCTCAACAAACATTGAGCTGGGTATGATTTATTAAACTAAAACGACATGATTATCTATGCTGTGAACCTTGATAACATACCTAAAAGTATATTCTTTGTCTAGAGTTATAAAACCTGTGTCTTAAATCTCTTCTTTATTACAAATCATGAATTATAATTGTGTGCTTGTGTGTATTTTTCTATAAAATAAGGTGTATTTAGTCTTAAGGGCTTGTAAGAGTTTTTATCTTGGAAGTCTCTTTTCTCTTACAATTAGAAAGCCTAGGAACGAGATTTTCCCACCGAATTGATACGATTGCCTCAACAATCGAATTCGGTGTAAATAAATCAAAACCAGAGTCTTTTCTTAATAACGCTCATTGTGGAGCGATGCAAATAAAACTCAGAAAATAAAAGTAAATTATATTCACAATCTCTCTTTTATTATTACAGTTAAGTAACCTTACGGATTTATTATTGGAAGTTTACTAATGGTCTGAGAAACTAATTGTCTTTCTGTCTTATAATAATGAACATTAAATGTTTGTGTTAGAGATCACTTGAATATTCCAGTAATAAATTTCATCCACATATTTAGTTACAGTCACGATTTCTATCCTAGAAGTATTGAATTTAGGTAGAATTTATAGGTATCTCAGAAACTATATCTACATGAACAATCATCTTAATTAATCCCTAGCAATAGATCTTGCTATTAGCAACATTCATTCTCTACTTTTATACAATAGAGCTAGTACCGGATTAATAGAAACTTGTCTAAGGATAATACAAACCTAGTGCAGTCTATGGAACTTTCAACTTAACTGAGTTGGGGATAAGAGATAAGTTGGTCTGATCTGTATATCTAAGTTACTAGCGAGCATTCGGCCAATAGGCCTTTTCCTAGAGTAATTATAAAGCATTGGAGCGAGACGACGGTAGCAGCTACGAGAGCGAGAGAGATAGCGGGGCAAGCGGAGCTCACTCGAACAAAGGGTAGGTTATACTACTATTTCACCGTAATAATCCAGGGACGTACTGTAAGCACGTGGCAATATTTGGTTGATTGGGAATTAAAATCAGTCTAATTTGACTTGATTTGTTTGAGGGACGCTATAGTCCAAAACGTACCTCACATGGCTGCATGGTGACAAGCCGGCGGCAATGCTCCGACACCCAAACACAACCTCCTCTCAGCAGACCGGCTCGAACATGGATTGGCCAATCCATAAACCAAACTATTTGATATGATAAATAACTCAAAGTCCATGGACCAGGGGCGGGTTATAATACCCATTAAATGAGAGTACCAGCCGATTAATCGGATTTAAGAATAGATACGCTTCGTAGCGAAATAAAGAGTTCGGTCTGCAGCCCCGAATAACAGTGATTAATGGCCTGTTAAGGCGTAGGGAAGTATCCCCCGTGTCCGGGAGCATTGGTCGGTTAAGATGCCTTTATAAAGGAAATACATGTAAATCAGCAACCACTCAATCCGGCCCTGACTTGCTAAACTCGACATTAATGTTACTTTGTTGTGATTTCAATATCTTAAAAGGGTAAACTTCGCGTTAAGGTACTGATTAGATTACCATGGCTCAGGTAGATTGTTTGGTTTGCCTTACGTGTTCACCCAGCGTAATGTGCCAAAGTACCAGTTGCTGGTAATTAACGAACAATAAATACAACAACCGAATACCGAAATTGCCACTAGTTTGCACAGTGTTATCTTTCCATTTTATTTAGGTTATAGAGTTTCTCACATAATAGTCACCATATTTAATTAGACGAGACGATCACGCCGGTACCATCACAGAATTTTGGTGCCGTGACCAGGATACATGTTTAAACAAGATACATGTTGAGCAGGATGTATGTTAAATAGGATATATGTTTACTAGGGTATATGTTTATCAGGATTGATTCGTCAGGAGATCAGTTCTTTAGATCCTTTGTCGCGACTGTGATCGAGTTAGTTCACGGAGGTTGAAATATAGGATCAGTGATTATGTCCTGGGTCACGAGTCTTGCCGAGAGACCAGAGGTCTATGTATGTATTCGAAAATGACGATATGACTAGATCTATATTAATAATTATATTCACGAAAAAAAAAAAAAAAAAAAAAAAAAAAAAAAAAAAAAAAAAAAAAAAAAAAAAAACACAACGTAGGAATCGTGACTTGTATGTGGGGTAATAATAAAAAAAAAAAAAAAAGGAGAGAATATATATATATATATATATATATATATACATAGAATAAACAAAGAAAGGTTTAAGACACACTGTGCATGTTATTATATAAGAGTATGTTGTATTTTTTTATATAGGAATAGCCGTGATGAGCAGTATAATTTTATAAATGTACAACTTACAGGGATCGTCGGGAGATTGATTGCAGTGATCGAGATACTAATTCTGTCTTATATTTTAGACTTATTCCCTTGAACTTAAAAAAACATTCATAAAATCTGTGTATATCCCTAGGTTTCTGAAACATCTGGTGTCGATATTACGTTGACTATACGTTATTACAATAATAATCTGTCTGTCGGGGTTTAAAAGGGGCGCACAAGCAGAGCGAGTAATTTAGAGATTAGCGGAATTAGAACGGAAAATAGTGAATAGGCGAGTTTTAAGTCGAACTGGTAACGATGCCAGCAGGTAGGAAGGGTCGTAGTGCGAAGCAGGTAGTTGAGGACCGATCGGAGGCGAGCGTTGTAGGCACGAGCAAGCAAACAGAGACCGTAGAGAAAGCAACTTTAGAGTTGATTTTACGAAAGATCAATGATTTCGAGAAGAAATTGCAAAATTTGGGTTCGAGTCCCAATACTACATTGAACGAAAGGGCAAGTGTTACGTCACACGATACAGTTAGCGTAGTACGTAGTGAAGGCGAAGAAAGTGAAAGACAGGGAACTAGCGTAGAGTCTACGAGTTCTAGTGCGGCACTCTCCGAGACTCGGAACTTGTATGTGGTGCAACCGTCGGTTAGCAAACCGAATTTCGATGGAAAACCATTCACCAACCCTATTGCATTTTTAAAACGGTTAAAGAAGTATATAAGGGCTGTAAATGGAATGGACCGCGAGATTGATATAGCGCTAGGTTGTATATCGGGGCACGCGCGAAAGGTTATGGAGTTGTACTCAAAGGATTGGGTTACGTTCGCCGATTTCGAGACAGACTTTAGACGAAATTATTGGACCGAACAGATTCAAGAATCAGTAAGATATAGGTTAATAAATGCGGTTTATGCAAGCGACTCAGGGATGACTATGTCTGAGCACTTTGCGGAACAAGCTGAGTCAATGCAGTCTTTGACTATTGCATTTAGCGAACGGGATTTAGTAAATTCTATAATGCGACATTATGCAATAGATATTCAACGATTATGGTTTACCCGAACTGAGGAAGTTAACATCATGAATGGGGCAAAATTCCTTAGGAGCTTAGAACAAAACATTGTCGACAAACAAAAGGGAGCCGCGAGAGGCATGGTAGGTAGCGGATTTAGGGGACGTAGGTACAATGAGTCGCGGATGGCGCGTCCCATTGTTGCGACAATTTCAGCTAATAATTGGGCTAGTAGAGGTAATTCGACAAGGGGACGAGTCTATCGCCGAGGTCGTTTAGGCTATAGAACGAATTTTAATAGACCTACCTTGTCTGGAAATGAACGAGTCCGACCGGCAATTACTTTTGTGAAGGAGGGCGAAAGCTCTAGTTCATCTGAACATGTGGGGGAGGGAAATTCAAATTCAAAAAACTAAATTTCCCCACACGAGTAAGATCTGATAGCTTAGTGTTGAGTAAAACGGGGGATAAAGGTATATCGGAGCATAAAAGAATAGATCTGGCTTATAAAATCCTAACAAACAATGGGTGGAAGCCGGGACAAGCTCTAGGGGTCGGCGGAAATGGTATTACTCGAACGTTGAAGGGCAGAGCGTGCGACGAGGGTTATAGTTGTCAGTTAGAAATTGGTAGCATAGGAATCTTATTGGAAAACCAGTTTGGTAACATACTGGAATGCGACGAGATAGACGAGGCTTGTAAGAAATGTTTGAGGCGAGGTTTAGACGTGTGTACAATGTTTCACGAACTCGATGAGACGATCGATGTAGGAATTGATTATTCCTTACCTAAATTACCAGAAGTATGTGTAAAGTTGTACGGCAGAAGCATGAATGCGCTTATCGATACGGGAAGTCAGATTAGCGGAATGACTAGGGAGTTGTACGACTCGATCTTAGAGGAAAACATAATTTTACCTGAGATCGCGATCCCAACGATTCAGATACAAGGAGCATTCGGTTCACGAAGTGAGAACACTAATAGGTTAGTACTGATAGAATTTCAGTTAGGTAGTACATTAGTTGAGGCACCTGTATTGATTATGCGACGTTTACCTAGATCATTGATACTAGGGTATGATTGGCTAGAACGAGTAAAAGGAGTGGTTAACTGCGATAGCGAACGGACTTTGACGATCGAGCACCTAGGAGTTAGGTCTTGCGTAAAACTAAATTCGGAATGCAAGATAGAAAGGCTTGGGGGAGTGACAAACGCCGCCAAAATTAATTTATTGTTAAATCAAAATAGTAGGCCAGTGGAGTTAGGCGTGACGAGAAAGGAAACGGACGGTGAAGTTCAAACAGACTTTCACTTAGATGACTCGTGCTTAAGTAGTGAACAAAAGCAACTGTTACAACCTGTGTTGTACAAACATCGTAAGGTATTTATCGACAAATTAGGACTAACAAGTAGGTACGAGCACATTATTGAGTTGGTAGATGAAACTCCTTTTGTGAAACATAGTTATCCAGTACCGTTAGCGTATAGGGAACAGGTTAAAAAGGAATTGGAGGAGCTAGAGAGATTAGGCGTGATTAAACAGGAGGCAACTCCGTATTGTAGTCCACTTACGTTTACTAAGAAGCGAGATGGATCAATAAGGCTCTTATTAGACGCGCGCGAACTTAATAAGAAAATGATAGGCGATGCGGGTACACCACCACTCACATCTGAGATTTTACAATCTTTTCATGGAGTAAATTATATTAGCCTGATTGATTTGAATAATGCTTATTTTCAAATACCTTTACATCAGGACTCTAGGAAATATACAGGGTTCTCATTTATGGGAAGGACTTATACCTATTGTGTGTTACCTCAGGGATTAAAAACATCTGTGGCAGGGTTTTCGAGGGCAATGGATATTATACTAAGGGATGTGCGTGAGTTTTGCGTAAATTATTTAGATGACATTGTCATATTCACTACAGGAGACATAGCACTACATTTGGCACAATTAGACCAGGTACTTGACAGGTTAGAGAACGCGGGATTGACAGGTAGGCTAGGAAAGTGTCGGTTTTTATGCGTAGAAGTGAAACTGTTAGGGCATATAGTGAATACGAACGGGGTACGTATGGATCCTGAACGAGTAAAGGCTATACTTGATTTTCCCATACCTCGAACAGTAAAACAATTACGTGGATTCTTGGGGTTAATAAATTATTTCAGAAGATTTATTTCGAAATATAGCGAAGAGGTTAGGCCGCTCTGCGATCTGTTAAAACAAAATAGCAAGTGGGCGTGGACAAGGGAAATAAACGATTGTTTCGAGAGAGTAAAGAAGTTATTTGTGGATACAATACTTCTCGTACATCCAAATCCGAAGGAGATTTATTATCTGCAAACAGACAGTAGTAATCTTGGAGTTTCGGGATATGTTTATCAGTTAAACGAAGTAGGGGAAGAATGTATAATAGGATTTTGTAGTAAGTCATTGTCAGAGGCGGAACGTAAATGGACAGTTACCGAACAGGAGCTGTGGGCAATCATCTTTAGTTTATCAAAGTTTGAAACGTATTTGAGAGGGGCGCGGTTAGTGATTAGAACAGACCATAAAAGCTTGACGTTTTTGCAATCATGTAAATTATTGAGCGCACGTATGATACGTTGGGTCCATTACATGGGTCAATTCGACTATACAGTAGAACACGTGAAGGGTAAATTGAATACAGTTGCGGATGTATTATCACGGCACATAAAAGGGACCACCGACGTATTAACAAATAAGACAGCGGGGCCAGAAATGAATCTATTCAAAACGACATTAGGACGAGTAGTACAGGAGAGATGGGGAAGGATAAGTAGTTATCAAGAGCGTGATAAGAGTGTTAGCGAAATAATTAGGCGTATGAAAACAACAGGTACACCTGAATCGAGGTATTATGTGCTCAAAGAAGGGATTTTATATAGGATGGATAAAAATGGGGATACGTTGAGATTGTATGTCCCCGAGGTATTACAAAGAGATTTGATTATTAGCATACATGAAGAGTTAGGACATTTCGGACGTTATAAGGTACTTGCTACGATGAAGCGTCGTTATTATTTCTCAAATATGTTTCGTGATACAGGACTCTTATAGTAAACTAATTAGACTATATCCATTACGACAAGCGAGCGGAAAAGCTACGTTAACATGTGTGAGAAAGTTTCACAAACAGGTAGAGATTAGGACGTTATGTTCAGACAGAGGCACGAATTTTACTTCAAAGGTTTTCGAGGCAGGTATTCATCAGTTAGGTATTGTGTTAACGCACACATCTGTTAGGAACCCACGACCAAATTCAACGGAGAGAGTAAATAAAGAGTTAGGCAGGCTATTTAGAACGTACTGTGATAAGTCACACCGATCTTGGGTAGATTTATTACCGGACATAGAAGACTGCTATAATCAGGTTATACATACTACAACTGGTTATGCACCTAACGAAATAGTATGTGGAAAACGAGTTCTGCTATCGACCGATTTTGATAAAGGTGAAGCAGACAAGACCGATTTACAACGAGAGTCGTTAGAACAGATTAGAGAACAGGCAAGACGGAACTTAATAAAGGTGGCAGAAAATAGGGAGCTCCACTATAACAAAAATCACAAGTTAGTACAGTTTGAGATAGGGGACTTAGTTAAGCTCAAAACTTTTTCAAAATCGGACGCTGACAAAAAAATAACGAAGAAGTTCATGCGACTTTATGAGGGACCCTACAGAATTGGGGCCGTTCCTTACAATAATGTATACACTTTAATTGACGTTCGTACGAATGAGATTAAGGGAAATTACAATGCTATCCACCTGTTTCGTTATTATGGGGATATTTAAAAGAATAAATTTAACTAGGGATTAGAGTTAACAAAAGGAAGCGAGCAAACTTACCGGTATGTTCATGGAGAGTGGAGACCAGTTTAAACGAACAAAGAGGGATTTGAGTTAATAGGTTATCGCAAGGATTAGCGGTATTCTATAGGAGAGAAATAGATTTTCAAACGACTAGTAGGGATGCATAGGCAATGGTTTAGACTAGGTGTATTAAAAATCTATTTGGGGGAGAATGAGGTGGCCAATATGATACCTAACACATACCTATACAAAATTTTTTATTGTTTAAAAGAGAAATCTCAACGCGAGACAGGCACCATACTTAAATAGGAATTTAAAGTGAAAAGAGGTCGTAAATTATTATTGAAAGATTTAGCGAAAACTAAGGGTCATTGAAATGCGATACTGTGTTATTTATTACTCAAAAATTCAACAGGGCTTATGCGCTTAAATAGGAA
Organism: Erebia ligea; assembly: GCA_917051295.2. Classification (NCBI taxonomy): domain Eukaryota; kingdom Metazoa; phylum Arthropoda; class Insecta; order Lepidoptera; family Nymphalidae; genus Erebia; species Erebia ligea. The sequence continues at coordinate 9,803,697 of OU785236.1, forward strand.
TGTTTTTACACACGGTCATAAAACACCAAAAACTCAATTTGGCTAGACATTTTAAGACTAAAGAAGGCAATAAATTCTAGCTAGCTACAGTGTATAAGTGAATGCGGCGTCGACGTATATCGAAACCAGATGTTGACAGATTCCTAACTATAAAAAAAGGGTCAATGTTGTAGAAAATTTTAGACAAAAATTCCAGAGAAAGAGGCGGGGTCCGGGCGACTTCGCAATCATTGGTTAATACAAATGCATGAAAATTATGTGTCCAATAGTAGAACGGAATTCTGTGTGTAGTTTTTTTTGCAGTTGCACTCGCTGGGGGAAAAGTTGGCGGGCAAATAGGTGTGAAGGAGGCGAGTCTGGGCAGTCAAGCTAGAGCGGAAGTCTGGACAGTCCAATCCAGAGCACAAGTCATAGAACAAGTTCTTAACTCCGCGAATATTATATCTTATCGAGTATAGAGTCTAGAGTAAAATTGGATCTTAAAAGGTTGTTGCAAAGTAAATAAGTGTTATTGTATTTGTATTAATTCGGTATAACGTTGCATAGATTCGGAGCAAATTTATAGCTAAGTTCTTTCGGGGAATAGGCTATTATAAGTGATTTAGTGAAAGGAGCTGGTTGCTGAAATATTGGTAAAGTACACCATTCGAATTATAAGGTACTGTAAGCAAGGTTCATAGAGATTTTAGCAGGTCGAGGTTAATTGCTAAAGACATCCAATTGTCGGACGTCTGTGAAAAATGGGTCCCGACGCTAACCTAGATTTTATGTATGAGTTGATGATGAAAAATGGGGATAGAAGCTGGTCCACAATTGATATTGTTACATTGATAATGCAAATAGTGACCATTATCTTTCTGCTGATAATGTTGTACAAAAGAGATTGGGTAAGAGGCGTGTTACGTTCATTAATTGAGTACTGTTGTATTGGAGATACGCCCTCAACAAACATTGAGCTGGGTATGATTTATTAAACTAAAACGACATGATTATCTATGCTGTGAACCTTGATAACATACCTAAAAGTATATTCTTTGTCTAGAGTTATAAAACCTGTGTCTTAAATCTCTTCTTTATTACAAATCATGAATTATAATTGTGTGCTTGTGTGTATTTTTCTATAAAATAAGGTGTATTTAGTCTTAAGGGCTTGTAAGAGTTTTTATCTTGGAAGTCTCTTTTCTCTTACAATTAGAAAGCCTAGGAACGAGATTTTCCCACCGAATTGATACGATTGCCTCAACAATCGAATTCGGTGTAAATAAATCAAAACCAGAGTCTTTTCTTAATAACGCTCATTGTGGAGCGATGCAAATAAAACTCAGAAAATAAAAGTAAATTATATTCACAATCTCTCTTTTATTATTACAGTTAAGTAACCTTACGGATTTATTATTGGAAGTTTACTAATGGTCTGAGAAACTAATTGTCTTTCTGTCTTATAATAATGAACATTAAATGTTTGTGTTAGAGATCACTTGAATATTCCAGTAATAAATTTCATCCACATATTTAGTTACAGTCACGATTTCTATCCTAGAAGTATTGAATTTAGGTAGAATTTATAGGTATCTCAGAAACTATATCTACATGAACAATCATCTTAATTAATCCCTAGCAATAGATCTTGCTATTAGCAACATTCATTCTCTACTTTTATACAATAGAGCTAGTACCGGATTAATAGAAACTTGTCTAAGGATAATACAAACCTAGTGCAGTCTATGGAACTTTCAACTTAACTGAGTTGGGGATAAGAGATAAGTTGGTCTGATCTGTATATCTAAGTTACTAGCGAGCATTCGGCCAATAGGCCTTTTCCTAGAGTAATTATAAAGCATTGGAGCGAGACGACGGTAGCAGCTACGAGAGCGAGAGAGATAGCGGGGCAAGCGGAGCTCACTCGAACAAAGGGTAGGTTATACTACTATTTCACCGTAATAATCCAGGGACGTACTGTAAGCACGTGGCAATATTTGGTTGATTGGGAATTAAAATCAGTCTAATTTGACTTGATTTGTTTGAGGGACGCTATAGTCCAAAACGTACCTCACATGGCTGCATGGTGACAAGCCGACGGCAATGCTCCGACACCCAAACACAACCTCCTCTCAGCAGACCGGCTCGAACATGGATTGGCCAATCCATAAACCAAACTATTTGATATGATAAATAACTCAAAGTCCATGGACCAGGGGCGGGTTATAATACCCATTAAATGAGAGTACCAGCCGATTAATCGGATTTAAGAATAGATACGCTTCGTAGCGAAATAAAGAGTTCGGTCTGCAGCCCCGAATAACAGTGATTAATGGCCTGTTAAGGCGTAGGGAAGTATCCCCCGTGTCCGGGAGCATTGGTCGGTTAAGATGCCTTTATAAAGGAAATACATGTAAATCAGCAACCACTCAATCCGGCCCTGACTTGCTAAACTCGACATTAATGTTACTTTGTTGTGATTTCAATATCTTAAAAGGGTAAACTTCGCGTTAAGGTACTGATTAGATTACCATGGCTCAGGTAGATTGTTTGGTTTGCCTTACGTGTTCACCCAGCGTAATGTGCCAAAGTACCAGTTGCTGGTAATTAACGAACAATAAATACAACAACCGAATACCGAAATTGCCACTAGTTTGCACAGTGTTATCTTTCCATTTTATTTAGGTTATAGAGTTTCTCACATAATAGTCACCATATTTAATTAGACGAGACGATCACGCCGGTACCATCACACTATCTATTCCAAAATTGTTTGGCAGATCATTAAGAATCTCCAACTTAATAATTAAATGCAAAACTTAAGTACCTACTATGCTGGGTAAGCAAATTCACATTATATCATAATCATAACGATGTTCTATCATAAATATATACCAAGGCTTTCTCCGAAGAAAATTTAATCTTGGAGTTTCTTTACATTTACCTACATTTAAATCATTTTGAGTACTTAACTATGGTAACTGTAACGAATACCCTACTATAATACTTATTTGGAAATTGTCCGGTATAGGGATTTTTTTTTTTTTAATTTTTTTTTTATTTAAGGTTTACTAGCGATTTTTTACATCCAATATTTAGTATAGGTAGGTACATGCAAGATACATAACATTCACAATATGTAAAAATCGTATAAAAGCAAACACAACATGCAAAATTCCCTAAGCAATCACATTACAAAAATGACAATTAAAATAACAATTTCATAAAATATGTCTGTATGGTTAAATACAATAACATAATAAAGGATATAAATAATATTTACAATATTTATGAGGACCGTAGTCTATATTGTAATCATTATTCTTAATTTAATATTAATTGATATTATAATTACAAAAAAATTAAGCATAAGTAAGTAAGTATAAATATTATTGACTGTCTTAATGATGATTTTAACATAATAACAAAAATAATAAATAATAATAGCAAATACAAATTAATACCTAGATAATAAATTTATAAGCTCTGTGCCTCATACAATCCATACCTTTTCAGTTTCACAAACTAATATTGGCTAAGTCGCGTATTACTAATTTGCGAAACACAGCACGTGAGTTTAAGTTTATGTCTATGGGCTGACTGCGTTGGTTGTATAGCTTGCACAGTCGAGGCAGAGTAGCGTTGGCGCCGAAGACTGTTCTGCTGCGTGGTGGTACTAAGGGAGTTATGGGAGTGCGCGGATATCTATGCGGTGCTCTAAAATTTATTTTGCTAAGCAAATTTGGACAATCTACTTTATTTCTTAGTAAGTTGTATAGAAACATAAGATCCAATAAATCTCTTCTTTTTTCAAGGGTCATCATTTCAAAATATTTTACCCTATTCTTATAAGAGACAACTGTTTTGTGTATTTTAGCTAAATGATGAGGGATGAGGGATGGAGAAACTGTGTCTGTTTTGTCAGTTTTATTAGAAAGCCCAATGGACATCGACCATCTCCCATACATTGTTGGGCCCAGAACTTGATGAACCGTTACAAGCTCCAAATTAGTGCCATTAGTTAGATAAAAATATCAACCTTAGATTGCTTTAGTTTCAGCTAGATTGCCAGTTGCATAATTGAGATATACGAGCTCAGAGCCATAGTTAGGTTATATTCGAGAATGTGCAAATGCATACTTTTTTGCAATAAATATCAATCTAGTATAATGATAAGACAACTAATAGTGAACTCTTTAGATAGTTTTACATGAAATATTTCACACAATATGTAGGTTTACATGATTCCTATTTCCTATGTAAACACAACACATTCATTTGCGCGTAAACACCTTAGTTCCTTATTCATTGGTAAACACGGAGCGTATGACAATGACAATCGTACCTATAGTTTTTACATTGACACTTTTTTTACATTGACACTTTTTTTGACAGTAGTGTTGCCAACAACACAGGGCCTGAAGTCGCCATTTTTCACAGCATAAGTAGCTTAAATGTTGCTGAATTTCAACCGCTGTAGCCTAAAGTAGCCCAAACGTCAAAATATCGCTATGAATAAAATAAAAATGTACTTAATTCATATCATTTATTTATATCAAAATCACATTATGCATAATATACATAATATATCAATATAATATTTATAATTATTATAAACTAGCAATTCACCCCGGCTTTGCACGGGTAGTAGTTCTAATCATCATTAAAATCCATTATACCCAATACAGCCAGTGGGCACTGGGCAGCACATCAGGTCTTACATTACATTCTTGTCCTGAGTAGCCTAAATGGCGATAAATCGCCTACGTTGGCCACACTGTTTGACACTGACATTTGCATAGAGTGAGAGGAGATACGAACCATAGACTAAAGCCATTTCACGAAATGCATAATATCGACAAAAACAAACATTTCCAAAAAATATATTTTTATGTATTTAGCAACTGTAAATTCAAAATATTTTTAGTGTTTTTTGTATAGCAAAAAATAAAGGATTTTTTTCAAATTTTTTTTTTTCTGTAACGCCTGGGCCCAATAATGGGCGATCTCCCGTACGTGAGGCGACGACGTCGGGTCAACACTCAAGACGACGTCGGAAGTATGCCTACCTAAATTCCAAATGTTTTGGTAGGTAGGTATACTAGAACAGGGTCAACTATCAGTCATGTTGGTATAAACTACAGAATACCTACCTATCTTCATAAGTTTCTACTTGTCCCACAAACTTATCTGACCCGGTGACTGCGTCGCTAGTATAATATAAGAAAAATATAAGAAAAACAAAACTAAACAGGCATAAAAATTTGTTCTAATTTATGCCAACGGGTCAAGATAAGTTTGTGGGAATATACCTACATAGCAAATACGAAAACTAAGATTCAGCCACGATATTTTTACATTTCGTGGTGCATTTAATTTTTGATTTTGAAATTAATCATCCATTTCATATCCATTCAGCTCTAGAAAACCTGAATACCTCTTACACGAGCTGGTATCGGTTGCGTGTACGAACACACTAGATTGTGTTCAATTCTGTGTAACATAATCTCTAAACTAAACTAAAATGACACCTCTAAATCTAGTTCTGTCCCTTTCTGCAGAGCGTAAGGAAAAGGGTTAGCAATATTTTTAATGCTGTATTTTAGTTTAGTTTAGAGATTGTGTACAACAGAATCAGCCCCATTGACAACGACCGATGATCGTAGATCCTCCTACGCTCTTGAATTTGTATTCAGGCCTAAATTCATCATTTTGAATATGTGAACGCAGTACGACTCACTCAACGCTCAACATAATAATTATTCGCTATAAATAGAATATTGTTCTTCAAGCTTGTGCCGAAAATTTTATAGCAGTGAATATATTTGAGTTTTCTAAGAATAAGGTGTGGGGTCGGTACCTACCTAGAGGTAGGATAGACTCGACCCTCTCAGGGGAAATGAAATTGCAATATATGAGATGAACGTTTCCAGACGAGGCGTGGTGGTACTGACTTGGATATTTGCAGGATTACATTAAACTGGCTTGCATTATCTTTCTCTGTTATAATAATATGAATCTTTATTTTATGCAATAATAAAATGGTAGAATAAGAACGGTTATTGTTGAAATCCCCTCAAAGCATTGATCAATTACTCTCTCACGACTCACGACTAACGAAGAATACTCACTCTACGTCGTAGAGCCTCTACGACGTAGAGTATTCGTGTTGGCCTACCTAGTCTGTTCCCGGATTTAATCCCAAGCGGTAAAAATAGCTCAAAGGAGTTTTCATTCCACCATCTCGGAAAGAGTATTTTTACTCTTCGATATCTGAATGCAAAAGCCGTTATTATCCTCTTGAGGATAAAGTAAATTTAATTTAGAACATCGTGTGCCATAGTACATAATACCTCAATGTCGTGTGCACGTTAGTAAATATCACTCGTCTAGTCTATGAAGTTTGTGATTTCAAAACATCATTAAAACCTATTTACTTCTACCTCTATGGTGCCGAATTTCCATACAACCGTTTTTAATTTGTTAAAAACTCACACTCGTAACCTCATTTCCTCGCTGAGGTGGGATGAAAACTTACGTGTTGCACTCGAGTGAAAAGATTTTTCACCTCGTGCTCTTTTGATTCCCTCGCTGACGCTCAGGATTCAATTTTAGTATTCTTCGCTTGCTCGGTCATCAAAATTGAGCACGCGGTTAAAAAATAACTTTTCACTCTTGTATAACAAATAACTATTAAAATATTAGCTATGGAAACGAAATAAGACGAATAAACCCCTGCCTGCACGCAGTAGGTATGAATTTATGTTCGCTGCGGAAAAGGATGAGCTGCCTACTTTTTGAACAGTTACCTAATCTTTTAATATTGTCGGCAAGTGGCTAAAATCCAAATATGACACGATCAAAGTTGTGGTATAAACCTAGTACCTACATTATACATAGGTAATATGTAGTCACTTAGAATAATGGTATCAATATTCTGATGTTCTGTAACAAGAAAATAGTTGTAGTCAGATGTTGTGGAACAGTGACAAAAATTGAAATATTGTTGTACCGAAGAGCTTGATTAATTTTCTGTGCAATTTGCGGTAATGCTCGCTCTGTCATTTTCTGTTATTTCCCTTTCATTTCCTATTTATCCAGCAATAAAAGGCTTTCGTTTCTATAATCTGGTAAACTACGAGTAATTTTCTTGATAACAGATCTTCAGAAGCGAACAATAGTATATTAAGCACATGTGCGTTAGGAAAGTATAGAATAATAATCTCTATTGTGTTCTCTCTATGGCTATTGGTCCTTGTCGGGCGAATAAACTCGGTAAAGAATTTGGGAAAGTCTCTAGGGGTTCGGATAACTGCCGTAAGTTTGTTACATTGCGTGTTTCCTCAAAGCATGCATCATCTGATTTAATAAAACTCAATTCATTGCATCAAACCTGGAGAATCAATATTTTTGTTCCAAAATAATTAAATCTTAGGAACAATTGCATGGAGAGACCCAAAGCGTTTGTTATTTCAAACACGGTCCGTCGTCCCGTGGTAAAAACGGACGTCTACAAACGCTTTAGCTTAATACCTAATAAGCAGTTCCCTTATTTGCCTTCGCTCTGAAACAAAGCAGTAAGTAGGTACCTACGCGCGTTTCCCAGTTGAATGTCTTCATATCTTTCGATGAACGTCGTCGTCCTAGCTTTATTATCCTTCTATAGAACTTCTAGGACATGTGATATATTGGATACTAGCTGATGCCCGCTACTTCGTCAGCGTAGTTTAAGTTTTTTGATTCCCACGGGAACACCTTAATTTTCCACGATAAAAAGTAGCCATATCACTCTCCAGGTCCTCAGCTATACCCATGCCAAAAATCACGTCGATCCGCTGCTCCGTTGCGGCGTGATTGAAGGACAAACCAACAAACAAACACACTTTCGCACTTATAATATTGATGTTTCTTCTTCGTTAACAATACTTACTGAACTAGAAATCGCAGGTATTATAGCTACTTTCAGTATATTGTTGTAGGTTTATTGCGTATTTTTTGTGGTCAGTGGTCGGTGCGTTTTATCGTTCACTATTCCGTTGCGGCAATGGGGGGCCTAATGGACCGGGAGGGTCTCTTCACGCCCACCGCTTGTTTCTTTTAAATTATTTTAAAATGAAGGTATTCGTTTGAAATTACTCAATGACTTTAATCCGGTTTAATTAATTTGATTAAGATGCATCATTACCTACACACTCCATTTTTCATACGACGCGGATACTTCGCGGGGACATACCTATACTTAATTGTTTACTTTTTATAATTGGTTAGGTAGCAATATGCTACGAAATTTACTAGGTACTCGTTTCTATTTAAATACTGCAAAAGGTCATCAAAGCAAGTTAGCTTTCTGTGCGTGGAAGTTCAAAGAAAATGAGAATTTCGGTAAGTTATACTTATATACTGTGGCCAGCGCTCGCGGGCCGCGGCCATTGACTTATATGTTAAGTCAATGCTCGCGGCCGGCATTTTATAGTGCAATATTCTGAGGAATAAAATGCGGTGGCCAAACTCAAAGTGGTTGGGGGAGTACTAGGTGCGTCCGCTCACAGGACCGAGAGTCGAGGCGGCTCTGCCAGTCGTTCATAAGACGGTTCAGAATCAAAACATAATATTGTGGTCTGCAGTCCTCACTAGCGTCGCAAGCCACTGTGGAGGCTCGCGCTTTGCATTTTAATGTTACCTACACCCTGTTACCTGTTATTTTAATATCGTAAGACTTGATGACTTGATACAATATTATCGCGTCATCGATCAATAATCTGCCCCCCGATTACGTGAGAATTGTCGATCAAATGGTAAAGGTTCGGCGTCAAAGTAAAATAAACCATGACAGCATTGAATTAGAGCTCAATTTCGTCTGCCCATTCTTATACGTTTAGGGTATCGTACATACCTAAACGTATAAGAATGGGCAGACGAAATTGAGCTCTAATTCAATGCAGTTATGATTTTATAATTTTTATTACAGTGCTTCACACACGAGGAAAGTTTCTAAACTTACTTAAATATACATATCAAAAATTTCGGAACCGGCAGGATTTGAACCTGCGTCTCTCTGGGAATCGCGCCCTGAGCGCCTTGACCTCTCGGCCACGGTTCACTTACCTGCCAGTGACGAAATTTGAGATATGCATCTTTAATCCAGTCTTATTACGCGACTGTTTATGCCATCCAGTAGCGATATATTAAAGTATCAAAACTACTTTCAAAGGCCCATATTCGATGGAACTCTTTGAACTAGGAATGACACATTTTGCGTTTTACTAATTTTATAATTTTTATTACAGTGCTTCACACACGAGGAAAGTTTCTAAACTTACTAAATATACATATCAAAAATTTCGGAACCGGCAGGATTTGAACCTGCGTCTCTCTGGGAATCGCACCCTGAGCGCCTTGACCTCTCGGCCACGGTTCACTTACCTGCCAGTGACGAAATTTGAGATATGCATCTTTAATCCAGTCTTATTACGCGACTGTTTATGCCATCCAGTAGCGATATATTAAAGTATCGAAACTAGTTTCAAAGGCCCATATTCGATGGAACTCTTTGAACTAGGAATGACACATTTTGCGTTTTACTAATTTTATAATTTTTATTACAGTGCTTCACACACGAGGAAAGTTTCTAAACTTACTTAAATATACATATCAAAAATTTCGGAACCGGCAGGATTTGAACCTGCGTCTCTCTGGGAATCGCGCCCTGAGCGCCTTGCCGGTTCCGAAATTTTTGATATGTATATTTAAGTAAGTTCAGTTATGATTTATTTTACTTTGACAAAAATCTTTAACGTTTGATCGGCCATTCTTACATGATTGGGGGGCTGATTGGTAAAAACACATCTCCGATCCGCTCTGCTTCAGTGAACCGTGCCCTTAGCTAATACCAGTCAGTCACACCACTTCGACGCTGCATCGACTCCGACTCGACGAGCGATGTGCTCTAGTCTACGCAGCCCGCCCGCCATAGCCTGCGAATATTAAAAATTTCAGTTTTTTTTAATCCACTACAAGTTAGCCCTTGACTGCGATCTCACCTGATGGTAAGTGCAGTCTAAGATGGTAGCGGGCTTACCTGTTAGGGCCATGGCAGTTATAATTAACCCATACCCCTAATCGGTTTCTACACATCGTACCGGAACGCTAAACCGCTTGGTGGCACGTCGTTGCCGGTAGGGTGGTAACCAGCCACGGCCGCAGCCTCCCACCAGGCCAGACCAGGGAAAATTCAGAAATTATAAATTCCCAAATTGACCCTGCCGGGGATCGAACCCGGGACCTCCGCACGTTAAGACAACAGCGCTCAACACTGCGCCAGGGAGGTCGTCGCTTTTAAATTGAAGCTGAGGTTGACCATTTATTATTGGTACACGATATACGGCTTTTGTAAATAGGATTTGAGCTCCCGTAATTTAATTTGTATGGAACAATTTAATTAATTACCACACAGTCTGTTTTAACCATCAATAAAATATAGAGATAAGTATATAAGAACCATTAATTTATTTCAGAGCATTTCGAAAAAGATAAATGTTTTATATTAAGTATGATTTTAAAACCACATGTATACTCAAGTACCTACAGACTACAGAAGTTATGATAAGCGTACCTAATTGATGGGTTCAAATTCTGGTAACTAGGCTATGATTATGAAAACTCGATTGTCCTTGAACTCGCTCGTTAATAGGTATTTTCCAAACATGTAGTTATGTTTGGATTTTTCATTTGTGGAGGGGTATATACCTAGTCACTAACCTTATTAAGTTGTTGCTGAAATAAATACTATTGCGTCGATGAAAGAATGTCATAAGAAAGTCCTTTGAGTAGGTACATGCTGCACATTACATCTCCCAGAATTTATCTCGACTAAACTTTTCCTAAAGTTATAAGTAATAGTATTCAAATCAACGATGTTGACGAATTGGCGAACACTTTGGTCCAGAAGGAAAGGATCTTTGGTCAAACATTTTCTCTTTGAGAGGGGTGTGCAGTAAATTCGGCGGAATATTTTGCTCGTACCTATCTACAATTTTATTGACATTTACATCATGGAGGGCTTAAGCTACAAACGAGCGAGTCTGCAGGGTTTTATAGCCAATTTTGACCCTCTTCAACCGTAACACTTAAGTAAACTATCTAATCTTTAAATATTACAAACTAATGTATACTCGCTACTTCAATCGTGGTTGAACTTTGAAGCCTTTTACAGGTTGTGCGAGGAAAAATTATTCAAATCTACACATAAAAACCGGCCAAGTGCGAGTCGGACTCGCGCACCGAGGGTTCCGTACAAACCTGTAGTAAGTTTTACGATTTATGACGTATTAAAAATAAAAATTACGTTTGTTGTATGGGAGGCCCCTTTAATTACTTTATTGATATTTAATTATTTATTTTGAAAGGTAATATACAAGTTAATATTCTGTGAAAATTTGAACCGTCTACCTGTTACCGTTTTTAATATTGAGCAAAAAAATACGAAAAAAACACGTTTATTGTATGGGGACCCCCCTTAATATATATATTTTTTTAATTTTTAGTATTTGTTGTTATAGCGGCAACGGAAATACATCATTTGTGAAAATTTCAGCTTTCTAGCTATCACGGTTTATGAGATACAGCCTGGAGACAGACAGACAGCGGAGTCTTAGTAATAGGGTCCCGTTTTTACCCTTTGGGTACGGAACCCTAAAAACAGATTTGTACAATCTGACTGAGTGATTGACTGATCTATCAACGCACTAGCAGATGTTCATTAGTTAAATTATTAGGTTCAGGCTTTAGCCATTTTGTCAATCTCCTGAGTTTTCTTCTGCCTTCAGCTGCTTTTGAGCTTACATAGTGCCTATGTTTTATTAAATTCAGTACAAATTTCGAGATACGGCTTGATCCGGATTTCCCCCGTATACTTATCGGATAAAAAGCTAAAAAAGTGTTATATACGAGTACTTCCATCGAAGAACATTATGTTAAGCTAGATAGTGCTGTATGTTATGGTTATGGCACATCATTCATCATCGTGATACAAGTTGGTTCAGATATAATAAAAAATAACATTTCAACGAATACCTACGTCCGCCACCCCGCACGGGCGACTTGAATGCTCCGTCATCAAAACATGCGCCTTTGTAAACGATATCAAATGGCAAAAAATATGCTGGGAAAACTTTTTCACAGCCAACATTTCTGCTAATATGTTTACTCCTAACAGATTTTAAATAATTCAAGTAAGTATTTAAAAATCCCATGTGGCTCTTAGAATTCATACTAATATTATAAATGCGAATGTGTGTCTGTCTGTCCGTCTGCTACGCTTTCACGGCCCATCTAATCAACCGATTTTGATGAAATTTGGTATAGGGATAGATCGCATCCCGGGGAAGGACATATTATACTACTTTTTATTCCGGAAAACTAAAAAGGTCCCGCGGGAATAAATAACTAAAATAACGCGGATGAAGTCGCGGGCATAATCTACTATCGACTCAGATATTGGTTGTACATAATATCATGTATACTCCAAGACCTGCGGGGATTTAAACGGTCACACATAATATAATATGTAACTGAATTAAATTGCTTTGAAAATTTCGGACATACGAACAATATGCATTACTTTCGACAATATAATTTCAATAAACTTATGATTTCAATCTTTTAGCAGCTTTAATTAAAACTTATAGAATGCTGATGCCCGCGACTTCGTCCGCGTGGAATAAATTTTTTAAATTTCCACGGGGACTCTTTAATTTTCCGGGTTACCATTACCATCAGGATTTACCATCAGGTGAGATCGCAGTCAAGGGCTAACTTGTAGAGAATTAAAAAAAAAGTATAAAAAGTAGCTTATGTCACCCTCCAGATCCTCCAAAGCAAACAAACAAAGCAAACAAACAAACAAACGGATCGACGTGATTTTTTGCATGGGTATAGCCATGCAAAAAACACGTTGATCCGTTGCTTTGTTGAGGCGTGATTGAAGGACAAACCAATAAACCAACAAACAAACACACTTTCGCATCATATCATACTTTATCATACTAGTACATACTCGTGCGTCGTTTTTAAGGCTCCAATGTAATTTGAGAAATAAATAAATTATCATAATTACCATACTAATATTATAAATGCGAAAGTGTGTTTGTTTGTTGGTTTGTCCTTCAATCACGCCGCAACGGAGCAATGGATCGACGTGATTTTTGGCATAGGTATAGTTGAGGACCTGGAGAGTGACATAGGCTAAGTACTTTTTATCCCGGAAAATTAAGAAGTCCCCGCGGGAATAACAAAAAACTTAAACCACGCGGACGAAGTCGCGGGCATCAGCTAGTTTATAATATTGAGTATGAAGTATGATATTCTTTTATGTGTTGGGGGTTGAAAAATTAAGTTACTTCAAGGTGTTGGGAGGTGAAATCGTAAATTAAAGTGGGTATATATTTATTGAAAGTTAGGTGCCGCGTTTCAAATACATAAAAACTTTATGACGTCATTACGACAACCTTATTACTCGTTAAAGTAGCATAGTACTTTTTCAGAAAACCATATTGTTTGGCACACTGCCAGACTCTATCAGGTCTTCCGCTCGACATAAATAAAGTTGATTTAGCATAAAGTAATAGCCTATTAAAGTCTAGATGCTGGGCGAAAGCCTACTCTACCATTGAAGAGATAAGCATTAACCACCATCCAATACTATGCTTTAAAATTAGCATGCTAGAGGAAGTAGGTAAGACTGAAAATAATAATCGTAAACTCATTGAAAAATCTTATTACCATGTAAAGGATTACTTACTTAAATTTCAAGGAAGCTCGGCAATAATTTGCTCTAATGGCTCTGACCTCTTATTATATGTTCTGTGGCTCTGATCTGTGTCTCTGATAGTTCCTTAGTTTAAAAGGATTTGTGTGATTGTGATAAGTAAAAAAATCCGGCTATGTTTGTTGGGGGCTCTTCTCAGGCCAGGCCGCGTTTGGAACCGTTTGGAACATGATTTTTGATGATTTTGTGGATGTTCTTAAATCGTTGTTAACTATAGTTCGCGCGCGAGTTGAATGCAGAGCTTTTGTGTGTGTTTTGCGAGTGTTGATTACATCTGCGCAGTCGACGAAGCTGAGCTGCGCTGCGGCTTGACAGCAAAGCAAAGAGGTGGGTGAGAATTTTTTATTACATAATTTAGTAATTAGTAATTGCTTTATTAAAATAATTCGTGTAACAACATACAAAATACCTAAATTTTCGAGAAAAGTGTTAATTTTGTTAAAGAAATTTTATCACAGAAACTTTTTATGATCTAACGAAATTAATTAATGTGTTAATACCTAAACTTCTTTTTTGGGTTCCGCATTTATCATGAACTGGATGATTTCCGCGACTTCGTGGACTAAGTTTTTCGATGCCCGCGGAACTCCTTAATTTTCCAGGATAAAAAGTAGCCTATGTCCTTCCCCGAGATATAACCTATATCCCTGTACCAAATCTCATCAGGGAAAGCGTAGCAGACAGACAGGCCTATGATGAAAAAAGTGTGTAAATAAATTTATTTATTTATTTATTTAGATAGATTTATTGCACACACAAAATATACAGTATACAGAATTGAAAAGCAGAAGAAGTAGTGTTGTAAAATTAGATTAAAAAAATATAATATTATCGTTTCGTCGGTAGGTTCTTTTCATATTAGACTTTTTAGAGAGTCTGGGCAAATATTTAACACCAATTTAGGAATGCGTAAACATTTTTGCGAAAAACGTTAGCTAGGCGATTTAGCGTTGTAATTGCAGGAATTCTTGGTAACTTTCCAAATGTGTTGGATAATTTGTACCGTACTAAGCGTAAAATAAACTACCAAGCTTGTAATTAAATTAGCATAAGAACTTGCCGTGAGAAAATAACTCCCAATCTTCTATACTAAAATTATAAATGCGAAAGTTTGGAAGGATGGATGGATGGATGTTTGTTACTCAATCGCGCCAGAACGGCAGAACTGAACTTCAGAAACTTGGCACAGAGATAGATTATAGTCTGGATTAACAGATAGGCTACTTTTTATCCTGGAAAATTAGAAAGGCTTAAAGAGTTCTCGTGGGAACCAAAAAAACCGCAATCCACGCGGACGAAGTCGCGGGCATCGGCTAGCATTTATTAGGTATTCATTTGTTTTTTTTTGCATTGATTTAGATACGCCCTTATTAATTGTTCCGTAAGTACCTAGTTACTTTTGAATTAGGGTTTGAACTTATTAAATACGTTTATTCCAGATATTTACGATCTCTTAATTTAAAGCCCGCATTGGCTTAACGGCACATTGGAAGCGATTTAGCGCCTAATAAACGCTGTACGCCATCAATTCTGTGTAGCTATTTTAACAGCATTCCGTTGAGAAAGTGTGACAGGACATAGGCGGTTCATATCGCTGTATACATTGTGGTGATTTGATGAAGTAAAAATATTCACTGATAATATAATAAATACAAAAGTATATCCGTGTGTTTCCAAATCACCACTCCGATTTGATTGGACATAGAATAGTACCTTCTTCTAAACCTTCCATACCTATCCACTACCTTTTTTGTAACGGAAAAATAGTTTTCCGGCCAAAAATTCCCATGCATTAATCATCCAGTCACTATTTTCCATGAATTTCAGTCCAATGCACAAAATAAATAAACGGCAAATAAACCTATAGGTACCAGTTTGGTAAGGGCGAAAACACACAATAGAAAAAATGACTGGCTGACAAAGCCTGGTTACAGACAGTGGTCCGCAGTATGTTTCCGCCCTAATCCGTAAGTTTTGTAAATGGCGAGTCACACTTACGCTGCGAGTATACTCCTGTTCAATTTCTATTCCTATGTCAACGAACTCCACTTTAATAAATAATCAAAAGTAGGTACGTTACTTGTTTAATTTATGGGTTTGACTAGTAGATTAAAGCTAACTTATCATACTATTTATACTCATTTATTTATCTCATTTATTTTGTCATCTTCAGAAAACACAATTTTTGAACTTTTGAACGGAGTATAGCCATAGAAATTGGAAATCAAGTCATTCTATTAATTCAATAGCCCCTACTGGATTATATTCAATTAGGTTAAAATATATAGATAGTGCATTTTCAATCAGGCTGTCTCTAATTATATTTTTGAAAAACAAAATCCCCTTTTTAATAATCCCGAATGAAAATCTCGTCTAAATAATAGGTACTCCTAGTCCTACCCTCAACGGATGAGTGAAATGCAACTCGACGCGGCTTCTACCTTAACCCTTCCACTCCTAACCATTTACACGATTAATTAAATGCTTACAGTTTTAATTTGACGCCACTCCACAGACTGCACCACTCCGACCCCAGTGCCGGTTCATAAAGGGTTACATTATCATCTAAACCGTTTTCAATTTACCGTGTTTCTACTCGTATTTCCCGAGCGTGTTTTAAGTAACCTAGTTTCATATTTTGTTTTTTGTGGTGACACGAAACATTTTATCAATGTTGTTTCCCAGAGGTTGGTCCAAGCTACTGGTGACACAAGAGCTGGCGCTTATTTAGCCCAAATGCATAGTCTGGCAATTCAGGGAGGCAATAGCGCCAGTGTCTTGGGTACCATGCCCATAAAAGATCATTTGGACGGTGTATATTTTTTGTAAATATACCTACGTGTTAATTGTGATTTTTTGTAGACTTCCATAATAGTCAAATCCTTCATTATACTTTAAAAGTTTAAATACTTACTTTATTTTTTATGACGCGGACGTGATTTCAGTTACTTCTTTTCAGCGTAAGTACTTAACGCCAAGAGATGGCGGACGAAACTTTTCAACGACAACGACTTTTCAATCACTCTCAATCAATACAATAGTAGAATTTTCTAGTAGAGTCTATCAACGTAACCTACCTTAGTTAGCGGAACCCTAAAGGTTCCGTAGTTAACAAGGAACTCTTATAGTTTCGTCATATCCGCCTGTCTGTCTGTCTGTCCGCGGCTTAGCTCAGAGGCCCATAGTATACTACAAAGCTGTAATACATATTTATCACGCGGACACCCCGGCATGTTTTTGTTTGCTAAAAAAATATAAGCCTGTACATACATGGGACCGTTTATGATTCCGGCCCAGGCTTTGCCCCATGAAAAAAAAATATTATCTAGAGTCGATTTGAGTTGCATTATAAACAAAGGATTGCATTGTATGAATCACATGTCAATTGGTTGGAATCTGTTCAGATTATTTTTAATTAAGTAATTTAATATTTTTGATTCTGTTCATATTATTATTATATATTTTGTAATTTGTATTGGGTACGATAAGGCTGACATCCATACTAATATTATAAATGCGAATGTGTGTCTGTCTGTCTGCTACGCTTTCCCGGCCCATCTTTTTAACCGATTTTGCTGAAATTTGGTGTAGAGGTACGAGTAGGTTATATCCCGGGGAAGGACAGGCTACTTTTTATCCCGGAAAATTAAGGAGTTCCCGCGGGAATCAAAAATCCTTAATCCACGCGTACGAAGTCGCGGGCATCATCTAGTACAGGTATATAATGTAAAAGCCTTTAAATAAATGAATTTAAAAACTTATTTCACGCGGACGAATTCGCGGGCATCTGCTAGTGTTTTATAAAGAGCGCACATTAAGACAAATGGTTTAACATGGTAAGACAAATGTACCTAATAATTTACAATTAGGTCGTGCGTAAATGTCACTACATTAATTTGTGGTTTAACCAAGATAAATTAAAACAGTGAGAATTTAATTAAATATGTAAATGGTGCTTGTTTACAAATCGTGAGACCGACGACGGCTTGAAGTACTAACGCTGAGTGGGTACATACCCAAGATGTTTATTTGAATTTCGATTTTCGGTTGTATTAATTTCAGACTCGGAAAAGATTTGTGACAGTAGGTAAGTCGGAGTCCGTGTGGCATTATAGGTACCTAATGATATCTCTTATTGCCATTTATTGTGATTAAAGCATCGAGATATTCTCTATGGATGAAAGTGTCTCTAGTCTATTAAGGCCGGTACTACACTATCATTTAAATGTATTTTCCCTTCATGTAGGTACCGTTCGTTTTTTACACCTTGTATACTTAGATGCTAAACATAAACCTAAAAAATATAGACCAACTTGAGTGTTCTAGTTTTTGTAGTTGCTGTTCCTTTATAAGTTCATTCTTAGGTACTTGCATGAGTGTACTTATTTTTTCTTTTTGAAATTGTAATACATGAGAAAAAAATAATAATAAAATGAATTCAATTTGTTAAATAATGGAGTAAACACTACTCCGTCGAGCGATCAGTAAACAGCGGGTAACAATTTTGGCGACGAAATTGCTTCATCCTCCTCCGCAATGTTGAGCACAAACAATTTCATTTGTCTCTTTGATTATAGATTTTCTTTGCAATCACCCTGAAATTGATTGAGTTTTCCCATTTTCTGTGTGTCTTTAATTTTGTGAGAGCGATATTTTAGTAAATTTTAATTTTATCGCCAATGATGTAATGGATTTTTCTCTCGGTTTTAATTGAAATTTTTATTTTGGGAAAATATTTGCCAAATAACGTCTAATTTTGTAAAAATAAATTGAAGGAAATTTATAAAAAAAACTCGTAAAAGTTCTGTACAAAAAATATTTGTACAAAACTTTTACGAAACAGAAGATGTCATCATAAATATTAGAAGCACCATTATTGGCAATTTTTAAACCTCGTGGTAACGTCGATATTTCGCTACCACAAAAAATCAGAACAAGTTTAACTGATAATAATTGACGTAGTGAAAATTCGGGTTCAGACATTGGTTTAGACTGCACTGTAACTCATCATTTATTTACAATGAGATAAAACAGCTAATTTAACATCAAGTGAGGTCGAGGTCGCGTGAGAGTACCTAAATGAAATATTGGATAGAAGCAGGCGTTACTATGCGGAAGTCCATGATAATGAAGGAACTAGAAGTTTAATTCGCTATTATCCGCCACAGTAGGTAAATCTATGTGGTGCAGTGTGTATCTTGCACTTGTAGCTTGCGATATTCACCACACCACACAAATCTTACGTATAATTCTAAACGTATAGGTACGTTTCAATCCGACACCGGAGCATCTTCAGGAAATGTTGACTCAACAATGCACTTTACAATCGTGCATTGTCGAGTAATCGAAATGAAATTAAAAAAAACTAAGCATACAAAAATCTAATAAAAGGTTAGCCGATGGATAGCTGGAATTCCGAAGTAAAAAACTGAATATTCACAAGTTGCGGGTGATGGACGGAGGGTGCGGACGGTGGATGACCCCGGCCACTCCATTAGAACCCTCAACCCCCCACCGCGTTTATTCACCAGAATAGTGGGCAATAAAACACCGACCGACCACTGGCCGCAGAAATAAATTTTTTAAGAGGGAGCTCGGAACGCTTATAGGGTTCCGCATCCGCAGTGAAATGGAAACTTCATAAAATTGACAGCCCGCTCATTTTGAAACTGTCATCGATTAATCTAATACACTTGTTACTTACAGAAATTTTATTTTACTGCGTAGGATCAGTTTTTGGATACTTAGTTGATTTTATTTGAGGTGGTTGGTTTTACTAATTATGGCTATTAGTAAGAATGGCATTAATAAATAATGGGTAATAGATACACAATATTCTCCTAAAATGTATAGCAGTCACATTTGATTAGGTCGTGTACCTATAAGGAAATTGTAACTCGTTTGTCGGCTGTCTTTCCATAGAAAAATATCGATAACATTTCGCCATAAGCGTAAATAGTAGTACTTATTGAATATTTTGAGTTTTGTATGGACTATGGCGACTTGGTGTTGAGGATTTTACATTAACCTACAAGACCCTAGGAGTACACAGTACAATTATTAGGACCCTTTTTGCAGTGAAAACGTCGCGTCGCTATAAAACTGCTGTACGGGAAAATCATATAGAAAAATAAATACCATGCGCGTAGCCTCTGTTTATCAGATTATATAAATTAAAACCCTTTCATCTCTGTGAATAGCGAATGCCTTTATGGAGAGCTCCGTGAATCGCATTCGTGTTTTTTATATAAAAGTAAATGGAGAATTGTGGCTTTTTCATATCTCCTCTGCTCTTTAGCGTTCCGTACCTATCGCATAACGAATACTTTTATTTATTTCTCGTCTTGTTCGGCCATACTTTCGATTGCCTGTAAGCACTGTAAGTAGACACAAATCTATAGGGGTATTTTGGAAGATTTATGTGGTGTGGAGAATATCGCGGGCTGCAAGTTCAAAATATATAGTGAATTATACTTCTAGTTTTTTTTTTCATCGTCATGGACTACCGCAAAGTAACGCCTGCTTCTATCCAAAATCTGGCTTTGCCTTTCTACCATTTCTACATATTCTATTGGTGGATGACCAATGGATATGGATTGACAAGATGGATGGACGACATCAAATGAGTCGCAGGGTGCCGCTGAAACCAGGCGGCGCAAGACCACGGCGCGGCGTATAGAAGTGCTTGTAAGAGATCTACGTCCAGCAGTGGTCGTCAATCGGTTGGGGACGAGGTCGGTGCTAGTTGCGATAACTAGGAGCCTAGTTTCGGAGTGGTCTCTAGGCAGTATTTTATAGGCACGTCGTTACATTAATTAAAATCTTACTGTGATAATTTGCGTCGTGTTGGTTAGCCGACGAATTATGAAAAGCATCCAGTCTCTAGCGGAGCGAGCGTTTTAACGAAAATTGTTTTCAATGTTAAATTATTTAATTACTTCGTCGTGTTTCGCTTTAAAACAGTTTTCTCCTACTTTAATTTTTCTGGTTTTTAATCAGAATCGCCTTCAGATTTTCCTTTTTTTTTGAGAATTGTTTTACAATGGCAGGCACTCGAGTTTACCGTTT
Source organism: Erebia ligea (assembly GCA_917051295.2). Taxonomy (NCBI): domain Eukaryota; kingdom Metazoa; phylum Arthropoda; class Insecta; order Lepidoptera; family Nymphalidae; genus Erebia; species Erebia ligea. The sequence goes on from OU785236.1 coordinate 9,824,569, forward strand.
CGTGGTCTGGCGTTTCTCAAATAAATGTTCCAAGTGTTCCAAGTCAATTAGAGACCTGCTACTAAGGTTTTGTAATGCAATATGTGATAGAGTGGAATTAAACTATCGATCACTTTCATAAACACCATCTACATCTAGTCGGATTTAAATAATAAAAAATTACGCTTATTTAGTAACTAACCGTACCTAATTGTATCATAATTAACGTGTCAAGTTAAAGTTAGTTACAGAGTTAATTAATTTTATCCGAGTTCAGGCATTCGTCCCGTCTTAATTTTATTGATATGTTCACGCATACATTTTTATTAAGTTAACCAATTTCCTATTCACCTTTATTCGCTCAGGTTGGTCCCATAAAATGGATTGGAGTAAAGCTCTGACGAATTTTGGATCGAAAGTTTTTATTTATTTATTGCACTAGAAGTTAGCCCTTGACTACGATCTCACCTGATGGTAAATGACGATGCAGTCTAAGATGGTAGCGGGGTAACCTGTTAGGGGTACGACATTTATATTAAATCCATTCCTCTAATCGGTTTCTACACGGCATCGTACCGGAACGCTAAATCGCTTGGCGGTACGTCTTTGCCGGTAGGGTAGTAACTAGCCACGAAGCCTCCTACCAGGCCAGACCAGAGAAAATTCAGAAAGTATAAATACCTAAATTTGTAGATGTTGGAACTCCTCAACGGAAAATAGCTATAATCACTCGCAAACAATGTCTTAGTTTGTAATTAGATTAACCAATTACTATAGGTCATTCCGTACCTACGTTCTAATTAGTAAAAGCTGTTATTTTGTTTATCACACTTTGTACATACACTATAGCGAGCGGTATATAAGCTATTTTAAAGCGTCATCTTTCTTGAACATCGGGACCGTTTGGACAGGATAGTTATGTTGCAGGGAAAATATATGGAAGCTTCCATAGAATAAGTTGCAATATCGATGTAGGTCCACTCGAGGGAAATGAAATTGCAATGTAGGTACTCGTATGGCGCACATACGCCGATGTAGGTACCTACGTGAGATGTCTCGGCCATATTGGTTATTCAGGAATACATTTATTTAGGTTCGTTTTAGACGTGCCACAACCATAACAATACCATTTATTATGAGAACACGTAGTTCCATTAACAATTATGTATTTGCAGTCCAGTCCAATAGTTGCCGTGAGCATAGCGGCCAGCGCATAGCGGCCAGCGAGCATCGCCACCAGCGCGAGCGTTCCATTACTAGTAGGTCATACTTAATATTATAAATGCGAAAGTGTGTTTGTTTGTTTTGTCCTTCAATCATGCCGCAATAGAGCAACGGATCTACGTGATTTTTTGCATGGGTATAGTTGAAGGACCGAGAGTGACATAGGCTACTTTCTTATGTGTTCTGTGGGCTACTTTTTAACCGACTTTCAAAAAGGAGGTGTTTCTCAATTCGCCGCGTATCTTTTTATCCCGGAAAATTAAGAAGTTCCCGTGGGATTAAAAAAAAACTAAGCCCATGCTGACGAAGTCGCGGGCATCAGCTAGTACTTTATATTATGTGACTTACAACAAGGTAACTTCGGGTAGCTGCAGCGAGATGCTACTATGCGAAAATTGTATTGCGCAAATTTTAGTGTGCTTCTGGTGGGGTCTGTGTAAAAAGGCACTCATACTTTTACTTGGTCCTAAATATAGCGGTGGCATGGCCAAGTTGGTGAAGGTTAGGTACCCCAATCTGGGTTTGAGCAAGTGGGTTTGGAAATAAGTTTGAACTTCATCGATAAAAATGTAGAGTTTATGAATATGATAATATTAACAGTAGAAATATTACACGTCCGTTTCGACAGCATTATGAATATATTAGAGGAATGGAAAATATAAAAATACCTGCAAGATGAGGTGTCGCGTCGCTACCGGGGGTTTCACCCTCTTAGGAATAATGAAATTGCTATATATATTATCATCTTATATAGGTACCTATTATGCATAGAGAAAGATACCTAGATAGAGGTTTTATTATACTTAGTTGCATTATTAAACTGAAACATAAAATCTTCACTTCACCTCATGTGACTTCAATTTAACCGAAGTCTTTGAAACATTGCAAACTTTTAAGTGAAGTGAAGTTTTTGAGAGTTCTTTTACCTATATCTATATATTATAATCTTATATATATATAAATCTCGTGTCACAATGTTTGTCCTCAATGGACTTCTAAACCACTTAACCGATTATAATAAAATTCGCACACCATGTGCAGTTCGATCTAACTTGAGAGATAGGATAGTTTATATTATATAGATTAGGATTATTAGTGCTACCCGTGCGAAGCCGGGGCGGATCGCTAGTATTATATAAAATTTAAAGTCCTGACTGACTGACTTATTATTTGAGCTTTCCGTTAAATATGAAGAAGTACGTGTTTCACCATTTTTGAAAATTCGATCCCCAAGGACGTTATATAGAAAGTTTGTCCGTCATGCCGCAATAGAGTAACGGGCCAACGTGATTTTTTGCATGAATATAGTTGAGGACCTGGAGAATGACATAAGCTACTTTTTATATCGCAAAATTAAGGAGCCCCTGTGGGGAAAAAAACTTAAACCACGCGGACGAAGTCGCGGGCATCAGCTAGTTAATTATAATATTCATACATCGATCAGGAAACGCGTCGAGTTTTAGATATTCTGTAAGTACCTATGTGGTATTAATTAATTGTAAAAATCAAAACGGGAATGAGATTTAAGAATAAGTATTTTATTTAAGTAAATACGATAGTATTTATTTTTCAACAAACATTTCGTATACTTACGAGTTTTTGAAACAGTTTTTGAAACTATTTCCTTCTCTATTCATGGTCTGATTTTTCGTATTGAGTAGGCTAGCAGGTAACTACTAGTAGGTACCATATTTTATTACACTGCTTGTCGGAATGTATGGGCATGCTAGGTTTTGCGGCGGATATTGGAAATAAGGAAGGGTGCATTCACAAACCAAAATTTTAAAAGGAGTTTGGCATACCTTATGCTGAGGAACAACAGCTAAACATTACTTAACTGATAACAGCAAAATATAGTTGACTAGCTGATGCCCACGATTTCGTCTGCGTGAAGTTTTTTTATTCCTGCGGGAATAAAAAGTAAAGTTATGGAAAAGTTTCCGGGATAAAAAGTAGCCTAAATATGTCACTCTCGAGGTTCCCAACTATACCCATTACCCATGCCAAAAGTTGCTCCGTTGCGGCGTGATTGAAGGACAAACCAACACTCTATCGTATTTATCAAATAAATATTATAAATGCGAAAGTTTGGATGGATGTATGGATGTATGGATGTATGGATGTATGGATGTTTGTTACTCAATCACGCTCCAACGGCTGAACGGATCTGGATGAAATTTGGCATAGAGGTAAATTATAGTCTGGAATAGCACATAGGCTACTTTTTATCCCGGAAAATTAAAGAGTTCCCGCGGGAACCGAAAAACCTCAATCCACGCGGACGAAGTCGCGGGCACAGCTAGTAATATACATATAAAGTATGATTTTAGAAAATTTAATCGACCTCATTTCGTTTTTATTTACTAAGCGCAATTATTTCTCCCCGCAGAAATTATTCATTTATTTCAGATAAAAATGTCCACATCTAAAATACAAGCTTAAAACTCATCTAAATACTTTCAGCGCTGAAAGGTGTCTGATAGCTTTCGCTCGCATGTATCAAAAAGCTGGAGGTTCTCAATTCGTTATTAGTCAATAATTATTCATACTGATATCTGATAAGCAGATTCCTATTTCAATGGTCCGCGTTAACTGATATTTACCTAGATAGATAGATATCAGTTTGGACGTGGACTATAGTAAGAAAATATATATATATTTTTTTTAATTAAGTATTTATTTTATAATTTGCACAAACATTTTTTTTTTCGCCAAATTACACACGTAGTTTGTTGGTGAGTTCGCGCTCAACTAATATTATTTAGACACAACAAGTATTATACCTAATTATAATATAATAACAATTAAGTTACTAACACTCTATATTTATTTATTTACTTAACTATAATAATTAATCAGTGAAGGAATCGTTAATGAAAACTTCCTTTTGTTTTTTCTTAAGGACTCCTTCAATGACTTTTTTACCTAGGTACTCTTAACCACTCTATTCTATTAAATATCTATGTAGATATGATTATTGTGTCTGTAAAATTCACAACATGAGCACAGCCTTATCTACGTATTTCACAGCGGAGTATTCAGACGTATTTCAGACGCTGCTACCTATTGAACTCAGCCGAAACAGATTTTTACTATTTGTGAAAATGAAATCCGTTACATTCATACAACAGGAGGTTTATTAGGTTTTTATGGCATTACCGTAGAGTAAACGAAATAATAACAAGTTTGCGAAATAACAAGCAACTTAGGACCAACATTCCAAATGCAAATTAGCAGAGCTGTGAAATTAATCTTTTAGCATTTTGTTTGCGTAGCATTGTATCTTCTTTGAAAAATAACATTTTTTTAAACATTGTTTTATGCAACACACGATTCCCAATGATTGGTTTACAAAACGACGGAATGATCTATCTATCTAAATTCATGTCATAAAATTATATTCTAAATAGGTACTTAGAAATATTGTAAGATATATTGTAATTTTGCACACAACAAACCATAGTTTTAAGGTATCCTGATAAAAGAAAAATACAAAATATAAGTACTTACTGACTTTAATAGACTCACTTAGAAAGCTGATTAAAGTTATTGAATTTCGTGTTGTAAATTACAACTCAATTCGGATGCTGATAATAGAAGGAAAATCTATCAAATATTTTAACCGACGTGACGTTGTGCGCAAGGAATAAGAAAAAGAAATAAATATGGTCTTACTAGCTGATGCCCGCGACTTCACCGCGTGGATTGAGGACTTTTGGTTCCCGTGGGAACACTTTAATTTTCTAGGATTAAAAGTAGCCTATATGTTATCTAAGACAATAATTTATCTATTGTAACATTTAAACTATTTACTTATATATTTAATTTATAATTTATAGTTATAATATATCTCTGCGCCAAATTTCGTCCAGATCAGTTCAGCCGTTATGACGTGATTGATTAACAAACTTCCATCCATCCGAACTTACGCATTTATAATCTACACTAATTAATTATTACTAATAAATTAATGGATGGATGTTTGTTACTCAATCACTCCAGAACGGCTGAACTGATCTGGATGTCATTTGGCACATAGATTGGCACATTCCAGAGAAATAAAAATCCACGCCAACGAAGTCGCGGGCATCAGCTAGTATAGATATAAAGCGATAGTGTTTCATTACTTCCTGTTGAACCTACGGGAGATGGGGTGACATTTAATGCGAGTAGGCACCGGAGACAGTGAGATTTATTTACGTTTAGAAACTCATTTGCGCCGCGCCAAAATGAATAGCAGTGAACAACTTGAAAAAACATTTTCGCTAACGTTGGAGGGGCGAGCGTCGCTTCAACGTGCTCTAATGTGAGCGTTGGGTGTTACTTTTAGCTCATTTGTGAGTAGAATTCAGGTTTTAATTGTATGAAGGTGTAAGTATTTGTTACTTTTCGGTTTGCAAGTGCATTTTTTTATTTATTTTATTTTATTCTACTACAAGTTAGCCCTTGTGTACGATCTCATGTAGTAGATGATTCAGTCTAAGATGTGCTAACTTGGTAGGGGTATGGCAGTAATATTAAGCCCAAATATCTAATTAGTTTATACACAGTGTCGCTAAATTGCTTGGCAATACGACTTCGCCGGTATTTTATAGAGTAAGTCACGGCCAATACCTACCACCCGGCCACCCAGCTACCACAAGACAAAAAGGTGTTCTACGACCTTCAGATACTACTAGATAGCTTTTCCCCCGATAAATATTGATTACCTATAAATATCCATGGCTTGATTGCTGATTCCTGATAGATCATAATTAATTATTGTTTGTAATAATTGTAGGTAATGTGGTAGCCTAAGTAGAATTTTAATGATCATTGGTAAAGAGGACCTGCGGACGTAGTCTACACTATGTCTACACTCCATTCGTAGAAACGACGTAACACCGTCTTAACTCTTGTTTTCACGGGCGAGGTATCGAGGGGGCCACGATCCCTTAAGTAACATCAATAAAGTTGTCAAAAAAATTAAATTTATAATCTGTGTCTTAACTTCAAAGTCACAGTCACAACACAAGCACGTTTAGTAAATACTAGCAGATGCCCACGACTTCGTCCGCGTGAAATAAGTTTTTTAAATTCCCACTGGAACTCCCTAATTTTTTCGGGTTAATGATGTCCTCCCGACCGAATTTCGGCCACGGCGGCCATTCTCCAGAGAGATTAGCCATCTGCGCGGGAGACATTATAGTGCACAAGTGTGTGCGCAAACACAGGTGCACTCTCTGTTCCTTTACTCTCATAGCCCGATGGGACGGAAAATCCGACACGACCGGAGAGAGATCAGGCGCAGGACCGACGGCTTAACGTTTTATTTTCAAACGACATTTTCGAAATTTTTTCGACGGAATTTTCAAAATCGGTTCAGTAGATCTAGAGATTACCCCCTACAACCTTACAAACTCACAAACTTTACCTCTATATATACTCGTAGTATCATACTAATATTATAAATGCGAAAGTGTGTTTGTTTGTTGGTTTACTGGTTTGTTGGTTTGTTGGTTTGTCCTTCAATCACGCCGCAACGGAGCAACGGATCGACGTGATTATTGACATGGGTGTAGTTGAGGACCTGGAAAGTGACAGGCTAAGTTCCTGCGGGAATCAAAAAACTGAAACCACGCGGACGAAGTCGCGGGTATCAGCTAGTAGATAATAAATCTATGAGCACTTTACTCACGACGCGCTGTATGATGACACTAATCTTGCGCTCTATCTACGTATTGTCCTATTTCATTAGCAGACCGTATCTATGTTTGTCTCGACACCTTTCACCGACTTCCAGTAACGAGGATGGTACAGCATTATATATTTTTTTGTAAAAAAAAGGACAGGATACAGTAACACGCGAACAGAATACATTTTGAAACTCATTTCCCCGAGTCACGTACTTAGCTAATGTTATTTCCTCACCTATGATTGGTTTATTTTGTTACCCGATCACGGCTCGTAGAGAATATATAAAGTCTTCTTTTTCATTAATTAGCATGAAAGTTTACATATTTTTAACACCATTATGGGTATGTTCCTAAAACCACTTGATATACCAATAACTAACAGTGATATCCCCAGAAGTATCAAGTAAAATAAACTTTCTGTCAAGAGTAGGCGTAAGTACAAGTTTATAAAATTATTAGTAACTATGATGCCCGAGACTTCGTCCGCATGGTTCAAGTTTTTTTTTATTCCCACGGGAACTCATTAATTTTCCGGGATAAAAAGTAGTCTATGTCACTCTCGGGCCTCAACTATACCCATGCCAAAAAACACGTTGATCCGTTGCTCCATTGCGGCGAGATTGAAGGGCAAACAAACAAACCAACAAACAAACACACTTTCGCATAATTTATAATATTAGTATGATACATAAGTGTGATAAATAATAAATACCTAAGTATTTGCTGCAGCAACTGCTGCTCTATTTTTTGTTAGAGGTCATCTTTTTTATTTAAATTAAAACACTACACCATCACATGGCCCAAGAAAACCAAACTTGGAACATTTCTAAATAAAGACACGTCTCACGCTGTTACGAAGTGCCTCGAGTCGGGACAGGGGGCTTGACCCTTTTAATAACCATTGTTCTAGTGTCTACTCTCTACAGTCTGAGTGTAGGGTTTTCCCTGGATTTCATTGTGACGGTTTTTACAATTAGCGAAATTGGTCCAGCCGTTCACGCGTGATGCCGTGACGAAGGGAAATAGGGATTCATTTTTATGTATAGAGATTTATAATATTAGTGTGATTTAATATATATATAGCTGCTCGTGCTGACTGACTCATTGATCACCTCTCCTGTAAAATTTTGTATGAACATTTTTTTTTTTCACGCATCGTTTCGTATAGAAGACAAAAATTCATTAAGAGGAAAAATACAGAGAGAGCTGATGATTGAGGATTTCGAAGACGGATGAAGAGCACCAGCCAGGGTATCTAAGATAGGCGGGGAGTGCTCGACCAAATGTCACTCGAAACTTCATCCAATTGACAGTGAGCTGAAAAAAAATTCAAAATGGCGGATTTAAGATGGCCGCCATACAAATTTCGTCGGTGTCTATCTCGGAGAGTATAAAAGATGGAAGAGTGGTTTCTCGGCAAAAGATGATCAGGACATGAGGGTCTACTTGATGAACAGGAAAAAAATGCAAGATGGCGGAATTTATTTTTCCATAGAAAAGGGTATTGAAGATAGGTGGGGGGTGCTCGACCAAATGCCACTCGAAACTTCATCCAATTGACAGTGAGCTGAAACAATTTTCAAAATGGCGGATTTAAGATGGCCGCCATACAAATTTCGTCGGTGTCTATCACGGAGAGTATAAAAGATGGAAGAGTGGTTTCTCGGCAAAAGATGATCGGGACATGAAGGTCTACTTGATGAACAGGAAAAAAATTCAAGATGGCGGATTTTATTTTTCCATAGAAAATGTATGGCGAATATTGAAGAGGCTACAAGTGTTGAACTATGCAAGACTACGGTTCCTTTTCGAGATTTGTTTTTATGGAAGAATTCTCATTTTGACGAATGGTTCGGAGAAAAAATATGGAGAGAGATGATGATCGAAGGTTCGGATGATGGGTGAGGAGCACGGTCAGGGTATTAAAGATAGGTACCTACTTAGGGGCTGCTCAAACAAAAAGGGAGGGGCAGGGGGTTAGTGGTCTTGGTTTTATGTTTTTCCTTTATGAGAATTTTCTTTTACGTCGGACGCTTGGCGTGCTGGCGCTTCCACTGTGCTCACTAGCATAGCAGTGTGTTGTTCAGATCAGAACACGTAGACAGTAAACCAGCTGCCCGATTATGTAAGAATTGTCGATCAAATCGTAAAAGTTCGGCGTCAAAGTAAAATAAACCATAACAGCATTGAATTAGAGCTCAATTTCGTGTTTCGAAATTGAGCTCTAATTTATTGCTGTTATGGTTTATTTTACTTTGACGCCGAACTTTGACGATTTGATCGGCCATTCTTACATAATCGGGGGGCAGGATAGTAGGACAGCGAGTAAGTAGACAGTGGGCCACGCGGTCCACTACGCGGTCCGCTGTAGCGGGCCGCGCAACCACGCGCCATACTAGTATTATATATACCTACTTTAAGCGTTTAAAAAAAATTGTGCTCCAAAAACCAATCTCATATCGCATTTTGTTTTAATATCCATTGTTAATAAACTTGAATAGAAATTGTATTTATTACGTTGCCTAGGCCTACACGGTCTACCTAAGCTCTTCTAAGGGCTTGAAAGATGACTCGTGCTCGCTGTTGTCCCTTGAGAGTTGAGAGGCGATGGGTTGAGAAGATGCTCTATCCTGAAAATGAAATTGTTAGAGAACTACAAAAGCAACCCAGGATAATTTCCGCTCTCTTCGGCGCGCCTTCCGGTGGCACCCGCGTATTTCCACCTACAGATTTCGCCTCTACACCCTCTTATTTAATCATAACCTAGTTTATATGTCAATGTAAATCTCAGTAAATAAAGGCTTTATTTTTATTTATTTTAGTTTATATGTAACTTCGACTACCTACTTAATTAGTTTGACTCAAGAAACCCTTAATAAGTTAATAGTTTGATTGTCTGAGTCAGTGAGGTCGTAAGTTCATTTTTACACTTCGACTGCTGGACTGTTGTCGTACAGTGTTTCTGTCATATTTTTTTAGAAGAGAAGGACTTATCTAAACTCTGTGTAGAATAAACCTGAACGACAAATTTTTAATCGCGACAAGCAGTCATCGTTCTTTGCTACAGCTGCGGCAGTAAAAGTCATCTTGCTCTGGTTTTTGGGGAAAGGCGGAAACATACTACATTTATTTAAAAAAAATTGTCTGCACAAAAGCTGCACAGAATAGCGCTGCACACTAGTCTGTGCAGTCGGGACGAAACGTGTTCCGCAAAACACGACGCCGACGACGTGTCACGCGCATTTTTTATCCAGTCCTGTCCGTAGTGCATTTTAACCCTAAAATATTGTTTTAGCAAAAAATATTCATTTCAACTACTAAGTATATTTTTACATACCTACATGGTATCCTATCTTTTTTATTATTCTACGAATGGACAGGTCAGTAGCTGAATTTGCAATATTTCCAGCAACAGCTTTTTTATTTGCAACAGAACTTTTATATTCGTATGTCGTGTTGCAAATTGCAGCACCAGCGCCGACAAACGCCTGATTAAACGAGTGATTTGTGTTTCACAGCTCGTATCTCGGTCCGCAATTTACAGTTGCAATGCAACACAACTGTGAGTTGCAAGTTGTTTTTTTCATTCCCTGATTGTGTATTTGATAGAAGATCAAAAAATACCCAAGCTAGCAAAGTAGGACAGGACTTACGTTGAATGCAATCAACTCAATACCTCACAAGCTTGGAGGGCAGGGACTAAAACCTGAACGTACTTACTACAAATATATAGGGATGCATCAAAAAATTATATAAAAAACAATTCCTCAAGGACACCTCTCACAACCTTTTTTGTCACTGGGTACCTACTGCGAACCTATACTGTGTATACCTATTAGGTGTCCATTGCCGCCAGTGTTTGTCCATTCATTATGAAACTGAAATAAGGAGATAATTGTCACTCCATGAATTCTTTGTTTTAAAATAATGCTCTTTTGTAAGTAAAACAATAAGAGAGTTTATTAAACTTTTCGCAGCAAAATAAAAATACAGTTGTGTACAATGGATTATAAGTACGTATAAAATAAAGCTTATTGGATTTCGGTACAATTGACTCGATCATCAGCTGATATTGTATCATGTAACATGTAGGTAGTTTTTATTGCGTCTATTTATTTGCGGCCCTACATCGTCTTGCAGATAATCTTGTTTTATTCCCTTAAGACAAATAGGGACAGTATAAATAAGTTACAGTAGGTACCAAAATAATATAGAGTTTTACCTACCAATCAAATCAAATCAAATCAAATCAAATCATCTTTATTCAAAATTGGTACCTACAAAGTACACCTTCTGAACGTCATGTTTATAAAGAATAAGAATTGATGGTGATAATTAACAACGGTATCTTAAGACTAAAGCTACGAGGGTTCCAAACGCGCCCTGATCTGAGAAGAGCCCACAACAAACTCAGCCGGGGGTTTTTTTTTTTTATTATCACCATCTCACAAATATAGTAAATTACTAAATTATATTTTTAATATAACATAATTAGCCGCTGGAACAATTCATACCCATGGTTGCCTATCATTCAAATAATCCTTTACACTATAATATGACTTTTCAATTAGTTTCCGTTTTACAAAAACTTTGAACTTGTTTAGAGACATCTCCAATATGTCTTCTGGGAGTTTATTATAAAAACGTATACTGCTACCGACAAATGAATTACTAATTTTACAAAGTCTAGAAGAGGGCACAACAATTTTATTCTTATTTCTTGTATTAACATTATGACAGTCACTTTTTTTCTTGAATTTATGCATGTTTTTATGCACATATACTAAATTTTCAAATATGTATTGGTTGTGGACTGTCATAATTTTAACTTCTTTGAATTTAGTTCTTAGGGACTCTCTAGGTCCCATGTTGTAAATGGCACGAACAGCCCTTTTCTGCAGCACGAAAACAGAATGAATATCAGCAGCATTACCCCATAATAATATGCCATATGACATAATGCTGTGAAAGTAACCAAAATATACTAATCTCGCAGTTTCTAAGTCTGTCAACTGGCGAATCTTTTTAACCGCATATGCAGCAGAACTGAGTCTGTTCGACAAGTCATCTATATGAGGGCCCCATTGGAGTTTAGCATCCAACGTTATTCCGAGAAAAACAGCGGTATCCACTAAATCTAATTCCTCATGATCAAGTTGTACAGTGGTTTTTACCTGTTTGACATTAGGTAATGTAAATTTAATACACTTTGTCTTTTTTCCATTAAGGAGTAGGTTATTCGCTTCAAACCACTGTACCACTTTTGTTACCCGCAGGCAGGATACTCGTAGAAATAATACACACTGATAACGCTTCGTATTGTATAATTCCATGTTCACTTATTTCATGCGTTTAATACTTGTAACGCAATTAGTTTACCCTGAATATCAATCACTATTTATTATTTTACACTTTATACAATTTACACGTCTTATTTATATTAACTGGCTATAATAATAAATTACACTTTCGCTAACAGATGAAGACTAACTCAAATACCGCCAAACGAGCTTATTTATAGAAGACACATTTTAGTATAATGACGTTTTTTATAACACCGATCACGACACAATATTTCTTGAATACAATTTAAAGTCAAATGAGTTCTTAATATTTATAAACCCTAACAGCTCGGCCGTCCTGTTTAGACGAGTCCTCGCGTGAATCTACCACCGGTTCGGAACCTATACTCTACTGCAGAGAAGAACCGGCAAGAAACTCTGCAGAATGCATAATAAAAAAAAAATAGTTATTTTATCGGTAAATGATAATTGTTCCGGCCATCTGATCATTTAATTGGTCCTCCAATTGCTATTGACATATTGTAATCTTTATTATTTTATTTGAAATCTATGTGCTTTTTATTTATAATATGCTTAATTTCAATCGAAAATCTGTTGTAATTTAGTTTGATTTCATCACTCAACAATAAGTAGCTAACAAATATATTTTTTTTTTAATTAAAATTTGTCATCATTATTTCAGTTTCACTATTGATATTTTGCACTGATGGTATAAATAATTATAATTTTTCTCAATTTACATCATTATTTTTCAAGCTTTCTCAAAGCTTTCTCAACAATATAACTCTAAATTAACTAAACTTATCACCCAAAACTGAACTCCAAAATCTCAAGACTTTAGGATACACCTTAGAATCGATTCCAAGATCACAAAACTTATGAATTAACTCTAAGATCAGCTGCTCATCACACATACTGCTTATCCCCAAAACTTAACTCCGAAATCACAAAACTTTTCTTATTCTAATCATCATAAAACTTAGGAGTCATCTTTAAGACTCGAATCATCACAACGACCACAAAACTTGGGAGTCATTTCCAAGACTCAAATCACTCAATCATAAAACTTATTTCTATTTAACTCTAATCATCACTAAAACAAACATCACGCAGATTTTAACCAAAGATTCAAAACAAAAAATTTATGAAAATTGACCATAAATCATCTACCCTAGAAGAAGTAAATACAACAAAATTTTTGAGAATAACTATAGATAGAATGTGCAACTGGAAAGAACACGTATTTCAATTATGTACAAAAATTAATAAATTTATATTTGCGCTATCTAGATGAAAAACTGTTTCTCCAGAGGCATCATTAACTGCCTATCCTCACTATTCCTCACTATTGAAGTATGGCACCAATAAAAGAGGCAACTCAAGCAAGATGATTAGGTACAGCATTTTAGAACCCAAAAAAAAATACTATCTTCAAATTTGTAAACCATTATTTAAATCTACAAAGATTTTACCACTTCCGTGCCTATACATTTATGAATCTGCATTATTTGTGTTTAAAAATATTAATTTATTTCAAAATACATATTCACAACCATACACAAGCAAAAGATACAAAAACAACATTTCGTTGCATGTAAAAACTATTAGTATTGTAATGTCTTATGGATCTATAATAAATTACCGAATAAACTAAAAGAATTAAATCTACCATATTTAAAAAAAAGGACTTTTCAAATATCTTTTAGATCCTTGTTTTTATTCGGTCCAAGAATTCTTGAATTCTTTGACGTATTAAAATATTAATTCAATATTTGTGCGTAGGCAACGATAAAATATGCTTGTGCATAATAACCTAATAACATCTTGTCTGTACCATATTTTACCAAATAAATATTTACTTTAGGTACTTTATTTTAAGGCTACTTTACCGATCGGCTTACGTATAAACATAATAGTTTACGTTAAGAGTATCGTCTAGTGACGAAACGCGACGCGAGTAGGTATATTCAAGTATTTTAGTTTAGTTAAATTTAAAAAGAAAATTAAAATACTCGAGGAAGTTTTTAGGTCAAAAATATGGATATTTAGACGCTAACCACTTTTAACATAAGCAATATGTCTTTAAAATTAAAACGTACGAGCATAGTTCTTCATTGTATCTACAACATTTCTAAAAATTATGAAAATTGGACAACATTGACTGGAAGAAAAACGTTATCGCTTTTTGTATGAAAATTTACAACTAGACGATCCTCTTAATAACATAAGTTTTTATTTTTAAGTCTATGTTACCTTGTAGGTATTTAATGGACAACCTTGTTTGTCAGGGAAAAAAAAAAAAAAATTAAATTAAGGAAATTATAAACTAGACTTCGCAAATTACAAATGGGTTTACAGTAATTACAATTAGCATTAAACAAACCTCCACTCTCGATAGCACTACTCGTCTCCAAAAACTCACACCATCCTCTAAATCACTAAGTCAGACACTATCAATGGAAGTCTGAAAAATACCATCTAATCCGCTAATCTTCGAAGTAAATACAACTCTGCATGTTTAAGATACAGTGAAACATGAATAATTTACCCTCGCCCTATAAATGATCCATCATCAAAGTTCACCCAATATTATCATCAGATTTGTGGCCACTAAATATTAAAAACCACCAAGGGAAAATGTTTAGCTAATCACCAGAAATAGCAAACGATCGCCAAAATTAGAACATGACCACCGAAACCTCAACCACATTTCAATTTAACTAATTTTAATCAAAATATAAAATTATTTTTGAATATTTATGTTAAATCCTAACCTAACCTAAGATTTTGATATAAATATAGTACTTATTTAAAAAAAAATTAACTGCATAAATTCGAATGGCGCTCTCCTTTTTAACGAGGAACATTATATTATGTTGAAGCTTTAAAACATAAAATGTTGGTGAGTTGTAAACACCGTGACTGAGTTAGTAAATTTGATGGCGATGTATACATATGTATTCTTTGGAATATTTAGTAGGTAACTGTTGTAAAATAAATGAAATCATTTTCCCGTTGCTTAGTTATTACGTCAGAAATTATGTTCCGTGGCAAAAAAAAAAAAAATTCTGCGGCTCGAGTTCTAATTTCCCATTTCAAACCCCTTCCTTATTGCATAAGGGATTCTCTTTCTCTTTCTCCTAGCCTTTTCCCATTATTTGGGGTCGGCTCTTCTCATCTGTTTGCGTCAAAATATTATATCTTGAGTTGTCTGCTCCGAAACTGCTTCGCGCTCCATACCCTTGGCTACAGTTGTCCACCATGTGGCTGCAGGGCGCCCTCACCGCCTCGTGTTCTGAGGGAGTGCCAATGTTCTCCGCACAACATGATCCTCTCCTCGCCGCATAATGTGTCCGTACCAACGTAAACGACCCTCTACCATTTTGTCCGTTATTGGAGCAACTTTATAACTTCTTTTGATGTGCTCCTTCCGCACTTTATCGAGTCTCGTTACACCTGCCGCCCATCTAAGCATCTTCCTCTTATTAACATGCAATTTCTGTTCTTGAATCTTTTTTTTTTTTTTTTTTTGATTGCTCAGCACTCAACGCCGTACAGCATTGCAGGTTGAAGTGCTGTTTTATATACCTTGCCGTTGGTATTTATGGGCATCCGGTTATCCCTATTAGGAGTAATTCCTATAATATTATTGCACTTTCAAAAATCCTTTCCTAGCCACCTCCAGATGTCCACGTCATAATAGCTAATTGCTCCCCAAATTTCAGCCCGATTTTAAAGAATGGCTCCCACAAAAATAATTTTACAGTACAGTACAGTTTTAAGCGAATAGACTTCTCTCTATGAAAACTCAACTCAATAAAAATTTTGTTAACTAAACTATCAAAAATACTATGCAATCGGATATTTGTGGAGCAGCCATGTAACCTTCACATTATCGAAATGAGATCACAACAATCGAACGAAACCTTCACGTTTACAACCAGTAACCCTAAAACTTTCACAATATCAGTTGCGTGATACGTGACCCCCTCCGTTCACGTCAATTAAAACCATATATATCCTTCACGATATCACTTACCTCTAACTTTCATAATATTACGTAACTCTAACTTTCACAATATCAGTTGCGTGACCCCCTCCGTTCACGTCAATTAAAACCATATATCCTTCACGATATCACTTACATCTAACTTTCACAATATTACTTAACTATAACTTTCACAATATCAGTTGCGTGACCCCCTCAGTTCACGTCAACTAAAACCACACATCAATTGCGCGAATCCTTCACGCTCACGATAACCAAAATATTTCTCTCAAAAGATCTCTCCACGTTCACAACAACCACATAACTTGGGCAACCCACAGCATTTCACTTTCAACCTCATCAAACAGAAACATCCCAAACATCTTCAAAAACATACAAGTCCAATAGTGTTGTCACGTAAAATAAGAGCACTTTCACAACCGCGAATCCACCGCTGATTCGAAATGGATCTAGCGAGAAGAATCAGCAAGAAACTCGAAGGCGTCAAAAATAACTTTGTCACAGCCATATTATCCATTATATTCACAACATTTTGGGCATCAGAATTCAATTGTCATTCAATTCGATCGATCGATCAATGCCGTACTATAATCAAACATAAAATTTACCCATAAACAGCAATGTTATCAAATCACATTATTCCTCAGACAATGTAAAAAAATATATGGAATTTATTTCTTTCTCGTTAGGTAACAAAGACTCAAATATTAATTTATCTCTTCATCATCTATTACACACACAACCTAACTAATTCAATAAAAAGAAAATGAATCATTATTTTCGTTTTGAAAGTTCTATTTTAAAACCAATCATGAAATTATTAAATATCATGCTTAACGATTTGTTAAATTTACAGCTTAGGTTGGGTTGCATCAACACATTTTGACAGACACGCAACCTCATAATATGGCGCTAACGAGCGTTAGTCAAAGAAGGCGTCGATTTATCATTTTTTTCCATGAAGCAACACTAGTAAATTAACAGACGTTAACGTAAGCTACGATAACCAGTGGTTTGAATCAACCGGCCCCTATTCTATTAAAATATTATTATTCGACTGAGCAACAAGTACATGATTCTATATAAACTTGCTTAAATAGATAAATTAATGAATGATTTCACCATATAGTTCAGTATTTTCCCATCGCAGCAATGTGGTTTTCGACACCGCAAGTATATTCGCGCCTCCATGTCATTCATAGTGCAGTATTCTCCCATCGCAACAATGTGGTTTCCGATATCGCAAGTATACACACGCCTCCGTGTTATTCATAGCCCAGTATTTTTCCATCGCAACAATGTGGTTTCCGATACCGCAAGTATACACGTGCCTCTGTGTTATTCATAATCCAGTATTTTCCCATCGCAGCGTCAAAGCATTATCATCACACCTTGTTTATTTCGTAGGTACTCATTCATGTCCACATGAAAAAAAAGAAACAAAAACACGTTAATTGTTGGTTCACTATTATTATGAATTGTGCAGATGAAACTATGACGTCGTGACATGACCCATGACATACCTATTAACATTTATCTTTAATATCTATAGTAGTTAAAAATTATGAAGCACACGTAGATAAAATTAAATGTAATAATATAATGCAATGTAACAATTATAAGGTAGACTGACTGAAATCGTTAATCTTCTTATTTAGAAGTTTCGCCTTTTTTTTCGACATTAATGTAATGCACCAGGTGAATCGATAATTATATGGACTGAGTAGCTATGGGCTCACATATAAAACACATATCAATCGTTATACCAGCTCTATTCGAGACTCCTAAAAACTATTGTACCCAAAAAAAATAAAGAACAACACAGTTACCACTCATTATTTAAATATTGTAAAGTAATGCCCATAGATGTCAAATATTTAATACTAGCCGAAAATTACCCAAATTCAAAGCAACAAGTAAAGGTACAATATAGTAAAAAATTAAGAAGTCCTAAAAACCCAAGACTGCATATACCTAAATTTGTGAATAATTACTGCAAAAGAAGACTCAAATTCATCGTTCCAACCCTATTGAACAACCTCCTTAAACTTTGAAAACATGAACGAAGAAATTTCAAATACCAACTTTAAAAAAAAAAATTTTTTTTTTTGAAGCAACCTGTATAATTAATAGTTAACACTGAAAACCGCAACCTTAGTATAACCGGTTTCGCTGGCAGCGACGCGATGTTGCTAAACGCTGAGTTTAAGTTTTTGAAGCCTACCCGCTATATTTTAATTTTGTCGCATGATTGTTTAATTTCTTAGATCTTACATATCATATTAACACGGTGCATAGTAAAACCGACTGTGGTTTTTGTGGCACTGTATGTAACATAATTTTTCAACACACTTGCTCATAAAGTGGCTCTAAGTTCACCGCAATTAGGCACATAATGACACCTATAATCAAACTAACTTTTTCATTACTATTATTCACAAGTGAGCTATAGAGTTTTTTTTTATTTTATTTTATTGGTCGAGTTGCTTTGTTCTTAAAAAAGTTTCGATACAAAAAAAGATCTTCAATAGTACAAATAAATTAATGTACCTACCTATTGCTTGCTCATTTCATGCAACTTCGTATTTAAATAGATAATTTCAACTTGTAGGTACGTGTTTACTAAATAAAACTTTCACTCAAATATAACTTTTGTTTTTTCTGTAATATCTAAAGAAAACTTAAAATTCCCCTTAATGTACGTGGCCAAAACGCTATCCGCTAATTTTATGTCCATTTTATAAGATTAATAATTAAGTAATAATAATAAAATAAAAATAAAATAACAAATAAAAGTACGTAAAATTGTTTAGCTTCGACACTAATGTTACCAATCTGCAATGCCCTGACGAGGCCTCATGTATATATTAATTTATATTTCATTTATTTTATATATACCTACATGGATGCAATTAATAAATGATATGATATGATATAGTATGAAATACAATGAACACGAAAATATTCCATCGATAGCAAACTTGGGAAATAATATTAAAAATTAATTTAAAATGAGTGGAATTATTTTTCAGCTTACTAACATTGAAATCTACATTTATACTTGAATCATTTCACGAAACAAAACAATTTACTAAGTGCTTTTGATATGTTGGCACTACTTAGTACTAGGTATGGCAAGGTACAGGTACCTACTGCCTGATATTTAAACCAACACACGATGGTACATAAGTATCGGAAGATCGAAGTAGTTATTCGAAACGAAAATCATGTAAAACCATCAAAAAAAAACTAAATCGAATATATGCAGGCTGCCAATAGAATTCTTGTAGTTGAAGTACCTAATTGCCACTACAAACACATAAACAATTGGAAACAATCTATTTTTATTTACACTCAGCTGATATTTTAAAGTTTTTATATATTTTTTTCAATTTTAGCTACTTCTAAAAAATTAATTTCTATTCTTCAAAAGAAAACAACTATCACGTTTTTGTTAACCTCAATATGCCATTGCTTGATTAAGGCTCGAATCTGTTTTGAATTACGATGCTTTTTTACTATAAAAATAATAATCAATTCACACGTACCTTTAACTTTAGCCGAAGACGAGGTTCATTAGCACTTCTGAACTGTTACCCGCAGGCAGGATACTCGTAGAAATAATACACACTGATAACGCTTCGTATTGTATAATTCCATGTTCACTTATTTCATGCGTTTAATACTTGTAACGCAATTAGTATACCCTGAATATCAATCACTATTTATTATTTTACACTTTATACAATTTACACGTCTTATTTATATTAACTGGCTATAATAATAAATTACACTTTCGCTAACAGATGAAGACTAACTCAAATACCGCCAAACGAGCTTATTTATAGAAGACACATTTTAGTATAATGACGTTTTTTATAACACCGATCACGACACAATATTTCTTGAATACAATTTAAAGTCAAATGAGTTCTTAATATTTATAAACCCTAACACTTTAGTGAGAGAATTGTTTACTTCGTCAGGAGTTGCTTCGTAACGATTAATTTTAAACAAAAGTGATGTATCATCAGCAAACAATACTATCTTACAATAAAACTTACCTATTATTTTTCCTGAGATATCCGGAAACTTAACTACTAAAAGTACTGATAATTTCTAGTCAGAAAAACCTAATACTTAATTACGGCCCGACTCGGGACTTGAACCCGGGACCTCGTTAGTCGCAGTCGAACATGCTAACCACTATAGACCAGCAAGGCAGTTACAAGCAAAGATGAGCATTACAGTTGAATTTTTGCGGCAATCAAGTTAATGGTTGATTCTTTATGTTGCCGAACTCGTTCATAACAGGCGTTCGTCCTTCAAAAGATTCAGATAAAGAAAAGGGCATATATTATAATATAAATGGTTCTAAGCCGAGGGAAAAATGTAATAAGGGCGAATTTTTGTCATATTAAAATATTTGTGGCGGACGAAACTGCGAGGACGGCTACCCTTGGAGGTTTTCCAAGTCTGTGTTATGTATTTGAAGACATTTTTAAACATAAAAAGATACTCCTAAATGTTCCTTATCATAATCCTTCATATTAATATTATAAATGCAAAAGTGTGTTTGTTTGTTTGTTGGTTTTTTGGTTAGTCTTTCAATCACATCGCCACAGAGCAACGGATCGACATGGGTATAGTTAAGGACGGAGAGTGACTTAAGCTAAATATGGAGGAAAAATAAGGAGTTCTCGTGAGAATAAAAAAAGCTTATTCCAAGTAGCTTAATTTGACTAGCTACAATTGTTTTTGTTAAATTAAAGCTATACTCGTACTTGGTGGGTCTTCTTACTTAACTGACGATAAATGTATCTAAGTATATTAAAAAGGTTGCAATGTAAGTACATTGCGAAATTTATTATTTTTACCAAAAGAATATTCGATGAGGGAACATAAACTGCTGATACATGATATAAATATTCTACCCTATACCTACTTATTATGATCGAAGTGTATCAGGTGCTACACGTTTCCATTATGTCGATATATCGCACTCGTAGGCATCTACAGTCTTTGATACGGGCGGGACCCACGAGTTGCTGAAAACTGAAAAGATTTAGAAGTAACAAAATTAACTTAAGTATATAAAGCGACACATGCCCCTATAAAACGGGTGTAACTTGTAGTATTTTATTATATTTGATGCCTCTACCTAGTGACAAACCTTAATATAAATTTCCACATTTTCAGAAAAAACAAAAACAAACCAACTAGGTTAGGTACACTAGGAGGAAAGGTAATAGGTTTGCAAAAATATATCGTCAATTTCGACAAGGCAAGTGAGAAATCCGAATAAATTTATTTCGCGACGCGAAATTGAAATCTCAGGTGGTCGACTCGGCGGTCTATTTCGTTAACCAGTTTTCAATGACCTCCCTATATTGAGTATCGACATGCTCAGTGAACGGATATGACTGTAGAGAGGAATACGGGGGTTCAAGTAGCGATGGTTGGGACGCGCCTTGAATTTGTATTCCGTACCCTATTTTGCTCCCGGCTGGTGATCCGTGGTGATTTGCCTAAACCTAACTTATTTGTATGTACCTTTTCTATTTTGCTTTTGGTTTGAATTCTTCCCATATTTTTTTACCAATCTCAGGTAGCTAGGCTTGGCCCTAGATTACTGTACCTACCTTACTTGATCATAACAGTAGGTATCTATTTGGTAGACTTGCATCCTAGAAAATATATAATTAAGTAATATAATATAAGCTTTATCAATATTGTGAGCCTTTTAAATAATAATCGTATGAGAATAAATCACATCAGATTTAGAATTTTAGGTTTGGGTATAGATCAATATTTATATTCATAAAAGAAAATGTAACAATCATATTGTGAACCTACGCAGAAAATAGCGTAGTTATCTAGTTACTTAGCATATAACCTATGTTTCTAATTCTACGAAATGAAAGTTATTAAAATACTGTAGTGAATTAATCACATCCAATATTGATAGAAAATATATTCTTATATATCCAGTGTACCCAAATGGGAATACGTAATGTAACGTAACATTACAAAAATTCGAGGCATATTATGCAATGTGATATTGTAGGCAATAAAAATAGTGATACAGATGAGAAATTCCGTTCGGAACGAGCACAAATAAGATTAGTGGCGACGGCTGCTACACTCGACTTGCTTTATTTATGTCGTTATACTCGTATATTGCTGTGCATACATGAGAAATATCACCGAGTAATTTCAATAGATACAATCCAGAAATATTCTGCTGAAAATCATCAAATAGTGATATTATAATTTTATTCAGTAACTCGTGATAATTGAGCTTAATTACTTATTACTCGATGATGCCCGCGACTTCGTTTGCGTGGATTAAGCTTTAATTCCCACGGGAACTCTCTAATTTTCCAGGATAAAAAGCCTATGTCTTACCACGGGATCAATCTCTATACCAAAGAGACAGACATACAAACAGACAGACACGCTTTTGCATTTATAATATTAGCGTACCTATTCTGTGATATTAGTATGGATTCTAGGTGCGACAGACAGGCGGTGGACCGCCTGGATCCAGTGGGGCCCGCTGGCGCAAGAGAGACCTTACAAGAGACCTATACTAATTATTTAGATGTGGTCGTCTTAAATCGTTCGCAACGACAAACTAAATTAGGTGTTAAATATGTAATTTCTGGGTTTATAAAGTCAAATGTAGCAATCGATACGCTACAAATCCCTTTCGTTAATTTTTTTGCTGTTCTCTATCACGTGCTCGAATTAAATAAAAAAGTAATAAGAAATGCGCTACCTGAAAAATATATCTAGTATTGCATCAAAAGTTAATTTCATAGTAGACAAGTAAAGTTCATATAAATTGATAAAAAGTGCGTATAGCAATTTAAACTAGAGTTGTTGAGTATGGTTAATTTTGCACGGCCTGTTCCAAATACCTACCTGCCTGTAGGTACCTGTTCCAAATATAGAATGGTTTCAATTTAAGCAATGTTCGTAGCTTTACATTCGCGACTCCCTAAAGCTCACATTGAGATCGTTACGCAAGCTTTGAACGGTTGCTCTTTTGAAAGTATTTATGCTTACATTAGGAATAATTTCATTTTGACGCTATGCAAATGAGTTTCTGCGAGGTTTCAGAGACAAAGGTGGTTGACAGACAGACAGACGGACAACGAAGTGAACCTATAAGTGTTCCCATTTTCCTCTTCAGTTACGGGACCCTAAAAAAGGCGGAAAATAGCATTGCTCAGTCAGTTTTCTTGCAATAATATGAAGCCGCCATCCCACCAGCATTGGTATTTTACACCATTTAATCCTTTTCTTAAACAGTACAGACGTTGTATTATTGTAATAATTTGTATTAACTATCTAGGTGAGCATACGACGTCACGAGGATAGAATTCATTTAAAATCTCATTTCCCCGAAGCACGTAACTAATGCTCTATAAGATGTCCATCCCATTCGAGTAAGTTCAGAGTCTAGTCACAGAATAAATAACAATGCTATACTTTCCAACGTATCCTTTAAGAAAAGTTAGATTGAAATAATATACAATATTGTGTGGTGTGATATTTTTGTATAATACTTAACGAATACTTAGGTACGTGTACCTAATTGTAAATAAACAAATACAATAATATGGAAGGATTTATCAAATACCGTGTGGATTGAGGTTTTTCGGTTCCCGCGGGTACTCTTTAATCTTCCGGTATAAAAAGTAGGGCTGTTCCACTAGAAGTAGCCTATACTTATGTGTTATTCCAGGCTAAAATCTATCTCTGTGCCAAATTTCACCTAGATCCGTTCAATCACTGGCGTGATTATGTAACAAACATCCATCCAAACTTTTGCATTTATAATATATTAGTGTAGATTTTATTAGGATTAAGCACATAATATTGTATTAGGAGCATTTGCACTCATTATGAATTTTCTTTTATCTACATAGATTCTATGTTCAAACTGTGTAATTACTTAGTTATAATATTAACCATTTTGTTTTGGTTTTATGTATAAGATTATAATGAGGCTGACATGTAATTATAAGAGCCCATAAAAAAAAAGAAAAAAAAGATATGCTCATTACGCCGGGTTCGGGTGGAGTGGGGCACTCAAAAAGAGAAAAGAAACAAATACACTGCATTTACAATAATTAAGATTTACAAAGAGATTGAGATGAGACGAGAAAAATACGCAACGAGAGGTCTGCATGCAAACATATTTTGAAAAATATGGTATTATACAGGTACCGACCCGAAATATTAAGCCTGTATAAAAACAGCAGTAGGTACGTAATATCCGCTAGCTTGGATGCGGCTTCCGGCGACAACCGTCGTATTTCCACCTCAGATCTCGCTTTGCTTAAAGGCGTCCTTTAAGCCTATCCCGAACAGATGCGAAAATTAGGTCACAATATCGGTTGTGCTGGAACATGGATGGGGTTGTATAATTTGGTAATCATACTAATATTATAAATGCGAAAGTGTGTGTATTGTTTGTTGGTTTGTCCTTCAATCACGCCGCAACAGAGCAACGGATCAACGTGATTTTTTTCATTTTTTGTTGGGGACCTAGAGAGTGACACAGCCTACTTTTTATCCCGGAAAATCCCGGGGAGTTCCCCTGGGAATTAAAAAAACTTATTCCACGCAGACGAAGTCGCGGGCATCAGCTAGTTAGCTAGCTAGCTATATAAGTGGGAACACTACACATCATCAGTAAATAATAGCGACCGATGAGTACTCCTAATGTGCATTGTCCTAAGACATTTGCGACTTGATACAACGGAACGCGACAGCATCAAAAAGTTGCCGATCCTTCACGTGGTCTACGTTATGTAAAGCAGGGATGTTATGGAGCTCCGTAACCGTAACCGAAACTATCAGATATCCGAAATAAAAATATATCCGTAACCGTAACCGCTGTGCGTAACCGTATCCGTTTCACAAGTTTCGGATAGTTTCGTATAAGGGCGGAGTCTAAATAAAACGACATGTTTCGACAGGTTTTTGTTTCACCGCTTGCGCGTCACGTGAATCTTGCAGTTTGTTTGTTATTTCTGGTCATAACATAATCTCTTTCTTAACTAGTTAGTTTTTTATTTAAGAGTTGATACTTAATTTAAGAAAGTCTTGTGTTAAGTATTAAATTGATTTCTACAGACAAAATGCGACCACAGTCGAGTTAAATTTGGACATTTTTTTATCAAGTTAATATAGATATCCGTAACCGAAACTATCCGAAACTAACGGATAATCCGAAATAATTACATATCCGTAACCGTATCCGAAACCGATATAATTTTATTCCTATATCCATATCCGTATCCAGATCCGAAATATAATATCCATAACATCCCTAATGTAAAGTCATTTTCCATGGATTCGTACTGCGTTGCGTCACATCGCATCGCTTTCGTCGCTCACCTGGGACCGCGGGTAAATGACTGTTGTTAACGTATCTTACAACAATAGAAATGGGAATCTGCCTAATGCTAATAAAACACAAACACATTCCTTTGTTCGAAACATATAAAATAATTATAAAGTGAAGTGTTGTTGAAGACAAAATTACGAAAATCAGACAATAATTATTGACGACTTTCGTAACAGGCTATCGCCCGTTAGAGGCACAACATGCCTATTTATATTGTGTAAGAGGTCCTGAAAACTTTCATGTTGACGGAAAGGTTACGGTGTATGCGGAAACTGTGTCACTTTTATTAGAGAGGCCAATAAATTCCGAACGTGAGACGACGTGAACAGGTCAAAAGGGAAATGTCTTTGTCTTGAATCGCTTCGTAGATTCGAAATACCTATGTTTAAACACATTTCTGGAATTATTTTCTCTGGCACTTACAATTGAAACTGATTTTACGATTTAGCATTTGGGGAAATCAAAAAGTAAATTAAAAAAAAGTGTTTTAGAGCACTTAAAATAAAAACTTCAAGTGATTTTTATTCAAATAAATTTTTACTTAGAAGTGCTTTTGAATCGTTAAGTGAATCTACCACTACTTTCGGGGTGACATCAAATTCAGAATACGTCTTTACGTTTATATGAAATTGAGGTCAAGATGTTTCTTAAGGTGTCTCAAACCTCAATAAGTCAGGATGGCTTATTGAGGTGGTAGGTAAGATATCTTTCAAATCTCTAAATATTATAGCTTCTTCATCAGTAATCAGAGCCAGTACCAAATGACAACGATAGAACCGATAGAACAAGAAATGTCGTACTATCCATACTAATATTATAAATGTGAAAGTGTGAAAGTGTCTGCCTGTATGTTTGCCACGCTTGCACGGGCACATCTTTCAACCGAGTTTGACGAAATGTACACAGTTAATTTGCAGTGTTTTCATAGATAGATCTATAAATTCAAGTTAAAGTAGCGATGTACAAAGTAAGATACGTGTAGCGGAACACAATTCACGCGGTTAATCAGGTGGAGTCGGCGCTCGAGGCGAGGCACTGGCACGTACAATTAATGTGGAGGTTCGGAAATAGAAAAGAGAATTGTGCTGAAGTTACCTAAGTGCATCACTGTAAAGTTTTCCACGTCATTGGTTCTGAAAACATACTGAAAAGAAACATTTAAGCTGAAAATCCTATAAAAAAGCCTATCCTATAAAGCTAGAAAATCCTAGCTTTATGCTTGTATGAAATTCAGGTCAAACTTGGTAGATATAATATAATATTATAAGATAACTTTTTTTGTTTACGCGGTGGAAATCTCCATGAGATACCCGAATTCCTGGTAGGAAATAAGTGGGTAGTGATGTAGTAGATACTAAGATACCTAAGATATAACGACCAATGCTCGGGTTTGATTTAAAAATGTTTCTCAATCAACGTTTGAGCAATAAGTAGTAAAATAAAATAATAAATCCTTTATTTACTATTACGTTAAAAATTTTGAATTTTGTCTCTTATCCAGTCATACACATAATCAATAAGTAAAGTGATTCAAATATGAATTACTGTTTTTTATTTAATTTCCCTGAATATTTCATTTAATTTATTTAAAGTAGTTAAGTCATGTCATATCATATTCGATTGCTGCAAAAAGTAGTAAATGTCTAGTAAAAGACATTATTTACATATTAGTGATATTATAGCAGATATTGTTTAGCATTTTTAGATACTGGCAACACTGGGGCCATTCAAAACTGAACGCGAAATAAAAACCAACTAGGTTATTCGGGATACCCGAATTTTAAATTTCCCGCAATTTTGCACCCTCAGCTTTGACGATACAGACTAAAGACACGTTTACTGTGCTAAAGATTCACGCGGTCACTATATTATGACTCATCAATAAGACCCACGTGTATAGTGTTGCAGACGTGACGTCGACCAAGCATATTATATTCTGTTTCTAGAAACCATGCCTAGTATAATTATGTGGGTAAATACATATTTCAACCTTTTCACACATCCGATAGAACGCTTGCATTACATTGCTAATCTAGGCTCAGCTGTCAACGCGTGGTCGGTGGGATCCAGGCATCAGATTACCACAGACAGCACACGCTCACAGTATCAGGAAGCTAGAAAATGGCATGTTCATTTACAGCCAAATGAGATTGCGTTTGTTATACCTACTAACGAACAATCGAGCAATGCATGTGCATTGAAATACTGTGATTTTTTTTACCAATTCGTTGGAGCGAATAAGGATCCTAATGTTACTAATCCTATCTTACTAATATTATAAATGTGAAAGATTGGAGTTTCGTATGTTTATAAGTTTGTTACTCAGCTCCGTCAGGCCGCAACGACTGTCCGAACATATACCCTGAATTAACACATATAGGCTAATTACTTTTTATCCTGAAAAATTAAGGAGTTCCCGCGAGAAATATTAAAACACTAGCTGATGCCCGCGACTTCGTCCGCGTGGATTGAGGTTTTTCGGTTCCCGCGGGAACTCTTTAATTTTCCGGGATAAAAAGTAGCCTATGTGCTATTCCAGACTATAATCTATCTCTGTGCCAAATTTCATCCAGATCCGTTCATCCGTTGGAGCGTGATTGAGTAACAAACATACATCCATACATACATCCATCCATCCAAACTTTCGCATTTATAATATTTATTTGATAAGCGACGCGGACTGTCGTGGGGTTTAAGTTAGTTCTAAATAAAAGATAAAACATCTCTACTACAAAAATAAGACTGTTGCAAGATACTAGAGGCGCGGTCATTATCTTCAATTTGATCAATAAAACTAATAGTGCTTATAATATTGATTATTCCTCAGGGAATCAATCAGTAAGATGTATTTAATCTCGATTATAATTCGTTTCATGCGACCCATAAGAATATTTTTGCAGTGGTTCAAGTTTTGAATCAACAAAACACCTAAGTACATCACACACTTTACGCTCACATTTTATACCACGAAACGAGGTGCTTTAACCATTTAAACGAGAAAAATCTACTCAACCGAAGCGTGGTTTTAATTAAAAACGCTGGCACTATTATAAAATACCTAACCGGTAAAAAGGAGCTCGAGTTCCAGCCAGTTCTTTGCCTTGTGGGTTCTTTATGACGTAGAGTCGAATGACCAACAGATTGTATTTTACTTTGTAACTTTTACAGACGGTCTGCTATAGGGTTTTTCTCGTCGTCACTTTGTAACAAATTTGTGAAACAAACTATGAAAAAGTTTTAAAACGAACTAAAGCTACAATTGAAAAATCTTGCTTTTTGATAATAATTATACTAAATAAATGCGAAAGTGTGTTTGTTTGTTGGTTTGTTCTTCAACCACGCTGCAACAGAGCAACGGATCGACGTAATTTTTTGCATGGTCAACTCAGTCAACTTTTTATCCTGGAAAATTAAGGAGTTCCCGTGGGAATTAAAAAAACTTGTTCCACGCGCACGAAGTCGCGGGCATCATCTAGTTAGTCTATATTATCATTCAATCTATTTAATGTAGATTTAAGTATATTACCTATTTATGAAAATGATTGAAAGACTTTTGCATGAAGGATTTCTTAAAAGCATTAAGACATCCACTAAGAAAGGATTTTACAGTTTTCTCCGCAGTTTCATATATTATTAAAAACTACACTTCTTCGAACTACTTGTCCGCGTGTTGTAAGTTTTTATAAAATCCTGTGCAAACTCTATCATTTTCCGAAATATAAAGTATCCTAGATGTTTGTCTCCAGTCCAGAATCTGAATCCAGGCTATATCTGTGCCAAAGATAGATTGACACACTTTTGCATTTATACTAATCAGATTGTAAATATTGAGGATAGCACCAGACAATATTTGAACTACTGAATATAAAAATAAAACTACAGGCCCGTCAATTATTCTGCTTTTAAAATGTGACTGTCTGCCCGTTATCATACTCACTAATCATGCTATTTCCTCAAAATAAAATGTATTTACACCTATTCATGCCATGAAGCAAATGGTTTTTATAAGTTTAAGCGCTTAACATCTAGGCAGCTGAAACAAGATTTTAATTAAAACTGCTAGCTGACTCTTATAAAATACGTCAGCGGTGAAAGCAGCTCGAGTTTTAACCAGTTCTTTGGTTTGTGGGTTGTTCTTATATCGAACCGAGTGGTCAACGTATTGTAATTTACTTTGTGCCTTTCAAATACGGCTCAATGAATTTTCAGGTTCTGAGCATGTAAATGAAATTCTTTACAGGCCTCAGCGTTGTTCACAAAATTCTGGAATATACTTTACGTTTGAATGTAAATATTTATTTATAAGGGCGAAAACGCATTAGGGACCGGGCAAGACAAAATTCCAGCGTAAAATGTGTGCATCGGAAGGCTAGGCTAAGTTACGTATAAAGGGAATCTTAGTGCAAAATTTTAGATTTCTTAAAGGTTCAAGGGTTTGGGCTGGGCGTTAGTGAGTCAGTCAGTGAGTGAGCCAAGGCTTTTCTTAAATCTAAATACATAGAAGGGACAGCTCCAACCACTGGACAGATTGGGCTGTTGGGCATACAAAATTATTATAAATTATTTGCAATAATTATAAAGTAGGCATCTGCTAATAAAGAATTTTCAAAAGGGCTTTGAAAGCCCTTTTTAAAAATTGGAAAAAAGCGTATGAAAATCGAACCTAACGTGAGCGAAACCGCGGGAAAAAGCTAATAGAAGAATAATTATAAATCTTCATATATCATGAATCATGAAAGTTACCGATATATTAAAACGCCTGAAGTTTTATTCAAGAGATTTTTAATCAGGCGGGTGAAGTCACGAGTAAAAGCTATTTGTCCATTCCGTTCGCTTTTTATCCATTATTCGTGGCTTTCCGCGTCGTTCCGATCACGCAGTATTTCATTGAGATATTAATCCCCAAGAAGGTCAACGGATTATATTGTGCTCGCAAAGTCAGCTGTAACATTTGTGTCGCAATTGCTGAAATGACAAGAGTGTTATTATACCTAACTAGATAATGCCACGCAACTTTGTCCGCGTGGTTTTAGGTTGTAAGAAAACCCTTTGGAAAGTCTATGATTTTTCGGGACGAAAAATACCTTCCCCGGGATTGCAACCTTTCTCTATTGGTACCAAACTTCATAATCAGTTGAACAGATATGGGCCGTGAAAACGTGGCAGACAGACATATAGACAAACCACATCTACCATACATTTTGGCTAAGCACTAAGATAACTATAAGAGTTTTTTAAATGTTAATAAAATATTGCTCAACCTCGATTCCCAGAAAGATATGCTCACTTCTCTAAACATCGTTTTGGAAGCCAAGGATGCGATATCGGTGGCTTCGGCCGTGGCTTGCTGTTCTAATAGGAAAGCTACAGCTGATTGCGTAATGGTATTTTTATCACCACTACAGCCCATTAATTTTTATCACCACTGATAAAATAAACGTACACGGCAATTTAATGCGTAGTTAATGAGTAGGTATAACTAACTTTATTTAGATTTAGCAAAGGCTGTTTGCAATATAACAGTCTAAATCATATCATACTAATATTATAAATGCGAAAGTGTGTTTGTTTGTTGGTTTGTTGGTTTATTGGTTTATTGGTTTGTTGGTTTGTCCTTCAATCACGCCGCAACAAAGCAACGGATCGACATGATTTTTTGCATGGGTGTAGTTGAGGACCGGGAGAGTGACATTGGCTACTTTTTGTCCCGGAAAATTATCAGTTCCCGCGGGAATAAAAAAAACCACGCGTACGAAGTCGCGGGCATCAGCTAGTTGTAAAATATATAAGAATAAAAATCATATGAAACCGGATATAACAAGCATGGAAGCCAAATTAAATGTAACCTTTTTCGTTACATTGTTCATAGATGCGACGGGACGTGACGAAAAGGGGACTCCAAAATTGTAATGAAATATGATTCGTTAAACAATTTTAAGGGTTCTAAAATTGACCTAACAACATTTTGTTTGTGTATTTTACACGGATATGTTTCACGTAATAAAGGGGCTGTTTTCAAGTTAGATATTTCTGGTGGAAATCTGTCGTGGCGCCATGGATCCTCAAGAACGGACCCGCTGCAAAATAACTTAGTAATAATGTCCTCCCGACTGAATTGAAAAATAGAATAAAAACCAAAACTAAACAGGCATAAAAATTTGTTCCAATTTTGGCCACCGTTTCATTTAAGTTTGTGGGACTAGGTATACATAGATATGACAGATTAACTCAAACTCAAATCTTTTTTTAAGGTGACAAGTTCTTTTGATTCGTCGAGTGAATCTATCAACGCGCAGCTAACGCGCAAATAACATTAATTTGAGAAGCTACATCAGAGCTTCAGGTGCATTTTTTCGTTGAAATATTCTGTTTTCATGCGCACTGTTCCCTTGCCTTTATTCTACCGCACTGACATTAGTGACAAGTGCAGGAGCGCTTCAAACCTTTTGTTAACTGTAAACCTGCAGCGCTTTTATTGTACGAAAAACAAAGAAAACTGAGAGGGAAAGTAACTGTGTCTGAAGTTTCAGCTATTGTATTATGTCTACGTTAACTTCATTCTAAGGCTGTACAGACTGGAGTAGTATCTAAGGAGAACAAAAAAATGGGTGTCGAGTCTGGTTGAGATTTTATTTATCAACTGCCATCAATACCCCCTAACAGGTTGCCCGCTACCATCTTAGACTGCATCATCACTTACCATCAGGTGAGATCGCAGTCAAGGGCTAACTTGTAGTGGATAAAAAATAAAATAATAATAATAATTTAGTTATATAGTTCCAGTGATCAGGTAAGTATAAAAGTCAAATGAAACCTATAATAAACTTTTCCACATTTAGGGGAAAACACACTAGGGACCAGACAGGACGTCACGACGTATTGTATCGGCACGTCAGTCTGTGCAGCTCGATATAATAGTGCCAACACGCACGTTGCTTCGTCCAGTCCGTAGTGTGAGTTAACCCTTAAATTAAATACTATAATATCGCAGTGTAAATATGTACATACAGTGAAATGACACCCTTGATTTGATATTTTGGAAGAGCTTGCTTTACGACCTTGAGCCTCAAATACTACTAAGAAAAAAATTATTGCATTATCTAGGTACTCTAAAGTTTGTCTGGTCTGCCGACTACTACAGCAGGTTGGTATATAATCCCTTCCCCGTCCCCCGCACGATTGCTTTATCTATATGTCTCTGTCAACCGAGTAGGTATATGTAATATCTCTTTAGTCTTTAATAATACGCTAGTGTAACTATGATACCACTCAAGTATGCTACGTCATTACTTTAGGTAGACGCTACCAGTCGAAACAAAATCCGTATCCTCAATAATCTCATAGACCCAGCCCCCTGGGAATAGAAAGGGGACTGCTCACTATCTATTGACTTATTGAATTTGTGCTCGCGAACTGGCTAGAGGCTTTCAAAAAGGATTATTTACGATAAAAGATAGAAAAAACCCGCAATCACACATCGTAGAGGCAAAATTTTCTACGAGGTTCCTAATCGAGTTTGACCTCTAGATAAAATCTCTTGTTCTAAGTACAAGAACTACTAAGGGTCGATCGCACTCTCGGTGGTTACGGTTATCGTTAAATTTTAACACCAGCAACAAACATAGTGACTATTCTTAAATCCATAATTAAGAATTAGGCCTCGTATTCACTACAAATACAAAAGGGACAAATGTCCTGCGACATGTGTCGCCAGATGTCAGACGACGTTGGGCGATTTCGACTGACGGCGCCAGACATCTTGTCTCGCGGCCTTTTGCCTATCGTTGCCTGTTGCCAGACTTGTTGTGCCATGTCAGCGAAGTCGAGGGACGTCGCCCGACTTTTCTAACGACACGTGTCGCGGGACTCATTTTGTCCTCTAGAGAATACGAGGCTTATTCCAAATTTTGGTAAAAAGTAGAAGAACTCTATTTTGCACCCCAAAGTGTCTTTTTAGGTGGTTTTTAACGTTAACCATAACCACCGATGGTTCAAACGACCTTTCTAGTATTATACATCCAGTGATTTTATCTAAGAAAATGTAATTTTTTCGGTTAACGAGTAGGTACTTAGTCTAAAAATATTTTACAGTCATTTCTTTTACCACAAGCATAGTAGATATATAAATAGGTAGGTATATCAAGTTATTGAAAATCACAATAACAGCGTATAAGTATGTACTTATGTATTTTTAGTAGGTACAATTCTGGGTACATTATTAAAAATAACAATGTTTTATGAAAAGCAATTAACTTAGCATTTTATGTACGGTACGGAACGTTATTCCGGTTTAATTTATTTTGTCGAATGGCAGTTTATTCATTGAACGAATTCGGTAGTATTGGGAGCACTTTTAGTGTATTTTTAAGCGAAATAAATTCCAATACGGATGGGCGCCAGCTCCACTTAACACATACGTAAAAGCCTGTATGTAGTAGGTATGTATGGTTGCCACCTTTGAAAAGAAACACGCACAGTTATCTTTATCGTCAGACGTCCACTTCTGGATGTAGGTCTCTCGAAGTGACTCGCTTGAGATCAAAAGTCTGCCAGTTGCGCTTTCCGGTGCGAAATCGCCATTCTATCACCTTGGGAGTAAAGTTGGAGATAGACGACCTCCCTGGCGCAGTGTGGAGCACTGTTGCCTTAACTTGGAAGGTCCCGGGTTCGATCCCCGACAAAGTCAATTTGGAAATTTATAATTTCTGTATTTTCTCTGGTCTGGCCTGGTGATGTGGCTAGCTACCACTTTACCGGCAAAGACGTGCCGCCAAGCGATAAAGCGTTCCGGTACGATACCTTGTAGAAACTGATTGGGTATATACCAACATGGGTTTAATATAACTGTCATACCCCTAACAGGTTAGCCCGCTACTATCTTAGACTGCATCATCACTTAACATGCAGGAGAGATCGCAGTCAGGGCTAACTTGTAGTGGATAAAAAAAATACAGCTATCCGTTCTCAGAACTATGAACCAGACCACTAGAAATACAAATGAGTAAGTAGGTAGTATATATTACTAACGATTCCCTTCATCATAAAAGGACATAAGGCTCAATGGTACGAGTATTTATTTTGTGAATTTAGGTTTTCGAAAATTCCGTAGGAGCTCTTCGATTTGCCGGGATCAAAGTATGGCATTGTCCGGGTCCGGTATGTAACCTATCCCTGTACCAAATTTCATCAAAGTTGGATCCGTTAATAGGTAACAGACATATAGATAAACTTTCAAATTCGCCTTATTTTATTAACATGGATCGCATAGTGCAGTGTACTTATAAGTAAAAAGGTAATTTTAATGTACAAAGCGGGCAGCCCTACTAGAATGTATCGACGAAAGCATAGTACATATATAGGCGTGGCAATACATACCATTTCCTTTTTCACGGTTTGATCGATTTGTAGTCTAGAGTACTGTAAATACAATTTCGCGCATGAACCTATGAAAATGAATGAAAAAGAAAAAATAGTTTTGAGTACCTAAACAAAATGGTAGTTCCGTAGCAGCAAGCATTTTCTAAATAAAAACACCACCTGAATTGGGTTACAACGCACTAAAAACCGATTGAAATGTGCAATCTATGTAGCTATAAATGTAGCTATAGCTATAAATTCTGCGTCAGTTATTTTTTAAGGAGTGCGCACACTAGCGTAACAGGACAAGGCGTCGTTCTTCCCTGACGCGAATTTAAGTGCCGTCTATCGGCCATGTACATTCATGTCATAAACGTAATACTTATTAGGTACCAGGGACTGAAAAACAGATTCATAAAGGTTACAAAAATATAAGCGTCACAGAATGAAAGTGTAACAGAATCGAAGCTGTAACCCTATTGAATGTCTTTGTAAATCTGTTAACCCAAAACATTTATATTTCTGTAACTGAAATGAATCTGTACCAGAAATGAAAGTGTTACACCTGTTAAATCTGTTTTAAAGTGTAACCGAAATAGCGAAGTTGCCAAATTTACTGTTGACGCGTATTCAAATTTGAACCTAAGGTGAAATCACCGATGGTTGCAATTGTTTTAAGAAAAACATGGCAATGTTGTGCCAGAGTGTGTAAAGTTCAATGAAGTGAGAAGAACGCGTTGTCACACCGTGCAATTTGGCTATCAAATTGCACGGTGTGGCAAGTACCTATTAGGGTTAGATAAAATCACTTATTAACAGAAATAAACGATAACAGATTGATTGGGTTACAGTATCGTTTCTGTTTCTGTTATAAGTGTTTTTGTTCTATAACAGTTTCAAAAAACAGTGTTTAAACCCCTTACTTCGGTTACTGTTTCAGTCCTTATACTTATTACCTAATTACCAAGTTAAATAGCCTATAAATCTACGAGCCACGAGGTATTCCGCGCATGTTTGAATACCCAAATAATCAATTTCCAAACAAGAAAATTTAAGTCTATTAGATGAACATAATGTTATAAGCTTATCAAAATCAAATAGTATTAACCAACAATATCATGAAATGTTCATTGAATACGTTACTGATATTCTCAACATACCCTTGATTTTGTGCGGAACGACAGAAATTGACAACCGACAGGTGCGTGCGTATCAGTGATTCGATACATAAATATTATAATTATAGTATTATTATGTTCAATATGTCTGTGTGTTCAATTAAGTTATTGTCAGTGATAATTTAGACGGTGTTTTGTCTATGACAGGTTTGCGCTTCAATACGATCGTAGTCCGTAGGCTTGTCAGAGGCCCAATTGTCTAATCAAATCGTAATCATTTGACAGCTTAAAACGTATTAATCGAACTGTTTAAGGAGTTCATACATGCTTTTTGTCGTGCAGGCATCTATGAACTCCTTAAACAGATTGAATTATTCGTTTGACAAACGTTTACGATTACGATTTTCTTATACAATTGGGGGGCAGTTATGGTTTTGGTAATAGATTCTCAGTCTGTCTAATAAAAGTTGGGAGTGCAAATTGGCGGAAAATTAATAAATATCGGGTTTCCCTAAATGTACCTGCTAGATTTTTTTGGCCTTGAGTTTTGTATACGCCATTCCTAAAATCAACTCTTGAATTTCACAAGATAGACTCTATAATGGAAATTATTAGCGCCAGAGGGCTCACGCCATAATTTGGAGGCCAAAGCTAAGGTGGCCACCTTTATATGATATTTACTTATAATAATATTTTATCATAACGTTATACTTATCGCACAAGTAGAGCCTACCTGCATATACGGCTAATTTTTACGTAAATTCGAATTCGGAACCCCGTGCGCTAGATACAGCCAATCGAATTTCGGCAATTGGATACAAAATGGGAATGAGAATAGCTTAAAATATCCATCGAACACAATTTAACAATATCTTCGATATTACACCCCTATGTGCTCGTAATAAAGTTTTCGCGAAATTTCAATTTGCTCGCTCCGAAACGCCATATTTTCTCTAAAATTTTCGCTGAAAATCAACGAAAGTGAAGGTGCGAGAATATAGTCAATAAATAATACATGATATAGAACATAGTAAATTACATTTCGGTAATCGATTCTCAGATGTTGTACGTGTAAAGTATAATGTTAGATAGGAGTATTGCAGGGTTTATTATAAAGGTTTTGATAAAATTGCTGGACAGGAAATTGGGAAGCTCTCGAAACTTGAAAGGCATGTGGATTGATGGAGGAAGGCGGGACATGAGAGTTTTTTTTTTCACTACAAGTTTTGAGAATTTGTTATGAAAGATGGTGCTTCTGATCACCTTTGATGGAGAACTTTTCTTGAATTTGGCTAAGCGTACCTAACTAGGGTCATACAGAGTGATAAATATTAACTGACAACCATTTTAGTAATAAAACTTTTTTATAATTTTATAAATATAGCATCCAAAATATAACCTACTAGATATTTTAATATACGGGTACACGGTCGGATACAAGAATTCGCCGCAGGCTGTCGGCATACTCTGTATATCGAAAATATCGTTTATATAAAATGACGTGCATATATTGGAAAATGGCCGCTAAATTTAAATTTTACTGTGATATGACGTCAGCTGTTTAAAATGAACTCCTATAAAGCAACAATAATGATCGAAATGTTAATTTTTCTTGATTATGCCCTCCAATTTGATCGCGTGGATTTAGGTTTTAAAATCTGGTGAGAACTCATTGATTTTAATGAGATAAAATTAGCTTAATCAATCTCGAGGCCTTATCAAAACTAAATCCATGCAAAAAAACTGACGTGAATCACATGACAACGACTTCCTATCAAAGATATACACTTTCACTTTCATTCATAAATTCATATTCATATCACACTGAAAAACCGACACTTTCCATAGCACATTGTATAAACCTTTACCGACTGAATCTACCGATCTATTCTGAGACACAGTATAGGAGTAGCCGGGTCTGTGTGATCGAATACTACGAGATAAATAGTGATGGACGTGCAGTTACGTGGACGCCGCAACGCTTATAAATTTTAAATGGACACTCAGTTATTGGGAAACCACCAGTGAAACTTAATTCCATTACTTTTTGCAACAACTTATGAACAGTGTAGATATTATTTTTCGACACGTTTTAAAAATGTGGAGTTGATTATTTACATATTAGATGATGCCCACGACTGCGTCCGCGTGGATCAAGATTTTTATCAATACTACAAACTATCTCTATACTAAATTTCATCAAAATCGGTAGAACAGTAGCAGACAGACAGACAGATACACTTTTGCATTTATAATATTAGTATGGATTTATGACACAAAAGAGACCACACTGTATTGTCGTAAGTTTGAAAAAAAAATTCAATAAAAATGCTGATATTATAGTAGCATTGAATAGCCCTAAATAGTATTGAATATTTTTTCATGCAAGCTTATTCTGTTCTAGGTATGTGTTTCTATGTAAACTTATAGCTGCAATCTTCGAATTTACGTTAATTTTATTCCGTATTCATCTTTCTATTTAGTGTACTTTATTTGAATTGAATTAACTTGGTCACTCGAAATATTTTACAAAACCCTGGGTGGCGCTTGATAAAAAGTGCTATATTGTAAGTATAGTGAATTCAAATGAGATAATACAGATAGTGGGTAATAATTTTCTCCTACGCAGGATACACCAGGGTATCGTACGAGTGCTATAAATACTAAACATCCGATATGCCGCACGTTGCAACTCTAGTAAATATAAAATGACACCCAGTTATGGGAAAGCGAGCTGTAAACATAAATTACGTTATCTGCCCAGGACATTAGCTATTTAAATTCTAACAGACTGAGTGTAGTGTTTACTTTGCTATAAATAGTATAAAATCGTTTATCATATCATTCGTTATCTACTTAGATTGAAAACTCGTACTCGGAGAGCACGTAAAGCCTTCGGTCCTGCGCCTGATCTCTCTCCGGTCGTGTCGGATTTTCCGTTCCATCGGGCTATGAGAGTTAAGGAACAGAGAGTGCACCTGTGTTTGCGCACACACTTGTGCACTAGGTAGGTATAATATCTCCCGCGCGCTAACTCTTTGGAGATAGGCCGCCGTGGCCGAAATACGGTCGGGAGGACATTTTTTAGATTGAAAACACACGGACACGCGGACATGTTTCTCTGGCAGACAAAATGTCCGCGTAACTCACATGAATTCGCACACGTTGGCGCGACAGGGCAAAACGTCGTTCCCCTCCACTGTAGACGTTTCGCGCAGTTTGTCTGGTCCCTAATGTGTTTATTTTCTTCTACCGACTTATTTGACTAGTCTTTATGTATTTCAAAATACCAAATACATATAAAGTTCTGATAATGGTAGAGTTTTAAACGAGGCGTACTATTAAAGCAAAAATTACGATTATTAACAAGGAGTTGGTTTAGGTTTCATATACAACCGCTTTGGTATGAACTCCTCCGTATGGTCAAAATCGGTTGAACAGATGGGGGTGAAAGAGTAGGAGACGACACGCTTCCGCATTCATAATATTCATAAGGAAATATGGATAAAATAGGCACTGTATGCAATAAGTGTTTGTTTCAGAAATCGATTTAGCCACTGTATGCGATGTGCCGAAGTACTGTAATAAATAGTGATGGATGCGCGGTCCAGCGTACGCCGCAACTCTCGTAAATTTAAAATGACACCCAGTTATTGGGAAGCGACCACAATATAAATTTTAATACGTACCTACCTACGATATCAGCTGTTTTCATCCCGAACTCTCGAACTAACAAGAATATTTTATTAATTACTAGATGATGCCCGCGACTTCCGTTTGACGACCTCCGTGGCGCAGTGCGTAGCGCTGTTGTCTTAACGTGCGGAGGTCCCGGGTTCGATCCCCGGCAGGGTCAATTTGGGAATTTATAATTTCTGAATTTTCCCTGGTCTGGCCTGGTGGGTGGCTTCGGCCGTGGCTAGTTACCACCCTACCGGCAAAGACGTGCCGCCAAGCGATTTAGCGTTCCGGTACGATGCCGTGTAGAAACCGAATAGGGGTATGGGTTTAATATAACTGCCATGCCCCTAACAGGTTAGCCCGCTACCATCTTAGACTGCATCATCACTTACCATCAGGTGAGATCGCAGTCAAGGGCTAACTTGTAGTGGATAAAAAAAAAAAAACTTCGTCAGCGTGGATTAAGATTTTTTGATTCCCGCGGGAACTCCTTAATTTTCCGGGATAAAAAGTAGCCTATGTCCTTCCCCGGGATACAACCAATCCCTGTACCAAATTTAATCAAAATCGGTTGAACAG
This sequence comes from Erebia ligea, assembly GCA_917051295.2. Lineage (NCBI taxonomy): Eukaryota > Metazoa > Arthropoda > Insecta > Lepidoptera > Nymphalidae > Erebia > Erebia ligea. Next base: position 9,864,918 of record OU785236.1, read on the forward strand.
ATGGGCCATGAATGCGTAGCAGACACACAGACAGACACACTTTCTCATTTATAATATTAGTATGGAAGTATGGATATGGATATAATATTAGTATGGATTAGTATGGATATGGATTAGTTGCTTGTAACAAAAGGAAGAGCAACTGCTGAATTTCTTGCTGGCTGTTAAAAGAATTAGTTTTTCGAATCGGTGGTAGAGAGAGAGAGACTAACATCAGTGGCACAAGTAGACCGGATATAAAATAAAACATAAATTAACTTACTTTTCATCTATGTTCGTATAATATTAGGTGACTTTATACTCGCAGTTGTCTGGAAAAGATCTCTATGTAGCGTAGAACCGTCGCGGCAAATTGTACAATTTACTTCTGGTAGTATATGGAATTATATTAAGTTTTTGTTGGTGCATACCTAATAAAAGTAAACTGTCTTTTTTAATTTAGTAAACTTAAAGTGTCTTTGTCTACATTCTACTTTCTGTTATAGTTTTGATGCTATCAGTATAAAAGTGTAATTAAAAGTTTGTTGTTTGTTAATTTTACTGAATATGTGTGAGACATTATATCTATGAAGGATGAGAATAAGAACTAACTCTATTTATTTACGTATTTCATTATATAATTAACTATAAGTTATGTTTGCAAACTATTCGTAAGACATCACAGTTTAACTAACACAAAACAACGCAACTATGTATGTTTTTTTGAGGAAAAAAAGAGGTTCGTTTAAAAATAATGATGAAAACCTTTCATATAAAAAATCAAGTAAAATAATATAAAACTTGCTACACCCAAGCTAATGCCATTATATCAAAGTAGGCGCTACCAGTGGGCAGTAAATTGATGAAACATACCGCCTGAAAAAATATGGTTCTCCAAAAAAAAATGGAACTCATAAATCGAAAAGAAATATTTCATGGTCCGGTATTCAGAGCATTGCGTTCAACTACGGAGCGAATAGTAGAAAGGAAAGGTATAAAAGCTTCACCCTTTCTAAAAACACGTAAATAGAAGAGTGGAGCGTTCGTTCCGTTCGGTTCGAATGGCGGCAGCGCACACATACGCGAGTGCTGCCCGCGTCTCACATACGGGGAATAAACGATGCGAAATGGAAAAAAAGTTAAATATGTATGAGTGCGAGTAAATATATAAATCGGTATATAGGCGTTTATATAAAATAGGTAGAGAGCGCGGGCGGTTGGCGCTTGGCTCAGTCTCTCGCGATCCTTGCAGCCTCCGCCCGCCCTGCTCGCAGCCTCCGCTATACGCTACTTTGACACTCCGAACAGCGGTTTGTTTCCGATAGTGTTTTTATAGCCTCGTATATTACTCATGAGCTTTTATTAATGAACTTTTCTTGGACTTTGGACACAGTTGTGCAAATGTGGTATGAATCTTGATCGCAACTCAGTGTTTTAACGAACTTGTGGAAAGTTGGTGAGTGTCGGAACTTTCTCGAACTAATTAAGATGTTGCTACATCACTTCAAATATACCTACTGTCTAAGCGTTATTAATACTTTGTTTATATTTGCAAAATTCAACAGCTTAGCAACAAACAAAAAATCTTACAAAGATTTTTTTTTTCATAAATCGAAAGACCTCGAATTATTTACATAAGTTTCAGGACGAGTAAATTGTTTGTCGTACTTGAATGACTTAGCTTCGGTTGGCGTCTTTCGAGTTTGTCGTGACAGTGCGATAACTTCCGGCGGGAAATGTTGCGGGAGAAAGTCATACATTATAATAAAATAGCTACACATCCAAATCTCCAAATACATAATGTTACATACGTATTATATACAAGAATAGATCGCTTAAAACAGCTCATTTTAGTTGAAATTAAATTAATAACTCAATTTAAAAGTTTGAAAATCAGATGAGTCTGTATAATAATCTTATCTTATTAGTAAGATTTACTATAAATATATTATACTTTAATGTAACGGTAGTAGTAAGAAGTAGTGCAGTATTAATATAGTAATTTCGCCTCATAATTTACTAAATATAAGCTAACTCAAGTCAAGTTTTAATAAGTTATTAGAGCATAATTCTTTTAAGGCCCTTTCAGGAACGTTCTGTGTCAAAGTTAGTAATTTCATAACTTTAACGCTGTATCTTAAATCAATTCAAGAGTAATTTCATCTCGGAACAAAATAAGCCGGGATAAAAAATACATTCTGCAAGTAAACCATAAACCATTATCAATTTAAACTTTGCACTATAACATTTACGTGCTCCTTTTTTACTCAACGGCGCGGCGTTCGCATGTTATTTTAAACGGTCGCAAAGTTTCCAGGTGAACTTAGGGCGAAAACACACTACAGATGGGACAATAAAACACAACACAGTAAAATGACACATAACAAATAACAAAAAGTCCGCTTCATTCGCATTTATATGGAGCGCGCACACTAAGCAAGCACTAGGTAGGAGAACCAGAGTAACTAACATAGCTCGAAGAGTCTATAAGTGAGAAGGAATGAAGAGGACACGTACCTACGTGTCCTCTTCATTCGAAAAACTGCAGATAGGCATTCGGGTCCTAAGATAAAAACCACAGACAGAAACAGAAAGCGCAGCTTCCAACGATACCAGCATCCACTATTGACGATTTCGAGCGAGGAGCTGGGAGCCGCTGGATGCAAGCGGCATAAGACTCAATATCCTATTAAGACTCATGCAGGCGACCAAAGTCCAGCTGTGGACGTCTATCTGTTGAGACCCTTCGACTCGTTTGTATTATCCGGTCCGTAGTGTGTTTCCTCTCTTACTGTTCATCGATTGAAATAAAAATATATCAGACAGACTTAGGCCAGCGAATGGAGAGTATTACTAGCAGACGAAGTAACTGTCAAAAGTTGTTGCTCAAAAGTTATTCATTACTTGACTGAGCTTTATTTTAGTTTTAATTTTAGTTTGTCTGGGTGTTGGTATAGTAAGCTGGTTCTTTACTGCACTTGGCCGGTTTTGTTAAAAGTTAACGATTGTCTGCAGATTAAGTAACGGATAAATATTAAAAGTTAAAACTATTTGAATTTATATACTACGGGCTCCTATAAGTTCCTATAAGTCTCTTTATAAGAAAAAAATAATTTGTGTCTCCGAGGCACGACTAGAGTTTACTCTTTACGAACGATTATAAAATATATAGATTAGTAAATGCGGGTTAATGAACGCATTTTTTATATTACTGAAAGCTTGCTTGATACATTTATTTATATTAATTATATAATTTATATTCATCAAAATATATTACATAGTCATGGAAACTTAATTTAGTGTTACAATGGAAATATAAAGTCAATAACGTATCGGAGAAATTTTGATTTTACTCCCCATAAATTTGTATACCCCGAACTTATATAAGCAAATCGATTCTAAAGGAGGTAAACTCCAAAAATAAACTTCGGGCATCCATTCATGTACCGAATAAGGTCAACTGTGACAACCATTCTATTAATTTGTCGGCCTCAAAAGCTCAATCTAAATTTAAATATTACGGACCTAAGAGCCACTTAAACTTCAAAAAGCTATTCTTAAGAGGTAAGACCGCTTATTACCTTAAAATAAAGTCTCAATATGTATAATGGAACAATTTGTTTCGCGTACCGTAATTTTCGCCTGACAGTTAAATTAGTCCGTAGTCCACAAATAAATGGAACGTCGCTGTAGCTAAGGAGTTAGTGGCAATTTCTATATAATAATTGGTTTGCCGTGTATTTATTTATTAGTGGCCCACTGGGGTAGTGGGTTTTTACATCACTGGTTTAAGTTTAAAGTTGGCTTTGAAACAAATAATTAGTTAGAATATTTAAACAATTAAAATCTGGTTGATATGATTTGCTTGGGCTTCGTTTAAGTTTTTATGTTAACGTTAGTAGAAAGGCTTACTTATATTTAAAAAAAACATTTGCAAGACGTCAAAATTTCTGAAATTTCAAAGTTGAAATTCTGTTAATCTTAAAAATAACAATATATTAATAACTAGCTGATGCCCGCGACTTCGTCCGCGTGGATTGAAGTTTTTCGGTTCCCGCGGGAACTATTTAATTTTCCGGGATAAAAAGTAGCCTATGTGCTATTCCAGACTATAATCTATCTCTGTGCCAAATTTCATCCAGATCCGTTCAGCCGTTGGAGCGTGATTGAGTAACAAACATCCATACATCCATACATCCATACATCCATACATCCATCCAAACTTTCGCATTTATAATATTTATTTGATTATTGTTATTTCCTCATAATTGCAGTGAGAGGGATTTAAATCTCTTCGCCAGATTATGCCAGAAGTTGAGCTGGGATGTTTTTTGAAACAAATGTTTACTTACTCATACTAGCTGATGCCCGCGACTTCGTCCGCGTGGTTTAAGTTTATTTTGATTCCCTCGGGACCTCCCTAATTTTCTGGGATAAAAAGTAATCACGTCGATTCGTTGTTCCGCTGCGGCGTGATTGAAGGATAAACCGACAAACAAATACACTTTCGCATTTATAATATTAGTATGAAATATTAGTATGATTCTGGCACGCCAGCAATATTTTTGTATGCCATCAGCTCTCTATCTACTACCGGGCGAATAATAGGCCGAAGCTCGCCGTTTTATAAGTAAGAGGGTATTGTGAAAAACCACTTTAGTTGATCGAATACTGCTTTTAAAGAATGAAGCGCGGGGCGGTGTAAAGAGGTAGTGCTTTTGTGTTAGTACTATCATAGTCAGCTTCTCTATACAATGGAGTAATTAAGTATTACTTTTGCATACTAACATTACGCAGTACTTATCAGATAATTTATCTAATTACTAGCTGATGCCGGCGACTTGAGGTTTTTTTTGGTTCCAGCGGGAACCCTTAAATTTTTCGGGATAAAAAGTAGCCTATGTCCTATGAGATCTTAATCTATCTCTGTGCCAAATTTCATCCAGATCCGTTCAGCCGTTCTGGCGTGATTGAGTAACAGACATCCATCCATACATCCAAACTTTCGTATTTATAATATTAAGTAAAGATTTATTTAATTCTGCTTAAAGGAGAAATCACATCACGGGCATGACAGGACAAAATGTCTGTGCGAAACGTCGGCGTCTATGGGAAAAACGGTTCGCCGTGTCGCGCTCGTCTCTGCAGCTCCGAATAAAAATGCAGAAAATTTCAGTCCAAAATATCGCGGACAGAAATGTTTGTTGTGTGTCTTGTGTGTTCGCTCGTTCAATACCTATGGTTTCCCCTATAGCTTTATCAGATTAAGTTGAATATTTGCACAGTTGCTGTCGACACTTGGCATCACTTGTGTTTTAAAAAAGCAAAGCTGAAAACTGAAATGTCAGTGATCTTATAAGAGCTTAATATTATGTATTAAATGGCTATGTTTATAAGTTTGTTAATTTAAACACAAAAATTCATTCAATGGGTCGGAATGATAAAAATAATGAAACTGTACTGTAGGTACAGAACTTGTACAAAATAAACGAAAATGCGTTTAATTTTCCACTGGGAGCATCTGTAGCTCGCCTAATATTTTATTTCATGCAATTTCTGTTTATTTAACTTTTCTGTGGAAGTGCAGTTTTGCTGTTGATTTAAAGGAAAAACAAGCTTTGTATGAAAATTCATTACTTAAGAACTGCGCATATTACTGCAAAGACAAACGAATTCGTCCATTTATTTTGAAGCAATTTTTGGAACAGGTGGATATCATAAAGAGTGTCATGTACTCTTAAGGGACAAATTGTTATAATTATGTTTTTGCCTAATTTTAACCTGTAGGGCTAGCATGCGCACGAAAAATTATGTCTACCTGTTATCTCTATTTGACACATATGCCTTGTCACGTTACGTCAAAAGTAGAGATAAAAGTAATATTTCCTATCTGTGGTATTTTTCTCTACGAACCCTTACATGCAGGCTATTTTCTATAACGTAATATACTGGATTTTATGCTTGTTAGGGTAAACGAGAAATTAGCCGGCAACAACAACATCTCTCTCTCTCTCGTCGCGAGATATCTCGTTGTGTGCATGTTAAGCCTGCTGACTTCGTATTGCTTTCGTAGCAGAGTCGGAAACACTGTTACGAAAGCGCTACGAATTCACGTAGCATGATTGATTATTATTGTCACAAAATTTTCAAATAACATTGCAATGTATTTATTATAAGTATATTTTTTATTATAAGTATAGATACAAAATCTCCCTCTCTCTTCTACAAAATCTCTCTTTTACAAAATCTTCCAATGAAATTATAGTTGGCGTTCCAAAAACAAATCTAAACTATAAATCTAGTCAGAATTTAAGCTCATCGGCTGTGCACACAAAGTATGGAGTATAGACATAGCTTTATCTTTGTTGGAAGTTGGAACCAATTGTAATCCTAATTAATGGAAACTATTACATTTCGGTAAGGTAATGGAACGCTATGGTCGTGAAAATTTATCGGACCTATTAATCATGTCAGCTACCTATGTTTATACAGGATTTTTCTGGTCTAATAGGTATTCCAGCTTATTCTTTAGAACAAAAACTCGACTGGACAAAACCTATGCGTGAAATGGCCTCGTCGGGGGCAACAGCATTTGTAATGACGTGCGCTCCATATTTTTTTATTTCCTCGAGACATTTTTGTTTGTCTTATCGCTTCTACGAGTAGAACATTTCGGCTGCGGTTCAGTATACCTTAAAAAAGAGAATTTAGTTCTTAAATCTGTGACACAAAGCGGGTGAGGTAGTGTTTTAAACGTGGTTCCTTAGAGTTGTAGGTAACGGAATACATGTTTTCACACTGCAAAGTACGGTTAAGGCCAAGCTCTTGCCAATGTCTTGAAAAAGTCCGAATGCTACAAAAATGTGGTAGATAAAGTACCACTAAAATCTTTCACGTTTTGTAGCGAGTTCACTGCAAATTAGTGCTAGACTGCTTGGTACGGCATATCTTTACTGGTAACTGCCACTGTGAACGACTAGGCCAGAAATTATAGATTCCTAAATTGCCCTTGCCAGGGATCGAATTTAATGTGAAATGAATGGTCATGATATACAATATGTAATACCTATTTATACGGAAACCATTCCATAAAATCGAATTTGAACTTTAGCTTTTCCCAATATTTTTACTTTATAATAGGGTTCTGTCTAGTACAACCTATTGACATATTATTCGGGAATTGATTGGGGCTTTTATAACGCTCAGCGTTTGAAAGAGAAATAAATTAACGACTTTAATTACTTTCAATAAAATATTATTACTTTCACAGCGTATTGAAATGATTGGCCTGGCCTTTAATAGTCTAATGAAGACTTGTAAAATGTTTTATTTGTAATAAATTTATGTAAATGTTTTTTTTATGTATAATAAGTAGTTAAATAAAAATAATATTTTGTGCCTGCAAGTTTTTAAGTTGATGCAAATAGTATTAGCTTTTTCAACATTCTATTCGCATTTAGGATGTACCTTCATTTTATCAGGCTTAAATATTATAAATGCTAATTGAGTAACTTAAATATTCCATCTTTGCAGGAGGTGCCCACAATACTGCTGGAATGGTTTCGATTGTCGCTATTGCAATAATTGGTAAGTAATCGTTAAATTATTACCTATTTACTGAACCAATATTTATTTATTCATTTATTATTTACCAAGCATCGTAAATTGAGCTCAATAAAATGTTACGTTATAAACAACTAGATGATGGCCGCGATTTCGTCTGCGTGGAATAAGGTTTTTGATTTCCGCAGGAAAAAAAAGCATATGCCCTTCCGCTGTATATACCTACCTATCTCCATACCAAATTTCATCAAAATTGGTTGAAAAAATGGGCCGTTAAAACGTAACAGACAGACCGACACACTTTCGCAATTATAATATTAGTATGGATAATATGATTACGAAATGAACAATGAACAAATATAACTACTAAACAACAGTGTGAAACCATCAGCGTTGGCATCCTCATGTAGTGGATGTCTAATTTACAAGAACTATTTAAACGGTTTTTCTTGACTTCTCTCATTCGAAACACCAAGGAGTGGAATATTTTTCCAACGTGGGTTTTCCTGCCACGTGCAACTTAAGTAACCGTAAAGGTCAGAGTAAATAGACGCAATAAAATCATTAATTAACCCGTTACAAAAATTAATCACGCATCCACGTGCATGTAGCATAAAATTACGTTCTGCATTTTCCGTAGCAGGATGAGTATTTCATATTGTATTCACGTGTTTCGTACATACATAATATTTATTTATAAAAACGCTTTTGGGAAGGTTAATAATTAAAATGAAACGTAGCCATACTTAGTTATAGAATCCTCTAACACTAATCAAGTTTCCCCTAAGGCTGGAGAGGTTTTTCCAAGATACAAAGAAATGAAGGAAAAACCAGAGTAATCCTTCATCAGTTAGCTAAAGGCAATGTTGATCGAGTCACCTCGCTCCCAAGCGCAGAGCTAATTGTTTGCTATCCCCCCTGACTACATAGATGTTAAGAAACTAGATGTATTTAAAAGATTATAAAATATACTCGTAGTTCAAATCAAAGATTAAAATTCTTACTTTGAATAACATAAAGTAGCGTTGGGTGCGTGTTGAGCGTTTTAAGCTTCTTAAATAAAAACAGCATTTTAAGCACAGAATAAGTGGTAACTTTTACTATTTAGGCTTCAGTTTTTAGCAATCATTCAAAGCCATACTTAACTCAACTAAGTATTTTTCATAGAGTTAGGATTGGTCTCCGCTGAGCGCAGCGGAGACCAATCCTAAATCTATGGTTTTTTTTATTCTTTTTCATAATTAAAAAGAAAAAACTAACAATAGAACGATTTCATGTCATTTAAAGAATCTTTTACATAGCAACAGTATTTTTCTATACGTTTCCTAGACATTTATTTAAAGCTCTAAAGATGATAATATGTGAAAGAGAAATATGTGGATTTAAATTTACACTTTACAGACAGACATTTTGCCACATTTCCATCTGATAATATAAACATGATTGCAAAGATAAATTTTCTATGTTTTCAATCATGATTGCAAACCCAAGGCCCAACGGCCTGAGAAATCAAAAAACATTTTAAATCTGAGAATTTTAACGACCTTTTTAAAAATTATCCATAGGTAATCGAAATCACAGAAATATATAAATTATTCGAAAATTTTCGTGACACTGGGTCAAAATTCAATCTAAATTTCCCCACAGATAAAAGTGATTTATGCAGCATTATAATTTGTATAATTATTGATGAAAGCATTAATCCGTTATACGAGTACAATCCAAACACATCACGTAAATTGGGTATTTTACTACTAGTCAAATAAATTAGTTTTTAGTGATTACTAAATTGACGATCCCTCAAAATTAGTAATATCCATACCCCCTGTTAGTTTTATGTTGAATGACCATTTTTAAACTATCGATTAAAGTAAAAAATTGCGTTGTACTTTGATGACGTCACAATTCAGTATTTCATACAAAATCCCATACAAAGCACGCGTTTTGACGTTTGAAAAAAAAAATTGCTGATTTGACTAGTCGTCAAATACCCAATTGTCGTTTCTAGGTACTTTTAGTACTCCTAGTGGTGCTTCAGTTGATTTAACGAGACGCCGCGCCGGGTATGGGCGTGAAGGTAGAGTGGAAGCGCTTTGTGCGATTCAATCAAACCTTCGCGCTGAGGAGTTTACAGCCTATGCCGTAGACCTGACCCTATTAACACGCGACAAGTATGAATGTGTGATCTATGATGCCGATTGATTTGATTATATAGAGCCCTCGTTAGGATCGTGAATACGCACAGAAATTGTTCGTTCAGGTTTTCTCAGAAATCTAAATAGAAAATTCAATAATAAGTTGTAGGCTTTGTATAGTACATATTTTCTTTTCAGGTTAAGAAAACGTATGATTTAAAACCCTACTACACCTTTAACGTTTTGTAAATCTTTCTCATCCATTATAAAACTGTAAGAGTAGTTTTTGTTTTGCAATAGGTACTAGATGATGCCCGCGACTTCGTCCGCGTGGATTAAGTTTTTTCGATTCCCGCGGGAACTCCTTAGCATATGTCCTTCCCCGGGATACAACCTATCCCTGTACCAAATTTCATCAAAATCGGTTGAGCAGGTGGGCCGTGAAAGCGTAGCAGACAGACAGACAGATAGGCAGATAGACACATTTTCGCATTTATAATATTAGCAGGGAAGTATGGATTTGCACTCAGTATGAATTGTGTAACACTAAGTACAAACTGGGACGTGAATCATCTGTAACAAGAGCTTTTAACCAAAGAAGAAGAATATGAAATTTTTACCAAAAAGTGTTTGTGGATTTTGAAATTTTCTAACACCGACTTTTGAAATATTCAAGCAATCACTTTAGGTTACGTTGGCATACTTCGGCACCTAAATAAATTCACTTCATTTTAACTTTATAACAGCTGACGTCCTAAAGTTAAAAGTACGAGTAAAGTATCATCTTTGTACTTTAGACTTACTCAAAGTTACTTTTTGTTTGAATGTTAAAATTCGTAACGATTTAAGTGTAATCTATTAGGCATATTAAAATCCATAATCAATGAAATACAATACCGCACAAAATGTGTCGGGATAGGTACCTATCAAACACATTTTTTATAGAGATCGAAATCAACACTATACTAGTATAGTTTACACTACTAGTATAGTATAGTCTTCATGTTATAGCTAGCTATAACATGAAGATTTTTCCCGTTTGCATTAAAAACTAACAGAAATAAATAAATCAAATATAACAACAGGTTTAACTAGGCACTGAAATAGTCTACTCTGCTACAGTTAAAACAAAAATGTAGTAGGTACTCGAAATTTTCTGTATCCTCGAAATTTCAAATTGAAGTGGCTTTGCATTTTTATTCTATTTTTCATTTCGAGAATAGCTCAAAAAGCATTCGCATGGAATCCAATATCCCCGGCTGCAAGATATGTGAACGTTTAGCGATTCTGAATGCAGGTGTCTGTAATCTCTACCAATATATCATACATAGAGCACTTAGGATAAAATGGAATACCTATCGTCTACACGCTACACTTTTTAAAACAAAACTTACGGTCAGTACTATTTTCTACTCCTTATACTGACTTCGAGTGATTAATGTCTCGAAATTAAGAATTTTTCTTTTTTTTTATCCACTACAAGTTAGCTTACCTTGACTGCAATCTCACCTGATGGTAAGTCTAAGATGGTAGCGGGCTAACCTGTTAGGGGCATGGCAGTTATATTAAACCCATACCCCTTTTGGTTTCTACAAGGCATCGTACCGGAACGCTAAATCGCTTGGCAGCACGTCTTTGCCGGTAGGGTGGTAACTAGCCACGGGCTAAGCCTCCCACCAAGCCAGACCAGGGAAAATTCAGAAATTATAAAATCGAAAAATGACCCTGCCGGGGATCGAACCCGGGACCTTCGCACGTTAAGGCAACAGCGCTCAACACTGCGCCACGGAGGTCGTCAAAATCTTAAGAAAATCCGATTTCCTTCACCGAAGATCTATTAGATTATTAGATGTTCACGACATTAATAGGGCACCATTTTCTCTCACCATATGAGGCGACGTAGCAAAAATAAAAATGATATTATCCATACCAATATTATAAATGCGAAAGTGTGTCTATCTGCTACACTTTTACGGCTCTTTTCAAGCGATTTTGATGAAATTTGGTACCATAACCTACCTCTAGGTTGTAACTTGTATCCCGGGGAAGGATATAAGTACGCTATTTTTATCCCGGAAAATTAAAATGTTCGAGCAGGAATTAAAAACTTAATCCAAGCGGACGAAGCCTCGGGTATCATCCATATATAGGTACTTACTTATATTTATGTTTTATCGACGGGTTTGTAGAACTTCTGTTTAAATATAAAAAAATAAGTGTGATTATATCAGTCAAAAGATCCTCTTACAGTTAAAGGTTTATTCATACGCTAAAGGATCCTGATACGTTGTTAATCAGTGGCAATTAAAAAACTCAAATATATATTATATTTAAACAATATTTACGGAATGCTATATGATATCAAAATGTTGTTATCGAATGTCCATGATAATTAGATTACTCTGGCGAAAATTCGCGTATCGCTTCAGGTCGATTTAAAAATTATGCTACCGGTGTGTATTTGCATATTCGCCGTAATTGGACAGGCAAATTTATATTTCACCAGGTGACATTCCGGGATGTCCGAAAGGCTATGACTGTGAAATGCAATAGCAAGTATAGTTGAATGCAGAGTAAATGTATGTGTCACCATACATTTGCTCTGCATTCAACTCGTGCGCGAACTATACATATTTCTGTCAAGTATAAGAGTAGGTATAATTATGTGGGTAGAGCATTGATGTATTAATTTTAGGCAGGTAAAATTACATTACATACATAAAAAGCGTTTCTACGTTAATGTGCTTGACAGTAAACTTGGCAGGGTTGTAATACAGTGTGACTCTTATCTTATACAAAAAAATAAAAAAACATGCGGAAGTTAGATTTTTTATATACCTAAAAGCACAGCTAAATGTACTAGTTTAATATTTTTGATCGACTAATTTCTCGATTTACCTTCATACTTTAACCATTAGGTACAGTATAAAAATACCTAAGTTTCTTTCTAATATTTTTCGATATTTATTTAATTCTAGATGGTGCCCGCGACTTCGTCCGCGTGGACTAAAGTTTTTTGATTCTCGCGGGAACTCCTTAATTTTGTGTTATAAAATGCATATGTCCTTCCTCGGGATACAAACTATCCCTATACCAAGTTTAATTGAAATCGGTTGAAAGCGTAAAAGATAGACAGACACACTTTTACATTTATAATATTAGAATGGATACGTTCAACTCATGTTAACTATATACTCGTAGACTAATATTATAAATGCAAAAGTTTGGTTCACGCCAAAACGGCTGAACGGATCTGGATGAAATTTGGCACAGAGATATATTATAGTCTGGATTATGTTATTCCAGACTACAATCTATCCCGGAAAATTAAAGAGATCCCGCGGGAACCAAAATCCTCAATCCACGCGGACGAAGTCGCGGGTATCAGCTAGTTTAATCATACTGTAAAGTTTCGTCATTCTTAGGGATTACTGTTGGGGTCCACTAGCTTCTTATCCTAGAGTAAGTATAAGTATTTCAGTATGTAGGTACGTACCGCCATGCCGCATCTGTAAATTGCAATTTATATAAGTTCGAGGCGAAATTTGGTATATATTTATTCAGACAACGACAGACAAATCTGACGAATCTGAGGTCAACTCTCTCTGTTCGAAATTAAATATAATATTAGAATAATTGAAGCTGTCGTCTGGCCATGATAATGGGTGCGTTCCGAAATACACTGAGAGCACTGGAAGTCCCCAGTAAAGAGCACTGCCAGTGCTCGCAGTGCTTATAACGGAACACACACAATAATAAATACGTCACCGTGGGCAAAAGCCACCCGGTGTCAGCGTCGCTAGTGTATATGAAAATAAAATAAAACCAAAAACTATAGCGACTTATAAACTAGTTCCAACTTTAGCCACCCAGCCCCCCTAGCATGGGCCGGAGATAAAAAATTTATCCCCCGATTTTATCCACTGACAAGAGATAAAAAAACCGGCCAAGTGCGAGTCGGACTCGCGCACCGAGGGTTCCGTACAAACCTGTAGTAAGTTTTACGATTTATGACGTATTAAAAATAAAAATTACGTTTGTTGTATGGGAGCCCCCCTTTAATATTTACTTTATTGATATTTAATTATTTATTTTGAAAGGTAATATACAAGTTAATATTCTGTGAAAGTTTGAACCGTCTACCTGTTACCGTTTTTAATATTGAGCAAAAAAATACGAAAAAAACACGTTTATTGTATGGGGTATGCACCCTTAATATATATATTTTTTTAATTTTTAGTATTTGTTGTTATAGCGGCAACGGAAATACATCATTTGTGAAAATTTCAGCTTTCTAGCTATCACGGTTTATGAGATACAGCCTGGAGACAGACAGACAGACAGACAGACAGACAGACAGACAGACAGACAGACAGACAGACAGACAGACAGACAGACAGACAGCGGAGTCTTAGTAATAGGGTCCCGTTTTTACCCTTTGGGTACGGAACCCTAATAACTTACCCACCTCTCAGAGCACGGCAACAGGGGAGAGGAGAAGTTTATCCCCGTTTGACATTTCACGGGGACTCGGGGGACTATTTACCCACCGTTATTTAGCGTTTTTATTTATTTATTTAGGAATAAATTTTTTATCCTTTCCTCGGGGAGAAAATTGTCTCGGCCCATGCTAGGGGGGCTGATCAGATAAGTTTGTAGAACTGTAAAATAATTATACTTGCTTTTGCTTTGCGGCTTGCTCGCGTTACGTTTGATTTTGGATTTTAATCAAGGAATGACACCGCTTGATTTGGTCACGCGATAGGATTAATTTTGAGATAACTCCTAAGATATATTTAAAATTGTATGGTTAACGGACAATTATTATGTGCATGAATTGTGAGGTAGTATTAAATTTGATAAGAATTAATATCGTATCCGTCAAAATAGTTTGTTCCTTTTCAAGTAAAAAAAGTGACAAATCAAATCATCAATTAACTGTTATCTTGAAAATGTTCACAAAGCCGTCAGAAATAACACAACAAGGAAAAGCAAAATTAAATCAGCTACCACCTCAATTTAGAGTGCTGCGGTATTTTAAAAATAGTCCAAGGCTGATTTTGAGGTTAAAAATTGTTGTGGAATATTTTTTCTAACATGCCTTTTAATTATTTACATTTACCATAATATTTTACAATTTAATTACCTATTTGTGTACACCAACATAATCATTATAAAACGGGTACTAACCATTACAAATACATACGACGATTATTGTTGACTAACTATCGATATTTCCAGTTGCATGAATCTTGGTTACGACGGGATACGTAACGGGACACATGCCTATTTTCTAACTCCGTAAGATTCTGGTGCAGAACTAGCTCCAGAATCCAAGTATTTTACTTTAGAATTACGGTTTTTAGAACTTTAGAATTTAGCTATTTTAATTGTTTTAAGGTTCACATTTTACAGCATTCAATAAGCCGGTTTAGAATCGTTTCATTTAATTTGGCTGAAAAGTTGTAGAAATAATAGTTGACAGAAATGTGTAACTACCGCCATTATAGGTGCTTGGTACTTATTGCATTAAAATATCCTATTGGCATAATTAAGAAGTTCCACTCGGTCCTCCTCAGTTCTAAGTATAAACTTTACAAACAAGCGTATTGCCCTCGCGTTATGCCTATTCAGAAAGCTTACGACCAGGCATAATGACCAGACTGATGATGAATGAATGACAAGAAGTTCATTGACCTAAAAACTTTTAAATTTCGGCCAGAACCGTTGTGTCTGTATGTAAACGGGCTTAATAAGTTTCAAGCACGATTCTGTATACATTTGGAAGTTACGCATAAACTAATTTGCGAGTTCATCCCGCCTGCTTATGGTCTAGGAAGTTGACCGAGTTAATTTGTATAATTGTTTTTGTTGTTACCTGGATAGTTTTAGGCTTCTAAATGATAAAATATAGATTACTGTAAGTTCAATATGATGAGTTACCCGACGCAATTATTCGGTAAAGTAAAGGCACTGGTCTCCATAACGCATAATATTATAAGCGCGAGAGTAACTGTTTTTGTAAGTCTTAACGGCTCACCCGATCTTAACGTCAACGAACTGGCACTGAGATTGCTTGTATCCCGGGTGGACATGGGCTAATTTTCATCTAGGATAATCAAAAAGTTCCAAAAGGATAAAAAAAATTTACGCGAACGAAGTTGCTTCATTCGCTTTCAATCCATGGTGTCGAAGACAGTATATTGACTAATTTTGTTTGAACTTTAATTACACCTAAGTTCATAATTCATCAAGTTCATATATTTATGAAGTTTAGCCCAGACGATTATATTATGTTAGTTCCAAGCGAAATGTAAAGACGTACCTTTACTTTATTTTGTCGAGACCCTTCCTTCGTTGCTTAGCTATAATGGAAAAAGATACCAGTCCTACGAAATGAAAAAATAGTTCCATAAATTTCATTTCTGTAAGAGCCTTGTTGGATATTTCATTTTCCTACAATATGAAAACATATTTTATATTTTAGTCTTTGACTTCATTTAAATCGTCGTATCTACTCTCATATCGTTACTCAAACGTATTTTAATTTGCATTTTAGCCCCCTTTTAACTTTGGTAAACGATTTATCTTATTTGTTTTTTCATACCACTTTTGAATTATTTTTATTAATTAACCCCTTATGTAATTAAAGATGTAGCAAATTCATTTCATTCTTTACAATCGACCTCTTAAAAGTGTTTGTTTGACTACACATATATTATTCGAAAACTAGCTGTTTTCCGCGACTTCGTGCTCATGCAAAAACAATATTTTCATCTTCATGACGCAAATACGAAGATCAGTTTAGCAGTCAAGGCATATAATAGAAAACTAGTTTAGAAAAAAATAAAATATTTATGGAAAATCCTTTCTTAGGATATCTACGTCATAATAGCCTATCTGCATGCCAATTTCAGTCCGATTCGCCAGTGGTTTGACCTGTGTGTCGATAGATCAATCAGTTCAATCAATCAGTCAGTCAACTTTTCCTTTTATATATTTGAAGAAGATTAACGCTATAGGTTTCTTGCAGCTTTATGATAGCTGTTATTTATCTGATAGATCTAATGAATTGATTGGAGGTTCGATAGCCCTGAAACTAACAATCAAAGCATTGTGTATCTGACTACTGGTTAGTTCAATGTAAAGAGGGACAAAACCGTAACATAGTTATGGCCACATTTGGCTCCCGAAACAATTGTTCTAATGTTCGGGTATAGGTACATTTTGTACGGATCAAAGCAATCAGGTTAATCCCAGAAACAAATCCTTATTCAATCCCCAATACTATTGGAATGGACGCATGACAACAATCTCATTTTATAGTCCAGTTTGGTTCCTACTTCCTTCCTGTATTTTTATTTCGAGTAGTTCTGTATTATGTTTCAGTTGTATATTGCCTGATTGGTTTCTACACGGCATTGTACCGGAAGACTATCGCATGGCGGTACGTCTTTGCCGGTAGGGTTATAACTAGCCACGGCCGGAGCCTTCCACCAGACCAGACCAGAAATAATATTTCCCAAATTGACCCTGCCGGGAACGAACCCGGAACCATCCACTGTAAGATTGTGAACTTACAGTGGAAGGTACAGCGCTCACTTCTGCGCCAGGGAAGTCGTTAAAGTATGTTACATATATTGCTAAACTTCTACCTGTAGTCAGGTAAAAATAAAATCTTTATTGCCGTAACAAACGCCGCATCCCACAGTTTTACGTGCTTCCTCCGTTTCTGAAATAATAGCGAGAAGTGGGAGCATACTTCCTGTAATACTCCCCTCTTTAATATTTTCGCTGCAGTTTATTTTCATTTCACTGAGCAGTGTTCAATATTTATCATGACTTTTAGACCAGTTTACAGATGTTGTGAAGCGTTGTGTCATATTTTCCTTTCCAATTCGATGGAAGTTCTGTGTCAACATTACAAAAGTTATAGCTGTTTATGAAACATTATTTAGAAAAATCGAGAATGTCCTCCTTTTTTCAAGTTTATGAAACTGCAAATTATAAATAAATAATCTTTATTTAAAGCAACTAGGGCTCAATTTGTTAGTATAGAACAACATACAATTTAAAACCTTAAAAATCTTCCATCACCACCATGTTAATTTGGCAAGTATTGAACATTTTACCCCAACAAGTGTCCCACAGTAGAGAGGTGTCCCAACTCATAACTCATATTTTTTATATTCAAATAAACTTATAACAAGTTCTTTTGAATCGTCAAGTGAATCTACCACTAGTTCGGAATGCCAAGTTGGAAATAGTACCATGGATTTTGTCACTATTTCCTTTAAGTGAAATAGCGTGTGTGTGTGTCTGTGTGTTTTGAAAATTAAACTTTGTCTCAACTGTGGGACAATTTACTCGGACAAAGTAATTACTCAATATCAACTTCCAAAACAACAAAGAGGGTGGGTCCCAAAGTATCCCAAAATGTAGACATCACAGTACGATATAGCTACGTTTTGGCAGATATTTCTACACAAGTTGGGAAGAAGGAAATGCTAGAAGCCGTCAATAGAGGCGTTGGAGAAAAGCGTCACAGGATGGACGGACGTGGAGTGTGGAAGTAAGAACAAAAGAGATACAACTCCAACAGTAGATGTCCAATAACTAAGACGACTACTATACAATGTGTACTAGGTTTATCTTTACTCTAAACGTATTCGTATCTAATGAATTAATGATATTATTAAATAGGTATCCTCTAGCGATTTCGGAAACGTAAATATTTTTGTTACCTATTAAAACGCCGCGTCTTATTTATCTTTGCTACAAGCTTTCTTGATATCATACTTAATATTATAAATGCGAATGTGTGTTTGTTTGTTGGTTTATTGGTTTGTTGGTTTGTCCTTCAATCACGCCGCAACGGAGTAACGGATCGACATGATTTTTGGCATGCGTATAGTTAAGGACCTGGGAGAGTGACCTAGGCTACTTTTTATCCCGGAAAATTAAGGAGTTCCCGTGGGAATCAAAACAACTTAAACCACGCGGATGAAGTCGCGGGCATCAGCTAGTTAATGATATTATTAAGTAGGTATAATATCCTCTAGCGATTTTGGAAACGTAAATATTTTTGTTACCTATTAAAACGCCGCGTCTTATTTATCTTTGCCACAAGCTTTCTTGATATCTGATATAATAGCGAAAACTGAGAGCAAACTTGTAAGTTTCCCCTGTTTTACATTTTCACTGCAACTCATTTCCATTTCTGAGCAACGCTCAATATTTATTACGACTTTTAGAGCGGTCTACAGATGCTTTGAAGCGCTATGTTGTTTAAACATTTATACTTTCAGTTTTTAAATTCACGATAATCAATACTCAAATAAAGTTAACTCATATAATGGATCTAAGGTCCCAGCAATTTAATCAAGCAAGAGTTTTTCCGCGATTTCACTTTTTAATCCGGTATAAATCCTTTATTACTCCAGATTAAAAGTATCCTGTGTTTCTGGATTAAAAAGTATTATTTCTCAAGTTATATTTAAACATTGTTTTAAATATCGTTGTAATTGTAGGTATATGTGGCGCAAAGTGTAATCAAATAAGCAAACAGGCCTACATTCGTTTTAAAATATTTGATTTACTTTTAATTCAATCAAGTAGTAGGTAATATTAGACTTTTAAAACATGCTCCATATTTGAAAACGTTAAATAATCAATCTTTTGAATCATAGACCGCGAAAAAATATTTGTTCTATAATATATCTTTAGTTCTATCTATACTAATATTATAAATGCGAAAATTTGGATGGATGGATGGATGGACCTTTGTTACTCAATCACGCCAGAACGGCTGGACTGATCTGGATGAAATTTGGCTCAGAGATAGATTTTGCTCAGTCTGGATTAGCACATAGGCTACTTTTTATCCCGGAAAATTAAAAAAATTTCACGGGAACCAAAAACCTTCCATCCACACGGACGAAGTCGCCGGCATCAGCTAGTAAAATATAGATTGCACTTACATCATGAATGATATGAGTTGAGTTTCAGCTTTAAAATATGAAAGCAACAAAACTAATTACAATTGGAAACAAAAATGAAATTTTAACAATGTAATATTTTTATTTGTTGAACTCAGACACTTCAATATAAAAGAGTTAACAATAAATGAACGTGAGTCCCAAGGCCCCGAGGGCATGTAACAGCAAACTGAGTAGGAGCAAACGAAATAATGAAAACAGTAGGCGATCGTTTACAATAAGAGACCCGCAAAGCCTCAGTTGCGGGCAAAATTAATATTAATCAATCTACGAGTATCTGATATCTGTGAATTTAAGTCCCGTGGGAACTCTTTGATTTTCCGGTATAAAAATATGTCCGTCCCTGGGATGCAAAATATTTCGTCAAAACCGGTTAAAAGATGAGCTGTGAACATCTACTGACACACCAATTTTTTTTATGTTCTGTATTCTATGTAGGTAGTGCGAAAGATATAGAGTAGGAGTTAGATAATCCATACTTCCATACTAATATTATAAATGCGAAAGTGTGTCTGTGTATGTCTGCTACGCTTTCATAGCCCATCTGTTCTACCGATTTTGATGAAATTTGGTACAGGGATAGGTTGTATTCCGGGGAAGGACATGGCTACTTTTTATCCCGGAAAATTCAATAGTTCCCGCGGGAATCAAAAACATCAATCCACGCGGACGAAGTCGCGGGCATCATCTAGTTTTAAATAAATATTAGATTAGTGTAGGTAGGTAGGTAAAGTAGGTATTATTTGTAAAGGTATTCTTAAGTTTATCTCCAAGATTGTGCAGGTTTCGCAGCTAAAATTATTGCAACACATTCTGGGCAGAACGCAAATGAAATTTACTCCGAGAGAAATGTATGTTGTCGCTTGCGCCGCGAAATCCAATTTGCGTACGCAATAAAAGACTTGCGAGAAGTACTCGTTTAGCTATTCGGAAAACACACCATTTTTAAGACGTCCACGGAACTCAACGGCCTCGTTTAAATGCTCATCTCCTTTTATGATTCTCGTTTTTTTCTGCCACTTAACCGTAGTAAAAGGTATAGTGGCGTATACCATCGCTTAAAGCATTATTATTTAAAATTGCAGTTTTATGCGACGTACCTTGAAGTCCCTAAAATAAGGGTTATAATTCTGAAACAAGAGCGTCAACAATATTAAAACAAAGCGATGGTAGTATGCCCCCAGTGGTAAAACTATGTTTTATGGCAAGTCCTCAAAGGGACCGTCATAAACAGAGGTAGTAGCATAGTATACCATTGAATTATATGTACAAGTAAGTACATAATACCTCAATGTACTCGTAGTATACTGGGCGTGTGGACGATTTGAATTTCATGCATGAAGCTTCTAGTGTTACGATTTACTAGAAATACAGACGGCGTGGTTTTTTAGAGAATGGGTTATAAAACAATGAAATGAAAATGAAAATATTTTATTCAACTTAACTGTACGGTTATTACATAGGTATTATACTTAGACATTTTTACAGGTATAGACATAGTATTATTAGTATTATAGTAGTACTAGCTGATGCCCGCGACTTCATCCGCGTGGTTTTAGTTTTTTTGATTCCCGCGGGAACTCCTTAAATTTCCGGGATAAAAAGTAGCCTATGTCACTCTCCAGGTCCTCAACTACACCCATACCAAAAACACGTCGATCAGTTGCTCCGTTGCGGCGTGATTGAAGGACAAACCAACAAACAAACACACTTTCGCATTTATAATATTAGTAGGTATAGTATTATTTTTTGACACCGTGACTGCAGAATGCTTTGATCTTGACGGAGGCACTACCATATGTTCCGATAGTTTAATAAGGTTTGAGGGCAAAAGTTAGGTTAGGTACAACATCATAGCCTCTAATCAGAGGCTATGATGTTGTACCTAACTGCTTGTTGTATTGCTTGAAGCACGTGAACAACTCAACAACACTGCTGTCGTGGATCTATGATCCGCAGTGACACTGGCAGCGTGAACGTCTTCATACAATTTTGTTACAAGTTTTGGATGTATGAAGCAAGTTACTCATTCTGTTTTTTGTTTTTGTACACGGTGATGGTCCGTGACGCCTCGGCCCTTGGGCCCCCCCCTGAAAATCAGCGTTGCGGCATGGTAGGCAAGTGCCTATCATGCTGCGGCACAGGCTGAGGAGGTGGGCCCATTGACCACACAGTTTTAAATTAAGTAGAATACATATCATGTACCAATTAAGTTATTTTGTTAAAATTTAGTTAGTTATTGTGTGGTTCAATAAAGATTCATTTATTTATTTATTTAGATATAAAATCTGGTATAGGTACGAAGCTGTATGGTTCATGTACTTATTATAGGTATATATTATGTTCAAAATCGATGATCGTTAAACCCAGTTATTTCTACCAACGGAGTCCACTTTAATGGCCTATTTTCGTAAGTGAATTTCAAAGTTCATCGGTAGAGCATCCACCGTATTGAATTTACGATCTCTTATAACTAATAAGTAAACCTGTAGGTATAACTTACAAGTTACAACCTACCAACCTACAGGTTTTCTCTCTCATTGTAAATACTTTTAATCCATACTAATATTATAAATGCGAAAGTGTGTCTGTCTGTTTGTCTGCTACGCTTTCACGGCTCATCTGTTCAACCGATAATGATGAAATTTGGTATAAGGACAGATTGAAGGACATAGACTGCTTTTTATCCCGGAAAATAAAGAGTTCCCGCGGGAATCAAAAAACCTTAATCCTCGCGGACGAAGTCGCGGGCATCATCTAGTTAATTATATTATAGTAGGGGTTTTTGTGGGTTCCCAAATCCTTTATACGACTCACCGGGATTACGACACGGGATTTGGACTCTTGGCTTAGAACAGGTTTTAGCGATAGTAAACGGGAAGAATGATCTCCGAGGCACTAATAATGAAACGTAATCTCCGTAATCCGGACCTCCGTAATCGGTCACCCATCCCAAATTGGCTAACTTTAAAAACCAATGTTTTCAATTATAATGCACTGTTGCAACTACAACCCAACGCTCCCTAACGAACCTTATGATTACATTATTATTTTTTCGAGTAGTTTTTTCCAAATATGTAAGTCATACAAATAGTTGGATTTTCAACGAGTAGAAGTTTATTCATACAATTTTTTAAAACATTTTATTCAAGCGAATATATGCCACATATTCTTTCCGCTTAGCATGAATAAACTAAAAAAATTACTTATTCAAAAAAATGTCGGCTCGGTTTCAACACAATTTTTCCATATCTAAACGAGTGCACGCAAAAGCTGGGAAAATAAATTTATTCACGTCACCCCGAGAGTCGTAAGCAATACGTAAGCACATTACCTACCGAAACAACCTTGAACCTTTATTCATTTGAAATTGTAAATAGCAAGGGTCTGTAGTATACATTATTTATGCAAGTAGCTGGTAGAGGTACCTATACCTTCTTTTATTACTTGCGAGGGTAGATTTATTTTCGGCTAATGGAAAATGTTGGTAGGTTTACTTGATGTCGCATTTCGGGAAACTAGTCATTTGGTGGGTCCAGTATAATTGACTTTGGGACTTTTATTCCCTATCTTATGTAACTTTTGGGTGTTTAATGCTGTTATTACATTTTTGTTGGGTTTATTTTAACGTGTTTTACGGGCCTTAGGTACGCGTTTGCTAATTATACTATTTTATATTAATATTGTACCAGGAACGTCCTAGGTCGGGATTCTTGACTGTCTGTCTGTGACGGATGTCACTTTTAATTCAGATTTTATTATTAGTATCTTATGTACCTAATTAATTAATTACAATAAATATATTCGTTTAATATTAAAAATACAATGTTGTGGCACAACGAAAACGCGTATTGCATGTAAATGTCTGGTAATGTTGACAGTGTGACGCCTCTGAATGGTGATAGACGAGGGCATCCTTTATTATTTTGTAGGCTTCACATCGCCAAACTTGCTTTGAAGTTTGAAGTGTGAACATTCAATATTAATTTGGGAGAAAACTCAATAATTGGGTATTTGACAACTTTTCAAATTAATTATTGTACTTATAGTGAATATTAAATAGAGGATAGAGTCGTAATATCCCCTGATAATTTTATGTTCGAAAAACTATTTTAAACTATCGATTGAAGTAAAAAAGTGTGTCGAATTTTGATGACGCCACTGTTCATTCATACACTGTATTTCATACAACATCCCATATTTCATACAACATCCCATACTAGGCGCGCGTTTTGTCTTTTGAAATAAGTTGCTGATTCGACTGGTTGCCAGATACGTAATTGCACGATTTTTTCGACGTGTTGCTGACCACAATCAAGGTATCGCAGTAGAATTCTTTAGGGCGAAAACATACCTACTATATTATATACAAATATTTTTTTTGACGGTCAAAAAGTCCACGACATTCACATTGTCGTCATTCGCGTCGTCATTCTGTCCGACTTGGACGTTTTGTCCTGTCCAATCCTCTGTGTTTTAGCTCTAAAGCAGCTAAGAAATTTAATTTTAAAGTAAAAACATATTATTTAAGGGCTAAAGCTTTTTTGGCACACAAAAATTCTGCATTACCTTCTCATTTTGTGCAGAGCTGCACAAGCTAGCGCGACAGAATAAAATGTCGCTCCCCTCCTAGGCGGACGTTTCGCGCAGACGTATTTTCCTTTCCGGTTCTTAGTGTGTTTGCACTAATACGAACCGCAACACCTACAAATCGGAGTCGGAATTGTCTTTCGCTCCCGTGAGCGGTGTGCCTAAACGTGCGAACGTCATTTTTACTATTCAGTAAATGCAGCTTGGGGGGAAGCTAAGTAATCGCATGTCTTTTTTAGTCTGCCTGATGTAAACAGATGACCGCGGGTTCAAAGCTCCCATTTCCGCGGGGGGAGCGGGGTTGGCAACAAAAGATGCTCGTTTCCTCGGCTGTTCCGAGCCACGGGGGGGAGGGAGGGGACAATAGAGGCATTGTTTGTGCCCGGTGACAGGAAAAACTCCGACCTCCGTGTTTCTGTGAATTTTTTATTCCTTTTCCCTTCATTCTTTATGCTTTTCTCTTATTCCCGGTAAGCTCCTTTGACTGTACTGGAGGAAATCAAAGTTGTTTGCTGAGACGTTGGGAGGTTTCCACGATGTTTTTACATTAAAAGTATTATATTTTCTAAATACGACAAAAATGTTTGAGACACTAAGAAATATTACTTTTGTTCGAAGCTAAAGCTGCGCGAGTTCAGTGTTGTATTTTCATTCGTAATATTATAGTCCGTCATACCGTCCGTCCGTCCGTGGTCCGTGACGTCTCGGCCCTCGGGCCCCTCCTGAAAATCAGCGTTGCGGTATGTCAGGTGGGTACATACCTACCTTTCATGCTGTGGCACGGGCTGAGGAGGTGGCCCATTCACCACATTTACTTTTTAAGTATGTACGCAGTACATAGGTACCTACTGCATTTAATTAATTTGTTGTACTACTGATTAATTTGTAAACTGTTGGTCAGTAAAAATTTATTTATTTATTTATTTATTTACCCTTCTGATAAAAACCCCAAAGATACGCAAAATACTTCCAGCTATTTTAAATTTTTAGCATTAGGTATAATTTATAATATCTAGCTCGTAAGCAGTGGATTAATAGACTTGATAATTAAAAAAAAACAAATGTGACAGTAATATTGAAACTTAATGCCTATAAAATTGCTATCATTTATTTGAAAATACACCGGCTAAGCTACCGTCTGACTGTGGCTGAGTCCGCCGGATGCTCCCCTTCTCTCCTGACCCTTTCCGGTCCGCTCTCATGATTCCTTATTTACCCGTTTTTCCTTATCAAACCGTACCATTCGCTTCACATTACCGAGGATCCAGTTACTTGTATTGGATGTTTTATACTCAGTATCTTGATTAGCTTTTTGTTTGGTCAGTTTGGGATAATTAAAAGGTTTATTAAAGGATTTTCGATCTCAAGTAGAACAATTAACAAGCAATCCTTTAATTTGTGACAGTATTAATATTGGATTTACTGTAATCTACGAGTAAAATATATAAGAGTATAGGTATAAAAGGAGAATCTGGTTGGTTAAGTACCTACATCACAAAGCGCTTGGTTTACAAACTTGAGATATATTTCATTTATCTAGGTCTTCACTATAAGAAATAAAAATAATTTTCAGAAACGTTATTTTGTTTGACGTAGAGATTAATGTAGAATTTTAGTAATATATTTCTATTTCGATGGCCGTAGTACTAAAAAGAAAAGTTCAAAGTAAGATTTCCGCTGTCTTGAAAAAATAAATCAGTGTACCTACTTAAGTTTATTACTTTAAAATAAAACAACCTTTCATCCCCATTGATAAACCAAACGAAATATAAATAACTAGCTGATGCCGGCGACTTCATCCGCGTGGAAAAAGTTTTTATGGATTCCCACTGGAACTCCTCAATTGTCCGGGATAAAAAGTAGCCTATGTGAGCCTATGTCACTCTCCAGATCCTCATCTATACCCATGCTAAAAGTCAAGTCGATCCGTTGCTCCGTTTCAGCGTGATAGAAGGACAAACCAACAAACTTTCACAAACAAACACACTTTCGCATTTATAATATTAGTATGATTTAGTTGCAAAAAATCTTTCAAAGCCAATATTTGTACGGGTTTTCCGATAATTTCTCATGCATAAAACATTCGTTCCCAGTAATTTTATTTTCGCAAACTTTCAGTCAATCAATCTTGAGTCCAGTGATCCGTAAGAAGTATTTATAAAACAAATTGTGTTACAAGTGTATACGTACGTAATGTGTTTCGCATGAGTGGGGACAAGGAGCGAAAAAACGAATGGGGAATCCATTGGAAATCGAGGGGGCGTAGGGTGGCGGGAGAAACATCCTCCGGATATACAGTTTGCTCGCTACGTGATGGTTACTGAATATATACTCATCTAATATTAAACTAGGTACTAATACTAGACTTTTATGAGATTACCTGGCGTTCATTTGCAACTACTTACTGAAGCGGGTGCTTTTCAGATAGCACCATTTTACCCACGACAGAATGTAAGTACCTATCTGTCCTGTAACACACGGACGGACAGACAATGGAGGCTTAATAATATCCAGGTTCTTTTGGCGTTATTATAGTACATAATCCAAAAAAAGGACCAGACAGGCTACGGACAATAAAGGTTACTTAAAAGGCTTCCGTTTTTCCATTATGTGATACAGAACCCTACTATAATAAAAAAAATAAGAAGTTACTCTTGCATAATATGAGATGATGGGTAAGTAATATTAATTACTAGCTGATGCCCGCGACTTCGTCCGCGTGGATATAGCAAGTTTCATCGAAATAACTTGAGAAATGACGGACTTTTATACAAACTTTCAACTCCTATTTCACCTCTTTGGGGGTGGAATTTTGAAAAACTGTGAAACACGTATGTTTTCATTTTTAACCCGCAGCTCATATACCAAGTTTCATGGATATAACTTGAGAAATGAAGGACTTACAAACTTTCAACCCCTATTTCACCCCTTCGGGGGTAAAATTTACGAAGACTGTGAAACACGTATTTCTTCATTTTTAACCGGTAGCTTGTATACAAAGTTTCATCGATATAACTTGAGAAATGAAGGACTTTCATACAAACTTTCAACCCCTATTTCACCCCTTTGAGGGTGAAATTTGAAAAACTGTGAAACACGTATGTCTTCATTTTTAACCCGCAGCTCATATACCAAGTTTCATGGCTATAACTTAAGAAATGAAGGACTTTCATACAAACTTTCAACCCCTATTTCACCCCTTCGGGGGTAGAATTTCGGGGTAAAAAGTATCCTATGTCCTACCTCGTAGTATGGGCTCAAATCGTGCCAAGTTTCGTTTGAATTCATTCAGTAGTTTCGGCGTGATGCGCGGCCAAGATACAGACAGACAGACAGACAGACAGACAGACAGACAGACAGACAGACAAAAATGAAAAAAATTACAGATTTCGCTTCAGTATCGAATAATGAGTGCCCTCCAAAAAAAAATTTCAAAATATCTTCAATGTACAGAATTGGACATGTTACAGTTTTATTATAAGTATAGATGTTCAAAAATGCGAAAATGGAGTGATTAGGGTTTAGCTGGTTAGCCCGCTACCATCTTAGACTGCATCATCCCTTACCATCAGGTGAGATCGCAGTCAAGGGCTAAACTGTAGTGGATAAAAAAATCAGTCCTCTTACTAACCTCTTGCGTAGGATAAACCACCACTTATCAAGTACAAGTTCTGTTTTTCGGAGTTGGTAAGTAGACTTTCCAAATAAACAACAGCTTATATTCAAAACTTTTCATCGAATGAATGCGGATTCATTTTTAAAACAGGAACGTTCGAACGGTAAAATCAGCTACGTAACGAACTTTTTCTACCGACAAACATTATTTTGTTCGAAAACTTGAACAGCTTTGTTTTTTACTGCAAAACCTTAATTGGGAGTGAGCACAAAGCACTATCGACACTATTAAAGAGGTTCAAACATAAAGCGGTGTTCACACGTATTTTCACGAGAACAATTCAGTGATCTCTAGTGGCGCGTTTTACCGCTAAAATACATATTTTACGTAACCCTCGTGTGAATGCGCTTTTACACGGTAATATTGAAATTGTTTTCGTGCGCTTATGGCTACGTTATTGTGCTTTAAATATTATATTATACGGTCGGCTTTTGTAATAATTATTATCTGGCTGGGTTTGGGATAGGTTGGGCTTTGCGGGTGGGAAAAGGTATTTTGACGGACTTTTAAGAACCAACTAAAGGTATTTAACTCCGGCTATATATTTCGGTGACATTATTTGCAAAAGCCATAGCACTCATCGTTCTGAAAATAAGAAGGGTTTTGGCCATAGTTCACCAAGCTGGCCTAGAGCGGATTCGCCTACTTCACGCACCTTTGAGAACATTATGAAGATCTCTCGGTCATGCAGGTTTCCTCGCGATGTTTTGTTTTCAGTGTAAAATCTATATAATAACTTAATAATTTCTCAAAACCCACTTAACTCCAAAAATTTTGAATAGTATGCCGGACTTTTTAAACTACTAGACTATCACTGCATAATACATACATAGCATGGCAACATAGGCATATATAGGCAATATTTAAAAAAAAAACAAATAAGAATTTAAAACCATCTACAACGGAATATTTGTAGGTAAATTGGACCGATAAAGAATTTCAATATAAATTACTGAAAGGCAATTATAGGTTCACAAGTTCGCAACCTTTCCTGTCGGCCGGAAATTGATTCTTGCTAGATATTATTACATAGAAAATATAGAGAGGAGATGAGCATGACAGACAGACGTTTGTAATTAGTCTACCACTCATTGTTCGGATCACAGAAATAGGAATGTGCTTATTGGATATTAACTACTAATATACACGCCATCGCACAGGCACACTCCTCAGGCCTACAGGCCTACAGGCCTACAGCCTACAGGCCTCTACTCTCCTATGAGAGTGGAGGCCTGTGCCCAGCAGTGGGACGTAAATGGGCTGTAGTGGTGGTGGTGGATACACGCCATAATGGGCCTTGAATAGCGGTTAGTGGCAATTATACGGTAAACACTCAGTCATAATACGAGTAAACTGCCGACTAGAAGTTAGTGAATTTAAACCAAACATAATGGCAGGGGTGCTAATTTAGTTGTACCATGTACACAGTCTCTGAACTAAATGGCAAAATGCAGTGCCGTCCTTTAAAGTTGACTGTGTGGCCAATTCTATATAGCACAGTCTCTAAACTAAAATGACAGCTTTAAATCTACATAGTTCTTTCCCTTTCCGCAGGAAGTATTATGAAAGGGTTAGCAATATTAACAACAGAATTAGCCCCTGTGTGGCCAATTCTGTACACAATCTCTAAACTAAACTAAAATGACAGCTTTAAATCTACATAGTTCTGCCCCTTCCCGCAGGGAGTATTATGAAAGGGTAAGCAATATTTCTAATGCTGTCTTTTTAGTTTAGTTTAGAGATTGTGCACTACAGAATCAGCCGCAGTGTAAATAAAGTGTAAATGGATGACACTTGTTGTAATAAAACCTTAGTTTTAGACATTATAATATTATACTAAGTTAATTAACTATAGAGTTTATACAACGGAATTAATATCAGTGACTTCCCTAGGTTGACACATCCAACGAAAAGTCTAATCAACTTTTGATCCGCGCTGATATGGCGCTTCCTGGAGTTTCAATAGGTTATCACTAAAGAAAAATTTCATGCGTTTTTGTCATACCTAAGTACTTACTCTAACCCAACTCTAGCCCTACAATTATGATAAGAGTAGCAAATATTTTGAGTGTATAGTAAGAAAAACATAGTACAAGAGTCGCCAAGGTACCGGGTAAGCTGTGGCACACACGGTAAAGTTTGAAACACACACAACTCGCGACGCTAATGTGTCCAACACTGACATTTTACTATAAGAAACTGTCAGAAAGTTCCACTCCGAAGCGCGTTAGGAATCGCGGCCATGCATGCTCGCACCGTCATTATTGCACGTGTGACGCGCTTAACATTTGTTTGTGGTGTGTCATCACGAGACTGAAGGCTTGCCAAGTCTCATGTAAAATGTGGAGATTTGCTCACTATTACATGATGTCGTGATGCTCAAGGAGATACGCTGATACTTGAAAGGTTCTATGATTCGCTTGTCGCATCGATCTGCGTTACGATACACACACTATAATGTGTATAATGTAGCTTACCGATTCATGCACATGTTTGCGCGCGTTGAGTGTGACGTAATGCCGTGTAGTTGCGGTGACGCATTGTGTGTGTGGCTTAACTTGGGGAGCTCCCATCTCATGCCCACGTCAATAATTGGAGCGGTTGTTCATGTGTTTTTTGTTTTTGCAGCCGTACTCGCGCCGGGGAGGCATTGTTCGGGCTCGCAAAGCGCACCGGACCTCCACCCCAGTCCCACACTACCGCCCGATATAAAACGGTTCGTATTTTTCATTGTTGCTTTAGAGCTTTATAGGTTTTATTTTATTTATGCCCTTTATACCTCTCCGTGCAAGATAAATGCCCGGAAGCCGATGTTCTGTTTTGGTCACGTTTAATGGTTTACCGGTAAGCTCTTAGAGTTTATAAACTGAAACTTTTGATGTTTTATTCATTTTAATAGACAACCTTTCCTTTCTGGAGGGTCGTTATATTCAATTATCTTGTTATTGTTAACGAGTTTATTGTTGTATTTGCTCAAGTTTTTTAAGAGAAAGGGCTTTCAATAAGAATTATTGTAAAATCTCTTTTTCTTTAGAATTGTTTTCATTTTCTCTTACTAGCTCAGTATATTTGAATTTTATTTCAAAGAAGCTCTCGATATATAGAGGACAAAGATACGAAATTATTGTTAAAACATAAAACAAAATGAAAACCTGCCAACTATTATAAGAAATAAAAAGCTGAACAAATAAGAAGTAGAAAATAATTTAAGTTTAGAATGCTCTAAAAAGTATAAGTATGTACAGTACGCGCGCGAGTTGAATGCAGAGCTTTTTTATGTGTCATCATACATTAGCTCTGCATTCAACTCGCGCGCGGACTATGCTTACATTATACATAAAACGATAGTCAATACTATTAAAGTCCTAAACGTGCCGATAAAGTTTTCAGGCTTTAAAAAAACCGACTAAGGCAGGGTATTTTAAACCGAGGAAAATTATTCGAAAAGAAAGATTGTAATATATATTATAGTCAGCAATTAATTTCTGTTTCGTATAGAGTCGGCATTAAAATGCATTTGATTTAAAAACTATGCTACTAAAATATACCTACTCACCCCAAAGGTTGTCTGCAAGAGATTGCTTTAGCAATAAGACCGCCTTTGCACCCTTCTGTTTTATATTTTAACCTTTTTGTTTATTGTTTTTGTTTTAAATGTGTGCAATAAAGAGTTTATTTAACTATCTATCTATCTACAGGTTTTTGAAATTTCTGTGGGAACTCTTTGAGCTTACTGGGAAAAGCCCTGTACCGGAATGTAACTTAGCTCAGTATTAAATTTCGAGAAAAGGATACGAGTATATCGTGAAAACGTAGCATGAATGACAGAGAAAAAGATACACTTATGCATTTATAATAGTAGTATGGGTACCCATCGCCATTAGGGCGTAAACACACTACGAACAGATCAGGACGAAACGTCCACGCGCGTATGTACAATACGTTTCATCGTGTCAGGGTAGCCTGTGCAGCTCCGAATGTGAAAAATGAGCGCGTGAACTTTTTGTCAGTCGCACAAAAATATTTCGCCAGCAATGTGGTTTCACCCTAAAAGCCACTTACTCATTTTATCGAACTAGGCATATGCTAAGCATATCGGCTTGAAGCACCATATAGAAGTTATAAGTACTCGTAGAACGGTGGGCAAATAAAGTTGGATTATGAATTGGAAACTTGTGCATCTATTGATTCTAATAACCCAGCAGTTGCTCTATAATACGAGTTATTTTGAAGTATTATCGTTATTTTTCCATTATAGTGCCTGCGCATTTTTGATATTGGAATAATGATTTGTTACTAGCTGATGCCCGCGACTTCGTTCACATGGATTCAGGTTTTTTTGTTCCTACGGGAACTCTTTAATATTCCGGGATAAAATGTAGCCTATGTGTTATTCCAGGCTATAATCTATCTCTGTGGTGCGAAATATCATCCAGATACCCTTACGCAGTCGAAATTCCGCGGGCTCGTACGAACCGATTTGCTTCCTCGTTTCTAATTCGAACCGCTAGGATATGGAATGCCCTTCCGGCTTCCGTTTTCCCCTCCTCTTTTAATATAGGTACCTTCAAATCAAGAGTGAATAGGCATCTTCTAGGCAAGCGCGCTCCACCTTAGTCTGCATCAGCACTTGCAAGCAAGTCTGATTGCAGCCAAGCGCTGGCCTATACATTTAAAAACAAAAAAAAAAAAAAAGATCCATCCAGCCGTTCTGGCGTGATTGAGTAACAAACATCCATCTATCCATCCAAACTTTTGCATTTATAATATTAAGTATTGTATTAGTATAGATTGGTATATTGAAAATCACTTAATTTACCAGTTCTATTGCAACTTAATTACTTATCTACTTACTTTTACTTTTTTTTTAATTTTTCCTTTTTTTTTGATTATTTTAACTATAAATATCAGTATAAACATTTTTATTTAATTTTTGACCGAGCGAAGCGAAGGTCTCTGAGTCTACTTGAGTGAATTGTCACTTGTCCGTCCGTCCGTCTGTCCGTCCGTCTGTCAGAGCCTTATAACTTCTGAATTACTGAACGTAATTACTTCAAATTTAAATATAATATGTAATCCGATGGCCTCCCGCCGAATATGGCTTAAAAAGTTATTAAAATCTTTATTTCAGGGGGGCTCTCATAGAAGCGAATGCGAAGTATAATATTTTTTTCGTACCACTTGCTCAAAAAAGTGACATTCTATGCCACAAAAAGCGAACATAACAATAGTCATTTTTAATCTGTTAAAAACAGGGAAAGAAAATTGTACTGAATTTCATTCATCCTCTAGGGGGAGAATGTGATTTAAATTTGGAATACTTACCGAAATTTATACTGAACTACATCTGTTTTTACACCATTGAGGTTGTATATAAAGCATTATAGGTACATCTTTTTGAAAAAGGAATACGCATTTATTACGCAGTTCTGATTATTAAATGTCACCCGCGACAGATGACACTGCTTTATCCCCTTGGTTAATAATCTACTATTATAGCATTAGGTACATAGGGTTGCGGTATATCATTTTAAAGATAATTAGGAATAGAGTCCAAAAACATATATTTTTTAATTTTTCCCCTAAAATTGACGAAATGGGGCTTTCAAAGTGGAGATTTTCTAACGTCCAAAGTTGACCTCAGAACTCTCAATTTTCGGAAAGGATGAGCCTGAATCTTATCAATTATTTGAACTATATCCTGTACTAGAACAACAAATACTAAAATTAGATAAATATTATAAGGAAACGAAATTATTTAATTTTTAATAAGCTTTATTTTTAACAGAACTTCACAAAGATGTCAATAGATGACGCTCTGTGATACCGCGAGGTCTCAGTTCGGGGCGAACCACTAATATATGTTTTTTATTTCATTTAAATTCGATTTCTTTATGTAATAAGACCCTTTTCATATATTGAGGGAATAACAAGGCTTTTCTGCTCCGATCTGCTGAGAGTATCAATTACCTTTAATCAATTAATTATTAGGTTATTAGTTATACTAGAACAAATTAAAGTCACTTATTCAAACATAATTCCAATGAAATAGTAATTCAATTTCTGCAATGATCGCTTAGATCGAAAAAAATATCAACGAAATAAAATATTATGCAACACCGCGTAGCGTTACGTAGCTTACAGTAGCATAGCGTAGCAGCGGCGTAGCACGAAATTGCGTTGAAGCAGAGCATGATGTAGCGTAGCATAAGAGGGATGATGCCTATAATATCAAAAATAAATAATTTCTTACTGATTATTAAACCCCTTACGGCCCGGAAGGTCGAGTTCCCCGAATGTTGAGTACGAGTATGTCAGTTACGTCGAATTTCCAGAAAGTCCAGTCTCTAAATGTATATTTTCCTGAATATCATACAATGCGGGAGTTTTCCGAGGATCTTTTAGAGTGATTTTGCCCTAACGCATCGCAGCGTTTTGTGAAGCGAGAGCTGAATTAAAGCAAGTTGCGTCGTCGTCCGTTCAAGTTGCGAATTAGATAAGGATAAGCACCGTTTGCTGGGTCCCTAACTAGTGCACATCGCTATTCGCTACATGCACTAAGCTAAGCTAATTAAACGCTACTAACGAAAGTGCAGAATATGAAAACATTTTTTCAAACAAAATTCGTCTTAAGTGTATTTTTAACTTTATTTTTTAACTGCCTAGTGTCTAGTGGTTAGCATGTTCGACGCGGCTGACGAGGCACCGGGTTCGAGTCCCGGGTTGGGCGTATTTCTGACTAGAAATTTTCTGTACTAGCCCGGATTTAGGAAGTTGGCGGTGTTTCATCCCGTGCCTCGGAGAGCACGTTACGCCGTCGGTCCCGGTTATTTATCACTAACATGATAATAGTCGCTAAAGCCCGCCAACCCGCATTATAGTAGCGTGGTGGCTCTAAGCTCTAATTCCCTCTCTCCAATGACAGTGGAGGCCTGTGTCCAGCAGTGGGAAGTTAATGGGCTGTAGTGGTGGGGCTGGTGGTGGTGGTACTTTAACTCTCGAAGCGAATTTAATTCGCATGACTGGATGCTATAATGCATTTAGGTCAATCGGCTGTAGAGTAATGCTTGACCTCGGGCTTGTTTTTCGAATTGTGGAAATAAAATTTGTCTAATAATGTATTGGCCAGAGAAATATTCGAGGCAGAAGATATTGGCCTAGTTTTTTTAAAGTTTACACGTTTGCGCTTGACTTCATCTAATTCTTTTGTATTCATTTTTTTAACTAGATAGATAGATAGATATTTTTTTATTGCCACACATATCATAGAAATAACTTCATTATAAACAAAAAAACAGAAAACAACGCGTGCGCGGTCTTATCATTAAAAGTGATCTCCTCCAGACAACCCGTTTCTTAAGGATTCTAATATGGAGCGGGAAAGTGCAACAATAATGATAAACATGCAATATACTATTTAAACTATACATACCTACTAATAATATAAATAACTAATAATAATAAAATAATAGAATAATAATAATAGACTTAAATTTACAGCTATCTCTTTCGTAATTCTCTCTGCATGAGAAGATAGTACTAAAATATTGTCATTTTGATCATTAATAGATCATGATCTATTAATGATCAAAATGACAATATTTTAGTATAATAACCATATTTATGTGTATAAAATCAATCGCTACAATATTACGTCTTACACGTGCAGGAATAACTGTGCTAAACTTAACTTAGGTTTGAAGTCATCAATAAATTGCTTTCAAGTCGAAATGGAGAAAACAACAAAAATATCTTAAATCACAGACCAACCTCAAATGCATCGCGAAAATCGGTTTAGAGGTACTAAGATATCACAGTTGACCGATTGTAAGCTCAATAACTCAATCAAAAGCAATTAATTAATAAACAGTAATTTATTTTTTAATCATTGTCATTTTGTTCTTAAACTACCAAACTTGAAGAATTAATTTTATCGTCTCTGTGGGATTTAACGAAGTTCTTATACACTTGTTATTGTTAAAGCAATAATATTCAATTGCAAATTGGATGCTCGACATTTTAATTAGTGTTGTACAATTAATTAATTGCCTTTGACAAAGGATACGTGGATCAAATTAAGCAGATACTCGTATGTGCTACTACAATGAAAACAGTGGAATGACCTATTTACAAAACTATATTATCAAAAAAAATTGGTTGCCTGTAAAGTCGGTATACGGGCGAAAGTTTTACGTGACAACGACTTTGAGTGGTAAAATAATTTTAATGTGAATATTCATTCGTATAGTAGGAAGAAGGATGAAATCTCTCTCACTCTCTCTCTCTCGCTCTGTCTCTCTCGCTCTTAGGCGGGCTAACTGTGCTCGAGTGGAAGGGACGCGTGCCTTTCACTTTTTATGTCTGTCTCTCTCGCTCTTAGGCGGGCTAACCATGCCCGAGTGGAAGGGACGCGTGCCTCTCACTCGCTCTCATTGTGAGCGCATAACGTGAGCGGAGCGTAACGCAGTTTCTTGAAGTGTCACCCGGCAAACCAATTTATAAGACGTTGTCACGTCAAAATTCGGAACCGAAGCCTTCCTCTTCTCGTCCTCCTCGTGTGTGAAGCACATAAAAATTATAACATTGGTATCACTTACTAATAGCAAAATAGCTAATAATACTAATACTATAGTTAATAATACTATAGATTATTAACTAGCTTGCGCCCACGGCTTCGCTCACGTTGATTTCAATTTTCATATAAATTTCAAACCCTTATTGATCCCCTCTGGGGTTGAATCTTCCCTTCTATTTTCGCATTCTTTAATCTGTCAAACAGTTTAGTAGGTTTTTTTTATCCACTACAAGTTAGCCCTTGACTGCGATCTCACCTGATGGTAAGTGGTGATGTAGTCTAAGATGGTTGCCGGCTAACCTGTTAGGCTTTTGGCAGTTATATTAAACCCATAGGTACCCCTATTCTGTTTCTACACGGCATCATCGTACCGGAACGCTAAATCGCTTGGCGGCACGTCACGGCAGACCAGGGAAAATTCAGAAATTATAAATTCCCAAAATGACCCTGCCGGGGATCGAACCCGGGACCACCGCACGTTATGACAACAGCGCTCAACACTGCGCGACGGAGGTCGTCGAAAACCTCAAATTCGTTTACGAATGCGATACCTACAACTTAATTTTACCTAGCTGTTTGGTTGAAAATTTATCTTGAAGAGGTGTTACGTAGCAACGATAATGAATATTTTAGATTTTATGGAATATCAGATAGAGTTTGCGATAAATATTTTATTAAGCTTCCGCAGTTTTAAACTTTTATCAGACCGCAATTTGTGGGAGCTGCGGTTTTGATGCTTTTAATATGTTCAGCCTACGCAGTTAAAGCAGAGGGAATCGTTAATTTGTTTTCATAAAACGTTTAATAAACGATAATTTGTTAGTATTAAATCCTCCATCCAGACAGATTTATGAAATCCAATAGTCCCGCAAATTCGATTCACAAAAAAAGAGAGAGACTTTATATTATATTAGAGAGTCTATATAATAACATTTACAAAATCAGTTTTTATTAGCTGACCTCAAACTGAACTCGCTTCCCAGCGGGGTCAATTTGGCATTTGTAATGTATGGATATTCTCTGATCTGGCACGGTGGGAGACTTCGGCCGTGGCTAGCCATTAAGCGTTCCGGTAAAATACTGTCTAGAAACCGATTAGTAGTATAACTGCCATACTCCTAACAGGTAAACCCTGCATCATCTGCTGAACTTACCAGATGAGATCA
This sequence comes from Erebia ligea, assembly GCA_917051295.2. Lineage (NCBI taxonomy): Eukaryota > Metazoa > Arthropoda > Insecta > Lepidoptera > Nymphalidae > Erebia > Erebia ligea. Next base: position 9,902,600 of record OU785236.1, read on the forward strand.
CATTCAAGGGCTAACTTATAATAGAATAATATAATATAAAAGGATCTAGGTTTAATAGATATTTATGTTGGGTAGAATTTTCTCTTTTCTAATCTTATTAATATAAAAGTTAAATCCATTAACACGTTATAGTTATATCTAAAAACGGGTATACAATATTGTAGTATGTAGAGTAATCAAACGGCCAGAGTGTTATCAAACATTGGCTAAGTAAACACTGTTCAACTCTCATTCAACTGATAGTAGTTTGCACTTTACGATCCAGGATGAATGTCAGGAATTTTCATCCAATTAATGCTTACAATCACTGTTCAAACATATGCGAAGAAATATTAATGAATCATTAATTTTAAGTAGTTCATTTTTCAATAATTAGTTTTATTGATCTGTTTATTTACTAAAGTGAATATATATAATTTATTAGGTAATATACATACACAAATATAAACTATTCTGATATTTCGGCCGAATAATAATAATGTAATATTGTATTGTATTGTTCTTATAAATAACAATATATGCTATTAATTTTTTTTTGGATTTACTACCTTAGTCATTGATAACCATTCTATAGTATTAATAAGCTTAAATCTGTTCGTAAAAATATACTCTCGCCCACAAATTGGTAGTATGTACATAATATTATATCGATTTATATTTTATTATTATATTTATGTAAGTTTACAATGTAATTTAAACTTGAGACTTTTACTACGTAAGACTTTTTTAATAGAATAGCTTATGTAGCTTGTATATTATGTTCATACGGTGTGTCTAAATGACACCACACGGCTTGTTAATAATTATTAATTATTAACAAATTATTATTATTAATTATTAATAAGCCGTGTATTACATTAGTAATTGTACAACTGTATACCAACCTTATAATAATATCTCGAATTGTGATACATTCAATACAATTTTGCTCATTTGGCTTCATTAATCAGCTATCGTTGTAAATTAAATTTCGAATATATCAGTCGATGTTTTGTTTGTAAATGTTAGAATGTTAATAAGCATCAATATAATTTTATTATTTGTTTTATAATAATTTGGGTGTCATAAATTAAACTAAATCAGGTATACCTAATTTAGTTTCAAATTAAAAAAACCGTAAAAATATTTTAACACAAATGTTTTGTTTTTGCTCGTTTAAATTTTTATTATTTTATTTACTACTAGCTGATGCCCGCGACTTCGTCCGCGTGGGTATACCAAGTTTCATCGAAATAACTTGAGAAATGACGGACTTTTATACAAACTTTCAATCTCTATTTCACCCCTTTGGGGGTGGAGTTTTGAAAAACTGTGAAACACGTATGTTTTCATTTCTAACCCGCTGCTCATATACCAAGTTTCATGGATATAACTTGAGAAATGAAGGACTTTCATACAAACTTTCAACCCCTATTTCACCCCTTCGGGGGTAAAATTTACGAAAACTGTGAAACACGTATTTCTTCATTTTTAACTGGTAGCTTGTACACCAAGTTTCATCGATATAGCTTGAGAAATGAAGGACTTTCATACAAACTTTCAACCCCTATTTCACCCCTTTGAGGGTGAAATTTTGAAAAACTGTGAAACACGTATGTCTTCATTTTTAACCCGCAGCTCATATACCAAGTTTCATGGCTATAACTTGAGAAATGAAGGACTTTCATACAAACTTTCAACCCCTATTTCACCCCTTCGGGGGTAAAATTTACGAAACTGTGAAACACTTGTTTCTTCATTTTCAACCAGTAGCTTGTATACCAAGTTTAATCGATATAACTTGAGAAATGACGGACTTTCATACAAACTTTCACCCCCTATTTCACCCCCTTAGGGGTGGAATTTTGAAAAACTGTGACACACGTACTTCTTTATTTTTTACCGTAAGCCAAAATAAAAAGTTTCGTTGATATAACTTGTAAAACATCTTGAGAAACGAAGGACTTTCATACCAACTTTCATCCCCTATTTCACCCTTTTGGGGGTCGAAATTTCAAAAACTGTGAAACACGTTTGTCTCCATTTTCAACCCGCAGCTCATATATCAAGATTCATGGCTATAACTTGAGAAATTAAGGACTTTCATACAAACTTTCAACCCCTATTTCACCCCTTCGTGGGTAGAATTTCGGGATAAAAAGTATCTTATGTCCTACCTCGTAGTATGGGCTCAAATCTTGCCAAGTTTCGTTTGAATTCATTCAGTAGTTTCGGCGTGATGCGCGGCCAAGATACAGACAGACAGACAGACAGACAGACAGACAGACAGACAGACAGACAAAAATGAAAAAAAATACAGATTTGGCTTCAGTATCGAATAATGAGTGCCCTCCAAAAAAAATTTTCAAAATATCTTCAATGTACAGAATTGGACCTGTTACAGTTTTATTATAAGTATAGATAGATTGTTGTAGTTCGAAAATATATTCACGCGAGTTTTGATTTAAATTGGTAGATCTACCAAGTCTATTCGATTTTTCAATCCGATTATTTTAGAGATTTGAGCACAATTATAGAGCAGGAGACTGGGAGATTTAAAAGTAGTTATTCCAAAGTAGACCTTCTGTTAAATTAAAATCTTTAAAAAGGCTTCGGATAGTTGACATTTGATAAGCGAGGCCACGCTATTAGATTATCCGGATATTCCCGTCCATTTCATCGATCATAGTGTCGAACCCTGACGCTTCGACTTGCGGTTACATGCTTACAATACTTAGCAACTGTTTGGTAAGCGAAATTGAAAATAAGATGGATTGTTTCTGTTCCGAGGGTTAAGGGTTAAAGGGGTTGTTTCAAATTTATATGGAGCCTGGGCCAGGTATTTGTACGGTATTTCAAAATGTTCGGGGTCATAAAATAGTAACATTTTTTTCTTTATTTCTTACTAAAAAGTTCAATTTACGAGGTACAATGCGAAATTATTTTGCAAAATAAAAGCGCAACAACATGCGTCCATTTTGACATTGACGTATATTACACGTGTCATGATGACATTTGACATAAAATTACCTGGGAAATGTGAATTAACCTTAGAATATCCAACAGCAGTCAGATTGATGGATGGATGCGCTGCGAGAGTTGCTATTCTACAAATGTACCTAATTAAACATTTTATTTTTGTACCTCATAATCACTGTAAAACTGCCAAAAAGCATATTTTATTTTGTTTTCTATGATTTTATACTATTTTTTGGAATACTGTACAAGTACCTGGCCCAAGATGAAACAACCCCTTTGTACCTAGTAACTATAATTCCCTAACTGACCTACTTACACAAGTTAAATTCTACTTAATGACTATGAGCAAAACTGCCATTACATACACACTCGACCAGCAGTCAAAATTTTACCTGTTCTTCTTATCCTGCTTTTAAGCGACGGGCATCATAGCAAAGCATAAAGTAGGTAGGTAAGTAAATCGAACGAACTAAGGTGGCGATGAAACTTACCGCTTTGGTAGGGTGGCATTTGCAATTTGAATTTATGAGAAAATAATAAATAATGCACGCGGACGAAGTCGCGGGCATTAGCTAGTAATTCATATTTTAAAATGCCTTTGATTTACTTATCACAATGGGGCAAACCCATCATATTAAATTCGAAAGTGTGTCTGTCTGGAATGTTTTCACGGCCCATCTGTCAAACCGATTTTGACGGAAGATACAGACATGGGTTGACCTGGGTTGATGGGGAAGGACATTGATAGACAGGCTACATTTTATCTCGGAAAATCAAAGAGTCGCCACGGGATTAAAAAAATCCACATGGGCATGATCTCAAAATAATTTCGTTATAGCCCAATACAGATGCTACTAGGATAACAACAATAGGTTTATCTCTTTTCTACATAGGATTACTGTCACCCGAGAGAAAAGAATAGAATGCTAACTGTTATCCTAATAGCATCTGGATATAATGTTTAACATCATACTAATATTACACTTCGTATTCGTCCTCCGAGATTAGCATGATATACTTGTAGTACCGTGTACGTACGGCCACTTTCACACGTTAGTTGAGGTAGCTGGAAATAAAAACAAACGCTCCCTCTTACCGGCCGATAGCAGGCCGCTATATATAGGCCCCACTCCTGCACAACTAGTCATTCGTGTTTTCGTGCTCAGCCACTTCGCACGTCCGCAAATTCGGTGAGTTTTTAAATTATTAAATTAAAAATTAATATTTTTATTATTTATTTTTGTGATAAAAACGTAAAAGTGATTTCGGAAATTTGAAATTAAACCGATCACGTAAACGTTATCACCGAATAAGTTTGTCATCGAGTTTTTTGGAGTCTTCTACACTGTTTTGTCATCGAGCTTTTGTTTTTGAAGTCTTCTACACTGCTTGTCATCGAGTTCTTTGGAGTCACTGCAATCGCCATCACTGCCACCGTCGAGTCGCAACATTGCTCGTCAGCCAACTTTCTAATAATGTGTGTTTGCGCATAGGATTTTTTTTTTTAGATATATACCTAAACTCAAACCGAAATTCAATTAATGTTTCTTACTCAAATAGACTTTTATAAGTCCTTTTTGAGTCATCGAGTGGAATCTTTCACTGGTTCGGAATAACATTCCTACAGAAAAGAATCAGCAAGAAAGTCTGTTAAAATCTACCTGTCTAGACGTGGATATTATGAAATCTTAGCAAATCGGATTGCCTATGGCTACCTATTGAAGTGTGTTTTCGCATGCAATCTCTTGCCTACAAAATAATAGACTTACAATAAGTCGTAGGCGAGGCCCCCCAGGCATTGCTCAAATTTGAAGTACGTTTTCGCGTGCAATTTAATGCCTACAAAATAATAGACTTACAATAAGTCGTGGGCGAAAGCCCTCAGGCATTGCTCAATTTGAAGTACGTTTTCGCGTGCAATCTCATGCCTACAAAATGATAGACTTACAATGAGTCGTGGGCGAAAGCCCTCAGGCATTGCTCAATTTGAAGTACGTTTTCGCGTGCAATCTCATGCCTAATAGACTTACAATAAGTCGGAGTACGTTTTCGCGTGCAAACTCATGCCTACAAAATGATAGACTTACAATGAGTCGTAGGCGGGGGCCCTCAGGCATTGCTCAATTTGAAGTACGTTTCAATTTGGAGTACGTTTTCGCGTGCAATCTCATGCCTTCAAAGTAATAGACTTGCAATGAGTCGTGGGCGAAAGCCCTCAGGCATTTCTCAAATTTGAAGTACGTTTCAATTTGGAGTACGTTTTCGCGTGCAATCACATGCCTACAAAGTAATAGACTTGCAATGAGTCGTGGGCGAAAGCCCTCAGGCATTGCTCAATTTTGAAGTATATTTTCGCGTGCAATCTCACGCCTACAAAGTAATGGACTGGCAATGGGTCATGAGCGGGGGCTCTCAGGCGTTGTTCAATTTTGAAGTGTTTTTTTTTCGTACACGATTTCACGCCTATGAAATTATGCCTGTATTGCGTTGATTGTTTGAACTAACTATTGCAAAATCTATTTTTGAGAAGTGCGTCCTTTTACGCACTTTATTGGCACACCTTTTTTCGTACGACGAAAGTGCGCGCGCACGTGCTTGAATCTCAAAGCATCTTCGATCAGGTGCGAAAACTTATCCAAGCATTCATGTTGCCATAATATGCTTCACTATTGGGACTGCGTTCTAATGAACAATAATGAATGACTAATGTCATGAAGACCAACGATCTTACCTGCCCTGGGAGAAGTCATGATGACGCAGGCGCAAGTCCCGCCTTCACTCCCGAATCCCGACAGCAAGACGCCTTCGAGTTTTTTTGTTATGATGTTTTGAGCATAGCTACTACAGCAGAGCTTTATAAAACAGTACTCTTTTTCCGAGTCATACGGCAAGAACATATTTACTTTAATATAAAACAATGAAAAACATTTCAATATTTTTTCTTTATTTGAAGAATTTAGAACAATAATTGTATTAGTGAGAACTGCTATATGACCACAACCAATCAAAAAGATGCTTAGTTTTCGGTCCTAATACATGCAGACCAGAAAGGCAACTAAATTAATTGCGTTTTTGTTTGAATATAGTTTTCCAAATATACGTTCCACAGTTATTTGGTTTATTTAAACCAAACTGCAATATTTTTTGTATTTTTTCGCTCGTGGAACCTATCGAAAAATTTCCTCGAGGCTAAGAAATTAATGTTACTCCTTTTAATCATAATAATTCTTTAATAATCTTTACAGTTTGGCAACTTAACAGTTTTATTTTATAATTAATTTTAAAACAAGTAAATAACTTCCGTATAAGGAGTTCCAACACTACCTATAGTTATTGTTCGATGATGATTGATTCTCTTTTTAAAAAAGAAATCACAAAACGAACGTCTCTATAACATAATATTTCAATGAAAAGAAACAATAAGTTGCCACCGAGCTCCTGCAACTTTATTTTTTGGAATACGTAATTTATTCTTATATACATAATAATATTTTTTTTTTGAACTTTGCTACATTAGTTGGCCTTATTACTTCATCGTGGCCGGCTAAAACATCCAAGTTTTAGAAGGTGTAAATGTTTTAAATTTAAAAAATGGTAATTAAGAAACAACGCATCTATATCCTGTTGTCCTTCAGATTTTGAGCGGCTTAATTCTGTAAACAAAATTGAAATGATGTAGAAATTGTCATAGGATTCTCAACTGCGGGGTTGGGGGCCGCTTGTGGTGAGGAAACTGCTAGCACCCAACGAAATGAGGCATTTCACATTAACCAGTTGGAAATTCTGCCAGCTTACTTCGGTTTCAAGTATTTTTTGAATACTTACACATTTTTTCAAAATCTTTTCAAGATCGCCAATACCATTGCAGTTGGTTTCATAACCTGCATGGCTGGTAGGTATTTCCCCTCTTGAGATGAGCCCACGAGATATATATTGAATAGATGCGATTACAAAGATGTTTGTATTACTTAAAAACGCTCTAGTCACGATACTAAAGCTATTAGAGAATCAAGACGAATCCGTTCAAAGGTATTTAGTGGGAACTGTCCAAATAATTCGAAAATTCTCCTTTTTGCGTCCCAATGTTATACCAATTATAAAAATTAAGATATTTCGTGTAAGAATGACTCAGATGCGTACGCCATTAATGCGTTCATGGGTTTCAATCTCTTGGGTTTCCACTCTTCGGTATTATCAAGAAAACACAAGTAAAGTTCATAATTTTTGTTCCTTTATAGCCTACCATCATATCGCATATTTAATGGTTTACTTGCTGTAATTTGTCTTCGGACCCACTGGTCCACTGGTCTTTGAACCATCTGACGTGGTTATATATATACATAAGTATATATATATTTTTATTTTTATTTTTTTCTTTCTCTCTCGTTCCTGCAGCCGCAAATTACACCTCACATACCCTGGTTGGAACTACTGCTGGCTGCTCGCCGGTAGTCCTTATTGATAAGAGATTTCCCACTCTCATCTATAGAAATGATGAATACCTTTCAGTCAGTTTTATTTCTGTCCTTCTATAAATTCATTTAAACAACACGATAGTTGATCAATTAAGTTGTTTCAATTCGGCAATCAATACTATACATCTCTTCCATGGATGTCTTCAGCAAGCATTAATTCAATTGAATTTGAGTTGTTGAAATTTATCACAACTTTACCAATAGTTGTAGATCTCGTAATATTAGAGATAAGTGATCTCTAAGTATAATATGCAGTTTCATTGAAAAAATTGAACATAGGTACTATAAATAGATTTTCTAAATTTTTTTTTTTCAAATTCATACTGACTTTCTATGCTAAAATGTAACATCACTTGAGATCCTTGAAATGCATTAATTTTTTTTTTTGTGTTTTGTTTTTCTCAATCAATGATCTGATGAAATTTCAACTATAAAAGAACTTTTGAAGCATTAAATAATTTTATGAGCTTCAAGAAAATTACATAGAATGCAAAAGTTTTTCAAAATTGTAATAATAATAATATATAACATAGAACTTTCCTTCGAAATTTCTCGTCAATCAAAATTTTTAATTTTTAATTAAAACTTTCTGAACAGGTTTTTTCCGTATATAATACAATTTTTACATTATCGTAAGTGTAACCCTCAATAGTTATCTTGACAAAATTAAACACCTTCGACACAATATCGGACTTATCTGTTCCTCAATACAGCGCGGCCTCAAGAGCCCGCCATATCCACAAGAATATTTTAGTTGCAGTCACTTGGCATATCCACAGACTGGTCCTTGTTTTTGCCCAAAGTACACGACACTAAGTAGTTGCTCGAATACTTTTGAAATTATAATTTTCCTTATCGAAAATTCAGATTGTTGAGTTGACTCATTTCTTACAAATACTATGATCCTGTAATAATAAAATCGAGCAGTATAAAAAACAAGTTATACAGTACCTCGTAAATATCTATCAAAATAAATAAAATTGTTCATTAAATAAGAACATAATCATTATTATGTATTAAATATGATATACCTGATGGTTAAAGTGCGTTTTTCGCATAATAACTACGAGTAAGACCTGTTTTCATGACAAGTCTCTCAATATCTACAAGTATATCATGCTAATCTCGGAGGACGAATACGAAGTGTAATTAATGATTAAACGAACTTACCTGTAAGTGAAGTTCGATCATAATTATACGAGTATTCGTCCGAAGAGATTAGCATCCCACCCTCCCACGGGTTACCCCAGTGTCATGAAAAGGTCAAATTTCAAATTCAATATGTGTTTATGAAAGTGTAAAAAAAAAAAAAAAAAGGTCAAGCTCCGAACTAAATGACTAGTTGTGCAGGAGTGGGGCCTATATATAGCGGCCTGCTATCGGCCGGTAAGAGGGAGCGTTTGTTTTTATTTCCAGCTACCTCAACTAACGTGTGAAAGTGGCCGTACGTACACGGTACTACAAGTATATCATGCTAATCTCTTCGGACGAATACTCGTATAATTATGATCGAACTTCACTTACAGGTAAGTTCGTTTAATCATTAATTATAAATGCGAAAGTGTGTTGTTTGTTGGTTTGTCCTTCAATCACGCCGCAACGGAGCAACGGATTGACGTGATTTTTGGCATGGGTATAGTTGAGGACCTGGAGAGTGACATAGACTACTTTTTATCCCGGAAAATTAAGAGGTTCCCGAGGGAATAAAAAAAGCTTAAACCACGTGGACGAAGTCGCGGGCATCAGCTAGTATCTCATAATTGCATGAGGTTGTCAACAAGCCTATGACGTATATGGCATTAAAACATACCTAACAGTTTTATTAGTTCAGAGAATAAGACTTTATCAAAGATATTCCAGTAAGTAGGAACTTTACTTTCAGTGTAAGCGAGGGTGGAGAGCGTTTTAATAGTACTCAGGACAACAATGTCTTTTTACTGCGACTTCATCGACGCCGAAGTGACAGGATGAGTGTGTGCCCATATTGTCTGCTAGTGACAATCTATTGTATTACAAGCACCCTCCGAAACCACTTCAATATAGGACCTTGTCATATGATAGGTATAGCGAAGCAGAAAGCTACTTGAGGCATGTTACGTTGGGTACTATGAATTTTTCGGGTACAACGCTCTTGATTACCGCTCAAGTACAGTGAACGCCTTTAAGTTTCATGTTTTTCGTTAGTTGGGTATATAAAGAAAATGGGTTTCTTTGCTAAAATCCAGTAGAGAATTCAAAGGAGGTTTTTTGCTTATCTTTTACGTACCTCTTCTTCTTCTTTTCTTATCTATGGCCTTTAGTACTGCCAGTGTCAACGTTAACTTGGAGACAACAACGTGTAAATTGCTCGGTTCTTGAGATTCTTGAGAGACTTCTCCCTTGTTAGACCTAGACATCCCCAGGACAACCTCTACCTCTCTATAAAATACTAATTATTCTTATCTTAGCACTTCAAGAAGTACGTAGAAATATTATTGAATGCACGATACTTTACCTAAATTTAGCCATATATTATTTTGGTACAGTGCTAGTGGAAAAAATGCAGAATTCAACGTAGATTTAAAAGTGGATTCTCGCCTAAAGCCTATTTGAGTAGGTACAAAAATATGTGTCACGTCGCTCTTGTCATATTGTGAAGACTGCGGTGCGCTCTCGTATGAAGCCTGGAAAAAGTATTAAACATTTCTCACGACTCCATTTAAAAAAAATATTAAACTTGTTTCCTATATGCATGAGTAAAATTCCTACACAAAGTTCCTACGTCATAACCGACGCGGGTAGGTAAATGATGGTGCGGTGTGAGGTTATGGACATATTTAAAATAAAGCAGAATTACGATAGGAGAAAAGCACGCGTACACATTTTCTTTCACATTTTTTCCGCGAGCGTACGGTGCAATACGGAATTTGCAATATATTGGAGCAGAATTCCGCTTCCGCTTTCCGCGTTGGAGCGAGTTCCGCGCGGAATCTCAGAAAATTATTGGTCCCGAAATTAATAGGATTCGCTATTAAGATTGAATACGTGATATCTGATCTTCTGGTCTATAGAACAAACGAGTAGCTTATAGAAATAATACTAAGCTTTCAATCACCTTTCACCTTTCTACTATCGTACCGCAGTCCGCAAGGTATCGTCAGGGTCTGCATCCGTATATATAGTTGAAATTCCACGTACGAAGCGATTTGCTTCCTCGTTTCTAATTCTAACCGCTTGGATATGGAACGCCCTTCCGGCTTCCTTTTTTCCATCCGCTCATAATAATGGAATCAAGCGTGAATAGGCATCTTCTAGGCAAGCACGCTCCACCTTAGACTGCAAAAGTCTGATTGCAACCAAGCGCTAGTCTATAAAAAAAACAATACGCCTTGACCTTTGAGAAAGGCTGAACAAACCTCAATATTGCGCATCGAACAAAAAACCATGATCCTGAATACAGAAAAAAACCGGCCAAGTGCGTGTCGGGCCACACGCAGAGTATAGGGTTCTGTATTTGTCCGTTACAATATTCGGACATTTTACACGTTTTACGACATTACTCGTAAACTTGTAAAGTCTACTTAGCTGTGATAATTTTCTTTTTAACTTCGTTATACATGTATACTAAGTTTTTTCACATAATTATCCAAACAAATTTTTTTTTACCCCTTTTCGGCGTGATTATTGTGTAGGTACACTTGTCAAATTACAGCTCTCTAGTACTAATAGACACTGAGCTAAGCCGAGGATGGACAGACGGATGACGGACATGGCGAAACTTTATGGGTTCCTTATTGACTCTCTCTCTGCGTCGTATTCCTCATTGCTGAGGGTCGTGCCCCCTTTCCATTAATCACATAATGGTAGAGGTTTTCTTGGGATAATAATGCGGTGGGTTCCCAGGTCCTTCCGTAGTCCTTATTGACTACGGAACCCTAATTAAATCTATTATTTTGTGTAATTTTTTAAACACACTTTAATAGTATTTACAGCACATGAGTAGATGACGGAGAAGAAAAAGTGAAATGGAACTGTTGTTTATATGATATACTTTTTTCAGATGCGTGGAGATCATCACAGAGTCACAAGACGAGTACGATGCATCCAGTAAGTTTATTATATTTTAATATCTTATATTGCACGTGATAACTATAATAACATTTAAAGGGATTGATGGAATTGATTGCCCTACTATTAAAACAAATCTTAGGGCGCCTTCAAATTTGCCGCAAAGCGTAGCGCGGCCGCAGCGCGGCTGCAGCGCTGCGGCCGCGCTCCTGTCGCGAGGTTCGAACATCATAGGGTTGTACCTATATTTATTTTCACGATGGACTCTGACGAAGAAACACTGCTCTGTGTTACTATTACATAATACGAAACAACGAAAATATAAAGTAGTTGTGTTAACAATACATAATATTATACTTACATGCTTCATTTTTTTTCACTTGGAGTCTTGTTTGTGAAATTGTCAATAAATTTAATGCATATTTCTTCCCAAGCCTTTTTCTTTTCGATTTTATTGCTGTACTTGTCGGACTTCGAATCCCATATTGCTGGACGACTCTCAACCTCATCGATAAATTCTTCTACCTAATTTTCGTTCATGTTTAGACTTGAACAAAAATACATGCGCAGTCACGTCACTAGTCGATCGATGAACTGATGCGCGGCCGCAGCGCGGGTGCAGCGCTGCAGTCGCGTGTTTTTTATTTATATGGATTTACAAAGCAGCGCGACCGCAGCGCTGCAGCCGCGCTGCTTCCGCGCGGAACTTTGCGGCAAATTTGAAGGCGCCCTTAGATAGGAAAGTGCAGCTGGTATGTTTAGAGGATAATAGCATATTTTTATTTTTATTTTTTTTATCCACTACAAGCTAGCCCTTGAGTGCGATCTCACCTGATGGTCAGTAATGATGCAGTCTACGATGGTAGTGAGCTAACCTGTTAAGGATATAATGGCAGTTATATTAAACCCATCCCCCAACCAGTTTCTACACGCCATCGTACCGGAACGCTTATTCGCTAAGCAGCACGTCTTTGCCGGTAGGTTTGATAACTAGCCTCGGCCAAAGTCTCTCACCAGGACCAAAGAAAATTCAGAAATTATAAATTCCCAAATTGACTCTGCGAAACAGCGCTTAACACCGCGCCAGAGAGGTCGTCAAAAATTATTATACAACTAAATAAACCCTATAATGTGTTGCTAAGCCTTACTTCGACGACAGTCTTAATTTATTACAAGCGTTTGAACATACAAATTGCTACAGAGAGAGAACTCAAGCGGCTTAGTCATACAATTAATCAAAACTGAAGTGGGTTTCAAGAGATCTCAATTAAAATCCCTAATCCGTTAAAGCCAGATATCGGTGATCGGGAAAATTATTATGCTCTATATATATGCCCTTCTCTCTGTCACGTAGTCCAATTTAGATCCTCAGCGTACCCTTTTCACCTGTGACAGGTACTGGCGTATCTCATGGTTTCTCGGACATTTTATTTGTATTGGACCGGAGATATTATAATCATGATTCCCAGATTGTATAACCTTTTAAAAATTTTTTCTGTATAAAAGTCTGTAAGGTACTATTTAGTATTCTGTGATAGAAGTTCACTTTACTGCTACGCTAACGTAGGAATTTCGAGAAATCCGGCCTTATGTCTACATTACATGAATCTCTGTGTACAGCTTTCTAGGTCTAGGGTTTTGGCTGGGCGTAGATGACTCAGCGAGTGAGACTTAGGACTACTTTTTTTATGAGATAGTTAAAACAAAAGAATCAAAGCAAAATCTTGAGCAGAATAGCGGGGACGATGGTCCTCTGATGGGGAAACTCATACTACTCTTAGTATTTAGGTACTAACTTAGATTAATTTAAAATGGTTACTATAACACCATAACCCCTTTGATTGTAAGTACTAACATAGTTTGACTAAGCGAAGCGAAGGTCTCTGAGTCTACTTGAGTGAATTTGCACTTGTCCGTCCGTCCGTCTGTCAGAGCCTTATAACTTCTGAATTACTGAACGTAATTACTTCAAATTTAAATATGATATGTAAACCGATGGCCTCCAGCCGAATATGGCTTAAAAAATTATAAAAATCTTTATTTCAGGGGGCTCTCATAGAAGCGAATGCGAAGTAAAATATTTTTTAAAGCGTTACATAGGGGTGCGGCATATCATTTTATAGATAATAATTAGGAATAGAGTCCAAAAATATATTTTTTTAATTTTTAACCTAAAATTGACGAAATGGGGGGCTTTCAAAGTGGAGATTTTCTAACGTCCAAAGTTGACCTCAGAACTCTCGATTTTCTTAAAGGCTGAGCCTGAAACTTGATCAATTATTTGAATAATATCCTGTATTTGAACAACAAATACTAAAATTAGAATTAGAAGAAGATAAAATAAGGAAACGAAATTATTTAATTTTTAATGAGCTTCAGTATTTTTAACAGAACTTCACAATGATGTCAATAGATGGCGCTCTGTAAAAGTATATTCGTTTGTGCTTACAAATAATAGCGAGGTCTCAGTTCGGGGCGGACCAATAGTTCATTACATCTCTATCACTCGTCAAAATCAGCTGATAGCTTTATTTACAAATATCTATGAGTTATCTTTACTAAATTAATGTTAACTAGGTGATACCCGGCGTGTGCTACTACGCTAAAAAAAACCATCTTCGCATTATTGCCTTTTAATGAAACCAGTTTGGGGCACATCGGTTGGATGGTTTCAAAGTCTTTGGCGGACATACGAGTAGGTAGAAACAATTTTTGTGTTTTATAAGTATACCTAAGTATTTAGAAACGGACTCTACATTTTCAAGTCTAATTTGATCTATTTGAAGAATTTAAACATACAAATCATCGTAACAGTCTGTTTTAGAGCTAATTGTCTGAACAATTAATCAAAGCTGAAGAGGGTTCAAGATATCTCAATTAAAATTCCTTATCCATTTGAGAGAGATATCGATGAATTGGAAAATTATAATAGCCCCTTTATCCCGCCCTATCTGTCGCAAAGTTCAATTAAGATTCTTCGAACAGCTTAGACAGCTGTTATTTCAGTCTCCGCGGTCTGTACCTCATGCGACCAACTTAACATGAGAGTTCGTGAGAATTTTTTTGGGATATCGTTGGTATGATGATTGATTCTTTGCGGTGAACTAATGATGGCCTATCCAACAGTGGACTTCCTCAGGCTGATGATGATAACATGTTTTCGGGTATTTTCTGGAAAACAGCTTTTAACTTGCCTGACACTTTTGAGATTTCTCTGTTTGTCACTCTTTATTCTTTGTAACTTTAATGTCATAATCACCGTATTACATATTTAAATTGTCGGCATAAAAAGAAAATAAAATACTATAAATAATTAGAATTCAACTAATACTGCCTATAAAAATTCGTTACCTATAAAATACATAGAACATAATTAGTTCATATTATGATATCAATGGAAACTATTCAAGTATTGATTTTCCTATTTGAAATTTACATAGGTACCTGTATAAAATCATTACACAAAATTAAAACGATTGAATCATTAAAAACATTATTTCTGCAGGTCGATTGCAAACAAAATGAGTAAGTAATCAGTTTTTAACGCCACAAAGGATAAGTATATTCCACGAGGATTTATTCATTTCGATTTCAATTAAATTTCGTTCAAATTGAATCGTAGCGGATCGGAACGCTTTCCGCCAAGTGTTTGACAAATAGTCTGCTTCAATTTATATCTACCCTCACATAATGAGATACGTACGCGGATACGAGAATAAAAAGCCCTTTAATTTTCATTTCGCTGCGTAATGTTGTTATCGAATAACGCCACAATGTAATCATTAAACGAGGAATTGTGTTGCCACTTGCCAGTTTCTGGTTGTAATTTCGATCAGCAATCTAGGGCTGTTTTTATATTAAACCAGTAGCGTGGAAATTGAGTGTTTTTTTTAATAAATGCATTTTGATACTTTGGATATTGATTAAGTAGATTTACGATGTTTATGTTTAAATTACTTGTAGTTATACTCAGATACATTATATTATTATCATGTTATAGATGAGTACAATTTTATGTTGCCTATCTAACAATTAAATTATAGGTATTTTTACACACTCTACAATCGGATTCTGATTTTTTTAAATTTTATATAGATAGCATTTTATGTTACCAAGGTACCTACTTACGGGCGATTTTTCTGTGTGTATAAGACTTGATAAAATTACTCGTAGTAACTTGTAAATCTCTAATGTAATAATTCATCTTATAAAGCAATTATCGCGAATACGATGTGACACTCGCTTCGGAGTTATACATTAGCATGGAAATTAAAGGGAGTATTCGAAGTAAAATACACTAGCGGGAAATAAATTGACGTCGATTATATTATTATTTCTCAAACATGCTTGGAAATTTAAGCATTATTTTGACAACCTTCTTCGAGATAAATCGAAATTGCTGTACTGGTTAAATACATGCGAGCAGCGGCCGGCAGAAGTTGTATGAAAATCCATATCTGTCGTGGTTTAGCGGCCAAATAAATTACATAGTAAATTCATATTTGTCGTGTAATTTAAAAATGGAACGATCTTTTACTCCAAAACATGGCAACCAAGGAGGTAACTTATCAAAGGTTTTATTTAAATTTCAAACTAGCTTGCAAATAGAAAGCTGTTTATTGAAAAAAAAAAACAAATGAACACTTTAATGCGGGAAAAATTATTGTTGTTCGTTGTTCGTCATTGATTTTGAAATGTATTTGACAAAATGAGTTCAAGTGAAGACAATGAGTGTGACGAACTTACTTTAACGCCACCTGAAATTCAAGAGGCGGCAAGAGCCGTAAAATTTTATTCAATGGAAGAATGAAAGAAAATCGAAATCCTTATCCGAAAGTTTTAATTTCCGCGCATTATTTGAGAAAAGTACTATACAAAGCCTTGGCCACAACTAGGCATTGATGGACTTACGTATGTGTTACTGGACGTAGATTTACACGTTCGTCCTTTAATGCCTGTTTTGCTGGCCGCTGCAGTAATGTACTATTTTGGTACGAAATGATTTGTTAATTCTATATTGCTAGAGAAAAATTTATGGTTACCAAAAAACCCCATGCAGTAATTATGAAGATGCCCCATACGAATAGAATAGTTACTTGTAGTAATAGTACTATATAAGAATAGATCGCGCGCGAGTTGAATGCAGAGCTAATGTATGTGTCACCAAACATAAGCTCTGCATTCAACTCGCGCGCGAACTATAGTTAACATAGTTACTATTGTTTGGGCGAAGTTTGAATGTTTCGGCCTGGAGTGCGAGGTAGGTACGGGTGTTACTACAGCTGACCGACCGGTTTCGCAAAAGTTCCACAATTCGATAAGCGACTAATTCAAACTAAGAAAACTCGCATTTTTTTGATATTTTTGATATTGTTTTCATGGTTTTCAAGTGATTTTTCGTTTCCATCAAATATCTTCTTGATGTTAATATTGTGGATCGTCGTGGTTTAGATGAAAGGCGAATAGCTCTTGAGGATACTGTGAGTGTATCCGGGATCAAAGTAGCGACAATGTCTTCTACAACTTATTTCCACTCTAAAACCATGCCTTATTATGGCGCATCCCCTTTAAATTAGTTTATTTCAGATGTTTCCAACCATAATTTGTTAGTATGTTAGTAACAATTTTTCCTTAATTACTAAGTTAGTATTGTTAGTTTAATAATGCAGGTTGGTACAAATTATTATAATCGCCCCACAGCTCCACACAGTGGCGTAGTATGGGGCAGTCGGGCCTGGCAGCAAATATCTTCAGGATGCCGTTGTCGCTGGTAAGCCCTGTAGGAGAGACGCTGCTTTTTTACGCATTATGGCAAAAAAGTCGTTCGTTGCGAACATTTTCGAGGCGCTACAGCTCCACAGCAGCCTCAACAGCATCCTAAATGCGTTGTTATATACACCGTTGTAACACCTTTAAGTAATAGTCATTTCAATTTACATTTTACGCGGTCATTAGACCACATTGTTTAGTTTCAAATCGATTGCTTTTGAGAACTCAACCTCAAACTCAAATCATCTTTATTCAAAATTGGTACCTACAAAGTACACCTTCTGAACGTCATGTTTATAAAGAATAAGAGTTGATGGTGATAACTAACAACGGTATCTTAAGACTAAAGCTACGAGGGTTCCAAACGCGCCCTGGTCTGAGAAGAGCCCACAACAAACTCAGCCGGGTTTTTTTTTTATTATCACCATCTCACAAATAAGTAGGTATAAGAAATTACTAAATTATATTTATAATATAACATAATTAGCCACTGGAACAATTCATACCCATGGCTGCCTGTCATTCAAATAATCCTTTACACTATAATATGACTTGATGAGACGAGTAGCAAATCGATATCTGGCCACCGCATCGACCACACAACCAATAGACGCCGCATATAGGGCGAACACTTTCAGACAACACATCAGACTTAATAGGTCTTATATAATTCCACGCCCACTTATGTCGAATTAGTAACGACCAGATCTGTGACCTGTCAACGTCTCTGCGCTCGCTTACTACAATTATCGTAAAAAATTGTAATGGCTCCATGTACATTGAAGTGGTGTGGCAAAAAAAGTCAAACCTCAAATTTTAAAGCGGATGGTATAACATTTCACCGGTAAGATACGTTAATTTTATTAGTATTAAGATAATACACACTCGTTTTTGTATCACCGGAGTTCAACATTAAACTGGTCGGTCAGTAGAAGTTGTCAATGGCACGTGTAAATAGTGATGGGCGCTTTGGATATTATGGATAAAATAGTTAGATTGTCGATATCGGTTCTAATGAATAAATTGTAAATTTTATGATTCGATTGGTATAATTATAATTATATTATGATTTAGATATGTTAATATACTTTATTATTAATACTATAGCAAAGATTATTGAAATGTAAAATCTCCGTATTTTGGCTAAATGTTTTGACATACGTCAAGGTCTAGTTTTGAGAATATTTTTGAAGTAAAACTTCTTTAGGTGCGGTTTGAGAGTAACTCAGATCATTTTTCGGACGGAAATAACGCTCTATAGTCTGTAGACGCAGTTTCCGCTATTTAAAAACAGAAAAAAAACGATACGTCTCAAAGGTTGGTACACCTGTATATAATTTAATATAAAGAAGATTTCGTTCAAAATCGATATCTCAGGATCCCTAGGATCACAAAACAGGAAACTGGTACCAAAATTTAATAAAATCAGCGCCATTTTGAAATTCTATGTTACTGAACCGATTTCGTTCAAAATCGATATCTGAGGATCCGTAAGAGGCTATGATCACAAAACAGGAAACTGGTACCAAAATTAAATAAAGTCAGCGCCATTTTGAAGCGCCAACGAAATCGATATACATTGTAAAGAAACCGGCGTAGATAAGAATTTTCGAAATTCTTGAGGAACGTCAAAAGCACTGGTCTAAGCTTTTTGGGTACGTGAAGTCTTCCGATATACCTACTGCCGAATATGGGATTCTAATCATATGAGTCCATCGACCATACAATTAATTGTATGGTCGATGTATGAGTCTAATAATTAGAGGTAGTTATTACAACATCACATGCCGTAACTTAAATTTTATTTATATACTAGCCGATGCCTGCGACTTCGTCCGCGTTTACTTTCTGGGATACAATGTAGGTACCTAACATTCATTATCAAAACTTATTTAGTCCACTGAGGTAATAGTCGTCGCAAGAGAATCAAGAGCTGTTAATAAAATAATTAGTAGTTTAAATTATGTGCGAGTTAGGTACCTACTATTGATTTTATTTATACACCATGATAATAGTTTAAATACAGAAAAACTCAGCTTACTAAATGTGTAACAAAACCTACCGAGTTATTTAAATGTTTAGAGTAGGTATATCGATAATTAATTATCGATAAATAATTATCAGGAGTTAGGACCCCATCCCTATATTTGATTTATGATTTTTTTGACCTTGAGTAGACCAATCAGCGTTTAGTACCCCGCGCCCGCTTACCTCAGTCATTAGACTGAATTGTTTGCATTACGAAAGCATAGGAATTAGGCGTCTATTGGTTGTGTGGTCGATGGGCCACCGCAATAAAATAACAGGTAAAGTAACTGATAGTCAATAAAATCCAATCACACTAATAGCATAATTGCTACAACTCAGGTCATCGTTGCAACAATTATGCTGTCGACTATACATAGTCAATGCTGTCGACTGATTGTTACCACTTGGCCACACCGCTCTTAATTAGTAGTTTGTGATATAAGGGCGGTAAGTAGGTTTTTACATACGAGTTGACTAATGTCAGTCCGATGACGCCTCACGCCAGTCGCGGGCTGACCATCGTCAGGAGTATGTAGAAACCTTAATTAAAGCCCGTGTATCACACGACATTTTTCAATACATTTGTGAGAAAACTTAAAAATAAAAGTCGAGTAGTTTGGTCCTAGGTACTCACTAGGTACTATGGCTTTTCACGCCTATACTTAGTCGAGATTTTTGGCGGCTATTACAAGCGCGATTTTTTTCTCACAGCTAAAATACCTAATTGTTGATTTAATTTTATGATCCCTCATCACAATCATTCGTATTTATTAATAATTTACAAGAAAACCCAATGAAACTTTTAAAAATAGCACGCACAGATTACAATTAAAAATTTAGTATAGACTACGACGCCTTGCTTTAATTGCGTTTTTTTATTGGCTTCATGGCTCTAGGTTCTAGCTCTTAACTCCCAGCCTGGACTATTCAGCCTTTACTTTTTTGATTTATAAAACTTAGAACAATTTTAATTAATTATATTAAATACAATTTTTACTTTCATGAATTGATTTCATCAATCTACATCTAAATGTTATTATTTTTTAGGTTTTTTTACTTACAAAAAATTAAAAAAAAACTGCAAATTTACTGCACGAGGGCAGTAAATTCCGCAAATTTACCGCACGAGGGCAGTAAATTTAACTTACAAGCCCTGTTTACTGCCTCTGTAAGTGCATTTTTCGAGCAAGTGTATTGAAAAATATATTTCCCATAGGTATAGGTTCTACAAAACATGTTATAAATGAATGAGAGTAATGTATATCATTATGTGAAGCGACTATTTGTTCAACACTTGGTGGAGAGTTTCGGATCCACATCGATTCAATTTGCGCATAATTTAATTGAAACTGAAACGTGTTGACACATTCCTTTTCATGTTTGTATTTAATATACGAATATTATAAATGCGAAAGTTTGGATGGATGGATGGATTGATGGATGGATGTTTGTTACCTACTCAATCACGCCTCAACAGATTATAGCCTGGAATAACACATAGGCTACTTTTTATCCCGGAAAATTAAAGAGTTTAGAGAGTAAGAGATAATATTTATTTGATAAATAAAAAGGAAGTTAAACTATTATAAAGTCTTATTTTCTATGCACATAATATTAATAGCAATAGTGTGATCGGGAATAAATCGGGAATTTTCAAGTCCTCCAAAACTTAAACCAAAAAAAATTGATTTGATTAATCTATACCATCTTTACTAATGCGAAAGTTTGGATGGATGGAAGGATGGATGTTTTACTCAATCACGCCAGAACGGCTGAACGGATCTTGGAATAACACATATAGGCTACTAAATGAATATCACTTACGATAGTTTAAACGTTAACATAGGCTACTTTTTATACCGGAAGATTAAAGAGTTCCCGCGGGAACCGAAATACCTCAAACCACGCGGACGAAATCGCGGGCATCAGCTAGTTAGAATTAAAAATAATGGTATCAAAACAGTATGGAGTAGGTAGTTGATGTAGTTTTAGGTTTGTTTGTACAGCGGTCAAATTAGTCAAGTAACTAAGCGGTCGCAGGCAAAAGCCGCTGTCACCGCACGTAATGAGTGTCTGGACTACAAATTACAAAGTATTACAGTTCAAAACCTTTAAAAATAGTTACCTACTACAAAACAAAGATATAATAGTTTACTACAGGTTTCGATATTAAGGTTTGAAACGCGAATCAAACAATTTCTAAATTTGTATTGAAAATATGATGCAATCATAGTCTCGACACATTGCCACCTTTTCATGCACTTTTCCAACTTTCGTTACATATTATACTCGCCAAATTAAAGTTCTCATATGGGTGAAAACACACTATAACTGAACAGGACAGGACAGACTGCCTGTACAAAATGCTGCTGGTGGATACAAAAATCAAAAGTCAAGTGTTATTTTTATTCGAATAAACTTTTAGAAGTACCTACTTTTGAATCGAGAAGACCGAGAAGAACCAGCAAGAAATTCGGTGGTTGTACTTTTGAAAAAATCAATAAATTACAATAATAAAGTGCAGATACGAGTACTTATGTAACCGCAGTCCCAACCATTGCTGGAGCGAATCAAATTCATACAATAAACACAAGAGCTAGAGACGTGTATTTCTAATAATAATTAATGTGCAATTTAGTGGTTACATCTATCGATTGAGACGGCTGTATATTGTTTTTTTTTTTTATCCACTACAAGTTAGCCCTTGACTGCGATCTCACCTGATGGTAAGTGATGATGCAGTCTAAGATGGTAACGGGCTAACCTGTTAGGGGCATGGCAGTTATATTAAACCCATACCCCTATTCGGTTTCTACACGGCATCGTACCGGAACGCTAAATCGCTTAGCGGCACGTCTTTGCCGGTAGGGTGGTAACCAGCCATGGCCGAAGCCTCCCACCAGGCCAGACCAGGGAAATTCAGAAATTATAAATTTCCAAACCCTGCCGGGGATCGAACCCGGGACCTTAGCACGTTAAGGCAACAGCGCTCAACACTGCGCCACGGAGGTCGTCAAAAAAAATATTATTATAAAAAAAAATATTGATTTATACTATGTGGAATGACTTTCATTAAGCCCGAATGCAAGGGAGCTCTTTTTTGTTCCTGCAAAACTTTAGCACGTTGCAGACACAATTTAAATACCTTTAGTTAAAGAGAAAATGTTTTTACTCCTCACTTCTCGAGCAATTGTAAATATATTTTTAATAAGACATAAAATATTCGTTATTTGCATGCAAAGTTTGTCGAATCAAGTCAAAAGAAAAGTCAATGGTAGAGTCTAGGCGAGGGCTAAACCATTATAAATAATATTTTGTACTGAAAAATCTGTGAAAACAGATTAGTGCTTTTACTTAAATCTGGGAGTAAATCTGTAAGAATGCTATCTTTTGAAATTATAAATGTCTGTTTCGTTTTCGATTAATTAATTTCTGCTTATTTATTTTCTAATTCTATTTCATATTCTATTTTATTTTATTATATTTTTTTTTTATTTTCTTCTTCATATTTTTTTATTTCAGAAACTTTGTTCACTCAAGAGAACACAATATAAGGTCAAAGCAATGATATTTTAGTGAGTCAAAGTGAAGCGACGAGTATTTCAAATATTGATGAATAGTGCATAATATTAATCTGCGTGTTCATTTAGTTGTTCTGATCGAGCATATCCAACTTATTATAATAAAATATTACAAATAATATTACGATACAACTTACAAAACAACTTCACTCTAAAATAATATATAAAACCTAACTTTATATTCAGAGAAAAGTTGCTTTGTAAGCACTTATTTATATATACTCAGCTATGATTTAAATAATCAAAATCAACAGTAGGGTACCAACTTGAAATCACGTTTTCATTTTTTGCGAGCTATCTGTCAAATAAAATGAGAATAAGAAGCCCATCGAGCCGTGTTGTGTTAAAAATTGGAAAGCAATCCCTTTCCATATCGTTGCGTATCTCATCTCGTGACGGCGAGCAGCTGTGCTAAACAGCAATTAAATATCAACCAGGCTTAGGGGTACACAGAACCAGTAAGATATGCAATACAAATGGTTGTTGTTACTTGAGCAGTAAAGACTACAATGGGTTAAGTCGGCTGCATATGTACACTGGTTCGTCCAAGCACAAGCGTGCAGTGACATATCGCTGTTGATAGCAGTACCGATGGGAGGAAAAAGCAAAGAGCTTTCATCAATCTCTTAACAACGACCTTTTATATGAATTACTTTGTAACGTAGTGAAAACAAAGTGCACCTTTTCCCGGCTACTAAACGTGATTCACACCCCTGCTGGTACTAACATATAAATCACAGGTATCTGCAAGTATAAAATATCTGAAACTACTTTAACGCTAGATAATATCTATACTTATAATAAAACTGTAACAGGTCCAATTCTGTACATTGAAGATATTTTGAAAATTTTTTTTGGAGGGCACTCATTATTCGATACTGAAGCCAAATCTGTAATTTTTTTCATTTTTGTCTGTCTGTCTGTCTGTCTGTCTGTCTGTCTGTCTGTATCTTGGCCGCGCATCACGCCGAAATTACTGAATGAATTCAAACGAAACTTGGCACGATTTGAGCCCATACTACGAGGTAGGACATAGGATACTTTTTATCCCGAAATTCTACCCCCGAAGGGGTGAAATAGGGGTTGAAAGTTTGTATGAAAGTCCTTAATTTCTCAAGTTATAGCCATGAAACTTGATATATGAGCTGCGGGTTGAAAATGGAGACATACGTGTTTCATAGTTTTGAAAATTCGACCCCCGAAAGGGTGAAATAGGGGATGAAAGTTTGTATGAAAGTCCTTCATTTCTCAAGTTATAGCCATGAAACTTGGTATATGAGCTGCGGGTTAAAAATGAAGACATACGTGTTTCACAGTTTTTCAAAATTTCACCCTCAAAGGGGTGAAATAGGGGTTGAAAGTTTGTATGAAAGTCCTTCATTTCTCAAGTTATATCGATGAAACTTGGTATACAAGCTACCGGTTAAAAATGAAGAAATACGTGTTTCACAGTTTTTCAAAAGTTTACCCCCAAAGGGGTGAAATAGGGGTTGAAAGTTAGTATAAAAGTCCGTCATTTCCCAAGTTATTTCGATGAAACTAGGTATATCCACGCGGACGAAGTCGCGGGCATCAGCTAGTTATGAATAAAACTGGTCGCTTGAAAGCATCTTTTAACGTTCACATAATATTATTATGTTTTAATAAAAAAGAAAACACAAATTAGCCAGAGAAAAAATCTTTACTTTAAGCTGGCCAAATTTTTATGACAAGCAATATAAATAGTCCATTTCGTAACTTAAATACGTCGGCCTCCTGTATGATGGCGATATAAAAACGTACGCAGCAATTTAGTTGGACCACAACAGAACGACATATCACGGGCCTAATTCGTTTCATTGCCCTCTAATGCGGATTCATAAAACATCTTGTTTGCGAGTACAATGCCAGGCGCGTCCCCTGCCTAGCTTGGTAGTCTCGATACTGGCAATTTTGCCCCACTTTGTCTCCATTGCCCGCTGTCTCCGAGACGGGGACAAGTAGACAGGGTCTTCCTACCGTCATTAATTACGCTACGTGTCTGCTTTTGGTTCGTTAAAACGCAAGAAGCGAGAAATGAATGATGCTGGAACTGGATGCTGGTGATTATGGAAACAAATGCGACATAAAGCGATAGCAACAAGAACAAACTTAAAGTTTTTTATAATGGGTATCGTTATGGAAGTTGACCGAATATTCTTGCATTTTAGGTTTTCCGTTGCTTCGTTCTAATCTGACGAGGTTACGAAAAATAGAGAATAGGAGATAGGAAGATATATTTTATTATTTGGCGGTTTTGATATTTTTGTGTACTAACAGCAATTAAAACTTTCTTGTCATTCTTTTCTCGTTTGAAGTTTGAAGGTTTGAGTTCTTTATTCACTTTAATAATTCGAAATCTTGTTTGAAAAAAGTTGTAGCGTTAAAACATTTCCCAAATATTTTCTCTCGTAACTAGAACTGAATTGGTTGAGCTTTTGTGAAAATATGAAAGTCGGTTTTGTTTAAAATTTAAACTATGACAACACCGGGGTAGACAAAGAACCCCGCAACAGACGTTTAATTTGTGTCGGGAGCAATTTTTCCCACGCGGCACAAAAACAACGCCCTATTCCCATTCCACCTGCTTATGAGCTTTCCCAGTTTCAAAGGGAAAAGATATTGCGCCGTGCTTGTGTTTGAGGACGAGTGTAACTCTGCTAGTTCTGTCTCGCGGCAACATCCGACAAAATGAGAAGATGCCGACGTTAAATGGAGGCTCTGCATTTTTAAATTCTCACGTACTGGTGGTACTGGCTAGTCTGTAAAGAGTCTAGTACACGTTGGACCGATGTGCTCGGCGAATAAACTCTAGTACACTCGCATTTAATTTTAACGCTACTGGTTTATTATCTAGTGTGAGTTATTAATTACATAACAAATATCAAAGGATCATGTAATAAAATAAATATGCTAATTAACTTTGCACTTCAAATGCAAATAAATGATTTATTTTGATATTGCAACGCTATTTCTATGTCTATCATCACAGAAATAGGAATCTGCTTATTTATCATAGACTTAGTTTATTTACTACCGATGTTTATCCTCTTCGACTAGCCAATGCAATATGACCAACTACAAGGTGTAAAAGTGTCCTTATTTTTGGCCGAGTATTTCGAATTAGTAAGGAACAAGCTGACCAATCAAGTACTGGGAGCATTAGAGTAAATCTCACTTCGAAATTGACTTTCCGAGTAGGTATTTTTCCACTCTGTAGAACTGCGCGAATATTAGGGTAAAAACACAATAGTATTCCGTCCACGTTAAACTACTTTAGAAATAGTTCGAGAAGTCTTTTTTCTTCTCTGCTTTTAGTTTCAACTGAATATTTCCAATAATTTTATTCATTCTTTGCCACAGAGGTGGCGTATATTAAAGGCGGTTTTGCTCCGTTAATACTGATTGATAATAATCTACTCGTCATAATAGAGGACCAGACATATTTTTTATCTTTCAGTAAATTAGTGTTGTAAGTACCAATTTTTAATCTGTATTTAAATATAATTTCTTCTCATTACCTATTTTATTAATGACGATAAGCAAGAGGCTCGTGATAAATAGGCTTAAGTTTATTTTTATTTGTGGGCGCTTTTTTGACACCTAATGTGTGTGATAGGACACACATAAAGGTCGTTAGACATCTATATCGGCCGTTAACTCCTGTATTTAAATGTTTTTGCGCTCCTTTTTTTTTAAGTTAGAAGCGAAACTAATATTGTGCCGTATTGAGAGTTGAGTCTAGCTTTGAGGAGCAGTCCGATGCCCGCTTTCAAGTTTTCACCTCGGATACAAGAACTTAGTCAGAGTGAACTTAGTGCTGGACTTGTTCTTTACAATTTTTCCTTTAAATACCCCTAGGAATGGCGCAAGTTTAAACGAAATCCCAACTGCTTTTAAATTCAAAATGTATACAAAGAGTACTTTTGTCATTAATTTTCGAGGTAAAATTTCTTTGTGACTTGCGAGTTACGAGTAATGTCAAATATTTTTGAGGGAAGTAACGTTCAAACGTCACTTTCAAAGTAAACAGCTGTTGCCTTTCATCGAAATGGTACCAAGTTGTTAGTACCCGTAGAAATATTTTATGCGCTGATTACAAAAACCAGTTGCTATTTTAGAAATAATATTATTTATTGCACGCATTTAGTTTTGTCCAATTTATTCGTTCGGATGATAAGTTGTAGAACGTGTGTAGAAGAAATTAAATGAAGTGGTTTGAAATTGCCGGTCAAATAATTCTGCGGTCTACCCAACCACTCAACCCAAAGAAACAATAGGCACAGAATGTTAGCAATTCACTTTTATAGGGCTCATGATTACGTATACCTAAGCAGATAGACGGTAACCCCCGTGTATTCAAGAACAGAGTGACAAAGTCACATTCCACAACAGATTCGCAAAGCTTTGAGGGGACGAGACATTGCGATTCATTCCCGCATTTAAAAGCAAGACTGTAATTTTGCAGGCCTTTGTCTCCTACCCGCGTGGGATGCCGGTTTCTACGGAAATATGCGCATTCGAAATGATTTTCTTTTATTTTTTTTCAAGTGGCTTCCTTTTCTACCTCTGATATTGTTGACTTAGCGCTGTGCGCTTTGCGTAAACGGTGATGCTTTCAGAAATAATTCAAGGTTTTTATTTTATGGTGTTGTTTTCCTCAGTTGCTCCTATGCTGATTAAAGCGTCTAAATACAAATTCTGTGTTTATGTTCTAACTAGCTGATGCCAGGCTATAATTTATCTCTGTGCCAAATTTCATCCAGTTCCGTTCAGCCGTTGTGGCGTGATTGAGTAACAAACATCCATCCATCCATCCATCCATACATCCATCCATCCATACATCCATCCATCCACTTAATACATTTAATTAATTACTGTACAGTGTGCACATCATGATTGCAAACTTAAGATTAACCTGACCCCCGACTGTGTAAGAAAATCATAGAAAATCGTAAACATTTACATTTGTGAAACACATACATTTGTGAAACACATATAATTCCACTGAGTAAGATATTAATACCTCTATGGATAATTCGAACTGTTTAGAATTTTATAGATGCCTGCATAAAAACATGTATTTAAATGTTTTCTACAGTTCGGGTAATATCGTTTTAAGCTCTCAAAAGCGTACGATTTGCTTATACATTCGGGAGGCGAAACTATAACATAATATTATAATAACGCGACCACGTGCAGTTTCAGAAATGACGTTGCTACAAATTGCATGGAAACCTGTCCCCCAGGTATTGTTAGTCTTAATGCTGCACTTATGCCCTGACATCTTAATAATTGGATTAAGTAGTTTTCCTTTCGATAAAGTTTAGCCTGTTTGGGTATCAAAAGTGATCTGTGGTAGGTGAGATCTGCCTCCCGATTTTGTAAGGAAATCGTAATCATTTGACAGCTTAAAACGTACCTATAACTCGAACTGTTTAAGGAATTCATAAATTCTTTTTGACGTGCATGCATCTCTTTCTCTGAGTCGTATTCCTCATTACTGAGGGTCGTGCCCCCTTTCCATTAATCAAATAATGGTAGGAGTTTTCTTGGGATAATAATGCGGTGGGTTCCCACGTCCTTCCGCATGTAACATCTATGATTTCCTTAAACAGGTCGAATTATCCGTTTGACAAACGATTACGATTACGATTTCCGTACACAATCGGGGGGCTGGTGTTTCTTGCTAACGATCTTGATAATTAAGCTTTAAAAAAGACTTACGCGCCCGGATTTTATTTCGCAAATTTTTAATAGCACGTATGGCCTTATTTCGGGGACTGGGTCACTGCACTCCTGCAAAGTTCACAGTATTGATTTTATTGCGCACGCCCGAAAATATAAATGGGTAGGTACTGGTGTATGGAAGTGGCCATTGATTTCATTGGCGCGAACAAGTGCTGCACTCGCTTCGTTAATGCCGACCCAGCTGAATGAACTAGCGATAAACTATCGATGGGGTCCTAAATCAATTTTTATGTTGAATGGTCTTTGATTTCTGACGACCTTCGTGGCGCAGTGTTGAGCACTGTTGTCTTAACGTGTGGAGGCGCGCTCGATCCCCGGCAGGGTCAATTTAGGAATTTATAATTTCTGAATTTTCCCTGGTCTGGCCTGGTGGGAGGCTTCGGCCGTGGCTAGTTACCACCCTACCGGCAACGACGTGCCGCCAAGCGATTTAGCGTTCCGGTACGATGCCGTATAGAAACCGATTATGGGTATTTAATATAACTGCCATGCCCCTAACAGGTTAGCCCGCTACCACCTTAGACTGCATCATCACTTACCATCAGGTGAGATCGCAATCAAGGGCTAACTTGTAGCGGATAAAAAAAAAATATTTGATTTCTCTACTCTACTCATTCTTGGATAGTATCTAATCAATTTTCTTTTTAATGGTTTAATGTCGCTAAATAGAATGATCGCGTCTGCTTAAGTTTACTATTAATTCATTAGGTGTACCTACTTACTACAACGCACTGAATTTACCTATTCAGTGCTACAACGTCAAAAAAAAACTATAATCATAGGATCGCATATCATGAAAGACTAGATGATGCCCGCGACTTCGTCCGCGTGGTTTAAGATTTTTTTGATTCCCGCAGGAACTCCCTAATTTTCCGGGAAAAAGTAGCCTATGTCACTCTCCAGGTCCTCAACTATACCCAAGCCAAAAATCTCGTCGATCCGTTGCTTCTTTGCGGCGTGATTGAAGGACAAACCAACAAACAAACACACTTTCGCATTTATAATATTAGTATGATGAATAGATTTTCCATGATTTAATTAGACCAATCTTACGCTCACAAATAACCGACTAATATATACCAGTAGTGTTTTAACGAACACTATACAAAACTAAAGTATCCTTATCTCTTTTGCAGGACTCAAAGAGCTGAAGAAGGATCAGCGAGTTGGTCCGAGAAATTTACAGAGCAGGAAACCTAGTCAATCTGAAAAAGAGTAAGTAAACCTAGCTCAACTCCACTCTATGAATTGAAAAGCACCGCCGTCGCTTTTCATACTAAGACGTCGCGTTTAAATTATTCTTTGAATTAAATGCAAAGAGCATTTTAAACTTTAAAATACCTACCCAGTTCCTAAATACTTACAATGCATTTAACATTGGTATGTATTACCGCCGCGTCGCGCCGGTTCGTTATAGCGTATTTATTTGTTAGTCAGTAAACCCACTTTTTTAAAATAGAAACGGATAATATGATATACAAATCGTACCCGGAGATAATTGGCTCTCGAGCTTGAAGTCCGCGTATTGTACATAGCATGCTAGTTCTGGTTGTGCAATAAAGTTTAAAAAAAAAACGCGACGAAATATACAAATTGTTACACTGATTACGTTGTTGATACGGCCGCCTCACCCTGTAAAGGTGACCGTATCACTATCTCCAGTGATCTCCTCCAGGAAACCTATATTTAAGGAGGATGTTTGTTCTACAACTTTAAAAGCTGCATAGTAGATTACTGCAGTAGGGTTTGATGGGAAATCTTGATTGTTATCATCCTACCGAGATGCCCAAGTAGGTTCTAAGAAATCTGCAGCCTGAGCACTTGTCTCTCTATAATGTCCTCCCGACCGAATTTCGGCCACGGCGGCCTATCTCCAGAGACTGAGAGGTGAGGATCTGCGCGGGAGATATTATAGAGCACAATTAGTGTATGCACATACACAGGTGCACTCTCTGTTCCTTTAGTCTCATAGCCCAATGGGACGGAAAATCCGACACGACCGGAGAGAGATCAGGCGCAGAACCGACGGCTTTACGTGCTCTCGGAGGCACGGGGATGGAATAACGCCAACTTCCTTACTCCGGGCTAGTACTGAGAATTTCTTGTCAGAAAACCCCAACATAACAAACATAACAAGTATGTTATGGCCCGACCTTTGACTCGAACCCGGGACCTCGACGGCCGGAGTCAAACATGCTAACCACTAGAGTTAGACCAACGACGCAGTTGTCTCTCTAATGCCATATACCGCTCACGCGGTTTTTTGGAACGCGTTTTCGATGAAAAACCCGCTCGAAAGCTTACCTAGAGAGAGTTGAGCTGGTGTTTTTATACTATGCCGCCGGGGACTCTATTACTCCGATACATCTTTCAGGTAGGAGAGTTTTATGTTCTCAATATCGGTTTCCAATAAGCGAGATTGTCGTAAAGGTAAAGGTCATCAAAAACAAAAGACCAAAGACTTTATTAACAATGAAGTCGCAAGTCTTAAGACACAAAAGAAAACGAAACTTTATCTCTCCACAATACGCGACAAAAGGTGTGCCAGTCTATGTGCCAGTAGCTATATTATTCGGCAAACAATATCACGTAATGACAGAGGCGACCTCTGTTAGATAATTACCCTAGATGCCGGCGAGGAGCGTCGACCCCGAGCGACTTTGACCCACTTCGTACTCTAATTTCCCATCTCACGCCCCCCTTGTAGACATTAGCCGTATACGTAACTTTCGGGAAGCTCGGAGCAAAACTTTTGCAAGAAAAGTGCTCATAAACTTTAAAGATAGAGTTATGTCGTTTGACAATCGGGATTCTCGATCATTGTTGCTCTATCTTGTATTATATTATTATTTTATACCTTTAAACGAGCATATATATATATATATAATATATATATATATATACATAATCTAAATCTCGGAAACGGCGCCAACGATTTTCATGAGTATGCAGGGGGTTCGAACTTTTTTGTATGGAATCGCGGCGCACGATGCAAGTGGTATGTATGGATAGAGGATAATAAAAGCCATAATACAAAATAAGAAGAAGAAGTATAAAAAGTTAGTACTTTTTTGTTATTGATAGATAAGGATAGAATTGCTTCATCCCTATATTATTAAACTCTTTTTGTTCCACCACCACCACCACCACCACCACCACTACTGCCCATTAACGTCCCACTGCTGGGCACAGGCCTTCACTCTCGTAGGAGAGAGGGAATTAGAGCTTAGACCCACCACGCTGCTCCAATGCGGGTTGGCGGCCTTTCACGACTATTATCATGTTAGTGATAATAACCGGGACCGACGGCTTAACGTCCTCCGAGGCACGGGGGTGAAACACCGCAACTTCCTAACTCCGGGCTAGTACTGAGAATTTCTAGTCAGAAAAACCCAATACTTAATTATGGCCCGACCCGGGACTTGAACTCAGGACCTCGTCGGCCGCAGTCGAATATGCCAACCACTAGACCAACGAGGCAGGCTTTTTGTTCAGTAAAGTAGTAAATATTCGAAAATTCCAATCAAGTTTCCAATTTTTTTTTCTCTATCATTATAAATATTATGGAAAATTAATTGAACTTTTGAACATGATAAAAAAGTGATAACAGTCAATACAATGCATACAATGTACAATGTACAATGTACAATGCTTTTATTCTCTAGAAGAAGAAATATCAAAATAAATAACGCTTCAAGTGTTTTGTTTTCCTAATTGTCTCTTCCCAGAAAAGCGTCAATAATTCACCGTTTTCTTATAAAGACATTTGCTTGAGTTCGTAGAAGCAATCCAAACAGCTTAGGTACTCGTACGCCGTACGTCGTTAAGGAAAACATCAAGATTTCTTTGAATGTTGACAAATTAAGTACCTACATCCAGCGCGTCACGCGGTACCATAGACATAGAATTTTTTCGCTTCGCCGCGGTACTACTTATCCGATGTATACTTTCTATTTATCTCTTTTTAAGAACCTCGTAAATAAAACAGTCAGCAAAACTAATATCTACGTGTCTTTGAGATGTAACATAAACTGTAACATTTTGTAAATTATTAAAAACTAGATGATGACCGCGACTTCGTCCGCGTGGATCAAGGTTTTATGATTCCCGCGGGAACTCCTCAATTTTCCGGGATAAAAAGTAGCCTATGTCCTTCCCCGGGATATAACCTACCTCTATACCAACATTCAGCAAAATCAGTTAAAAAGATGGGCCGGGAAAGCGTAGCAGACAAACAGACAGATAGACAGACAGACAGACACACTTTCGCATTTATAATATTAGTATGGAAGTATGGATTAAAAAGTTAGGTAACGTTTTAAATTTCGAGGTTGTTGAGAGCAAGCAACCGTTACAACTTTAAAAGGTCGTCAATTTAAAAGTTCGTATAACGCCGTTGTTCCCAAGTCTGTCAAATATTTCAACCAACTTTTCAACAAATACAACGGTGTACCTACGGGAACTATTTCTCATTTGCGTGGACTTTGCAAATACTCGTTGTATTACATTTACAGGTAAATCTACTGTATTTTGTTAGGGTCTTACTCAACCCTTTCTTTTACACGTTTGTTACAAAACGGGGCCACAACAGCGCCATTACTAACATTTTCACCGCTTGCGTACATTAGCAAATATAAATAAAATAAGTGTGTTGTCATCACCGAGTACTTGTCATTGAACAATATCTTACACAGTAAGTAAACCTAATTACAATAATACTAGATGATGCCCGCGACTTCGTCCGCGTGGATTAAGGTTTTTTTGATCCCACGGGAACTTTTGAACTTTCCAGGATAAAAAGAGACCTGTGTAATTCCCGGGGATACAACCTATCACTGTACCAAATTTCGTCAAAATCGGTTGCACAGATGGGCCGTGAAAGCGTAGCAGACAGACAGACAGACACACTTTCGCATTTATAATATTAGTATGGAAGTATGGATTATACTTCATAAAGCGTACTGCATTTCTTACATCAGTTAAATAAAGTCAGATAAAGAAACGACGGGGCCTGACAGGTGGGTCTAGTACGACATAGAAAATTAATTAAGTGTCCCAATTGTATATAAGGCTTCACTTGTATAAAATTGTACTTGTAAATTGTAATATATTGCTTGTATTTTTGTTCTCAATCCACCTCGCCCCATTCCGTTTTTACCCCAATAACATCTCGGTCGAGGTCTGTTTATTGACACGACAATGATACAAGCATTGTTTCCTCATTAAAAATAACACATTTCATAATAAGGCTTCGTTTCATATAAACTTTTCCCGTGTTCCATAATTCCACAAAAAAAACATATCTGCATGATTGTAATAAAGGTTATTCTAGCTTGTACCGGTTTGACTTTTTATAACTTTACCCTATGTTGCCGTTCAGAGAGCTTCCCAATTATAGCCCGAGGGATACCAAATAACATACTCGAATAATTTCCTCGTATAGGTATATCGTTGTTTTATTTGTATCACTGCTAATTACAAACACACGAGTTCCGAATGTTTGGATAAGAATAATGAGTATTGAGTAACCCAAGGAAAATTACAGGTAGGTTTACAAAAACAAAACTTGCTTGGTAAGTATGATGTTTCGTTTTTAAGGCCAAAAGCACACGAGAGCCTTTTCAGCGATCGGCGGTTTTGCGCCTTCATCGCCGTTTAGTGACTTAGTACTGTGCTTGGAAGCAGCATCAAAAATTTGCGTATTAGGAACTGATCTATTCTGCGTCTTCACAAACGGCAGATGCCAGAATATCTTAAATCGCAGTGACTTACGTTTGTTTTGCACAAAGCATAGCATTTGCTTCGAAAAAGCGATCAAATCGCCTGCAGCTGATTTTAAAAGTATCATGTGCGCTTTGCTCTACAATATTTACGATACGTATACAATATTTGTCCAACAATATTATTCACAAGGGTGTTTAATTTATATTCCTATTTTTTTTGGTCACTCTATTTTTTATACCAATTATCTCTCCGGGAACCAGGGATTATTTTACACACAATGATTCCTTCCATAAATTAAAATCAGAATTCTACACCTATAAATTTAATGAATACCAGGGCTATTATAGAATATAGATAGCTAGACAGGGATACTCATAGATAGACTTTGTATTATTACTTCTACTACCTTTATAAAGTTCTAACTGTAATATTTGCGAAGTCCAAGCAAATGAAAACTTGTCGACGGAAAACTGTTTGTAAATGCGGAAAGTTTGTAGAAACTCTTGAATATGACAAAGTTTGAAACAACGGTGTGGCACGGGAGGAGTTTTAAAAGCAAACTGTTATAGAAAGTGTAGATTTTTAATGAAACACGAAGCCTAAGGAAATACGGTCTCTACTGTTGTAGGTGCCCCTTCTCATCGTGTTTGGTTTATAATATTAAAGAAAATAAAGGGCTTATATAAAGGCGAAAGTCGTTTATATTGTTTGAACTCTTGTTTTGTTAACTGGAGTTTTGTGGGTTGCAGCATAAAAAATATAATATTTAAAATCAAAATGATTTGGTAGGTAGATAGATCATTTTACTCACGCTCCATTTAATAATATATGTTATGTGTATTTAAAAAATCCCTTATTATTTTACTATATCGATATTGTCCGTGGAAATAGTATAGATAGCATTATTGCCGTATAGCAGCCGTGTTTAAAAAAATAAAACAATCGTTCCATGTTATTGTAAAGAACTCTTCGCGAGGCTCTTCTCGACAATAGAGGGTAAACAACGTGCGAGCTTTTCACATCCCGAGATGTCTGATAACTCAATAATATTTAACTTTCCTTGAATTACGTTTTCATGTGACCTGTTTGCAATCGTAGGGCACGTCGGATGTTGAGTTTACCAAATTCCACCTAACTACACAACTAACACTTATAGACAACTAAGTAGTTAAATCAGCAACTTTTTTTCAAACGTCGAAACGCATGCTTAGTATGGGATTTTGTATGAAGTAATAAATAATTTTATTATATCATGTTATCAAAGTTCGACGCACTTTTTTTACTTTATTCGATAGTTTAAAATAGTTATTCAACATAAAACTGACAGGGGCCGTGGATATTACGACTTTTGGAAGATCCTCTATTTAATAATCACTCAAAAATAATTTTATTTGAATAGTTATCAAATACCCAACTATTATCGCTGAATTTGTGACCTTCTTGCTACAACTGTGTATACTGTATTCCAACCAATAAATAATAGTGTTGGCCCAATCAGCGGTTATTGCTGATCACAACGTAGCGAATAGTTTGGCAATTTTGATTTGATTCAAAACTTGCAATCAAACGTTCTATTTTTATAATCTTAATTAGACATGCACTCAATTGTTTTAATCTAGATTAATTATTATGCACTCAAGCTTAAATTAACTAGTATTTGCGAATCATTAGAAGTTGGAAGAAAGCGTACTTAAAACAAAGTTACCTATATATATATATCCTTGTACTCTGTATTCTTTCTCTTGACAATGAAGCTAATAAAAGTATGATCGTTATAATCTCACAGCCAAGTTCAGATTTTACTTTGAATATAGGCATGTACCAGCTCTAAAATTGCGTACCTCATTAAAATTTTCAAACAGCAAATTTACCTTTCAGTCCGCATTCCGCAATGAGTATTCTTCAGGAAAGTTTGGAAAGTTTAAACCAAATTTAATTTGAGTTGTTGTTAATATATATAATGATATATGTACCTATTTTATATTGAATATTGCTTTAATTAGCGTCCTACCCATACTTTCACGGCAAACCCGTAGAGCTGTTAGAACCGAAGCAACAATAATACATTAATACATACAATTACATTACATAATATATTAATGTATTATTGTAATTAAAATTTGTAATGGGTGACAATAATGCCTGAAATAAATGACTATTTATTTATTTATTATTAATGCGGCATGCTAAAAATTTAAATCTCAAATTTGCAGGCTTGAGCAGCATGCTGTTTTATTAATAGTTGTGTTATTTATTTTGATCACTAAGTTGGTCATGTTTGGTTACCTATCCATTCCATTTTCCAACTTTCGAGAATAGAAATTTAGGCAGACTTGCTTTGATAAATTAATTCCGGGGTTGGCATGGAATGAAAAGGACAGGTATGGAAAATTTAACTTAAAACACATTTCTACGGCCTTCGCTCATTTTTAATTATCAATCTTTTATCTGCAATTTGGGTGAATAAACCCTCCAAACAAACGCGCGTTTACAAAAATACGCGGATATATACCGCGGGCATCATCTACTGCGACAATAGCGAAAGTGTGTCTGTAACGACTAGGTAAGCTTCTCACGGATTTGTATATTAGATCCATCGACCATACAACTAATAGACTCCTCATATAGGGCGAACACTTTCAGACAACACATCAGACTTAATAGGTCTTATATAATTCCACGCCCTTGTAACAAAACGTACCGAGTTATTTAAATATTAATTAGAGTATATCGATAATCAATTATCGATAAATAATTATTAGGAGTTAGAAGCCCTTCCCATTTGATTTATGATTTTTTTGACCTTGAGTAGACCAATCAGCGTTTAGTACCCCGCGCCTGCTTACTTGAGTCATTTGACTGAAAAGTTTGCATTACGAAAGCATAGTAATTAGGCGTCTATTGGTTGTGTGGTCGATGATTAGATCATATTGAAGCTTTATCGCTACTCAAAAGTAGTACAGCGCCATCTAGTACAGGCATAATAATATTAAAGGAGACACACTTTGCAAGCAGAATCTTTTTTCCGATCTATCGATTTAATTGCGGAGTTAAAACAAGTCATATTATAATATAATAAGAAATACCTCTTTGTCCAGGAACCTATTTGAAACAAATAAATTGAGTATTGAGCACACGTAAAACCTGAAATATTTACCTAGTGCAAAGCGCCGTAAGATATAATATACGGCGCTTTACACCGTGTAGAGGTTGGTGCTTGGACCTATAATTAATTTTTTATTAACCTATTTGTCCCCACAGAAACATCTGCTACCAGTTCATGAATGCCAGAATAAATTGGGATGCTGTAAAAAAGAAGTGCCGGACCTCCAGGGATCAACGTAAGTCAACACCTGAATTGAAATAATTATTTTCTTTTTCGGTTTTATTTTTGGCTATTAAAGTAAAATTAGTACTTAATGATAGAAGATCTTACCTCAGTTACCAGAACATATTATAGTTTTGCGTCGCGTCGTTACTATAACATCCCTAGGTATATGAGTTACTAGCTGATGCGACTTAGTCCGCGTGGAATAGGTTTTTTTATTCCCATGGGAAATCAATTAAGATTTCCCATGGGAATATAAAAAACCTTCCAGGATAACAAGTAGCCTGTCACTCTCCGGGGTCCTCAACTAAGTCCATGCAAAAGATCACGTCGATCCGTTGCTCTGTTGCGGCGTGATTGAAGGACAAACCAACAACCACAACCACCAACAAAAACATCCAAACTTCATGACCGCATTTCTTTAATATATTATAAGGGTCATAACTTCATAAGTAGGCGCAATTACAGTACCTATCTATAGTCTGTAAAACGATTGTAACAGTAGGTACTTAAATATAACGTGCTACAGAAGCTGCTTGAAAGTAAGGTGAAAATACCTAAACATTACAAGGTACCTAGTACAGAATAAGTAATATTGCTCTTCGTTCACCAAGGTAGGTCATAACTTGTAATGTAAGACATAAGTTCTCTTCGGTACTGGAAGCGGTAACTTATGAGACTTTACAAAGTCCAGAAAATATCTCTCTTACTAAAACACTTTTTACTAAAGCACTATTTGTACGTGGAATAGTACTGTGAACTGTCTTGGTTAAAGTATAATAAGTGTTGGTGCTTAACTAACAAGAGAAATTTCAAATCTTGTTTAGCCCAGCTAAAGATTGCTATAAATAGATAAAATAATTATTAAGCTTAAATAAAAGTAGAGGTTTGAGCTGAAGCGAAGTATATCTACTATTATTATTAATGAAGTGATAACGATCGCAACCTAAAACTGTACGATAAGCGGACTGACGATGATAATATTATATTATATACTTAATATTATTTTATTTTTTAATTTATTCCTTTATTCAGATACGTTAATAAAATTAAGATCTGTGCTACTTTACCAAAAACTGTGTTTTCCGCCAAGTAGGTACCAATCTGGGTGTCTTTAAATCAAGAGTGAAGCATCTTCTTGGCAAGCGCGTCCCATCTTAGGCCGCGTCATCACTTCCCATTAGGTGTGATTGAGGTTAAGCGTAGCCTATAATGCATTAAAAAAAACTATATTATTAATATTAGCCGTAACCAATTTTGCGTAACTCGAATTAAGAATTAATCAAAAAACTTTATAATGAAAGCAAAATATTCTCGAAAATTTTTCCCATGGATAAATATATTTTATAAACACAAACTGTACCATATTCCACCAGTGTACATTATTTGCGTAAAATAACATTTACCTCAATAAAGCAAAATGAAGTACAGTCAATATTTTTGTGCGCCGCAAGGCTGCAGAATATTGTTCCATGTTTTTGTTATCCGAGTACTTTCTACCAGTTAGGTACTTTTATTTTAAACAGTGCATGTTTCAAGTACAACATGCTGTTCGTATTTAATTTTTTTGGAATGATGTATCTGAAAATATAAAAAAAATTATTGAATATTATATCGAATAATACTTATTTAATACATAAGTATTAAGGATTTGTATATCAGATACATAATATAACACAGTATGTAAACATTATTGCATAGATATACTTACATATTGGATCATATTTTACAAAAAGTTAACTGTAAATCGAGTAAGATATTTATTGGATAAGTACACAAAAGCGGAATCTACGTAAGCTTAAGCAATTTCGCATAAAATACCATCTAAAACAGGAATATTTTGTTTGTAGAGGAAATCCGAAGAGGTCGCAATGCCCCTAATAAAGGATACATCTCACAAAATGAAAGTATAATCAAAAGGTTACGTCCGCGCCTATTGTTAGCAAGAAATAATATTTCCACGCGCAAAGGGCTAAAATGGGTTTCTTCTAGCCACCGAGGAACAAATATATTGCGATTTGCTCCTTCATTTTCTCGCAAGGTATTTTATTGCTTTGGGGGTCTCTCATAAATTCCGTACTCACTCAGAGAGAAAAATAAGGCCTGGCTCGTCGCAAATTGTTGCGAAAAATTCTTATTACTAGGTTGTTATCGCTTGTGAACGCTAGATACATTTGTTATATTTTAACATCAAAGAGAGTGATAATAGTCATGAATGGATGATTTTTAATCTAAATTTTTATTTCTTTGTCTACATTTTATGACAGTAAAAACCATTTTTTTAGAAAGATAGAGCACTTAAATTATTCACAAAAATCTGCTTGCCGGAATTTTGATAGGTAAAGGACATTCTATATTATTGTCAGATATCTCTTCTAATAAATCTTAAAATATTTTTATGTAGGTAAATATTAGAGATTTTAAAATTTCGCTTCGTCAAGATAAAAGATCAATACGGCAATACCTACGTAACGAAAAGGTCGTTTTTTAGCGAATGATTTGTTTCCAAGGACGCCCGCACCGCAGCGACTCGAACTTCAAAAGGTGGCCGGACTATCTACAATTGGCAATTGGTAGTCGAATTTTTTATGCACAACCGACCGTTACTTCTATTCACATTCGGAGCCTGAATATCTCCACAGAGATGGGTAGGTACTAGGTACTGCAAATATTGGAGGTACTGCAGTTTTAAACAAGTTTTTTAGCTTTTAGTTTCTTGGTTAAGAACTTCAGTGAAAAGAAGCCGTACGTGGATGCTGATGGGATCAATTTTTCGAGTCCATTTCGGACTAGTAGTTACTTTGCTAAGATGAAACTTTGGAAATTGGAATAGTTTTCCGGACATTTCCTACTGGCATCTATCTTTGTGGGGGCGGGTGTCACCGGGAGGCTGGGTGGTTGGGTGGCTTTTTGATTTGCATACGTCAAAACCCGGGTTTCCGAAAAATCTATTATTGTCAGCCGAAATTTTTTGTTTAGCTTGTTACGGCGCCCCATTTTTTCCGGTTAATTGAACAAACGAAACTCTTCAACATCTATTCAATACTGAAGATCAGAATTTTATTGCGTAACTATGTAAGTACTCATGGACATTTTTACAATATTTGAAGAGGTTATAAGAGACTAATCTCTCGAGTCTAATTTTTAAATCAGATAGGTAGTAGATTGATAGATAAAACTCTTTATTGCACACCAGTGGCGATTCCTCTAAGATTGCGCAGCTTGCGCCGCAATACTAATAATTATGAATAAGTTACTTACCAATTATTCTTGATCTATATTTAAGTAATAAACTAATAATTATTTTATAACATGAAATAGGTACCTACCTACCATTCACAAATCATATAAGTTTATGAATTAAATGATTGCGTTAATCGATAATTATTTAAAATCACGCACGCTCCATGACCACCTCGCACCTTGGTTGTGAGTTGTGACTTGTGACGTGCGCCGCATTGTCACGTGGCTCGTACTGCGAGAATCTTCGAACTCCGTCGGCCCGCTTACTCCCGCTCACTACGGGCCGAAGGCGTGCACTATGAGTTGCGCATGTGCTGTGTAGTATTATTTTCGAAACTCAAAAACTACTCAACCGATTTTAAAAATTCTTTCACCTATAGAAAGCTACATTCTCGGCGAGTAATATAGGCTGTATTTTATTTTCAAAAACATTAAATATCCCTACGAATATTGCAATAATGTGAATGAAGTCGGAAAAAATTGTCTCATCTGAGAGCTTCCGTGGCGTGCGCTGCGTAAATGGTAAAAGTTGCACGAAAACAATGTATGGTGGAATTGTTCCTCTCAAAAAGTTCTAAAAAAAAGTCCGCGACAGCATATAGCTATGTTTTAAGGTCGTCTCACAATAACCGTCATTATGATTTTCAAATTTGGTCTAAAACAATGCTTTACTCGCGAAGGTGTTTTTACCAACATAGTATTAATCCTTATCAAAATAAAATGGTTGTACATCTCAAGTATTTAATATAGATCAAATTCGCCCTTACACCATTTAATTCATATTAATATCTTAGAAGATATTATAGTGATAATGTAACGCGCACTATACTAATATTATAAAAAGGTAAAGTTTGTGAGGTTGTAGGGGGTAATCTCTGGATCTACTGAACCAATTTTGAAAATCTGGTACCAACAGAAAGCCACATTATTTGTGAGTGTCATAGGCTTGGTACGAGAACCGAGATTAACCCGAAAAATTAGGGAGGTCCCGTGGGAATTTAAAAAACTTATTTCACGCGGACGAAGTCGCGGGAATCTGATAGTGTAAGATAAATAAAAATAGTATTCTTTATTCTAGTAAGTACAAGTTAGCCCTTGACTGCAATGTCACCAGGTGGTGGGTGATGATGTAAGTACCTACTCTAAGATGGCGGGCAAACCTGTTAGGGATATAGGTCTATCAGTTATATTAAACCTATACCCCTAATCAGTGATATATGAGGTAAATGTGTTTTATTGAGAAAATACCTAACCATCAGCTAGCGCAAACCCCAGATTGACCACCAGGAATCGCCACTGTTGCACACACTTAAATCAGACAGTTGCGTTGATCTGTACTCTTTGTATTAACAACGGCAAACTTACTAAGTAATAAAAAAATAAGACGAAGCCATCGGAAATTCCGTTTACGTCGACGTCTGTGGATACTGTTGGTTGTAAATTTTTTGCTCTCCTACGATTTACGGGGTTATAAATTCTGAACGGATGCGGATAGTAAAACGAAAAAGTGAGTAAATTTTTCAGCGGGACCTAAATTCTGTGTGACCTTTATAGGATACCGACGGCGACAACGTAGTTTTATTGCATACCCTCTACTCGTAAAAAATTCTGAAAGCAAGTTGTGTTACATTCGCGATGTAGAAGTACGTTTAGTTTGCGAAAGTAGCTTGCAGGTTTAAAAATTTGCGGTAAAAAAATTAAAACTGTCATGTGGCTTTTTTTCACATTGCGGCGCATCATAAGGTAAATATTTCTGTGGGGAGTATTTTTTATAGGATAAAAATACCTGCATTCTGTGCAGCAGCACAGTAGAGAAATGAATGTGCTACTTTCATAACAATATGATGACAGAATATTCTGTAGTCAGGCCAAAACATGGTACAGTGCGCCAAAAAAATACGCAAAAAACATTTTTTAAAAACGCTAAAAATGTGCTGCTTTAGTAATGTACTTAATGTAATGTAAGAGTAAGACACGGGCGTATGCGGGTATGCGTATGAGGGTCGAAGCGTAGCGGACAGGTTCCATGCTCTTTTTTTCTCTCACGAGCCTTTTTTTTGTAAGTCGGTGGAACAGTTAATTTACGCAT
Source organism: Erebia ligea (assembly GCA_917051295.2). Classification (NCBI taxonomy): domain Eukaryota; kingdom Metazoa; phylum Arthropoda; class Insecta; order Lepidoptera; family Nymphalidae; genus Erebia; species Erebia ligea. The sequence continues at coordinate 9,945,611 of OU785236.1, forward strand.
CCCATCTAAAGCGGGCACGTGAGAGTGGAATTCGTTCCAGAATATTCACGAAAAATCAGCAGCATAGTCCGCGTCTAGAATGAGAGTTGAGACGTCTCAGGGTCCCAAATGTTCTACGTACTGCTGCTCTACGTCTGTTCGCTAGGTTTAAAAAATCACTACCAATCACAATACCCATATTATATTAATGCGAAAGTGTGTCCGTCTTATTTTTTTGACTGGATGTAGTCAAAAGCCTGTACGCTTAGTCTAAGTTTTACCATTACAAATTCGATTGATCGTAATCGAGCGTCCGATCACTTTGGTGTCAAAGTAAAGTTGACCCAAAAGCCCTTGATTTTAAGCCTCAAATTCAGTACAGTTTGGAACGCTGGCTGTGAATACATACAATAAATTGAAGTCTAAAACAATGCCTTGAAGGTTCATTTTACTTTGACCCTAATGTGATCGAACGCTCTATATTCTATTCGAAGCGAATATATGTTAAAACTTAGACTAAGCGTACTGGAGAGTGACATTGGCTACTTTTGTTGTGGAAAATCAGAATCCCCATCGGTTTCATAAAAACCGGACGGACGCAGTAATTTAGTTGTTTATACTGAAAAAAACGAGTAAAATCTTGGCATTTACAATCAAACTAACCGATATGTTATTCACATTTATGTATGCTTCTCCAGCAACGTGGTGCTCGTTAGTGAAGAGAACCGGCAGCTCTAGCGTCAAACGAAAACGTCTAAAGCGGTCCTCAGGTAAGAAAAACGCGTATACTTATAGTTTTATGCTTTGACCATTTTCTTTTCACAGTAAATATTTTTATTTCTTAGATTTTTCTTCTTTTCAACGTATTCCCGATAAATTAACTAGGGTTTACTTATTTTTCTAGCCCATACTTATTTGTCGAATTACTAGTACTACTAACCCGATGAAATGCGTAAAAATCTCCCACTCGGCCTGCAGAATAATTTTCAGTTTAGGATTTTCATCATATTCGCAAGTTAGAGCGAACGCACACTGGGGATCAGATATGACAAAACGTCCGCGTCGGAGGCTAACGACGCGGTTGTGCCTTGTCCCGCTAATGCGTGTGGCTCCTATAAAACTGAGTTACGCAGACATTTTGTCCGTCAGACAATTTATTTTTATACGTATATATGTGTTATACTTTTTTGAAGTTAAACTTCTTTAGAATCGTTGTGATTTGAAAATTCGATGAAACGAAAAAGCGACACTAAAAAGAGACAAACATATTCAAAATAGGATTTAGCTTGCGAGAGAATGAAATAGAATACAAGTTATATTTATGTCATTCTTTCGTAGCTTAAGAGAGAATGAGCTTAATTTTCTGAAGTTTCACTTCTGCCGTGTGTGAATTGCACACACATACACTTTTCTATACAGTGAAATGTATTTAATATACCTACGCTATTGCAAATAGGTCGCATCAATCTCTTTTTATTTTGTAGATTCTCGCCCAGAATTGGTGTACACTTTTATCGAGCAAGCAGTGCAGCCAGGCGCCCAAGTTGCTTTGAAATGTTCAGCGGTTGGGGAACCACCGCCGCGGTTCAGATGGATGTTGGATGGTCAAAATATACCAGCGCATCATGGGTGAGTGATTGTTAAAATACTGTACGATCGGGCAGGAACAAATGTGAGATCGAGTAAAACTTGTGATTGTGAATAAATTTCCTTTTAATACTTTACACGAAATATACATAAATTTTCTATTTATAATCGTTTTTTTACTGTTTTTTCACACGAAAGAAAATGCCGCTGTCAACCAGTCTACAAGATGACAGATAAAGTATATAATTTTTCTCTTTTTTTTTCATAGAACCATAGAACTTAGAACTGTCACACATCAAGTGACCATAGATCTCGTATACATATTGACCATAGATGTGACTCAGCATAAACATACCGACCTCCATGAACAAATTATGGTAAATGAACATAATTTGTTCATAACAAAGGTTACAGTTTAATAAATATTATTAGTATCTAAACCAAACACGCACATCTTCTCTGTTACAAATTAAGAGACTTTACTCTATACATAAATTAAAGACAATAAATTAAATTAACAAATGTTGACTATGGACTACTATAATGCAATAACTGTATATAATGCAATTACTACTTAAACCAAAATGAAAAAAAAACAAATATATAATAGGTATGTAACGAAAATTTAGAACTCAACGTCTATCCAAGTTACACTACACACTACAACTAAATAATTCTAATCTGTGACTGGCAAAATGCACAGTTTAGATACAGGTCTCTTAAAAATACTGCCCTTACATTTTATGCTCACCACTCGAGTTATATTGTCTAAGCCTGGATGTTTTTGTACAATTATTCCATAAAGCCATTTTGCTGGAGGTAGGTCATCTTCCCTCACAAGCACCAGGTCACCGAGTTTGGGCTCGGGGTTTTGGTATGCCCATTTGTACCTATGTAAGAAACGAGTTAAATACTCATTTGACCAACGACGCCAGAACTCCTGTGTCATTCTTTGTGTCAGTTGCCAGCGGTTCAAACTACTAATATTAGATGTTTCATAATTTAACTCTGGAATCAATACCAGTGGTTCACCTACCAAAAAATGACCAGGAGTCAAGGGACAAGGGTCACCAGGGTGTTGGCTTAACTGAGATATCGGTCTCGAATTAAGACAGGCTTCAATTTGAGCCAACACTGTTGTTATCTCCTCAAAGGTCAGGGTTGAAGATCCAATCACTCTTCTGAGGTGGAATTTTGAGGAACGGATTCCGCTCTCCCATAATCCACCGAAATTCGGGCTGTGAGGCGGGATAAAGTGCCACTCTGTGTTGTTCGAGGCCAACCAGTCCGCCACTTCAGCTGTTATACTTGATTTTTCTGAATTAAATAATCTTTTCAGTTCGCGCGAAGATCCAACAAAATTAGTGGCATTGTCACTCCACAAGTGGGCACAGTGCCCACGCCTGGACACAAATCTTTTAAATGCAGCCAAAAATCCTTGGGCAGTCAAATCACTCACGGCTTCCAAGTGGATTGCTCGCGTTGACATGCACACAAACAAGCACACATAGCCCTTATAAGCATGATGTCCTCTTCCCTTTGTGGTTCGGATGCTGATGGGACCAGCATAATCAACGCCACTGTGTAGAAATGGTCGACTGAAGTTCGATCTTGCTGGAGGCAATTGTCCCATAAGCTGATGACTCCCCTTGGACGAGTAGCGCAAACACACCACACACTTCCTGACAAACCACTTCACTTGATTTTTTGCATCAAGAACCCAATATTGTGATCGTAAATAGTTCAACATCAGTTGAGGTCCTCCATGAAGAGTTTTGCTATGAGCATCAGCGATGAGAAGATTAGTGATATGAGATCTCCGCGGTATTATCACAGGGTGTTTCATACCTTCAGTCAACGATGACCTTTCAAGACGGCCACCCACTCTGACAATACCAGCACTGTCAAGAAATGGATTAAATAAGGTAAGTGCACTTTTTTTATTAACCTTCCCTGTTTCCTTTAAATTATTTATTTCTTCATGGAAATGTAAATTTTGATAATGCTTAATGCACACATTTCGAGCTTCTTCCAATTCTCTATTTGTAAGCCATATGGTAGGTTTAGGTTTATCTTCTTTATTTATATTTCTTAAACGTAAAAACCTTCTGCAATAAGCAATAATTCGGATTAGTTTAGTTAGTGAGGAATACTTTGAAAACAAACTATCATCCTTTGTACCCTGCGATACAGTATTAAAAGCATTAATTTTATGCACCTTTTTTTCTTCCAGATTTGTACTGTATAGATTTTTTCCTTTAAAGTTACAAACTTCTTCATCCCTTAACCAGTTAGGGCCATTTGTCCACAACTGCATATTAATCTGCTCCGGATTTGCACCACGCGAAGCACAGTCAGCGGGATTATCCTTCGATTGGACATGCGACCATTGACTGGAATCTAATACTGATAGAATTTCTGAAACTCTGTTTGCCACGAATGGTTTCCATCGACTCGGATGGCTAGACAACCAAGCCAAAACGACAGACGAATCAGTCCATGCAAAAATATTCTCTTTTTTAATCCTTAATATGCTAGAAACTTCTTGCAGTAGCTTACTAAGCAAAACTGCTCCACACAATTCTAGTCGCGGAATGGTAACTTGCTTAATTGGCGCAACCTTGGTTTTCGATGACACTAGATTGACATGAACCTTTCCAAATTTATCAGACGCTCGTAAGTATACAACTGCCGCATATTATGCATCATTGGAAGCGTCACAAAATCCGTGAAGTTCCAATTTATCCTCTGTTGTTGTATTCAACCATCTTGGAAGTCGAAACCTCACCAGCTGGCTTAGTTCATCCCGAAAACTAATCCAAAAGTTTAGAAGATTAGGTGGCAATTCATCGTCCCAATCGATTCCAGAAATCCATAATTGTTGTATAAATATCTTTGCCTTAATTATCATGGGTGCTATCCAACCCAAGGGATCAAATAATCTAGCAATATCTGATATTACATTTCTTTTTGTTACAGGGTACTTCAGTTGCGGTAGCTTGACCACATATTCAAATTCATCGCTGTTCCGGTTCCAGGTAAGTCCTAAGATTTTTAATATTTTGTCTGTTTTGATTTCTAAGTTACCTTCACTGGTCTTTCCCTCTTCTTGTATTTCGCTTAATAGCTCTTCACTATTGCTTGACCATTTCCTTAACAAGAAACCTCCTCTTTTCAAAATTTCATTCATTTCCTTATACAGTTTTTTACCTTCATCTACGCTTTGACAGCCTGAGAGTAAGTCATCCATATAAAATTCACCCTTTATTTTTTCAGCAGCTACTGGAGAATCCTTGCCTTCATCCAAGGCTGTTTGCTGCAAGACCTTGACTGCCAGGTAGGGTGCCGCTGCTGTTCCAAAGGTGACAGTCAATAACCGATAACTCTTTATTTCAGATTCCGGGTTCATTGGGTCTCGCCACAATATCCGCTGGAAATCCACATCTTCCCTGGATACCTTGACCTGTCTGTACATCTTTTCGATGTCTGCCACTAGACAGACTGGATAAAGTCTCCAACGCATTAACAGAGTACGCAAGTCAGATTGTAAAGTCGGCCCTATCATTAGATCAGTGTTCAAGGATGCACCATTAATTCCAACACACGAGGCGTCGTAAACTACCCTGACCTTGGTAGTATCCTTTTCTTCTTTTACAACTGCATGGTGAGGAAGGTACACTGCTCCTGGTTTATCTTCCTCAGCATCAGGTACGATCTCCATGTGCCCCAGATCTAAGTACTCCTGTATTACCTTGCTATACTCCCTTTGTAATTGTTTATCTTTCTCTAGTCGTTTCTCTAACATAAGGAATCTACGCAAGGCAATTGACTTAGAGTTGCCATATTTACAAAGTGGATCATCAGACTTGAAAGGTAACTTAACAATATACCTCCCAGATTCATCTCTTTTTGTAGTTTTAGAAAACATTTCTTCGCATTTTTGTTCTTCTTCAGTCAGAAAAATTTTATTTTCTTTTGGTTCCGCTTCTAATTCCCAAAATTTTCTTAACAATTCATTTTCATTGATTTCAGAGTGAACGTGCAAGCTGATTATTGAAGTACAACACTTCAGTGAATTGTCTATATTGTTTTCCACCTGGCCAGATATTATCCATCCTAGTCTTGTATTTTGGGCAACTGGATAACCTGCCGGACCCTTCAAAATTCCATCGAGTAAAATTTGTCCGTAGATATCCGCACCTAACAGTATATCAATCTTATTAGGTGTATGGAATAAAGGATCTGCTAATTCAATTTTTTCTAATTCTTTCCATGCTTGAATTTCCACCTTTGTCTCAGGAAGGAAAGAAGTAAGCTTTTTTAAAACATGGGCCTTAATAGTAATGCTAAATGATGGATCCCAGAGTGATTGCAATTTTAATGATACAACAGCCTTAGATACAACTGACCTATGGTGATCATCTCCTAATCCAAACACATTACTGGTTGTATATTTTTTCTTTAAACCAAGAAGCTGGACTGTGGCTTCCGTGATAAAAGATGCCTGGGACCCCTGGTCCAACAATGCCCTTACGGTTATACTGTAACCGTTTCTCACCTCGGCCTTCACCAAGGCCGTTGCCAATAATACTTGACTGCTAATATTAGAGAAACATGTCACAATATTGTGTGTCCCAGTTTCACTTGTACTGCCTTGTTTAGGCTCTGTGATACTACCTTGCCCTAACGCTTGTGCAGGTTGATGCACAATGTTACTACTCTGTCCTAGTGCCTGTGAGGGTCGATGAACCCCTTCCCCTGGCTCTATGCCCCTAGGATGCAAAAGAGAGTGATGGCGCTTATGGCACCTTGCAACTTGACACCTAGTTGACTGGCGGCAAGAAGATGCAGAATGGAATGGGGCCATGCAATTAAAACATAAACGATTAGTTTGCACAAAATTACGGCGTTCATCTACATCTTCCTTACAAAATTTCTTACAATTGCTTAGCTTATGATTTTCTTTACAAAATATGCAAGATACTGGATTTGTTATGTGGAGTGCCTTAACCTGCGGCTTAAATTTATGATTCTGATTTGGTTTGTTTACTAAAAACTCTAAGGATCTAAACCTGCTTTCTAAAAACTCATTAAATTTAGATAAATTTGGTAACTCGTCATTTAATTCACTTAATTTAACTTCCCATAGTTTTCTGGTCTCACTATCAAGTTTTAAACATAGAATGTGAATAACCATAATGTCCCATGATTGAGTTTCAATGCCTAAATTATTAAGCGCATTCAAACATTCATTGCTAGTATCTAATAGCTCTTTAATTGCTGATGATGATTCTGAGGTAATGTTTCTTTGGCTCATAAAGCGCTTCAATATACAATTTGAGAGGTACCGCTTGTTATTAAAACGCTTTTCCAATTGAGACCAGCAAACTTGGTAGTTTTGAGCAGTGATTGGCACATGCCGTAACAACTGTTCTGCTTCACCTGTTAAATGACTCTTTAAATAATGTAATTTTTGCACATCATCCAAACTACTATTATTATGAATAAGTGATAAAAATAAATCTCTGAAGCTCACCCATTCGTTATATGAGCCAGAGAAAGTAGGTAAAGTTATTTTAGGTAGTTTGATATTACTTGATTCAAACTTAGAACCAGAATCCGAGCCGGGGTTTGAGTTAGAATTTTGAGGTACATTAATTAATTTCTTTAAATAAGATGAAAGTTCTGCCTTATAATCTAAGTAAGTATCCTCAGTCTTTTCATAGAAACCATCGGTAAAATAGTCATAAGTTTCATCAGCGACTGCTAACGTTACTATTTTTGCATGATACTCATTAAACATGTTCCATGACTTTTCTAAGTTTTCCAAACGAGCCTCAATGTAGCTCTCTGTTATTCTACTTTTTGAAGACTTTTTTAAATTAATGAGACCTCTTGAAATGTTGTTAAAAATATCATTTTGCAATTTGATGTATGACTCCATGATTATGTCTTAACCTCAAAGTTCAAACCTTGTGTGGGTACCAAAAACTCCCGCCAAACAGAGTACTCCCGCCTTGCCTCGATACTTGCCACGCGCCATCCATAGCCGCCATCCGGTTCGAAGGACCAAATGTACGATCGGGCAGGAACAAATGTGAGATCGAGTAAAACTTGTGATTGTGAATAAATTTCCTTTTAATACTTTACACGAAATATACATAAATTTTCTATTTATAATCGTTTTTTTACTGTTTTTTCACACGAAAGAAAATGCCGCTGTCAACCAGTCTACAAGATGACAGATAAAGTATATAATTTTTCTCTTTTTTTTTCATAGAACCATAGAACTTAGAACTGTCACACATCAAGTGACCATAGATCTCGTATACATATTGACCATAGATGTGACTCAGCATAAACAAATACTATATTGAGAAAAGAAATGAAATATGCTAATGCATATTTCATTTTTTTTAAACAAATCTTTGTAATTACGATAATTCGTAAGTACAAAGATTTGTTTAAACAAACAATAATTCAGTTTCATTGGCGGCTTTTATGGTTTGAAATGACCTTTACCAGGCAACCACGCTGATCGATGACACACATTTTGGACTAACAATATTTTAACCCTAGAACACTAACCTATATTTTTCAACGCTTATTACTAACCTTCGTCGTTCCGACTACGCTGTCAAAAAAGTAGGTCTATAAGGTTTTATTGATTAAAATACTTATTTCTTTTACATTAATTTTTTATTACAATTATTAACTAACAAAAATATAACATTCTTATTTCATTCAATCACGAATTAATTACATAATCAGCCTTTTTACTGATACCATATTTTTAAGATATTTGGTTTTTAAGTGCTTACTTATTATTAACTAGAACAAAATACTTTGCAAATAAAACTAAAATAATCAAAACTAAGACATAGAATCAATAAAAAAAAGTTAACATTTTGGTAAAAAACTATGAACTAAGACATTTGTGACACATATCAATTTTGTGTTCGCCACACGATGATTTATTGCACTTGTAACAACTACTGTTCGTTATCCTTCGTTTTGCTGACGGGCTTAAGACACAAATTTTTATTTTTTTTGCGATAGGATGACCTGCAGCTTCTCTTTCATCAGTCTCAAGTGTCAAATTTTGATCTGCTACTTCCTGGCATGATAAAATATTAGAAACAAAATATATCGTTAATACTAACCATCGTCGATGCGACGAGTCATGGTTGCTGTTCCGGTACTTACAGACCTCTCACACAAAAAAACTACTGTCCGTCGCGGGGACAACGGGTCATCTGAGATTACACGGGAGCTGCAATGGGTGCGACCGCGCACTCAAAATTTACGACACTTTTTTGAAATTCGCGTCGTCGATTCGACGAAGCTTAGTGTTCTAGGGTTAATGTAGTTGGAACGAGACAAGACAAAATATCTGCACGAAACGTGCCCGGCGGAAACGACGTTTTGTCTCGTAACGACAGTGTATGCTAATCCTTAACAACAGTGCTTCGCAGGATTTTGTGCGCCAGACAAAAATAATTGTACACAGTGTATTTTCGCTCATAAAGAATATGCTATATATAGCTATAGAATAAGAATATAGCTTACGATTTTCCACGTGCCTAGTTGTGCTTATTTCTTTTGAAAGGAAATTTTCTTTTCGTACAAGAGGCTAAGTAGGTACATGTTCCTTGTCTACCAAAACTTATTTGTATTATTTTGTACTCCAATACTTTGTCTATATATTAATTATCAAACACTTTCCAGACTTTATTAAATTAGCTTTTACTTTCAGAATATTTTCAGATTAATATGAAATATCTTTGAAAACCCCAATCTTATGAATCTGAATAATCATAATAAAATATATGAATCTTACAAAATGTATATTGTATAAAATATCTCTATCAGTAAATCTGTCTATTTTCCACTTCATTATTATTCCCAAAAAGATTTTTTTATACATATTTAAAATCTGACTGAATTTAAATAGGCAGCCAAGAACTTTGGCTGTTTTGTCCCGAAAACCAAAGCAAAACATTGCAAATAAGAAAGATTTGGCTGCATTGTCAATAAGAAGTCAACAAACAAGTCTTGGCTGCACCAAGCGCTAGTCTATTAATTTTAAAAAAATTACGCAGGGCCATAATCACGGAAGGGCGGGAGACGGGACCGTCAAGTATAGGGTCCAGCAGCAACTACATCCTGTCGACGCTTTCCCTAAACAGTGCCAGGGTGGAGCATGGCGGCCGATACGAATGTCGTGCTACGAACTCCCACGGATCCGTAGCGCATGCCGCCCGGCTTAATGTTTATGGTAAATAAAATTAATTATGTATTTTGTTTAAGTTCCAGCTTAGAAATAATTTTTTATTTCAACTTTCATAATATCCATTTTTATTATCTTGATTAAGCTGTAGGTATGTAGTGCGATAGTACAGTGAAGATAGTAACTTGTAATAAATACATAATATTATACTCGTATAATATTATTATAATGTAATGAAATATAATCTAAATGGTCAGTTTTATTTAATTTCGACTGATAACTTATAGACCAGGGTCGATAAATTTTAAAACCAAAAAAAATAATAGTAGGATGAAACCAATTAGAAAAGGAGGGGAATATTATAAAAATGAAAGGAAAAATAATTTACGGGCGATCTGAGGTCGGGAAGGGGATGGGGGGGGGGGGGGGTTTAAGGGTAAAAAACGGTTTTTCTCGATTTCCGGCAAAACTAAAAGTCCTATCGAAAAAAGTCAAATGGCAAAGTTGTAGGTAATAAAAAGATCTAAAACTTTTGTATTTACACTTTTTTCACATAACCTCAAAATTTATGTGAAAAATTCAAAAAACCACGTTTTTGATTTTTTAATTTTATCTTTTACAAATAATTTTTTTTTTTAACGAAATTTGGTGAAAACTTACCTTTTTATGTCCCAAATACGCTGTAATTTATTTGAGTAAAAATATTTATTTTTTCACCTTATTTTGAATTAATATCGAAAAAGCACCCTAATTTTCAATCGAAAATTCACCCGTCAAAATATCAGCTTTTTTCAAAAAGTTGGTATGTTTTCTGTTCGTTGAAATCTCTACTTTCCGATGGTGAAAAAAAAAATATGTTACTATAGTAAATCTTCTCAGAAAATGCAAAAATCGAAAATCGAAAACTCGAATTCGAAATTTTTTTTTAAATTAATATAAATAATTTTGAGCTATTTATTAAAATTTACACTTTAATTACTCGAAAAACGTTAATAAGGTGAAAAAATAAATATTTTTACTCAAATAAATTACAGCGTATTTGGGACATAAAAAGGTAAGTTTTCACCAAATTTCGTTAAAAAAAAAAATAATTTGTAAAAAATAAAAATAAAAAATCAAAAACTTGGTTTTTTGAATTTTTCACATAAATGTTGAGGTTATGTGAAAAAAGTGTAAATACAAAAGTTTTAGATCTTTTTATTACCTACAACTTTGCCATTTGACTTTTTTCGATAGGACTTTTAGTTTTGCCGGAAATCGAGAAAAACCGTTTTTTACCCTTAAACCCCCCCCCCCCCCCCCCATCCCCTTCCCGACCTCAGATCGCCCGTAAATTATTTTTCCTTTCATTTTTATAATATTCCCCTCCTTTTCTAATGGGTTTCATCCTACTATTATTTTTTTTCACTTTTTATTATTTTTAAAGGCTTCTACCCTGGTCTATTACTCTAGTATACTATCACAGATTCGTACTAGCCTATGGTATGAAATTTAATTTAGGTAGGTCAATAAGGTTTGTGGTATAATTTTATAATAGATGGTGTTCATTAAAAGGGGTTTACATATAGGTTTGTTACCTTATAAAAAAATATACAAAATGAGTTACGTATTTTACTTAGCCGTAGTAGAAAAAGTATTTCAAAAGTAATTAATTTTCAGGTCCTCCATACATACGCTCAATGAATCCTGTGAAAGCTGTGGCCGGGTCAGACGTCACTATTTGGTGCCCCTACTATGGGTTTCCAATCGAGTGAGTAATTCGATGTAGTCAACAGTTTAATTGAAAAGTTCGTGCTGGAAATTGGAAAACTTTTTATGGAGAATATCAAAATTCCATTATCTCGATAAATCACAGTATGATTTATTTATCACAGCTTACGTCCAAGCGGCACTTTGCTATCGAGCAATGTTGATGAGTCTATCTGGTCATAAATCATTTGTGTTTTATATCATTTTTATCTGTGTGTCCATTGTGCCTATCAAAGTGATCGCATCCAAATTTTAGGCACGTATTGACGGACAATTTCATAAATCAGTTAACCTAAAAAACTTTTTAATATTATTTTTAAAAAAGCTCAGTAAAATGGGAGGGCGGTGCAGGCAACGATCCCCGATACCGGCAGGGTGACGGGCATCTAACTATCACCAACGTAGACCGGACCCGCGACAGAGGCGGCTGGACCTGTTCCGTACTCACGCCTGGAGGAGAACTTGCTAGGAGAGAGGTAAGTTGATAATGGGGCTGATTCTGTAGTGCACAATCTCTAAACTATACTAAAATTAGAGCATTACAAATATTGCTAACCCTTTCATAATACTCCCAACGGAAAGGGACAGAAATAGATTTAAAGCTGCCATTTTAGTTTAGTTTAGAGATTGTGTTATACAGAATCGACCACATTATTTAATTAATATGCCACCTAAGTTAGTTAATTAAATGCTTTTTGCTTTGCGGCTGCCATCGCGCTTTCTATCTGTCCAAAACGTCCAATACAAAGGTTTATTCGTACGAGTGTAATTTGGTTACAGTAAAGCGACTCCTACGCGTGCTCCGATTATGAACGCCTTCAGATAGAATATCAAACATTGGCAAAGTGCATTGTGCTGGTGCGGCACTAATAAACGCCATAAAACAAAATAAGAAGAAGAAGAAGAATATTTTTTTTATATCTCATTACAAGGGACTATAAATAGCGTGCCGTAGCGAGTTGTTCAAGTCCGTTCAAGTCTTTAATAAAGTCAGGCATTAGCCTTAATATTAACCATGGTAACGTACCTGCAAATTATGGAACCAGCTTCCATCCCTCATCCATTCTGTGTTTTCTCATGATTATAATATATAGGGGCTCTTCAATGGGCGGATAAACAAATATCTCAAAAGCCGGCGGTTCCTCTGGTGCTGCAAATGTTCACGGGCGGCAGTAATCACTTAACATCAGGTGACCCGCCTGCTCCTTTGCTCGCTATATATATTTTAAAAAAAATCTTAATTTTAAGTACCTACATAGTTCACTTTTCGCCGTAAGTATATAGGGGAAAAGCTTGACTATCAATAATGTAGATCGTACAATTCTGTGCTTCAATCGTCAATCAAGGGCGTTTTGAGATACCGATAAAAAAGTTGTTGTTTTTGATGCTACCGCTACGTGCCTCGCCACGCCGTGCGTCTGTAACGGGGCTAAACCTTTTTGGTGTACATAAATTACCTCTATAGGTACAAATCAACGTGGTGTCACCCCCGGTGCTGTCGCCTATCGTGTTTCCACCTGGACTGCGAGCTGGTGACCGCGCTCAGGTCACCTGCACAGTGACATCGGGCGACATGCCCGTTTACTTCTCGTGGCTCAAGGATCAGCTGCCCATTTCGAGTGTGCTGCAGGTACAAAATATTATAATATTACGATTATTTATTACAAAAGTTTGTCTTAATTTACTTTATAATATTTAACCTTTACTTGCAAAGATTAATAGACTAAGAGATAACTGCACTTTTGATAACCATCGCCTGAAAGGCTGATTCAGTGTTAGGTGGATGTAGGGCTCTCCACTGATCACAAAAGTTACAGTCTGCCTGCATGTGGATGGGCCTTTTGCTAGATAAAGCCGCTCAATGACGGTTTATTGTTACCAAAAATGAACGATAACTAGAAAAGCTGATTCTTGTACAGTATTAAAGTATGCGCAGTACCTATGTAAACAGTATAAAAACTGACGCATGTGGATGGGCCTTTTACTACATATCACCTCTCAAAGACGTTATAAGCTATACTTACTATTATTTTAAAAATAAATCGAGAAAATATTCAATCATAAATATTAAGTTTTAGGTATAAAAACCTTTTTTTTTTTTTTTTTTATCCACTACAAGTTAGCCCTTGACTGCGATCTCACCTGATGGTAAGTGATGATGCAGTCTAAGATGGTAACGGGCTAACCTGTTAGGGGCCTAACTTCCGCATGGATTTTTTTTGGATATTTTTGTATAAGTTTTGGTTTAAATATCATACTATAACCCTGCCAAGTTTCAACGACTGAAGATTTAATGCGGGGGTCTCCATACAACGAACCGCCCCGTTGCCTAGACTACTAGGGTAAGTACAAGGAATTTCTAGATATCGGCTTCGGATGTCCCTACGTTTTCAGCTGTAAGTAGGTAAGGCAGTCATGATTCTATACGTACAGAGTCTACCTATGTACATACTTACATTGTAGTGTTCTAAAACCCAACGCAGTTTCCGCTAAACTTACGGTTCAGCGACTAGCAGCGGGTGACCCGAACGGGAACTCTATTTGGCATGCGATCAGCCTGATTGCTTTTAGAACAAAGAGCAGGTGTTGATTTGCGTTTCCACCTCGCATATATTAGAAATTCCAATTAATTTGTTCAGTAATTGTAGCGATTACAATTATTACTTATGGTCTCGATAAACTTTCAGGTAATTTAAATAACCTGGATGACCGTACCGACCGGACAAGACCGACCGTAAACCGTGTTTTTTGGAAATTATATTTAAATACAAATTACATACTAATGAAATATGAATAATATTTTTCGAAGGAACTTGAAGGAGACGTTGACTCGACAATGCACGATTGTAAAGACAATCGTGCATTGTCGAGTCAACATCTCCTGAAGATGCTCCGGTGTCGGAGTGAAACGTACGTTGAGAATAATTTGGAAGATTTATGTGGTGAGGTGAATATTGCAAGCTGCAAGTGCAAGATACACTGTACCACATAATATATTTGCCTATTGTTGCGGATTATAGCAAATTAAATTTCAAGTTCCTTCATAATCATGGACTTCCGCAAAGTAACGCCTGCTTCTATCCAATATTTAATATTTTTCGATCTTACCGACATAATAATAAAAAAAAATGAACTGGTAAATGAAAAATCACGAAATCACGAGTGCAATAGTTAGATACGAATAAGATGTGTTGATAAAGGGCTCCCAGTAATAGTTTTTCTCACAAAATAAGGAACTTGAAAAAAAGGGGAAAAAACAATCGGACTGGAGACATCTGGACTCGAACCGTGGGCTAGTGGTTTCGGGATCGCCCGATTTCATACCTAAGCTATTGCACCTTCTAGATGGTGGCGAAATTTACCTTCGTATTCTAATGATATTGTAGCAGTTTTTCATTGCCTGAAACACGGATAAAACGACATTTTCTAAAAATCCATCCTAGCTAGATCGATTTATCGCCCCCGAAACCCCCCGCACACTAAATTTCATGAAAATCGTTGGAGCCGTTTCCGAGATTCAGATTATATATATATATATAAGAATTGCTCGTATCATTATGTATCATTTTATTTCGCGTAGGTGGACGAGCGTGGCGCGGAGTTTTACAGTATGCTTTTGTTTAAAAGCCTGACCGCCGCCCACAGTGGCACATACACGTGCGTTGTCACGAACACCGCCGGGAAAGCCAACATGTCCGCCGAGCTGGCCATTAAAGGTGTTGATTATATGTTTCTATTTTAATTACAAACGATTAATAGTTTTTTACCCAACCCTTATTGGAACGGGCACAGTATAATATGAATTTGCCCTTAGAGGTTGTGTGTATGTTTGTTTTTTTTAAATATTATGGTTTATTGCTATTCCTTTAAGTAAGTACCAGTTTAAGTAAGGGTTACACATCTTTCAGAAATTTCAATGTAGAAGCACAAATAACGTATCTCCTTTTTTATTCTTTCTCTCAGTTCCTGCTACTAGACGTATCTCCTTAGACAGTAGTAGCATGGGATTTCATAGAATAAATGTACGCGGAGTATATGGCAGTATACTCACCATTCGGTGCGGCCAGAAATCAACTTTACGATGGCCAAATTGAAACTATTTATTTATTAATTATTGTTTCTACAATATTTGTTGGCATCTCAATGAAAATTAAAAAACTATTTGTATATTTATTTATTAATTGTTTCTACAATATTTATTTGCATGTCAATGAAAATTAAAAAACTACTTAAAAACTATTTGTATAGTAAGTTTTTGTAACTAGTGCCGCCATATTGGCAAATGGAGCCATCTGACGCGGCGGTGCTGCTAAATGGGTCGCTGACCGTGAGCTGCGAAGCACGCGGTCACCCACCTCCTGCCATTTACTGGACCAAGTTTACTGGTGAGCTACTAAATAACTAAGTACCTACTTAAGTAATCCCTCCATACAAGTTAAGATTTTAACGCTGAGTTGCACGAATGAAATCCATAAATTTAATTTAATTTATTCACTTAAATTTTTTATTTGTTTCGATGCAACTCTGCGTAAATTATTTGAAAAAATTACAATCTTGCTATTACCGAAATGTTTCAATCATCGACTTGCTGTTTAGGATTTTAGAATTGCATATTATTTAATCCTAATAAATAACTAAAATAAAATAAATAAATGTTTATTTAGCTTTACACAGATAACAAAAAAAGAAACACAAAATTGAAAAAGTATAACAGCTATAAAATAATTACTCGTCTCTCTCACAAAATTAAAATTATGTAGAGTGAAATGTTAAACGCTTTTTTGTATGTTAACGTGCGTTTATTAAAACTTTATCTCTTCACTTCTATTGCATATGAAAAATTGTATTGAATCAGAATCTGATTTTTTTTTTGTTTTCGATTGTATCTATCGTTAATCTCAATTTCACGATTTGGTACGGCACTGTCATGTTTATTATGCACTCTACAAGATGGTTGTCTCCATTTATAAGGTAGTACAGAAACAGCCTTGGGCGGAGTATCCGATCCGGTCGTGTTCAGTAATGGGTCGTTGAGGCTGGAATCGGCCCGCGCGGAACACTCTGGCAAATATCGCTGTAGAGCCGAGAACGGCGTAGCGCCCGCCCTCTCTAAAACGCTCACGATACACGTTAATGGTGAGTATTGTACACTGCACTTACTATCGAGGTTCCGTCACACCAAACGCGGGACTGCAATGTGGCTCGATGGCGGTACCACGTTATTTTATCAATATCACGTAATATTCATTACATTAATGAATTATTTTTGCACTACATGTTGCAAGCAGAACAGAGGCCGTTTGTAGATTTACTAAAAGAAATTAAAATTCATTATTTTTTCCTATTTATTATAATGACCTAGCTGGCGGTCGACCCATCGCAAGAATTATTCTTAGTGGCAAACTCACATTAATTCTTCAAATTTGCAATACTTTTGAAACAGCTTCAAGATACCATATTTGTTTCAATCGCTGCCGTTAACTTCATATATTCCTAAAGAACAACTTAATTGCATATAATTTATATCAAATCAAATTCTATAAGGTACCTACTTACAATACATAGATAAAAATCTATGTATTGTAAGTAGGTACCTTATATACATTTACTCATTTTGTGTGTAACCATTAACCGTGGACCAATTTGGTACCTCTACGGCTCCCGTTCCACATCGCTTCCCAACCCGCGTTTGTTATGCCGATACCTTTAAATTCGTAACCCCTTTCCATGTACACTGCGCTCGGCATAATGTATTAAATGGAAACTTAATAGCGCGACCGATTTGAGACACTTTCGTGCACTTGTCGTTATGCTGAAGGATTTATCCGTAGTGCTTTCGTTTTGAGAATAATAAAAATTGTATTTTAATTTAAATCTCTATAATTTACGATCCTCAAAGTAATTATTTAACCATAAGTGATCTTCATGTCCTCTTATATCTATCATCCTTGGAGTAATTTTATGCATATTTATTTTGGAGCACTTTATTGCTAAAACACATTACGATACAAATTATGGTGGTGTGGCGATACACAAAGGAATGGTATCTGAGTCATGCAAAGTTATAAAAAAAGAAGTTTTGTATAAAGACCATGGAAATGACAAGTAAAGGTCGTGACAGTTTAGCTCTCTGACGATTGATACCAAGATACCAAGTTGATATGTGTACCTACACACACTGATTGGTCGATCATCACGCTATAATTGCGTAGCGACGTTATTGTGCATTTTAACCAAAATGATTTATTTACGAGTCTAACTCAAAACAGAACCAGCAAGATTTGAGACGCCATCTGTAAACGTGACAGCCAAGCTTGGGGACACAGTGAGACTGGTGTGTGTTGCTAGAGGAGACAATCCATTATCTATGTCTTGGAGCCACTCTGGAAGGGCGCTACCTAATTCTGACTACAGGTAATAATAAAATTCCCTTATTGAATTGTATTTTCTTATAGCAATTAAATAAAGTTGATATTCTTTTAAAAAAAAGGCTCGAGAAAAAGTTCCAATAGTCTTAGGATTATCTATCACTAATAATTATATAAACATAGGTACTATCAACACCCGACGTAATGCAGTATCGTTTATATTTGCTTCCAGAAATAATAATTATTGATTATTAAATAATTAATTATTAATTATACGTATACACATTTTCGAAATATTATCACACTTTGGTGGAATCAAATTCAACGGAATACCTACCCAAAGGAAATAAGCTGATGCCATTAAGTTACTTTGGTATAAGTGTGGATAATTTACATAAAAACTAAGATACGTAAAGCTGTGAAAAGATTCAATCATACGAAAAGAATCAATTTGACTATCGTTGTCCTTAGAATGAGCATATCAGAAACGCGTAGCGCCGAGGGTCTACGCAGCGAATTGGTGATTGAGCGTGCAGATAGGCGCGACTCGGGCGTTTATCGCTGCCAAGCCTCCAACCCCTACGGGAGGTCGGACCATTTTGTACATTTAGGGGTTCAAGGTAAGTGGTTTAAACGATAATGGCGCTATTAACTATGGTGGCAGTTCCTAATGTTTGTTTTTGTTTTGTGCTTGACGTTTATTTTCATTAGAAAAAAAATTAATGTTTCAAATTTATTTTATGTATTATTTGTAAACGAATTATGTTTTCTTATGATGCAGTCTAATACGGAAGGCGTTGTCTTGTAAAATGAGCATATCAGAAACGCGTAGCACCGAGAGTCTACGCAGCAAATTGGTGATTGATCGAGCAGATAGGCGCGACTCGGGGGTTTATCGGTGTGTAGCCTCCAACCCCCACGGGAGGTCGGATCATTTTGTACATTTAGGGTTCAAGGTGATTCTACAAAAGATAATGGTAGTATTTTTCTCGATGTTCAGCTACTCAGACTTCGATTATACTTGATGGTTATTAATAAAGACAAGTTTCGTACAAATATTTTTTTGCATAGATTGTTTATATTTGGGAACTACTGCATCTGATGTTATCTTAATACTTACTAGAGCACGAAATAGTTGAACGTAAAGTGAAAGAGAACCATCTCTCAGTATCAATCTCAGAAACCTACTTAGGAACACAGGAAAGCTATTAAAAAATCTTAATCTCATTTAAAAACTGGTAATTAGGTATTAATTAATCAAATAAAATTCTCAGAAAAGTCCAGTTACTGAGTTTCTTAAGTAGTGGAATTTTCTGAGAGCAAAAAGTGCCCCCGTAATGCTCATGTAAACAGCGCGAGCGTGAAAGTGCTTCTAACTTGTTTACTATGCAAACCTCTCAAATAAAGTTCCAGGCTTTCAACTTTTAAATTATTTATGGACTTTCGCACTTATCTTTGTGATGACGATCTTAATTTAAAAGTGACTTGTCACTCCGCTTAGTTATTTATACGAGTCAATTTGTGCTCCTTTGTAGATACATACTTAGTTTTTCAAATTCTGTTTTTAGGAAATCTATTGTAATTACGACGTTTTATCTCTGACAAAATAGGGCTGGATTCTCACCAAGCAAATATAGCTAAATAGTTTTTTAGTACTCTGTTAGATGGGTTGTTAGTCGAAAAATAATGTAACCTATCTCGATTTTGATTCCACATAATATTGTATACTTACAGAAACTATAATTTGTTTTAATAATACTATTATGATTTCTGTAAATGTTCAACTAACTTTCTGAGTGTTGCTTATAATGTTGTAACAGCTCATAATAACTATAAAAATTAGGTACGTATTTAATCAAAGCATTTAAGTTTTATTTACTTAACTTACCCTGTTGAATAAAGTGACCAAAGAAAAATATCAATTCATCTATACTTCAATAACTTCAACAATAATATTCAGAACCCCCGGAACCACCAGCCAACTTCAGAGTGGTAGACACTACATCACGAACCATCCGCCTGCAATGGAGGAGGCCTTACGACGGCAACTCGCCCGTACTCGGCTACGTGGTGCAGTACCGGAGACATGACTCTGCCAACCCTGATGCTTGGAGAGACGCTGATACCCACAATGTGTCTGTATCAGCTCACAGTGCCAACTCATATCCAGAGTAAGTCGAAAAAGTTTTTATTCGGGCCATAATAATAAGTTTTCTTGCAAAGCTTTGAGTATGTTTGTTTCTTTTAACCGATTGACGTCCACAGCTGGACATAGGTCTCTTGCAAGGACTTCCATGTGGAAGTTCTTGCATGACGACGGCATTTGCCATGGTTTTGCGCCGTGGATCCAGCGGCTCCGTTTTGTGACTCTATACATTTTACTGCAGTAACTCGAAAACAGTACATTATATCTGCGATAGTTTTAAAACACAGACTCCTATTTGAGGCTAAAGAAAGCTAAGCTAACCTAGCAAATACTGAACAATATTCTTTTTCTATTACTGTAGAGGAAAACAGAGATTCTTTGAACACTTTGTTTCAGGTTTTCCTTAGTTAGGGTAAGTAAAACAATTTATCTTGGGCTTAAATTTTCATAGGAGCGAAGATGCCACAATAACAGGTCTAGAGCCAGCCACAGCATACCTAGTGCGAGCAAGAACAGTGACAGCGCAATTCGCATCACCACATACGAGGGCTTTACTGGCTTTGACATTACACGAACCGCCTGCCCGTGCTCCCATCAGTTTACAAGCTTCTGCTCCAAGACCTTCAACGATTGAGTTGCTATGGCAGGTATGTACTCCCGTACAGGTTATCAAAAATTAGCTGACATTTAAATGGATTTAGATCTTGGAACTTGTAATTCTACAATGCAGTGTTCGTCATCGTTGATAGGTTCGTGAATATTTGGTGCTGCTGCTAAAAGTACGTAGCTGGGGTTTAACTAAAAGTAAACGATTGATTACAATTAAGTATCGTGACACCTATTAGCACTCATAAACGAATAATTTAAAGTAAAGTTTAGGACTATTCTATTTAATTATTATTATTCAGTCTCAGAGATCAAGTCTGTTGTTGGTACTTGTTTTTGTTTTTTAAATGGTTAAAAGCGAACATGGTTTTCATTAGGCTCCACCGACTTCGGCGTGGAATGGTGAATTGTTAGGATACACGGTATGGTGGTGGCCTTCTGCCGATGGCTCATTGTCAGGAGGCGCCAGCGTCGGTATGGAGTTCGCAACCGTTAGAGGTCATGTCACCAAATATACCATTGAAGGTCTCGAGCATTACACAAGGTCAGTAAGATGTAATTTTGAATGAGACCATATTATAATAGAAAAATACATAATTATCCACAGCAAAAGCAACATCTCAAGAAATGTACTACTCTCTTGCTTTTTCGAAGTGGTAATATTGAAGGTTTCAGGTTGTCAGAGAAGTTTATTCTTGCAGGTACTCAGTAAGCGTAAGAGCATTTAACAGTGCGGGCGCTGGTCCTGCTACAGCACCAGTTAACACTCTTACACAAGAAAATGGTAAGTGCCAAAGTTACTGTTTTGAAATACCGACTTGTTAAATGTAGCTGATAGTTTACATCGTCTATTTTCTTTCGCATAAGTATACATATAAAATACCTGAAATATTTTTCCTAGTGCCATCCGAAGGCCCTCGCGCAGTAAGATGTCGCGCTGTATCTCCTCAGAGTTTGAAAGTGGAATGGTCCCCACCGCCTGCGCATGCACATCATGGAGCATTACTCGGATATAAGTTGCTGTATCGACCGGAACATAGTGAGTAGAATACGGTAAAATTTGGTTCTATGCTCTTGATTAACCTAGTTTTAAGGTAGGTTATGATAAATTCTAGATTTGTTTAATCCTGAAACTGAGGCCCAATAATTATTGTCTAAGCAAATCGTAATCATTTGACAGCTTCAAACGTCGAACTGATTAAGGACATACATGCTTGCTTACATACATGCTTTTTGACGTGTAGGCATCTATGAACTCCATAAACAGGTCGGATTATCCGTTTGACAAACGATAACGATTACGATTTCCTTACACAATCGGGGGGCTGTTCTTACATTTTTTTTTTTTCTTTTTTCTCTTCAGTAAAGTAAATGGTTGTAATGAGTGAAATGTGCCAAATAATGTGAAATGCATGGAGCATCGCCAAAAAAAATTGCGCAATAATGTACAATATTCCTAGCTGAGTGAAGGCAGTTGTTTGTCGGCAGCGGCAGATTGGCTAGAGTGGGAGCTCCGAG
This sequence comes from Erebia ligea, assembly GCA_917051295.2. Classification (NCBI taxonomy): domain Eukaryota; kingdom Metazoa; phylum Arthropoda; class Insecta; order Lepidoptera; family Nymphalidae; genus Erebia; species Erebia ligea. Next base: position 9,967,794 of record OU785236.1, read on the forward strand.
GCGGTGGCAGTTCCAGCATCACTGCGGGGGCTGAGGTCAAGCGCGTTGCAGGAGTTGAGACTTTGCTTCTGGCGTTGAAGCCGCATATGAACTATACTGTGCAGGCTCTGGCGTATACGGCCGCTGGGGATGGCGTCCCAGCACATCCTATACATTGTACTACACAACAGGATGGTAAGTAGGTTTCAGAAAAAAAATATATTTCAGCGATAGTTATTTGCAAGAAAGGAATTTTAATCGTAGAAAAGGAAGAAACAAAAAAGGAAGAGTACCTATTCTCAAAAATGTATAGAAGATGATCAGTTAGATTAGTGGATAGATCGTCGAATGACTTTTTTTTATTCAATACCTCATTTATCTTCTCTTTTTGTAATAATATATTATCTTACAGCCCCAGGTCCACCAGCTGCCGTTAAAGTTATAGCAACATCAGTTACATCTCTGGCTGTCAGTTGGCTACCACCATCTCGATCCAATGGACCTATTTTATATTACACCGTATTTTATCGAGAACTTGGCAGGTATGAATTCATCTGGTTTTGATATCAAATACTTTTTTACTTTCAAAGCATATTATACCTAATAAACTTAAATTTTCCATCATTTTCCAAACTGAATATGATAAGTATTTCAGGGACAGACCTCCACAAACATCGACAGTGCAGGCAGAAGACGGTGAGACATCCATTGGTCTTGGGGGATTCACTGAATTACGTTCTCTATCAGAAAGTGCTACGTATGAAGCGTGGGTCGCAGCACATTCCGCTGCTGGGGAAGGAGAGCCTTCTGCACCGCAACCAGCAACGACCACTTCCAGAGGTATGTGTAATGTAAAATTTAAGTGTGTAATTTAAAAAAAAACTGCAGGAGATTATTTTTTCAGTAGGTACATCGTGCGGCATCTGCATCTCTTGCCGCGTGCATATCTATCACCTTTTATTGCTTATTTTTGTTTTATTATGGTTGTTCTATGTTTGATCCAAACTTTGAACAAACTACTATTATCTATAAAAGCAAAATGTACTTTTTAGCTGCAGTTAGACTGCTGTCATTCGGTGTATGGGCGCGCGTCCAATGCGGCCATTCGTTGCGTTTGGCTTGCGTTTGTCGCGGTGAACCTGCACCCAGAACCCGCTGGCATCACGGAGACAGACCAATCACGCATGATCCTAGGACGTACGTCACACCTCATGGACATCTCGTTATACATGGTATGTTATCCTATACATTACGTATCTTTTGAGGATAAGAATTATTTTCAGAACTTATTAAATCTAGGAGTTTGGGCTGCGTGTACATTTTATTTTCTGGACAGTGTACATAATTCTAGGACAGAAACTATGCTTACAGATGGCTGAAGGCTTAACCTATTAAGGCACACATAGTTATTTTTTCGCCTGCTTTCTACTTATATGGTTCTAATATTATTGTTAATCTGACATTAATTTTATTAACTTTAATGCTTTATTTCATTTTAAGTTTATTGTGACAGAAGTGGATCCATCCACCGTTGGCAATTACACTTGCTCTGGACGCAATTCCTTTGGTTCGGAAGACGTAACATATCGAATAGAGTGCGCGGCACCTCCCGCAGCACCTACGCTAGCTTTGGATCGAGCAGCGCATACAGACGCTAAGCTCTCTTGGAGAACTACTCATCATCCTTCTGCACCACCCCACGGTAAGTTTAACCAAATTTTGCAAAAGCTTGAAGCTTTTCTGTAAAAAGACCCTATTAACTTTTAAGTAGTGTCATTACCAGATATCACTTGGGACTTTTATTTCCTTCAAAGTTCGTGATTTATATTGCCCATGAGGGAATCAATCGATTGTGCTAGTTAGGCAACGTTTATAATTAACGTTTAACGTTTTAAACTCTGATGAATATTAAAATAAAATCAGAACAACATTTCAATTTTTTTTGTACTCACAGTAAATTACTGCATTTTTTTCCAATAATAAATAAAGGTTTCACAATCTTCTGGATCCGTGTCCGAGATGACATTACTGATGGTTCAGAAGCCAGCAGTTCAAGGGGAGAAGAAGAACGTAAAATTGAGGCGGGAGGGGAAGCTTCCAGTGTGGTACTACGGGCATTGTCTTGCGGCGCTAGTTATTCAGTAAAAGCTGTGGCGCATTCGAGGGCTGGGTCTTCGCCTCCTTCAGTACCATTGATGGTCAGGACAAAACCACCAGGTATATTTATAGCATAATACAATTTTGTCCAATACATTAACTAATCAAACCTCTCTTTTTTGGTCCAGTTGATTAACTTTTACCACACAGTTGCACTTTGTTATGGATATCTTTTCTATGAAATAGTTATACTATAAATAGGTTTATCGAAATGCAATAAAGAAAGAAGACGACCTGAACTTTCGAGAGGAACCAATTAGTATAGTAATTGATCTATAGTACATATTTGAAACTAGCTGATGCCGTCCGCGTGGATCGAGGTTTTTTGCTTCCGGCGGGAACTCTTCAATTTTCCGGGATATAAAGAGGCCTATGTGTTATTCCAGACTATATTCTATCTCTGTACCAAATTCCATTCAGATCCGTTCAGCCGTTTTGGCGTGATTGAGTAACAAAAATCCATCTATCCATACATTCATCCATCCATCCAAAATTTCGCATTTATAATATTAGTACAGATAACATTTTATTATTAGTCTTAGTATGGGAAGGCGGGGGAAATCCAGACAATCAGGAAGAAGGCGCCGAAGCAGCGATATGGAGCAACAGTACTGCACTTGCGTTAGACGCTCGAAGAGCTGTGCGTTGCAGCGCCAGGCTTGTGAGACTGCAGTGGAGGAGAGCTGACGCTACTGCTGCCTGGAGAGATGCCGATCTGACCTCCTTGCATCATCACAGAGAAGTAATTTATTTTTAACTAGCTAATGTCCGCGTGGATTGAGGTTTTTCGGTTTGAGCCGGGACTCTTTAATTTTCCGGGATAATAAAGTAGCATATGTGTTATTCCAGACTATAATCTATCTCTGTTCCAAATTTCATCCAGATCCGTTCAGCCGTTCTGGCGTGATTTCAATTTTTCAATTTATTTATTTAAAACATGCAGGACATACAGGTGTCTCTTATGTTACGTCATGTTTTGACTCTACCACCGGTTCAGAAAGCAGGTTCTGCTGAGAAGAGCCGGCAAGAAACTCAGCAGTTGCTCTTTTTTTTAAACAAGATATTACAATAAGGAGGTAAGTATATAGATTGAGTAACAAACATCCATCTATCCATCCATCCATACATCCATTAGTATTAGTATGGATTGCTCATGAACTTTGGGGACAGTAAGCAGCAGCATGGCCAAGGTAGGTTGTTTATCAGTAGAGCAATAGTATTTAACCAATCAAACTTATTGGACATAAGAGACTAGAGAGAATTTGATAGGGCATTTTAAATAGGAGCAATCACAAGGAAGATTTAGTAACAGTATAATCATTTAGTCAGAAAGGACAAGAATAGTAAAATTTGGGATTCAAAATGTGCACTTTCGTTTGACAATTCAAATGAACTTGCAAAGTAGCCGAGTTAATTAATCCTTTTTAAATTGGAATTTTAAATCCTAATTCTAACGCTTTCACCTGTAATATATTAAATGCTTCTATTTTCTGAATTCGAAATCACTTTGTAAATACTCGTGATAAAGTTGCTGTCTGATCTAAAAATATTTTTTTTAGTATAATAATTTAGAATTACTAATAAAACAAATTATTTATGGAACACTAGCTGATGCCCGCGACTTCGTCCGCGTGGTTTAAGTTTTTTTTTATTCCCGCGGGAACTCCTTCATTTTCCGGGATAAAAAAGTCGCCTATGTCACTCTCCAGGTCCTCAACTATATCCATGCCAAAAATCATGTCGATCCGTGTTTCCGTTGCAGCGTGATTGAAGGACAAACCAACAAACCAACAAACAAACACACTTTCGCATTTATAATATTAGTATGATTGATATAAAATGTGAGCTGAACAATTTTATATAGGTAGTGGTCGGTGGATTAGCAGTGGGCACATGGTATGCCTTGAAATTGTGGACAGCGACCGAGTCAGGACGTCAACAAGCTATCATCTATGCGGCAACTACCACTCATTCTGGAGGTAAGCTGTTATTACTGCAAAGATCCGTTAACAAATCACTTCCTGTTTTTTAGAAACGTTCAATCTACCTCTACCTGGTGGGAGGCTTCGGCCGTGGCTAGTTACCACCCTACCGGCAAAGACGTGACGCCAAGCGATTTAGCGTTCCGGTACGATGCCGTGTAGAAACCGAATAGGGTTATGGGTTTAATACAACTGCCATGCCCCTAACATGTTAGACCATCTTAGACTGCATCATCACTTACCATCAGGTGAGATCGCAGTCAAGGGCTAACTTGTAGTGGATAAAAAAAAGAACCTATGAATTTATCTACTAGGTAATGGAAATCAAATCAAGATATTCGCTCAACTGAGAGTTGATTTATAATAAGAGCGAATTTCGCTTGAATATTTTCTTCGGTAGAAATTTGTGCTTTGTATTGTAGAGATCAATAATAATTATGTAAATGTATTAAATTACTATGCAGAACGTTAGAATTCTGCTTCGATATGTCAGTCTAAATCAACCCTACGAAATCATGTCCGATGAAGAGATTGCTGAAATCGCCATCAATAATTTTAAATTGGATTTGTTGATTTTTCCGTTGCGTTATTCGAAATTGACTCAAAGATAAATGCACAATCGTAAGGCAAGACATTGAAAGATTCTACTCAATTAGTTATTTCAAAGTTATTAAGTGTCGATGAAAAAAATATCTTGTGACCTAATTTTATTTGTATGCAGAACGTCTTCGTCGCCCAGTGGCTTTTCATTCTGAAGGATCCCCTACCGCTACAGTAAATAACGCTGACAACTCCGATCGTGTGCTAGGCGCAGTCTCACTTGCATTTGCAGCACTAGCCACACTTGCTGTAACTGCATTGCTTCTAGTGCTGATGGCGAAACGAAGGTAATTTTACTACTCTATGGTAAGCTCGCAGAACTATAGGTACATACTGTGTGGATTTTTGAATAGGAGTATAATATTGGCTGGGGTGAAATAAGGAATATTTTAACACCGGTTCTCCAGATGTGACAGAGATTATCGGAATGACACAGAATAACTACTTCATTGATATCCTTGAAAGTATATTTTTAACTTTACTATATCCTCATTATATTATAGTAAAAATATCAAATTAAAGCTATGAAATACAACATCTATATTAAATTATCTTAGCTTAGTTCTTGAAAGTGATATTATTTCGTTCTTTAAAAGAATATCTATTTAGGTAGGTCTAGATTTGCTTTACTAAAGCCATGTGAAATTAATTTTCACTATCTCCACTATCTCTTACACGAGTATGATCAATACAAAGGGTAAACTATATTTCCCAGTACGTAGAAACTTTATAAACGCTTGACTTGAAATGTAAATACAGCAATCTCTGCAGACCGCAATAACAATATTGACTCGGTACAACATTCAAATTCAACAGCTCAAATACCTACACTGCAGCAATCCATGGTACAGACTACAGATCCAAGTTTCCATAGCTCAGAATAAATAATAGTTCTCTGTTCGTTGGTACTAATTACATAATACAACATGCTCCTTACTATGTCCATGTGAATTTTAGTTTGATTTTTTTACTCGCGTGGACACTTTACTTTTCTGACATAAAAAGAAGCAATTTGTCACTCTCCAGGTTTTTAACTATCCGTTGCTCTGTTGCGGCGGGATTTAAGGAAATAATCACACTTAAAGAACTTCACACGCGAAAAATGTAGGATTCGCTACTAACAGTATAATTAATGCATACTGTTAGTAGCGAATCCTACATTTTTCGCGTATTTAACAAATTATTGCTCAAAGAGCTACATTATATCTGCTAAAACATGCGTCTCAACACATGCAGTATATCAAAAACGCCGTATGACTCCAACATCCCCGCTAAAACTTAGGAATATATGGCCATTTTGAATGTCTATTTTACATCTCATGTTTTATGTTGCTTTACTTTCTATGCACGTGGCGTGAATTCCAATTCTGGAAGATACATTTTCGTAATTTTCAGCAACGTTACATGTAGGTAGTTGAATTTTTTAGCGAAGCTCGTATGGAGAGGATTCTGGAAAGCAATATGTGACTATGCTAATAATCACTTTATATTACTTACAACTCATATTTGGTCAGTACTAGTTCCTCACTAACTTAAAAGTTACATTCTGTGAGGAAACTCGTGCTGACGATCAATTGAGGGTTGATGATGATGAAAAGTTCGAGTAAAAATAATAATGCTCATGTTAGATGGTAGTAAGTAGTGGTAAAAAATATAGCGACTGAAATACTGGTTTAAAACAAATATATTTGTGTTCAAACCGCACTATCTAGAAGTTTGAAGTTAAAACTAATAATTTCATTTTAGCACCCTCTTATCTTGTGGAGGGCAGACAGAGGAAGAAGCACGTCGGTGCAGTCACTCGGTAGCCAGTACCGACAAGTCAGTGTGTCCAGAACAACAGAACATAAGGAACTGCCAACACGACTATAAGCACGACAAATTGTCGCCTGCTTCTGGTGAGAATTTATGTACGACATGGGTGTTTTAATTCTATACTAAATTAAGCAATAGGACTTACGCTTGAATAAACGTAAGCTTGTATGAAATTCCGTATAATTGCCATCGATAACAGATAAACTTAGTAATGCTTTCGCTTTAAAATAACGGCCAGAATTTCAGGCCTTATTTCTAGTAATCAAACGTAGCTTCTTACTAATCAATTTAAAAGAATATCTCTGAATAATCAAAATTTTAACTATAATTTTGTTACATGTAAGAGTTTTAATACTTGCCTAACTTTATATAGGTAAAAAGGTTACTTGCATTGCATGTATTTAATTATCCTTGTCTTTCGGTGTTGTGAATAATTTGTTGTATTTTTGTTATAATAGTATAAAAAACTTTAAATGATTGACTAACTTCAAAATCTTTAGATGTATATGAAATAAGTCCGTACGCGACATTCGCGGTGGGCGGTGAGACGGCTGCGACTTTGGACCACACGCTACAGTTCCGCACATTCGGTCACCGCGACAACGACGCACCGCCACATCGACCTTGCAGAAAACACCCGCAGAGACATCGCGAACGAGCTGATGGTAACTATAAAGGTGCCAGTAAAATATTTATGCAATAATAGCTTAATAATAGCTTATTAAGATGTCCATACGTGACATCGTTGGGCGGTGAGACTGCTCCCGCAGAGACATCGCGAACGAGCTGATGGTAACTATAAAGGTGCCAGTAAAATATTTATGCAATAATAGCTTAATAATAGCTTATTAAGATGTCCATACGTGACATCGTTGGGCGGTGAGACTGCTGCGACTTTGGATCACACGCTACAGTTCCGCACATTTGGTCACCGCGACAACGACGCATCGCCACATCGACCTTGCATAAAACACCCGCAGAGACATCGCGAACGAGCTGATGGTAACTATAAAGGTGCCAGTATAATATTTATGCAATAATAGCTTAATAATAGCTTATTAAGATGTCCGTACGTGACATCGTTGGGCGGTGAGACTGCTGCGACTTTGGACCACACGCTACAGTTCCGCACATTTGGTCACCGCGACAACGACGCATCGCCACATCGACCTTGCATAAAACACCCGCAGAGACATCGCGAACGAGCTGATGGTAACTATAAAGGTGCCAGCATAATATTTATGCAATAATAGCTTAATAATAGCTTATTAAGATGTCCGTACGTGACATCGTTGGGCGGTGAGACTGCTGCGACTTTGGACCACACGCTACAGTTCCGCACATTTGGTCACCGCGACAACGACGCACCACCGCATCGACCTTGCAGAAAACACCCGCAGAGACATCGCGAACGAGCTGATGGTAACTATAAAGGTGTCAGTACATGCTGACTTATTAAGATGTATATGTAAGTAACTCTAACTTATTATATTTGTAAACCATTGAAGGTTTCCTATGAAATAAAAAATAGCAAGCCCTCAATGGATAAATAATATATTATTATGTCAGTGGCTTTCATTTTTTGGATAGCCACAGAGATAATAGATAATACACTAACAGAACAAAGTAGACTTTTTAACGTATTAGATAAGGTATTAGGTATACCCACCTATGCGAAGCCGGGGCGGGTCAGCTAGTAACTCAAAAAGTAATCAAATTTTACGCAATCCCAATATCTGTGGTTAGTTTAGGAAGTTTGCGGACAATAGAATACATTTCAAACAGCGTAATACGAAGTTTGCTTAAACTTGCTAAAACAAACTTTGTTAAAACTTTGGTCTCCAACTCTCCAGTGAGATCCCTCCTTTCACATTTTGATATAATTTTCGATATCACTTTCATTCAATATAATGTTGTATTAGAAAATCAAACATTGAAATTGGGTCAGCGTAGTTTACTTTTATGAGTAAGTATATACGTCTTATCTAGGTTGGCCACGTAAGGTCATTTTATGCGACGCACGTATTGCCTTATTCCCGTTCGATGTTTTACCTATCCTGTAGGCTGTAACGTTCATGTAGGAACCTACTACCTGCCCTTCCTTTATTCATGTTCTTGCTTACCTGCCATAAAGCTTGCCCATTATCCTGAAAAAATCTGGCACTAACCTCTGGTGCCTGTCTTCCATGCATTTTCATTTAGTTTTTGTTTTGAATTTAGAAACAAGACAGCCATTGACTCTAATCTAAAATAGAAGCGGGATAACCTGGAAGGATGTGATAGTTTATATTCTAAATCTGCACCCCTGCTTGGTTTCTACTTTCTATCATATCGTAACCACAGGGGCCAAGCTTCGCCAGAAGGGCTTCCAGCATCAATTTAGAAATTATCAGTAACCATGCCCCCGCCGGGGATCAGCCCTGGGACCGCCCAATTACAAGACCACACCGCTTAACACTACGCCAGAGAGATCGCTATAGTTTTATACAATATCCCTCTTGAGTTGGTCCACAGATTATCTGAGAATCGCTATCACCATTACGGAGAGAGATATTTGAAGAGTAATCTGTTTCCACCTTCTCATAGAATAGTATCAATAATATTTATTACTAGGTACGTAAAGACAGAGTCATATTAATATTTGTTAAAATAAATATAGTTATTGTACGCGCTACCAGCTTCTCCAATAATATCCCTGAGGGAAGATCAGAGGCGGACTGGTTTGACGATATAATATAGTTTGCTCCATACTATCACTAGCCATAGATCCTCGTAGATATTTCTATAATAAGCGTTTCTGTACCAGTGGAGAAGCATCACTCGGAGTGCGAGCTGCAGCATTTAAGCCGGTACGAAAAGGTGCGACCCAGACACTGCGCCGGGACGTCCTACTGCGTGCCGCTGTCCCATCACGGTAATTAATTGACTTGCTATATCTTTCACACAACTTATTATTTGTATATTTCGACCTTAATATTAAAAAATACTATGAAAAACATTTAAAACTAAATAATATACCTATACTAATATTATAATCGCGAAAGTTTGGATGCATGGATGAATGGATGGATGGATGTTTGTTGTTTGTTTGTTTGGCTGAACGAATCTGAATGAAATTTGGCACAGAGATGGATTATAGTCTGGAATAACACATAAGGTACTTTTTATCCCGGAAAACTGAAGAATTCCCGCGTGAACCCAAAAAACCTTAATCCACGCGGACGAATTCGTGGGCATCAGCTTGTTAAAAACTGACATCTAAGCCACTGCAACAAGGCAATGTGCCTAGATTCCTGAACACTGGCTACGTTACCCCACGGAATAGCCACACTTAGGTATGTTTTGCTGAGGTAACATCATGATTCATGACGTCATTAAAATTTGTCGTCTCTCAAATCTCAATAACCCGATCTGGTGAAGTACGCACTTATGCAGTACTCTTTATTCCATAGGACATGGAAGCTTAGTATTCAGTTGCGTAAATATCACGGTTGTTATATTTAAAGTAAAACTTAATTCCTTTCACTTTCTTCTTCTTACCGATCGATGTTAAACGAAACTATGTATCTGTTCAATTTTGCATTTGTAAATTTAAAGTAGTTACTAAACTGAGAATAAATATGTACCCATTTCCTCTTCGCTATTTTTGTAAGGAAAAATATGACTATCACATATCATACCATACAATATCATCTATCATTCACCCAGCGACTTGTTAATATATTCCGGCAATACATCATAGGCTTGTACCTAATAATGATTTATGGTACGAGCCACTGAATCCGCTAAGGTATTGTGGCAGAAGAATGTAGGTGGGTAATGAGACAGGTGGGCGGAATACGTAGCGCTGAATTCAACCTAGGAGGCAACTTTTATTATGAAAGAAGTAAATTTACATAAGTTACGTAAATAATGCACTTTGAATGAAGTTGCATTTTGTGTTTGAGGAGCTATAATATATAATATTTATAAAATAAAAATTGGCAGTCATAGGGACTTTTTTAAATAAAAAAAAATTTAAACAAATTAAAACGTAACAACGCGAGCATGTCGGTGTTCGAGAGCGTGTCGGTGTTCGCGAGCATGTCGGTGTTGGCGAGCATGTCGGTGTTCGCGAGCATGTCGGTCACGTGAATCCACAAGTTTTCCCCCTACCAAAAAGTGATCAACGCGGCTAAAGAAGTTTTCACTTTAAAAAGGGTGTGAGTGCAATTCACACACGGCAGAAGTGAAACTTCAGAAAAGTAGCCTACGAAAGAATGAGAATCTCATTCTCTCGCAGGCTAAATCCTATTAAGAATGTTTGTCTCTTTTTGGTTTTGCTTTTTCGTTTCATCGAATTTTCAAATCACAACGATTCTTAAGAAGTTTCACTTCAAAATGTGGTGAGGTTTTTTAAATAATAATAATATTTTAACAATCATAATAATATCATTCATTCATACTTAGTTCATCGGTAAACCTTCAATATCGATTTGTGAAATACCATAGCTTCGAGTTTGCCGTATTTGAAATTCGACCTTGAATTGTAATTTAATGTAGCTATAGGTACTAAAATTATACATCAATGGAAGCTATAGATATTATATTATGTGTAAGAAAACTTTAAGAAACCAGAAGCTTTGAATTGTGCCGCTAGTAGGTACCCTTTGCACATCTTAGAGAAATTAAGGCATTCCTCAATAAATGAAATTCAAAAGATGATGACATATCAAACTCAGACCGCTGCACTATTGTCATACCAAGTCCTAGCATTGAAGATTTAATGTTATTCTTATGTTAGTAGGTACTTAGATAGTAAGAATTTTAGTTATTAGAGACATGGACAGGTATTTTTCTTAATAGGGCTAACTAATAGTGCGTTTCTCTTATAAAATGTATAATCGAGGTGTATTTAATAACAGGTGCTGGTGGTGGTAGCGGTGGCGGCGGTAGCGGTGGCGGTGGTAGCGGTGGCGGATTCTCGGAACTTTACGCTGGAGATTCGAGTGTTGAGTCCGGTCCCGGATCACTGTCACCACGCACTCACCACGAGCACAGCTAGCGCCAAGGCAAACCTGCAACTAAACTTATAAATAATGTTACCTAAGGCCCTTGAAAACGTTGGGCCAGCTTGTTGGGCATTTCAGCCAATGTGTATAATAGGCCCATTTGGCGTCATAAGTACAATGAAGTGGTAAACGTTTTCATAGCGCATTGTTCCAAAACATTGATGAAAAAGACCAATGTGTCTTTTTCATCAATGTTTTGGAATAATGCCCTATGAAAACGTTTACCCATCTTCAAATCAGTATACAAATAAATGAGAGATTATCACTGATTTGAAGATGGGCCTTTAAAACGTAGCATACAGACAGACAGACAAATATGGATAATTCAAAGATCTAAATAACAAACGGACATAATATCTAAGAAACAGGTTGAATTTTTTAAATAAATGTTAAGATTAAAATATCCATAAATCCTAGATTAAAGGTCAACTTAGTTCCAGCGTTAGTAAAGAGGAATTTCAAAAGACATTTTCCAGAACTTTCTCCGGAATTATTGAAGCTAATAAAAAGGTAAAGACGTTTAATAAGGGATACAATGTTATATATAAAATTCCTATCTGTTAGTGTTATTAAGAACTCAATGGAAAACGAAATAATACGCTTTAGTTACTGCCATTTTGTATTAATTAACATAAACATAGTCTCTATATTATCGAAGTTCTTTGTACTACAATAACAATATAACTTACTCCGTATTTATAGTATGCCTAATTATAGGACATTGTTTCCATTTGTAATCAAAAGTTTTTGAATTGTCACATGTCATGAATAGGATAGCCGTAATCATCTACGTTTATACAAAAAAGTTGTTTTTTTAGAACATTGTTTGTAAAATGAAGATAAAGATACTCAGCATTACATTACATATTAAATTAATGTTATAAGTATTTAAATATCGATGTAACATTACCTAATATTATTTGTAAAAGTAGTAGATTTAGAATGGTGCACTTTGTTATGAGAAAAAAATCCTTACTTTGGACATAACTTTAAGGTGTAAACGTAGTCATTTTTCTAGTCGATTATTGCGAGGTTAGTAAAACTGTAAATATTAATAACTAGATGATGCCCGCGACTTCGTCCGCGTGGTATAAGTTTTTTTTATTTCCGCGGGAACTCCTTAATTTTTTGGGATAAAAAGTAGCCTATGTTCTTACCCGGGATACAAACTATTCCTATACCAAATGTCATCAAAATCGGTTGAACAGATGGGCCGTGAAAGCGTAGCAGACAGGCAGACAGACAGGCACACTTTCGCATTTATAATATTAGTATGAATTTTAGTCAGACTGACGTAATAGTTTTAAATGGAGCTTAAATTTGTAAATAAATATTATCATTAAAACTCTAGTCAATTTTTATTGAATGTTTTATGACAATATAATTGTATGGTGTAAATATTGAATCTATGTGAAAATTTGTTTATTGTAATATAAATCATTTATCTCATACAGGTTTTTATTCAATCCTTCTCAATTTTGTGATACAACTTGACACGGGCACTACCGTTCCCCCCGTTATGCCTCCGACCGTATTTCGCATTGGCGGACAATCTCCTCGGTGCAGATTATAGCATTTTGCGCGGTAGATAATATTAATGTCCTCCCGACCGAATTTCGGCCACGGCGGCCAACCTCCAGAGAGATTAGCCATCTGCGCGGGAGATATTATAGTGCACAAGTGTGCGCGCAAACACAGGTGCACTCTCTGTTCCTTTACTCTCATAGCCCGATGGGACGGAAAATCCGACACAACCGGAGAGAGATCATGCGCAGGACCGACGGCTTAACGTCACCGACGAGTAACGACGGCCTCGGAGAGATATTATTACAGGTGTCTGCACACCCAACCGGTGCACTCCTCTATTACTTTAGTGACGTGTACCCAATGTGACGGAAATTCAAGACGACCGTAGAGATCAAGGGTCGACGGCTACACGTGGTCCGAGTTAAATGTATTCACTGAATTCGAGGCATGGGACTGTGAGTGAAAAACCTCCATAAAGTAAGTTTTTAGCCTTCTTGTTTAAAAACTTACTTTATGGATCAACCCGGGAATCGAGCCCAACATCATAGCAGTCAAATACGATAACCACTATTCCAAGGAACCGATCGGTCGTAAAGCCAGTCGCTAACTTTCCAGTCGGAGGACTGGTAAATAATTAACTGTTAACTAAAATCGATTATGGCTATTAGGTACCAATAGTATTAATTACCTTTTTTTTTTTTATCTACTACAAGTTAGCCCTTGACTGCGATCTCACCTGATGGTAAGTGATGATGCAGTCTAAGATGGTAGCGGGCTAACCTGTTAGGGGCATGGCAGTTATATTAAACCCATACCCCTATTCGGTTTCTACACGGCATCGTACCGAAACGCTAGATCGCTTGGCGGCACATCTTTGCCGGTAGGGTGGTAACTAGCCACGGCCGAAGCCTCCCACCAGGCCAGACCAGGGAAAATTCAGAAATTATAAATTCCCAAATTGACCCTGCCGGGGATCGAACCCGGGACCTCCGCACGTTAAGACAACAGCGCTACACACTGCGCCAAGGAGGTCGTCAAGACCTACTTAATCAGCCGTCCCAAGTAACAAATTGGTCATAACAATTTGAACCTTTATAACTTATTCAAAGATGCTCAAGTATTTATGTTGAAATATTCTTGAATATAATTTAGGACGTATTTTTCCGTCTATGGCTCCGTCTAGCGATCGAGGCGAAAATCCAAGGCCTCTAAAATATTTTATTTTAAAATATCTTCTTGCCCTAATATCCGAATTCCAGCATCGGAATACCATTGTCGCTCGGTATGTCCACCGAGGATGCTTTCGATGCTGGCAATTCTAATCAGATCACAGAAAATTCCTGGTAAAAGTATTTGCTATTTCAAATTTTCTAGCATAATATAAATATCTACATAAATATTTCTAATAAATTAATCAAAGACCCTCTAACTGCCATAACTATACATTATTTCCATAGTGTTTTCGCACGAAGAGTTTTCTTAAGTGTGTGTGTGTATTCTCAAGTGTTCGAATTCCAAAAAACTAATTAATAACTCCATTAGTGTCTAAGGATACAAAGCTTCTATGTCAATACTTTTCCCGTAGGAATATTTCATAATCCGCAGATCCAGTGGTCACTTTAGGGAGGTGGGAGTTAAGCCTCACTCCTTCAGGGGGAGTCCATTTGACCACCTCCCCCTAGGGGGTTCGATACACGTTTATTCAGGGAAAACCCCCTCGCAAAAAAGGAAACACCACAAGCATTCGAAGCGGATCGAAAATTAATTATTGCTTTGAAAAAGCGTTAGGTATTTCGCGTTTAGTTTTTCAGTCCTTGCCTTTTGTTCGACGGAACGAGGCCATTGTGTGATAGGTTTTAAGTTTTCAACTACCCACTACAACTCCGTAGTTCAATACTTTTGTATTGAAAACAAATAAATACTCTCACAAAAACTAAAGAACTTATTAGTTTATCGTGTTAATAATTAGTTCCCTACAATTTTATTTGTTTGAGAAGGAGAAGGAAGGTGGGCATATGAAATTTTCTGAAAGGTTAATTTTACGAACTATAAGTAGTTTATTTTTGAAACCTTATACTTACGTACTTAGGTTTTTTCCTAACGTTGTGGCGGCTTTTGTTCCAAAGTTTTTTCCCGGTAATTAACCTATCCATACTATATCCATACTAATATTATAAAAGCGAAAGTGTGTCTGTCTGTCTGCTACGCTTTCACGGCTCATATTATAATGTTCAACCGATTTTGATGAAATTTGGTATGGGGATAGTTTGTATCCCGGGGAAGGACATAGGCTACTTTTTATCCCGGAAAATTAAGAAGTTCCCGCAGGAATCAAAAAACCTTAATCCACGCGTACGAAGTCGCGGGCATCATCTAGTAGTGAATAAATCTAAATGCCTATTGGGGTAGATAAGTAGACTTATTTTATGTGTACACAAAGACGCAGTTTAACTGTCGAACTCTTGTAACTCTAACTCTGGCGTAACTCTAGTGATCAACCGTGATGACGTCGTAAGCACTAATCGTATATTATCGTCGTAAGTCGTAGAAGATATCGATAGGTTTGGCGTGCATCCTGTAACTCAGTATTTTTTTTTACACTGCGCAGTGTACCTACAACTAAGTAAACTAGATGTCCATTGAGATACCTAGGCAATACACTAGAGACCGATCACATGCAGTTTTGATAGAATAGCTTACTTTACCTTGAAATTGTATGGCAGTTTTATAGACCCATACGAAACAAATTCTTATTAGCTAAGTGGACAATGGACATAGGTACTAGTATATGGCGTACCTAGCTACTAAATAATTTAAAACAACGAGAATTAACTAGGTACAAATACTTCCGCTGTTATTGTGGGGCCGTCCTTCTACACCAACCTTGTCACATAAAATATCTACACTGGCTTTTTAATTGTTATAACTGCTAATTGTATCTACCTAAATTGCTAAAGTCCATATGAAAACAGGTAAGCACTTCAATGTAATAGACTGCAATGACACCTGAAACCTTATTTTGAAAAACCTGCATCAATCATTGTTACAATCTCAATATCTCTAATCTGAGTTGGTTTTGTTTGCTACCTCAGGATTGATTTATACTTCCGCTGTATGCCAAAATCAGCAAGAATACCATAAATTCAGACATTCACAACAATTGAGATTGTAACAACGATTGATACAGGTTTTACATAATAGAGCTACCTACGTGTCTCACGATGCAGTCAATCATCATCATTTCACCAGCATTGTCATCTCATTTTGATTACGAAATCACTTGGCAGCGTTAAAGTGCTCTAGCATCAGACGAAACCTTGCAATAAATGCGAAAATAATAAAATCTTTCTTGAAAATTTCTGGTTCACATTCAGCAGATTTTATAGTTTGGTGAAACCAATACTTCAATAATAAGGCAGGTAAACGTAATATTCATTGGCTAAAATGGAGTCAGGACTATAGGTATACGTTGCGAATGACATGTACGCAATTCACATAATTGAGAGCACTTTTAGGGCTTCAATTGATTTTGAATGTTCCTAGCGAGCTATTCGAGCACAGAGTGTGAAGTTGACTTCCATTGCAAACGGGTTTGCCGTATCCTACTTGACCGTCACGACAACCAATATTCTTTCATATTATGCCAGTTTTATACATAGCCTATGATTATTTAAATATCATACATCTTCATCGTCAACCGATAGACATCCACCGCTGGATATAAGTCTATTGCAAAGATTACGATAAGTAGTCTGCTGTAAGCGCCTGGAACCACATGAGGTCTCGTTTGGTGTCGTTTGGGTCTGCCAACATTGGGCTTTCCATTGCGGGGTCGCCATTCCAGCACTTCGGGACCCCGACGTCTATCGGTTCTTCGAACTATGTGCCCGAGGCGATATTTGATTCGTTACGCCCAACGCCATCTTAAGTTTTGCAAGGTATATTTTGTAATCGCGTAATCTTTGCAAGATATTTCTTTTTTTATATAGTATTCTATAGGTTAATGTAATATTCTATGATGTTTTTAACTGTATTTAACTAGTAACGACCTGAAAATACTCTCCTTAAACTGAAGAGGTGATATTTCAAGAGACGAATTCCCCAATTTGTGTCTTCATCTATATTCTATTCAATATAATGAACAATATTAATAATATTTGAAATTTGAATTAAGAAATTTATTTTAGAAGCTTACAATTCTCGCTGATGAGAAAGGTTTCATAATTATACGGTCGTTGAGTTCGTTTGGGATTATTACAGCTTTAAAATTCCATTAAATGGAATATGCAAATCATTCGCTGTTCAGTCGAATTCACAAGTTTATTGAAATAGACAAATTACGTTCAATTATGGCCTATGCCATATTTATTAGACCTTATGGTCTAAGATAAACTTTATACCTTCCTGTATGACATAGGATTGTCTTCTTCCTAATAAATATATAGAATGTCTTCTTGAGAAGGAGAAGAGAAAGTCTAATTCAGCCAGAAAATAATTTTATTTTCGTAAATATTTTTATACGAGGGTTAACAATTTCTGCCTATATTTCCAATGCCTACAACAAATTTAATATTAAAGCTCGCGTGTGGTAAAGCATCGAGTGCACTCTATATTATAGCTGCGTTGCGTTGTGTCGTTGTCTGTAACGGCGAGGTGACTATCTACAGTAACCTTCACCCTGGAGAAACAACCTAAACGCCTCCGCAATCTTGCCGGGTTGTTCCTCCAGTACCATGCCACAATCTGAAATACTCAACCACGACGTTTTGGCGGGTTCTAAGCGACCATTAAACGTTACTGTATCTTCCACGTGTGGAGAGAGCGCGCCAGTCACATTTAACACTGGCACCTTAATCGTATTGCTTTCCCTTGCGATTCCTAGGTCAGATCGACGTAAGTATGAGTCGATGAACATAGACAGATTTACGGGGTTGACATGAGAAAAGCACTCCTTATACACGTGAGCTAGGTCGTGGTTACGGTCGTCTGTGCTGCGACCGAAATGGTGCCACATCAAGTAGTCAAGGGCTCCTTGAGTCATCCCGCTGGATCGCAGCTGTCTCGTATTTATTTTCTGATACAACCATTCAGTCCAACCAGCCTGAGTAGATGTGCAATTAATGAGTACCAAAGCGTCAACTTTTTGAGGATTCACAAGAGCATAACGAGCTAAAATATTAGCACCTGCGCCCACCCCGAACCCGATGAAGGATCTAATACCGAAGTGTCCGAGGACAAAGTCTATTTGAGAAGCCAAGGCATCCATTGAGGGGTACGAGAAGTCTTCGGGCAAAGTCGGTGCCCCTTCCTCTTGGCCCGGGGCATTAATGTGGTAAATACAAAATTGATCCAAAATCGACCTCATATCGATGAAATTGAAGAACGCCTGAAAGTTTGCAGCGTAATTGAGTCCGAGGTCATGGTATGTTATTATCGCGCGCTTATTCCTGTCCCCTCTCACCGCTACCAGTATGTCTCCACGCGACGTCCTCACCCTCTGCTCCACGCATGCGCCGTCGCTCTGTAACCGTCTCTCCGATGGATAATGTAGCTGAACGCTCTTCAAATCGTCTTCCAGGTTATCAGAAGACATCATATTTAGCAGAGCAATGTTTTCATGTATCGTCGTTGGCATTATTATTTTTGTTATAAATCTTTTGACCACTTGCAAATCTATTTATATCTTCGTTCACAAGGTTATCACCAGATTGAGGATATTACAATACAAATATATTTAGCGTATATTTCTCACCGCTGAGCTGCTTGATTAGCGTTGATTATCGCAATCCAGTACCCGGTTGTTTATTGTTTGTATCACTCTGTTCATGACTAACACACAAACTGTGTACGTATTTGTTAGATACTCTGATCACTAGTTAGTTTTATATCACTAAACACATTTATTTCGCTGCGAACGTAAGATTTTAGAGCGAATATCGCAGGAAATGGTCAATAAAGCGCGGACCGGGCGAGTGTATGCCCCAGACAGTGAATGTTTCGGCTCTAATCGGTAGTTTCCGTCGCATTTCGTGAAGCTGCTGAGATGAATAGCAACTGGTCCGTACGATGTTCACGGCATTGGGGCTCACGGCGCATGCGAAATTGAACGAGTCGATTTTTAATAGTTTGTAGAGTACAAACTTAGTAGGTTGTTGTACCTATAGGTATATATCATTACGTAAACCCCCGTAGGTACCTTAATAGTTCGAACTAGATAATGAAATTAGCGGTAGGTAATTACTATATCTGTTACCTACTGGTTTGTTATTAGTTGACGGTCAATGGCTATTAAGAAGTAGGTTGTCACTTCACTCAACTGAATAATAAAACACTTTCTGCACTCCGCATCAGCGAAACGGTTGTTTTTAAACCTTGGGCTAAATATCCTTGAAATAGCTTCTGAGTTGTGATTCGTATTGCCCTCAGAGGACGCCAAACCAACTAAATCAATAGCACAGAATGAAGGCCATCGAGAATGTAGAGAATAGTGTTTCGTACCTATCTGTAGATCATATCTAGATAAGTTCTGCATATTTTACTGGATCACGACATAAATAAGTACTAAGATCTAAAATTGAACGTCAATCTTTAGACACCAACCCATTTGTACACGGAGGGACGAGTGGTCTAGTTTGACAACGCATATCAGTCGATTCAAAATTCAAAAATTCAAAATGTTTTTTTATTCAAATAAGCTTTTACAAGCGCTTTTGAATCGTTATAATATGAATCTACCGCTGGTTCGGAATGCCATTCCTACCGAGAAGAGCCAGCAAGAAACTCGGTGGTTGCTCTTTTCCATCAAAACTTACAATCATCATAATGATACAAGTAACTGCAGTCCCACGCATAGCTGGAGCGAATCAAATCCACGCTGTTTTTTTTTTTATCATTTACGTAATCTTCGATTGTATAGTAAGCTTTTTTCACGAGCATACCTACAATACTCAATACACGCCAAGACTGGCAGACAGAGGCAGCCCATTTCCGACGGTGGCACCCGTTCACGAGCATGACGCATGATCCAGCCATTGCTTCGCTCAACCATATTTGAGGGAACGTAACAACCCGCACCACACGACACCACCACAGAAACGTTAAAGAGAGTGTGACATACCCGACTACCCATATCAAGGCATAGAATTGAATACTGTTTAAGGGTGCAAATCGCCACCTATTGCTAATGTTAAGCAACGTTGACAAAAGTCGGTAACTGGATGGGTGACCGAATTTGGAGGTTCAAATTTGGCCCTTTCTTATCCTACGTGCCTCGGAGAGCACATCAAGCCGTCGGTCCCGGTTATTATCAGTAACATCTGATAGTAATCATTACAAAAACCTAAGAATTTAAATACTCTTAGTCGAGTTCTATGTGGAAAGACATGGGAACCCACAGCAATATTATCCCAAGAAAACTTCTTCCATTATTTGATTAATGAAAAGGGGTCACGACCCTCAGTAATGAGGAATACGACGCAGAGAAGTTGTAACACGACTTCCCTCTAGCGTGGTGGTGTGCGTGCAATGTCCACTATGGCCTCATATGTTTGAACCTGGTGTGCAGATAGGATTCCAGATAGGATCATTATAGGTTTCATGAGAAGCTTCGGTCACGGCTCGTTCCCACTTCCTACCGTAAGACGTACCATCGTGGCTGGACGAGCAATGCGTTCCGGTACGATGCCATCATGGAATACTAACTCGTAACTACCACCCCTTCTAGGCTAGTCATCCGTGACAATTTATTTTCGAATTCCTGAATGAACCCTTAAAATCTCATCATATCATCAAAATCTTCCCCGTGATTTTCGTAGATAAGTATCTTTTGAATAAGTATATTTTAAGATTTATAACAAGGTAGTTCAAAGACAATCAAATGTAAAAATGTCATGGAGCGAAAAAATTCTATGTCTATGAAAAATGTAGTTCAGTGCGGGATTAGTCAAAAATCCCTAATGAAATCTATGAAGTAGAACTAAAAATTCAATCCTAAAATAGCAATCAGCTCAATAAACCCAAGTCACGTAGAGCATCAATGGAGCGCTCAATTGACTTCGGTATCCACTAACATTACTTTTATAGGTTTTCTTTTACTCGATTTGTTTTCTGAAGGAATTCCAAGTTGCGAAGGAAGCGACGTTTAAAAATACTTAAACGTTTGTACCTTCTAAGCCATTTCTTTTAAAAGAAGGCAATTGAACAGTTGATTTGTATGATAAGGTCAGTTCCGGGGACCTGTGACACGGTTTATATAGAGACAAGAATATGTTTGTCTGTCTATCTGTCAGTATAATATTGTCTTTGCTGTTAACCTCATTTTGGCGAAGTTTGGTACAAATAAGCTACATACATTTGATACAGCTTGCATCTCGGACACGGCTCCTTTTATAAGTATTCCGGAAAATCTAAGAATTATGTTCTTCGTATTCTAATTCTACATCGACTCGGACGAAGTAATCCAGTAAAATAATAACTAAATTAATAATAATTAATTTAACTAATTTATTGATAGGGTAATTATTATATAATAATTAAATCTAATAATATAGTTTGTTAATTATTAAGTTACTTACTTGGAAGAATTGTGTAGTGTGGTGAATATCACAAGCTACGAGTATGTATACAAGTGCAAGATACACACTGTACCACATAGATTTACCTATTTAGGCGGATTATAGCGAATTAAACTTCTAGTTCTTTCATTAATAACTATGTAACGAGCGAGGAGAGGGGAGAGAGAGCGAGGTAGCAGTGTGTAGTAGAGGTGGGGAGAGAAGATGTGAGGAGAGGAGAGGAGAGGAGAGGAGAGGAGAGTAGAGGGGAGGTGGCAATGTATAAAACACGGACATCGGGCCGTGCTCGGGCATTATACCGTGCATTTTTGAAGTGATATATGTTGTAAATTATTGTGAACAGTGAAATAAAAGTTGCTGTTGATGCTGTATATAAATTTACGTCTTTCATTTCTGACCATTCGTAACAGTCAGAAGTGGGATGAATAAGGCCCACAAAAATCTCACGATTAAATGGAAAAAGCCAAGAATGTATGTGAGGTCGAAGAAGATGCGAAGTTGATTGAGATTGTGAGGACGACGATTTTCTTCAAGACCCTGAGGTAATTCGACAATAGTTGACATCACGAGTAGTTCCAGCGACAAGGACAGCAGTTTCCGAAAACCTCCTATTTGTTTTCGCTGTAATGAGACAAGACACCATTGCCCATGCCGAGCTGTGTACAAAGATAGCAAATTTTTTGTTAATTATGACAGTAGAGGTAGATAAACAAGTTGTAGGTATAGTCGGTGGGTTGTCACTAGGTGAAATAGATGTGGGGAAATTAGTGCAGACCAGTGGTGTGATTTTATCGATTTATTGATAGCCCATTCAGATTGCTTTGCCAGCTCACCTAAAGATTTAGGCGAGACGTATTTTGGAGATATGAAATTAGGAGCATTAAGGGTATACGTGGCTATAAAAAGTTTACAGGCAGGCAGGTTGTTCCAGCAGATTCCTTGGAACCTTTCCGTAGTGATGATTACAGCGATGATTGTAGTGTTAAGGAGATGGTCTAATTGATTTATCAGAGAGCTAAAGTTTTTTTTGTTTTCTCGCCAATTGCGGGGCAATTGTTGCAGGATGGCCGACTGTAACGAGCGAGGAGAGGGGAGAGAGAGAGGGAGGTAGCCGTGAGTAGTAGAGGTGGGGAGAAAAGAGGTGAGGAGAGGAGAGGAGAGGATAGGGTAGAGTAGAGGAGAGGTGGCAATGTATAAAACACGGACATCGGGCCGTGTTCGGGCATTATACCGTGTATTTTTGAAGTGATATGTAATTATTATGAACAGTGAAATAAAAGTTGCTGTTGATGCTGTATATAAATTGCAGCATGCGATTTGCCCTCATGCTTTGCTTAGCAGCTATAAAAATGCAGTACAGAATAATTTCAGTAGCTGCAACCATGCTGAAGCGGCCGACGAGCCAAGGGGATTCAACAAAACGAGTTCTTATCTGAAAAACTGGACGTATGCCATTGTAGAAGATTAATCTTTGTTACGACATTGTAAAAGATCGCATTTGTATGGACTTTTCTACGTTTGTTATTCAGACATATATTTCTTTGTACTTTGAGACTGAGTCAAGCGACTGCGACGGAAGATATCAAATGGATGTTGCGATGGATATTTAAAAGAGCTTTCGTAAAAATGAAAGCCTCGCAATTCCGTATTTTTCACGAATCTTCAGTATCTAACTGTATAGACGACTACAAAATTCTTGCCAAATAATCAAAATTTTAGCGAAAAAATCTGCCTGAAATGTTTTTAATGATCAGTTTCATGAGAAGGCGTTTTTCAAGATTTTCTTTTTAGCTTTAAGATTTATATTTAACTAATACTTAGTACCTACACTACTATTACGTGAATACAGTTTTTATGTCATTCAATGATAATAATTTTCCGCAATATCTTGTTTATGAGCGAAATATCTGCTGGATTACAGGCTAATTCTAATGTCCACAGCCATTGTAAGCGTTTCGGCAAACTGCGGTGTGACGTCCCCATAGTCGTATTAAAGCGGATAAGCTTACGATTGGTAGCATAAATGAGCCTATGACAGTACAGCTTTGTTCGGCCTTGCATTTACAACGAAAAAGCTAAATTGTTTCATTTTTAAATACCTACAGGTAAAAAACTTCCTACTTGCAGAAAAATATCCAACTCGAGTGCCATAGTGCGATAGTTCATTAGGAAGTGTCATGGGAATGCTCGCGAATGCAATTCGAGGGCAAAATAAAAACAATATCGATTACCTAGGAGTAAAACCCTCGCTGCCTCGTTGGTCTAGTGGCCAACCACTATCCCAAGATGTTCGACTGCGGCCGAAGAGGTCCCGGGTTCGAGTCCCGGGTCGGGCCATAATAATTGAGTATTGGGTTTTTCTGACTAGAAATTCTTAGTAAGTACTAGCCCGGAGTTAGGAAGTTGGCGGTGATTCACCCCCGTACCTCGGAGAGCACGTTAAGTCGTTCGGTCCCGGTTATTATCACTAACATGAGAATAGTCGTTAAAGCCTGCAAACCCGCATTGGTGCAGCGTGGTGGGTCTAAGCTCTAATTCCCTCTCTCCTATGAGAGTGGAGACCTGTGCCCAGCAGTGGGACGTTAATGGGCTGTAGGGGTGGTGGTGGTGGTAGGAGTAAAAGAAATCCGTTACAAGATTTCAAATCAATAGCGAATATTTAAAGCGAAGCTAAAAAAAAATTGCTCAATAAAAATGCAAAGAAACTGTACCAAAGCATGTTCGGGTTTTTCCGTCTCGAATTACTGTTACCACACTGCACAGGTGAGGTTTGAATCTTTAAATATTTAGGTTAAGCCGTGAAAATCCTTCGTAATCTAAAGACTCTTTTGCGCATAAACCTTTTTAATTAATCTTTAGATACTAAGTACCTAGTCATGTCTGAAGTTATTTTCATCAGTATTATAGATGAAAAATTCCAATAACCTTGGTCACAAAATAAGTATGAAGCTGGCACAAGGGCGGTACAATTAATAAAATAGCCTTGCATAGATTTTTTAATTATACTATATTATTGTTTCTACTAACATCATGCAACATGGTTTCAAACGCTATTGACTCAATAAATTCTTTCCTCTTTTGTTTTTGAATCAAAAAGGACCAAATGAAAACCCACAGGCTGGAAAAAATGGATTTCTATTTATTATTGTTTGTATTTCTATCGTTGAGGGTAAGTAAAAAATTGGGTGTGAAGACTGAACAAAGATAAGTGAATGTGTGTGTGCTTGCACATACCAAAGTCTATGGAATATACAGACCGTATTTAAATGCCGACGAATACATAGTCTATTATATCTATCAAACAGTCTAAAGACTGAGACAAAGTTATGGAGTATACAGACCTAAGTTAGTCTAAGAACAGGCTGCAATTTCAAAAAAAATACTTTTGGGTACGATGATGTACAACGTCCCATAGGATTTTGCATGAAGTTCAGTATATCTAGGCCTATTCATGTTAACTATCAATAATTACACATAAATATTCAGGTCCTACGTCAGCCTTACATTTACGAAAATAATGTTTTCCCTGCGGTGGGAACTTGACACGCACCTGCACTCACTTTATTGTGAAAATATATACGGACTTTGTCGCCTTTTTGACTTCACAAATTTCATATAAAATGCCTGATTATTAATCGAGTTTCGTTTTAAAAATAAAACCTTAGCTTTTAGATACAGCAAAATCAGAGCTAAGTATTCTGGCACCAGAAATTATTTGCCCAGAAAGTGACAATAATACTTTGGGAAGACCGGATTACTCTATGATAAGGTTTTTTTTTTTGTCTTTATATACCTACTTAGTAAATAAATAAGTGCTGCAGTAAGAAGACGCTTGTTACAATAAATTTGTGCACGAGTCGCCTTTATTCTCATAGATAAAAGATAAAATCTAATAGCAGTAATCTTCTAGGCAAGTGCGTTCCAGGCTAGACCTCATCATTGCTTTGCACTAAAGCCTATCTTGCAATTTAAAAAATGCTGGTGACCTCAATAATATTACTGCAATGACTACAACGATCTCACGCGTAAGCGAGGGCAAAATTCATCTGGAGCAGCCCGTGTTTACCCTTCGATAGTGTGTTTTAATTTGCGTTTTCAGCACTGAAAAATGCGACGCTCGTAGCTTTTGCGTCTTTAAGGGCTCTTGGCTACTCCTACGGCTTTTGTAAAGTTCCGCAGAGAGACTTTAGAATTACCTAATATCTTTTAGAATCCTATCGGAATCAAACATTGATATGGATATAAAATGGTCTGTGAGTTGGAGTCCATTATCAGCAGCAACGCAACGCCTCACTATTATGACCTGGAAATCTGTGCGCGATCTTGAGAAGAAATTAAACGGACCTCAAGGAGAGCCACTGCTATCGGTTATCAAAAATGATGAGGTATGAAAGTGCTCGCGTCTACCGCTTACCTACCTTCAAAATTATTTCTTTAAAAATTATTAGGAAGTAAGTATATTTTTAGATCGAAGTAGATTCGATAATTTGAGGATATCTTTCGGGTGCTGTGAACCTCTCATACTATCTTCTATGAACCCCTCATATGTAGGGAAAAGAAAAGAGAAAAGAAAAAAGAAAAAAAAAATATGTATAGAGAAAAGTACTAAGACACATGACAGCTCAAGTAGTCATCCCCTCTAGCCTCCCCTTGGGGCAAATTTCGGCGAGCCTTATTTCGTCAATAACTAATTATTGATATCACGCTAAGGTGCCTCATTCTGTTGACAGAAATGAACAGTTAACTATAAACTTGGTTTATTTACGTAGGGTGTGCAGACAGAGGCACTAGTTAAATAGCTAAATAATATAGTCTGCAGGGTTTGTTAGTGGCAGTTTTCTAGTGTTGATCATCGATCAAATGACTAGTGTATCAAATCAGCCACTTAAGTACCGTCAAGGCAAGAGTGAATAGGCATCTTCTAGGCAAGCGCGTTCCACAGCCTCATCATTGCTTTGCACTAAGCATGATTGTCGTCAAGCGCAAGCTTATCATGCAATCAAAAAAAAATCGCAACTAATCCCAGCTCGATTCAACTTAGAAATTGCGTTTAAATTCTTTGAGCTTTTCTAAAGAGCGAAGCTTTCCTTCATAAGTAAACATTTATTACTAATTTTTCAGCTCATCAGTGGAGTAAACTACACTCTGAATTTAACGGCAATCTCTTCTGATGAAATCATTACTAAATCTTTTTCAATAAAGTACAACAAAGATAACCAGGATGCGACAGTGTCGACGGATGCTGCATTTTCCGTGCTGCTATTAGGGGGACGCTCAACGTTTGCAGATTTACAGTTTGCTATTGAAGCGGATCTTACAACTTGTTCTTCTGCGCAGGATTATTACGTAAGTAAGCATTGTACAAAATATGCGGAAGGATCACACCGTTAAGTATCTACCTGTATTATGTCATCCGAATAAAAACCTCACCATTATGATTAATGGCAAGGGGTCACGAGTCACGACCCTGACAAATCTATAGATACTTCTATACTAATATTATAAATACGAAAGTTTGGATGGATGAATGTTTGTTACTCAATCACGCCAGAACGGCTGATCGGATCTGGATGAAATTTGGCACAGAGATAGATTATAGTCTGGAATAACACTACTTTATAGCCCGGAAAATTAAAGAGTTTTCGCGGGAACCAAAAAACCTCAATCCACGCGGACGAAGTCACGGGCATCAGCTACTTAGTAAGATACCTTTGGATAAGATGGTTTATTTTTCATATTTTCCTTTCCTTGTTAAGTAATAGTATATTTCATTACAAGTGTGGAAAGGCTGTCATTGCAAAGAGTTCCGACAAATGTCTACCCGAGCCGAGGCGCAGCCGATGGCGAGGGTTGACAGTCGGAACAAGTTGCAATGACGGTTCCGCACGTGTACTGAACGACTATTTTTAATACA
The DNA here is from genome assembly GCA_917051295.2 of Erebia ligea. Classification (NCBI taxonomy): domain Eukaryota; kingdom Metazoa; phylum Arthropoda; class Insecta; order Lepidoptera; family Nymphalidae; genus Erebia; species Erebia ligea. Next base: position 9,995,392 of record OU785236.1, read on the forward strand.
GTTGCGAAAAAATGAAGCAATTTAATAAAATAATAAAAACACAATAAACTCAACTAACTTAACATTTATTTCTTATACAAATTATAATTCACATACACATTGAAATTGGTACAGTTTTTTATACTAACTGGGGAAGTTTTAGGTTGCATATTTACTGTTTGAGACAAACTTTTTGCTTGGTTTTTTTGTCTTCTCTCCACGCAATAAATTCGTCGTATGTAGTTATGTAGCGACTTTTTGACTTTTCCGGTAAAATGTTCTCCGAAGCATTTTGTGCAATTATACTGAGTTCCGGTGGTGTTAATTCAAAAAAACTATAGGGTGGAAATTACTCATTTTGTGCAACAAACAACTAAACTCGCAAAGAAAATTTCTGAAAAATGGCGCCAACCGTAGAATATAAGCAGAGTTTTTTTTTTCTTCACCCATTCTGGTAGGCAAAGGGAACTATGCCCATACAGCCAAGTCTTCAGTAGAATTTTTTTATTTCAATATGAAATGAAAATGAAATTAAATGAGATGAAATGAAATGAAACCTAACCAAACTCATTCAATCAAATCATTAAATCTGATATTGATACCAATTAGTAGCTTCTTTTTAGAAATATACTTATTTGCATGAGTCATAAATAAAAACTTCTATGTTTTTTTTTAGTAAAATCTTCATGGTTGATTTTTCATTTTAATAGACATTATTTTGACAGTTGGGAAAGAGAACGCACGAGTTCGGGAAAGGTAAAAAAAAAGTACGAGTATGTAATAGCCCACATCCCGAACGCTATACGTCCCTGCAATACGCCACTTTTTGAGCAACTGTATTAAAAAATTCTTTTCAGTTTGCTTGGGAACTGTACAGCACAACATTCACCCATTACATAGATGTATTGAATATAATTGGGTCTAGACTGGAATTACCGCGGTACACCTTAAGGCCTGGTGCTTACGACGTGAATTGCCAACTCAGGAATGAGAGTACCGATGTTTTAATAAAAGAGGTATCTACCAATAGAATTTAACGCTGATCCAACTATTGAGGCCAGGGTTCTTACGGTAAAACTATCGCTACAGACAGGTGTAGTGTCCTAACCTACCTACCTAATACTTATTCAGTATTGAGTGCCAGTTTAATAACAGCAAACGCCACAGATTTTCAAACACTCTTTCGCTATTGGCCAAAATCCTTTGCCACAGCAAGAATACCATCTCAACTATTGGTAGATTCCCTTGACGATTAAAATCACTCGGTTAAAGTTTATTTGAATAAAAAACATAAGAATTTTACATAAGGATTGTTACTATGATTGCTACAATTCCACAATTCTAACGTGGTTCCTAGAAGTCGATACAAAAGGAATTGTAGCAGACGCACGTCTCACTGAGGAGCGCCCGTAGGACATTTTTTTTTTATCCACTACAAGTTAGCCCTTGACTGCGATCTCACCTGATGGTAAGTGATGATGCAGTCTAAGATGGTAGCGGGCTAACCTGTTAGGGGCATGGCAGTTATATTAAACCCATACCCCTATTCGGTTTCTACACGGCATCGTATCGGAACGCTAAATCGCTTGGCGGCACGTCTTTGCCGGTAGGGTGGTAACTAACCACGGCCGAAGCCTCCCACCAGGCCAGACCAGGGAAATTCAGAAATTATAAATTTCCAAACCCTGCCGGGGATCGAACCCGGGACCTCCGCACGTTAAGACAACAGCGCTACACACTGCTCCACGCAGCTGTTAGTTTTAGAGACCTAGACCTAAGGGTAAGGGTGCCTTTCCACCACATATGTGCTATGTTGCTAAGCTACGGATGTACGAGTATATCAAATCCACAAATAGAAGCGTTAAACTTGAAAGGAACCCTTTCCACTCTTACCCGTAGGTCTGGGCATCTTCTCAGTTGAATCTCTACTGAGTTACAAATGATGAATTCTTAATTTCAGGTAAAAGTTCCGATACATGTTCACAGTCGGGGAATGCGTATATTTTTGAGCGTAGACCGTCTAATAATTTCAAAAGACAGTGATTTTACTATAAAGTCTTTAGTTCTAAATCATGATTACGAAGATCATCCTGCAGAGGTAGGAAAAATGTTGTTTCATATTGGAATCAATATAGCCTGCGTTTAGTGTTACAACACCACCATTTTATAAAGGAAATATCATAAATGAAAATGAAAATGAAAATGATTTATTTCATGTAGGACCACTAGTGTCACTTATGATAAGTCGTAAGAATCTACCACCGGTTCGGAAAGCTGATTCTACTGAGAAGAACCGGCAAGAAACTCATACATACATACATTTTATAAGTAACAGTGTTTTCCCGCGACTTCGCTTGCATATGGGTAGTTTTCACAAATCCCTGTAAACTTTTTCTTTTCACGAGCATGCGAGATATTTTTATTACAATTCATTATCGTTTCAGTATGAATGGAAATGCTTTACCAAAGGAGATTCCTGTCACTTCATTGAAAATAGCAACGACAATTGTTTCAACTTTTCATCTGGGATTCCAAATATAGGCGAGTAAGTAGATACTTACTTACCTAGTCCAGACACTACCAAATCACAAAAACTTAGTTTAGGTACCGGCTTTATTACCCAACTGCGTGACAAGCAAGACAGGGATTATGGTTTTCTCGTGTATTAATGCGTTTATATGTATGTACCTATGTATTTTTGTTGGATTAATTTTAATCAATGAAGGTATAGCTATCGATTCGTCCATACCGTGGGACAGCTAATAATCGTATAAAACCAAATTGGCAGGCGTAAGATATTTTTAATATGTGGTAGAGACGAAAAAAAATAATTTCGCACCATATTCAGTGACATATCACATCACTGAATAGGTCTTATAAAATCGAGATGATATTTCATAGACTATTTATTTATTTATTTATTTATTTATTTATTTATTTATTTATTTATTTATTTATTTATTTATTTATTTATTTATTTATTTATTTATTTATTTATTTATTTATTTATTTATTTATTTATTTATTTATTTATTTATTTATTAATACATTACAATATTACAATAATAGTGTTACAATTAATATAATGGTGTAAACATAAACTTTGGAAGTTTTACCGCACACCATGCGTCGCCGCCACCGTCGACAATCAGTAACTATTATATTAAACAATAATAATAGGTACAATATAATAAATATAATAAAATATAACAGAATATAATACAATATTATATTGTATTATATTCTAGTAATAAACAAACAATAAATTATACCTACACACACTAAATAAATATACCTACTTGTACAATTTTTTTTAAAAAAATACTATCCTAAAAATACATATACGAATAATAGTATGTAATATACTAGGTATATTACAGCCACAAGCTTCGGCCTTCGTATAAGGATCAGACAGCCTGCAATTTGTGTACCTAAGTGGGAATCCCACAGGGGCGGCCTTGGCCATTACGAGTCTCTGGGCGGTAGATATTTGCGAGGCCCTTAAGCTTTGTGGAGGTCACGTTTTTTTTACCTTTCACAGTTGACAGCACTGGCATTTCAGATCAATAAATAGAATAGATAATGGATTGTCTATGTAGTTTGTCACTAGTGTGGATCTTCCTAGCTCACTTCCTATTAATAGGTCAGACTTTTTCTACTTGGGCTGTAGCGCGAGGGCGCGAGGCCTCTGCAAGAGCGAGGCCCCGGGCCGTTGCTCTGCTTGCCACCCCCTAAGGCCGCCACTGAGTGGGATCTCTACTTATTTCTTGTTGTGTAATAAATACCATACACGACACAGTGCATACAGCTGGCGGGTTTTTTGAAACTTTTAAAATACTTAGATACTTATGCCCGTTTGCACTAAACTTAGGAATCGCCTAATTTCCTGCCCAACTTGTTTAGGCTTATCTTAGCGTTTAAAAAGCTTGCACTAACCTAAGGCCATTCCTAAATCCACTTAGGAGATGCCTAACTTTATGAGCCCGATTAGTAAGCGCCCAAGCGTAGGCGATACTTAAGTTGAATTTTTTGTAGTCTGTGGACCATTTTGTTGTCATTAATTATTGGTCTCACGGTTGATATGTACCATGGATGTAATAAGTACTTACGTATGTACCTACTCTGTGGTTGATAGGTATCACAACCACAGAGTACCTACATTGTTATAGGGTATTTGACTGCTTTTAGAAAATAGTCGCATATTGTTAATAATGCTTTATTATAGCTAACAATATATTTATTTCGTCTTAATTTTCAGTATTTTATATAGAAATCTCAAAAATAAATTCAAAAAATTAAATTGCCGCGTAAACGCTCTCTTTGACAACATTTGGGTGACATGACTTCTATGACGTAACTATATAGTAAAAACGTAAACAAAGTGTGTGATATTTCAGTTTCCCTTGATAAAAACTTTGTTTTAGAGATTGTTTTTATAAAACTATGGTTTACCAATGGTGTGTGGTGTGCATACTACTGCAATGTACAAACAAGTCTACAAAAACTCCAGAGTAAACTGTTTAGAAGTGTTCCAAAGAAAGCCAAGTTACGGAAGAAGTGGTTGCAACTTGCTCGAAGAGACCCCATAGTGGTCACTAAGGGTCACTTTAAGTGTTTATTTTTGCGAGGATCGCTTTGATGTGAGTTTTACACTATCTATCTAACAAACTATTACTAAATATAATTATATAATGGTCTAAAAATGTGTACCTACTTCACCTGTTCTGTTTGAGGTTAGACATGTCCGTTTGTATTAGCTGGTTTGTAGTATGTTTAATAAGTATTTACAAACACATTAATAAGTAATAACTAATTTAGAAATTCTAGCCAATTTATGTAATTCAATAATTTCAGTAGATCATTACCTACTTGGAACTTTGAAGTGGAATTTGCAATCAAAAACTTATTATTTATGGTATAGTTATTACAGTTGGAGAAAATTCTAACCTACAACCAATACAAAATGGGCTTCAGTAAAAGACTTCACATCGCAGATGGAGTTAAAGGTTAGACCTTATACAAGAATGTATGGAAGAACTCAAGCTTATATGAAAATATTACGTCGGTGACAATGAGATAGAAGAAGCTGTTACTTCAGAGTCCATAGGTATGCACCTAAAATAAAATTTCTGGCAAATTGGTCTAAAATCTTTGTATGTTATGATGAACAAAAATTTGCTTAATTCAAAAACTTTGTTTCAAGAAATCCATACTAATCTGTATTATAAAAGCTAAATTCTGTCGGTCTGTCTACTATCTCTTCACAGCTCACAAATCTGTTTAACCAATTTGATGAAATTTGGTACACAGATAGCTTGCATCCCGGGAAGGACATAGGGAACTTATTGTTCCCGATAATCACAGGGTTCACCCGAATCACACATTTTGATTTGATTTTTTGACTTAATCAGTATGGATTTAGGGTTTTTTTTGGAATTCTAGAAAATCCTTTCTTCACCGAGAGAGAACCTACATACAAAATTCCAAGTTTGTAGACATTGTGTATAATTTTAGTATGTTTGTAGATCCACCAGGTGGCTGTGCAATTTGCATTGATTGTCAGTAAGTTAAGGTAGGGGAACCTGTTCTACCTTGGACATAGTTGTACCTTGGCCAGTCAATGATTTTTCGAAATTCGCGCGCTTTGAAAAAAAGTTATATAAGGCATCAGAAACGTCACTTGTCAACTCTAATGTCAAGTTAGTTACAAAACACTGGCTGTGATTGCGTGCACAAAAAAGCGGAAAAAAGTTTTAGTGGTGCAAAAAGTAAGTAATTTCGAATTTACTTTATATCAGTTTATTTAAGACATGATACATTTATTAAAAAACTATTGCATGCAGTCTAATCTCACATATATTAGCTACAAAACAGCATAACCGTTTTAACCTAACCAATTTCAAATAGTGTACAAAACGCTCGCTAAGTCAAATTGGCGCAGAGTTGTACTTCGGCCACCACTAATAATATGTACCTTGGACACTGTCCATGGTACAACTCTGGACAGCTACATATTTATTCCATTTTTTCAAAAAAAAGGTTGCCGTTTTCTAATGGTTATTTATGTTTTTTTAAGATGCCACGTAGCAAAGAGGGTAAGAAAAGAACAAGAATCAAGAAGAAACTCAAAAAGAGAAGTTTATTATGTTCCAGAAATAGCTAAGTATTGGGACTTTTGCTGAAAAATAAAAAGGCTATGTATCCTACCCATGTGATCTCCAAAGAAAAGATGAGACTGACTTTTAGTTTATTAAGTTTTTGATTTTCTAATGGCTCATTTAAAGTATTAAGAGGAGTTTTTAATAATAAGTCATAAATGTTTTAGTTTAGGAAGTGTAATTTTGTTTTAAAATGTCTTAGATAATAATTAATGTGATGTTAAATGATTGTGATTTAAAAAAAAAATGATTTGTCTTTGCCTAAATAAACTTTGTAGCAAATAAGAGGTGTTTTTGTTGCCAAAATACCTACATGGCCAAGGTACAAAGGACCCTGGCCAAGGTAAAACAGGTGTGTTGTACCTTGGACAAAATTCCTTTTTTTTTTGTTATACCATATGCTTCTAAAATAAACCGAAAATTCTTAAATTGTGCAGCTACGTTATGTAGTTTAATAGCGTATCTTTATGTACGTGCGTATATGCTAAAGCTGACCTCAATAGTTATTTAAAATAAAATCTAATTAAATAAAACTGGCCTAAGTAGGTACAACAGGTTCCCCTACTGTTTCTGTAGGTATAGAAAATTAATTTTAATGAATATTTTGTCTTTTCAGAAACCACAAACACATCACAATAAAGGAATAAACACTCAACCAATCGCAACTGCTGATAAATCTGTCCAAATAGATTATTTAAAGATGCGTCACAGAAACAAGGCAGTACAGACTATGAATGTGACAAAAGATATACTCGGTATGAATGGTATTCCAAACCAAGGGTAGATTAACTTGACAATTCAAAAGCGCTTGTAAAAGTTTATTTGAAAAAAAAACATTTGAGTTCGAGTGAGTTTGATAAATAAAACAATGAAATAGAAATATGTTTTTTATTATACCTATCCACATATTACATAATTTAAGAAGAAACTGATAGGAGTTCATTACTGATAAAAGATGATGTTGAAGGATGTTGAGTGTGTTTTTTAGATAATTGCTCCACTGTAATAAATTTCATGGTAGTGCCTACTCTGGATAAAGTAATTTTTTTTCCGTAGCACTCAAGAGAGGTACCTACATGAAGGTTGTTCACTACGCTGGTGAGTCCACATCAAAAAGGCCACAGCATGCTTGCAGCCTCCAGTGGATGCAGCACAATCATAGCACTCACAACTTATAAATTGAGTTTTGTCTTCATCTACTATCATAGTTACAGAATATGATTTTGCTCTCACTTTGTGCTTGGGACATATCTTGCATTTGAGTGTACAAATGACAGATTCGCGATGTAGCTGGACATAACCAACAGCGATAAGACTCTCTCGAAGCTCTATAAAGAAAGAAACCAAAACTGAATATCACGATCTATGTTAGTAAATAATATAACCTAGTAAGTACTTAATTCTGCGAATGTTAGGTTTTATTCTTGGACGAAAAGATATTAATACAATAAATTGCTTTATTTAAGAAATATATAGTATACTTACAAGGCAGTTTTCACATTTTTTAGTTCTGCAGCATAGAAATCAGGGTTATTTTTGAAAAATGTCCAATTAGGTTTAAATGCATCATCTTTTGAGAGGTTTCCACTATCTGCTTTTAAATAATTGGGTTCCTAAACTATTAATTAGGAAAAGTATGGTTGGTAATGACTAATTGAAACAATAAAAAGCACAGAAACATAAAGAAAAACGGAAAAAACACTCGTAATTGTTCGAATTTACTACACCACAGTTAGATTTTACTAGATAGTTACGTCACTAACGATTCAACCAATCATAGAGCGTTTACGATCACGTGAACATAGATCGAAAATTAATTAATTTATTTCATGTTTTATAGAAAAACAATACATTATTTTTTAGTTCGGTCAAATGGAATATTACTTAAAAATAATAATCTATTAGGATGGCAACAGCAGAAACGATATTTTTATTACAGTCAAATACCCTATTGTGATTGTTATTTAGGTAGAACACTACACTGATCACAAGCAAAATGGCACAAGATTTATTAGATTCTTTCTCCTTCTTTCTCATTATGTCACCACTGGAATTGTGAATTTGGGTGATTTTTGCCCAAGCCTGTTCTTTCTCTTTATTTGATGCAGTATCGTGTGCTGTTACTTTGGAAATAATGCACTGCCCCTCTTCGCACAACAACCGTACAAACCGCAACTTCTCCTCTGCCGTAAAATTGGCAGTTCTTTTTCGTTTATTTATTTGTCTTTCCATTTTAATTGCTGATTTATAAAATCCCCCAAAATAAATAACCTTCAACTCCACGTACTTAATGTCACCTGTGCAATATATAAACCAATAAAATAAAATACACCAATGTTTTAGCTTTTGTCTCTATTCAACTCATGCCTGAGGTTATGACAAGTTAAGGTAAAAAAATATTCTAGTGTTTTATTGTTTACATTACTTTGCAAGATATATTTAAAAAAAAAAACCATAAACAATCATTCATTCCATTCGTTCCTAGAGATGCCTAACTAGGCAATGCTTAAGTTACGACACAGCAAGGACAAGACTGTCAGTGCAAACGAATTTTTTTGCTAGGCCGTTCTTAGGCCTAGGTGTATCTTAACTAGGACAAGCCTAACTTGAGTTTAGTGCAAACGGGCATTAGTATATTTTGTTCTCAGGTATTTAATAACTCTGACTGTGGTAGCTTCTAATTTATCGGCTATTGCGAACGCGACTATAAACGTCGTGGAGCCAAATCTGCGGCCTATTCTACAGGTAGGTAATGTAATATTAAATAACTTGACTAGAATTCTTGGAACATCCATAGCAACTTGTTGGACTTTATTATCTATAAGCTCGTTTCTTATCTTTAACTAAGTACCTACCTAAGAATTAAATTCAATAAATTAGAGCGTAGCAGGTAGACTAAGTAATAATAATTAATGCAACCCTTTATTCTATTTTTAAAGTATTAACAAGAAAAACTATTAATAATTAATTAGTTATAATAATTAGTACTTCCATGATAATAATAGTAGCTGTTCTTGACTTGGTCTGTTTATTTTAAACTGTGCTAACATGTTCCTTTTAGGATCAATCGGCTAATGTATGTATATAGCTTTTTTTGGCAAATGCAATAACATAATATGCTGATGACGGTTTCAGATTGAACCCGTATCTCGCGTGATAAATCAGGGCAGTATTACCACACTTGTGGGTAAAGCGTTTCGTGTAGCGCCATCTTGCAGTGTGACCTGGTATTTTGCTGCTGAAAGGTTCCTGAATACGTCTGAATTGGTAACGTGCAACGCCACATTTTTGTTTTTTCGTCTCATATTATCCCTCATAGAAAAACAAGTAAGTAAGGAATTAAACAGCTTTAGTATCTTCAAGGCAAGAGTGGAATAGGCATCTTCTAGGCAAACGCGCTCCAACCTAGTCCTCATCATTGCTTTCTATAGGCATGATAAAGTCAAGCGCAATCCTATATCTTCCAATCAAAAAAATATACCACGTAACATAAAATATATACGTACCATAACTGTATGTAACATAACTGTGCAGGTTTCCATTACAAATATTATACACGCTCCATTTTACCTGCACAGAAAAACATCTGAATTAAAACTTTTCAGCTGGTTTAACATAAGCAAACATCTAGATACCTAATCAGTCTCATATATAAATAGATTATGTTCATTTACAGCACGGCATAGCATTATCAGAAACACACACGGTATTTTCTGTAGAAGAAAACTTTCTCAACGAACTGGCAGACTTCAGCAATGACACTGCATCAGTGGTGATAGAAGTCGATGTAAAAACGGCTGGGCGAGCGCGCTTGGTCGCCGAATGCAACTGCACTTTCAGTTCTAATTGCGAAAGTATAGATGTAACTTACGCTGAAGTAAACTTTCAGCAGAATGAAAGTCCGAAAGTTGAGGATTTGAAGGTAATACACGACACGAAAATAATGCCTGAACTAACTTTCTGTGGGTTTAGCTTCTTGTGGAAGATGAGGTATCTTGTCAAAACCAAATATATCGAGATTTCAGTGAATGTACGGTCTACCTCATTTACTGAAACAAAATACTATTATTATTATTAAAATACTATTCTATAACAAAATTCCACAACCTAAAAAAAAAAAAAAAAAAAAAAAAAAAAAAAAAAAAAAAAAAAAAAAAAAAAAAAAAAGAGCAACCTTCGAGTTTCTTGCTGGTTCTTCTCGGTAGGAACGGCATTCCGAACCAGTGGTAGATTCATTCGACTGTTCTTAAGCACCTGTAAAAAGTCTATTTCAATAAAAAACGTCTGAATTTTGAATTTTGAAGTTTTGAAATCGCAATATTATGTTAACTAAGATAAGGGTACCTACTGTTAACTGCAACCATAATAATATGATTCAAATGGTAGCCGTTGCAAAAGTAATTGTACCTAAACCTAGCAAAAATAATCTTCATTAAAATCTATCTCTTTCACCTCCACTTAATTTTACAATTAGTTTTAGAGAAAATAGTTAAATATATCATTTTATAACTATACATAATATCCGAATAAACCAAAGCTATTTGTTATGTCGGAAAAATGCCCGACTATAAGTTTCCCCGAACGGGTTCGAAACTAGTCGGGCATTTTTCCGACATAACACGTGAGTTTATCCAGATATTATTATTATATTATATTATATTATTTTATACTATATATAGCTCGATTACCACTCACTGACTGACTGACTGACTGACTGACTCATTGACATAATTGTTCTCCTAGAAAGAGACAGAAAACGATATAATGATGTAGGGGAGATGTGTTCGGGTGCGGGATTCGAGTGGGGAAAAATTATGACATTTCGGAAAAACAAGATGGCGGCCGACGTGATTCTCGCAAGTCTTTTGTTTTCCAACCGATTTCGTTACAACTCGCAATTATTGAAGAAATTAGGAAACGATCAATAGAAAAAGTGGAAAAAATTGGAAAAACAAGATGGCGGCCGAGCTGTAGTGTTTTCAAATTTTTGATTTTTCGACCCCGAACCGCGGCGCCGCAGTTCCGAAACGGCGTGGTCGACAGTGTTTCCACTTTAATGATTTCCTTTCCCCGCGCCTCAGTTCAAATTTCCCCTTCTCAGAGCTTTTTTCCCCTCAAAAATTTTTCTACTGTAGTTTTTACTTTTGGCCCTAGTGTAGTAACTAAAAAAAAAAGGTCTTTATCGATTTTCTTCTATAGCCTGCCCACGCCTCTGGTGATAATATGCTATGATAATATTATTTACACTAATTTATGTATTTTTCGTAGATTAATGTAGATTCGTATTTTATTTATAGCTTCACCAGAAATCTATAAAACTTGGGGTTGTATACTCACCTCTTATTCCAAGTCAGTTTACGCAATCAGCACATACATTTTAGCACAGAATAATATTTTAGGCCTTAAACAGAATGGAAATAAGGGTAAGTAAATAAACGCCACCTGCACGTGTTGTCACTGTTTCTTATACATATACGGCAACACGCTAGTCCACGGTAGAGTCCATAAAAAATAGTTCCGAAATTTACCGCAATATTTTAAGCTAGGTTTTACCCATGATTTCCCGCAATTTCCCCTTTTTCTTCCCCTATGGACCCTTATTTCCCCTCAAATGGGGAATTTCCCCTCATTGTGGAAACACTGGTGGTCGAACATGATATTTTTTCTTTTCTCGTCTACAATTATCCTGTACTTTGACAGAATGGGAGTGGTTTTTAAAAATTCAAGATGGCGGCTGTCGTGGCGGCCTTTTTGTTTGAGGTACGAAAAAACGCAATTTTAAAATTCAAATTTCTCACAGTTGGCAACGTCAGAACGTTTCGACTTCTAGGGGGCGATTTTGTGTACAGACTCGAGGTATGGATTGGGGAAAAAAAATTACCCCATTTCTCGGGAAATTTTCAAGATTTACCCCAAAAATAAAAAAATCGAAATACGGACTTTTTGCAAAATTTGAGTACGAGCAACCACGTGTTGCACTTGTGCGAATGACATTTGGGTATTTTCGTCGCCGAGGTCTGGCAACACTGGAATTTATCAAAGTAAAAGTGATTTTCGACATGGTCTTTTTTCAGGGGCGATGATTTCGGCTGGGTGCGAGCGAGATAAAAAATTTAAACGTCATCAGGAGCGGTATATCCTGTAGTTTACGGGAAAATTATGAAACTATGTAAAATGTTTCTGTGCAACGAGGTGGCGGCCATTTTGTATTCTTTTTGTGTTTTTCAAAATTTCGAACACGTTTTTGAGGCAGTTGGCAACATTTGGGAAAGTTGACATGTATAAATCGATTGTGTAACTCGACCAGCGGTATCGAGATATCTAAACAGTGTTGCCACATTTGGGGTAGTTTTCGAGATTTTCCCAAAAATGTCCTCCTGTAAAATTTTGTATGAAAATTTTTTTTTTCAATGATGGCTTCGTATACACGTCAGAAAATTAAACTTGAACAAAAATATGGAGACAGCTGATGATTGAGGATTTCGGAGACGGGTAAAGAGCACGGCCGAGGTATTGAAGATAGGTGGGGGGTGCTCGACCAAATGTCATTCGAAACTTCATCCAAAAGACAATGAGCTGAAAAAAAATTCAAAATGGCGGATTTAAGATGGCCGCCATACAATTTTATTTGGTGTCTATCTCGGAGAGTTTAAAAGATGGAAGAGTGGTTTCTTGGAAAAAGATGATCAGGACGAGGACGTCTTTTTAGCGAAATGAGAAAAATTTCAAGATGGCGGAATATTTTTTTCATACCAAATTATATGGCGATTAGGACTCATTGACATAATTTATTGTTCTCCTAGAAAGAGACAGAAAACGATACAATGATGTAAAGGAGATGTGTTTGGGTGTGGGATTCGAGTAGGGAAAAATTATGACATTTCGGAAAAACAAGATGGCGGCCGACGTGATTCTTGCAACTCTTTTGTTTTCCAACCGATTTCGTTACAACTCGCAATTATTAAAGAAATTAGTAAACGATCAATAGAAAAAGTGGAAAAAATTGGAAAAACAAGATGGCGGCCGAGGTGTAGTGTTTTCAAATTTTTGATTTTTCGACCCTGAACCGTTGCGCCACAGATCCGAAACGGGGTAGTTTATATATAGGAGATATGTTTGGGTGCGGGATGGGAGTAGGGAAAAATTATGACATTCCGGAAAAACAAGATGGCGGCCAATTTGCCGAAATGAACCGATCGAAGCATTGAAGATAGGTGGGAAGTGCTAGACCAAATGTCATTCGAAACTTCATCCCATAGACAATGAACTGAAAAAAAGTTCAAAATGGCAGATTTTAGATGGCTGCCATACAAATTTATTTGGTGTCTATCTCAGAAAGTATAAAAGATGGAAGAGTGGTTTCTTGGCAAACTTGATGATCAGGAAAAAAATTCAAGATGGCGGAATTAATTTTTCCATAGAAAATATATGGCGAATATTGAAGAGACTAAAGTGCGTTCGGTAACGGTACACCTTACGTAGTAACTAATACCTGATTTGTGGGTACACTCGCAGGGGCTGCAGACACTTATTATTTTGCTTTTATTTTATTATTCTGCTTTTGTGTACTGTCTTTGTTAACTAAATGTTTTTCTATTCTAAGAATAAAAAAAGAATACTATTTTATTTATTCTGATGGTTATTGTAATAAAATTCGAATATAAATAATAAACACAAGTTAGGTAGAAAAAAGAATTTTAATGAAAAAGGTAAAAAGTATACAATATAAACAATAGGTAATAGGTATAGGTCCTATGAAATTGCCTTTCTTCAGTACTGGTCATTTCAAATAAAAAAAGTTTGTAATGGCTCTGTATTCTAAATTCAAATTAATTTTGTTTTAAAACCATGACATTCTATTTACAAACTCAGTCTTTTGTTTTTTGATTAGCGTTGTATTTTCATTACATTTCAACATTTTTCGGAAACTGTAACAATGATTTAAAAAAATCAGCGCCTTGTTGAAATTCTTTGTTAATTGACCGATTTCGTTCAAAGTAGATATTTAGGACTCCCTGGGGTTACAAAACAGGAAACTGTTACCAAAATTAAAAAAAAATCCGCCCCATTTTGAAATTCTTTGTTAATTGACCGATTTCGTTCAAAATCGATGTTTAGGACTTCCTGGGATTACAAAACAGGAAACTTGTACCAAAGTTTTAAAAAATCAGCGCCATTTTGAAATTCTTTGTTAATTTACCGATTTCGTTCAAAATCGTTATTTCGGGCTACCTGGGATTACAAAATAGGAAACGGATACCAAAGTTTTAAAAAATCAGCGCCATTTTGAAATTCTTTGTTAATTGACCGATTTCGTTCAAAATCGATATTTAGGACTTCCTGGGATTACAAAACAGGAAACATGTACCAAAGTTTTAAAAAATCAGCGCTATTTTGAAATTCTTTGTTTATTGACCGATTTCGTTCAAAATCGATGTTTAGGACTTCCTGGGATTACAAAACAGGAAACTTGTACCAAAGTTTTAAAAAATCAGCGCCATTTTGAAATTCTTTGTTAATTTACCGATTTCGTTCAAAATCGTTATTTCGGGCTACCTGGGATTACAAAATAGGAAACGGATACCAAAGTTTTAAAAAATCAGCGCCATTTTGAAATTCTTTGTTAATTGAGCGATTTCGTTCAAAATCGATATTTAGGGCTCCCTGGGATTACAAAACAGGAAACTGATACCAAAGTTTAAAAAAAGCAGCGCCAATCTGAAATTCTTTGTTAATTGACCGATTTCGTTCAAAATCGATATTAGGGCTCCCTGGGATTACAAAACAGGAAACTGGTACCAAATTTTTTAAAAATGGCCTTCATTTTGAAATTCTTTGTTAATTGACCGATTTCGTTCAAAATCGATATTTAGGGCTCCCTGGGATTACAAAACAGGAAACTGATACCAAAGTTTTAAAAATCAGCGATATTTTGAAATTCTTTGTTAATTGAGCGATTTCATTCAAAATCGATATTTGGACTTCCTGGGATTACAAAACAGGACACTGGTATCAAAATTTAAAAAAATAAGCGCGCTTTTGAAATTCTTTGTTAATTTACTGATTTCGTTCAAAAACGATATTTAGGGCTCCCTGGGATTACAAAACAGGAAACTGATACCAAAGTTTTAAAAAATCAGCGCCATTTTGAAATTCTTTGTTAATTGACCGATTTCGTTCAAAATCGATATTTAGGACTCCCTGGGATCACAAAACAGGAAACTGATACCAAAGTTTAAAAAAAACAGCGCCAATCTGAAATTCTTTGTTAATTGACAGATTTCGTTCAAAATCGATATTAGGGCTCCCTGGGATTACAAAACAGGAAACTGTTACAAAAATTTAAAAAAATCAGCGCCATGTTGAAATTCTTTGTTAATTGACCGATTTCGTTCAAAATAGATATTTAGGACTCCCTGCAGGGCTAGCATGGGCCGGAGATAAAAAATTTATCCCCCGATTTTATCCACTGACAAGAGATAAAATTAACTTATCCACTTCTCAGAGCACGGCAACAGGGGAGAGGAGAAGTTTATCCCCGTTTGACATTTCACGGAGACTCGGGGGACTATTTATCCACCGTTATTTAGCGTTTTTATTTATTTATTTAGGAATAAAATTTTTATCCTTTCCTCGGGGAGAAAATTGTCTCGGCCCATGCTAGGGGGGCAGGGGTTACAAAACAGGAAACTGTTACCAAAATTTAAAAAAATCCGCGCCATTTTGAAATTATTTGTTAATTGACCGATTTCGTTCAAAATCGATATTTAGTACTCCCTGGGATCACAAAACAGGAAACTGATACCAAAGTTTTAAAAAACCAGCGCCATTTTGAAATTCTTTGTTATTGACCGATTTTGTTCAAAATCGATATTTAAGACTCCCTGGGATCACAAAACAGGAAACTGATACCAAAGTTTTAAAAAATCAGCGCCAATCTGAAATTCTTTGTTAATTGACCGATTTCGTTCAAAATCGATATTAGGGCTCCCTGGGATTACAAAACAGGAAAGTGATACTAAAGTTTCAAAAAATCAGCGCCATTTTTAAAATCTTTCTACTTAAAGGTGAATTGTGTATCTAAGTAAATAAATTCGGTTTAATACAATAAAGACATCAAGTCTGTACTACTTAGTACTAACGTCCAACCACATCTCGTGAGCTGCTTTAGCAGCTCGCGCACAGAGCGAAACACTAGTTATAATATATAAAGGTATAATCAATATCACTCACGATATTTTAAACGTTAAAATATTCGTGAACTTGTAGGTAGGTACATAATGTTATTACTTAAGGGCGAAAACACACTATATGGATACTGGACAGGGCACAACAAGACGTCTACGCAAACCGCCCTCTTCATCGATGAAGCATATATTTTCGCCGTGTCGCGCAGATCTGTGCAGCTCTATAAGTAGGTATAAAAGAGCGCGCGTCGGCTTTTCGCGCTTTGTTCTGATCAGATGTGTTTTGCCCTAACTGAAGTATGCATATGTGTTCATGAAAGCTGTAAGGTAGGAATTGTAGCATAGTTCATTTACAAAAGTTTAGATCCCAGATTTTAAAACGTTGGTACACACACAGTAATGGTTTATTTTCAGCTAACAGCTTAGGGCTGATTTCCAATTCCGAGCGTTTAACCTACGAATTTTTGTCAAAAGGAATTCTATCAAAATGTATATCTATCAAATTCGTAGGTTTAACGTTACTCGGAACTAGTTTTTTTCTACCTTTTGTTAGAGCTTTGAAGCTTCATTTTCAGGTGGTACCCGAGTCCGGGTCGGCTTTAGAGACTTTGTTCCAAATCAGATCCCTTGCGAAGGACATTGACAGACCACTGCGATACTCATTCTATTGCGCTATCGGACCGAATGTAACCCTTTTATTGGGATCGTATTTGGAGTACGACATGGTTGAAACATTCCTGCCTTTTATTGGTAAGAATTTGCTACATAGTGCGCGCACGAGTTGAATGCAGAGCAAATGTATGGTGACACATACATTTCTCTGCATGCAACTCGCGCGCGAACTGTACCTACCTAACATTATGTCCAACAAGTGCTGCAAGAATTTTATCTCATAATTTGAGAGAGAACAAGTACTTACAAAATCTAAATGTTATTTTTGCTGAACTTCTTAGTTTGAATCGGATAGGCACTCCTATCCAATGACCTTTATGTAGACTGTATCTACACTTAAAGCAATACTAGCGATGCCCGCGACTACGTCCGCGTGGATTGAGGTTTTATGGTTCTCGCGGAAACTCTTTAATTTTCCGACATAAAAAGTAGCCTATGTGTTATTCCAAACTATAATCTATCTCTGTGCCTTTCATCCAGATCCGTTCAGCCTTTCTGATATGATTGAGCAACAAATATCCATCTGAAGGGTTCCTGAATACATCTGAATCGGTAACAAGCAACGCCACATTTGAGTCTTTTCGTCTCATATTATCCCTAATAGCTTTAAAAAAACAATTAAATAAGGTATTAAATTTTTAGATTTAATTGTAAAAAAACTCATACAATTAAATCTAAAAATTTCTGTATCGCATGTAGTTTTCTTCATCTTTCAGATGGTGAAACGATAATTTGGATCGAGGTATGCGATGCGCTGGGTGCTTGCTCGAAAAGCGAAACAAGCAGCATTCGAGTGCTGCCAAGCAGCGGGAAAACGTTTGACTCGCTTATTGAAAACGCCCGAGCTTACATAAGGAGATGTGAGATCATACGTTTGATGCACGTTGCTATATCTGCGTTTGCTAGTTATAAGGTACAGTTAACAGTATAGATTTTTTTTAAATGATCGGTGGCTTCCGCTACGAGTAGTAAGCGGGGTGGCTACGCTAGGGTGGAATTTAACAATTTTTTAGTGGCGTCTTCAACCTTCGCTAGCGGTACCTATCAAAATGATCTAGCAAAAATTACGAAAAATCTTGCTTATACCAAGTTTTGTTTAGTTTTAATTTCTAATATGGTTGAATAATTAAACAAAAACACAAACGTAATTATTGTTGAGATAGAAGATAAAAGTGCACTTTTCCGCTCGAAGTTTCTGTCAGAAAAACTTTCATTTCTGCATGGAATGAAGTGAAATTTAATAAAATCTACTTAACTATTTACAGAATTAGGACTAATTCTTTGAGAAACTATTGCAACTTTCTTAACTGATTTTGTCTACAAAAGCGATGAAAATGTGGATGCCAAATTGAAATGTAGGTGTATATAACTTCCATTATTCATTACCTAGGTACTTAATATGTACAGAATATGTGATATTTAAATGTCTTCGCTAAATATACAGGCTAATAATTACTAAGCGTAAAATAATTATTTGTTTGTCCACAGAACGCTGGTCAGTGGGAACTAGCTGACTTATTTACGAGAACACTGCTTGAATCGCTGCCAGCATTACATTCCGGCTGCTGGTTACCGCAGTATCGATATGCCGGCATTTTGGGCCAGCTCGCCGCCGCAGGGTTCGACGTTGCCCCTTTATTGGCCTGATTTCAAATAAAACCCATGCTATATTATTGCACAGTACCTACTTATACTGCATCTGATATCTATCTACGCTTTAGCACAGATTAAGTCATAATACATTCGGCTGTAGAGTTAAGTAATAGGTAATTGTTTATTTAAAAAACATGTAGAGTAAGTACCTACTATACAGTTGAATATTACAAACAGGAACATACTAATCTTCAGTTAATAAAAATCGTATAAGTAGTTTTTTGTTCTAATCTACCTCAACTATTAGTAAAGTTTTCTATGTTTTGTTCACAATTCACTTACGATGTAGGTAATAATACGTAAACCTATGGGCTAACCTCGATAACAAAATATTGCCAACTAGATGATGCGGGAACTCCTTAATTTTCGGGGATAAAGAATAGCCTATGTCCTTCCACGGGATACAAAATATCCCTGTACCAAATTTCATCAAAATCGGTTGAACAGGTGGACCGTGAAAGCGTAGCAGACAGACAGACAGACGGACAGACAGACACACTTTCGCATTTATAATATTAGTTTGGAATTAGTTTGGATATTGAAGAGTTTCCATGTGCTTCTACGCGCCGAATTGAGAAACACCTTTTTGGAAGTTTGTTAAAACCTATTTTATCAAATGAAAAATAGATCATGACAAAGTTTATATGTAGGGCTATTGAAGGAAAAACTAAACATACTCGTACCTATCTGCTATCGATAGAAAATGAAACGAATAGCGTCTGAGAGCGTATACGAGTGCTTGTTAGGAGTACACCTTTCACGAAAACATTTCTGTACGGCGCGTTTGATTGTGGGGCAATGTGCAAGCTGACAGCGAGTTTAAAAGTAATGGTTTTGTCCTTTTTCGTTAATAGTATAGAGGGGGGAAAAATAAAAAAATGATTTCAAAAGCTGCAAAAACCATACGCTTTCACAACCAACTTCTCAATTTAATGAAACATTTACCGATTTTACTGAAATATGGAACAGAGGTAGCTTGAATCAAATCAAATCAAATAAATAAAAGACATACTAAAGAAGTATAAAGACATATTAGGCTACTTTTAATCCCGGAAAAATAATAATATAACTGACAAATATTAAAAATTGTAAATCTAGTTTTTACTGTAATTTGGTTAGTTAAAATGTTAAATATAGTTGTGACGAAGAAGATATTTATAATGAATGTAATATGTAATTGTGAAGATAAGGAAAATAAAAGGCTTATTTATTTATTCATTTATTTAATCCCGGAAAAATGTAGTTTTCCCACGGGAATCAAATACTAAATGTAGTTTTAAAATAAGCACCCTTTAAGCATAAAACCCTTTGCTCTCCAATTAAGTGTAAACCCTGTAAATAAAATAAAATAAAAATAAAAAATAAAAAAATAAAAAAGCCTTTTATTCATCCTTAATAACTAGGTAATTGGTTGACAAATTTACAAGTATAAAATATGCATCTTATTTTTATGACATTATAGAAACATAGATTTATAATGAAATAAAATTAAAAAAATAAATTAAAATTCACAATTATATAAATTATTTTAGTTTTGTATGCATTATTGTATAGTTGTATAGTGGTGTATGTTAATATTTATTAGCTAATCTTGAAATATAATAATAATTAGAAATGTCAGTTTATCATTATTGTTTTTATTTGTATTTTAAGGATCTCTCAACGAGTAAAGGCCTCCTCCAGATTTTTCCATGTCTTCGTTTTTTTTCTTATAGCTGTATTTCTAATTTTGTGTATTCTGCGCAGACCAAGAATGCTCCGTTCCATTGCCCTCTGAGCAGTTTGGATTTTCTTTTTGTATATTTGTTGAATATCCAGGTTTGGCTAGCATAAGTAAGGCAAGGTAGCAAACATGAATCCATTATTTTTGTTTTTAAGTTTAGAGGTAAATCCGACTTAAGTATGTATTTATAGGCCCAAAATTTGTTCCATGTGATTTTTAAACGTCTTTCAAGTTCGTCTAGGTGTCTTGATTTTTTAAACGAAATTTGTTTGCCAAGGTATATATAGTCTTGCACATATTCTAGTAGAGTATCTTGAACGCATATAGGTTTTTCTACACTGTTGGTCATAACTTTCGTTTTTGTACTATTTAACTCAAGGCCTATTTTGAGACTTGCAGAATTTAGGTCATTGATCATGTTTTCGAGACCATGTGCTGTTTCGGAAAAGAGAACAATGTCGTCGGCGAATCTTAAGTTGCTTAAGTATGTTCCATTGATATATATTCCTTTTTTGGACCATTCTAGGTCTTTCATTATGCTTTGAAGGACTATTATAAAAATCCTCGGCGAGACTGGGTCACCCTGCCTGACGCCTCTACATATTTTGAACTCAGCTCCTTTTCTCTCCAGCCTGACTCTACTTGTGCTTTTGCTGTAAATATCTTGTATCAGTTCTATGAGTTCTACAGGTGTATTGCTTTTTTGTAGAGCCAACCACATACTTTCATGCGAGATAGAGTCGAACGCTTTTGTATAATCGATAAATGCCAAGTATAAAGGGCATCTTTGATCTTGAAATTTCTCTATGACTTGATCTAGTGTGTGTATGTGGTCGGCAGTTGAGAAGCTCTTTCTGAAACCTGCTTGTTCGACTGGTTGATATTTTTCAGTTATTTCTGATAATCGCTGCTCTAAGCAAGTAGCTAGAAGTTTGTAGAGGCAAGGTTGAAGGCTGATAGGCCTATAGTTTCCAATGTCACATGGGTCGCCTTTCTTGTAGAGCAAGATGATATCAGATTCGGCCCATTCTCTAGGTACTTTTCTTTCTTCTAAAATTTTATTAAAAAGCTGAGTTAGGGGTTCCAATAGTAGAGTTCTCCCGACTTTTAACATCTCATTCGATATTTTATCTGGACCGCTACTTTTGTCAATTTTTAATTTTTCTAACTTTTTTAAAATCTCGACTTCCGTAAACTTTTTTACCTTTTCGTCTGTGTACATTGGGTCTCCATTTGCCTCTGATATATTATGGGTATCTTCAGGTGGTACAATACGTTTGCTATACAGATTTTTATAGAACTCTGTAGCGATATGTATAATTTCTGATCTCGAATAAGTTTTTTCGCTAGACGTGTTTAAGCAGGGAATCCAGCATTTACTTGAATTGAGTTCTTTGTCGCTTTTCTTCAAGCTGCCTGAGCTGATTAAGTGTTTTTCAATAATTTTGAGTCTGTATTCGTGGTATTCCCTTTTGATGCGTCTGTGAATGTGTTTATACAAATTTTTTAGTTCCTGTTTTTCATCTTTACTTATAGGGGTTTTGTTTTTTAATTCATTTCTTCTTTTTATCATATTTTTTGTTTCTTGGGTTATAATAGTAATATGATTCTTCGGGTTTTCGTCCCGGCATTGCTTTGTGCTATTTAAAATTGCTGCTTTTATTTTTAAGTAGAAAGACTCTACACTTTCTGATTTAGATAAATATACATTGCTTATGTTTTCTTTTAAGTTTGCAAGATAATTTGTTTCGTCCTGGGCACTCTTCAATTGAATAATTGAGCTACCATATTGTGCTCTACTTTTTTTGATTTTTTCTACTTTTACTGTGCTTCTCAAAAGTCTGTGGTCACTGGCGAAGGAGAGTTGATTGAGTACTTCAAAGTTGGTAAACTGGCTCCTCATATTGGATAGTATATAGTCTATTTGACTTTTCTTACTCTTTGGGGAAATCCAAGTCCAGAGAGATTTTTCTTTTTTATTAAATATGCTATTAATTATGGTTAGGTTGTTTTCTAGCGCAAAATTGATTAATTTGCTACCTCTTTTATCTCTTTTTCCATAGCAGTTTTTACCTAGGATTTTGTATTCACCTCGTACTTGTTGACCAACACGAGCGTTAAAATCGCCCATTATTATTAATTTTTTGTTACTAATTTTTATTGTTTCGTATACAATAATTCATAAAATTGGTCAATATCTGTGTCTGTAGAGTCACTAGTTGGTAAATGAACTTGTATAATAGAAATCTCCATTGTAGATAGTTTTAAGTTTAGTATGCATATCCGTTCAGAAATACCTTTGAAACTCTCTATGTAGTTTTTATATTTAGATTTTATTAGAAATCCAACTCCATATTGGCCTTTGGTTTCTCCGTAGTAGCAAAAAATATGTTTTGAATCTTCTACTATATTGTATCCAGTTCTTCTGATTTCAGAGAGGCCAATAATATCATACTTAATATGCGATATGGATTCTTTAAACTCTATAAGCCTTTCTTCCGACAGGAGTGATCGAGCATTATAAGTGCAAATGTAGAGTAGTTCATCTGGAGGGTTATGGTCTTTATCCCCCACGGGGACCGGCCGTGTTGGGGGATGTAGAGAGATCGCTGTCTTATGTCATTTATTATTTGAAGAAGTCTCGGCAGGCTGGTGTGTAGGTGTGCCCTGTATAAACTAGTATTAATAGGTTTAAGATGCAGAGACATGTTTAATTTTTAGAATAAGAAGTTTTTGTAAGGTTTTTAGAATTCACAGGGGTGACATGCTTACTAATGAAATGAAATGAAATGAAATGATTTATTTCATGTAGGACAACTTGTGCCACTTATGATATTAAGAATCTACCACCGGTTCGGAAAACTGTCCAAACCCCCTTTAAATAAATATGATTAAAAAAAAAAGTTTAATCACTGTGCTACATGTAGAAGCAGTTATGAGATAACTTTAGGGCTCGAGAACCGTCAATCCTTCGGACGCTGAGCATCGAGATAAATATACGTTTCCAAAAATATCCATTTTGTATGGAATAAGCTTAGTTCAGATTCATTTAAAAAAAAAAAAAATTCCCGTTGGATCTTTTTGGTTTGCCAGACCGAAAGCCATAAAACGGAGCCGTCCGTAGTTGTAAAAGCATGTGCCTTTCCGAGATGCAAGCTATCGTTGTACCAGATATTGTTGAACTCAAAATACGGGCAACAACAAATAAAAATAACAAGACTTAACAGACAGACATATTTTAGTATTGATTAGCTTTGCACCCTGCTGTCTGCAGAAACTAGGTATAGCGCGAAAGACCATCGCAATATTTTCCTATAACATTAATGACAAACTTTTTATATCTCCTAACTTGAACCCTACCATAAACTGGCTGTAGGCTGCAATCTCTTCCTCTCTTAACGAGCCAACAGTCGATCAAAGAAAACAAGTTCTCTATTGGTACATCTGCCATAGCCCCTATTATTATTTACTAGATGATGCCCGCGACTTCGTCCGCGTGGATTAAGGTTTTGATTCCCGCGGGAACTCTTTAATTTTCCGGGATAAATAGTATAGCCTATGTCCTTCCCTGTATAATTATAATCTATAATTATATAATTATCTATTATATAATTGGGTGTAAGTGTAACCTATTACCTACCTCTATACAAAATTTCATCAAAATCGGTTGAACAGATGGGCAGTGAAAGCGTAGCAGACAGACAGACAGACAGACACACTTTCGCATTTATAATATTAAGTAAGTATAGATGTACCTACGCGTAACCAATAAGCAATAACTACTTAAGTACCTACCTGTATTTTGGTAGGTTTTATTATGAGAGCAGATTATACATAAGTGGAATATTTTAACTTATGCGGAGAGGAGATATTAATGTAAATTCGGTCTACTGCTGAATAGATACCTAGGTACCTATTTACACAAACCGGTCATGATATTTTACAACGTTGTTGGAAGAAAAGAAAGAAATGGTTTCTTTGTTTTATAAGCCTCAGGTAAAAAATACAGTCCTTGCAGATTAATCCTGTGAGAGTGGGGGTAGGTACGCAAAGGGAATGCGTAGGCACATCTTAGGTATTCAACGTTAGTATATTACTTGAGTTTTGCGAAATCAGTTGCATTAATGAAGTGGTTCAGTTAAACTATTTAATTCTAATAGTAAGGATCTTAGTTTACGGGACTTGGTTTAATATTTTCTCGAATTTTGTGCCGTTTGGTTGTGAAGGACAAAGTTCTCCAGCAATGGAACCCGACAGGGTAAGTTAAAGTTCCTATCCGAATACCCACTCATAATTTTTTTTCTATTGAGCTTTAAACAGCTGTTCATCTTTTTGCGACAGTCAGAAAGGCATATAAGTACCTATATACGCAGTTAGGTAGGTACCTGCCTAGGTGTTCAATTAATCAATATTTATTTATTCGGATTAGGTACACTGTACACTTATTGACGTCCAATTACTTAAACATTGGTGATAAACAGTTACGGTATCATAAAACTAAAGCTACGAGGGTTCCAAACGCGCCCTGGTCTGAGGAGAACCCACAACATACTCAGCCAGTTTAAATGGTTTCATCGTGTTTATCGTTTCACCTAAATAAAACCCAAAAAACTACAAAAAGAAATGGCGAGAAACACATCACCTACGTATATTCCTACCTAGTGCCGTTCATATTTCTGAATTGTATACTTCACCGGTAATCAGGAATTCCCCCTCCACCCACCGCGTGGGAAAAGCCGGTTGGTACACGGGTCCACCACGCATGGTTCGAACTCAGAATAATATACCTTTTTTTTTTTTTTTTTTTCGAGGGGGAAATCTGCGTCAGATACCCGATCTCCGGGGAGAGTGCGGGTGATGTGGGGTTTTTACCCACTAAAACCCCCTCGGTGGCCATCCTCTGAGCAAAATGGGAATCTCCGGGAACTCTCAAAGAACATGCGCCGGAAACTCCCTTGCGCGATGCCCGTTGGGCTCGTCCTGCCGTTTCATCCCTGATTTCATGCATCACACATGAAATCATGGTGGTACGGCAGCTTCTGCCACAAGAAAGCCACCGTCTTCCGCATATATTTTATGGAGAAAGAGCGGCCAAAGCCCCACTTTCAGCCGTCCCTTTGTATGTTTTGATCAGGGCGTCGGTCGGTGTCGCCCTGCTGCCTCCGTCTCCGAGCGGGATTGGCACGTTCTCGTTCCCGCTCAGCAGTCTCTTTCTTGAGCATGACAACGTCGCAGAAGGAGACCACAGCCCTCCATGCTTCATTCGCCGGTAGAATAATATACCTAGGTATCTAATTTTCAAACCTTCAATTTTACAGACACAGAGTCCAAGCGATGCATCCGAGTCCGACGCTCCGTATCGAAGACGAGGACGACCTATTGGAAAAAATAGGGTTCCTCTCTCCCTCGTAAGTTAATGAGCTATCTATACTATATTATGTCGGTTATAACGTTAAAAAAAATGAACTCTACGATACTTTGTTTTGAACACAGAAGACCTAACTAGGTACTTAATTATTTTCTGATTTCTAAGTACTTACATAATGCAGAAAGAGCCAAGAGGCGCAAGTATGAAATTATAGAAAATAATTTCATTTTTGTGCCTTTTGGTGTGGGTCGTGGGGCGATGATGCTAGATAATTTTTTAAGCATAGCTATCTTCTCGTCTCGCCGAGTCCACAGGTGACCGAAGGTTGGCAGTTACCTCGGCCAACGTACCTATTATAAGTTTGGCTATTCAGCGGGGTAACGCAGCGAGCGTTCTGGCCTCTGGGCACACTGCCTCATTGCAGCGGCATAGATGATATTTTTAATGTTTAGTTTTTAATTTAGATTTTAAAGTACTTACCTAATTGTATATTTATTTGTACCTACTTATATAGAATGAACGGAGGGCAAGAAACGCTCAGTATGAAAGAGAACGACGCTACGAAACATCGGAAGCCATGGCTGAGTTGGCTGATGCAGCGAAATGTGACCCTTCCGTAAGTACCTTTCGATCTTGGATACCAACTTCACAGTTGAGATATTTCAAACATTTGAAGGGTCTGTAATGGTAAAACTGTACCTACCTAACGCCAAAATACACGGGTAATTTTTTTAAATGTACCTAAACCTTAGCAATTAAAATTTAATACATTGCTCGGCGCTCACAATCGACAAGATTAGGACAGATTTACAGCTAAGTAGGTACCTATGTGGATTCCGTACAAATTACTTTATCCTTTCTAAGAATTTTTGTACTTGGTGTCCACTAATCGCGTCTTATTATTATTAATATCAATTGATTCGGATTGTATTTTCAGCTAAATAACTCCGAATTATTGGCCACGGTGATAAATCAATTAAAGAGGGCCGCTGAAATCGATACTTCAAGAGAAATTGAAGAACTGAAGCGGACTAACGAAAAACTGATATGGCAAGGTACCGAGTCTCGAAGTATCCATACAAAATTCATACTTACTAAAATTATAAAATTAAACATATAGCTGATGCCCGCGACTTCGTCCACGTAGTTTAAGATTTTTTAATTCTCGCTGGAACTTCTTAATTTTCCGAGATAAAAGAAAATCACACTAATATTATAAATGCGAAAATGTGTTTGTTACAATTATTACCTACGCCGCAATCTAGCAACGGATCAACGTGATTTTTTGCATGAGTATTGTTGAGGACCTGACATTTAAGAGATGAGGCCATTTAAGACATGTTGAGGCCTTTTTATCCCGGAAAATTGAGGGATTCTCGCAGGAATAAAAAAAACTAAAACCACGCTGACGATGTTGAGGGTTTCAGCTAGGTTTTTCATAATTTATTAACATAAGATAGGTACTAATTATAAGATTTATTTCAGTCGAAGCTTTAGAAAAACGTTTGTCAAATTGGGAAGATAATCAATTTAGTCTTGAAAATGGTGAAAAGCACGCCGATAGCGGCAAAAGAAAGAGAAAATGTAGTGGAAGACCAAAATCTGCTAAAGTTATGAAAATATCTAGAGCCGAAAGTCCTTTGGATAATTTAACATCAGGTAGGTACTTAAGATTTTTTATTACTTAATTGCTTGTACATGATCTAAAATAAAAATGACTGCCTCGTTGGTCTAGTGGTTGGCATGTTCGACTGCGGCCGACGAGGTCCCGGGTTCGAGTCCCGGGTCGGGCCATAATTGTGTATTGGAGTTCTGACTAGAAATTCTCAGTACTAGCCCGAAGTTAAGAAGTTGGCGGTGTTTCACCCCCGTGCCTCGGAGAGCACGTTAAGCCGTCGGTCCCGGTTATTATCACTAACATGTTATTAGTCGTTAAAGCCCGCCAACCCGCATTGGAGCAGCGTGGTGGGTCTAAGCTCTAATTCCCTCTTTCCTATGAGAGTGGAGGCCTGTGCCCAGCAGTGGGACGTTAATGGGCTTAAGTGGTGGTGGTGGATCTAAAATAATAATTGCAATAATCCTAAATAATAGATCTATACTAATATTAAAAAGAGGTAAAGTTTGTGACGTTGTAGGGGGTAATCTCTGGATCTACTAAACCGATTTTGAAAACTCTGGTACCAATAGAAAGCCACATTATTTGTGAGTGTAATAATAACGAGTATTCTCGGTATATTCGATAAGAAAAAGTATTTTCATTTTTCGGGTTAATACACTATTGTAAAAGTATTTTTTTTTTACCCGAAAAATGAAAATACATACCTACTTACTTTTTCGTGGTGGTCGGATTTGCAAAGTAAGTAGGAGAAAAAACGGTCGAACGAAAACGTTTCTTGCGAAAAGCTCATTCCACGCGGACAAGTCGCGGGCATCAGCTAGTAGGTACATTATAATTGAACTAGGTTTCATTACTACGGATACCGTGAGATCTCCCATCCATCTACGAAGGTTCTCATAAGTGAGTAATCAATCATACCTAATTATCAGCCTGTTTGCGTTCACTAGCTAAACTGAAATTTTGGAAAAGCCTAGCTCGCCGTTCACTTTCCTCATCCATCTAGTGTTAGCATTTTATTACTGTGTTTCAATATATCTCATGAAACAGGAAGTATAATGTCTATCAATTTGACTCGTTTCGTGTCATTCAATTTAATCTGCGGTTACAGACGCCATGTTGAAAATAGAAGTGTTCTAATGATGGTAAGTAATTCTCACACTAATAAACACATTCAAACACAGCGTCTTCGCCGGCGAAGACGAGGACCCCGATATCTTACGTCACCCGGACGTGGTTTCAACATACGGCCTCGCGGGCGAACGGACTAGTCTAGTCCAACCAACCTCCCATACGTCCTAACGTCGTCCTAAGCCGAGGTGCGAGCCTCACAGGAGGCGCCCTTAGGAAGACGTTGTCCCACCGATGTCTTCGAGCCCTGGCTCATTTCTCGGCGACGCCTAGCACTCGCCTTACCCCCCGGTGACGCTGTAGCGGCCAGTATAGGGCCTACGCCCTACTCAGCGTACCTAAAAAAATATGGTAATTCAGTCTCCACCGAGACTCAAACGATTATTGAATACCTTCCTAATGCTTGAACTAGGTTTAATAAATTACATTAAAGTGTTTAATTAATATCTACTTCTGGATTGTCGCTTTATCCTTTATCGGAAAAGGTTCTTCGTCAACAGGTTCCTATGCAAAGGCTATTTTAGTTCATTTCTATTCATTTCTTTGTTTCAGACTCCGATATGAAACTTTCGCATGACGATAACGACGACGAAGATTCGCAAGACTTATTAGCTTCCTAGTTATTTATAGTTACTCGTAGGTATATACCGAGTTTGAATGCAATATAAGTAGGTGCAATAACTAATTATTAGTAAGTCTCCTAGTTTGTATCTCGAAGAGTTAATTTGATTTTTGTAAGATAAGTCCTATCTGTCAGATAGGTCGCACTCTGATTAAGAAAATATTAAAATTAATGTCAATAGCTTAAATAATCAATTATTATAATGATCTATATTATATTACATGACATATTTAATTTGTATTAGGTACCTTATAAAATTGTAATTAAATAGATACAGTGGTTTTTTTTCATCGCATTATTTAAGTTTTGTGGGAAACGAAAATAATAGATTTAGGACCCTAATATAAAATATCATTGGGTTAAATATTATATGACAACCGGTACAGAGTCAATTTAAAAAATCCGCGATTCGCGATCGAGATAGATCGGTATTGCAAATCGTGATCCAATTATTATTTAAGTATGATAATCCCAAATTTTTCAAAAAAATACTAATATTATGTATCGAGAAAATTTTCATTTATCGTGTTCTTAAAACACGTAATTTAAGATGAAAGTTCGAAATATCATTTTCCCAAATATTAAGGTGGTAACTTTTACAAATTGGGTATTATAGACTGCTAGTGAAATAAATTATTTTTAGTGATTATTAAAATTTAATAAAGGATCTCCCAAAAGTAAAATCCACGTCCCCTGCTAGTTTTATTTTGAATAACCATTCTAAACTATCGAATAAAGTAAAAAAAGTGCGTCGAACTTTGATGACGTCACAACTTAAAATTTCATACAAAATCCATACTATGTATGTACGCATTTTGACGTTGGAAAAAATAGTTTCTGATTTCACTAGCTTTGTCAAATACCCAATTCAGGGATACATAAATAACGATTTCAAACTACAGCATAAAAACGGCTACCTTTCTGACGAAATGCTTAGTGCATGACCGGTGGGATTTATGTGATGTGGAGAATATTCACAATCGTGCATTGTAGAGTCAACATCTCCTGAAGATGCTCCGGTATCGGAGTGAGACGTGCGTTGAGGGTATTTTGGAGGATTTATGTGGTGTGGAGAATATCGCGGGCTGCAAGTTCAAGATACGCATTGTACCACATAGATTTACCTTCTGTGGCGGATTTAAATAGCGAATTAAACTTCTAAATTTTTCATTATCATGCAGGACTTCCGCAAAGTAACGCCTGCTTCTATCCAACTCTGTCTGGATCTCGATCATAGGTCTTGATAGCCGGATCGCGATCCTGATTGACTGTGTACCTGCTCGCCGCCTGTAGTATAAACTCTGACATCTCACATCACTGACGGCTGAAAAAAGAATAATAGGTAGGTATATCCAATCCAAGGTACCAACTGCGTGAGGAAATTCAAGTTGTATTATCAACTACACAGAGTCTATTTTTGCATCAAAAGATAGATGATATCTATTTTGACTGTCAACACACATCACTAACGTCATTTTTGTGATACAATCTTGATGTTATGACTTGACACAATCCGCTTCAAATTGCTGAAGATTCCAGATTTGTTCCTTAATTTTCATAATGCCGTGTAAAGGCAAAGAGAATATACCCCCGGCGAAGTCGTGTGGATGCATAGAAACCGCAAAACTTCCGAATCAACCTAACAATTATAGATACTATGATACTCCGGATGGATGTGATATTTTTAAAAAGGTGATATTGTGTAGTTAAGTCGCAGCCGAACCTGCCGTATTACAAAACGGCGCCGTTAATGCAATACGGCGGTATAACGTTTAGCCAGATTGTAATACCGCTAAACGAACGTCCGTCGCATCGGATCAACGCTTCGCGTTATTCAATACGCCAAACCGTACCTATTGTAATTGGGCGGACCAGGATCCGCCTTTACGTAGAACCACCGTGAAGTGAAACGCCGGATTGTAAATAATTGAAATGACAAACCACCTTGTCGCAATCTCCAAAACCAGGACCAAAATGAAATCTGGTCACCTCGGTTAAAAACAAAGATAAATTTATTTAAGTAATTATTATTATTAAATAATGCGGCTAAAGGTGGGGAACCGTATTGTAGAACGTATCGCAACGACAATCCGGTTGAACGTTGAGCCGCTCTACGAGTTTGCGGCGAATATTAGGTATCTACTAGCTGATGCCCGCGACTACGTCCGCGTGGATTGAGGTTGGTTCCCGCGGGAACTCCCTAATTTTCCGGAATAAAAATGTGTTTTTCCAGACTATAATCTATATATCTCTGTGCCAAATTTCATCCAGATCCTTTCAGCCGGTCGGGCGGAATTGAGTAACAAACATCCATCCACACATCCATCCATCCATCCAAACTTTCGCATTTATAATATTATTGGTATACTTAGATTAATTTGAGCTCGCTATTATAGGTTCTCGTTACCTCACGATATGGAGCAATGGCAGGCCTATTAATTTCCACCTATGATGTTCTGATGTATTCACATGCTATTGGTTTTGGACCAATTATGAGACGGTACAATATATTATATGCATACCTACTTACTCATTTTTTAATGCAAAGTTATTACCTGAGTGTTCCCGTACGATGCCGCAGGTAGGCACAGAACCAGAGTATGGGGCTTTAATTAAACAGTCATAACTCATATAGTCATACCTTTCAGTTTAGCCCGCTTCCATCTTAGCCTGCATCATTAATTACCACCAGGCACGATCTCTAAAAAAAGACTAACTTTTCATCAACATCGTCAATCGTCATTAGGTACTGAGCACGATTTTCCTCTCAGGATGAGAAGAGTTTAGGCCATCATGATGGCTAAGTGCGGATTTGGCGGACTTCACACACCTTTGGGAACTTTCAGGCATGCAGGTTACCTCACAATGTTTTCCTTCCCCGTTAAAGCAATTATTATTTAATTGCTTAAAACGCACTTATGTATTCGTAACTCCGAAAACTTTTAAGAAGTTAACTTAGTTCGTGGTGCACGGGGATCAATCTCTGGATTTGGACCCCTCGAATTAAGAGGCTTCTCTCTGCGTCGTAAGTATTCCTCATTACTGAGGGTCGTGACCCCTTTCCATTAATCAAATAATGGTAGGAGTTTTCTTGGGATAATAATGCGGTGGGTTCTCAATTCCTTCGGCATACGACTCGGCTAAAGAGTATTTAAACTCTTAGGTTTTTGTAACGATTACTATCTGGTGTTAGTGATAATTAACCGGGGCCGAAGGCTTAACGTGCTCTCCGAGACACGGACGAAACGAATAGGCCCAATTTGAAACTCGATATTCGGTCACCCATCTAGTTACCGACTTGTCAACGTCGCTTATCATTCGCAATTGACTGATATGCGTTGTCACAACTAGGCCCCTCTCTAGGCCACTCGTCCCAAAGAGGCTTACTTAGGTCTTAATAACTAAGCTATTTAACCACTTCTAAGTTATCAGGAAAAATTAAAATACCTAATGTTTAAAGGTACGCCTATCACACCATTCCACTGACGCTGATGGGAGCTACTTTTGCCGGAGTGACAAATACCGTACTGTGTATGAGGAATGAGGATGATTTGTGGAACTACTTTATAGGTAACCAAGAATACCAACTGGTATTTCTACCGCAGTCTAACAAGATACGTTCTTTCCTACCAGTCGTTCAAGGGAGGCATCTAGACAGAGCAACGCTGCGGGGTGACAGGGACGTGACGGAGGAAACTGGCATAATTTTCAATACAAAATTCTGTCACTACAATTGAGATTACGGTAGGTAGTAGTGTACGCAGTTATAGGTGAGAGTAGCCTTATGCGTATCTACACGCCTCTAGGTGCTACTGTCACGTGGTATTGTCATGGAAGCCAGGGTCTGTCATTCGTATGGGCGTCGACCCATTGTATGAATATGTACCTGCTACAACTTCAAGGTACTTAGGGTAGGCACATAGTTCGGAAAACCGAAAGACGTTCGGTCCCAAGGTACTGGTATAGCGACCTCGCATCGAAAAACTCAGCATTGCGGCACTTGGCAGAAACCCTCCTGGGTGGACGGTCAACGTCAAGTGAGTCTTAGGAAGCCGCCGAATTCAGAAGAGCCTACAACAGACCGATGTCTCTCGGTTGACAAGGGTGACGACACTTCGTAAGTAGGTACCGGACTGGTTCTGGACGAAAAGGGTTCCTTGTTCGATCAAAAATATCACAGAAATAGTAGGAACAAAAATCCCTATAGTTAGTTGTCCAAGGGTGTGCTTTTTAAGCTGGAGTGATGTTTTTGCTTCTGTGGAACTACCTAGTTAGTAAGCATAATAATCCCCAGAAAGTTCTGTCAAGAAAAGAGAATGAACGGCATTAGGAGGGCCGTACAAACAATCAAATCATTTTATATAGCAAGGTAGTCGTATTTCACAAATTAGGAACTCTACTCGTAACTAACTAGGTAACTAGATTTAATAATATTTTCCATAATGTTTAAGGCGGTTTTACCTGTGGACCAATCCTAAGAACCTACCTAGGCACCAACCACGCTCTCGTAC
This sequence comes from Erebia ligea, assembly GCA_917051295.2. Lineage (NCBI taxonomy): Eukaryota > Metazoa > Arthropoda > Insecta > Lepidoptera > Nymphalidae > Erebia > Erebia ligea. The sequence goes on from OU785236.1 coordinate 10,029,011, forward strand.
TGGGCGGCCTTGCCTTGGGAATAATAGCAATGATCAAGAAAGACTCGGTCGCGAATGGCTACCAACTGTTACCCCATCCACCGAACCATTTGTGGAGTCTACGCAAATGGAGGGCGGATTATACTGTTGTACCAGATCCGAAAGATAGTAAGGATATTTTCGTATTGGTTAATTCCATATTAATTCCTAGTTTCCAATAGGTCGCTTCGATCCTAGATATTGTCTATCCAGTATGTATGTAATCTATTTGGTGATATTATGAAGTGAAGCATGACCGCAGGAATGATGTTGCCGCGCGATTGGTTCGCTAGCCAACTTTTCCACCACCACCATCACTACAGCCCATTGACGTCCCATTGCTGGGCACAGGCCTCCACTCTAATAGGAGAGAGGGAATTAGAGCTTAGACCCACCACGCTGCTCCAATGCGGGTTGGCAGGCTTTAAAGACTATTATCATGTTAGTGATAATAACCGGGACAGACGGCTTAACGTGCTCTTCGAGGCACGGGGGTGAATCAAGCCAACTTTTCGATTCAAGCGAATCATTATCCCCTTCAGTATTGCTACGTTGCTATGCTACAGGAGCTATGGATGTGTGCACTGTGCACCAATAGGTGCGTTTGATGTAACATCTATAGTCCCACAAACATCTGACCCGGTGACAGCGTCGCTAGTATTATATTAAAATAAAAACAAAAACTAGTAGCGCGGGTCTTCTCCGATTGGCCCGTTAGAGCCAAGCGGGGGCACGGGCCTCGAGGCATGGCCTCCTTAACGGGCGGGGCGCGGGGTAATTCTGTACCCCGGTAAATTTCTTCTAGCCGTGAATCGGCTAGGGCCTGCCTTGTAGGCTACAGGCCCTTGGGCCAGTTGTCATCTCCGGAGTTGGTCCTCGCTGCGGGTGGCTGCATCGCCATCGCGCGCGGGACCCCGTGTCGATCGAATCCTGTTATCTCGGCGCCGCGGGCTAGACGGACGCCGTCGCGCGCCGAGATAATGTCAAGATCTGTGAGCTCCGCGCTGTATGCGATATGGTCTCCGTTGCACGTGGAGCTACAAAAACTAAACAGGCATAAAAATTAGTTTCAATTTTGGCCACCCGGTCAGACAAGTTGGTGGGACTTTAGGGATCTAAGCCACATGACTAAGTTATGAAAATCAAGCGCTCCATGAAGGTTTGACAGACATCGGTAGATTATCTACCCCGCACATTTCTGGTGGGACGGAAGCCTAACTGAAAGTTCAATACTATGGCCTTAATATGGTGATATGCTGTAAAACATTTAATCAACTTTAAACAACATTTTAACTTCGTGAATATTGTTTGTTCTTTTCAGAATTAATACACACATGCGGCGTTGACAAATGAATATTTGTTTCGATTTAGATCAAATATTATCTACCATGAAAAAATTTTTTTCTTTCAAACTGTCAAATAAAATTTATTACTTATTTATTTCATTTTGTTTATTTTTACCCCTGGCATACTTCAATTAATACATCTATATTTTGAGGTATGTCTTAGTTTAGTACTATATCCCAGTATAAAAGTCACCGAGTAGTGATAAAAATTAGTTAGTTAAATAAAACAAACAAAATAACAAGAGTATTTTTATATTACTTCTTATTCTTAACCTGCTATTTAGCCATCAAAAAACAAAAAAAAGATATAAAATAATAATCTTTTTACAAAGACAAGTTTTGCAGACAAGATTCAGAAGGTCAATAAATATCGGAAAATAATAATATAAAACGCAACACACACTTGAGAAGCGGCGTGCCATGGAGCCAAGGCGCAGACCATATTTCAAAAACAACTTAAACTCAACTTTGTTCTTAGCATACGATTGAAATTGGTATACACGATAAAAACAAAACACGCAATAATCAAGCTGAGGTGATTGCATCCGTATATATATATATAAACTGCATATTATAGCTAACATAGCTAATGTTAGTTTACCGAATCGACCAGAAAAATATTATTTTGCGATATTTTTTGATTGTCAAAACCTTGCTATTACCATAAAGAGACTAATATATAATAATAAAAATAACAAAAAGTCACTATTTACTTCCTAGTAAAACAAAAATTAATATAACCAAAAACAAAATATTTTCCACTTGAAAATGTTTCGTCAATCATTTACATCAAACATTTCTGAACTACAGGAATGTCAGCTTGTATATTTAAAAATGTCCAAGAAAAAAATGAAAGAAAGAAGAAAAAATGTGTAAAATTACTTAATTAATTTAACCTATTTTTGAATATTCTTACAATTTACCCTGAACAAAGAGAGAAAATAATTTTTAGTTATCTTGTTAATTTGACTTTTGTGGTCTACACAATCTGTAAATTACAATAACCGGTCTCAAAGACTTGCCATCTTTTTTTCATAATGTTCTCTGAACAAAATACGCAATTGCTTTTCATAAGCATGATTGTCTTCAAGCACAAGCCTATCTAGTCATTTTTAAAAGAACAGCGCTAGATTCAGTTGCACGAAACAAATTTAAAAATTCAAGTGATGATTAAACTAATTTAATCACAAGACGCGATTAAATTAGTTTAATCTCAACTGAAATTTTTGGATTTTTTCGTGCAACTCAGAATTAATCTAGTTGAGAGATTGTGTACAACAGAACTAACCACATTATTTGGGTTGCAATCCGTCGGCCCAAATAATGTGGCTATTATTTATGTAAAAACTTTAATCTTAAACATAACGACATAATAATATTGTAAAAAATTTCGACTTGATGCGTGATAATATTTTCTGTGCCAAGTGTCTAGTGACTATGGTATAGTATGGATTTACTAAAAATACTACTAATAAAAAACTAGGGTTATATCATAAGAATATTCATCCTTATCCATATAAACGACAATTTAATGCTAGAACAAAATTAAAAGGCAATTTGCATTAAAACCCAATGAACAGGTTCTTTGGCCATAAAAAGATCTCAAAATATATTGTTTACAAAATAAGTAATCTATATTTTATTTTAAAATGGTAAATATAATTGCCTTGTAACTTATTGCATGCGCCAGATGCTAAAGACTCAGAGCACATTTAGTTGGATCAACCACATTGCAAAAAAAATCACCTCTGTAGATGATTTTATATACTTATGACGATAATACTAATTTTACACTGACCGGCTTAGTCCGAGTTTGCATATTTCGATAACGTTGATGAATTCGAGCATCGAAATTTAATAACGTCAGCAGAGTAAAGGACGCTAACCGTCTTCCTTGAAAGCTCAAGTTCATTAAGTCAACGATCCTAGCGAAACTAGTGAGATAAAAATCGGCAATATATAATGTACAACTTATATGGAGCTTCAGTTCCAATCTCTGACGTAATAATATTGTTTTGAATTTATCAAAGTTCTCGAGAAATTCAAACTCGCACAAAGGGGTAGGTACTTAGATCGAATATTACAATACCTAGATACCATTTGATTTGAGCAGCCAAAAACTTACTTTGTACACAAAATTAAAAATTAAACAAAACAATATTAATTGTTTACAACAGTTTGTATAACTAAACAAAAAACTTAATATGCACCAAATTGGGAACACAAAGCCATTTACTGACTTTTCAGCGCCTGATATGCCAACAATATAATATGGACCACTAAATCAAAAAAAAAGGAATTTTATTCTCTTTACATAGCTGGCCATCTAAATGTGCGCCAGCCATTAGCTAGTCACAAAGGACCGAATGTTAAAACCTCTCTTAGTGATGTTGCAGTCTAAGATGGTAGCGGGCTAACCTGTTAGGGGTATGGCAGTTATATTTAATATTAAACCCATACCCCTAATCGGTTTCTACACGGCATCGTACTGGAACGCTAAATCGCTTGGCGGCACGTCTTTGCCGGTAGGGTGGTAACTAGCCACGGCCGAAGCCTCCCACCAGGAAAACTCTTCCGAGTTTCAATCATTTTATATTTAAGATTCTCTGTATTAAGAGAGGTTTTAGGATTCAGCCTTGGTTCATTAGACATTACATTTCCTACGGCTCAAATACCCAACCGATCTTAACATATTGTATTCCATGTTCCTGCATGAAATAAAACATAAAAACATAATAGTAACTTCGTACTTGCTATCACATTATTAGAAAGTCACTAAGGCATTGTTCACACTAAAAGTACTGTCAGTCAAAAAATGCCAAAAATCTTTATTTGTAAAAGAATGTGGATTGTGAATTTTTTGGACGCAGTCAATGATAGAATAGCTGACCTCTTATGCAGGGATTTGAAAGTGACGCCAAATATTTTCGTTTAGAATTTTATTTGATAAAATAATAACATAAGTTTCAGTGAGAATTCAAAGTTTCCGTGGTGTAAACTAAAAACACAATAATTATTAATTAATTCTTATAAAACCACTGTGTAGAACACAATCTCCCTAGCATACAGTAACTGAGAATATATTTGGTGTGAACTGTACCTAAGTATCGGGTCTACATTTGGACTGGAAATAAAAACTGCACGTCACAGAGTTCTTAAAAAAGTAATAGAAGTGATATCTGTCGAGTTTTATACGTGGACCGTGTGTCGCCAATTTCAAAATAAACAAAGAACATGTCTCCAAGCTAAAGTAAAAACCGTAAAGCTATGGAGACCAAGTTAATTTTAATTTAACAAAAACTCGCTTTGAGGGGCCATTGCCATTCGCGCGCAGTCCGTGTCTTTAACATTTTGGCTGGTCAGTTACATTGTACACCCAGTACTTGCAGAACCGAATTCCGTTCTTCTCTACTTTTCTTTTACTTTTAAAACGAAATTTGGTTTTGCAAGTCATCTACGCTCAGATAAACGAAACTTGCCAGGTTCATCCAATGAACACGTTAAGAGGGATCTAAGATTTCTACACCCATTGTGATTTCTGTGTCTCATACAGTTTTGATGCTGTCAAACTGCATCTAAACTGCAAATTTCCAGATTGCTTGCTGTCCTAATATTGTCCTTTTGTATAAACACTAAAAAATTACGCATTCAATCCAAAGGAAATGTACATAATATTACTTGTTAGTCACATAGTCTATGTACATTACACATTGACACCGTTAATTTTGAGTTTCTTGACTCTGCGGGTGGTGCCTTCACCGTCTGAACTGTCTGTGTCGTGTGAACTGCCTTCTGATTTGATCCCCAGTCCTAGCTCATGTGCGTCCATGTAGTTTCCAGTTGCTCGTGCCTTTTCCAATGCCCGAACTATAATGAGACAAAAACCATATTGTATAGTCTGTCTATTGAAAGCTGAGAGTGAATTAAAATTATGTTTTTAAATATTGGCAAAACTAGAGCAATACAAAATGGTCCAGTCTGTGTTTTTCAGTGGTTTATTCATAGTAGGTATAGAATCATATACCTACTATGAATAAACCACTGAATCGTATAATATATCATTGCGGGATAGACCTAATTTTTTTTTTTTTAACTTTTTTGCACAAGGCTTTCTCTAGAAAGACTCATGAGTCATGTCTATAGTAAACCTCTGAGAATAATATGAGGGTTCTACCCTTTCCACAAATCACATAATCATAGGGGATTCTCTATTCTCTATAATTCTTAGAACTACAATAAATTATTAGTACAACTGACTTACTCTGAGTTTCAAGGATGTTATTTTGTCTCCGCAAGTCATCAATATCCTGTTGGTGTGCATTATTTTTTCGCCTCATGAACTGTATGTACTCGGCTGCTTTCTTTAAGATTTGTGCACGACTCGCCTAAAACAGAAACATTGGTGCCAATGTGGTTGTATATTATATCTAAACTTAACTAAATTGAAAGTTTTAAACATTCTTTATCCTTTTCACAACATTCCCAACGAAAAAGGATAAATACCTTCCTTAGGCCGTAAGTACTCTTGTAAGTTTTTAGGTAAGCAGTGTACTTAAGTGATAGTTCTAACATTTGCATACGATATGGGACTTACAATACCATTTACATTTCGTAACTTATTAATGTAAGCAACTTACGTGAGAACAATTTACAAGTGTAATTCCGGCTTTGACTTATCAATTTAGTTTAGTTTAGAAATTGTCTGCAATGTTAACCACTATAATGTAAAATAGTACAAGACATTCAGTGACCCTGAAATTCAAATAGCATGGACAGCAAGTAGATTTTTTACAAAGGTATTCGTCAGTTAGGTCAATTTTTATGACCTCCATGAGCAGCGGTGAGTGATTTAGACATAAGTAGGTTTGATCCCCGGCAGGAGTATTTTGTGATATGTAAATTACAGTACTGGTGGGGTGGGAGGCTTCCGCTGTGGCTAGTAACCCAACCAGCAAAGATGTGCCACCAAGCAATTCAGAGTACATTTTTAGTTTTTATACAACTGTCATAACACTATCACGTTACTTTCATCTTAGATCATCACTTACAACCAGATTAGATCACTGTGGCAGGCTAGGTATAAGGGGAAAAGATAAAGCACAAAAAATACAAAGATAATATTCTGAAAACCTTTACATTCTGGAAGTGTGCTCGGTCGTGGGTCGACAATTAGTTTCTGTGATGATTGTTACTAAATTTGACTTTTAACGTCATGGCCCCTTTAGACTAGGAAGAATTATGATCTAGGTTAGTTGAAATATATGTAAAAATAACTAACACATACAACTTTTTCCCCTTGCAGGGCTGGTACTGCATCCCTCAATGAAGTAAAACTATCCTTTATGTGATCTCTCCTTTTCCTTTCCAAAGCATTATGATGTGCTCGTTTTTCAGCCTGTAATTTAAACACAAATTATTATTATTTACATAACAATACTCTATCTGGATGCTATTACAAATAAAAATTTACTGTTTACACCTCAGCAGGGCTAGCATGGGCCGGAGATAAAAATTTTATCCCCCGATTTTATCCACTAACAAGGGATAAAATAAACTTATCCACTTCTCAGAGCACAGCAACAGGGGAGAGGAGAAGTTTATCCCCGTTTGACATTTCACGGGGACTCGGGGGACTATTTATCCACCGTTATTTAGCGTTTTTATTTATTTATTTAGGAATAAAGTTTTTATCCTTTCCTCGGGGAGAAGATTGTCTCGGCCCATGCTAGGGGGGCTGATGTATCACAGAAATGTATGTGAGCCAAGTATGTTCTGTAACTATCTACTTAGTGTACTTAATTATTTTTATTTACCTATTAATAGTAACGATGTGGTTTAAAAATAATGATATAATGATGTAAATCAATAAGTAACTAAATATCAAACTCAATGTACTGGTTTAGAGACCAAATCTTTCACAAATAACAACTATTTTATAGGTACTTTTGGATAATGCCTACATTGCATTTGAAGATGATAACTATCACCACATTATGTAGGTACTTGAGTATTATTTGCAGTTTGCTATGATAATCAATACATTCATTTAATTATGATAAATCATTTACCACTATACAAAACAATTTAAATCGTGTTCCTTTGGAACGCGATAACTTGTAAATTAAATAAAAAAACAATAGCACAACCGATTTTCGGTCAGATAAAACTAGTGCACTTTGAGAGGGAAGGTCGCAAGTCTTTATAATGCTAATTATCACCTGAGAATAATATCCACTTCCTCCCAAGCTATTCCTGGCGTGTGGTCTAGAGTCAGAGTCGTTCTCGGCCTGGAAATTACATACACAGGAATAAATAAACACGGTGGTGACTGATGTGAACAAACGAGAGGCAAAACAGGAAAACACCTACATCACTTTCAATATCAATGTCGCGATCATCGTCGCTCATCATCTTGAGGCTTATCTATTGAACTTAGGATTGCAAGCAAGTAAACAAACTCATGAATAGGATGTTTTACACGCGTTTCAATTAATTATTTGCTTGATTTACTAATTGCATCGCAGTTTGCACAAAAGAACGCGTGACAGGCAAATGAAATGACAAGCACCACCGACCAGAAACAAAAGACAAGCACCGATGACAAGACAAAGACAATAGACATGACTGATGGCAATACTTGTCATAGTTTTTTTTTTTTTTTATTGTGAGATAGGCTTGCGCTTGACGACAATCATGCTTAGTGGAAAGCAATGATGAGTAAAGCAATAGTGAGTAGAGCATAGAAGTCGAAGGTAATTAATTATTCTTAATTCCATGGAGTAGACTAGTGCTTAATGTAAAAAATATATACAATGAGCCGTGTCGCCATGTCATGGACTAAAGAGGTGTTAAGAAGATTTCATATGGCAACATAAATCAAGGAATACGCATAGAAATAGTATGTATTACAACTAGAAGGATCACTAACGCACGAAACGCGAGCCGAAAGAGAGCTAATATTAAGGGGCGTTGTCTCTTTCTTACCGCTACACTGGCATGACACCATAATTATTATTAATTGAACGAGACACAATAGTGAACACGAGAGTGAACGAGACGCGCGAAGAAAAAGTGAGTCCTTGTCGAGACCGAAATTCCTTATGAGTAAAAGGTAATCTAAATTGAACTTTATTATTTAAGAAAAAAGGTGTGAATTTGTTTAACAAAAACACATAAGTGATCCTTCTAGTTGTATGAATATACATACCTACTATTTCTATGGGAATACGTCAAGGAATGTCAATACCGAAACTCAAATACGTAGTGCCAGTGGTTGTATTCCTATAAAATATAATGTAGGTACTCTGTCATCTGTGTTGTATATTCTCTTTGCTCAAATGGATAGGGCATACTTTCTAATGTAATTTTACTCTGCTGGTTACTATTCTCTGCTCTGACCAGTAAAAACGGTAAAAATATAGAAATCCTCGCCATGTTGCGGAAAAAACTTAAACTGGACCTAATTTTTATACCTACGTACTACAAATTTTTATCCGACTATAATATTACCTTAAATTGAGGCTCATAGTCTTATGTACGGCACCAAACTTTACGCACTGCATCCGAATCCATGATATGTCAGATCATGTCAGATCTAGGAAACTCGGATCGAGTCCGGATGTCGATTTCACACTGCGTCCGTTTTGAATGGTTTTGAAGGATGTTGCTTGCGTAATCATGATTGGATTCTGATCGAATACAGTGCACAAGCGTTCACACAATATTACATAAACCTCTATGCAAATAACATTGTGGTTAATTCGGTTCGTGCACAACGCTTCTCTGATTCGGAAAACGAAATTCAGATCTAGTGCGCAAAAAATATTAAGTAGGTACGGCAAATAATACTTCGGCTACTTCGGATCGAGAATTCTCGGATTCAACCTGTACCAAATTTCACCAAAAACGGTTAAAAACAGATGAGCCGTGAAAGCGTAGCAGACAGACAAACAGACAGCATTTATAATATTAGTATGGAAGTATGGTTAAGAGTTAAGTTGCTATACTAAGCTTTAAATACACATTAAGCCTAGGTACTGCTTTTGTATTAATTTATTATTGGATCACTTTAGATGGATCAGTTCTTTAACCAATGTTTATAACTATTTTATTCAATATTTAAATAGAACTTCTCTTTTGGATTTATAAATTATAGGGAAATAGTTAATTAGTTACCAATGATAAAACAACAATGTCAACTCTATTCGAGTTTATTCTGCCAGGCACAATGAAGATAACACGAAGCCCTAGAGACTAGAGAGGCGTGTAGGTAGGTATGACACATAATATACCTACCGACCAGTCTGCCGGTATTGAATTCATTTTCCTTGTTATCTCATAACAGTTTGTAGCATTGTTACTAAAACAGTTGTTTATAGGGAATTAATTGTTTTTATTAATTCTCGAAAATCTTTCGTTATTCAATACGATGAATATAGTTTTGTTTTTACCCATTTTAACATTATTTACGACTGGCGGTATTCATGCGAAATTGAAGACGGACTACCCGCCCCACTGTACGCAAGTAACAAAAGGTATTAATTGAATTTTCATCCCAATATACAATAATATACAATTGATCTATCACATCTATATTCTATACTAAGTATATAATAATTTTAATGCATGCTAAAATTATAAAGTCTTCTATTAGAGAAAGATAATGTAAAGGGCTTTCATTTTATTTAGCGCTGGCATATTATATAACCATCATATAACGTACCTATGTGCTCTCCGACGGATTACATACACTGCAGTGACTGCACACTTACATAGATTTAAAATGGTCTCGCTGAAGCGCCAGCGTTTTAAATCTATGACTACATACAAAATTTATCATATAATTTTCACTTTCGGTCCGCTTGTCCCCGCTTGAGTTGAAAAACCACCTCTTTTCTCAGTTTCGCTCCATTCATATCCACTCGTCTCCGCTTCAGTGGAAACATCCACCTCTTTTCTCAGCTCTGCTCCACTCATCTCCACTCATCTCTGACTCAGTGAAAGTGCAGCTTTATAGTACTTACTTGACTATGATCTTACCCCGCGATACCAAGTATTGGTGCAATTATTTATTATACCAATGCAATGGTAAAATGTGGCCTACCTAAGCGTTATAAAGTCCCTAATTGGTCACGCCACGTAGAAACAAAATATTATTTAGTCATAATAATTTGTTTCTGTGTGTATAATAATAATAATAATAAGTAGGTACTTACTAATTAAAGATATTAAGTATATGTACGAAACGCTAAATAATCTGAAGTCTGGTGGAAAACTCAACGCGACCTGCTTATTATGAACTTGCAATGTCCAAATAAATCTATCCGAGAATCGAAACTGTGACCTCCCACTTTTGAGGCTACAGCCTACATTCCACACCACATTCCGATTTAGCGTTCCGGCATACCTATTCTGTGGTTCCTCCGGTAAGTACGATGCCGTGTAGAAACCGAATAGGGGTATGGGTTTAATATAACTGCCATGCCCATAACAGGTTAGCCCGCTACCATCTTAGACTGCATCATCACTTACCATCAGGTGAGATCGCAGTCAAGGGCGAACTTGTAGTGGATAAAAAAAAACAATTCTCTTCCACACTGCATCAAGAAGGTCGGGTCTAGTAAAAAATTATGATGATTAAAATCATTTCAGATACGGATTATGTTTCTCGATTCAAGTTGGATTATCCAGTTGCCTATATCCATCCGGGCGTAAGCGAGACTTATCAGCCAGTAAGTTTTTACAAGATTTTATTGACCGCGCGAAGTTACTTGGATGGATTAACACCAAGTCCGTCCGTCCGTCTATCCATCTGTCAGAGCCTTAAGAGGAATTCTCCCCGGCGATTTCTCCATACAAAAACATTTGTCTGTTTCCTCCGTGGATAATTACAATAGAGAAAATATTCTTGCTCCATAAAATCCATATGACGTATCCGTGCCATGCTCCTATGTTTTGCTTTTTTCAATAAATTAATTATTTTAAGAACAAGGAACCTTCAAAAATGGCAAAAAATGGCCCAGTTTTCGTGCCATCGTCAGAGATCCTGCAAATAAAGACGGATATAATCAAAAAATGAAAAACATACCGGCATAGCCCAAATCCTTCATAAATTATTCGTAAAAAAAGAATTAAAATCGGCTCTGTTTTGGAGGAGGAAACAGAAAAATACGAGAGTAAGAATTCGACTGTTTTTCATAGGTATTATCGGTCCAAGCTGCAGTTGTCCCTATCGGGTGTTATGGCATTCTATTCGAGGAGCAGCGCGACGGCAATATAACTGTTCAATACCTATTCTCAAAGTTTCCCGTTCATGCCATATCCTCTTAAAAGTTCTGAATAATTAATGAATAAAATTACTTTAAACTTACAAAATATGATACCTATGCAAATCGATGACCTTAACCCGAAAATTACTATAAAAAGTTAAAAATCCTTTTTTGAGGGGGTGCTCATAGAAGCAAATGGGAAGTAAATATAATACATGTTTTTTTTAGCTTAACCTAGGCTTTTGGGGTATCCTCGAATAGCTGCTTTCAACCTGAGTTGAAAAACATGTTTTTTAAAATTATTACTACGAAAATTGACGAAGACTGCCAAAAATGAAAATAATATGACGTCACACTAAATTCAATATGGCGGACGATAAAGGTTTGTTTTCACAAAAGTGATTTTATGATAAGACTTATTTTGGTATTGTAACTCAACAGTTTCCTGTTAACAGAACTGGCTTATCTAATTTTCTGAGCTTACAATGACTAATTATTATTATTAATTGGCTATTTTCAACCAACTGGGGACGAACGGAAATTTATTTAGGCACTAGCTGATGCCCGCGACCCCGTCCGCGTGTTTTAAGTTTTTTTGATTCCCTCGGGAACTCCTTAATTTTCCGGAATAAAAAGTAGCATATTATGTCACTCTCCGTCCTCAACTATACCCATACCAAAAATCACGTCAATCCGTTGCTCCGTTGCGGCGTGATTGAAAGACAAACCAACAAACCAACAAACGAACACACTTTCGCATGTATAATATTAGTATTTTTTTTTTTTTTTATTGTTGATAGGCTTGCGCTTGACGACAATCATGCTTAGTGCAAAGCAATGATGAGGTCTAGGTTGGAACGCGCTTGCCTAGAAGATGCCTATTCACTCTTGCCTTGAAGGTACTTAAGTTATAAGTGGCAGGAAACACGTGCGCTGGGAGGGTGTTCCACACCCTAGCGGTTCGTGTCAGAAACGTCGAGCAAAAACGTTGTATAATAACGAGTATGATGATCTCCGAAGCCGCGGATTTACAAACAGAACAACAGTTAGGTATTTTCTCACTGAGTGAACAAAAACGAGTTTTGCTCACTGGTTGCAGCAAAGGAGATCTTTTCGAGTTAGAGAGGTGGAAAATATTTTATTATTACAGAACATCAAACTGTGATATCAAAAAACTACCACGGGATCTATAAAACATAATTCCATGCGGGCGAAATCATGTGACGTACCTATCAGTTGGATAAATCAAATACCGTTTTACGTTTCAGATGTATTGCTTGCATCCTCCATCGGTAAAGAAGGCGGTGACGGTGGTTTGCGATTGGGCTGCGCCTCCTCAAGTTCAGTTTACCCTGGGGGATGATTACATGCACGTGGTACGCCAAGATCCGACTGGACGCTACCAAGGCAACGCCGTTATCACCACATACCAGCTATGCAGTCATAACATGTCTCATGTGGAGACTTTTGAAAATAAACCTGCTGTTATTCCTCATGAGGCATAATAATTATTGTCTTGTTTTGTTTAATTTTGACTTCTTATTCTTTTAGGCCCATTTTTAAGTATCAATTATTAATTATGTAATGATTATTTACGTCTTTACCTATCTAAATAAACATTTTTGTACACAAGTCGTACCTAATTTTTTTTTCGAATATACTTATTCGAATCCGAAATGTAAGGTTTTAATTCCTTAGTACAGTTTTTTAGATTTGGAACTAGATTTATTACCACTTTCTAAGTTTATTTTCTTAGGAGTTCTTACATAATACGAGAAATATTCTCTTAATATTATGGTTTAATAATCGATTATCATGGTTTTATGTTTATCTAAACGCAACAATTAGTGTAAAATTAATATGTTGAACGAATTTATATTTTTAATTAGGATAATTATTTTAATTGCGAAATAAGCAAATATAAAGCTGCTTCGCTTTACTCTTTCGTGTCCATTCACGTGTCAATAATGAGCAAGTTTTACGGTATTGTGTTCTTCTTATTAGCGGCTGATTATGCCTCTTCTACGTTACATCCGTATGTGTTCGAATTCGGTAAGCTAAAGTCATATTTTTTTTATTCCTCGTTGCCTCGTTGGTCTAATGACAAGCACGTTCGACTGCGAAAGACGAGGTCCCGTGTTCTTGACGAATCGGGCCCGCCCGCCAACCTGCATTGGAGCAGCGTGGTGGGTCTAAGCTCTTATTCCCTCTCTCCTATATGAGAGTGGAGGCCTGTGCCCAGCAGTGATGCAGCAGTGAATTAAGTGATGAATTTTTCTGATAAGAAAATCTACAATCCTGTCCCGAAGTTAAGTTGGCGGCGTTTCACCCCCGTGCCTCGGCGAATAGGTACATGATAGAGCTGTTGGTACGCAAGATCACACTCCTGCCGTGTTTGTTTTATTTGTGTAATATTGCAGGACAAAATAGCGGGAGCGTGCTGGCCACGTACGATGGAACCATCCCTCTTTTAAAGCTTAACACTAAAAAGGAGATCACCGTAAGTACCTGAAAGATTTTTTTTTAATATAATATTAAAATGAAATGGAAATGAAATGAAAATGATTTGAAAATGAAAAAATGAAAATGAAATTCCCGCGGGAACTCCTTAATTTTCCGGGATAAAAAGTAGCAAGCATAAATCACTCTCCAGGTCCTCAACTATACCCATGCCAAAAATCACGGCAATCCGTTGCTCCGTTACGGCGTGATTGAAGTACAAACCAACAAACAAACACACTTCGTATTTATAATAAGTATTATGTAGTATTATTTACTTTTCTAGCTCCAGTGGGAAACAACACCTTTTTTTAGGATATTTAGATAGGCTTGCGCTTCACGACAATCACAGATCACAGAAACAACGACAATCATGCTTAGTGCAAAGCAATGATGAGCTCTAGGTTGGAACGCGCTTGCCTAGAACCCATACCAGTGTGTTTTACCAGTTTCTCCAATTCATATGGCATAAAAGGGTCAAAGGACCCTTTTATGCCATATGAATGAATAAGAAGGAGGGTTCATTATGGACCTTCAAAGGCAAATACTGGTGGTGGTGGTGGTGGTTCTCGATAAGGCCAAAATCGGTTTCTGCATTTGGAGAAGTTAAAGCATGACTCTGCCCCGAAGTATTTTAAGCGATGATAATTTGCTGTATCTATAGATTGTTTGGATTGTTTTAGGTGCCAACAGGAGCCACAATAGCTTACGTGAGAGTAACAGTCAATTCAATTTCACCACCAAAGGTCGACTATGAAGCTGACACTAATCAAGTGTCCATTGTGTATGATTGGACGCAAATAACCTATTCGACTTATTCGATAGTCGTCAAAGGCTATTTCAAATAGTATTCCTCCTCCTCTTCTTCAAACTAGGTAGAAACTTCCCAGTAGGTATTACCGTTTTACTCGTACTATTGTGTTCTATAACTTGACTTTCCATAATAATATTATGTTCTTGATATATAAAACACTTTGACTGGAAAATTTGTTTAACTGTTTATTAGCCTAATTTAACATAGCTTTTTATATTCTTCTTATTTTCTTACTCTTTATTATACCAGTAAGAATTCTGTGCTCTCCTATTAGCTGCAATAGAATGTAAAATCTAAAGAGATAAAATCTCCTGAGTCATGACAAGAACTAATATTTCAATTAGGAAAGTATTATTCTTACCTACTAGTTAATTGTTATAGGTTCCAGCGTGAATTCCAGTTAAAATCAATTATCAACGTATTAAGTACGACGTCGCGTCGTTTGCCTAGCTTTCTTATAATGCTATCTTACGAATATGTTTCGTTAGAGACTTTTATTTTTTTTATTTTAGTCACTGGCTTTTCAGACACAGAATGCTCTCAGGAATGGATTCCTAAAATATACACGTACGAATATGGTATGTTCTTAATTTCGTTATCAAAGTGCGACCTCACGCTACGGAATACTAACTTGCTGCTCGTCTTTAGCACAGATTATTACAGTGACTTTAGTGACGTTGCAGTACTACATCTGTGGTGCAGCCTATTTATCAAAACATATATAGGTACTGAGGAATGGAGTCCCGGTATACCGATCGAGATCCCGCGAGACTAAGAATCCCTTTATACATTTTATTTCCCCACTAGAAATATGATGTCCACGACTTCATCCGCGTGGATGAAGTCCGCCGCGTGGATCCGGGAGTCATTAATTTTCCGGTATAAAAAGTAGTATATGTCCTTCCCCGGGATACAACCTATTTTTATACAAAATTTCATCAAAATTGGTTGAAAACATGGCCCGTGAAAGCGTAGCAGACAGACACACTTTCGCATTTATAATATTATAATAGTAGGGATACCTTACTCATATTCTAAATCGTTTTTAGGGTTCCGTACCAAAATGGTAAAAATGGAACCCTTATGGTGCGACTTTCTCCGTCTGTCTGTCTGTCTGTCTGTTTTACGCGGGGTATACCTACCCGCGCTTTACTTGTCCGGTGGATGTAAATAAGCTATGAGACATCATTTTTTTCTAAGTAGAGGGGAACTAAATCAATTACTAAGTGAATTATTCTATCTTTTAATTACTTCGATCAATCTTTCTTCTTTTTCTTCAAAGTATACTTTCTAGGTAAACGAATTTTTGGCGATACCTTGTCATATGTTTATGTTGGCGTGGTGCCAGCTTACCAACCACACTACAATTTTAGTGTTAAACCAGTAAGTTACAGTTACCTACAGTTTATGTACAAGGGAAATGCTAAATAGATATGCCCAAAAATATGTGAATAATGAGTTTTCGTTTTTATAATATTTCAGCCATTTCTTGGTTTTCCGGAAATTAAAAAACAGATAACATACATAAGGGTCCATTATTCAAACCCTATGTCTAAAGTAAATGTATCCTACAATACCAAGATCTCGATGCTAGAGTTTTTTATCAAATATCCATTTATGTCTTTTCCATTCGGCATTGACGCATATGCTTCGTTGCCTTCGTACCTTGGCAAGTGAAATTTTGTAAATCAAAATATCTATGTTGTAAATTTGGCAATAAATTTTAGCAACAAATTGTACACTTATTTAAAAGCGTGTTTCCTTGAATCCTTGTTTTTTTCTTCAAGTTAGCCTTTGATCTCACTAGTGTGGTAACTGGGTAGGTACCTAAGTGAAGATGGTAGGGTAATAAACGGATTGTCAATTTTGTGAGTATGGCAGTTATATTTAAACTCGCACCCCTTATCGATTTCTACTCGGTATTAAACCACAACGCTAAATTGTTTGGCGTCTTTGCCGTTAGGGTGACTTTTGAGGCTTTGGCTGTACTCACAGAACACATAAGAGGTCTTATACAGACCTCTTATGTGTTCTGTGAGTACAGCCAAAGCCTCAAAAAACAGTGACAATTTAGAAATTCACAAATAATTGACAATGCCGGAGATTGAACCCGAGGCATCCCACATATAAGACTACTGCGCCAAGGAGGTTGTCAAAATAGTACTTAAAAATTAAAATTATTTTTACAAACTAATACCACTACCTAGTTCCCTCAAGGCTCGAGGAGTCTCAATAGGACCTCTAGGAGGCTATCGTGTATTGCGTATCGCATAGGTATCTTCATTTTTACTATGCCACATCCATTAATTCTTAATTCTGTGTTAACGAATTATACAAGCTTTGCTCGCGACTTCTAAACGAGTAGGTATTAATAAGAAATACTAGTGGTTCGCCCCGAACTGAGACCTCGCGGTATCCATAAACTTGTACAGAGCGCCATCTATTGACATAATTGTGAAGTTCTGTTAATAATACTGAAGCACATTAAAAATTAAATAATTTCCTTTCCTTATAATATTTATCTAATTTTAGTATTTGTTGTTAATGTACAGGATATAATTCAAATAATTAATAAGTTTCAGGCTCAGCCTTTCAGAAAATTGAGAGTTCTGAGGTCAACTTTGGACGTTAGAAAATCGCCACTTTGAAAGCCCCCTATTTCGTCAATTTCAGGGGAAAAATTTAAAAAAAATTATTTTTGGACTCTATTCCTAATTATCTTTAAAATGATAACCGCAACCCTATGTAACGCTATAAAAATATTTTACTTCGCATTCGCTTCTATGAGAGCCCCCCTGAAATAAAGATTTTTGACCGAGCCTACTTGAGTGAATTTGCACTTGTCCGTCCGTCCGTCCGTCCGTCCGTCCGTCCGTCTGTCAGAGCCTTAGAACTTCTGAATTACTGAACGTAATTACTTCAAATTTAAATATAATATGTAAACCGATGGCCTCCCGCAGAATATGGCTTAAAAAGTTATAAAAATGTTTATTTCAGGGGGGCTCTCATAGAAGCAAATGCGAAGTAAAATATTTTTTATAGCGTTACATAGGGTTGCGGTATATCATTTTAAAGATAATTAGGAATAGAGTCCAAAAATATTTTTTTTTTATTTTTCCCCTAAAATTAACGAAATGGGGGGCTTTCAAAGTGACGATTTTCTAACGTCCAAAGTTGACCTCAGAACTCTCAATTTTCTGAAAGGCTGAGCCTGAAACTTATCAATTATTTGAATTATGTCCTGTACATGAACAACAAATACTAAAGTTAGATAAATATTTTAAGGAAACGAAATTATTTAATTTTTAATGTGCTTCAGTATTATTAACCGAACTTCACAATTATGTCAATAGATGGTGCTCTGTACAAGTTTATGGATACCGCGAGGTCTCAGTTCGGGGCGAACCACTAGTTATAACTTTTTAAGCCATATTCGGTGGGAGGCCATAGGTTTACATATTATATTTAAATTTGAAGTAATTACGTTCAGTAATTCAGAAGTTTTAAGGCTCTGACAGACGGACGGACGGACGGACGGACGGACAAGTGCAAATTCACTCAAGTAGACTCAGAGACCTTCGCTTCGCTCGGTCAATTATATGAAAGGTGTAGCCTGTACCTACAATAATAAATAAAAACAGAATTTAGTAATGTTTTATATAAAATCTTTAATTTCACTATTGACGTCTAACAATAGTTACGACGTCAATTGTAAAAAAAAACTCAAAATAATAAAATAAATTTACGATTTTTGACGGTCGAAAAGTGTAGTAGATACAAGTAGTTTACTGTTACTGTTGTAGTCTGCACGTATGTATAGAGTACAGACTATTAGTCGTGGGAGCGTAGGTTGATGTCATCGTGTCTCTCGCGTTCCGTTTCTCGATGGTCACCAGAGACGCGGACGCCGGCCGAAGTGCCGGCTTCGTCGTGCTTGCCTGGCGAGTGCGGAGCCGAAGGAGCGGATTGCACTAAGCGCCCCATCAGACTAGCGCTCTTATCCTTCCGAGGTCGTGTCCACTCATGAGATAAAACTCGATCTAGAGTAAGCCGCAACGTGATGTCCGGTTCCAGAATATGTCGCACGATGGACTTTGCTGCAGCAGATACACTGTCACGAATTCGGGACCGGAATACCCAGTTACGAGACATTTGATCTTTGAGAAGCTTGCGAAGGTTGGAATCATCGAAGGGCATGGAGGCATTAAGCATTATGAATAGAATGATTCCGAGAGACCAAACATCGGCAAGTTTTGGATTGTAGGGTGTTCCACTCACCACCTCAGGGGCAGCGTACGCTGCGGATCCGCAATATGTCTGGCTCAGTACGCGTCTGTTATCACCATCCGTGCAGAATCTCGCAAAGCCAAAATCAGCCAACTTTACGTTAAATCGTCTCGATAACAAAATATTCTCACATTTGAGATCACGATGAGCAATATTTTTGCTGTGTAGATATTGTAAACCACTAGCCATTTGACGGAACCATAACTTGGCCTGGTTCTCTGGCACAACACCGCTCCGCTTTATGAAATCCAAGAGATCGCCGTTATCAGCATAACGCATAAATATAAATACTCGTGGTCCTCGTTGTAGGATACTGTGGACTTGTATGATATGCGGGTTTTCTATTTTCGTTAAGATGTCTAGTTCACGGGGAAAAAACTTTTCTAAAAAATCCCTAGGTGCCTTTTCCTTATCGAAGATCTTGCAAGCGAGGTGCATCCGCTTGGGGCTTGAGGCATCGCAGTATTCCGCCAGATGGACAGTGGCGTACGATCCTTGGCCGATTTTTTTGCCGATAAGATAGCCTCTTTGTTCCAAGGCATTGACCTCGGAGCTGCGAGGGCTGAGGCGCTCAGCCATTGAGCTCTATCGACTTTATCCTAACCCGTTTAGGATACATTGGACATCTCACGCTTCACGATATTCAGAATGTTCAGTGGCCCACCTGTCAAAATGTTCGATATAGTAAATGTATATATTTTCCACTCAACGCTCATGAAAGAGAGCAAAACAATATAATATTCGATAATGGCACGCACAAAATTTTATCAAATTATTACGACATCACAAAGAATTTGGATATAAAAAACACTTCCACTAGTAATAAATCTTCCAAAAAGACGTTTTTGCTACATTAATCAATTTTTTTCTTTTGTTTCTAAAATTAAAAACACATTTTTGACATGCCTGTAATATGTGCAAAAGAAGTATGAACATGTATATGGAAATAATACGCAAATATTTTAAGAGACACCACCAAAACGATCAAAGAAATCGAATATCTGTTATATTTAATGTGCTTTGCTATTTAATTAAAATGGCATGTCCATAATTAGCTTTAGTTTCATGTATTTTCATGTGCTTTAACTTTCATGTAGAGTCATTTTAATAAAAAAACCATAAACTTATTGACCGAGCGAAGCGAAGGTCTCTGAGTCTACTTGAGTGAATTTGCACTTGTCCGTCCGTCCGTCCGTCTGTATTACCTTATAACTTCTGAATTACTGAACCACTACTGAACGTAATTACTTCAAATTTAAATTTAATATGTAAACCGATGGCCTCCCGCCGAATATGGCTTAAAAAGTTATAAAAATCTTTATTTCAGGGGGGCTCTCATAGAAGCGAATGCGAAGTAGGTAAAAGATTTTTTACAGCGTTAGGTTGCGGCATATCATTTTAAAGATCTATTTTTTTTTTAATTTTTCCCCTAAAATTGACGATATGGGGGACTTTAAAAGTAGAGATTTTCTAACGTCCAAAGTTGACTTAAGAACTCTCAATTTTCGTATGTTGTCTTGATAATACGTGGATAATACTTATTAAAAAATCCATTCAGACTTTCTCAAGCTGCTATCCATAGAGGTATAATAAAGTAGCATAATTCCATGTAAAGTAGGTTCTACCCTACCTACTGCTATCACTTCCGAACATCATTGTGCGTAAAATGCGTTGATGGAGGATTTGTCCATCGGCCATCCTCCATCAACGGTAAAATGTTGGGTGCGTTCCGAAATACACTGAGAGCACTGAAAGTCCCCAGTAAAGAGCACTGCCAGTGCTCGCAGTGCTTTTAACGGAACTTATTGATCTGAGAACGGAACACACACGTTGTGTGTGTTCCGTTATAAGCACTGCGAGCACTGGCAGTGCTCTTTACTGGGGACTTCCAGTGCTCTCAGTGTATTTCGGAACGCACCCCCTATTTTTTGCCATATGTCACCGTCAGTGTCACTCACTGTCAGAAACTGTCACTGTCATATGTCATAGGTGGGTGAGTTGATAAACAAAGGAGGCGTAGGTATTTTATTTTATCTATAATAATTTACTAAAACTTTAAAAATTTACATCTATAAATCTTGTAAAAGAGTTATTATAAAAATCAACCAAGATGATGAACCAATATATAAAGGAATTAGAACAGGTATGTTCCAATTTTATAATTTTTTAATTAATAGGTATGTTCCAGTTAAACTTATTTGGCGATGACTTTCTTGAATACATATTTTCTCATATTTGCAATTTGAATAAAATAAAAATAGCTTAAAACTACTACTCACAAATACACACGCACATATACACATACTCACACAAACACACACACACACGCACAGCACACACTATTTAAATATGTATATTTAGTAATAATTGTTTGATCTAAATTATTAATATATACATAAGTACTACTAACCTTACTTCAGTCCCTTTTTCCAATATTATCTTACATTGCAATGGAAAGAGACTGACCCCCAAGACATGGGCTATCCTAGTTTGGGGGCCAGGGTAATATTAAGAAACTATGTAATATGGATTTTGGAACAGAATAAAGATTTATCATTATCATTATCCCTTATCTACGATTTAAGGATCCATTTGACCCAGATGAATTTGTTGAGAGGATGGTACGCCGCAGTATGCAGGAGTGTCGGCTTCAGGATGATCAGTTTGATCCGGAAATGATTCATGACATATTTACTCAAGCTATACAGGATTTAAAAGTAAGTGACTGCTCAGTGCTTGTGGAATCCTTGATCTTGATGTCTCAGCATTGTCAAAGTAATACACTGAGCATAGCTGGTATTTTGGAATCATTGTCATAATAAAAACTGTATCCATCAATTTCTATCATAGAGATATTCTATTGGCACTTCATTATATCTAAATAATCCCTTTTTAGGATGATGTAAGTACTTCAAAGAATTAGGTACTCACATTCTTACTAATATTATAAATGTGAATGTCTGTCTGTGCTTTCACAGCCAATGTGTTCAACCAATTTTGATGAAATTTGGTTCAGGTTCAGCATTCTGGGAAAGGATATATATCCTACTTTTTATCCAAAAAATAAAAAGCTCCAGAGGGAATCAAAAACCTTAAACCATTATTGTTATTATTATTAAAAACTTTATTGCATCAAGAAAAGGACATTATTACAAAATTACAAACAAAAGGCGACCTTATCACTAAAGTGATCTCTGCCAGGCAACCTACAAGAATGGACCGTACTTGTTGTGAGACGGGACATTGCTTTGAATATAAAATTATTACATAAACATACATTCTAATACGTACTTACTATAAGCAGATAAAAAAAAATACATACAGACATACATATAATTCATATACTTAATAAATATATATTTAAATATAATACATACTATATACATAAATATTAAATTACATATAACCAATTTAATATACATATACACAAATAATAATAAGAATTAGTTTACAGCGATAGATAATGCTTTTTGACACAACCTTTAAAGGCCCCTAAAGATTTTGATCGTCTGATATCAGCTGGGAGCGCGTTCCACAATAAGACTGCTTTTGCCAACCAAACCGAACCATGCGAGGATGTAGCGGGCATCATCTAGTTATAAATAAAACTACTCTCCTTTAAATCAATTTTTTTACTTAATATCAAACGTATATTATGAACCTGATTTGAGTATTTTTAAAACAAATTAAGTGGTTCACCTGATGGTTACATAAATTCCAAATCATAAAACTAGGATAGAGTTCTACTTATGTAACATACTCAGGTACTGCAAGAAAGACAAGAACGAAAATGTGCTAGATTGGAGCAAGCTGTGCAGGAAGAAGAGAAGCTATATGTGGCCAAGCTTGCTGAAATAATGGAACAACATTCTGTAAGTACTACTTTATAGGATTCTGTACCCAAATGATGCCAACAGGTCCCTATTACTAAGCTTCTGTTGTCCTTATGCCTGTACATCTTTCTGTCAGCAGGCTGTATCTCATGAACTGTAATAGTTTGACACAGAGTGTGTATAATAATAAAAAAGGGGCCACCATTTAAGAAACATGATTTTTGAGTGCCTCTCTTGTGTTTAATTTATGAAGTACATAGTGTATGATGGTACATAACCCTTCATGTACGAGTCCGACTCATGATTGGCTGGTTTTTCTGTTATTCGTTACTTTATAGTTGAGTTCAATTTAGGTACACTGTACACTTATTGACGTCCAGTTACTTATGTAAAATATGATTTTGATAATCAGGTACGGTATCTTAAAGACACAATTTTACTTATGTTTTTGTTGAAAGAACGATGAAGTCTATGATGGTAGCAGGCTAACAGGCAAGGTGGTAGCAGTATGACAGTTAAATTATACTAAACTCATACCCTACTACTAAGTACTAAGGGTAAAAGTGGATTGTAATGAAATAAAAATGGATATGGTCTCTAAACTTTGATATTAAATCCATTTTGATGAAACATTTTAATACTTGAGCCTTTACAATTTCTGCCAAAATGCTTGAAATTTATGAAATAATTATAGTCATCTATTCCAGCACTGTGTGAATGTGTTCAGTTCGCTAGACGAGAGAATGTCGCGTTGCGGAGGCCGCGCTTTGGACGTAGGAGAGAAGCTAGGAGCTGCCAGGGCTCCTAGAGCGAGAGCGGCAGCTGCGAGGGACCTCCTGTCACATCTAGCAAACTTTCTCAGTCCAGGGCCTGTGCTTTCTGACTTGTTCAACGATCCTACTAAGGTATTTAATTATAAATATAATATTGCTTTTGGTCAAAGCTCTTATCTATTTTATTTTCACCAAAAAAAGCTGTTTTCAAGAAAATTATTGTACAAGTACAAATAAATCTTTATTGGCTAAAGTAATTAATTAAATAAAAATATGATTATCAGTCTGAAAGTAATGTATGTAATAATGGTTATGTATAAGTGGTATATTACGACATGTCTTTGGTTTTGGTTTACTTTGTAGCTTCATGTCATAAGAAAGCTAACCGATGAAGCCAGACCAAAACTTTGCTAAAATTTGTTGAAAGCGAGACATTTCAATAGAAAATATAAAACTTATTTCACAGCTTAACGAAGCAGCAGATGTAATTCAAAAGTTATACACAATCGCTCAAGAACTACCACCTGATAAGTTTGAAGTAGCTAAGAAGAAAATAGAGGCAAAATACGACGAGATTGAAAGGAACCTAATTGAGGAATTTGTAAGGGCTCAGAACCAGGGAAACATCGCCAAAATGAAGGACATTGCCACTATTATGACTAATTTTAAAGGATATTCACAGTGTGTTGATGCTTATATTGAAACTAGTCAAATGGTAAGTACCTATCTATTGTTTGTTATTATAATAAAAACGAGGTAGATACGTAAATTGCATTGATTTAAACTAATGACATATCTTTTTAATAGCACAGCCCTTTAGTTAATTTAGTACGCTAAGGATTTGTTTACCTGTAGAGTTGATAGGTAGTCAGTTCTTGGTTACTCAGCATTTGGAACTATTTTTTTAATGCATTTATATGAGCATTGGATGTGGCGTCAAGCTTACTTACTTTGCTTTTGCACTTGCGAGTTGTGAGTGGAAATATTATAACATTATTCATTAATCAATAATATCATATTATAATGGGCCTTACAGTAACTTTTTAGTTGAAAAAAATTAAATTATGTGCCAAAACAGTAAAGAAATATCAAAATTACTGTTACACATCTATGACACACATGACATATTGGTCAATTTGATCATTAACAGTAGTTTAATAATAATTATTTTACCCACTTTTCCTAAACTATTGCTTTTTTTTACATTTACAGAACTCCTTACTCGGCAAGGATATATTTTCAGCGGTCCTTCCACTCTGTAAAAAGAACTATACAGTGATCAGTAGTGTGTTCCCTAACCCTGATCAAGTGATCAGCAAGTTTGTACTGAACATCTTCCATCTCAAGCTGCAGAAGTATATACAAACTAAACTGGCCGATAAGAGTGATATGGACAAGTATTTGCGCAACTTGTATGAAATGTATATCAGGTAATTAGAATTTTTTTGGTGGGTCGCCTTTAAAATCAGTATTTATATTTATTATTTAATTTTAAAGCTACCTTGTTCTTGTTTATCAGAAAATAAAGTGAAGTGCTGTTAATTCAGTAATGAAGGATTGTTTGATCTGTTCCTAATTTTTTTCTCTGTTAAAAATTTTTTCATTCTTAGATGAAACCCGAGATAAATGCGTTAGAGGTGAGGCGTATTTATCGTCACAGCTACAAATACTTGGTAGTAAAATTTCACAGCTTGTCACTGCTCCCTGATCTCACAAATACTTGCTACCACAAGTATTTACTACCTACGTATTTACTTAAGCCGCCTCCTTCTTCAGTTTCACAGAGTAACTGCATTCCAAATTTTACTTACTTTTGGCATACAAGAGAAACACCAGCTGTAATTTTACAACATTTCACAATTAATCTGGTTGAACAATTAAATATCATCCTTATCTAATTGTAATAGAGCTGTAAACAGTATACAGAAAAGACAAGCTTCGTCGTATTTTATCAAGAACATCACACTATTCGTTATTATAATAGTTATCAAACTATTGTACTTTCAATAGATGGCGTTGCGAGATTCAGAATACTAGTCGGGCATCTCTTTCCTTTTACATAGAAGAGAAATCGGTGGACCTATTATTTCAAAATTTCCTATTCCTTCCCTCCCTTTCCTCTTAAGATTACAGGCACTCGAGAGATAGGGACAGAAGGCTGAGCATCAAGTCCTTGGCTCAACCTAATATTTTGTCAGAGATATTTGTTTCAGGTTGTTTGAAGTCACAATTTTGTTCTACTTAGTATTTCATTATGCCTAGTACGACCCAACTCTAATTGATACCTTACATCGACCATACAACTAATAGACTCCTCATATAGGGCGAACACTTTCAGACAACACATCAGACTTAATAGGTCTTATATAATTCCACGCCCTTGTAACAAAACCTACCGAGTTATTTAAATATTAATTAGAGTATATCGATAATTAATTATCGATAAATAATTATTAGGAGTTAGGACCCCATCCCATTTGATTTATGATTTTTTTGACCTTGAGTAGACCAATCAGCGTTTAGTACCCCGCGCCCGCTTACTTGAGTCATTTGACTGAATTGTTTGCATTACGAAAGCATAGTAATTAGGCGTCTATTGGTTGTGTGGTCGATGGTACCTTAAAATCAACCATTACGTATTACTTTCCCTGTAACAAACATAAGTATTAATTTTCTAGCACACAAAAGGTTTGTGATGAGCTTGTAGCTGCAAATCTAGTGTCAGCCGATGGCAATACCGCTACAGGGGATCTTCGTAGAGAAGCCCTAGTAAATGGAGCAATGGCGGGAGCTACTGACGGATATGCCGCATTGGAGATACGACGTTTGAAAGCGGTTCTATCTAACGCTCTGAATGTATATTATAATGAGAAACAACACGTTAAGAAGCAGATCCAGGGTGGTGGGTAAGTTATGATGTACTATAAAATGCCTGTTTATTGGTTTTGTCGATCTCATAAAGATCACATATATTATAATATATATTAGTATATTTATTTTTATAATTAGCTATATTATATATAATTTATATTTTGATAATATGTTTATTTTGGTTTATGTATTAGTATGTAGTTATTTGAATGTAAGTATATTATAGATCCACCTGCAGTCTATTTTCCCTTATTTTCTCCTCTTCCTAAGGTTGCCTGGTAGAGATCGCTACCTAAGCGATAAGGCCGCCTTTTGTATCCTACTTCTGTCTGTGTTTATTTTTTTTTCTTTCCTTTGTATTTGTTATTCTTACATGTGGTGGTACAAATAAAGAGTATAATAATAATAATAATAATAAAGATGCCAATGTTCACGGTTTTTTTCGCATGTGCCATTTTAAATTAGGCAAGGAGGCATTTTATATTTCAGGAATTTCGGACCTTTTCAATTTCATGCATTGAAAACAAAAGACCTGGCTCAGTCGCTGACTCATCCACGCCACGCTTAACCCAAACCTAGATCGTTGAAATGTACAAAGGTTACTTTTATATTAATGTAGACAAGGAAAATTACGAATTTTTCGAAATTCTTACAGAATCAAAGCCGCAGGCGGTCGCTACTAATATTATAAATGCGAAAGTGTGTTTGTCTGTTACGCTTTCACGGCCCATCTGTTCAACTGATTTTGATTAAATTTGGTACGAGAATAGTTTGTATCCCGGGGAAGGACATAGGCAAGTCGTTGAAGTCCACGCGGACATAGTCCCGGGCATCATCTAATAATCAATAAAGGAAATTCATTTCTTTTGGTTTCCACGATACTGTGTGGAAATCACTGCACCACTATTTAATAAAACTTCCTATAGTGATGATTGAAAAATCACAAATAAATAAATAAATGTTTATTTTGATCATTTTATTGGTCTTTCATAATATAGGAAAATTAGTATCAACAGTATGAAGTATCATCCAGAAGCATATTAAGGCGCCAGCGGAGGGTGAATTGCTCATACAAACGTAATACCAAAATAATTAGTAATTCGAGCATATTTCCTCCATATTATGCGATTATTAAGATTGAACTTGTATTTATCTAGGTCCCTGGATAATTATTTTTCCAAAATACTTTCCCAAAATTAAATGTAAGCACATTGCGTTTTGCATGTATCTAGGTCCCTGGATAATTATTTTTCCAAAATACTTTCCCAAAATTAAATGTAAGCACATTGCGTTTTGCATGTTTTTGCGACATAAACGACATGTTTTCTCCTTTTTGTTTCATATTAAAACCAACGATATCTCACGTAGTAATTGATCAGGAACATAGCCGATATTGTCAAGTTACAGAATAACAATACGAAGTTAAAAACACAACAATTTTTCATTCATCATTTTTGGTATTCACGGAACAAGACTAAATGTATAACAAATTCTGTACGCTCATATTGCTATCGCGCTTGCACGCGATCATGTGTCTTCAGCCAAATAGGGATAGCAATAGGTATACCGGCAAATTTATATTTGCGGTTCGAGTAGAAGTTGCGAGCGGTGGTCGCCGGTCCCTTAAAGTTAAAAACTCTTCCAGTTTCCAAGAGCTACGCCGCGATTTACAAGCGGTGATAGGGACACGGGCTAACATCAACATCGCTCAGATTGAGAACTACGGCGGCGAAACCTTCCTTAGCGAGCAACTCGTTCAGAGGATGCTAAACGACGCGAAGACATCTTTTACCAGGTGTAAAACTGTGAGTACCAATACATTGAATGCTCTTGACTATTTAACCATACTAATATTATAAATGCGAAGTGTGTCTGTCTGTCTGCTACGCTTTCACGGCCCACCTGTCCAACCGATTTTGATGAAATTTGGTACAGGGATAGGTCGTATCCCGGGGAAGGACATAGGGTAGCTTTTTCTCCCGAGACACTAAGGAGTTCCCGCGGGAATTCGCGGATGAAGTCGCGGGCTTCATTTAGTTTCAATATATTATGATGACCTCCGTGGCACAGTGTTGAGCGCTGTTGTCATAACCCGGGTTCGATTCCCGGCAGGGTCAATTTGGGAATTTATAATTTCTGATTTTTTTGTGGTCTGGCCTGGTGGCTAGTTATACCACCCTACCGGCAAAGACGGCCAAGCGATTTAGCGTTCCGGCACGATGCCGTGTAGAAGATTTCAAAGATTTTTTTAAAAATCAACTACAAGTTAGCCCTTGACTGCGATCTCACCTGATGGTTAGTGATGATGCAGTCTAAGATGGTAGCGGGCTAACCTGTTAGGGGCATGGCAGTTATTTAACCCATATCCATTCGGTTTCTACACGACATCGTACCGGAACGCTTAATCGCTTGGCGGCACGTCTTTGCCGGTAGGGTGGTAACTAGCCACGGCCGAAGCCTCCCACCAGGCCGGACCAGGGAAAATTCAGAAATTATAAATTCCCAAATTGACCCTGCCAGGGATCGAACCCGGGACCTCCGCACGTTAAGACAATAGCCCTCAACATTGCGCCACGGAGGTCATCAACGTACGTTTCACTCCTACAATGCACGATTGTAAGACCAGCCTTAAAAACAGGCTGAGGTGGTAGATAACAAATCACTGAATTGAATTTAAGCATTTAAAGGCCAATCATATGAGTGTGGCGTTGGCAGTACTAATTCATTTAATGTGTATTTCAGACCCATTTTGTACTTATTTCGAGAAATTTTTGTGAGCAGCCTAATTAATGGTCTAGACTCTAGGCAATAAAGCTAGTGGACCCCAACAATAATTCCTCAGGCGACGAAACTTTACAGTATGATAAAGTATCATGAGTTAAACGTATATTATAAATATCCAATAAAAAATCATAAAGGAAGTAAGGTTTTTTTATGCTATACCCAATTGTCAAAGCAGGAAGGTACAGTATCGCGTAAAACAGTATCGCGTAAACGCAGTTTAGGTTTGATAATAAAATCGGTTTTAATATCGATGTTCTGCATGATTATTTCGTTTGATATTTCGGTTTTGAGTGTAAGTATACTACCTACCATTATTTTAATAAGAAATTGCGCATGGATATTTTTTTGGATATTTTTGTATAAGTTTTAGTTCATGCCATACTACAACCCTGCCAAGTTTCAACGATTGAGGATTTAATGCGGGGGTATCCATACAACGAACCGCCCCGTTGCCTAGACTATAATATTACAAGACGTAATATCCTCATCTGTTGTAGTTATGTACTCCTAACGAGTTGCCCGGTACAACGATAGCATTACTGGACACGTTGATACAAAACTTGCTCATAGAGCACGTGGACTACGCGCTCGACTTGGGCCTGCAATCCATCCCCATTGCGGAGAACAAGTCGCCGCCTCAGATTTACTTCTTCGATATCGTGAACCAAGCTAATAAAATTGTGCGGATGTTTGGGGAGCATTTCCAGGAATCGGTGTTACCCTGTTTGAGGTATTTCAATTATTTTTAGTTAAATTAACTAATTTCGTATGAATCTGAGATAAAGTATAAGTATTTTTGTGAAAAGATTCATAGTCAAAATCTAACTGATAAAGTGTAATTTAGATAATGAGGCCAATTCTATAGTACACGATCAAGTAGTAAAAGAAAGTATATAAAGTACATAACAAGTGTAGTTTTAAGTTACACGGGTAACAGCTTTCATGTTCTGGCATTTAAGTCTATAAAAAATGCAATTGACAAAAAGTGACAAAATACATGTCGCAAAATATAAGCACCACAGAAATTGGAATATATTTACAACTCACGCTAACTAGGATCTTCTACTCGTATATTTTAGCTGGTGTCGTCGTGTATAGTATAGTATTAAATCCAAACACGGTTTATCCATTTTAATACTTTAATTAGCAATTATTTACACAGACACACGTCAATAGCGTTACGCCATAGTCATCGCTCCCCCTAGAGCAGTGTTGCCACTCTACAAAACCATGGCAGGGATACCATACATAAATTGTATTTAACTTTCAATCTAACAATAGTGATATGTCTGTCGCCAGGGTTTCATATTACGCTGCTTTACAAAAAGCCTCATGAACCGACTTATTACATTACGGTCAGTCTCAAGCTGCGCTGCAAGCGCTGACTCAATTATTGTCAGGTCTAAAGAGAGAGAGAGGGAATTCTATAATTATCCGAGATAAAAAGTAGCCTATGTGCTATTCCATACTATACTCTATACTACTACTACAGCCCATTAATGTCCCACTGCTGGGAACAGGCCTCTACTCTTATAGGAGAGAGGGAATTAGAGCTTAGACCCGCCACGCTGCTCCAATGCGGGTTGGCGGCCTATACTCTACACTATACTCTATGTATGTGCCAATTTTCATCCTGATCCTTTCAGTCGTTTTAGCGTGATTGAGTAACAAACATCCATCCATCCAAACTTTCGCATTTTTAATATTTATATAGATGTGAATTTAGTTAAGAAAATTGCGCACAGCTGAATTGGCTACAACTAAATGACAAAAAGTAAAACGATTGGTAATTTCTTAACAGTAAACAAGGCGAATGCATTCAACGAAAGAACACCATAATGGAACAATTGGAGAACAAACTAGATGCAGGGTTGGAACGCGCAATCTCCGCTATAGTCGGCTGGGTGAAGCTCCACCTACAAACCGAGCAGAAGAAAACTGACTTCAAACCTGAAGGAGACATAGACACTTTGGCTTCCTCTGTAAGCTTCTTCATATAATTACTCAATTTACATTTATTAAAAATTAAATTTTGAATGAATGAATGTATGAATATTGTATTGCAATTAATACTAGTTAACTCAGCTCTTTTACTAGCTAAAATCCCCTTTATCTTTTTTGGGGCAAAATTCTAAATTAGCTTTTTGCTTAGCGTTTTTTATGCAGCCCGTAACCTAACTTACCGTTGAACTTAAAAGTTCAAGGTACTTATTATGGAATACTTAACGTGATGTGACTTGATTGAATTGATATGTAATTACTACAGTTTTCAGTAGTTTTTTATTAGGCTGGTCTTGTCTAGCCTAAAAAAACAATTTTTTCGAAGCATGACACCTCTAAAACTTTGGTTAGACTAGAGTGATATTTTTCTTTGATTTCCTCGCATCGTAGTATTGGGACTTATTACGTAACTTTTATTACTATAATATTTTCTCTCATAGGCTTGTGTAGCAGTTGTGTCCTATTTAAACTCGGTGATGGACAAAATACACACCGAGCTGGAAGGAGACAACCTGCATGCGGTGTCTTTGGAGCTAGCCGTTCGTCTGCACCGTGTCATATACGACCATTTGCAGAACTTCCAGTTTAACTCTGCCGGTAAGAATCTCTCTCTGTCTCTCTTTGCGTCGTATTCCTCATCACTGAGGGTCGTGACCCCTTTCCATTAACCACGAAAACTCCTTCCATTATGGAGTTTTCTTAGGATGATAATGCGGTAGGTTCCCACGTCCTTCCGCAAATAATAAGTCGCCGGTAATAATAAATAGATGATAATTATATAATCCATACTATAATATTATAAATGCGAAAGTGTGTTGGTCTGGCTGCTACGCTTTAACGTCTCATCTTTTCAACCGATGTTGAAGAAATTTGGTATAGACTTATGTTACATCCTGGGGAAGGACATAGGCTTTTTATCCCGGAAAATGAAGGAATTCCCTCGGGAATTAAAAAATTTGCGGGGATCGCCTAGTTAATTATAATTTTCTCCTATGTGATGATTTAATGAATATACTACAATTACTATTATGTCATTCAAGTTATGATTTGCTGGTTCAACTCCAATCAAATTATACGAAAGTAAGAGCTTTTGAGATAGTTCCCCGGAAAAATGGGGTCAAACATTTTGTCAGCCATTTTGAAAGTTTCCGTCGTGACGTTTTTTTTAAGTCGGTAAAAAGAGGCCTAGTTCAGACTTTGACAGCTACTATGTGAGGATCGCAATCACTTGGCATTGGTTGATACGCTGTCGCTATTGGCTAAAGTAAAAAGTTACAGCACACCATAAAAATCTGCAAAGAGGAGCCCAATTCTCACTTCCAAGACTAGTTTTGGAAGGAAGAATTGCAGGTAAGAGAGCTCCAGGTCGCCAAAAGCGCAAGTGGTTGGACGATATAAGGGGGTGGACAGGGCTTACCTATCCAAGGCTAAAAGATGCGGCTCAAAATAGAGAAGATTTTCGTATGATGACCGCCAAACTTCGTTTTTAACTGTCCCCTTTTGGTATATTACTGTACAGTGAGTCATTTAAAATAGACCCACTATATCTATACTTCTATACTATCTATACTAATATTATAATTGCGAAAGTTGGGATGGATGGATGTTTGTTACTCAATCACGCCAGAACGGCTGAACGGATCTGCATGAAATTTGGCACAGAGATATATCACGTAATAGAAATAGCACGTAGGCTTTTATCCCGGAAAAATTAAGGGAACCAAAAAACCTCAATCAACGCGGACAACGTCGCGGGTATCATCTAGTAATATTATGATATCTTTAATATAAAGCTTGATAAAATAGACACAATTTTTTATACCTAATCTGATATTAGGTAGTGAAGTGTAAATAAGGTACAGCAATGCAACACCAGTTTCTATTAATCAGGTGCAATGATAGCGATATGCGACGTGAAGGAATACCGCTCGGCCGTGTGCGGGCGCGGTCCGCGCGCGGCGCCCGAACCAGCGCACGCATTGTTTGACACTTTGCACGCACTGTGCAACCTTCTGCTGGTCAAACCTGAGAACTTGCATCAAGTCTGCGAGGGGGAGACACTGGTATGCCTAATAATCTTTTTTACATGACTATCGATCCATCCACCAGGGGCTGCGCCGTAGACGGGCATACAATTTTTGACACTGCACGCACTGTGCAACCTTCTGCTGGTCAAACCTGAGAACTTGCATCAAGTCTGCGAGGGGGAGACACTGGTATGCCTAAATAATCTTTTTTACATGACACTATCGATCCATCCACCAGGGGCTGCGCCGTAGACGGGCATACAATTTTTGACACTGCACGCACTGTGCAACCTTCTGCTGGTCAAACCTGAGAACTTGCATCAAGTCTGCGAGGGGGAGACACTGGTATGCCTAAATAATCTTTTTTACATGACACTATCGATCCATCCACCAGGGGCTGCGCCGTAGACGGGCATACAATTTTTGACACTGCACGCACTGTGCAACCTTCTGCTAGTCACATCAGGTCTGCGAGGGGGATACCGATCTTTTTTTACAATATGCTACCTACTATCGTTAACCTAGAATCATGAAATTTGGCAAGAAGCAAGGTCTCACAGCTCAAGTATAGGAAAAAATCCGAAAATCGTTGATTAGGGTTCCGTACTCATAGGGTGTTGAATTGTTTGTTGGCGCTACCAGTTATTTCAGTTGCTTAGGTGTTGTTATGACATAATGTGCGGAACCCTTTGTGCGCGAGTCTGACTCGCACTTGACCGGTTTTTGTTTGTGAATCATCACAGCTTAGGTCAAATATGTTAACTTTTTTCGAGCTATAAAGCTGTTGTGTCATAAAAATATCTGTGTCACGTAATCACGTTTGTATTTCTCTATTATGTATTAATAGAGAAATACAAACGTGATTTTCCAATTTGTTCTTGAAATCAGTATATAATGCGTCTCAACACCTAATGAGTAATGACTTCATACAGGTAAAAAGCACTACCTACCTAATACCTATGTATTTTCTAATTTAGATACCATGTTTCTGGTTTTTATTCTCTCACTAGCTGATGCCCGCGACTTCGTCCGCGTGGATCGAGGTTTTTCGTTTCCCGCGGGAACTCCTTAATTTTCCGGGATAAAAAGTAGCCTATGTGTTATTCCAGACTATAATCTATCTCTGTGCCAAATTTCATCCAGATCCGTTCAGCCGTTGGGGCGTGATTGAGTAGCAAACATACATCCATGCATCCATCTAAACTTTCGCATTTATAATACTAGCTGATGCCCGCGACTTCGTCCGCGTGGATCGAGGTTTTTCGTTTCCCGCGGGAACTCCTTATTTTTCCGGGATAAAAAGTAGCCTATGTGTTATTCCAGACTATAATCTATCTCTGTGCCAAATTTCATCCAGATCCGTTCAGCCGTTGGGGCGTGATTGAGTAACGAACATCCATCCATACATCCATCCAAACTTTCGCATTTATAATATTTATTTGATTTATCTGATTTAGCTCATATTCTCATATTTAGGTCCTCATATTCAGCGATAATAATTGCAAGTCTTTATCGCTATTCTACCGAATTTTTGACAATACGAGCTGAGTCTAAAAAGAAAATCTAAGTAGGTATACTAATATTATAAAGAGGTAAAGTTTGTGAGGTTGTAGGGGGTAATCTCTGGATCTACTGAACCAATTTTGAAAATTCTGGTACTAATAGAATGCCACATTATTTGTGAGTGTCATAGGCTATTTAACCCGAAAAATCAGGGAGTACCCGTGCGAATTTAAAAAACTTATTTCACGCGGTCGAAGTCGCGGGCATCTGCTAGTTTAGGATATGGTTTAAGAGCTAAGGAGTAAGTGTTAAATAATTGTGTTTTTTCCCAGGCGGAGTTGGACCATTCAATCTTACACAATTTCATCCAACTACGGTCGGACTACAAGAGTCATAAGTTATCAAGCTTTCTCAAGGGACTGTCATAATTTATTGTGAACACATTACGTTGTATTAATAGCCCTAATTTATATTATCCAAGTGATATATTGTCGCTTTATGTTATTTTAACATTATTTATTAAA
Organism: Erebia ligea; assembly: GCA_917051295.2. NCBI lineage: Eukaryota > Metazoa > Arthropoda > Insecta > Lepidoptera > Nymphalidae > Erebia > Erebia ligea. The sequence goes on from OU785236.1 coordinate 10,064,559, forward strand.
CTCCGTTACTAATTAACTTAATGTTTTTAATTAACTTCTGTTTACATTTACACTATTTCATATTCTAAGTAGTTAAACGTAACTTTTTCCGTTGCCACGCCGCGCTGTTTAGTTGAATAGAACCTATAATTTTATGCATAAATTGCGAAATAACATCTGCGTTCAAATTACGCTTGCAACGCGAAAAGCTTCGTCTATTACGACTTAAAATCGTTAACAACAGCAATCTATCAAACGATCTAGGCCGAATCGTGTTGAATAAAATGCCTGTAAAGTGTCGTTATCAGTGGTATCTGTACATGAAACCACTACGTCCATTCATAAGTTCTCCCCTCCCCGCGGCTATTTGAATGAACGCGCGCGTGTGCGTGCGGCGCGGGCGCAGCTACGTCTGTGTTTGCACTTGGCGCACACTCAGTAACGTTCGAGCCGGCCGGCAGGGTCATACTCCGCTCGCGCCGCGTCCCGTCTGCGTCTGAACTCTGAAGTGACATCCAAAAGGATACCGTGTACCAAAACACATTTTTTGTAACAGTGCTGTGACATAAGCTAATCTGGATAATATAATCAAAATCGAGAGGTAAGTCCGCGATATGAAAGAAAGTATGTTTATTTTCATTCAAACACGACGCCTACGCGCGTTGCTGTCGCGATTTGTGAGCGACGAATTTACATGATAGGTTCATTCATTGGCTAGGGACTATTTATATTTTTATCGGTATGTGTGACATGAATGGGCGATTAGGGCTTTAGACGTGAGAAAGGCTGATTCACTCGTGTTTTTGATAATAAATCGCTCTGCACACATCTCTTGTTTTGTTTTCTTTGGTTCGGTGTTCCAGAGTCGAACGTTATCTAGGTGAGCCGGCGGCGTCCGCTCCATTTCAAGTGGAGTTTTTATCCCTATCTACCTGAGTCGAGTTGATGCGGCACTCGCAACAGGCGAGCCGAACCATAATGGTATCGCATGGCAAAGAGAAAAGCCAGACCACACCTATAAACGACTTGCGAATACATTTCGATACATCTGTCTAACACCTAATAGCTCTACCTACTCTCTTAGTGTGATGGTGGTATTTCACAATACACAATTAATATTATTGTCAACTTTTCGATAAGGTCCATGAATCAAAACTTTATGGTTTTGTTTACGGAAACATTCAACAATGGTTCTTTGCTGAGAAGCTGATTTCGCCATTCTCAATTGCTCTACCTAAATTAATTATAATTGTTCCTTAAACAGTTATAGCATCAAGGCAATGTGAGACACATCACAATTATTTACATTATAATTAAATAGGTCTACTCGAGTCAAGATAACGTTGATTTCACTAGGTACTTAGGTATTTATGCAAAAGTAAGAGCTCCAAAAATTGTTTTACAAGTAATATTTATATCGCTCAGGTACGATGTAGAGGGAGAAGTACTGCAGTACTAAAATAGAGGATAATTTGGGTCATATTCGGACACTTCCCAAACCCCAAAATATCCGTTAATATGTTACGCTGAGGATTTTGAACCTAGAAAATGATCCAGATTCAACATAAAGCCCTCACCGTAAGTTGTGACGTTCCGGATCTTATCAAATCATGAGTGCCACCACTATAAGATTTGATATAGGAACACCCATATCATACGGACGCAAAACAATAGGTCTACTTGCCTTTAAAACAACGCCTGAGTCTGGTATTATGAACCTATTTATGAGCATACTGATTATTATAAAACACTAGTGGGCCCGGCAGACGTTGTCCTGCCTTGAAGCTTGAACCCGATTGCAGCGCCCCCTATCGGGTCCAATTGTGAATATAAACCATCCCGGGACCCACACAAACACACTCAAAAAATTCCATCTAAATCGGCCCAGCCGTTCTCGAGTTTTAGCGAGACAAACGAACAGCATTTGATTTTTATATATACAGAGATACTTAAAGAGATAGAGATTGTTAAGCCTTTCATTCCCACATAGCCATAGGTAGTTTCAACGACGCATTTTAGACGCATATTCTAATCTTTTATCTAACGTGATAATATCATTTTGGTAACTATCACTGCTAGTTTAAAGCTCACACAATCACTTTGCTCACTACTGGCAACTTTGAATTAGTCCGATTTCAGAGTGCATGCATGAAAATTATTTTTTCTCAAACATGCTTGGAAATTTGAGCATTATTTTGACAACCTTCTTCGAGATAAATCGAAATTGCTGTACTGGCCACATACATGCGAGCAGCGGCCTTCTAAAGTTGTATGAAAATCCATATCTGTCGTGGTTTAGCGGCCAAATAAATTACATACTAAATTCATATCTGTCGTGTACTTTAAAAGTGGAACGATCTTTTACTCCGAAACATGGCAACCAAGGAGGTAACTTATCAAAGGTTTTATTTAAATTTCGTACTAGCTTGCAAATAGAAAGCTGTTTATTGAAAAAAAAAAAACAAATGACCACTTTGACGCGGGAAAAATTATTGTTGTTCGTTGTTCGTCATTGATTTTGAAATGTTTTTGACAAAATGAGTTCAAGTGAAGACAATGAGTGTGATGAACATTTAGTTTTAATTTCCGCGCATTATTTGAGAAAAGCACTATACAAGCCTTGGCCACAACTAGGCATTGATGGACTTACGTATGTGTGCCTCGGCTTCGCCTCGGCCCACATTTACACGTTCGTCCTTCAATGCCTGTTTTGATGGCCGCTGCAGTAATGTACTATAAAAAATAAGTCATTTGACTGTTCGACTTTCATTTGTTTTAATTTTATATTCAACTTTAAACCGAATACCTATGGATGCCGCGACAATTCTTAAGAGTAAGATTGGGGAATTATAGTAGTTAAATCTAAATCTTGCGTCTAATCTTTTAATTCTGTCGCTAAAGGTTTTCGATATTTTCGATAACGAAGGATCAATGACATTCGTTTATTTATTCATCGCGTTACATCCATAATAGTTAAGTATTCAAGGCCCTTCTAAGTCTGCGCGTGTTGGTGCTTCTTAACTACACTCGGCGTCAAAAAAATCGCACCTTTCAAAAAATCGACTTCAAACAACTGTAAACCTTATTTGACATCAATAATAAGGGTCATGTTGTATATCATTTGAAAGGCGATGAAATGGAGAGCACAAAAACAATTCAATTTATTATTTTTCTTTTATTGGAAAAGCACAAAAAAAATAAGTATATAAAACAGTAAAAGTCCTTAATTAAGCCTTAATTTAAAACAGATTAATTACACAAAAAAGAATACAAAAATGATCTTAAAACTAATCTAAAATCTAGTGTTACCCCCCCTTGCCCTGATGACGGCTTCCATACGATCCCTCATGGATCTTACCAATTTTAAAATTTCTTCTTGAGGGATAGTGTCCCATTCCTCAATAACGGCATCTTTGAGTTCCTGGAGAGTCGTAGGAGCGGGATCACGAGACCGAACCTTGCGTTTTAAATGGTCCCATAGGTGCTCAATCGGGTTCAGGTCTGGACTTCTCGCTGGCCACTGCATGACAGAGATCCCAACCTCTTGAAGGTAGTCGCGCACAATAATTGCAGTGTGAGCGCGAGCGTTGTCATGCATCAACGTGAACCCCTCGCCAACAAAACTGGCATAGGGGACCACATGGTCTTCCAGGATCTCTGTGATATACCGGTGAGTAGTCAGCGACCCTTGCCCGCGAGCACCTCGAGCCCGGGAGACGCAGACAAGGTCGGTTTTGCCGTCGGCCGACATGCCGCCCCAGAACATACAAGAACCGCCTCCATATTCCACCGTCTCCTGGATGCAGGCTTGGGCGAAACGTTCACCCTGTCTTCTGTACACTCTTTTGCGTCTGTCGTTGCAGAAAAGGTACACTCTCGTCTCGTCTGAGAAGAGAACAGCTTTCCATTGTTCGAGGGTCCAATTGACGTGTTCGCGAGCGAATTGCAAGCGGGCTCGCCGATGCTCTGCGGTCAATTTTGGACCTGTAGCAGCTCTTCGCGCCGCTATTTTCCTCTCCCCCAGTCTTCGTCTAACCGTAGACACACTCACGGTTCTTCTGTTAGCTTTCTGGAGCTGCTGTCGCAACTCAACAGCATTTAAGAAGCGATTTATCAAAGACGTCGATACGATGAATCGGTCGTCTCTCTCCGAGGTGCAGCGACGTCTACCAGACCCATGTCTTCGGACGTAGCCACCGGTCTCCAGGAAACGCTGGTACACTCTTCGAACCGAAAAACGGCTCAAGTTGAGTTGCCGAGCGACATCACACTGCCGCATGCCTGATTGCAGTAGTACAATCACTTGGGCGGCCTCATCGACAGTGGTATCCATTTTCAAGGGAGCTTCTCGTGTGTCCACTTCAACGGTTGGATAGCGAATGATCCCGATTGAACCTGTATTGACCCTTTTATACCTACAAAAGGTAGCGCAACTAGCGGCTGTTTTAAGGAGCAAAATTGTAGGTGTTTTCTTCTTCTTTTTTTGTGCTCTTCCAGTAAAAGAAAAATAATCAATTGAATTGTTTTTGTACTCTCCATTTCATCTTCTTTCAAATGATATCCAAAATGAACCTCATTATTGATGTCAAATAAGGTCTAAAGTTGTTTGAAGTAGATTTTTTGAAAGGTGCGATTTTTTTGACGCCGAGTGTATAAAGGCAGCAATATCGACTTATACTCATTTGCATTGTAAAGACCATAGGTTTACACTCTTCTTGCAACACTTATCATAGATTTAAGATGATTGTAGGTAATTCAAGAAAGTTGTATCGTAAAGAATACCGAGAAATTAACAAATCTGATGAAACCGCTCAAACTACGAGTAGGCAGAGGCGTGCAAAGAGTTTGAAGCAGAGGTAGGCATTGGTTAGTTAGAATGTCATATTTACTGACTTTCTTGATCAAAAATTAGTATTGATGTAGGTATTTCCACTTGGGTAAGCTGTGCTTTTATGCCTCTATTAACTGCACGCCACTGCGAGTAGGTAGGAACTAGGAACTTCTGCAAGCTTCGGCTAACTTTTATTGGACTAGGTATGTTAGGCGGGCTAAAATTGGGCTAACCAAAATCCAAATGCTTCTTATCCATTGTAGCCCAATTTAAGCAACCAGGACGTGAATAAAATTGAGGCTTCATAAATGAATTCGAATGTCTGCTAACAGTTTGAAGTCGATTCTTTGGGGCAGTTATGCCAATTCCGATTGGATTAACTTAAAAAGATAGATAGATAGATAAATTCTTTATTGCCACACATAACTTAGAAATATCTTAATTATGAACAAAAAAAGTAAGATAAGTAATAGGACATTTTTTTGCTAAAAATGTATAATGGTCCCCGTCATTTATCTTACTTACCTACTTAAAAAAACCCAGCCAAGTGCATGTCCCCGCTTAGAGTAGGGTTCCGTAGTTGTCCGTCACAATCACAGATAAGAGAATTTATTTTTCAAAATTTCATTTTACCACTTTTTCGGCGTGATTAATAATTAATTATTAATATGTATACCTGCCAAATTACAGCTTTCTAGTACTAATAGTCTCTGAGGTAAGCCACGGACGGACATGGCGAAACTATAAAGGTTCCTTGTTGAATACGGAACCCTAAAAATGTATGCACCTATCTTTTTTTATCCACTATAAGTTAGCCCTTGACTGTCATCTCACTTTATGGTAAGTGATGAATGTACCTAGTCTAGATGGTAGCGGGTTAAAATGTTAGGGGCATGGCAGTATTAAACCTAAACCCCTTATAGGTTTCTACACGGCATCGTACCGGCACGCTAAACCGCTTGCCGGCACGTCTTTGCCGGTAGGGTGGTAACTAGCCACGGCCGAAGCCTCCCACCAGGCAAACTACCTATATTGTAAGTTAATAGGTATATGTCCGTAAACCGATGAGTGTGGTTATACGAGTAGGTTCAGCTACAATGTAGGTCTGGCTCCAGAAATGGACGCGTTTCTCGCTACCTGGGGCAATCAAGCCGCTAGTTAAGGAACTAACTGGACGGGCTTGTCCATGCCGATTATTGCTGTAAGTTTTTATAAAACAAACGGGTGATGGACTGCGTTTTATGTTATACTAGAAACTATGCAAAAGGGATGTGGGTTACTGATCAAAACTATACAAAATTGTGTAAGTAAAGAAGTTATAAATTTTTCCAATCTATCCAATTGTTCGTGAAAAAATTAAACTCCTGATGACAGTGTCAATAAAAAAGTAATCCAACATCTTGGAAGTTAAAAGAAACTTATTTTTGACCGAGCGAAGCGAAGGTCTCTGAGTCTACTTGAGTGAATTGGCACTTGTCCGTCCGTCTGTCCGTCCGTCTGTCAGAGCCTTATAACTTTTGAATTACTGAACTTAATTACTTCAAATTTAAATATAATATGTAAGCCGATGGCCTCCCGCCGAATGTGGCTTAAAAAGTTATAAAAATCTTTATTTCAGGGGGGCTCTCATAGAAGAGAATGCGAAGTAAAATATTTTTTATAGCGTTTTACATAGCGGTTGCGGTATATCATTTTAAAGATAATTAGGAATAGAGTCCAAAAATTTTTTTTTTTAATTTTTTCCCTAAAATTGACGAAATGGGGGGCTTTCAAAGTGGAGATTTTCTAACGTCCAAAGTTGACCTCAGAACTCTTAATTTTCTGCAAGGCTGAGCCTGAAACTTATCAATTATTTGAATTATATCCTGTACCTACTTGAACAAAAAATACTAAAATTAGATAAATATTAAGTACTAGATAATGCCCGCGACTTCGTCCGCGTGGATTAAGATTTTCCAATTCCCGCGGGAACTCCTTAATTTTCCGGGATAAAAAGTAGCCTATGTCCTTCCCCGGGATACAAACTATCCCTGTACCAAATTTCATCAAAATCGGTTGAGTAGTTGAGCCGTGAAACGTAGCAGACAGACAGACAGACAGACAGACACACTTTCGCATTTATAATACCTATTAGTATGGAAAAGGAAACGAAATTATTTAATTTTTAATGAGCTTCATTATTTTTAACAGAACTTCACAATGATGTCAATAGATGGCGCTCTGTGATACCGCGAGGTCTCAGTTCGGGGCGAACCACTAGTTATAATCCGATGAAGCATTCTGAAAAACTTCGAAAAGTATACTTACATTTTTCAGTTGTACCTAAAGAAGTTTCACCTGACAAAGACACCTGTAGGTAAATAGGACTTTGAAGTGTAATATAGTTAGTTCTCTAAGTAGGCGCTCTACTTTATAAGAGGACAAAAATGGGATGGGATTTTCTGGTGGGAGGCTTCGGCCGTGGCTATTTACCACCCTACCGGCAAAAACGTACCACCAAGCCACGTAGCGTTCCGGTACGATGCCGTGTAGAAACCTACAAGGAGTTATGGGTTTAATATAACTGCCATACTTCTAACAGGTTAGCCCGCTACCATCTTAGACTGTTTCATCACTTACCATCAGGTGAGATCGCAGTCAAGGGTTAACTTGTAGTGGAATTTATTTTGTCTATTGTCGCCCTATTGGATGAGATGCCTGGTATTTTACATGGAATAACTTCAAAAGATTCCATAACGTACATGCATGGAATAACTAGTAGGTAATAGGTATAATAAAATCAGATAAACAACTGATTAGATTTCCTTGACTTAAAACACAAATTCATGACTAGATCATACAGTTGAATGACCAAGAGCCGTTTTCATTCTTGTTTCATTCATCTTTACGACCCCAATCGATCAAAGTAAAAGAGGCTGACGCAGATTCTTTTAATGCTCCCAGCTTGTGCAATTGATTTTATTTTGATCTAAGAATATCTTTAATGTGTTCTTACAAACATGCACAGAGCAGGGAAAGCAAATCATATCCGCCATATTGGAATTATCATGATGTCATAGCGTGCCACGCGGGCGAAGCCTAGCACGCCTCATTCTGTCATAAAATCTAATAAGTAGGTAAATTTGGCAATACGACGGAACCAATGAACCACATAGTATGGATGTAAAGTATCCTGCAGTGTTTCATACATGGAATAAATAAATAGAGTAAATATTGCTAAACATACAGAATCGGCTAACGTCATCAATAGAAGATAACCATTTAATACTACCTATCCTATAACCAATTGCGGAAGAACGTGGGAACTGGGAACTCACCGCATTATTCAACAAAACTTCTACTATTTGATTAATGGAAATGGGGAACCCTCAGTAATGAGGGATACGACGCAGAGAGAGAGATACCTATACCCAAGTGGGTACAGAAGTGGAGGTTACAAGTTATAACTTCATGCAACGAATTCTGTTATGTTTCGCGTTGCGTTATCGTGTTATCAAACGCAAATGTTATCTTGCTGCCTGAAGGTTACCAGACGACGAGTACCTATGTTAAATAACATTGTTCAAATTTAATGCCCCTCAAACGTAGGCCATACGTACAGTTCGCGCGCGAATTGAATGCAGAGTAAATGTATGTGTCACCATACATTTGCTCTGCATTCAACTCGTGCGCGAACTATACGTTTTCGGCGAAAGTGTCCCAGGATCACTTTGTGGCAGGTAGGAGTTACCTACTAGGCTAGGTAATTCAGTATTCGCTGCGTGCTGCCTGATTACGGTCTAATTTTGGTTTTCATGCACGCATGAAAAAATCTTAGCCGGCAGTCGGCACACGCCGTTCAGCCAACATTGGCTTTAACGTTTTCAGTAGGTAAGGTTAGTCCATAGTGGAATATTATGTATTTTTAAAGTGAAAACTTCTTTAGCCGCGTTGAGCACTTTTTGGTAGGGGAAAATCTATGGGTTCGCGTCACCGACATGCTCGCGACCGTAGACAAAGAAAGAGATATAGACATGACAATTAAATATAAGTACTCATTTCGCTCACCTGTTTTATTATATTACATACTCTTGCTATATATTTTACTCTATGCTCGCGACAGTATATCTGTAGCTAAAAGGTTATACAGGTGACGTATTGTGCAACATTAGTGCTGTGTATATACCTCTCTTTACAAGTAAAATTGAATGGATTTAGTTTTCACTTCTATCGGCAGTCCATATTACTGCCAATTTTTTTGCCTATTCGATCGTGTTAAAGATTTCTATGATATAAGATTTGTATGGATTCCATACAAATCTTATATCATAGAAATATACTATGGAACTATCAAGCGCTTGGTGACAGATTACAGTTGGCACTCGGTCAAACACACACCCAGGTAACCAACTACTTACTACCTACAAAGAAAACAAAAAAAAATCAGAGAATTTATTTATCTTGGTGATATAAATAGTATTTATCAAGTTAATCTTTTTAATTGATGACTCTATCGCGCTACGATTACGATCTTAGTCAAAGGTGGTGAAGCATTGTATGATTGGTCGCTAATTTGTAAAATCGGAGGCGCACGTACAATCCCATTCCTAATTGGTGTCAAGTGTCAACGTAGTGTGTGTCAGCATCAGTACCGGAAAATTGTCGCTTCACGGTACAACTCTATTAGGCCAGCTGCTAAGTAACTAAGCACTAAGTAAATAATTATTATTAACCACTAGCTGTTACCTGCGACTTGGTCCGCGTGGTTTAAGTAATTTGTTTTTTATTCCCGCGGGAACTACTTAATTTTCCGGAATAAAAAGTAGACTAGGTAGGTATGTCACTCTCCACGTCCTCAACTATACCTACCCATGCCAAAAACACGTCGATCCGTTGCTCCGTTTCGGAGTGATAACAAAAACACTTTCGCATTTATAATATTAGTATGATAAATGAAAAAATTTCAAAAGGTAACTTTTTTGCTGTTTGCACTATCAGATAATAGATCTACTTACGTGAAGAAATGGTTGTTAAAAGAGCAATATTACCTATCTATGAAAAACCTTCTACAATTTAGCATGAACTCCAAACGAAAAGCAAAGTAGCAACATTTCGCCGTGCATTTATACTTATAGATATTTTATGGAACGGGCTGCAGTCGTTTTGTTGTTGAGACGGCAAAAAATTATGATCGACATCTGACGAATAAGTCGCAGGGCGAGCGAGGTTGGGAGAAAGGGCTCGCAGGCGCAGGTTGCATGTGGGGTTGCCAATTTACGCAGTGCGGATTATCATAATTTAAAATAAATGGCATTTTAACAAAATTATTTAAAGCGGATTTTTTACTTGGTTGTTATGGAGTGTTCCACTTTCAGAAATCCGTACACCTAAGTCCAAGGGCTGGCTTGGCACCAAGCATAGATACCTAATATTATAAACATATATGCATATGGGTGATTGTTGAATTTTTTGAGACGCTCGAAACTATGTTTGTTTATTTAAATTGTGCTTACACATGTTAGATAATTTTGAAACAATCACGCCAGAACGGCTAAACGAATGGATGAAATTTGGCACGGAGATAGATTTTAGGGAATAACACATAGGTAGGCTCCTTTTTATCCCGGAAAATTAAAGAGTTCCCGCGGACTAAAAAACCTCAATCCATGCGGACGAAGTCGCGGGCATCACCTAGTGTTAGATCATTTTGAGTTAAAATAGGGTTACTCTAGGTACTATACAATTTAAACGTATTATGCTTAGGTACCTTGGCTGCTGAATAACAAATGGATTCATTCAACGTGCTACAGCGCTTAGAAAAAACTTCAATAAGTAATTGATAAAATATTCAGATTCATTTATTTCAGATTCATTTATTTGCATTTAACTTGAACAATACAACAATTGACAAGTCACCCCGTTAGGGCATATTATGCAGTTTGAGTGACAGGTCTTCGAAATTATTATTTTTATGTCTATAATACTAGTGGTTCGCCCCGAACTGAGACCTCGCGGTATCCATAGACTTGTACAGAGCGCCATCTATTGACATAATTGTGAAGTTCTGCTAATAATACTGAAGCACATTAAAAATTAAATAATTTCGTTTCCTTATAATATTTATCTAATTTTAGTATTTGTTGTTCAAGTACAGGATATAATTCAAATAATTGATCAAGTTTCAGGCTTGAGAGTTCAGAAAATTGAGAGTTCTGAGGTCAACTTTGGACGTTAGAAAATCGCCACTTTGAAAGCCCCCCATTTCGTCAATTTTAGGGGAAAAATTAAAAAAAAAATATTTTTAAACTTTATTCTTAATTATCTTTAAAATGATATACCGCAACCCTATGTAACGCTATAAAAAATATTTTACTTCGCATTCGCTTCTATGAGAGCCCCCCTGAAATAAAGATTTTTATAACTTTTTAAGCCATATTCGGCGGGAGGCCATCGGTTTACATATTATATTTAAATTTGAAGTAATTACGTTCAGCAATTCAGAAGTTATAAGGCTCTGACAGACGGACGGACGGACGGACGGACGGACGGACGGACGGACGGACGGACGGACGGACAAGTGCCAATTCACCCAAGTAGACTCAGAGACCTTCGCTTCGCTCGGTCAATTATTTCTCTGTAATAAGTACTTAATAATGTCATATGTAATGTCTTATTCATTTAATTCTGCTTAAAAATCAATTACATCAGCGTAATTAGATATTATTAAGTCACGGTAATATTATATACATAATATTACCGTGATTAAGTTGTCTAAATTGCATGGCAGCAATATCAGTTTAATATCAGTTGCCCACGAGCCACAAGATAGTTTATAAGCATTGATAATGTTGCGTTAAATTGCAAAGTTGATTTAGTGCTTCAAAATAATAGTTAAGTAATTAGTAGTGTTGCGATTCTTACCGGCTCTTTTCAGTAGAATCTGATTTTTGAACCCGAAGTGGTCGTTGACTACCACTGCAAAGACGTAGTATTATAGGTGACACAAGTTGTCCTAAACTAAAATAATAATTATATTATTATTTTTGGTGTATTTATTTTTAAGGTGTACAATAATAGTATATTTTACTTTACTTTTTAGTTTAATAATGTCCTCTCGACCGAATTTCGGCCACGGCGCGGCGGCCTATGTCCAGAGAGATTAGCCATCTGCGCGGGAGATATTATAGTGCACAAGTGTGTGCGCATACACAGGTGCACTCTCTATTCCTTTATTCGCATAGAACGATGGCACGGATAATCCGACACGACCGGTGAGAGGTCAGGCGCAGGACCGACGGCTTAACGTGGTCTCCGAGGCACGGGGGATAAACACCGCCAACTTCCTTACTCCGGGCTAGTATTAAGAATTTCTTGCCAGAAAAGTCCAACACTTGTTATGGCCCGAGTCTCGACCCGGGACTCTACCCTCCTCACCGGCCGCAGTCGAACATGCTAACCACTAGAGTCTAGACTCTAGACTCTAGAGTCTAGCTCTAGACCAACGAGGCAGTTAAATTAAATACACGCATCTGATAATCCAGACAATATCTGGCAACCCTATTCTCAAGTGTATGGATGCGTGCATGCGTGTGTGGGTGTAGGGTGCGTGCACCTTGCGGCAACGGGACCCGCAGGTAGAAACGACGCCTGATGACATGATTCGGGACGGATCTTGAAGCGAATATGGATTTCGAATACACAGCATTTATGGCAGATAACTGTTGCTTCGTGGAAATGCTCGGGGGATTCGCAAAACATTTTATTGGGTTTGCGATCTATGGATTTTATTTTGTAGTTGCTTACGTTCACACTAATATAAATATATCTGTAGGTAGAAGTTTACTATAATTTTTGGAGCGAGCAGTTTTCTGTTACCTATTTAATAATTAGAATAACTTCTTTCTTAATTATATTATGTTTATTTTCTCTTTTATAAAATATTTAGTAGTTAATATTTGGAAAATATGCATGAAATATATATAATAAAATGTATTTGCTCTAAAAACAAACTATGAGAGATTTTATTTTAAAAAAAATGATTTTCTAAAGTACCTACCTACCCTAGTAAGTAATTTTATGTTTTCTTCAACTGCAAAACAACATACTTACCTAACATGAACTTACCATACTTACTACATAGTACATACTACATAGTACATACCTACTTGGGTAGTTGAAAAAATTAGATGGAGCCAACTACTTAAAAATTCAAATGTTTTTTTTTTCAAATACTACTTAGCAAATAAATGGTAGTGTTTGTCTGTTTTTTTTAATTTACATGACTATAGTAGCTGATGTAGGTATTTATTTTGACACCTAATCATGTAGGTAGGTAGTAGGTACTTAAAGACTAGGTGTCGAAATGTCTAATAGTTAGGTAGGTACTAGAATATGCAAAAGACCGATAATTTATCGCACCTTACGGGTTTCAATTTGCAAACCTACCTTTTAGGTGCGCAACCCTAACAAGTAGGTACCTAGTTACCTACCTATATCTAAAAAGTAAGTTACGTTTCTCATCAGTTATTTCTCTCGTTACAGTAACCACCTAGGTATTTTCCACATACTTATCTAAGCTATGCACTCATCAAGCGTGATCGCCACACATCGCTCCATACAAAGCTGGCACAGTAACAATTCAGTCCAAGTACTAAATATAGTTCAAAATAAAACAACTGTCGCTTGCCCTTCATACAAACTCTCCTCACACATAACAAAGTAATTTGAACCTAATTTTTATGTTGATAGAGTATATATCGCTTAATAACGCTTTGGTAGTGTAATTATTGGTTGATGCCGTCTGCGCGGGCGCACCAGAATTTTAAATTATGAATTAATTAGTAACGATCCGCATCACAAACTTGCCTAATCCGCGTCATTCCGTTTAACTCTATTGTAAACTAGCTTTTTGGGTTGAACGTAAAAGAAGATAGATGTGATAATAGCAATTATTATGACTCATCATACCTACCTACACATGTTGTAGTACACTGTACAACGTAATGTTTAGTGAGTAAAAAGGTTAACATACTTACCAAGGTATTTTTGTTCATTGCATTGCGCTCTATCTACCTAGGTAGGTATATTCTCGGGTTGTTTGTTACGAATTCAACAAAAAACCAAACGGATCTTCAACGATTTATGCACTGCGATACTTTTTCGTGTCACCTAGCCCAAGATATCAAAGTACCCTCAAGTAGCAATAGTGCGCGGTTGACTTGTTAATCCCAACTAGAGGCAGTCATCACGCTACACGGTCACAAATTCACGATCACCTAGGTTGACCTGCCTTCTCAATTTAGATACCTAGCTAATGTGACCGAAAAAGGTCTTAATCAAGTTTCTCTGAGCTGGAGTATGGGTATTCGAACCCTACTGAATAGTCTTTCGTCAATCGTTTCTGTTTTCAGTATCATTTACCTAATCCATACCTACCTAACATAATGTATAAATCGTTCATATCCCTCTTCACAGTAATAGATTAATATGCACATCTGATAACCAATACAAATTACGATCACTACATAATAGTTTGCCCTAACTATAAATGCCACCAATGAACAAAGACCTTTACATAATGCACGCACCCGTCGCCTTGAGGCGAGTTCGACGACTCTGATAACAGCCACTATCAATGTCCGTGCCATATAATTGTTTATTTATCTCGAAGGACATGTATCCCTGCAATGGTGTATGTGGCGGGAGCAGACAGTCTGGATCATTTATCTCACAGTTCGATTGCCGATTTATGTGCCTCAAAATTCAAATTAATCCTATACACCTTTCCCTATCATCATCATCATCATCATCTCAGTCTGCAGACGTCCACTGCTGAACATAGGCCTTTCCCAAAGAACGCCACCACACCCGGTCCTCAGCCTTCCTCATCCAGCCACTTGCCGCCACCCTTCGGTCCATCGTGCTGGAGGGCGCCCCACACTAGGTACGCAATTACTTGTACCTACCTACTTACTTTCCCTATTATGGAAGAAAATTCTGCTCCTGAGTAATAAAGTGGCAATGGACATAGAACGCAACTTGGGTCCCAAATAGGGTCATAAAATGTCAACTCAGCATACGTAAACGCAGCGTTGGGATTTTGACCATTGGGATTTGACAATTTGAGATCATAATAATAGTAGATACCATTATTGAATAGACGATTTGACTACAAACACTGGACAAATGGACCTCCCTACAGAACATCTTTGTCCAGCTATGGACTTCGAACGGTCCACATAACATCGATTTAAACTCTGATCGTCGATGATGATGACTCCGGGAAGAGTAGGTAATCATGCTGAGCATGTGCTGAGTGCTGATTAATTGATCTTGAACATAGATAGGTAAGGTAAGGTAGTTATCAGTAAGTCTATGCTAATATATCACTACACTGATTCGTAGACGGTTGATAAAGATCCCAACATCAGCATACCAATTTACGTTAAATATGAAGTATTACAAAATGTATAAGATAACAAAGACAAATATGTAGAAGGAACGTTCTTACGTAGGTACTTACCTACGTACAAAACTTGCCTATCAAAGAGGTGTTATAGGTCAGTGTCGTCCAAGGTTTTCATAATCTGCTCGATCAGCGATTCAAAAGAATACTGAGTAGGCTTCGCTACAGATAAGGCTGCGTATAATTCATCTCGTAACACAATTTACTTAGTATTCATATTCACGCCACGCGTTTAATGCTTTATAATACGAGAATAAACAAGGCAATATTATGTTTGATCCTACTGCCAAGAATTGCTTATCGCTTCATTTTATCGACAGTTGTATGTAGAAGTTTTTCAAAGACAATATGTTTCTATTAGCAACTCCGTGAGTTTCGCCACGTACTAAATTGATGTGAATTACTTGAATAAATAAACTTCACACTGCATTATTATTAAAAGCTCTTGTGGCTAACTAATACTTTTTTTTACTTATCTACCTACTATATAGTCGAGCATATTTTTTGGCTCCTAATGACCTAATGTTGATAATGATAAACGGCATTCATCACAGAAGCAAAAAAATTCTGGAAATAAAATCAGATTTTCAGTCGGTATTCGGTGAAAAAACCAGGGGCATTATTTAGTAAAATACCGCTGCGAGCCTTCGACGAGATTAGTCTGACGCTGTGAAGAAGACTGAGTAAGAAATTGAGGGTCAGCACGAAGTAATGCTAAGTGGTTCCGTGCTGACCCGGAAGACGTGGGGGGAGGTTGTTTTAGTCCGTGCAAGTAAGACAGGCAGAAGTCCGAAGGGATTTTTTTCTCCCCCCCGGAAAAAAAAGGTCTGACGCTGCGAAATCACAATTATTCACATACCTACGGTCTACATCACAAAACCGTACCTACATAGGTATTGTTGTAACTCGTAAGACTTAAGAATCAGCGATTTGAAAATACAATTTTCCATGCAAATATAAAGTACCTATAGACAGCAATTTAAATTCCAGTACCGACAGCGATAAACACATCAGATTTTTTTCGCGCGAAGTATCCTATTTATAAAAAACGCACGCGCTGATTGCTTGATACCTTGTGTAAACAAAAGAAATATGTTATTTTGATGAGCAGGATTTTGATCAGTTTACTCAATACCTAGGCATTTAAACCACTAAATACAACGCACTGTTCGATAGGTAATCAATTCCCACAGTATGAAGTGCATAGTTTTATGATTTGAAGAAACAAAGCCCTATAGTTTCGTAAAATGAAAAGTTTTAAAAAGATTAATAATTAATGGATATAATAATATAAGTGAGGATATGATCATAATTGAGTATTGGGTTTCTCTGACTAGAAATTCTAAGTACTAGCCCAGAGTTGCCCAGAGTTAGGAAGTTGGCGGTGTTTCACCCCCGTGCCTCGGAAAGCACGTTAATACCGTCGCGTCGGTCTCGGTTATTATAGATGATCAAACGAACTTCCTGAAGTGAAGTTCGATCATTATTATATGAGTCGCTTCATTCGAAGATATAATTTTTACATTGTAGTTTCCTCAATCAAGCAGCAACAATCGCACGATTTTTAGAGATGTTTTATTTTAGTATAATGATAAAATTCTCCCGCTTAAGGCATCCCTACCTGGTTACACATTCAATATTTGTTCGTCATTCTTTTTAGAGATATATAAGTACCTAATGTTATTGCAAAAATATATTTCGGGTTGGGTGGGTTGGGAATTTATTTATATATCTTCGAATGAAGCGACTCATATAATAATGATCGAACTTCACTTCAGGAAGTTCGTTTGATCATCTATTATATTTCGTCGCTTCATTCTTCAGATATAATTTTTACATTGTAGATGTTTAGAGATACAGAAAATATCTATTTTTGCAAGAACTGTATCCATGTTGAATAGATACTAATTATTGTTGTCAATATTTTTTTTTTTTTTTTTCAATCTCTTATTTGAGTCGTAATGTTTTAAGCAGCTTTATGCTTAAGGTTGGAATCATGTGCGGATTTCTTGATATTCTCATCTACGTATAGTTATATCATATGTATAGTTCATGAGTCTAAGATTTTTCTTAAGTATTCATTTTACTTTAGAAATACAATGTTGCGCTTTTTACATCAGCGCCTGAGTAACAAGCTTACAGGTTGGATGCAAGCAAATGAAACCAATAATTATTGATGTTAATGCTGCAAGATTTATAATCTAATCAAAAGTATATTAGCCGGCCCAGTACTTGGTTGTATTTACACACAACAGACGTCCAATGGGACGTTTGAACGTTTGGAAACCTACCCAGAAGGGGGGAGAAAATTATTATTTTTCAAAACGCGGCGGGAAAGGAACGGGTTATTCCGGTCCTGTTGTAGAGGTCCTTTATTGTTGTAGAGGTAAATTATGTGCCTGTAGTAACAGGCACATATTTAATAAAATTATTAATAATGGTACCATTTTATGATGTTTGTCAAAAAATTATGCCATAATCAAGATTATGGAATACGACAAATACCTATTTGTGTATAACTTCCCCGCAGAATATAAATGAAAAATGATGAATATACTCGGTCGATATTGTGATAGACTACTAGCAGTGGCGTAACTATAGGGTGGCAGGACTGGCAAAATGCCACGGGCCCCCAACCAAAGAGGGCCCCGGCCCAAGAGGCCACGAGCTCAGAAATAACATCAGTGGTTTATTAAAATTAAATTCTAACGTGACTATTTTTACTGGGACGCCGGAGGGCCCCATCCGAAAAATTTGCCACGGGCCTCAGATGGTATAGTTACGCCACTGACTACTAGGTAGTACTAATGTCGACTTGGAGGTGTAAGTCGGTCGTTTTGGGCTTTAAACCCCACTGACGTTAGAAGCTTTAAATTAAGTGAGATATCAGGCTACTATACTTTTTTAACAATGGACAACCTAGTTGTTCATGTCGCTAAAAACATGTGTCATCAGTCATTATAAATTATTTAATATTCATAAGTACCTACTTATTTTTGAATGAATGCGTTAAATCATTTCCCTCCGTCAATTATTAAGGTAGACGCGCTGAGAGCGTGGATCTATACTCTTTACTCTTTTTACAAAAAACAAAGTATTTTAATTTTGCATTAAGCAAGTTATTATGGAGTATGTTAAGGCGGAGTAAATTGTATGTTTTCCACGAGTGATAACGATGTAGGTATTATAATAACGACAGTGTCATGACGGTTTTTCAAAGATTGTTTCCAATATATGGACGATGCATAGATACTAAAGTTAAGATCCCGCTTCGGGCAGCATGAACTATGCATTATCCCGAGTTTGCAGTAATGCTTGCCCGCTAGCCCGCGAAAAATCTTTTTTAAAAAAACAATAATACGATAAAATTTTACATTGTTAGGTACATCATACGAAGTCTACTTCCGGTCGTAAAAATACTCGCCGTTTAACCGACTTCCAAAACGGAAAAGGTTCTCAATTAGGTTTTTATTTTTCTGCCGTCTTCTAAGTTTAGTCAACCATTCTTACGCGTCATCGGATGTATGATATATTATGCTTCCAGCACGATATAGAGATATAAAACTAGAGATTTGAGCCCAAGAACATGTGGGTAGGAAAAACGTAAAACTTGTGGGTAATTTTTGCAATTTTACCACACATTTTTGTTGCAAATTTTCTTTGCACACCACTATGAGGCAAGATACTAGCCGCTTTTATTTTCGTTTTCTGTATCTACAGTATTCGTAAATAAATTGAATTTATATAACGCTAAAGTACCTAGATAACTGATAAAAAGGATAGGTATATTCATTATCTCAGACCTTTTGTTACCTCTCTGACGGTGTATGTACGTTTAATACTGAGAGGTTTTATATTGTGAACAATTACATCTGGAAATTTTGAACCTGAGATCTTGACTATTTCATTCACTGAATGATTTACATTTCTTTCAGGTCTATTCATTTATTATATTTTTCACCAAATTTTGGATCATTTCCTGTCTCTTCTATCTCCGAGTACCCCGAGGAGTTCTGGATCGAGCTCTGGACAAACTTAGAGCATCTATTAAATCTGCGTGTTAACCCCCGGTTAACTGCCAGGTTTTTCGGTAACATAATATTATCGTATGAAATATACAAGGCGTAACTTCTAGCCTCTGTTAAACCTTCGTGATAACTCTCGGATAACCACCAGGTTGTTCGCCTACACCCCATTGTTGTATGGAACGTACAAGACGAAACTTTTAGCGTGTATTTAAACCCTCGTGTTAACTCTCGGTTAACCGCCATGTTGTTCTGTTACATAATATTACAGTCTGAAAATGTAGGTACGAGACTATAAAGTTTTAGTCTCTGTGAAACCTTTGTGTTAACACTCTGTGAATCGCCAGGTTGTTCAGTTACACAATGATTTGTGATTTCTAGAGAAAAATGTTTGTTGTATGTTTTTCTTACACAGGTATGATGAAAAGTAAGGTAGACGGCCATCGTTTTAACTCTTGGTCAACCATCAGGCGTTTGTACGTTCGAATAAGCCGGTTTTCTGCTTTGAAAGCGATATAATTTAGCTGTATTTTAATGCAATATTATGATAGTGAAAAATTATTTTTATGCGAGGGTAGGTTGAATTATGAATGCATACCGAGAGTCTTATGAGGATTCTATAATAATCCTTCGACGATTACGTTTCTGTTGTTCGCGTTTTCGTTTCGGCATTTCACTTAAATATTCACTTTTAAAAGTTTTAACAAACAGTGCACGTGCGTTTGCTACGTCGCACGAAAAAAATATAATAAGAGTAAAAAGTAACTTTCTTTATAAGTAGGTAAATAATTAATTTACCTGTGTTCCGGATACTTCTCGAGTATTTGTGAACGAAACGAAATCAATTTGTGTTAGGCTTGCTAAGCCGGTCCTTAGTGACGAATCTGATATAGTTGGTCGTCTTTGACTCTTCACGACTTCCCCCTTGTTCAGAGAATGGTGAATTCGTCTTGTGCATGGTGCTCAACCTCATTTGTATCTCTAAAGAATACAATAAGTGAGCGGACGAATATGGAGGTAGTATGTACGAGTATGTACCTACGCATTTTGCGTTAATTTTGTCTCGCGGACAAAAGCTTGCAGTTAATGTGCATATCTAGTCAAGGTGATAAGTATATATTCACTGCATGAGTGTCATAAGAATATGACTCATAATTAGCTCGCAGCTAATTATGATCTCGCAATTGACTCGCAGTCAATCCCGAGTTAAAAACACTTTTTTAGTTTGCAGTTAATGTGCATATTTTCTAGTCCAGGTAGCACATATTCACTGCATGAGTGTCATAAGAATATGACTCATAATTGGCTCGCAGCCAATTATGATCTCGCAATTGACTCGCAGTCAATCCCGAGTTAAAAACACTTTTTAACACTTAGTAATAGAATTTTCGACTAACCTGCAAAGTTCTCGTCATCAGACGAGTCTAACGGGCGCCAATATTTCTCCTTATCCTGCTGTCGCTAGGAGTGTCTAGCTGGAAGGTTTGATTTGCGTCGTGTTACTTCGCTAGTAACCTCCCAGTGGATTAGCGTACTTTAACACGTACTTCGTGTAAGTACTAAGTAACTATAATTACTTAGGCGAGCCATGCTGAAGGGCTTAACCTTCTTCATGGTGCCTCTTGGGCAACCCGCCGGATGGACATTTAGAATAATTAAACGCTGCATAAAAGAATAATTTCATAAGCGTGTTTTATGCTGAAAAGTTTACTCTCCTTCGTTGTTACCTCTCGGGTAAACCCTAGGAAAACCTTTAGTGAGTTAGATATTATAATTATTAATGTAATAAATACGCAAGAGCCACAATAAAAGTGACAGAACTGTTTTGTTTAAGTACCCACATACAACATAGTGTAATTTGACACTGCATGAAAATATAATTTAAGTATAATTTCTTAAGCCTGTCAGGCATGAAATAAATTGCTGAAATTGAAAGATTAAAGACTCACCGTTTTCCTGTAAGAAGCAGCGGCTGTTTCTTTTTCAATATTTTTTATTTAGATATAAAATAATAATATTAACTTTGTTGAAAGTGGGAACCACAGACTACAGTGGTGGGAACGTCCGATCGTTGCTACGCACGAAAAAAGAATGACGAACAAATATTGAATGTGTAACCAGGTAGGGATGCCTTAAGCGGGAGAATTTTATCATTATACTAAAATAAAACATCTCTAAAAATCGTGCGATTGTTGCTGCTTGATTGAGGAAACTACAATGTAAAAATTATATCTGAAGAATGAAGCGACGAAATATAATTACTACTTAACATGATAATAGTCGTTAAATAATAAATATAAATAAATAAATAAATAATCCCAGCAGTGGGACGTTAATGGGCTGGAGTGGTGGTGATGGTGGTGGTCGATGATCAAAACTGGCTTAGGTTTCGAGCAGTCAGGTAGAAAATTCGAACTATCTAATGTCGACTCTACATTGTATTGAGAACCGATTTTTCCGTAGGCATTGTTCAATAGTTGAGATGCGTAGCCTTGTAGAGTTGTAAATACTAGCGTAGCACATGTAAGATCTATGATGTGATGATTAATGATTATGAATTGGTTATGATTTAGATGCATTCTGATTGATGAATTTTCACTTTCTACTAGTAATTCCGCACCTTTGAATCAACCGTATTATTATTATTCAATGAAAACTCCTACCATTTTAATACGATAAATAAAATGGGGCCACATAATTACTAAAATTCTATATCAATGTGGGGCCACGACGAATATGACGCAGAGAGAGAGAGACTCTTATTTCTATTGTTTTCATATTAGCTTTTCCAAAGTTCTAGGACAAAAATATGAATGGATACATTTTCTTAAAATAAGCTTCATATTTTATGCAAGCTTTTCAATTAGGTACACTGAAAACTTGACTGGGCAAAGTTGCAAGCATTCTTGACTTCGCATATTAGTCATGGATTTATGAACGGCTGACGTGGGGGACGCGGGGAGGGGGGAAGAGGTACGAGAGTGGGGGGGACATGTTAAAAATAGCCAGCCTGCAACAGGTGCTCTCACCCTTCCACCCACGCCATACGGAACCCGCACTTTATCCAGTCTGGAGTTAACGGGATTAAACGAAACTGAGCATAATTAGTGTCTATTTAGTGCAAGTTTTATTTTTGTCCTCAGGCAATTTAGATCCTACGCAGCGAGCTATTATCGCGAAAGTAGTAAAGGGACGCTAATTGAGATCTATTTTTAGAATTTGCCCACTTGCTTTAGATATGGTCTTTTGACGGTCAGAACTCAGAAGGTCCGTTTTAGGAAAGGTCTGGAAGATAAAAATTTAGCAAGACATATTTTCAGTGGTCAAGAACTCAGTCGATTTGTTCACAATGCAGGCAAAAAAAGAACGCATTTTGGAAACTCACGCAGTACGCACTGCTACTTAATTCGATTTCAATCGATTCTATATATTCCGGCAATCCAGTTAGAAATCTCTCGCAACCCGAATGCTTCCCACTTATCTATGAAAATATAATAAGAATTGTGTAAATTGGAGCAGAGCTATGCCCATAATCTTTTTGTGGCTGAAAATAATGATGAGGCCAAAAATAATAAAAACAGTAAATTATTGAGAAACGCCTAGTTGTAAGTAAGGTAGGTCTAGAGTAGGTAGACACTTGGATATTCGCCGACAGAATAGTCGAGATGAACTACAAGCTTTATTCATTTGAGCATTGACTTAATGGCGCTGCGCATCTATTGAGTCCGCTCCAAGATTTTTCTTCAGTATACGAGTAGGTAGAAGGTACTATTTCAACTTTACCTATGATGATATGTTGTATTCAAAAAGGCTTCGCTCTACTCCCGCAGTGTGCGTTGGCCCTTAGATTCCGAAGGGCTTTTATGAAAAACATCAACACCAATCGGTACCGTTTTAGAAAATTAGACCAGATAGAGTTCAGAAGAGTTGCAATTCTTGGAAAACGTCGGGCATCTGGCGTACGCAGCTGCATACATACCTACTTGCTTGCTACCGAATGCTTTGAATCAGATACATTGAAATGAAACTTAATGATACGTCTCTGATTAAGTTTTTAAGGAACTCTCTTAATACATCAATTAATGAATCGAATGGAAAATGATTAGCCAGAGCTTTGATAATTTTGCCGTCGTCATTATTTATGATGTGCAAAATTATTGGCACCGTTTTCAGCTTTCAGCGACATTTTACGCTGCCGTAAAAGATAATAATTATTATTATTTAGTTTGGCACCAAATCCACTAGTTGAATGATCTTTGACTTCTAAAGTGGGCGTGTTTGCATACATCATGCTGAGACACAATTAAAACAAAGTGTGAAATATTTAGAAGGCTCTTCCTAAATTCAGAACATTGGGATTATTTTATTGAAAAGAATCCAAAGATTGATTTAAAACAATAACAAAAATTGTACACGTGGTCCAAGATTCTTTATCAGTAGGTAGGTATTGCCGGTCAAAACTGCTTTACACCCACCCCTCTATCTCTGATAAAATTTCGACCGGTTTCAATACTTTCTTGGAATACCTACTTATCCCTCAATAAAATAGAAACTTTGTTGCCACGAAACATATTTTATTAGCCAAGATTATAATTCTTAATAATCCCTACATGACCCATTATAAATTTGAAACCTTGAGAAGATAATGTAGTAGGTAATAACTGGCAAAGTAGAAAGAAGATACCCCGAGGACTTGGCTAGATGCGTTGTTGGTCTGATAACAATATAGATAGAAATCTGATACCTAATAACTTTTCAGGAGTTAGTTATTCGATCTAATTCGAATAAAAGACAAAACATTTATTTAATATCGACAAGTGATAGTAATGAGAAAACTTTGACTCCATTGTCATAAACTGCACGTGCACAACCATAATAATTAAAAGTTCAGTTACTGACAGTAATGAAGCCAAAAATAAATGTCGTAACCCTATCCAACGATCAGTCACAATTTGCCACGGCGAGCGACTTCTTGGCTGATGTTCCTCGACCCTGAACGGGGCTCTAAATATAGACCACAGCCCTTTCATGTGTGTCCATAGACAATGACTGTTGTCGTTTGGACACTGTTACCCTGATCGACCATTGACTTCTTCTCTGAATGATAATGATATTGTAGTATAATGATCAAATAAAAATATTAAAACTCTAAAGCTACCTTTTGCAAGTAATGTCACAACTTTATTTCAGAAAGCGTGGTATCCTTTCATACCCACCGTACAACCAGAGGCATGACCAGTAAACGGTTATGAAAGAAACTACAAATTTATCTATTGATACCCAACAATTTAACACGTCATAAAATTATTTCATAAGAATAGATGAATACATATAATACGAGTAGATGAGTAACAAGTAAAGTGAGTAAGTTTCAAATACTTTATCCTTTAGATCTAGCTTTGCTTTTTCAATGTTTCTTTTCCTTTAGCGCTTTTTGTTCAGGCGTCATATATCCCGGCTGTTCTTCTGGTGTGTGAGGCCAGAATGTCGGCCGCTTTACGGGATCGAAAGCTTTATCCCCATTTATATCGTGCAGCATCTCCAGTGTAATCTCATCGAACTTGGGCAACGCGTTTATTTTGTCAAGTTCCTTTTGCGCACTGAAACATTTATTTATTATTTTAAAATGTTATATTAGATACTCCATTCAATCGATGTACGTAAATAGCGTACGCGTCAATCTCTTTTTGTTTATCTGCACAGTAAGATTTTATTTCTGGTTCTAGAGACTTCCATTGCTCATCCACTTTAACCGAAAGTTTATCTTCAGGATAGGGTATCTTGATCTCAGCGTATTCCGATTTGAACTTCTCCACTAGCCCTTGTATCGGAACTTTCTTCGCATATTCCTCCCAATTAATTTTTGGTAGCTCTGGGGGGTTAGCTTGCACCCTGCAGAAAATTAAATTAATGAATACTTATTATAATAAACAATATTCAATTGTATTGAAACTAAAAACATCGAATCCTTATAGAATACTCAGGAAAAAATTTTACGTTGAGTCAATTATATTACAACTGATACACTATGATTAATTAATTACGATTGTGGTCTTTAATTTAAACTTACTTACATCGATGTTGATACTAACTTTCATCTATCTTTAACATTATAGGTGACATTTAATAAACATTTCTATGAAACGTATTCCAATATTTACCTCCGCAAATACATATCAGCCTTGGCTTTAAACGCCAGGAATTTTCCTTTCTGTTCGGGTGGAACTAACTTCTTGAACTCTACCCAATTTATGGCTGACTTTGTAAATCGCTTGGCCATTTTTATTTATTGTACTGTTTCCATTAAATTTTCTGACGTTGTTGGTTAACTCTTGCCTTTTCTTATTACTAAAACAATAATTATGGTTTATATTTCACCGTGATTTCACCATCCATTGACGAATAAATTGACATTTACGTTTAAAAATTAAAAATGAAGATTTTTACGAGAAACGTCAAACTTTACGAGAAATCTCACAGGTATCCCACTAGCGTGTGCTCCATTGATGTAGAATTTTAGTACCTATATTTTCGATGTTGTGCACCGATCAAAGACATATCTATACCACAGATCTATACTTATAATAAAACTGTAACATGCCCAATTCTGTACATTGAAGATATTTTGAAAATTTTTTTTGGGGGGCACTCATTATTCGATACTGAAGCCAAATCTGTATTTTTTTCATTTTTGTCTGTCTGTCTGTCTGTCTGTCTGTCTGTCTGTCTGTCTGTCTGTCTGTCTGTCTGTCTGTCTGTCTGTCTGTCTGTATCTTGGCCGCGCATCACGCCGAAACTACTGAATGAATTCAAACGAAACTTGGCACGATTTGAGCCCATACTACGAGGTAGGACATAGGATACTTTTTATCCCGAAATTCTACCCCCCAAGGGGTGAAATAGGGGTTGAAAGTTTGTCTGAAAGTCCTTAATTTCTCAAGTTATAGCCATGAAACTTGATATATGAGCTGCGGGTTGAAAACGGAAACATACGTGTTTCACAGTTTTTGAAAATTCGACCCCCAAAAGGGTGAAATTGGGGATGAAAGTTGGTATGAAAGTCCTTCGTTTCTCAAGATGTTTTACAAGTTATATCAACGAAACTTTTTATTTTGGCTTACGGTAAAAAATAAAGAAGTTCGTGTGTCACAGTTTTTCAAAATTCTACCCCTAAGGGGATGAAATAGGGGGTGAAAGTTTGTATGAAAGTCCGTCATTTCTCAAGTTATATCGATTAAACTTGGTACACAAGCTACCGGTTGAAAACTAAGAAATATGTGTTTCACAGTTTTTGTAAATTTTACCCCCGAAGGGGTGAAATAGGGGTTGAAAGTTTGTATGAAAGTCCTTCATTTCTCAAGTTATAGCCATGAAACTTGGTACATGAGCTGCGGGTTAAAAATGAAGACATAAGTGTTTCACAGTCTTCGTAAATTTTACCCCCGAAGGGGTGAAATAGGGGTTGAAAGTTTGTAAGTCCTTCATTTCTCAAGTTATATCCATGAAACTTGGTAGGTATATGAGCTGCGGGTTAAAAATGAAAACATACGTGTTTCACAGTTTTTCAAAATTCCACCCCCAAAGGGGTGAAATAGGGGTTGAAAGTTTGTGTAAAAGTCCGTCATTTCTCAAGTTATTTCGATGAAACTTGCTATATCCACGCGGACGAAGTCGCGGGCATCAGCTAGTTATTAATATGTGTGTGACAAAGGATCCTTTGGCATGTCCTAGGTACCTTAAAGCCTGCAAGGCCTGCATTCAAGTCCTTTTTTTTTATTTTAATGCTGCAGTGGTTAGGAAACGAGGGGGAAACTCCGCAGCACAGTATTTTTTTAATTAAACCAAGAAAAATTACATCTTCGTCTTGAAGCATGAATAGCTTGGAGTCAGACCCTTTCAAGAATTCAGGAAATTGATGGATACAAGCGATATAAGATCATAATACAGTTTTTAAATACCCCAAGTAATTAATCAGTTTAAAATGATACTTTGTAAAATTTAAAAAGAGATTCCAAGAATTTCGTCAGCGTCTCGTGTTAGAAATTCTTTCACTTATCAATTCAGGCATACATAAACCGATTATATCTGCATGCACACGATTGGATCGACATGCGAAATCGCGTGTGGGTCAATTATTCGGGCAATGTTCCGTAGGTCGGGAACCTTATGGTGAATAATTACCATAAGTTTCGAACACCCATCTGCATTAAGTAGCTCTCGTTTCGAGGAAAAAACTTGTAGCAGAAGAGTCCACAAAATAATAATCTGACTGCTTATTATCACCTGCGTGTGTTATACGTATAAGTAATTGGACGTCAATAAGTATACAGTGTACCTAATTTGAATAAATAAATATTGATTCGATTTGATTTAATAGGAAGGTGCTAGGCGACCTAAACGCAAAATTTCACCCAAGTAGATTTCATTAGTATGTCTAGACAAAATAAGCATACTCGTATAATAAAGTGTGTGCGCCATGTGTGCGCCTACCTTCTGTAAGGTTTATTATTTTGATAGTTGTCAATTTGACTTATGCCGAGACTTTCATTGAGTTGGAGCTGCGGGTACATCGAAAAGATACATGGACGAGACGGTTCACGGTAGAGAGAAAAGGAGGTGGCGAACGGAATGTAATATTGGATTAAGCGTTCACTGTGTTACGAGAAATTAATATCAGTTTGTGATAGTTTTGTTGATTGATCGGTGGCTGTGAAAAAGTTATTTTGAAGGTTAGACGCCACCGAGTTTCTTGCTGGTTCTTCTCGCTAGGTCGTGGCATTCCGAACCAGCAGTAGATTCGCTTTAAATTGTTAATGATGTGAGACTACCCGTATTACTCAAGATTACAGAAGTTTTTGTGAGAACGATAAGGAAAAGATGAATATATTGGTTTCAAGAAAGTCTCGAGTATTATTTCACGGAGATATCCCTCTGAACCCATCACTTCTAATCGATCAACAATTTGTTTGATCACCTTTTCAGGTGTTTAAAAGTAAAGTTCGTTTGATAAATACATAACACTTCTTTATTGTTACAATATTAAATTATCCTCGTGCTTAAATTCTAATTATTGCTTCTTCTAATATTCCAAAATGTCTTCCTAATCGACTTAAGTATTGTTAGAGATCGTTTATCGATATTAAATTTTGGTTGCAATGTTTTTTTTATAGCAAACCATTTCCTCTGTGGAAAAATATTGTACCGAAGGTTCTCAGTCTATTAAAGTGGCCTGAAGCGATGCATAATAAACTGGTGGTTTGAAAGTCAGCCTGTCAGCTTCTACTGAAACAACTTATAGTGAGAAAATTTCGGCTATCTAAGCCGACCGTTTGTTTAATTTTGAGCGTGTTCTAATAGGTATTTAATTCAAGTAATTTATTCGTACAGGAAGATAATATAGGGAGTTATCTGCTTATCGGTTTTTTTTTCGGATATACCATGGGGAGTGTGCTCAGGAACTTTACAACCTTGTTGCTCTTTCTCCGTTCTACCACAGAACAGCGAGAAACCGTCAGCGTTGGCAGCCTTATGTGGTTGACGTCCAATCTGCTCCGACGAAACGGTTTTGCTCGACGTTACTGATCCGAACCGCTAGGGTGTGGAACACCCTCCCAGCGCACGTATTTCCTGCCACATTCAATATAGGTACCTTCAAAGCAAGAGTGAATAGGCATCTTCTAGGCAAGCGCGTTCCAACCTAGACCTCATCATTGGTTTGCACTAAGCATGATTGTCGTCAAGCGCAAGCCATAAAAAAAAAAGAGTACCCACTTATAGAGTTTTTTTTACACAGGCCGCGGCTTAATTCGTTAGTGTAACAAGCCGTTCTATACACAGCATGCGAGAACCTCTTCGGGCAGCATAGCGATCCAAAAATTCACCATTGCTGGAAAATTTTAATGCGTTTTAGAAATCTTCACTTCGATTTTCTATCGAGCTATCGACTAATGGAAGTAGTTTCGCATAACGTATGCCTGAGTCTTAAGCTTACAAGTTTTATGTAGGCCTTTTAACATCCGTTTTAGAAATCGTAAGGGTAGCTGGACAATTAAAATAACTGTAAAAACTGCACTCAAGCTGTTTTTTCCCCCTCAAAATGTCTGCATCAAATATTCACACTGTGTAATACCTAAAAGTAAATAATTTCAACCCTCGTTTATAAATTAGGGATGAAATCGACACGCCGTTTCAATTACAAGATGATGATGCCCTTTGTGTCGTTCCTGAGGACCGTTTCCTGCGGATATTGGCCGAAACGACATGGCCCGAATTCTTCCGACGACATATTTACACTATCACTGCCGGCTATTTGTGCACTGAACTATAACTAACCCCTGAAAACTTAACCATTATACCCCTTATTACTATTCTAATAAGAACTTCGAAATCTTCTTGATCTTTTTACGTTTTCATCTTAAATTATTGTTAGGAGATTTTAGATTCTATGCTCTTAAATATAGGGCCACTTCCTGAAAGTAAAGAGAAAGGGTTTGGTAACACGTGCTTTCGGGAACCGTTTCCGCCGGATCGACTCATTATATTCGAAAGTGTTAACTAATCTCGATCGCTTTGATGGGTTATTAATGGATTCAATGTAGGGCGACTATGGATTTACGATTGTGAAATAAGAATAACGTTTACATGCGGTTCCACTGTTACCTACTAGTTCTAACCCCTAATTATAGAGCAGGTGTAAGATAAAGAGGATCAAATAAATATTATAAATGCGAAAGTTTGAATGGATGTATGGATGTATGGATGTAAGGATGTATGGATGTAAGGATGTTTGTTACTCAATCACGCTCCAACGTTTGAATGGATCTGGATGAAATTTGGCACAGAGATAGATTATAGTCTGGAATAGCACATAGGCTACTTTTAATCCCGGAAAATTAAAGAGTTCCCGCGGGAACCGAAAAACCTAAATCCACGCGGACGAAGTCGTGGGCATCAGCTAGTATATTATAAATTTTAGCATTCTCCTGAAATCAAGCTAACCAAAAGGCGACCAAAGATATAAAGCTACTTATTTATTTAAGTAATACTAGCTGATGCCCGCGACTTTGTCCGCGTGGATTGAGATTTTTTGGTTCCCGCGAGAACTCCTTAATTTTCCGGGATAAAAAGTAGTCTAGTAGTCTATGTCCTTCCCCGGGATGTAATCTACATCTATACCAAATTTCATCAAAATTGGTTGAAAGGATGGTCCGTGAAAGCGTTGCAGAGAGACATACAGACAAATTGGTAAAAGAAAAACTTGGATAGACATAGAGACACGCTTTCGCATTTATAATACATATTAGGATGGATTTAAGGCACTGGTATTAGATTTATAATTTACTTAATGTCGATGAGAAACATTGTGAGGAAACCTGCATGCCTGGGAGTCATATAGGTATAACGATAACAAAGGTGTATCAAGACAATCCGCATTTGGTCAGTGTGGTGGACTTCGGCCTTATAATTATTTCATCTTCTAATTCTAAGAGCAGACCCGTGCCCAGTAGAGGGCTAGCGATGGGTTGATGATGAAAAAGTGAAGCCTTAAAAACCATCATTCAAAGTATCGACTGCATAAGAACAGGTTTAAACCGTCTACTCAATATGCATAGCACGATCATTAGATTAAACGCTATCCCTTTCCAAATCAGGAGGAATAAGTAGGATAGAGATATCGATGTCCATTATCATAATTCACGCGGGCGATGGTTGCGGTTAGCGAAGCCCTATTGTTTCAAGTCTCATAAGAAGCGGTCATAAAATACGAGAGAATCGTCAGGCCAGCTTTAATGTGGTAAGCGCGTGGTTTTTCGGTAAAGATGGATAAATCGATATACCTACTATAATTATTGAATCGAAGCAGGCGTTACTTTGCGGAAGTCCATGATAATGAATGAACGAGAAGTTTAATTCGCTATAATCCGCCACAGCAGACCAATCTATGTGGTACAGTGCGTGTCCTTCACCAATAGCATGCGAACAACCACCACCCAGCAATTCGCACCGGCACCGCACCACACATGTTGACTCGACAATGCACGATTGTAAATCGTGAATCGTGATTTACAATCGTGCATTGTCGAGTCAACATCTCCTGAAAATGCTCCGGTTTCGGAGTGAAACGTACGTTGAGAGTGATTTGGAGGATTTGTGTGGTGTGGTGCGGTGCCGGTGCGAATTGCTGGGTGGTGGTTGGTCGCATGCTATTGGTGAAGGACACGCACTGTACCACATAGATTGGTCTGCTGTGGCGGATTATAGCGAATTAAACTTCTCGTTCATTCATTTCCTACTATAATTAATAACTAAATAATTAATTACGATAATTGTTTTAAGAAGTTTTAAGTCCATTTATTTTTGAAAGAAAAAAGGAAGAAAGAAAGAAAAAGCATTTATTTTCAAATTGTGCCATACATTACAAGTATACCTACCTACCTACAGAGGTAAATCAGCCCTACTCCTCAACGATCTGAAGTTTGGAGTTTGGAGTTGCCAGTTGGTTGGTTTGAAACTTTTTTAATGTGCAAACTTTTACATAATCGAAAAACTGTTGCATTCCTCAGATTATATTATGTTCCTAACATTTATTGTTGCCTTTCACACTTTCGCATTTATAATATTAGTATCATAGTATGGATTATTATATAATCTTCTCTTCGATATTGGCCGTTGAGTGTATAATAACTTAACGTTCCCTCAAATATGGTTGAGCGAAGCAATGGCTGGATCATGCGTCATGCTCGTGAACGGGTGCCACCGTCGGAAATGGGGCTGCCTCTGTCTGCCAGTCTTGGCGTGTATTGAGTATTGCATGCTCGTGAAAAAAGCTTACTATACAATCGAAGATTACGTAAATGATAAAAAAAAAGCGTGGATTTGATTCGCTCCAGCTATGCGTGGGACTGCAGTTACTTGTATCATTATGATGATTGTAAGATTTGATGGAAAAGAGCAACCACCGAGTTTCTTGCTGGCTCTTCTCGGTAGGAATGGCATTCCGAACCAGCGGTAGATTCATATTATAACGATTCAAAAGCGCTTGTAAAAGCTTATTTGAATAAAAAAACATTTGAATTTTGAATTTTGAATTTTAATCAATAAAAAACGGTATTTTTTTAATAATACCTAACATTTTCTTTTGTTACAGTCCCAGCAGTATGAAGCTGGAGTGGACGGAGAGCGAGTCCGACTATGGACTGGAAGAGGCCGCGTTTTACGAGGCGCCCGCCCAAATACCGCCGGCTCCGCGCAAACATGTCTCCTTCAGCTTGCGACTTGAGCTGGTCAGTATAGTAGGTACCTTTATGATGCATTGCCAAAAGCTAAGATTACAATCCCACTAATAGGAGCGCTTGATTTTCATAGCTTAGCTAAGCTTGGCTCTGTTGGAAAGAGAAGATTTTTACATACAAATTGAAGGAAGAGTGTAAGGCCTATTGCGCATTATAAGAAAATGTCTTGTGTCTTATGAGAAATGTCCTTATATTTTTGTATGCGCGTGTTTGATCCGACACATGAAAAAATATCTTGTTATATGTATGGTCTCATACAACAACCATTGCGACTGAATATCTTATAAGACAGTACTCATAAGACACAAGAAAAAAGTTTTGCTAACCTGTAGGCTCATTTCCATTTTTGAGTAAGTGTAGTCAATTCGCACCATCCTTTTTAAAATCTTCCGCACCACTGCGTTCTCCATTAACAAAAGTTTTCTCATCTTGTTTTCCTAAACTGGTTATGTATGCATTTAAGAAATTTCCCGTGCCCTGCATGCGTTCTATATTCGGAACGTGCAAGTTTATGGAAAGTGCCAAAAGGTGTTTTTATGAAAGCTTAATATTTGTTACACACTCTTTGAATAACTTGCCACTACTTGCTAAAGTTGTGAATACTATTTAGTTGTTTAAGTATTTTTATGTTATCTAGGTTAAAGCCTTCCGGTCTTTAATTAGTTAAATGCTAGGTATAATCGTGCCTAGTATAATAACAGGAAATTGTTATTAAACTTTAAAGATGATAAAATACCAAACCGGTTGTATTTACATATTGAAAGGATATCGGTAATAGTATTATACCATTTCATCTCGAAATTTTTGCATACTAATTAAGATATCTAGGTTGAAATGAGCGAAATTTAACTTTTGCGTAGCATCATCGTTATAAGAAACAGTTTTTTTTTTTATACCATAATAATGAAACTGTATATAAAACACATTAAGGTAGGTAAAAGGTATTTTTACTACAGAAGCTTATACAGGAGAATATTCACCCCGGCTTAGTTGGTTATTAAGTTTCACGTTGGTAAGTATTAAAAGTAGGCAAGGTACGTGTATTTCCAGTACTCACTTGCTCCCTGGTATCGCCATAATTATCAGTAGCGGTTAAACAAGCGCTGTACTTGTTTAGTTTTACTTGTAAGTTAATAATAAAGCCATTGCAGAAGAACCGGTGAAGTAACTCCGTCTTACCCGCCATTTTATACCAATCATAGAGTCGGCTAATGTAGCTTTGCAGTGTTTCTAGTAATTCATGGCCATATAAACTCGTCTTTTTATTTTTTTTCAAGTATTTAATCATTTTCTGTTGAGTACTGATACATGCATTCATAAAATTTAATGTACGAGTATATGCGGCGCAGAACTGCTACCTATTGAGGTGTCGACTGTCGACCTCAGAACATTGGATCTCTGATTTTGGTCCAATTAGGAAAGAAGGACTTTAGGACATTGATTAGGATATTTACAAAATAAATCGTAACATTTTGCTAAATTAGAAATATTTAAGTAAAGCTTTGTCATAATAGTAGATTAGTAGCCTGCAAGGGCTGTAAGGCATCAATTGCAGCCCGAGATATTTAGGCGCACGAGCACAGCGAGGGCGCCTATAGTTCGAGGGTGCAATTGATGCTTACACCCGAGCTAACTACTCTGCTTTACATCTCGATTGTGAGGTAAGTAGGTCCTTATTACCCCCAAATGGAGCTTGAAGGTGACCAATTAGCGCTCAAGGGTAATAATGTAGCTAGAAAAGCCCTAGGGCGGTAAGTAATTAAAAAAAAAACTCTTCACTCTTTCAAAAAGTTCGCGTACATCTAACCATCATACTTTTTTTAATTACTTACCGCCCGAGGGCTTTTCTAGCTACATTATTACCCTAGAGCGCTAATTGGTCACCTACAAGCTCCATTTGGGGGTAATAAGGACCTACTTACCGAATATGAGAGATGTAAAATAATTTATTGGCACCTGCACCAATTGGCAATTAAAAAAACAATTCAAATGTTTTATTTATAAAACTTCTGAATTGTCACGTGAATCTAGTGACTCTACTACTGGTTCGGAATGACATTCCTACCGAGAAGAACCAGCATCAAACTCGGCGTATCAATCGTAGTGTTAGATTGAAAGTTAAATACAATTTATGTATGGTATCCCTGCTATGGTTTTGTAGAGTGGCAACACTGCTCTAGAGGGGGAATGACGATGGCGTAACGCTAGTGACGTGTGTCTGTGTAAATAATTGCTAATTAAAGTATTAAAATGGATAAACCGTGTTTGGATTTAATAGTAGGTAGATACGTTGGTTCCGTTATCCACAGTCCAACATGCTACAAAGCTAGACCATAGAGGAGCTCTTACAAATAAACTAAGTTAAAGAATAAAGATTGTCAACAAGGCTACAATATATTATCTACGCCCTGCGCTGCGTAAGTACTGCGGTGTCAAAAAGAACGACAGTTGATCACGCTCCGCTGGTCGCCTGCGCATCCGGCGGCGTTTCACTCAACCTGCCCTAACCTCCAGCCAGAATACAAAGCTCCTTTTACGCCGTACCGTATGATCGGAATATTCACACCCTTTGTTGAGTAAATATCTGTTGTGTCTAAAATCTGATTAATTCTATTTTTAAAATAGATGACGCTACGTTTTTTAAAATCCTGTGAAAACTATTTTTTTTTGTTGGATGTAAGTAGGTATACCTAGTACCTATCCAACTATCTAAGTACTATCCTATCCTGTGATCCTATCCTATCTACTGCCCGTAGCGTATCCAAACTTTTAACTATACGATTTATTTTGATCTCTTCAGTGGGATGTCAATCTACATGCAGCGAAAAACTGAATTATGTTTAATCACAGGTTTCTACGCCCAGTTATTAGCTGTATACTTACTCGTAGTTTAGATTATCCAAGACCAACCTGTGTTGGTCTGTCTATGTTATGTCTGTATGTCTGTGTGTGCGTGACAGCGAAACCGATCGTGGCCAAATTGGGCACAGATTTTTATCCCGGAAATCAAAGAGTTAGTTAGAGGAATTAAAAACAGCGTAAATCCATGCAGACAGTAGCGAATGTCGACGTCTCCAATAATTCTTTACTAAATAAAATCGACCTCAACTATCTACCTAGGTACCAAGAGAGTCAGGAACTTAGGACCAACTAAATCCTGAAATCAAGTTGCCGATTTCGTCCTTTGCATCGAAATAGTTTTATTTGGTGGGTAAACAAATAATTAAATGTGAATACAAACGCGGTACCGATCAATCATAGGCATAGAAAAAGAAAAAAAAAACAAGTTTCTATTTCAAAGTTGCCGCTTTTTATTTTTATTTTTAAACTTGTCCGTGACACTGACGCTAAGCTGCACTAATGAGTTTCGACATTAGCTTACTGCGACGGAAAAGTGTTAGGGCTTTTTACGAATGGGTTACACGACTTGCTTGATTGTTGTATCTTACGCGGTGATTCTATATTCTATTTTCACCGTAACACGCCATTAAAATATGAAATCATGATAGAAGTGAAAACCAAACTCAAGCCTAGGAGATCGTCTTAAACCTAATTTACGCTTTTCTCCGAAAAGTATTCTGTGTTTGTTTTTACCTTTTAATTCAGCTAAAATCGTATAATAATTTTATTGCGTTGAGTACAATGGTACTAACTAAACATCGTTCTTAGATATTACTGGTGGGTTACTACTTACTACCATGTTTCAAAATGACAGCTTTATGTCAAGAACTTTGACGTCAATAAAATAAGGATTATTATTCTAAAACACGAACGTCAACTTTATTAAAATAATACGGATATAAGCGATGGTAGCCTAAGTATGCCGGCAGATCCTTCCAGCATTGGTTAAATGCTCGAAGCACACAGACCATAATAAAAGAGTTCTATATCTGAGGGTACGGTCTACATGTAAAAATATCGATGGATTTATTTTGATTTATTGGACTACTTATCATTAAATAATTAAGCGGGTGGCATTAATAACCGCGGTTAAAATAAAAAGTGTTGCCTGTCATTACGTTGACACCTTCCCCAGCTCCCGGTTGTCACCATAAAGAATAACTTGACATGATTTATATGTACTGGATATTAGACCCAATATAAGTGAAGAAACTAGATCATCGAGACTGCGTTAGTTTAGAGAAAAAAAAACGGGATCGAGCTAGGCTCATGATCGTCAGAAGCTGATCGCCCAGTAGGAAAATGTCCTGTCGCTGAATAAATTTAACCATATCGCTGGACGGAGAAAGCTCAAAAAGCCAGTATCATAGCCGAGTCGACTTCGGGCGTGAACCTCTCTGAAATAACGTACGGAAAGCGATGTTGCAGTAGATCGGTTGCTTTTGCTGCTTTGAAATATTTTTCTAAATTTTCTTTAAATAAGATTTTAAACTGACTGAATATTCATGATCTGGAAATAGGTAGGTACGTTAAGTATTTTACACATTGATGATTAAGTATCGTTGAAAAATTAGCAAAGAACAATTTTTTGCTAATTTATGTCAGCATTGACCTAAAAAAAATTGCACTTGTCAAGGCTGCGCTTTGACTAGGGATATATACGAGTATGGGATGAAACAAACGACCTCACACACCAATAACGTCATTAATTTACAGTAGGTACGCGCGCGAGTTGAATGCAGAGTAAATGTATGTGTCACCATACATTTGCTCTGCATTCAACTCGCGCGCGAACTATACATAAAGTGCTTCATTGGAGCCTTTTCACCGAACCACATTCTTTACAAATACCTGTCAATGTCTGTGACTTAAAAAAATAGATATTGTTTTTATTGGTATAAACCAAATTTTATAACAAACATCTACTTATTGTATGTCAAGTTAGGCAAGTAAGAATTAGTGGGTTCAACCAAGCGTTTCTCATTAAGGGCTGCTACGATATCCGGTAGCTAATTAAAGGGATAGTTACGTCCGCCTCGCAAGATATGACAAATTCGTTGTGATTTTTCTTCATATTATTACGGCCTAAATTTACCAAAGTAATATAACAGTAAAAAAAAATTACAAGTGTCCACATAAAAACGACAGTTTCAGAGCGTGATGAAATGAAATGATTTATTTTCATGTAGGACAACTTGTGCCACTTACGAGTATGGTCGTAAGAATCTACCACTGTAAAATGTAGGTGAAACTATATTTCTGTCGAATTAATTATTATTTTAAGTACCTACTTACTTTAATAAGCACGATTTTTTTGTAATTTTCTCACTATCTCTAACCGTAGGTATTATCTTCGCAAATTCTTGATAGACGGATTGCAATTTGCAAGTGGTGAAAGTTAAGGTTTTACGAATGACAGTAGGTAGGATCGCAACTGCTAATCCATAGATCCATACTAATATTATAAATGCGAAAGTGTGTGTTTGTCTTTCAACCGATTTTGATAAAATTTGGTATATATCAGGTAGGTTACATTCCAGGAAATTAGGCATTAGCATTCTGGAAAGATTAGTTCCCCCGGGAATTAAAAAAGTCGCATGCATCATCTAGTGTCAAATAAATGCGAGTAGGCAGGAATGCAGTCAGTCTATGAGTCGTGCAAAAACAACTGGGACTAAAATGCGTATATAATTGTGTTACATAAACTCTAGATTAGTTAGGGTTAAGTTTTTTGACCCACGATTTTTGTAGGTAAGCGTTTATCGTTCATGTAGCTTGACAATATGCATTTATATAATAACTTACTTTCTATACTTAATATTTTTTTTGGTACATAATGTTGTAAGGAATAGCGTTGGGTTGAATGCCTCACCTCTACTTTGCATGGTTGCCGCTAGCTTGTTATTTTTACAATACCTACTGTCCCCTCGACTGTATCCTCACACTGTAATAAATTAGTTTCATTGTCACATTTCAAATCCTCGAAAGGAAGTAGATAATATATAGTGAGGTTAATTGACTATTTGTCGCGCGCAACATCGTTTGGCAGTGAAGTGTGAGTTCGCTCGAACTTGTCACACTTTATCACGTG
This sequence comes from Erebia ligea, assembly GCA_917051295.2. Taxonomy (NCBI): domain Eukaryota; kingdom Metazoa; phylum Arthropoda; class Insecta; order Lepidoptera; family Nymphalidae; genus Erebia; species Erebia ligea. The sequence continues at coordinate 10,103,122 of OU785236.1, forward strand.
TCACTACTTTTTAAACGCGCGTACATAATCTATGGACTTAGTGTAAGCCTACGATATCAATACATGAAGATTTCGTTCACTTGTATACACATCATTTTTTATTTTACGTTATTGTTTATAGCCCGACTTCCAAATTAAAGGAGGTGTTTGATTTGACTTCTATTTTATTTTGATTTTGCCTCCAAAGTGGATAGAAGTGGATAGGGGAAGGATTATCATTGTTGTAACGTACTCTTATGTGCCACTTTTAGTATTTTTTTTACATTAAAGTAAAAAAGAAAGTGTAAGGATTATTTAGAATCAATTTTGGTTGGTCGTCTTCTTTGAAGAAAACAAGTGCTAGTGAAATAGGCTAATCGAGGTATTTATTGAAATAACTATGCTGGCTCAGTGACCCTAAAATGAACTTGGCCTCTGACCCTACAAACCATACTTTCTCTTTAGATGTATGACCTGCGCTGCTTCACGCCATTTGTCTTCTGAGGGCTTGCAAGTCCTTGCTCACTTCGTCAAACCAGAGATACTATAGTAGCCCTATTATGTAAAACTTACATCAATCATTGTAACAGTCTAACTTGTGATGGGTATTTTATCGTACCTAATCTTTTATTGGTAATGGATTGTAGCTATTAGCGAAAGATTGTTAATCAATCAGCTAGTGATTGTGATAGGATAGTTTTTCCCTCTGGGGAGTACAGCAAGGCGGTCTATATTGCGGCGACTCAAGAACTAAGTATGCTCTCTTTACAGCACGAACAATTGAAACTAGAGAACCTTTACAGTGGACCTATAACAATAATTCCTTGCAAATATCTAATTGCAGAAAGTGTAGCCTTTCAGGTTTCAGCGTTCCTAATATTTACAAAACAAGACTATTATTCAACGTAATGTATGTTGTAGTTAGATTAGTTTTATCGTTCGTTAGCTCGCCTAATTTAGCCGTTCCGTTAGCTAATAGCCATGTGATTCAGCGAGAATCGAATGTGTGACTTGTAGTTATTATAAGAATTGAAATTGAAATTTAAAGCTATTATCTAATAATGACTTACATATTATAGGTACTAAGGGCAAATATAAATATTAAGCGAAGACATATTATTATGGCTATTGGAATATAATATTATTGCCTTTTGTTTTTCTGACCTAATAGACTAAGAGATAACTGCACTTTTGGTAACCATCGCCGGTGCAAAAGTGCAGTTATCTCCTATAATATAAGCCTCTATCTTTATTTTTTAGGGTATAGAGCAATAATTGAATTAAATATTCCTTTTAGCTTTTAGTAGTTTTTATAGCCTTAAAAGCTTAACTAAAAGAAGGTGTTCACCTCTTTGTAGTTCAGCTTTTGAAGTTTTGATGATAAAAATCTCATTTTAGGCCTCAAAGTGATCTTGTCCGTCATTTAAGTCTCATTTTACGCCTCAGAGTGAACTTGTCCGGAAGAATCCTACCCGTACCTACCACCTACACATCTAGACATAATTGCTGTAAACCAGCTGGAGTCCATAGATGAAGCTCTAGAAATCACGTAACACGACCAAATAATATTATCATAATACAATTATACACCTAGGGTGTGTGTCACTTAACAACGGAGTTCATTAGAACTGTTTAAGCTGGGGGATTCTACAAAAAATAACAAATAGTTTATCAATCGTCGACATAGGTAAGGTAAGTATAAATTGGGATCGTGCCCCCTATATCGGTAATCACGTGCCAAGAGCAGGGGTGAGCCTCGACCCCTCGCTGTAGAGCATAAAAATATCCCCACTGTTTACTGGTTAATCATCGCGCACGCATCAATGAATTGAAGTGGTAGTTATAAGTCATTCATACTTATGAGTATTTCTATTAGCGTACCTACTGAGTATGTTTAATACATTATGTAGTTATGCTCTGAGTCAGCCTATACATATATGACTCGATATTTTTGGGAATCAAACAATTTTTTACAAAACTTAAACTTTGGCCAAGGAAGCTGCTCTTGGATCTCATATTTGTGTAAGTTTATCCAGAACCGCTTGAGCCATGGGCTCCACAGCCCCAGGCTGTCCAGTATCCACCCCAAAAACAAAATATATGAAACCTCCATTGAGTTTCTTTGCTGTATCTAGAAAACGTATCTCATTTCAGATAAGAATAAAATTTAATTATGGGAAATACCTAATGGAAAATGCAAGAATTTACAATCAAAACGCAAAATTATAAAAAAAAAGAAATTCGTATTAGATAAGTACTATATTAGTTTCCCCAAATACGTTCCTAGAAAGAAACAAAACTCGCTGAGCATATATAGGCTGATATCGGTTGTGATTATGTGATTAGATTAGATTAGATTTGGCCGTTTTTAGCAAGCCCGTGATAGTGATTCATTCACATTTACTGACACCAAACCACCAGGTTCCAAGACGTTATCGTATAACTAATCTTATTTAAATTGACGGTTTTATTCCCTTGATTATTTAAATTACCAGTTACGTGCATAAAATACAGAGCTCAACGGATTTTCGGCTCGGCTTATTGTATGATGCCTTGAACGTTGAACCTCAAGCTATCAGCCTTGAACACCTGTTTTTGCTTTATGTTTATTATACCTACCTACTGCAAAATTTCTCCCATACATGTCATCTTGTGTGTAAATAATATGGTCCGCATTTTCACCACAGCGTACCTAACCGTCTATGGTGGTTACAGTTGATAACTATAATTTTTTTATAGTTTGTCTGACATTTCTTTCGTGGAAATCACGCAATACCACAAGGGTCAGGGGCTCTACTCTCTTTCTTTAAAACGAAACTTCGCAAACAAACGAACGAAATTTCGTTAACTCCTCTTCTACATAATATTATCTCTATGCTCCTCTCTATTTCGTTTTCGTACACGCAGACGAAGTACGGATCCATATAAAATTTTCGTGACAGATTGGATTGCACGATTTTGTGTGGGTCTAATAACCGACTAATTACGTTCGTTTGCGAAGTTTCGTTTGAGAGAAAGAGAGTAGACCCCCAGGAGTCAGGACCCATTGAGATGATACTTTCATAGTTCGAAAGCATATACTTAGGTTAAGTATTATTGCCTACATACTATTCCACTTCAGTTTAATAAACAAACCACTGTCTGAGACAGCTTAACCCAAGTTTCATGTAAGCTAAAGCACAAAATGTAGATAATATAATTAGTCAGAACGCTGAAGGCAAAAGAAATCTATTTTCGCGATGATAATGGCATCGTTAGCAAATCGTTTGTCAACAAAATACTTCGCATTATCTACACATTTTAAAATGGAGGAGCGTGTGATAAGTTGATCATGATAATTGATTTCGGGGGAATTTTTTTGTGATTTTATTAGGTCGATTTTCGTTTGACCTTGTATCCTATATCAAAACTCTGAAGAGGGTTGGCAAACAAGTTAATCGTACAAGTGCCACATTGTTATTTCTGTCCAGTACTTGTTGCGATTTTATTTTGCAAGATAGGCTAGTTATGAATTTCATTCAATAGATATTTTTTCGGTTGTCTATTATAGTGACTGTATTAGACCAACATCACGAGAAAATATAGCTTGTCTGTTGGATATGTGACAAATGGCGTAAAATTTAACGTATTGTTCCTTACTCTGCATTTTTGTTTTTACTCTCCGTTTTTTACTCTACATTCTTTTTCTTTATTTGTATTGTGTTTAATTGTGTTTAAAAATAATCCTGAAGTGAGAATGTCTATTTAAAAAACTCTGTATGTAAGATTGATAAGTAAAATTACGGAATGGAGTTGCACTTCAATTTTAGATAAAGCGGCCTTTCAGTTCTCGGTATTCGTACCTATATCGCGCATAATTTACATACATTGATTTGATATTATTCCTTGAAATCTACATGCTTCTATATTCTATACATTATACGCAAGACTATACTTACTGCAGATTGAAGACTAGTGTCCTCGAGATTTTCAATTGTTTGCGAATATTCTGCCTTTCGTATTGCCAACGCGGCGCATGTCCCGATCGTCGACGGAAGTAGGCTTTGCTCGGTGAATAGTATATTGACTTTGATGCCGATGAGAAGGCTCTAAAAAATGGGTTCCTGTCCTGATATATTCGCACGTCATGTGGGGTATTGTTTTTGTTGGAATCGGTTAGATTATGTTGGTTGACTCATTGACTATTTTAAGTGTTCTCTAGGTTGTCTATCAAGATTGGTTTAACATTCTTTATTTCGTGATTGAGAGCTGGATACTGTGTTCATAATTACAACGAACAAATACCTAAATCTTTATATACCTACCTAAATAATCCCATTAGGATCGCTTAGATACTTCAAAAAAAGAAATAAAAATTCCTACAAATAAGACTGAAATCACATCTGCAAATAGATATATTATTAAAAGCACACATTCTTCGACGAATGAAAATATCAACTAGGTACTAGGTAGGTACTTATAGCACCTTATAGTGAGCGAATTTTCTTGAATAAAAATAAATGACTCTTAGAAAGGTACCTTTACCTAATGATTATTATTTTATCAGTAAGTCCAAACTTTGACCTCCATCGATTACTCGATACTCATCCAGTTAAGGCGAAAACATTGGGGACAGTAAAAATTGTCTGGCAGGCTAAAAGTTCGCGCAACTCACTTATATGGAGCTGCACATAATATTATACTAGCGCGACATGACAAAACGTCATTCCCGTCCGACACGGACGTTTCGGGCAGACGTTCTATCCGTGTTCTATCCTGTCCAGTGGCCATGCTCCAACGCTTAAAGCCATTGACTTTGACTTGTTGACTTTCGTGTTTTTTTAGGAACATCAAACTGTCATTTTTAGGGTTCCGTACCCAAAGGGTAAAAACGGGACCCTATTACTAAGACTCCGCTGTCTGTCTGTCTGTCTGTCTGTCTGTCTGTCTGTCTGTCTGTCTGTCTGTCTGTCTGTCTGTCTGTCTGTCTGTCTGTCTGTCTGTCTGTCTGTCTCCAGGCTGTATCTCATAAACCGTGATAGCTAGAAAGCTGAAATTTTCACAAATGATGTACCTATTTCCGTTGCCGCTATAACAACAAATACTAAAAATTAAAAAAATATATATATTAAGGGGGGTCCCCATACAATAAACGTGTTTTTTTCGTATTTTTTTGCTCAATATTAAAAACGGTAACAGGTAGACGGTTCAAATTTTCACAGAATATTAACTTGTATATTACCTTTCAAAATAAATAATTAAATATCAATAAAGTAAATATTAAAGGGGGGCTCCCATACAACAAACGTAATTTTTATTTTTAATACGTCATAAATCGTAAAACTTACTACAGGTTTGTACGGAACCCTCGGTGCGCGAGTCCGACTCGCACTTGGCCGGTTTTTATTAGTAATATTGCGTAGGGCCTCAGGACAATATTGACCGGTAGGCCTTGTCGCAACTAGAGCCCACCATAATAAGGCATTTTTGCAACCTTTAATTTATCATGATTTTCACGATTCTAAACTTACTTAACTAAATACATATCAAAATTTTCGGAGCCGGACACAGGTTCAAATCCTGCCGGTTCCGAAAATTTTTGATATGTGTTTAAGTAAGTTTAGGAACTTTCCTCGTGTGTGAAGCACTGTAATAAAATTATTCACGATTGTTGTTTTCTTTTTTAAAACAGTGCGATGAGGGCGGCGGTGCAGCAGACGGCATCAAGACTGAGCCACCAGAAGCCGAAGAGCCTCGCACCATGCAGAAAGTCCCCTCGCTCTCCGACCTCACAGACCCTGAAGCGTCTCTTGGTAAGTACTCAGAACTAATTCCCATATATTTCATATTAAACGCTATTTTCTGAAAGATTTCCAGCACGTCGATTCCTAAGATTTACCGAGATACTTACCAAAATAAGTCATTGTAGTAGGTACCTACTTCGGGTAATAAGGATTTATTGGTTCTTATTTTAGGTTATATTGTTTTATTGGTTTTTAGGTTATATTGGTTCACCGCTTCATGAGGATTATACATATCTATTTTTTTAAATAACTAATAAAAATTTCTTTTCCTCTATAAGCTGGTTTCTGTAAAAAGCTCAGATTTCTTATCGGAGCTTTTTTTTTTCATTTAAAAATCGTATATTTTCTCTCAGAAATAAGGTCATACGTAAAATCCATGTTATAGATACCAATGAACACATTTAAGTACCACGATTATTCACATATTTTCGTAAAATCATAAACACAAACAAATATCCATCATCTCCATTGAATATAACTGCGCAGCTCGGAACACCTTTGTTGAGTATGGCACGTGTCATAATTCAGGAGTCAGACAACTGGTTTATTCGCGATTTCCTCCGCTCCCGAAGGTTGAGCATGACAACTCCAATCATAGCATCACACCTTGTAAATCTCCCCTGCAGAACGGTAAACGTTGGATGAGAGGAAATATCCGTCTTGGGAGCCCGGTTTGAGTTTCCTTTATGAATTGCTCTTCATTTGGCTTCTATCTAACGAATAGCGATATATGAAGGGTAAACATTACTATTCAGATACTTATTAATAGTATTGTTCCGTGCATGGCATAAGTACTTAATATTGTACCTACTGACGTAAAAAGTGTCTAGATGAAACCCGCAACTTCGTCCGCGTGGATCTACGTTTTAAAAATAAATGTAGATATCCTATCTCCAGGTCTTCAATAATTCCTACCCATTTAAATATTTTTTTTTAAAATGTAGTGTAGGTGTTAGGCACAAAAAATTTAACTGTGTAAGGAAAAATAAAAGCTTTTTTACTAATTTAACAAATCACGTCGATTCGTTGCTGTGTTGTGGCGTGAATCTATATAACTACATCTGTGCTTCTATACTAATATAATAAATGCGAAAATTTGAATGGATGGATGGGTGTTTGTTACTCAATCACGCCAAAACGGCTGAACGGATCTGGATGAAATTTAGCACAGAGATAGATTATAGTCTGGAATAGCATATATAGGCTACTTTTTATCCCGGAAAATTAAAGAGTTCGACCCGCGGGAACCGAAAAATCTCAATCCACGCGGACGAAGTCGCGGGCATCAGCTAGTTTTTTGGTTTGATGAGTCGCGGGCTTCAGCTAGTATAATATAAACCCATTTCACATTTATATTATTAGTACGGATATATTTTAGTATGATATTATGGCCACAGGCACACAGTATGGAGGAAGAAGCTGTACAACTGTATCAAGTTAATATTTATATTTTCGTCAAGGGAAGTGAGACATATGGTGTCTGAGGGTTTCATCAACGAATATTTTAATCGTATAGCCACATTTTGTTTTGCTTCATTTTTTAAAAGGAGTCGAGTCTCGCACCTTTTCCCATATCAATATACTAGCTTGTGATCTCGGCTTCGTACGCGTGAAATTCAAGGCATGTCTCTTGGGTTCTAGCTATTATGTATTCTGTGGTTATAGTGGACCAATTTTGATCAAAGCTATAGTCTCTAACCATCTCTTTTTTAATGATCTAGCTTTTGCCCGTCTTCGTTCCCTTGGATAGAATAAATACCTATATTTAAAACCATATAGAAATTATTTGCTTTCCCGTAGTCCCAGTAATCTATACTAATATTATAAATGCGAAAGTTTGGATGGATGGATGGATGGATGGATGGATGGACGGAACGGAACGGAACGGCTGACGAAGTCGCGGGCATGAGCTAGTACGTATATAAGCTTTATTGTACCATAAGTCATTGATACCAATTAAATAAAAGCGTTGGCCCGTTGATTTATTGTATAAGTGTAAAGAGGTGGCAGGGGCTGATTATGTAGTGCACAATCTCTAAACTAAACTAAAATGACTGCTTTAAATAATGCTAACCCTTTCATAATACTCCCTGCGGAAAGCGGCAGAACTAGATTTAAAGCAGTCATTTAAGTTTAGTTTAGAGATTGTGTTATATAGAATTGACCACTGTCGTCCAAACTAAACGTGTATGCAAAATTTCAGCTCAATCGGCTTGGGATAACGGTTTTTAAATTCAGTTGCAAGATTAGAACAAACCCACAAATCTTTCTAGTTAAACAAAAACGTATAATAAATGCGAATGTTTAGTTATGATCTTTGTATGTTTGGATGTTTATTTGGCTAAAATTGGGAATGGAGATAGCTAATACCATGCAATGGCAATCACATCAACAGTTAAATACACTCACATTTTCAGTTTCGGGTAAAAGAGATGGAGCTGTCTCTATAATTTCATGCTATAGGTACAACGGTTACGCGGAACATTTGCTATTAAGGGGGCTGCAATGATTAGCAAATAGGTGAAGCCCGAATAGGATAATGCGGCGCATCCTCGTTACGCGCAATGCACCACCTCACTTCACTTTAACCCACTTTACGTGTTTCGTACACTTGAACTTCGGTTTCCTTTTCCTTTCCTCACTGTGCCAAGGTAAAGCCAAAGTAGCAAAACTACCTCTACCTACATAGGTACTTCGTGAAACAAATTAAAAAAAAAATGGCAGTCATAGGAACTGCCGATAGAAGTGAAAACTTTTATCTTTGAATTTTAGTATTAAAATTTGAAATTTCATAATGTTTTAATTAAAAATATCGACATCAATCTGGTTTTCACTCTATTGACACTCCGAGCAACAATTATATTATGTAATTACATGTTTGTATGGTTTATTTATTATTCAAATATATCACTGTACAAGATCATGACAAAACATAAACACAATAATTTGATAATGTTGCACAATACGTCACAGCATTTCGGTGACGCGAACCCATAAGATTTTCCTCTACCAAAAAGTGCTCAACGCGGCTAAAGAAGTTTTCACTTCAAAAACTGACCTTGTCCTATGTCAGCGACAAACGCGACAACGCGAGTCGATACGACGCGATGCGACAGTATCAATCAGTAGCTACGTGGTCTACGTTGTCACGTAGCCTTCCACGTAGCTCACGCTCTATAGCTACGTGACAGTTTGACTGTGTTATAAGTCTACGTTTTCACGCTTTTGTCACCAAAATCCCGGTCCTACGTCAGCGACAAACGCGACAACGCGACTCGATGCGACGCGGCGCGATAATATCAAACAGAAGGTCCATTCCATTCACGTGGCCTACGTTGACACGTAGATAAGTTTGTCATTTTCTGTTTCGTCGTATGACGTATCGTGTCGCGTCGCCTTCGTCGCTCACAGGATAACGGTTAAAAGCTTGAGTACGACGCAACGGTCGACGGCAGCGACGCAGCGTTAACGTGTCAAACGTTTCCCTACTCTGTCTCCAACATAGCTTCTAAAAGTTGTGTACAAAAAGCTGATAGTACGAGCTACGAAGTCGTACTAACAACTGACTTCAATGATAAAGGTTGACTGAGGGAACGACGTATTGTTTACCTTATTATAGTATAGATACTCGTAGTTCAATCCACGAATACGCGCCCCACTAATCTCAGCCAATCAGGAAAGTATACATACATACTTACTAGTTTTATAAAGTCGTGGGTTTCATGGTCGTTGTTAGGTACATACTTTCCTATTATATACCATATATATATTTTTTCATTCAAGGGTGAATTTCGTGCTAAAAGGTGTTAAAATAAATAAGAGTGGGGTGCGTCTTTGTGAAATGCACTATCTAAGTTATAACCCATTTAAAAAATCTCAGGAAATTAAACAAAGTTATAGATTTGCTCCAAAACGACGAAGAGTTCTGCCAATAATTGGGCTACCATTATGGGGGTAGAAGCCGTCTTTGATTAAAAAAAAAACCCATACAACATAATCTGGCGCTAAGAGGACATGTAAAGAGATACAGCAAACATATTGTTCCCACGACACAACTGCGACGTGAAACAATAGGCCCCTATCCTTTCACCAGGGTGGGCCAGGCTGCCACGACGAGTAAATACTAAAGTTTACTGACCTTCTGTTACACCAAAATCACACTTTACGACCTATCAAAATCAGACGATATACCTAAGGAAATCTTGAATAAATTCGGGGGTGTATTCCGTATCACATTGGTGTGGCACGTACATTATTATTAGTGATTAAACGAACTTACAATGTGAAGTCCTATCATAATTATATGAGTCGCTTCATTCGAAGACATAATTGTTTATCAGGTAGTTTCTCATCCTACCAGCAATCATTGTAAAATTGTCTAACAAAACGCCTTCCTTACCGCTGTCTCACCGAGAGTAGGTAGGTACTTGTATGATGTCATCTTGATGGGTTACCAAAGTAAGACAATAAATATAGGAAATTAATTAGGTACTGTTATAATTATTGGATAGAAGCAGGCGTTACTTTGCGGAAGTCCATGATTATGAAGGAACTTGAAATTTAATTTGCTATAATCCGCAACAATAGGCAAATATATGTGGTACTGTACCACATATATTTGCCTATTGTTGCGGATTATAGCAAATTAAATTTCAAGTTCCTTCATACTGTTATAATTTGTTAGATACTTTGCATTATAAATAGAATTAAGTTATTTGACAAATAAATTGGCGCTCCCTATACATTTTTAAGTGGCCCATGTACAGAAGTACCTACACGCAATTAGTTTTTATGTAAGTATAAAAAATATACTCGTATAATATGTCATTGGTTTTCATTTTTTGATGGCCACTGAGTTACAGAAAGGGGGCAGGATTTTGTTTAGCTAAAATCATTTTTATACCTTACCCATAAAAGCTGAGTTAATCCATATTAGTAAATTGCGAAAATGTAACTGACTGTCTGTCGGTCTGCTACGCTTTAATGGGCTATCTTTCCAACCGATTTTGATGTAGGTTGCATTCTGGGGAAAGACATACCTAGGCTACTTTTTATCCTGGAAAATTTAGGAGTTCCCACGGGAAAAAGGAATAAACTTAATCAACGCGAACGAAGTCGCGGGGGTCAGTAAATATTAATATCATTGCGCAACATAGTAATTAAAGTTGATCATACGCACAGATAATCTCTTATCTGTGATCATACGTATACCTACTGTACTGATAAATACTTACTTATATAATTTATAAGTAGGTACTCTGGTTACCCGTTAACGAGAACAAAGCTTTAATATGTTACACTATCTCATATCTGCTCCCTGACTCATGACTTCATGAGAGGCAGTTACATTTTGTGAACGTTAACTAGAATTTGGGTACCTACTAGTGGAATCAGTATTTAAGCTTCCATTGAATGAACTCAACTTAGATACAGATGTTGCAATGTAGAATAATCAGAGCTTTGTTTTTATTAGTTTAAAAATGAGAAGGTTTATTAGTATAAGGACAAAATCCACTTTCAATTCAAAGAAGATTTTTTGATATTTTTTTTCCAATAATGGTATCAATTTTACACTTTTTTTTTAATTCAATTCAATTCATTTATTTAAAACATGTAGGACATACAGGTCTCTTATGTAACGTCATTTTTTGACTCTACCACCGGTTCGGAAAGCAGATTCTGCTGAGAAGAGCCGGCAAGAAACTCGGCAGTTGCTCTTTTTCTTTTTTAAACAATATAATATTACAATACTTATGTAAGTATATAAATTAAATAGAAAAGTGTAAGTTATTATACTATCCTGTGGGGAGCTGGACCCAAAGTCGGTTGCTTCCATACAACTTTGTCATTAAGAAATTCGTTTATAATTGTTTATTAGCCCCGACTCAACAAGTGTTCTTTTACGGTTTTTAAATTTGTGTAACGGCACATCCAAAAAGTTCTTTTTGGAACCACATACCTAATAAAAGGTGATACTCGACCCCACAAAGAATTTCTGTACCTTGCGTAGACGACATTGCGGCATTAATTACTAGTTTATTTAAAGTCTTATATGGTGTTAATTAACGTCAACTTAAAACTAAAGCTGCGTGGTTCCAACCGCGCCACGGTCTGAGAGAAACCCACAACTAACTCAGGCGGTTTTTCCAGATCTAGGAAATAATCTGCCTTATCTCTTTCGTACTACCCCTATTTTCATTTCGCACCTCGAAAGGTATGAAATGAAAATTCTTTGTGCACAACGTGTGTCTACACGACACCCCAGGATGTTGCGATGACCACTTCCCCTGCAGTGTTGACGTTGCACAGGATGTTGCCAAAACTACGCTAACGTGTTTTCGTTTACGCTATCCGCTACACCTCGCGTTACATTGCAAACTAAATATTACTTTTTTCACCCATGCACGACAGACCTGTGATGTATGAAAACTCTTGTATATTTAATTTTAACTAATATTATAAACGCGAAAGTTTGTAACGGCTGAACGGATCTTTGACGACCTCCGTGGCGCAGTGTTGAGCGCTGTTGTTGTCTTAACGTGCGGAGGTCCCGGGTTCGATCCCCGGCAGGGTCATTTTAGGAATTTATAATTTCTGAATTTTTCCTGGTCTGGCCTGGTGGGAGGCTTTGGCCGTGGCTAGTTACCACCCTACCGACAAAAACGTGCCGCCAAGCGATTTAGCGTTTCGGTACGATGCCGTGTTGAATAGGGGTATAGGTTTAATATAACCGCCATGTCCCTAACAGGTTAGCCCGCTACCATCTTAGACTGCATCATCACTTACCATCAGGTGAGATCGCAGTCAAGGGCGTACTTGTAGTGGATAAAAAAAACTGGATGAAATTAGGCACAGAGCTAGAATATAGTCTGGAATAAAACATAGGCTACTTTTATCCCGGAAAATTAAAATAATTCCCGCGGGAACCAAAAAACCTCAATCCACGCGGACGAAGTCGCGGGCATCAGCTATTTGGGCCGGTATAAAAGCTAAAACCCGGTTAAATACGGTTTTAAATGATAGTTTGTTGGCATTAAGTAAGTCATACACTACACTTATTGACGTCAATTTCGTGTATCCATTTTTATACGTTAGAGTATGGTACATACCTAAACGTATAAGAATGGGTACACGAAATTGAGCTCTAATTTAATGCTGTTATGATTTATTTTACTTTGACGACGAACTTTAACGTTTTGATCGGCCATTCTTACATGATCGGGGGGCCTAGTTACCTACATAAAATATGATGGTGATAATCTGTTACGGTATCTTAAAACTAAAGCTACGAGGGTACCAAACGCGCCCTCGACATGGTTATAGGATTTTTCAATGAGTTTACGTTTTACATTAACTTTGAACTTATTTAGAGACATCTTCAACGTGTCTTCTGGGAGCTTGTTGAACTCGGAGATCAAAGTCACTGTTCTAACTATTACTAGTACCTACGTAGCCATGCTTACTTAATTTCTTAAAGGTTTACTTACTTCGGTCAGGGATCCAAAGAAAGAAAAAAGAAAGTAAAAACATTTATTTCCAAACTGTGCCACAGAACTTAGTATACTTAAAAAAAGGTAGATCATCCCTTCATCATCATTAGATCATTCAGATCAAAAGAAGCCTTTACCCCATTCAACCCGAACAAGGGTTTGCTCCTATATTGGTGCGACAATAGCAGAGTGAACGAGAATAGTCGAATAGTGAAGTAAATGTAAAGTTGTATAGAATTTTAGGAGGTTTTATAATTTTAGAACTGACGGCCATAATGATAAGGGCTCCTTTAATGAACGGTTAAGGGGGGTTAAGGAAATTAAGGAATGAATGCTTTATTCAGTTTGACTCCTGAACCGATGAATTAACCGAAACCGAAGAAACCGTACCGAGGATATTGTTTAATTTAAAATCAATAAATAAATCGATTACGTATACCTAGGTATCGACTATCGACTACCGAGCAATAAGCTCTCAAAAATTTCATAGCTAGCACAAAATTATAATTGTTTCAACATGAAAATAATATCAATAATCATCATATTACTTATCATCATACTAATATTATAAATGCGAAAGTGTGTTTGTTTGTTGGTTAGTTGGTTTGTTGGTTTGTCCTTCAATAACGCCGCAACGGAGTAACGGATCGACGTGATATTTGGCATGGATATATTTGAGGACCTGGGAGAGTGACATAGGCTACTTTTTATCCCGGAAAATTAAGGAGTTCCCGCGGGAATCAAAAAAACTTAAACCACGCGGACGAAGTCGCGGACATCAGCTAGTTATTAATATTTTAACCCTTGAATAGGCCTGTGCCCGTGCAGAGTAACATTATACGCACTAGCGTGTTGAACAGCTTTTTACGCTCTACCAAGTGGAAAGGCTCGAATGTCACCTGGTTTCGAAAAAAAACTCTCCCATATTCACATTAAATCGGATGTGGTTCAGTTATATTGAAAGTTTATTGAATGTTTTGAAAAAAAATCAGTTATATATTGAAAGTGTCATTATGTATAGTTTAGTATTTTGCTAATCTTATTTAATGCATTTTTATCATAGTGCCTTCCCAAGTTTTATTGTATTGAACTCGAAATCATTCCTTTTTAAAACCATAAACATTTTAAAAAGGAATGATTTCGAGTTCAATACAATATACTTACTTAGGAAGACACTATGATAAAAAAACCATAAACACACTTAGCTATACTGCAAGAGTAATATTTCAGACATTCGCTTCAGTAAAATTTGCCAAGCAACAGCACAAAAATGGCAACATGCAAACGCACTTTATTTGAATGAGTTGCTGGCATTTATATTATTTCTTCGCGAAACAAAGCTGCGAGTTATTTCTGTCTCAGCAAGTTCAGATGTTGACACAAGAAAATTCTCATGAACGGCCTACCATGTTGACTCAAATCCACACGTGTTCGGTACACTAGCGCACTTCGTCGAGACCGAGTTAATGCCCGACGCACACACAGAAAACTCATTCATGAAGAAATACTTGAATGGCAGAGGCCACGGCGAAAGCTCCGTACAAGTTATGATAGCCTGGTACTGCGGGCGGACTAGTCAGCGGACATGTTGTTTTATTAATCGTCGATACTGACCGGCCGCGCGGCTGCCAACGCAAATCGATCTTAGAACAACACAGCCGATGCAACCTCACAACTTATCCACCAACAAGTTTGACAAGTCAATAAACAAACTGTTATTCGCTAAATGCGAAGCTCCAATTTTACTAAGCCGATTCTGTTTTAATATATTATGCATTGATGTAGAATTTGAGTGTGACCTATAACTAATGCTACTTATTAGATGATGCTCGCCGCCCGGAACTTCGTACAAGTGGATTGTTTTTTGATTCCCGCGGGAACTCTTTATACAAATATTTCATTTCATTCAATAAAATTCAGCTTATAAGCTATCAGCCAATTCTGTTCAGTCATTATGGCATACAGAAGTAGGAACAAACTTACAAACATTGCAATTCGTGATTTTGTTGAAATTTCCAAACATGTAGGTAGGTATTATGCAGAACTGCTATTTATAGATTTTTAGGAAATTATACCTACCTACTCTACAAATTGTCTCTAGCATTCATGAAATTCATTCAATTCAATTTGGATTCTTAATCACTAATAGCACAATTTCGATGAATAGGTCTATCTCCATCTTATATACCTACTAGCCGATGCCTGCGACTTCGTCCGCGTGGTTTAATTTTTTGATTCCCGCTGGAAGTCCTTAATTCTCCGGGATAAAAAGTAGCCTATGTCACTCTCCAGGTCCTCAACTATACCCATACCAAAAATCACGTCGATCCGTTGCCCCGTCGCGGCGTTATTGAAGGACAAACCAACAAACCAACAAACAAACACACTTTCGCATTTATAATATTAGTTATAAGTATGGTAAAATATTAGTATGGTGTATGGTAATAGTAGTATTATGGTAAAGAAAAACCGATGTTAATTTGTACTTTGTAGCCATCGCTCCCATGTATAGGTCTCAGGTAGAATGTTATTTATAAAGGTTTTATTAATTTAAAGATAGTTTTATCGTGATGACGAGTTATTTTACGATGCACATGGCGTATCCCGATGTGTGTACGCATCCAAATGGGCTCGTCGTCACCTCTCGGCAACTCGCTACCGTATTGTATGCATACTAATCGTTATTCAACTACACAAAAGGTACAACAAACTATAAATAAGCTTATGCACGTCTAAAAATCATATTTTATAACGTTCTGCGGGGCTTGCTCGTGACATCGTTATCAGCACATACAAAAGCTCTCTAGCAATCAAAGTTAAAGCTTCGAATACCTAATTCAAAATTATAATTTCTACAGAAAACCTATCAGCAGAACTGGTCATTATTTCAAGAACTATCCCTTTTAAACGGTAATAGAGCAAGATCCCGCTACGATCAGACCTACGTTATTTTATTAAAGCTGAAATTTTTTGTATGTATGTCTCTAATAGAGGTATAAACGATCCCCGACTATAAGTTTGGATCGCGGTTGCTTTGGAAGGTATCAGGTAAAAAAGGTGGCGCCTCAAATTATTTAAAGCTCCGTTTTTTTATATTTTGCTTTGGATTAATATTAGAAACCGTGTTGTCCATTGTCAGACACCTAGTACGATTACAATACAACTCCCTGTCAGACACTCTTAATAGTAGATTGTTACACAAGGGACGTAAGTAAGCTATTACAGAACAAGATCCAACTTGGCGCCAGTGCGAGCGCAGCTCGCATAGGGCGCTAATGGATCGCGTGCACCCGAGATATTTAGTCACACGAGCGAGCGCAGCGAGCGAGGGTGAATATAGTTCGAGGGTGTACGTAATAGCTACTTGCAACCGAGGTAAGCATTCTACTTTATATCATTCTTGCGAGGTAAATAAAACATTGGTAATGCAAAATCACGTTACGAACAAACTTCACAAACTTTCAGATCAAATGAAATGCCGCCATTTCCATTTTTTTTTCGTAAATAGTTTTCCATTTTTTTTTTACGGCTGTTCCAAGGAGTTTTGCATAGTTTGAAATGTATGGAAATAAAATGCCGCCATGTTTTTTTTTTTTTTTTTTTTTTGTCCACTACTAGTTAGCCCTTGACTGCGATCTCATCTGATGGTAAGTGATGATGCAGTCTAAGATGGTAACGGGCTAACCTGTTAGGGGCATGGCAGTTATATTAAACCCATACCCCTATTCGGTTTCTACACGGCATCGTACCGGAACGCTTAATCGCTTAGCGGCACGTCTTTGCCGGTAGGGTGGTAACTAGCCACGGCCGAAGCCTCCCACCAGGCCAGACCAGGGAAATTCAGAAATTATAAATTTCCAAACCCTGCCGGGGATCGAACCCGGGACCTCCGCACGTTAAGGCAACAGCGCTCAACACTGCGCCACGGAGGTCGTCAAATGTTCAGTGTTTTTTTTTCAGTAAAAAGTTTTCTTACCATTTTATAAGAAAAGAGATTGTTTACCAAGGAGTTTTGCATAGCTTGAACTGTAATGTGAACATTACAATTCAAGCATAGTGCGACGTAATGTTGCCTTGAATTGCAAACACCAACTTACGAGGAGACTTTCCACCATAGTAATCCCTAGTTACTGAGCAAGTATGATATAAATTATAAAACAACAGGGTGTCTGACAGGGGGTTGCAAATTGCAATCGTACTAGGTGTCTGACAATGGACAACCTGGTTTCTAATATTAATCCAAAGCAAAATATAAAAAAACGGAGCTAAATGCTTTAATGAATTTGAGGTGCCACCTTTTTTACCTGATAGCTTCCAAAGCAACCGCGATCCAAACTTCATACACACAAAAAAAATCAGCTTTAATAAAATAACGTAGGTCTGATCGTCGCGGGATCTTGGTCTATAAGCACTATAAACGCGTACTAAAAGTAGACTAATCTATATATAAATAAAATAAAATAAAATAAAATTTGTTTATTTCAGACCCTTGTAGTCCACTGTCCATATAATGTTGTTAGTACAGTATTACACTAAGCTATGTTAGTATACACAAAATAAAAAGAAAAAAATAAAATAGGTACCTACCTAACTAATTTAGATATTATCTGCGGTTGCGTCACAGGTTCCGTGCTGGGGCACTAGGTAGGTAGGTACATAGACATGCGTACGTATGTATCCAGTGCCTCAGCATATTATAATATAAAATATTTAATAAAATATCTACATAAAATAATGTATAATGATCAAGCACAGAGACAAGTCAAACGAGTCTAAACTCGTTGAACTGTCAGAAGTAGGTCAACTTGAAATTATTTATATTTCGATGATATTCTGTTATGTGCTTTGTAGCCATGCAAGATTCCCAATGGCCTCCCCCCATCTCCGTTATCAGCTCTTTGGTGCTTAGAAATAATAGAAACTTAAGATTCTGTATACTCATGTAGGTACCTAGTCCCTCCCTTGTCCCTACTAAGAACGGATTTTCATAAATTCCACGAGTGAAGCAGGGCAGTGGAAGTATTTCATTTGATATACTTACAATAAATGCTGATCATTGTTTATCATATCGCAAACCTGTGTTGTCAATAATTGTGATGCAAACAGATCACAAGGTAGGTACATTTAAAAAAAAACGAGCTTTAACCAAAGGTAGGTACTATTAATTAGTATTTTGTGCTTTAACTCGATATTTTCTGTTTTGACCTTATTATAATTAATTGTAGATATTAGCAATAAATTTTCCTATGTTACTTCAGCACAAAATGAAAATCCTTGCAGTAGATAGATCAAATAGAAGGTACATAGAATTGTACAGCTTTGTATTATTACCAAAGTCCATTAGTATCAAGAGCTTATAATAATATCAAAAGTGAGTTTTCCTACATTTGGATGCCGTTTATTTCGTAAATTCGCGCATCATTTTGAAGTGTTGTGCCCTAAATATGATCTATGCATATAATAAATCTGTTGCTGACTCGATATGATATTCCGAATAAGTACGTTTGAAAGCCTGCCAACTTGCCGGCAAATGACTGCCGTCGCGCTGCACGAACACATTTTGCATTAAGTAATTTATATTTTATATTTAAATTGATGATAGTAATTGTTGCTTTGTGACACTAAAAACAGATAAGTATGTAGAATCGACCGCGCCAAGTCCGCGCGGTTTAAAGTTTTTGATTCCCGCGGGAACTCTTTAATTTTCCGGGATAAAAAGTATCGTTCATGTCCTTCCCCGGGATGTAACCTACCTCTATACCTTTCATCAAAATCGGTTGAACAGATGGGCCGTGAAAGCGAAGCAGACAGACAGACAGACATTCGCATTTATAATATTAGTATAGAAAGATATCAATGTTATGTGAACACTGAAGGTACTTTACGAGGGGGGTCATTAGTCATTACAACCAAATATCTGTTTCTTGCCATTAAAAGAAAACAAAAATTTTAGTACCTACAATATCGATCTTTTAAAATTGCTTATGAGCAGCGCCATCTATTGGCAAGCTATTCAATTTCGTTACTAGTAGGCCGCTTGGTAGTGTTCAAGCGCTTAACAAGAGGGCGCCACTTCATAGTTTTAAGAAACACTGATAGATGGCGTGGATGTGTAAAATGTCGAGTTTTGGTAGAGCTTTTCAGGGCACAGGAGCTTTCATTGTTATTTGTTCCACTCTTAGGCTTTTGGCACGCCTTGGTAATCAAATAAATATTATTATAAATGCGAAAGTTTGGATGTATGGATGTATGTTTGTTACTCAATCACGCTTCAACGGATGAACGGATCTGGATGAAATTTGGCACAGAGATAGATTATAGTCTGGAATAGCACATAGGCTACTTTTTATCCCGGAAAATTAAAGAGTTCCCGCGGGAACCGAAAAACCTCAATCCACGCGGACGAAGTCGCGGGCATCAGCTAGTCATGGTAATATTGGCCTTGGTTAGTTACTTTTCGTTGATTTATCTCTAAAGTTTCATTTCTATTAATAATGTTTTCTTGATTATAATATCAAATAAATATTATAAATGCGAAAGTTTGGATGGATGTATGGATGGATGTTTGTTACTCAATCACGGCGGAACGGTTGAACGGATCTGGATGAAATTTGGCACAGAGATAGATTATAGTCTGGAATAGCACATAGGCTACTTTTTATCCCGGAAAATTAAAGAGTTCCCGCGGGAACCGAAAAACCTCAATCCACGCGGACGAAGTCGCGGGCATCAGCTAGTCATGGTAATATTGGCCTTGGTTAGTTACTTTTCGTTGATTTATCTCTAAAGTTTCATTTCTATTAATAATGTTTTCTTGATTATAATATCAAATAAATATTATAAATGCGAAAGTTTGGATGGATGTATGGATGGATGTTTGTTACTCAATCACGGCGGAACGGTTGAACGGATCTGGATGAAATTTGGCAAAGAGATAGATTATAGTCTGGAATAGCACATAGGCTACTTTTTATCCCGGAAAATTAAAGAGTTCCCACGGGAACCAATCCACGCGTACGAAGTCGCGAGCATCAGCTAGTCTGTTATAAATGGTGGATACACAGGATACTACAATCTGATATTCTCTTTTGGAAAGTCAATATATTCGGCCGTAAGTCGACCCGTGTACTTACTTATCGATACATTTTTTTCTTGCATGAAAAGTTAAGCAATTCGATTCTAGCAGAAACGCATACAATGCAACACGATATTATGCATGGCGCTTTGGTCGTTCTTACTGGATCTGGGATAAAACTGGAAAACTAAACTTTAGAAATTCATTCAGTGCCGGGAAAAGCGATTCTTTTAGGTGTTCCTTCGATAAGTTTTATTTAATAGATATTACAGTGGTCTACGTCATCTAATGACAAATTATTGACGACCTCCCTTGCTCAGTGGCGACTGGCGAGTACTGTCTTGTAAGTGGGCGGTCGCGGATTTGATTCCCGGCAGGGGCTATTTAGGTATTTGTCTATTTTCTAAATTGTCTCTGGTCTGGTGGGAGACTTCGACCGAGGCCACTCTACCGGTAAAAACGTTTAGATTTAGCGTTCCGGATCGATGCCGTGTAGTGACCGAAGTGCCATACCCTAACATAACCTAACCCCTCACCAGGTTTAAGGTTACCATCTAAGACTGCATCATCACATCACATATCATCAGGGTGAGTTCACAGTAAAGGGCTATAACTTGTAGTAGAATTTAGAATAGAAGTTCCCACTGGGAACTTCCCAGTTTCGGTTGCCTTGAATATCTTACCTACCTACTTAGTACTTACGTTAATATATTATATATTCTACATATTATAAATGTGAAAGTTTGGATTTGTATGTTTGTAACTTTGTTACTCCTTCACAGTGACTGAACCAATTTGGCTGAAATTTAGAATGGAGATAGTTTAAAATCTTGATAATATCCGAAAATATACTATCGGGGAAAATTGAAGAGTTCCCGCGGGAGTCAAAACCTTAATCCCCGCGGCCGAATTCCGGGCATCATCCAGTATTGTTATTACCTACTTATATGGTACTGTATTTATCTTTGGAACTGCCTCGTTGGTCTAGTGGTTAGGTTAGGTTAGGTTGCAGACGACGAGGATGAGGCAGGTTTTCTGACTAGAATTTCTCAGTAGGTACTAGGTACCTACTAGCCCGGAGTTAAGAAGTTGGCGGTGTTTCACCCCCGTGCTTCGGAGAGCACGTTAAGCCGTCGGTTCCGGTTATTATCACTAACATGATAATAGTCGTTTAAGCCCGCCAACCCGCATTGGAGCACCGTGGTGGGTCTAAGCTCTAATTCTCTCTCTCTTAAGAGAGTGGAGGCCTATGCCCCACTGCGAGACGTTAAGGGGCTGTAGTGGTGGTGGTGGTGGTGCACTGTCTAATTTAGATTTATCTTTAATGAATCCTTTAAAAAAATTGATAGTCATAGGGACTGCCGATAGAAGTGAAAGCGAATATCATACTAATATTATAAATACGAAAGTGTGTTTGTTTGTTGGTTTGTTGGTTTGTCCTTCAATCACGCTGCAACGGATCGACGTGATTTTTTGCATGGGTATAGTCAAGGACCTGGAGAGTGACATAGGCTACTTTTTATCCCGGAAAATTAAGGAGTTCCCGTGGGAATTGAAAAAACTTATTCCACGCGGACGAAGTCGCGGGCATCAGCTAGTTTAAAATAATTAAAAATAGATGTATATAAACCTTAAAACTAAGGGATTAAAGTTTAATGAGAATGTAGTATTTTATATTTAAGACCTTTTGTTTTCGTAACAACGCGAGCATGTCGGTGTTCGCGAGCATGTCGGTGACGCGAATCCACAAAACAAGTACCTACCAAGAAGTGCTCAACGCGGCTAAAGAAGTTTTCACTTCAAATAGGCTATGTTAAACACTGGGGCACAACCTGACGGGACCCTCGCGGGGCAATAAAAAACGAGTCGGCATCGAACCGTTGTGTGACGTCACAACTCACACGCGGGTAGCGGCGGGCGAGGCAGGCGGGCGTGGGAACCGCGGCAGGTGTGCGCCGCGCCGGCCACTGATCCTGAACATCTAGCTACGTGTAACTACTTAGGTATATCGCCGAGCTGGATAGAAAGTTCCGCTTTCCACTTATAATCCCGATTCACTCCTGTACTACCTACTGTTGAACTTTCGGGATTAGTTTGAACGTTCATACTAAATAATTATAAGGGCGGTAAATAGGTTTTTACATACGAGTTGACTAATGTCAGCCCGATGACGCCAGTCGAGGGCTGACCATCGTCACGAGTTTGTTAAAACCTTAACGCCCGTGTATCACACAATATTTTTCAATACATTTGTGAGAAAACTTGAAAATAAAACTCGAGTAGGTAGGTACAAGGTAGGTACTCACTAGAAAATGGTTTTTCACGCCCGTACTTATTTCGAGATTTTTGCCGGCTATTAATAGCGCGATTTTTTTCTCACATCTAAAATAGGTACCTAATTGTTGATTTAATTTTATTATTCCAGAACACTTAAAAACCACTCATATTATTTAATAATTTATAAGAAAAACTCAATGAAACTTTTAAAAATAGCGCGCACAGAAGATTTAGTATCTACCTACAGCGCGTTGTTGTAATGGCTTTTTTTTAATTGGCTTCATGGCTCTAGGTTCTAGCTCTTAACTCCCAACCTGGACTATTCGGCCTTAACTTTTTTGATTTATATAACTTAAATCAATAATATTAAATACAATTTTTAATTTCATGAATTAATTTCATCAATCTACATCTAAACGTTATTACTATTTAAGTTTTCTACATACAAAGTCAATATCGTTATGAACCTTCTTGCAAGAAAACTTTTTAAAAAATTTAAAAAAAACTGCAAATTTACTGCACGAGGGCAGTAAATTCTGCAAATTTACCGCACGAGGGCAGTAAATTTAACTTACAAGCCCTGTTTACTGCCTCTGTAAGTGCATTTTTCGAGCAAGTGTATTGAAAAAGATTTTTACAATTTACAACCCTGATAAGTACATATAATATTACGTAGGTGCCTCCTTATTATCTAAACAATCGTAATTCGTAACGCTTTAAATAAGTTCGAATAACGCCTAGCTATGTGCTTTTCCTGAAATGTTTTTCAAATAGGTAACTAAAAGCACTAGTTCTTAGTACGAATTCGTACTAAGGGTATCAAACAGCAACGCGACGCGATAGCCATAGAAAATGTCTTCGCGACAACGTAGCTCTAGCTACTGGTTGATACTGTCGCATCGCGTTGTATCAAGTCGCGATGTCGCGTTTGTCGCTGACGTAGGACAGGGCCTAAGACCGTGAAGGAAGTTTTTTTTTAATTTGTTTCACGAAGTATGTAACTAAAGAAAGAGTTTTTTTTTTATTTGTTTCACGAAGTAGGTATGTAAGTAGACATAGATGTATTTGGCAATTTTTGATAACATGTATTTAAGATTTTTTATGAGGGGGGGGGACGGGGACGACGACACATTTTACCACTTTGGAAGTGTCTCTCGCGCAAACTATTCAGTTTAGAAAAAAATAATATTAGAAACCTCAATATCATTTTTGAAGACCTATCCATAGATATCCCACACGTATTGGTTTGATGAAAAAAAAAAAATTTGAGTTTCAGTTCTAAGTATGGGGACCCCCAAAAATTGTTTTTTTTTCTATTTTTGTGTGAAAATCTTAATGCGGTTCACAGAATACATTTACTTACCAAGTTTCAACAGTATAGTTCTTATAGTTTCGGAAAAAAGTGGCTGTGACATACGGACGGACAGACAGACAGACAGACATGACGAATCTATAAGGGTTCCGTTTTTGCCAAATTTGGCTACGGAACCCTAAAAATTACAAAAATTAATACTTAAGTAAAATTAAATCAAAAGGAATAATATATTCTATCACTCTGCATCGTATTCCTCATTCTTCCTGAGGATCGTGATTCGGACTAGGAGTTTCCTTGGGATAATAATAGATTCGTAATACTTACCTACCTACTTTAGAATCCTAAACCAAAATTATTATGCTAGGGTGCAGACTCAAGAGGCAGTTATAGGTATCCTTTACATAACAGGTAAGTACTAACAGCCTTTTCCACGTTTTGTTTTAGTTAAGAAACTAGCTGTTGCCCGCGGCTTCGTCCGCGTGGTTTAAGTTTTTTTGATTTCCGCGGGAACTCCTTAATTTTCCGGGATAAAAGGCCTATGTCACTCTCCAGGTCCTCAACTATACCCATTCCAAAAACCATGTCGATCCGTTGCTCCGTTGCGGCGTGATGAAGGACAAACCAACAAACCAATAAAGCAACAAATCAACAAACAAACACACTTTCGGATTTATATTATTAGTATGATATTATTAATAGTATGATTCAGTGATAATATGACATCAACCCGTAAATCTTCTATATACTATCAGCTGTTCTCTACATCCATAATTTTATACACGAACCCCGGTGTTATACTTATAAAAGCTCATTTGAACTTTTTTGCGTAAATTTTGTAACTTTTTAATAAATTGACTATCGGTTTACTTTGCCTACTGTAAAATAATGCAATCAACGACCACTCGCTATTTGAATCTCGCCTATAATTCAATTAAAAAATCAGAAAACAGCATGGGTAGGCCGTCTCAGTAACAAGTTTTAAAAAGCCTACGGCCCGTAACCAAGTTACTTAGGACAAACGAAAGGCCGATATTGAATCAGAGTCACGAAAAATTAGATTGCTGTCCGTTCGTTGGGGAAGTTTTTGCCCTTTGATGTCGTCTAATGACGTTCACCTCTTCTACTAACATAGCGGGTCACTGATTTTCACTATTTTGCCTCATCTACAAGTTTGAGAGCTTTTTCGCCTCAATTTCGTTTTCATGAAAGACATTTTGTCTCTATATTAGGTATGTATCCATACTAATATTATAAATGCGAAAGTGTACCTGTCTGTCTGTCTGCTAAGTTTTCACGGCCCATCTTTTAAACCGATTTTGATGAAATTTGGTATACAGCGATAGGTTGTATCGCGGGGAAGGCTATACTTTTTATCCCGGAAAAAATTAAAAAAAACTTAATCCACGCGGACGAAGTCGCGGACTTCATCTAGTAGACGTATATTTGGCTTATATGGGGACTAACATAGATGTTCGTATGAATTTTAAAAAAAAAAGTTCTTGGGTGTGTGACGTCTAGCAAAACGCACTTGGCAAAAATGGTAGACTATGGCCAAAACAATTCTCATTATGAGTGGACACTCATGCTCGATGATGATCGCAAGTAGTTATGATAAAAAAATAGTAGGCAAGTAACATAATTAACGTTTTGAACAATTAACATAAAGATTTGTAGATCTAATTTATAAATACGTTTCGCTTCCATACTAGATGAGTATAACTGTTAATAATTACGGTTAGGCTCCAATTTATTATATTGTAATAGTACCAGTCGCTCTGAAGCAATTTAGGGCAGTAAACAGCCCGAGGCGGGAGGGCGGGAACCGAACCCGAGACTTCAAATTGATTCATACTTAATGAGCGAAGTGTTAAACGTTCTGTTGAAGTTAATTAGTTGCTTATCTGAGCGCGTTTTATGGATTTTTAATTGCTTTTTTCCTATTCATAAAATGCTTAATGTTAGTGTGTACACGGCTTATAGATTACCTACCTATTATTTGTGCTTTACTCTTTTTTTTAAGTTACTCTCTTAATTGTTTTTAATTAATAATAGTAAGCGTAAACCCAGATCTTCCATTCCATGCTTTGTAATATCAATCTAACTAATATTACTAATATGTATACTAATATTATAAATGCGAAAGTTTCGATGGATGGATGGATGTTTGTTACTCAATCACGCCAGAGCGACTGAACGCCTTTGCAACTCAACTTATATCAATAAAGTCTAGCACAGAGACGGTTAGGCATAAATAGTATAACAGAAAAATTGTATCCCGTCAAACGAAATGGGTTTCTCATCATAAAGCTATAGATTAAAAATGCGAAAGTATATCTATTTGTCTGTCCGTCTGTGTTTTGGAGGCTCGTTTCAAAATTTCAAAATTCAAAATTCAAATGCTTTTTATTCAAATAAACTTTTACAAGTACTTTTGAATCGTCAAGTGAATCTACCACTGGTTAGATAAATTTCAAGCAATTTTGTCGTTAATTTTGTACAGAGATAGTTTGGATCCCGAGAAAAGAAATCAAATAGGCTATTTTCTGTCCCTGAAAATCTAAAAGTTCCAATAGGATTTAAAAAAACTTTTACATTCACACGGACGAAGCATATCGTACCGATTGTATATTTTAACTATATTTGCCTTAGATAATGCTCTGATGATCCAAAGCGTACATTAAAATCAAAGATGACATATACGCTTCCACGAATGCGTCTTCAATAGGGATAATTTGGAATCGTCAAATTTCAAATTAGCCCAAAGTGCGCTTGCGCACGCAATGCGCGAGTTAAACTTGTGTCACTCCGCCATTATGAATGCATTTTAAGATGAATCAAATGCTAAACTGAGAGCGATTTGGCCTTGAATTAGGCTCAGATGAGTTTATTTGTTCGTAGAAGTAGCTACTGATCTCTCCAAGTAGGTCAATTTGGGAATTTATAATTTCTGAATTTTCCCTGGTCTGGCCTGGTGGGAGGCTTCCGCCGTGGCTAGTTACCACCCTACCGGTTAAGACGTGCCGCCAAGCGATTTAGCGTTCCGGTACGATGCCGTGTAGAAACCGAATAGGGGCATGGGTTTAATATAACTGCCATGCCCCTAACAGGTTAGCCCGCTACCATCTTAGACTGCATCGTCACTTACCATCAGGTGAGATCGCAGTCAAGGGCTAAACTGTAGTGGTTAAAAAAAAAAAAAGGTTGAATTATTAAGTTAAAATGCTCACTACACTGGCCCTTACCTAGGGGCTTTGCAATATCGGTTTAAATTATCATGGGGTAAAGCATTGGTAAATATGTATCTATATAACCATAGGTAAATGTAAAACAGAAACAAATTCTGCTTCGTCGTTCGTTATTTTATGATAAAAAAATGTATATTTAGCAAAAAAAAGTTACATGTAGTTTTTAAAAGAGATTGATCTTGCGTCTCAAATTCTTCATAAGGCTTATTAGGTACCTCCCTACATCGAAGCAATGAAAATTGCTTTCCAAACCAGTTGAGTTATTCAATCCATTTATTTAAATGCTCTTAAGTAATTGATTGTGATTACCCACCATTAGTTTTATCTGCGTATTCGCGTGATACTCGTCAAATATGTTTTAAAGTACCTGTCTTCGTACTTATCAATAATTCTTTTCTTTATATCAAACTAGATGATACCCGCGACTTCGTCCGCTTAAGGTTTTTTAAACCATGGGAACTCTACGATTTTCCCTATGTCCCTCTGGATGCAAGTACCCGTCAAAAATCATAATACATATAGCTATATAAATACTTATATAGAAACAACGACCTCAATTTACATAGACGGGCCCTGTCAAACAAAGAATGTGGTCTTATTATTTCAATGGAAACGATACTAAGAGCGCAATTACACTACTTACGGACAAAAAATGACTGACGAACACACTTATTTTCTTTAAGATGGAGCGTCCATCCCCTCAGATGTGGATGTTTCGCGTTTAGTATTCTGTGACTACAAGTACTGCACACACATGAGTGGCAGATCTTTTTTGGGTCACTGAGCCAGCGAAGTTTGACGAAAGAATCTCTTTAGCAATGATGTCTTGTGTAAAGATTTTCCCCGAAATAATCGACAATAGGAAAATTCGTATCGAATCTTGAATCAGACATTGTTTAGGTAAGTGCCCACTAACGACATTGCTGACTTCCTGTCTTTGTGAACGCGAAGAGAAAATTAAGTAACGGTGCTCCTTCGTTAATTAGAGATAAATGGATTTCGCCAATATATTTTTTACCAAGTAGGTACTTATTCCTTATGATACCTAAGCCCTATGCGAAATTTATTAGCTCTTCTACAATATTATTGTTACTAATAGTACACACTGCAAAAATATACATATGGTATAATAATATGTAAGTACACGTCTGTATGTAACACAGAAATGTGTCTATGCAATGTATATGTATTAGTATACAGATGCCCGCGACTTCGTCCGCGTGAAATAAGTTTTTTAAATTCCCACGGGAACTCCCTAATTTTTCGGGATAATATAATATAGCCTATGACACTCACAAATAATGTGGCTTTCTATTCGTACCAGAATTTTCAAAATCGGTTCAGTAGATCCCGACATTACCCCCTACAACCTCACAAACTTTACCTCTAATAATATTAGTATCTTGATGTTACAGTGTGTATGGCTTTTTCATACAATATAATGTGGAGTCGACTCTGGGTAAGGATAAATCAGTTTTACTTGTAGAGTATACTATTTTATTCCGTTTAGTAAAAACTGAAGTAAATCCTCCCTTAGAAAGCTTTTCATTTTTGTTTTATACACATTGTAAAAATATAGTTTGCACAAAAATGAATCACAGTGCAATGTCTCAAAAAGTGAGATTGTAAAAAATTAAATCTCTTAAACGAATAATAAATCTCGTTTATCGTCAAGTGACCGTTTATTTTCTGGGATTGCTGAATTGTCTTTAATTAATTCTAATTGAGAGTCCTTTTAAGTCCTTTGCAAGAGAAGCGTTATTGCGAACGCCCGCATCGATACACTGTGGGATACGAATACCCTCATCGTTTGGGTTTTCAGTCTAAATTTTTACTACGATTAATTGATATTTTGTATCAGTAACCGTTGCACTCTAATCATATACTAATATTATAAATGCGAAAGTGTGTTTGTTTGTTGGTTTGTCCTTCAATCACGCTGCAACGGAGCAACAGATCGACGTGATTTTTGGTATAGGTATAGTTGAGGACCTGGAGAGTGACATAGGCTACTTTTTATCCCGGAAAATTAAGGAGTTCCCGCGAGAATCAAAAAAACTTAAACCACGCGGACGAAGTCGCGTGCATCAGCTAGTATGAAAATATGTAATATCAAAATTAATCTAAATTAGAAAATCGTAAATCTAACGCATATCGAATGCCCAAAGCTCGATTACACACACGTATCTGATCGATTAAACGCTCGATACATACCTATCGTACTCGTAGCTCGTAGATACTCGTAGCTTGATTGAAAAGTTACTAATCTTTCATTTTTGAAAATTTTTCGATATCAGGATATCAGATAGAACTTAGGTTGAAGACGTCCGCTCGCACAGTAGGCGCCATACTAGACTATGACCTATAGGCTATAGTAACTACGTACCTACCTAATTTATAGACAACAATATTCTATTTTTAAAAAAACCACAAAGATATTATTTTTATAGTAATCTATACTTTTAATATTATATATGCGAAAGTTTGGATGAATGGATGGATGGATGGATGTTTGTTACTCAATCACGCCCCAACGGCTGAACGGATCTGAATGAAATTTGGCACAGAGATAGATTATAGTCTGGAATAATACATAGGCTACTTTTTATCCCGGAAAATTAAAGAGTTCCCGCGAGAACCAAAAAACCTCAATTCACGCGGACGAAGTCGCGGGCATTAGCTAGTATATTACATATGTAAGTACCTACCTTAATATTTGAGATATGGTTAAAATCTATAAAATCGATTGTCAAAGCATGATACTTAGTAATATTTTAATGGGTATAAAATAAACAACCGCTCTAATCGTTTCCTGTTCCCATAAATAAAACAAACACAAAATCGCTACAGTTCTCATACTAAGAACAGGCACCTAAATTAACTCTTGAAATGGCCGCCTACATTTACTTCCTAAGAAAAGTGTGGTGTAAAGCTCGGTGCACATTCGCTTCATATTTACTCAGGGTGTCCACGGACCTGGAAGGTCAGGGAAAGTCAGGGAAAAGTCAGGGAAGCTATTGTGGGTCAGGGAAAGTCAGGGAAATGACTTCTCTACCTGGAAAAGTCAGGGAAAACCAGGACTTTTTGATGATTGATCTTTAAAATTAATGTAAAAGTCTAAAAATGTATAGAATAAATAAAAATAATATTATCTTATCAGTCATCAGTACTTATTATATCGTCGCAGGAAAGGCAAATTTACTGAAGCTCCAAATGACCATTTCGAGAAAAAGCCGTTTTAAGTTTTTTTTTTTCGTTTTTAATTCATAACTTTTTTCCCAGCACACGAATTTCGATGACGTCAAGGTAAACTTTTATTAATTTGTCATTTTCTATGTCCAGAAGTACAAACCATAATAATTGGACTGCTGGTTTGTGATATAGTGGCGCTTAAGTAAAAATGACTTCAATTTACAGTAAAGCAAAATTTCTTAACCGCCATTTGATTCAAATATTTATAGCAATCAAAATTACTTACTCTTACTTATATAAATTGGAAAACGACAAATTTTCTGGAATTATAACAATAATGTAATGTTCGTAATCTTAAGTTACTGAAAAGACTTTTAAAAGTCTGGTTTCATCATGTTAAAACAACTTAAAAAGTGATCGGCTCATTATGTTGAATTACTAAAAATCCTTAAAGGTAGGTTATTGTTTTAGTTTTTTCGAGTAAAAAGACGTAAGAGATAATTACTTTTGTCTAATCACACCTTTAAAACTACTTATAACTTCAGATAATACACAATAAGAGCTACTTAAATACTGTAGTGCCAAAATTAAAGTTACTTGAACCATAAATAATAACGTATAATACTCCATTACTCATGTGTAAGAGTAAAGTCTTAATTGTTTTAAATAATCTTACGTAAATTAGTAGGGCATAGAGATGGGCTTGAGCTGGGCTGCCTCCTCTTATGGTACGGTATGGTTATGGTGTGGCAATCTACCTGTGTTGAAAATTGTCACCTTGATAGTTGGACACCTTGGGAAGCCAATAACATAAATCTCTGAGTGTTTGTGAAGACTTAATTTTTGTCTCTTACAATCATTCGCAAGAGAAACATTTTTACTTTGAAAAATTACAGCTAAAAAGGTCAGGGAAAATTTGAGAAATGGTCAGGGAAAGTCAGGGAAAAGTCAGGGAAATGTTTTGACGATTTAGAGTGGACACCCTGTTACTTATCAACTGTATTTTGCCGTGAGAAGTTAAATTTTACATTTACATATCGCAACCATTCTATCATACTAATATTATAAATGCGAAAGTGTGTTTGTTTGTTGGTTTATTGGTTTGTTGGTTTGTCCTTTAATCACGCCGCAACGGAGCAACGGATCGACGTGAGTTTTGGTATGGGTATAGTTGAGGACCTGGAGAGTGACATAGGCTACTTTTTATCCCGGAAAATTAAGGAGGTCTCGCGGGAATCAAAAACTTAAACCACGCGGACGAAGTCGCGAGTATCAGCTAGTCTATAATATACTAAACCTTTGTTGTAATATTAATAAATCAGGGAAACACTGAAAATAGTATCATTTTTCACCTGATGCCCATGAATGTACTAAAAGAACCGTTATTAATTAAATTTATTTTATGAAAACTTTACATAGTTTTTTTTACCAGTTAGAGGAAAGTACGAACGTTTTAATGAGCTACACTGATCAAAGAGTAAACGAAACGAGCAAAGTTTTATTTTGTTTTCAAAAGTAAGACATAAAATCCTGCTTGGCTGGTCTGTTTTCTGTGGCTACCCTAACTTCAAATTGGGCGCGGTTTTTTCGGCATCACAATACTCAGCTACCGTGGGCGCCGTGTAAGATTTCATTAGCTAGAAATCCGGGGACTGTTTTTCCGGGCTTCCCAACGCATCCACAATGGCGCCGCTTCCGGCCAGGTTCCCGCCAAAACAGAAATAAACTGACCCACTTGCGTGAGCTCACGTCCGGTCGCTCGCGCCGTCTGCATTTCCGGATCGCATGTCATATTAATGGTTCATAATTTTTTTCGCTCTATATTTTCTAATTCTGATTTTTATTGCCGTGCTACTTAGCGACAAACGATATTTTTTCAGGACGTCTACACGTCTTGCAAAATTCGTTAAGTTTTGATGCACGATTTTGATATTCTACCAATGCAAATGAAGAGTTAGAGGTACCTACCTCGGTTTTACTAAGTCTTCTTCTCTTAGTAAGTAGATCTTGTTAAAGGAGAAAATTGTTTGTACCTGTCTTTTTTTTCTCATAATTTATCGTATCTTTGCTAAATTTTCAGCGGCAGAAATTCATTGTTATACCTGTAGTATAATTACGTAGGAATAGGGATGATGCATATATCAAAAATAAATTATTTCTAACTGATTATTAAATAGAGGGTCTTCCAAAAAACCTAAAATTCACATCCTCGGTTAGTTTTAAGTTTGATAACCATTTTAAAATATAGATTTAAAAAAAATTCTTTCTAAAAAACCGACTTCCAAAGCCACTGTAAAGTAAAAAATAATTTAGATTTCTACACACTATGTTGAAGTCGCGCGCCGGGCGGGTTATATTACAAAGATGACGCGTCAGGCTCGCCCGAGTTCAACATAGTGTGTATAAATCTAAATTATTTTTTACTTTACAGTGGCTTTGGAAGTCGGTTTTTTGGAAAGAATTTTTATTTTTAACTTTTTAGTGTACCTACTCTAAATCCCCACGGCTTAGGAGTGCAGTACCCTGCAGCATCAGAGTTGAGGAGTTTGGACTTGGTTTAAGTATGAAGTCAATGAATGAAAAAAAAAAACATACGCGCCGAATTGAGAACCTCCTCCTTTTTTGGAAGTCGGTTAAAAATGACGTCACTACTGTGAATTTCATAAGTAAAACTTCCATACTAGAAGACAGAAGTGCGTTTTTAAGTTTGATAAAGAGTTGCTGATTTGATTGAGTTGTCCATCATCCCTATTATAATGATAAATGAACCTAATAAGCTCTTACATGGAAAGGCATACAACAACGAAAATTGTAAACTTTTCAAGTTCCAATAGGTAGGTACCTTTTATAGGTTAACTTTAGCAAATTATTTATGAAACAATCAGAAATAATATAAGTGTTTACTTACCAACTTATGATTCCACATAATATTAAAAAGCCATAATAATAAATAATGTTTTAGCAGATGCGCTTGTGTGCGTCCAGTAAAAGACGTTTTTGCATAACCGACGTAGTTTTTGGAGCGGAAAGGAGCATGTTGCCCCACTCTGACCTTGGTGAAGCGATTCATGTACATTGAACAAAACACGCTCCTTAGCACCAGTGGGGGATTTTAATTTTTAGTAAACAAAACTGTTAATGTATGCTTAACGGTTTTAATTTATGCAAAACAAGTTTTTACATTTTATGTGTAATTTTGGTATCACTTTTGTGAGAAATAATAATAATGTCCTCCCGACCGAATTTCGGCCACGGCGCGGCGGTCAATCTCCTGAGATTAGCCATCTGCGCGGGAGATATTATAGTGCACTAATGTGTGCGCAAACACAGGTGCAGTCTCTGTTCCTTTACTCTCATGGCCCTATGGGACGGAAAATCCGATACGACCGGAGCGAGCTCAGGCGCAGGACCGGCGGCTTTACGTCCTTTCCGAGGCACGGGGGTGAAACACCACCAACTTCCTAACTCCGGGCTAGTACTGAGAATTTCTTGTCAAAAAACCCAATTCTTAGTTCCTCCCCTCCTTGTCCTGGCAGCCGCAGTCGAACATGCTAACAAAACAGCAGTTGTGAGAAATGAAGTTCGAAATTAAAATAGCATTCACAAAATTAAACGAATCTTTTTTTGCAAGAATCGTCCAATGCACCTATGCACATATGCACAGCTTTGGAAGCCAGGAGCATTAGTTTTTTTTGTTTTTTTTTTATCCACTACAAGTTAGCCCTTGACTGCGATCTCACCTGATGGTAAGTGATGATGCAGTCTAAGATGGTAGCGGGCTAACCTGTTAGGGGCATGGCAGTTGTGTTAAGCCCATACCCCTACTCGGTTTCTACACGGCATCGTACCGGAACGCTAAATCGCTTGGCGGCACGTCTTTGCCGGTAGGGTGGTAACTAGCCACGGCCGAAGCCTCCCACCAGGCCAGACCAGTGAAAATTCAGAAATTATAAATTCCCAAATTGACCCTGCCGGGGATCGAACCCGGGACCTCCGCACGTTAAGACAACAGCGCTACACACTGCGCCACGGAGGTCGTCATCGTTTGTTGGGTAGTTAATTGTTTCCTGGCAGTTCATAATGAAAAATGAACATTGAGCTATTTCAATTAGGGTAAGCCGTGCTTTTATGCCTCTACGGCCTGCATGCCACTGACTATACATGCACATTACCAATCCACTTCTTCGGGTCGTACAATCAGGTTTAATTTGCAATTTTGTCCCAGGTCATAGAGGTTTTTCTAGAGCTAATATAGTAGGTAAGTACTAGATGATGTCTGCGACTTCGTCCGCGTGGATTAAGGTTTTTTGATTTCCGCGGGTACTCTTGAATTTTCCGGGATAAAAAGAGGCCTATGTCTGTTCCCGGGATACAACCTGTCCTTGTACCAAATTTCATCTAAATCGGTTGAACAGATTTTTTTTTTGATTCCCGCGGGAACTCTTGAATTTTCCAGGATGGAAAGTAGCCTATGTATAAATTTCAGTAAAATCGGTTGAACAGATGGGCCGTGAAAGCGTAGCAGACAGACAGACACACTTAAGCACTTATAATATTAGTATGGATATGGAAGAAATATGTAATTAAGGACTGTAATAAGCACGTGTAGACGCGCCCCCGAGCCGGAAGTTGCTGTGACGGAATTAATGCGGCTCTAATTAAATAACAAGCCCTCCCGCTGTTATTTAGTTGGTGTATTTTTCTATATCCACTAAATAGATATAAGATCTGAATTAACATGAAAGCTGAAGAGAAAACCTCAAGAAAGGTAGATACCTACACGAGGAATAGGAGGAATAAAAATAAACAGCTCTTTTTTAAAAAGCTAACTTTAAAAACATATACTTAGTCAATACTTAATACTATCGAATAAAAATATCTTTAATCTTTTTATCTTTAATGTTATGAATAGGAATTAGCAATCAAAGACAGTTTTGAAGATGTATTCATCACGTGGGATTTTGTACAATTTTATACAATACAATACAATATCCTTTATTTGCATGAATACAGGTACAGTGGGTGATACTTATATTATATGTATTATGATCCAATGTAATCAGCCATTTCTGGCATGCAAATTGTTAAATTTTACAAACAGGTCAGTTAAAATTGAATTATTCGTTAAGTACATATATGACAATATAATTTAAAAAAAAACATAGGTAATTCAAAACACAGACGCAAACAGTAGGTATTTCAATTCCAATAAATTAGGTACAATATAATTATTATAATTGAATAAGTATTAAAATGTCCAAATTAAATCAAAATGTCAATATTAAAATTATAGTTTTTTTTTACTCTTTCAGCATGTCATTTATTGAATAAATGTTTTTATTTAACAACCACAAGAAAAGATCTTTCTTAAGTTTCTATAGTTAAGTATAGCTTTTTCCTTACTGAATTCAAAAGTAATAGGAAGAAATATAAAAGTTATTGTTCTTTATACCTATAAGCTTATAACTAAAATCTAAAATACACTTCCGTTTAGGTCATAGTTTACCATGTAGGGGGGAAGTGCGTAAAAACCATATTTATAAACCACAAAGGCCATTATTGTCACTTGTTGGAACAAAATTCGTCTCACACGAGATAAGCGTCGGCGGCTTTGTCGGCGGACATAAAAGACGGGCACGCGTCTTGGTGTTTCGAAGAACGAGAGTCGCGGACTCCTGTAGGTTTGGTAAGAGTTTTTGCACGTCTCGAATACTTTAATCGATTTAGAGTATTGTAACTCTAAAGCATTAGAGTAATATAATTGGTCCACATAATATCTACAACCAGACATCACTATCACTACTATAAACACGCTGAGTTTGGTTGTCTGTTTCGTATGAAAATTCTGTCGATATTCTCAGAATATAAATAGATTATATGGATTTTCATACGGTATTCACGAATGTAAGGACGAATTCTTCCGAGAACTAAAATAGCTCTGAGAATACTCATAGATCTCGCAGCTGATCGCATGATGAAACACAACAACAACAACAAAAAAGGAAAAATGTAGCTGGAAATCTATCTACAGATTTTCACACTCTGGCTAGGTACTAGGTATGTATAGATGCAAATCCGGATCCGACTTTACTTTGACGTTATAGTGTTTCGATGCTCGTAATCAAGTCGTGTAATCTCATACTAAGCGTACAATACAGTAGTCGGTAGCTAATCAGAGACTGATACGTCGCAATTCCAAGAATGAGATTGGAAACGAATGTAAAAATTGTCGATTAGGTACTATTGAGTAATAATTATGCGTTGGATGCTACACGCCAATTATCGTTATTCGTGGAAATCTTCGGGATGTTTTTTATTTGCGCATTCTTGTTACGAGTACAGTTGAGTCTGAAATTATCAGTAAACACATTGAATCTAGGTATGATAATAAATAAATAATTATTGTATTAGTAATTAAAATAAATCTATGTAGTAAGACAGTACATAAGTACTTAATTAATCGGGCTAAAACATGGGGCGGAATTAGCCTAGCAGGTAAAACTGAGCTCGTAATTCTTGACGAGGGAACTGTAACCGCTGCTAGTTACATTGAGCGTGTAATTCGACCCCATGTGATCCCATTTTCACAGCAGGTGGGTGATGGATTTGTTTTTATGGACTACAATGCTCGCGCTCATACAGCTCGGATCATCCAGAGGGCTCTCGCGGACGCCAATATCTCCCTTTTGCCCTGGCCTGCTATATGAGTCCGGATCTCAATCCAATTGAACATTTATGGGACCAATTAAAGAGAAACTTAAAAGAGAGCTACACCAGCATAAATAATCAGCAGGAGCTGATTAATGCTCTGAAAGCCTGTTGGGAGAGGGTACCCCAGGAAAATGTGGTCCATTTGATTGGGAGTGTCCCAAACAGGCTCAGAGAGTGTGTACGAAGCTGAAAAGGCCCTACCCGTTATTAAATCTAATTTTTTTAAGGATTAAATAAAAGAGTTTAAAAATCCGTGTTAGGTTAAACATTACGATTTTGTGGACTAATTGTTATTTTTTTTGTTTTTGTCTGTAATTCAACAAAAATAAACTTTTTTTTTCAAACATTTTCTCGTGTCTTATTCCTTACTATAAACATACCAATTTAAAAGAAATACAGAATTTTAGGTATTTTGAGATTATAGTGTAAAAGCATAGTGGGCCCTATTTTGTTTTGACTAGTTTATTTTATCGAAAAGTATGGCGACGGACTTCGATAGTTTGTGTGAGACTCAAGCACTCGCACCTCAGCTCAGAGACGACTATTTGATTGGCGCTAACTATGGTCTATCATCATCTAATCTCTATTTAGTTCAAATATCTTGACTGCAATACTTTCAAATGCACTTACCTCGTGCCTATATAATACAATAATTATTATGTATAATGTGGATAGATAGATAAAACTCTTTATTCAAAAAAGGTTAAAAGATAATAGAGAAGGGTGCAATGGCGGTCTTATTGCTAAAGCAAGTAGTCTATAACATAGATTTTATTTTATACACGTCCAGAATGAAATTGGAATCCAGCATAGCAATTCAAGCATCGTTATTAGAATCCGTGGCCGTGAGCGAGTTTTAAGTAGCCGATGGGATGACCATTATCTGTTATCTGAGCCCGGATCGACACGATCTCTTGATTGAGCTGTAGTGATTTCTAACGTTTCGGTATTTATTACGAATTTTTCGTTAATTATATCTACAAACCGATCTCGGAATGTATGTCTTATTACGACTATATTGAAGTAGCTTAGTTAGCTAATTGTAAAAGTTCATAGACAAAAAGTGAAGTAGATGTGTATATAATTTTATACTTTTCATCTTTTAGTGACTATTTTTTATGTAGATAGCGTAACTAAGTATTTTTTATTTATTTCACTTCTAACCAAGCATTGAGTTCTATGATATATCTGAGGGCATAGCTATGCCCTTACCTAGGTAATTAGGTACGACAAATAGAGGTAGAATGTAACATTCTCAATGTCAGTCTTCCATCTGATTTTCTGTTTTTAAGAAAAATATTTCGTCTATTGTCATAGAAGACTACTACGAGAAGTACAGTTCGCGCGCGAGTTGAATGCAGAGTAAATGTATGTGTCACCATACATTTGCTCTGCATTCAACTCGCGCGCGAACTATATGTAATATTACTTCTATACCGCTATTATGCTATATGGTCGCCTCGTTAGACCTTGTGTGAGCTCTAATTTAGAAACATTATTTTAGTTTTAACTGCCTCTTAGGTTGACAAAGCAGAAGAACATAAGATCATACCTACCTTTTACTTATTTTATTTACTTAACATCTTATTGGATTTTCCGAGACATCTTAAACAGAAACGATAAATCGCTTTGCACTATTGCTTTGGCAGGCTACGACTCTTGACGTGATCAAATC
Source organism: Erebia ligea (assembly GCA_917051295.2). NCBI lineage: Eukaryota > Metazoa > Arthropoda > Insecta > Lepidoptera > Nymphalidae > Erebia > Erebia ligea. The sequence goes on from OU785236.1 coordinate 10,141,864, forward strand.
TTACTGAAAAACAATCAAATCAAATAAATATTATAAATGCGAAAGTTTGGATGGATGGATGTATGTATGTATGGATGTATGTTTGTTACTCAATCACGCTCCAACGGATGAACGGATCTGGATGAAATTTGGCACAGGGATAGATTATAGTCTGGAATAGCACATAGGCTACTTTTTATCCCGGAAAATTAAAGAGTTCCCGCGGGAACCGAAAAACCTCAATCCACGCGGACGAAGTCGCGGGCATCAGCTAGTTTACAATATATTATAGCAGCCAAAATCCCGATCTAGTATCTGTAGACTGAAAAACAGAACTCAAAATTCAAAACGCACTTCCATCAGCTATGAGTAGGTATATCAAGTCAAGTTTTTTCCTTCCTGAATTAAAAATCTACTTGAGACCTAATCCTAACCTAAATGCCTCTTCGACAGTTATCTTACTACCTGTGTTGTTTCGCCTGGGTAACCATCACATACCTAATACTTAGGTATTACAAATTTTGAAATTCAGCCTCTAATAATTGGTACCTATTCATGCCTGAACGGCTACGAATGTGTAACTGATACGTTGCGCTAACGAGTCCAATCTGCCATTAAATTTGAACACAAGTATTTTCAACATGTGACTTGCAAAATGGCTTCCGGCCTCTAATAAAATATTAAATGTCGTTTTTGTATAAGTAAGTTTAAAGTCTGCACTGATTAAAGCGCGTAGCGATGTTCGAACGCAACCGCATGGCTCACACAGCTGGTTGATTGGGACCTGCATCAATTATAGCTACAATCTAAAATAATTGTTTTGATTGGCTGAGTTTATAGTATTCTTACTGCAACAGTTCATTTCAGGCAATTGTGAGTGAATCGTCGACTCTCTTGTCGGGCTGTCGGCTAATCGGTAAAGGTTATTTCGGCCATCATCACACGGTAGGTGTCAAACTATGGCACACTAAACTCATGTACAGTTTGAAATACAATAACAGTAGGTATATGGATTATGGGGATGGTCATACTGCAAAGTGCAACGGCAACAGCGTAATACGTGGCAAGTGGTAACCTTCATGCAGTTATCTAAAATTTCAATGTGTCCAACTTATCAGTCGCGCGCCGTTGCCGTCTCGTGTCGTGTCTGGCCAAATCTTTAACACGCAGTGAGTCACCATTATTATTGAGGCTTCTAGATTTCTAGCCTAGGTATATTTGATCTTTTTACTCGGTTAATAAAAACTCTGTTAATAAATAATTTAACATTTAGGTAGTTAGTCTTAGTACCTACCCACTTGTATATTGAATTAGAATCTTAAGGCGCCAGCGGAGAGTGAATTGCTCATACAAACGTAATACCAAAATAATTAGTAATTCGAGCATATTTCCTCCATATTATGCGATTATTAAGATTGAACTTGTATTTATCTAGGTCCCTGGATAATTATTTTTCCAAAATACTTTCCCAAAATTAAATGTAAGCACATTGCGTTTTGCATGTTTTTGCGACATAAACGACATGTTTTCTCCTTATTGGTTTCATATTAAGACCAACGATATCTCACGTACTAATTGATCAGGAACATAGCCTATATTGTCAAGTTACAGAATAACAACACGAAGTTAAAAACACAACAATTTTTCATTCATCATTTTTGGTATTCACGGAACAAGACTAAATGTATAACAAATTCTGTACGCTCATATTGCTATCGCGCTTGCACGCGATCATGTGTCTTCAGCCAAATAGGGATAGCAATATACCGGCAAATTTATATTTGCGGTTCGAGTAGAAGTTGCGAGCGGTGGTCGCCGGTCCCTTAAGCTCGGTTCAGACTGCATTCTCCTCGAACAGGAACCTCGTTGTCGTCGCCCTGCAAGGTAGGTAGGTTGACAAGCCCTCATCGCTTGTTCGATGCTCGCCTCGGTCGATAAGTTTTGCGCCACATGTAGACAGCGTTTCCGACACAAAACTAGAATGATGTGGACGCTGCATAATAGGTACCTAAGTAAGTACAGTAAAACAAGGAAATTATTTTCTGTATACAGTTTCTTTGTTATTTACATTATGAGTATAATTGCAGCTTATAATATAAGTACGTAGAAAAGCAGATGGCAGATCTCACGTAAGGAATCGACTATCAATTACGAAGTCGGAAAAATAAATATCATTAACAACGATAATATTTCCATTGCGATCTTAAAAACTGCCTGGCATTGTAAAGGACCTATTAAAAAGGCAGCCGTATTCAATGCTCGCAGTAAAAGTAGCTGGAGATAATCTAGCGAAAGATTTGTGCCCTGACTAGGTTGGCTATGCATTCAACATAACAGAAGGACCTAAGTTATTAAGTACTGGTGACCTGAAATAGGCTTTATGAAGTAACATTTATAGCATAATTTTAATTGTATGGTCGTGTAGTTAAACTATTTTATTGTTGTGTGGTACAGACACTGGTCCATAGTACTTGGGCGGCAGGTGTTTCGGAGCAGGCCTCCTCCCACTGCGCCGGCGCCGTCTCACGATCTAAAGATCAATGATCTGGTCGAGATTTACTTAGGCATTGCAGGCTATGCTCGTTATAGATGTATACAACATCCTCGGGGTGCACCTGTAAACAGATTAAGAAGTGTTTTATGTTGTAACGATTATTCTTCTGGAATTATAGGATAATTGCTATGAACTCTTGATTATCTCTAGTTAGATAACTCCTCTATGGTTTTCGAGTGTGAGGCATAACAAAAAACGTTTTTAAATATACTTATCAGATCAGGATAGTGATAGTTCCCGAAAATGAAAGAAGCGGCCATTAGGTAGAATTTAAGCGTCTTACAAACTTTGAGAGAGAGAGAAAACTAGAGGAAATTACAATATGACTATTATTACAATAAGTATGAAATTTTGAACGGAGGTTCACTTTATAATGTAGATAAGGAGTAAAGCTGGATTTTACAAAATTCCTACGGACTCGAAGGAGCAGGCGGCCGCTAGTATTTTATGTAATCGTAAATACATAAATAAAATGTAAAACCGCGACCAACAAATAGATGCAGCGATGCTTCAAATGCAATTCTTTTCTTTTACAATAAAATAAACTCATACGGCCGATTAGATACGTGTCAAAACTTTCTAATTCGTATTACTACTCGCTACCGGTAATAACGCTACCCAATGAAGGCAAGTAATTAAATTGTGAGCAATAATTTCTTAATGGCCATTACTAAAATGCGTGAAGGTAATCTCTACGCGTAGATATGGCGAAGAGCGTGTTAAAAATATTAGTAGGTTCATGACTACTTAGTTGGTTTAATCGGTCTAAGACTGCTTTTCTTTTTACAGGTGAACTTCGTTAATAGACACGAAAGTTCCATGTATTTCGAAATATAGCTTTAACGTTAATTTTAGAAGACAAAAGCGATAGATATCAAACTTACCTACATCTAATGGACTAAAAATCAAGAGGTCGAAGGAAATAGATTTTAAACTAACTTATACTACTGTCATAACTATCGTACAACCTATATCTTGAAACAGGGGGTTTACTCTCTTTCTCTAAAACGAAACTTCGCAAACGAACGTAATTAGTCGGTTATTAGACCTACACAAAATCGTTCAATCCAATCGGTCACGAAAATTTTCTATGGATCCGTACTTCGTCTGCGTGTACGAAAACGAAATAGAGAGGAGCAAAGAGATAATATTATGTAGGAGAGGAGTTAACGAAATTTCGTTCGTTTGTTTGCGAAGTTTCGTTTTAGAGAAAGAGAGTAGACCCCCTGGTTAGGCAACGAATACACTATAGGGTGTTATAGGTACGCTATTCATCTTATTGCTTTACCACAAAATATGAGAACTCAAAACGAAACTGATATGCCCTGAAGTAAACTCACCCCTTAAAATATATTTATAATATAAGTTACCAAACTCTAATAAGTGTTAGTTTTCAAATTATCATGTTGATCTCTAAAAGCCTCCGTAATTATTAGCCTCACTAATAATTACGGACGCCATCGACCGGCCGAGCGAACAATATCTTTTATTATACTTATCCATCGGATTAGACTCCAATTGTGAACAAACAAATTGATACCTTCGCCTCGCTGCGGTTCTACGTACGTACAAACTACAAACCTACCTAACGTATAAGCCGGTGAAACGTAGTTGGGTCGGTCACTATCAGCTCTTCAAAGCTGATTGCACATTACATCTGAGAGGGCGACGTGCGGAAGGCCCCGAACATGAGAAATATTTAGTAAGTAAGTACTTAAACTAGCGAATGCCTGCGACTTCGCTACTCTGACAAATTTGAAAAATCTGGCCTAATTCCTTGTCTAAATTGTACTGGGAACCTTGTGCAAACTTTCAGCTATCTAGATCCACGAGTATGACAGCTGTACGTTGACGATTCAATCATTGAGTGTGTGAGTCAAGACTCAAGAGTTTTCTTTTTTGCTACTATTTGAAATTATTATAATAATCTTAGTCGTGTAACCTATTCGATTCGAAGTTTATTAGACGCTTGCTTGCCTATAGAGCCGCTTCTTTAAATATGGGATGGTTAAGAATTTTAACTACTGGCATTGGGAACATAGCACAAGTCTACTTCATTGGACAACTAGCTGCGGCGATAAATAAATGCGGATAATATCAGAATCAGGAGCCGCGTCTAGGTATACGATGTGTGTGTAAGAATGTAATGAAATACTGAACTGAGGACATTACCTACACCCCAATTTAAAATGCTTGTGTAGCGTGCGGTGCGGCCCTCGTAACTCACGTGAAACTAATGTGCCATCACCATTTGTGTAGAGTGAAGTAACATGTAAAGAAAAAAAACAAGATTCGGGCGCCACATCCAAATCCAATGACAGAGGCTGTAAAGATATCAGCGCTTAAAAAAGTTACATGTTTTTTTCTTATCTAAAAAAACTCGATAGGTACACTTGTATTGTTCAGATTTACTCTAAAAAAACTCGTATCACAAAACGTTTTTACACTCAATTCATATCTGTCTTAATTAATGTTTTGTATCGTATATTATTATCATCAGGTGCGACTGTATGTGTACACTTTGTTTGAGAATACAGATACATAAATATCCATTTGGACGGAGAGTCGGTGGGAAAATTCGAGTTGTTCGATAAGAGTTTCTTGCTCTAACTTGGAACCGGACAGAACAAAACTTCAGAGAGTGACGTTTTGCTCTATTCTGATAGTCATTAGTGTATGTGGTTCCGTTATAAAAGTTACAAAAGGGGTTGTTTCAAATTTATATGGAGCCTGGGCCAGGTATTTGTACGGTATTTCAAAATGTTCGGGGTCATAAAATAGTAACATTTTTTTCTTTATTTCTTACTAAAAAGTTCAATTTACGAGGTACAATGCGAAATTATTTTGCAAAATAAAAGCGCAACAACATGCGTCCATTTTGACATTGACGTATATTATTACACGTGTCATGATGACATTTGACATAAAATTACCTGGGCTGGGAAATGTGAATTAACCTTAAAATATCCAACAGCAGTCAGATATTGTGCACTTCAACCCCACCAAGACACAGGTATGCGCGTTTTCGGCAAAAAAGACCGCTTTTACAACTTCTATTCTCTTCCAGAGCACTCCCCTGACTCCATCTAACAGCATTGGGATCCTCGGTGTTAGCATATCGAACGAAGTCCAGTTCCGCGAGCATCTGGAAGGTAAAGCCAAACTAGCCTCCAAAAAACTCGGGGTGCTCAACAGAGCGAAAAGATACTTTGCGCCTAAGCACAGGCTTCTGCTGTACAAAGCGCAAGTTCGGCCCCACATGGAGTACTGCTCTCACCTCTGGGCCGGAGCACCCCAGTACCAGCTCCTTCCATTTGACCGGATACAAAAGCGGGCAGTTCGACTCGTGGACAATCCCAAAATTACTTGCACGCTGGAGTCCCTAGAGCACCGAAGAGACGTTAGTTCTCTTTGTGTGTTCTATCGTCTCTACAATGGAGAGTGCTCTGAGGAGCTATTTAATCTAATACCACCTTCCGTGTTCTCCAGTCGCACTCTTCGTCGCAGAAACAAATTTCATCCTCACCACCTGGATGCCTGGTCTTCTTCCACCACCCGCTATTCCAGGTCATTTCTGCCACGTACCTGCAAATTGTGGAACCAGCTTCCATCTTCTGTGTTCCCTAATGATTATAATATGGGGCTCTTCAAAGGGCGGTGTTCCGTCTAAGGTTTTTCTGCAGCGAAGGGGGCTCTTGAAATGAGACATCAAAAGGTCCAGGTCATATTTCTTATATTCACTTTCACATTATTACAATATTAAATGAGATTTAGTGACTTCCATTACATAATTCTATTACAATTTATATGATTCTAGTCAATTCAATTAATTCTATACATGTCACAAAAATTGCAAAATCATCGGTCTAACACAGACTACATGATATGTATCTATAAAAATTACTGTCAATAATCTAAGAATCTATGGTTTATAAAATAATAGACTAGCCCATTCCGCTCTGGCCTCCAGTCTCTGTGACATTGTGAACCTGCGCCAACACTTGATCCAATAATGGTGAAACTACATGCCCCAACATGCCCCCGCGCGTTGAAAGCTCGTCTTTCAACCAACATCATCTTGAAGTGGGCAAATTTTACTGAAAGATCTTCGGACCACTCCACTGGCTGTCTTGATATCTGCCACCCGAGTTATGCCATCTGAACCTGGAAGTACCGCGACGACTCGTCCCAATCTCCATTTCAACGGTGGAAGCCCATCCTCCTTGATCACAACAAGTTCATCTAATTTGAGTGGGGAGTTCGTAACGTTCCATTTTGATCGAAGCTGCAACTCACTTATGTATTCTTTACTCCATCTGGTCCAGAAATGCTGACGGATTTGTTCAATTCGTTGATATCTATTCAACCGATTCACAGAGACGTTTTCAACATTAGCTACAGGAAGCGCAGTGAGTGGTCGCCCTATGAGGAAATGTCCTGGCGTCAGGGGTTGCAGATCGCTAGGATCAGACGAGAGTGGCGTGAGCGGACGGGAATTTAACAGACCTTCAATTTGCACTAACGCTGTGTTTAACTGTTCATACGTAAAATTACAATTCTTCATTACTCGCCGCAAGTGAAATTTCACTGACTTCACGCCTGCTTCCCAGAGCCCTCCAAAATGCGCGGAATAAGGTGGTATGAAGTGAAACGCAATTCCCTCATTGGCTACGGATTCGGTTACCGAAGTGCAGCTGTCCTTTAAAAACTTGCCTATTTCTTTATAAGCGCCAACAAATGAGGTGCCGTTGTCAGAATAGATATGCGTCGGTTTTCCCCTGCGAGCAATAAACCTGCGCAACGCGGACAAAAAGTTATCGCTCGTTAAGTCACCCACCAGTTCCACGTGAATTGCCTTCGTTGTGAAACAAACAAAAATCGCAATATAAACTTTAACAAGTCGACATCCTCTGCCTTGACGGCTAGCGCACATAATAGGACCCGCATAATCTACCCCTGTACACTCGAATGGATAACCTCCAGGAAGCAACCGCGATGATGGCAAGTTGCCCATGAGAGGCGCAATCACCTTTCCTTGCATGCGTCTGCACAATATGCATCGATGGTAACACGATCTAGCCAAATTACGCCCTCCAATTGGCCAATAATTCTCACGGATGGACGCTAGAAGCAACTGCGGCCCTGCATGCATTAACTTTTTATGCTCATAATCAAATAAAAGTTTGGTAAACCTATGAGTGGACTGTATTAAAATCGGATGTTTTTTATCGTACGCAAATGAAGAATTTTCTATTCGGCCGCCAACTCGCATTATATTCTGATCGTCCATAAAAACGTTAAACTTCAAAAGCTGACTTTTAGAGGGTAATTTTTGTTTCCGAATTAACAAATCATATTCAGGAAACGATTCTCTTTGAGAGGTCCTAATCATAACATTAAGCGAATTTCGCAATTCCTCTTCCGAAATAAAACCAGCCTTTGGTTGCCTTTTACAAGCCTTAATAAATTACGTAAATGATAAAAAAAAAACAGCGTGGATTTGATTCGCTCCAGCTATGCGTGGGACTGCAGTTACTTGTATCATTATGATGATTGTAAGTTTTGATGGAAAAGAGCAACCACCGAGTTTCTTGCTGGCTCTTCTCGGTAGGAATGGCATTCCGAACCAGCGGTAGATTCATATTATAACGATTCAAAAGCGCTTGTAAAAGCTTATTTGAATAAAAAACATTTTGAATTTTGAATTTTTGAAATCTTAACACATATACTATGCAATACTTCAACCTAAGAAAATTTGAAAATCTATCAAAACAAATTAAATCCGCACCATTTTTTGTATTTACAGTAGCAAGCAATGATATTTCCGGTCGCACTTCCGGCAGTGATTCAACTGCTATATTCGTCGATGGCCACTGTGACATATCCTGTCTCAAGAAACTCGGACCTGACCACCATAACTCAAGATCGGGAAAAGAAGAGTTTTCAACACCTCGCGATAACGGATCCGCGGGATTTTTGTCCGTCGGAACATGCCTCCATGAACAATCCTGCGTATTTTCCAAAATCTCACCTACACGATTACGAACAAACGTTGTGAGTCTACTTGGCAGCATTTTAAGCCAGCCCAATACAATTGTAGAATCTGTCCAAAATGTGGAGTGCCTTATCTTAACTCTCAGAGACGATTTAACTTTTTCGTACAGCCGCACTCCAACCAAAGCGCCACAGAGTTCAAGTTGTGGTATAGTTTTCGGCTTCAAAGGAGCTACCTTGCTCTTAGCTACTAATAAACGAACAAAGACATTATTTTCCTCATCAACACTTCTTACATATAAACAAGCACCGTAAGCACCCTCTGAGGCATCAGAAAATATATGCAGATCTACACTAGTATAAGAATCACAAATAATGAGACGAGGTATCCGTAAATCATTTAGCACTGGTAGGGTTTTAAGAATCTCACACCAGGTCTTAGCAATATCCAATGGCAACTGATCATCCCAAGCTAATTTGTGCAACCACAATTTCTGCAACAACATTTTCATAGCAATAACACATGGAGACAAAAGGCCTAATGGATCAAATATCTGTGCGATGACTGAGAGCAATCCTCGTTTCGTTAACACATTTGACAGTGACGAATCAATAGAGAAACAAAGTTCATCAGACGAAGTCAACCAATCAAGACCTAATGTCTTACTTGCTTTAGAGTCTCCCATGTTAAGACAAACTGGTGGTACATAATTCGGTGGTGATACAACACGAGGGTTATTGGAATTCCACTTCCGTAAAGGCATTCCGGCTAAAGACAGGGCTTCAGATACCTTCTTCCGTGCTTCTATAACTTCTTCTAATGAATCAGCACCGGTCAGAAGGTCATCCACATAAAAATCGTGAAGTATGATTTCCCTGATCTTAGCATCCTTACATTCCAAACCAATTTGCTTAAGACACCTGGTTGCCAGAAAAGGTGCACTAGCTGTGCCATATGTAACCGTATTTAACTGATATGCCTTAATAGGCTCTGCGGGGTCCCTCCGCCATACAATTAATTGTAAATTTCTATCTTCTGGGTGTACTTCAATTTGCCTGTACATCTTCTCCACATCTGCCGCTAACACAATTTTGTGAGTTCGAAATCTCAGCAAAATTGACAAAAGATCATCCTGAACCGTCGGTCCCACCATTTGAATGTCATTCAGGGACACGCCGGACGTCGTGGCACTGCTGGCGTTGAAAACAACCCTTAACTTGGTTGTGCAACTAATCTCACGCATAACACCATGATGGGGTATAAAGTTACCCAACTGAGCCTGGCTAAAGTCACATTCGGTCATGTGACCAAGCGAAAGGTACTCAGACATAAAATCGATATAACGTTTCTTAAACAACGGGTCAACTCTAAACTTTCGCTCAATAGCAAACAGACAACGCTTGGCGCGTTCCAAGGAGTCACCCAACATGTCACGTGATTTCTTCAAAGGGATCCTGACGCGAAACCGCCCGTCCACCAAACGTGACACATGCTTCACAAAGTGTTCCTCGGCCACCCTCTCTTCCGCAGAATACGATGACTGACAGCTGACTTCTTCAAGTTGCCAAAAGCGACACAGGGCTGCATTAATGTCATCAGTGAGAGGAGTCGGAACCTCGGAATCACCTGGAGATAAGCAACATATCTTGTTATATCGAACAAATGGTTTATGCTCTTTTATCAGTCGTCCACCAACCAACCAGCCTAATCTAGATTCCCATAGAACAGGTTTATCATAACCCTGCCTATAACTTCTTGAGCCTAACAAATCCCAAAACACATCAGAACCTATACAAAGGTCCACACCCGCAGGTTTATAATACAAAGGATCTGCTAGCAAGACTTCATTCGGAATCTTCAAACTAGAAATATCTATCTCACGACCAGGCACATTATCTGTAATAGCAGGCAGAACATAGCAAACTAAATCCATAGAAAAACTCTCATTCAGAGACTTGACGGATACTCGACACAACTTGGATGACAAGGACATCGAATTATTTATTCCAAATATAGGCTCATTCACCCTTAGGAAAGGCAGATTAAGTGAACTACAAATTTCCTCTGTCATATAAGAAGTAGTACTCCCAGGATCAAGTAGCACTCGCACCACACGATCACAACCCCTAACATCATAAATCTTTACTAATGCCGTTGACAAAAATACATCATGTCCTGTTTTGTCTATCTTTGCGCTCTCATCACTAGATGTCAGTAGTCATAAGGTCGGGTCCTTCTGTACCATAGCATGAGACCCCTCTGCAGGACTCCTATTAACTGGCACACTAGATCCACCAGGAGTCTGCTGACTTCCAGCTGAACAAATCATTATGTGATGTCTGCGCCTACACTTCCCGCAGCGCTGGCCCCAGCACTGAGTGGACAAATGTCCCCGCTTAAAACAACAGAAACAAACTTTGAGGTTAGATAATAAATCCCGACGTTCCTGTGTAGTCATAGCCTTAAACTGCTGACAATTTTGCAGGAAGTGATCATTATGACATTTGGGACACGAGCGTGACCTTACTTTATTATCAGAGGGGGCGTGTGGTTCGACACTAGAAACTAAACCTCTATGTCTTGTTACATTGGACTTCTTATTTGGACTATGCGAGACCCGAGAAGTTTCAATTGTCTGCAGCAAATCTGCTCGGTTCCGGAGAAACTCTAACATTGAATCCAATTTAATGTGGATATCCTTAGGTGACCTACCCTTAAACTCTTCCCACTCCCGGAACGTCTTTGAGTCTAGCTTTTTACTAAGCATGTGTATAAGTAGGGTATCCCAATGTGAGGTCGGCTCACCGAGGGATTCTAAGGCCCTAATATTTTTATTAACCGAGTCTATAATCCGCTTCAAACTATTAGATGACTCCTGATTAATTGACTCAATATCAAAAAGAGCGCTAACATGGTTTTGTATAAGTAGACGCTTGTTATCAAACCGCTCACAAAGCAAACTCCATGCCACAGGGTAATTCAACGCACTAAGTTCAATAGACTGGATGACAATAGCCGCAGTTCCTTCAAGCGAGGCCCGGAGGTAATGAAACTTATTGATATCGCTAATATCCTCATTCGAGTGCACAAGACTAGAAAATGTGTCACGAAATTCTAACCAGTTATTAAGAGACCCGCTAAATTTTGGTAGTGCAATGGTAGGTAACTTAACTAATTGGCTGCCCCGCTTGGACGAGCCCTTCTCACTACATACTTCCTTACAAAAACCCTCATTAGCGGTCTCAGTATTCTGAGCGATAACATCTTGAGCCTTCGCAATTACTTTGAAATAAATTGACTCAAATTCTGTTCTCTCTAGTAATACCGTATCTATGTCATCAACCAAGCATTCTAATTTCAACTGCACCTCATCAAATTGTTGATATAAATGGTCTAACTTACCGAGGCGTAGCTGCAATTCGGTTACCTGCACCGGGTTCAATTTGTCTCCTATGCTCTTCAAATGATTAGAGAATGCTGTTAAGCGTCCCTTGTAGCTTGCTCTGGTTTTAATTAGCTCCTTTTCACTCATTTTTAATATCTGGGAAGTGGTTCTAGGTCTGAAATTGATATAGTCCAAATTCAATTCAATTCCAAGGTTCAATTCAATTCAATTCCGAGATGCTGGTTCTCAGGCATGCCAAAGGTTGTTTCGCCAGTGTTGAGTATATAGCACGAAAGTGATTATTGTGTTAGATTCCTTCGCTGCGCCGACGCTGGTTCCACGTAATTCCATCGGGTCGTAAGGGCCAAAATGTTCCGTCTAAGGTTTTTCTGCAGCGAAGGGGGCTCTTGAAATGAGACATCAAAAGGTCCAGGTCATATTTCTTATATTCACTTTCACATTATTACAATATTAAATGAGATTAAGTGACTTCCATTACATAATTCTATTACAATTTATATGATTCTAGTCAATTCAATTAATTCTATACATGTCACAAAAATTGCAAAATCATCGGTCTAACACAGACTACATGATATGTATCTATAAAAATTACTGTCAATAATCTAAGAATCTATGGTTTATAAAATAATAGACTAGCCCATTCCGCTCTGGCCTCCAGTCTCTGTGACATTGGGAACCTGCGCCAACACTTGATCCAATAATGGTGAAACTACATGCCCCAACAGGCGGATAAACAAATTTCTCAAAAGCCAGCAACGCATTGGCGGTTCCTCTGGTGCTGCAAATGTTCATGGGCGGCGGTAATCACTTACCATCAGGTGACCCGCCTGCTCGTTTGCTCGCTATATATATATAAAAAAAAAAAAAAAAAAAAAAAAAAAAAAAAAAAAAAAAAAAAAAAAAGATTGATGGATGGATGCGCTGCGAGAGTTGCTATTCTACAAATGTACCTAATTAAACATTTTATTTTTGTACCTCTTAATCACTGTAAAACTGCCAAAAAGCATATTTTATTTTGTTTTCTATGATTTTATACTATTTTTTGGAATACTGTACAAGTACCTGGCCCAAGATGAAACAACCCCTTTAAAGAATAGTTTCGCCCTGAATGCTAACGCGCTTACCGCGGTGAGTATACACGTGCAGGGATTTTAAAATTAAAAAATCTTAATTAATTAAAGCCGTCAATAGGAAATAAAATGTAACCTATGTGTTAATGTAGGGTATAAGCTATTCTCTATTCCAATTTAAGCCCAATCGGTTCAGTACCTAGTTGTGACGTGAAGGGGTAACAAGCATCCAAACTTTTACATTTATAATATTAGTAGGATACTATTACTATCATCACAGTGAAAACAATAAAGTGTAACCGAATCTAGGATCTAGTAAACCTAGTTTTTTTTCGGAAAATAGTTACAAAGTTTATGATAGTAAAAAAAATTTGGAATTCACGGTGCGGTCTGTCGTGACAGGTCAAGTTTGTCTAAAAATTCAGGTAACGCACCACACCACCACCACCACTACTGTCAGCCCAATAACGTCCCACTGCTGGGCACAGGCCTCCACTCTCATATAGGAGAGAGGAAATTAGAGCTTAGACCCGCCAAGCTGCTCCAATGCGGGTTCGCGGGCTTTAACGACTATTATCATGTTAGTGATAATAACCGGGACCGACGGCTTAACGTGCTCGGGGGTAAAACACCGCCAACTAACCACAATCACATTTATATCAAAAAACCCAAAAGTCCAAAAGCACCTCCGAGCTCTCCGCCTATTTCAATGAAAGGGTTAACCGGGCTGTGGGAGGACGTTATTCATCACTGGCGTCACGTAATGCATTCAAAATTTATTTGCGTTTTACTGGGATACACGACGCTGTCGGCTTTAAACGAACACCGATTTAAAAACATCCTTTACTCTGTTACTTTATTCAATTTAGGACTTTTACGACTACTCCTTCGCCTATCCATATTCTTTCAAACGAAAATAAACCGAACACTAAGTACCAAAGGCCAACGAGATGCATCGATAGAGGAACAACCGTGATGATGTACCATCAGGATTCAGGGGTCATATTGCGGGAGTGCAATCACAGTCATCTCTGATTGACTAACTCTCTTTCGCCATTAGCCTAAATCCATTGTCGCAGTAATATCCAATACCATAAATTCGATTGAGATTGTACTATGATTGATGCAGCTTTTTAGGAATATCACCTTCACCTCACCTTTCAAGTAATAAATAAAAAATATAGTCAACTGTCTCTTTTACATAAGTGAGTTGTATATTTTATTTGCTCACTAAATCCTAAACTGTTATTGTGGGCTTAATTTAATTTTTTATATGATGCCATTTCGACCTGACTTTCGTTAGTGCTTTAATAAGCCATTATAGAAGAAAGAAGACAAAAATGAAATGAATAAAGTACATATTATCGTGTATTATCTTATTGACAGACAAGTAAAAGATCCAGCGCCAAATTACTTTTATGTTGAGGTTATTTTACAGGAATTTACTGGTTCTAGCAAAATGAGAACTCTATGCCATTCAACAACTTTTTCTTTTATTTACTTTTTTCAAGCTTTCAATTTCAGACGCGCAATTGTTCTTTTACTAACATGTATCATTATTCAATAATGAGTTTTAAGATAACAATCATATTTTATTGTCCAAAAGAGGTCATCGCTCGATCGTGAGCTCTGGCATACAAGTAATTTATTAAAAAGTGGACTAGCATACACAGTTCATACACTAACGGTAGCTGGAACCATTGGTAATTTTTATACGTGTAGCGTGTTGACCGCACACACACAAGCAATCAGTGCGCAAGCAGTCAGAAAAACTTAACACGGTTCATCCGACTATGAATGGGATGCCGCCGGGCCCGCCGCTGACCAGTACCGCAGGGCTACTACTTATTTTATCTTTTTTTTTATTTCATCCACTACAAGTCAGCCCTTGACTGCGATCTCACCTGATGGTAAGTGAAGATGCAGTCTAAGATGGTAGCGGGCTAACCTGTTAGGGGCATGGCAGTTATATTTAACCCAAATCCCTATTCGGTTTCTACACGGCATCGTACCGGAACGCTGAATCGCTTGGCGGCACGTCTTTGCCGGTAGGGTGGTAACTAGCCACGGCCGAAGCCTCCCACCAGGCCAGAACAGGGAAAATTCAGAAATTATAAATTCCCAAATTGACCCTGCCGGGGATCGAACCCGGGACCTCCGCACGTTAAGGCAACAGCGCTAGCAACACTGCACCACGGAGGTCGTCTAATAGTCGTAGGTAGGTATCTATCTATTATTTAGACTTCGGTTGATATTTATGCAAAGATCTACCTATATCATGATAGGGGTTACGACCCTCAGAAATAAGAGTCACGATGCATGAGAGAGATGCTTATGATAAAAAGTACCGACAACGCGAAAGAGAGCTGATTGTTTCGCTGTTATATTTTCTGGAATAACCGCTGAAATAACTGATCTTACCGCCTGGCCACAGCCAAAAGCGGCGTGGATTGCGGCGCGGTTTGAGACGCGGCAAGCGGTGAGCGGCGAAAACAAATGGTAGACAACTTATAAAGTATGCCACAGCTAACGGCGACGCGCAGCGCGGCGCGACCTGCGGCGCGGGGAGAGACGCGCGGTACACGGCGGCGATGGGCTGCGCAGTGTGCGAGTGAAACAAATGTACTAGCGAGTATCGAGGCGGCCACAGCTCAGAGCGGCGCGGGCGGTGGCATCGGTGGACGCATTCAGGCATCGCACGACCGAAACAAATAATTTTGTTTCTACCGCGCGTTTTTAACTTATAATTTGTGATTAATAATAATTTATCTATGGTACATAAATAAATACTTAGTGATGAACAAATTAATATTTTTATTTATCTACATATTTACCTTAAAGTTAGAAACAGCTGTTCTAGAGGTGAAACATTTTTCTTGAAATTAACTTTAGCTTTCAAGTCTTGTATATGGCCGAGTATAATATAATCAAAAGTTTCTATGCTTGCCCTCGTATATTCAAAAAATTTATCAGGATACTTCCTATATTCATAATTAAGAGTATGAAATTCGCCAAGTTCTCTCCTTTTTTGGTTAACTGGGTGCGCTCCTATTCTTGACTGAATGATATCTTGAGCTAAGAACGCACTTGTTTCGAGGCAATACCGTGCCACTTTTGACAGGGACATTTTAATAATAAGCCGTTCCCTAAATACGTCCAACGCTGACGCCGCCGTGGTCGCTACTAGTCTAGCTGTGGCATACCACCGCAAATCACACTGCCCGCCGCGCCTCTCGCCTCACCGCGCCCCGCACCGCCAGAAACTGTGGCCACATTAGTGTTTTGCACATATTCTGGACTTCATTCCTCGCTATGGGATCCTATTTTTTTTTGGTTTCCCGGATAGGTACTTTAGGTAAATCTTACTATCTTCTCATGAATTAAATTAATTCATTCACAATCTACATATAGAGGAAGCTATAATTAGCTCCTATTTCTATTTGTTTTATGTCTTATTTCCTGATCTAAGAAACAAATCAATCAAATATTAAGCGGTTGAAGGAAACGGCTAACTAGCTTTTACCGAAACAGATCCGAATTATAATAATGAGGAAACCGTTCCGTTATGTAGAAAGGAAATAACACGATTTATTCACTAATAAAGGTGAAAGTATGTCCAGTCGCCATTGATAATATTAAATTATAGTAGCACGCGGTTCTTTGGCGCCATTGAGAGTATTGCTTCTTGTATCTGTGGAGAAACAGACCTTTTTGGATAAGGTGATCCCACCTTTTTTTTTTAAATATATAGGCTAGCGCTTGGCTGCCATCAGACTTGCTTGCAAGTTGCAAGTGGTGATGCAGCCTAAGGTAGAGCGAGCTTGCCTAGAAGATGCCTATTCACTCTTGATTTGAAGGTACCTATATACCTTGTACCTAATGCAACAGGTAGGTAAGCTAGGAAGTAATTGATATTTTAATAAGAAAATCATCGCATAAATGTTTCCCTTTTTCTTTTACAAGTATGTACTTCTGTTATTCGCTCAATAGCTTATTTCAGCCAATTACATCGCTTGCGAGTTAATCGCATCATTACTCTATACTGGTGGTCTAACTTTGGTGTTAGACCGGAAGTGTTATTATGTAGGTACCTACGTACCTATTTATGATTGCCGCAGTGTGTCGTACTGGTCAAGTGTCTTTTTTTAAATCACAACAAAAATCAGGTTGAGACCATTTACGTGACATTGCGTTATCAAGTGGTTGGCTTGCAGCCAAGTGGCATGAAGGCAGTGTCAGACGGCAGTGCCTTTTTTTAAAATCACAACTCAAGTAAAGGACATTGCATTCTCTAGTAATATAATACTCTCTGGTTGGCGCCAACACCGTTGCCGGCAAGTGGCAACCCTACAAATGAAGCAGTGTAAATGATTGCGCATGTGTGGTTCCCACGGTGCAAAACTGGTTGCCGATAAGCTGAAGCCACGCGGCCAGCTAAATTAGTGCACCGGTGACAGCTTCCTGCCTCGCTCTCATTTGCAAAAAGATCGAACGAACTCTTTTCAGTTGTCTATGACTAGATGTAGCGTTTTTATAATCTACTAGCTGATGCCCGCAACTTCGTCCGCGTGGATTGAGGTTTTTTGATTCCTGCGGGAACTCCTTAGTTTTCCGGGATCAAAATGTGTTATTCCAGACTATAATCTATCTCTGTGCCAAATTTCATCCAGATCCGTTCAGCCGTTGGGGCGTGATTGAGTAACAAACATTTTTCGCATTTATAATATTTACATATTATTTGATTTAATTTTTAATGCTCAAACGTACAATTACAGTTACTACTTAATATAGGTATAAGTCCCACAAACTTATCAGGGGGTCTACTCTCTTTCTCTCAAACGAAACTTCGCAAACGAACGTAATTAGTCGGTTAATAGACCCACACAAAATCGTTCATTCCAATCGGTCACGAAAATTTTCTATGGATCCGTACTTCGTCTGCGTGTACGAAAACGAAATAAAGAGGAGCATAGAGATAATATTATGTAGGAGAAGAGTTAGCGAAATTTCGTTCGTTTGTTTGCGAAGTTTCGTTTTAGAGAAAGAGAGTAGACCCGGAGGGTTACTACTTACTACCGTCGCTTAAAGCAGTAAGTATTACTTCAAAATGACAGTTTTATGTCACGTACCTTAACGTCCCTAAAATAAGGATTATATTTCGTACGTTTCATTCTTCAGATATAAACCACAAAGGTAGTCGATTTATCGATCTGCAGCTTTTCGCACTCTTTTTTAATGTCGGTAGATTAAAAAATTCCCCAGTATTCGTGTACTCCGGGCCCCGCACGCCGCCATTCCTCATTCTTTTATTGTGCGCAGCAACGAGCACTCACTTATCAATATTTAAAGAAATTCAATTGGAATAACTTATTAAGTATACCTAAACGTATCGCTTAAAGTAAAATTCAAATGTTTTTATTCAAATAAACTTTTACAAGTGTTTTTGAATCATTAAGTGAATCTACCACTGGTTCGGTACCACTGGTAAGTTCGGTAAAGTAGGAAAAGAAAAGTTAAAATGACGAAATCATATTCATCTTTGAAGGAATCGGAAGAAACTCAGGGTAAGTTTACATAAATATATTTTATTTGTGTACGGAATTCAATCAAATAACCTAGAAATGGACTTGAACGGGTACTCTTTTATGTATCAACTTTTAAAAAGGATAAATATGTGAATCAATGGCATCTCTAAGCTAGCCTGCAGGGTATTACGTCGAGGGTATCTCGAAGGTATAGCATGATGCTTGAAATAAGTCTGGAGGTTGACTGCGGGTACTTCTTTATACTTATATCAACTTTTAAAGGATACATATGAGAATCAATAGCATCTCTAAGCTAGCCTGGAGGGTATCACGTTGAGGATATCACGAAGGTATAGCATGATGTTCAAAATAGCCTGGAGGTTAACTGCGGGTTAACACGAGGGTTCAAAACAAAACGTTAAAGTTTGTTGGATTAGAAACGTTAAAATTATCATTTTAGACGACGAAACCACACAGGGTTATACAAATTTCGTGATGACGTCCAGGACTTTCAGCGCTGGGTGACGGTTGGCGGCGATGATATTCGCCACACCTTACGACAACGTTGGATCAATTGGCTAAAACATACAGTTAAAACAAAACCAACTATAGGTCTTGGAATAAATACCATCAACAAAACCCTGCCTCCTTGGGAGATGACAAAGTTCAGACTACCAAGATACTTTCTAATCCCTGTAGGATCCGGACTGGTTCCTACATTGCACTGAAAATCATGTGAGCATAAAACTCCTAGCTCCCGGTCTTAGTGAATCGTTTATACCACTGCTAAAAGATCTCGAAAGAGAAGAGACGCTTTTCGGAGAAAAACTCTCAAATACTATAAAAGCTTCGAAGACTATTGACCGTCACGGATTGCAAATCGGAAATCCCGTCCTAGGGCGACCTTCCCATAGCTGCTACATCGACAACGCGGAATATGATACTATATTCGGGAAACGAGACAGGCCCTCCTCGTCTCGCCTCGGGGAGCAGAGAGGGGCGAAGAGGACATCCGCGAGCAGCGACGGCGTACATCGGCGGCCAGCGGCGATGACCACGCGACCTCCAGCCAGAGCAAGTATCTTGCATACACACAGCGAGAGATTAAGGTACCTACAATCTAAATGCTGGTCGTATACAATATTTTAATAAAGCAAAAAATCTTGGGCTGAGTGTCCGCTAGATAAGAAGTCTCGGATTGGATTTATAAATCCTAATCACCATGAGGCGATACCATTTAAAGTTATCAACTTTATGTACCTACCGTCAATACATCTTACATTAACATCGAGCATTTAATTTTATATTTAACTCGATTTGTGAGTTTGAGCCACAGCTAGATCAATTGATTTTTAGAATATTCTAATCAATCTAAGAACCAAAATCTAATGATGACTTAAAGATTTATTTTAAATTTGCATTAATTGCAATCATTAAATAAATTCGTTACTCAAAATCATTATAAGTGTTAAGAATTATATGACAGCTTGAAAATCAATACTTTATAGCGGTTTTATGTCTACGCTATATTTGAAAAAGTCTAATTTATTTATTGATACCGATCAACCCATCTCAAAGAAAATTACGAAATTGTAATTAGATACTTACTTATGGTGAAAATTTAATTAAATGAATTTATACCAATGCCTTTACGGCTTATTACGGGCTCCGAGAACTTTCACAAAAATTATAACATAGGTATCTACTTATGTTAATATATAATATAATATATTATCATAATTTATCGTTGTGCATACAACGATATTGTTCATAATGGTTGTACTTTGTACTGAAGGTTTACGTAACGTAACCGCGAATATTTACGTCAAACTGTTGCAGTATTGAAATAAATTTTGAAAATAACTTTCTACTATCTTTGCAACAACCCAAGTTCAAGTTTTACATTATTATTATTATTATAGCATTAGCGTAAATCCCACGCGGGTGCCGGCGCCTAGTCGAGCAAATTAAAACTATATCGACACGGCGGTACCATCTTTTGCTCAGAGCAACTTACGGTGAATATATTATGTCTTCATCCTTGCTTAGAAGTATAATATAATATTATTACAATTTTAAAAATAGTTACGAAGTTGGAAGGTTGGACTTGTACCATTGAGTTTATACCAAAATCAAATATTTCGATGGTCAGAAATACCTACCAATAGCATACCTACCTAAGCATTCAAGATACATATAAGTATAAATCATATGGAGCTAAATTTCGGCTTTCGTTTTTAATTTTATCGGATCTTGAAGGTTGGTCACTATAAGTAATAAACTAATAAGTTTCAACTAGAGCTTTTTACAGACGCCTGTGTCTGGCTCGGGTCATTTTGTGATAAATGAATAACTGTAAAATGAAATTAATTACTGAGTTTTAATTTCATACTAACTACTTAGACCTGATGGTGGTATTTTATATAATATAAGTATGCATATAAAATATTTCATCATATACCTACATCTATATTTTATAATCATATACATCTATAATACTGGTTATTATTAAAGTAATAATTATTAATACTAAGAAGAATTAAGCTTAGGTAAGATAGATAAATCGAATGGGTGGCATTCAATACCCAATGATTTGACGTCAGAAATTCGGCAATGGTTGTAAAATGTAATATTATGGTTCACTGCTTCTTATATTAAAAGTAAAGTAATTTAAGAAGCTGATGAAGAATGAGAAATTTAACAAAGATGTAGAAATAAAATAGTCTGATAAATTATATTAAATTATCCGTCAATAAGATTATAGACAAGTTAGGCCAGTTATCGTTTTATTAGCATAACACGCCAATGCCAAACGTAATTAAAACGTAATTAATATAAAGATCAAACCCAATTTCATGAAATAGCATCTTATTTTGTGCTGTTCCACTAATCTTCTAATATGTGAATGTTTAGAAAAGATAATAATATAATAGTGGCCTTAACAGCCTTGGTTCCCTCTATAACAAAAAATGCTTACTTCAGATTTATTTTTATTTTTTATTTTTATTCTTCTTTATTCAATATAAAAGTGGAACTGTTACAATTTTAAATACTTTTAAAAGCCTCCGCATAAACCGCGCAGGGTTTTTGCGCAGAGAATATTATGTTTTTAATAGTTATACATTCCAAAAATAATATAATATTATGATTTTTCTCAAGGAACTCACAAAAAATTAAAGGATTTTGTAAACCTGGATGCAACGTATCGAACGCGTTCATAAAATGAGGAGTACCTACATACCCTGTACCTTTATGGCCTCTTTGGAACTTAAATGGTGGCATTACTGCCTAAACAATGATAGAAATTCATTTCTAATAAAATTATTTGTTATAAGTGCAGTTTAGCGTATGTAGTTATTGTTCGGTTTTTTAAGTTTACCTGGTGATGAGTTTGTAAGCATATAAACAGACTAAAAGGTTGTCCTTAAAGGAAATATTATATAAATTAAGGCCAAACATCCCAAAGTATCTACACAGGATTCTCAGATAGTGTTATACAACACATCGCTCAATGCTCTGATACAGAGATAATTATCTTTACTTACAAAAGAATTTCAGAAAAGTTTTATTCTGTTAGTCTTATATACAGTAATATTAATACCTATCGAAATATTAATATACAAACGGAAACAGTATTTTATACCTCGATATCATTAAATCATCGGCAGTCTGTAGGTACCAGTCAACATGATACAGTTCAACCATAGTATAAATAGTAATGTAAAATATATAATAGCAACAGCTTAAAAACATCATCTGCCAAATTCGTTTAAAGACCAAACAAAGACAAACCATCAGCCTAGGTGCTGCCACAGCCCACATAGCGGCGTGGATGTGTCTAAGTTCGGCGCGTGCCAACGACACGTCGCCACCAACACGGTACACGAGCTGTGCGTCTTGCAGCTCGCTTGACGTCGTCAAGAAGACCGTCGCGTTGGTTGGTCACAATCGTCATGGACGCTGGCTAAATTTTATAACCTTCCTAAGCGAGCGAGGAACGATTGTTTTGCTTAACCAGAGTTTAATGAAAATTATCCAAATTATACTTGATTTTCATTACATCCATATTATAGTATACTTATTATTATAAATAATAATTATCAAAATGATTGTAGTTTTCAATGATGGTTAACAAATAAATAATAATTTGTTTACTAACCCAAGTAACGAAATGACTGTATGAATGTACTTTTATATTAGAACACTAAGTAATTGTACTATTCAATTCATTTCCCTAATTACAAATTTTCATCTCTGAACATCTACCTTTGTGGTTTATATCTGAAGAATGAAACGTACGAAATATAATTGATGATTAAACGAACTTACCTGTAAGTGAAGTTCTATCCCAATTATATGAGTACGTTTCATTCGAAGATATTATAAGGTCCCTCCCATCCCATAGCCCATATCATTACGAAAATTTGGTAATAGGTACCGACTCTAAAGAATGAGGAATGGCGGCGTGCGGGGCCCGGAGTACACGAATACTGGGGAATTTTTTAATCTACCGACATTAAAAAAGAGTGCGAAAAGCTGCAGATCGATAAATCGACTACCTTTGTGGTTTATATCTTCGAATGAAACGTACTCATATAATTGGGATAGAACTTCACTTACAGGTAAGTTCGTTTAATCATCAATTATAATTCTAAAACATGAACGCCAACAATATTAAAACAATACGGATTTAAGCGATGGTAGTATGCCTCCTGGTGACAGCGTCGCTACTATGAAAAATAAAATTTAAAAATACTTATCAGGCATAAAAATTCGTCCCAAAGGCCACCGGGTCAGATAAGTTTGGCGGACTGTACCTAGGCCTTTTTACACAACACATGCTTAAACTGATTTAGTTTATTCCAGGGTTGTAATGAAAGGGATACTGAACACATAATATGCCTAGAAAGTTTTTAACTTAAACACATTTGACTGTCTTGTGCGTATCCTACCTATAAAAAGGTATATCTATTAGACTATTATCAGTAGTCTATACTATTTTCATCCTTGATGCAAAAAGGGTTAACGGTGTAATATAGGTTTACCTTATATAAATAAGTAAACATATATCACCACGTCACTTTGTCTGTTAGAGCTCCTAAAGCTGAACCTAGTTCCTTCCGGACTTTTCCGGATTCAGGAGATCATCAAATGTTGTCGGTGAAAATTAAAGTTATTAAATTATCACATCAAAATTCAAAATTCAAAATTCAAACGTTTTTTATTCAAATAAACTTTTACAAGTGCTTTCGAATCGTCAAATGAATCTACCATCTTACTATACTTTACAATGAAATATACTCAACTTGTGTTGGTATATCATTAATGTTTTGAAATCATAATACCTATGTCGTTACAAGTAATTCGAAGACAATCGAAAACGATGATCATAAAGATAATAATATCATACAGAAATCTATATTGTGGATCATTATTGAGCTTACCATGTCAAACGGCGCCTCGAATGCCGCCAGCTTTTTTCACTCGTAACATGATAATATTATTGAACACTGAACAGTTTATTAATACTATTGTAGTTAATTTTATTACCGGTCTTGTCGAAACGTCTCGCTCACCTCAGCTCCGTGGGAACTTTTAGTGCACTGTCCTTGAAATATGCAGAGAAGTATGCCCATCTGATACTATTTTGTGGCTTAACTGTTGATGATCAGAGCTACGAGGAAGACGGATAGTCTACTGAAGTCAACTCCACTCGCAAGTTTGTCACTGCATTATCCCAAAAAAAAAATTAAGGTTACAAAAACTAAACACTAAAGAAGTGGTAGAAAAGATCTAAGAATAAAAATAGCTTATAACTCAACTTACCTACTTATTTTAAACATTTAACCCAGTTTTTAATTTTTACCACCACCGCCCAGTGCATCGCCGTTTTTATTATAAATAACTAGAGGTCGCCCGCGACTTAGTCCGCGTACAATTTCTGATTTCCTATGAGATTATAAGATTTTCCCGCTGCAAAATGCCTATACTTATAGCGGCTGTATATACTAATAACTTAAATGCCGATTCTCAATGCTCTAACTCAAAAACTAAGAACCTTCATGCAAGCTACCACCCCCCATTTCACCCCCTTAGGGGTGAGTTTTCTCAAAACCGTTTCATAACTGATGTCTACGCTATAGAAGGAATCTTCTAAATTTCAAGTTTGCATGCTTTATAGCTCCTGAAATATCCTGATTAGTCAGTAAGTGAATGAGTGGTATTTCGCTTTTATTATATAGATTTGACAACAGTATGTAATCATCGTATTAAAAAGGCACATAAAAGCGCGCTACTGATTCTAATTGTTTTTCACGAATACACTCAACGCTTTCGAAAGTTCATTATCTCTTATTCCAATAGCCTTTTATCTCATCTCGTGTCCTCCACATCTGAAAATAACCCGTGAAGACATCTCATTAAGCCCGTCAGCGATCGGTCCCGCTTTGAATAATGTCTCATTTAACCCTACTCCCTTAATAGCTGGTAAAGGGTTAACCACAAATAACTTAATGCGGAAGTAGGCGCTTTCGTCTCTTTGACGATTTTTAATTTTTTTAATTAGGAAATAGTTTAATTTTTGTGTTGTTTGACGCTTTCGGTTGTCAAGCTGTCAACTGATAACAAATTAGCGTGAGAAATAGTTAAAGATATTGTTTAAGACAAGTCGGACATTATTAATGATCTTGTTACAAAATTATCTTTGATATTTTTACTCGGGTTTACATAGTTATCGCTTTTATATCAAAAATGTTTTCTAATTTGCTCATTAAAATATATTGTTCGTTGCGAAATATTGTGATAATAATATGTAAGAATTTGAGCAATCACGTAGATAATAGAAATGAAGTTTAATTTAACTAGACGATTTAAATAACTTGCATTATAATCTATTTAAAAAAATAGGTATACATATTGTTACTTTACTCTCATCCTAAACTCATTAGGTATTAAGTCATATTGTTTGAGTAAATAATATAAAAATGAATTATTCACCCCTTCTATAAAGCTATCTATCAACCGGATTGTCCCGTTTTATCTATATAATTCAACCCCTGATTCATTTGGAAAGGGGGTCGTCACAAAGATAACTAACATTATATTCAGATTACAACTGAAGTCCCGTTGGAAGACACCGGATAACCACGCCCCTTCCTGAATTATTACTATTATGAGACGACAGTTACATGTCTCACCCTTCACCATTTGACACAAAGAATGGGGTAAGTTAAAATATTACTGGATTATTTTATGTGTAATTTGATCTCAAGTCTCAACCAACGTCAGAGCTTTTTTTACGAAATTTAACAGTAAAAGCTCTGAAGAATAATGCCGCTTCTACACAAAATGCTCGGACTCTACGATCAAGCTTTCCAATTTTCTTGAACAAACTTTGAACATGTACGTGGACGTGTGGAATAAGCAAAAAATGCGTGTCATGTAATGGACTATTCTTATTTCTCGCCAGATAGAGGTACTATGTAGATTGTAGAGGTTTTTGACTAATGGCACAGAATAGGTAGGTACGTTGTAGTAGACTATTTTTGAGCTAATATTTAGTCTGGTTTTAATCCCAATGTTTCAAATAATATGAAATCTGTCATGAACAATGTTTGGAGCTACATAGCCAATATACTTATTGATATAATTTGTACACGTTTTCTTAATTAATTAATACTAAAGTCTTAATTTTTGAAACAAAATCTGCAGCCGTTTGTACTTTGTAGGCAATGATAATTTTTAGGAAACAGTCGAACTAAAGTCACCAAAGCATTATTGGACTATAAATAATTAATTAAGTCTAGATAAAAGTAGCTGACAAAACCTATTATACATTTCTTAACGTCAGATGTTTTATTAATCGTAAAAGGAAGAAAAACGACGACGGATGGAGTGTCCGGCTCTGTATGAGGTTTTTGTTTTTTTATTCGTTTAAGAAATGCAACGTTTTTGCTGGCATATTGTTGAGACCCCTTAAACTACGTAGCCAAATCGAAGGTTATCCAATACCCCCCGCTTGCAAATCTTAACAAATAGCGTTTCTCAGGCGTTAGCAACTTTCAATCCGATACAGGATACGCGGACCTTTATGAAAACTTACCTAACATCCTGAGACAATATACGGGTGGCGTAACTTCCTATGTCTTTTAAACTGTACAAGTAGTTACATAAAGTTAAGGTATTTTTAAGGCCTATATCTGTGCCGATAGTCTTGCAAATAAAATATTATTTTTTTAAAGTAATGCAGCTTTACATGATATAAAGTGTAAGTTACATGTTGGTGATTTTTAGTTTATTTAATAAATAGGTAATAGGTACCATTCGTAAAAAAAATCTCTCTATCCCCAACCTCCCAGCTATTAGTTTTTCATTCCTTTCCGATCCTTAAATCAAACGCTCTAATGCGCTAGTTAACAATGTAGCTATAGGCATTATACATACAGAAATAGAAAAAAAGGTTAAATATTTATAAAATCCATTAACTACATAAAAACAAAATCTTTTGTACCGTCAAAAAGCCAATTTTGATGAAATTTATAGAGATAGGTTGCATCCCGGGGATACTAGGACTACAGATTAATAAACCGACTACTTTCTATCCCGGAAAATCAGCCGAAACCAGAATCTTATTTTACCACCTGATTTTTTTTTGACCACTAGTAAAATCTGCAACTTTTTTTCAAACGTCAAAACGCGTGCTTAGTGTGGGATGTGCATTGAGACGTCCTTATTGTGGGATATTGTATGAAATACTGCATTGTGAGTTGTGACGTCCTTAAAGCTCGACGTACTTATTTAGTTTAATCGATTGTTTAAAATGGTAATCAATTATCAAAATAACAGTGGACGTGGATATTACGACTTTTGGGAGATCCTCTATTTAATGATCACTAAAAATAATTTATTTGACCAGTTGTCAAATACCCAATTGTAGGTACCTATGAATCATCAATGTTGTCGTATTATTATACCATGATCTTTTCTTATAAGATACTGCGATCGGGGCCTAAGAATTCTTTAACTTTTCTTATTAGACCTGTGTGTATACGAGCACGATAATTCGATCCATAAACCTCTTGCTTCTGAAGTGGTAGAGCTACATAATGGTCAAACCGGTCGCGTTCATTCAGTAACGGCCCCAACCGGCTACTAGAAAAAGTTCTGCCTCATCGACTCGTCACGTATGATTACAATTCTAATTTCGAATTTGTTTTACTTTTTTAAAGGTTACCATGTTGAGGCAATGGTTTTGCTTTGTACAGACGAAATATTAGAGTCGACTTCAAGTTTTACCTATGTAAATCTCTCTGCCACATATTATATCTCATTCCTAAGGGTGGTCTGACTGGTGGTGTGAGCCGTGTGACTGCCTCGTTGGTCTAGTGGTATCATGTTCGACTGCGGCTGACGAGGTCCCGAGTTCGTTTCCGGGGTCGGACCATAATTAAGTGTTGGGTTTTTCTGACTAGAAATTCTCGGTACCAGCCCGGAGTTAGGAAGTTGGCGGTGTTTCATCCCCGTGCCTCGGAGAGCACGTCAAGCCGTCGGTCCGGGTCATTATCACTAACATGATAATAGTCGTTAAAGCCCGCCAACCCGCATTGGAGCAGCGTGGTGGGTCTCTAATTCCCTCCTATGAGAGTCTCCTATAAGAGTGGAGGCCTGTGCCCAGCAGTGGGACGTTAATGGGCTGTTGTGGAAGGGGGACCTTGCCACTTATCACATTTGTAAGAGACTCCGTAACCGACGGCTTAATAATGGACTTCATTAAGTATAAGATACGAAAAGACTGAATATTTCACCCATCTTATTACCGACTTGGGTCAACATTGCTTACCTTAGGTACCCATTCAATCGAATGATACTGTCGCAACTAGGTTTCACAAATAGGTGCTAATTTGTACAGTTTATGTACCTTGAAATGTCAGTTTTTATCAAATAGAGAAAATCTGACTCTGTACAAACAGCTTATGTATGTATTTATAGTAAATTTATACGCCTCATTTGAATAATCACCCGACTGTGATTGATATCTTACAGTACCATGACTCATAGACCAGTTGCATAAAAAATAGCACAGCCACCACACTGATAATATAATTAGAATAATTATTCAACGATTATGCGGAACGGATATGCAATACGGTATTTTTTGTGGAGTTTTGTTAATTTAATCTTATTTTTATGAGAAAATGTTTTAGCGCTTTGACATTTTAATAAAAAAAAATATTAATTTGTTATTTCAAGTTGTCTATGCAAATATTGAGTAGGTACCGAAACAGGTGCGGCGCATTTATTGTCTTGTCTAGCAGTGAGCTTTTATTTGGGCATCTCAATGGTGAAAATCGCGTTGAAATCCACTTATAACTTAAGAAATTATCAGAGAATACCCAGGCACAGATTGCAACTTTGTTTAAATACTACTTATATTTAGAGGAGGTGTTGAAAGAATTAAAATTATTTATAATTTTACCAGGTGAGACGTCGCCGTCGAGTGTCACCGGCTCGGTTTATTTTCGCGATGTCGCTAAATTTAACCATCGGTTCAGTTTTTATTTAGTGCATTGGAAAAACAAAACGCGGTGTCCTCATGAAAAATCACCTCTCGCTATATGATTGATCATTTCTCGAAACGGAGTGCCGCAATATTGTGGAAATATAATGTGATGATTTGTTGAAAACGACCGAATGAGATATCGCGATAATTTACAGCGACGTTTTGTTATTGCTGTGAATAAACAAGGCTATGATTAGCAACGGAATGCACGTTACTGTAATGGATTTTATTTTCTTCAAATGAAGTATCTCTTTGCCTGTTTATATACAAAGTTATATAAGTTTCTAAGATTTAACGTTGTATTTTGCCATTACTTTTTCTATAATTCTTTTTTTCTCGTAGATAGATATTTTATTCATTTATCTTGTTATTTTCTATGAAATACACATTATAGGAAACAATTTTATTTATTTTTATCAAAAAAACTGATCTAGAATCAGAAGGCTATCAATTTTCGTGATGTCATTTAAAAACAGACGTGATTTGTGTAAGATAAGGCCTATAACTTGCGGAATAAAGCTGTTCACACACTGCCTCACACGGCGGCTATAACGAAGCATGCAATAAATTTTTCAGTAGGTACTGAAAATGTGAATGACATATTAAGTAGCACGATGTGAGTACATATATCGCGTTGACCTCTGCTAGCGTCATCTGCTTAATATCTTTCGAGTGGATTGTAAGAAATATATAGAAGCTATTGCACCTCCAGCAGATCTTTTTATAATATGCTTTCGGCCCTCAGATCAAGTCTGGTAATATGCACACAAAACTCTTGTAAGACATTCCGACGCTTCTCCTAGAAGTTGTCGCTTATTTATAACGTATCTTATTTCCTTCTCATAGAAATCATACATGCGTATAGGTACCTACGCACGCATTCAGTGTGAAGTCATCATACGAGTACCTACCTACAAATATTAAAATGCGAAAGTGTGTTTGTTTGTTGGTTTGTTGGTTTGTCCTTCAATCAGGCCGCAACGGAGCAACGGATCGACGTGATTTTTGGCATGGGTATAGTTGAGGACCTGGAGAGTGACATAGGATACTTTTTATCCCGGAAAACTAGGGAGTTCCCGAGGGAATCTAAAGAAACTTAAACCACGCGGACTAAGTCGCGGGCATCGGCTAGTCTCATAGTTTCTGTTGCGCCGCACTTCTGTCGTCTGTTGTGTGTGTGTTAAGTTTACATCACCCCTTTAAGAAGAAAAACAGCAGCCCCAGCAGAATAAATACATTTAATAAAACAATCTCGTCCGTCTTCCCAAGTCATTTTATACTTCATATTATAAATTTATGAAACACAAGAGGCGCAGGCGACAAAACAGAGGTAGTTTATGAAACGGCATTACAACTTGTCGTTGGCTATATATTATAAGTCTTTTTTAATATAAATAAAACAGGAACACTGGAATAACGAAGGTTAATACACTAGCCAGGTCGCATATTATTATGATGGGATTATATTAAAGGTAGGTACAAGCTTTCATAAGCTTCGTCCAGGCTACAATAAATGAAATGATTTATTACACGTAGGACAACTTGTGCTACTTACGATAATACGCAAGAATCTTCCACCGGTTCGGAAAACTAATTCTACTGAGAAGAGCCGGCAAGAAACTCAGCAGTTGCGCTTTTCAGTAACGGAAAAATGATACACTTTGTAAATAATATACCTACTATGCATACGTTACGTAACAAATATTAGGTACTTTGACTTGTGGGTTGCTGGATGCGTAGCCGGTTGCTTCCATGCAACTTTGCCATTGAGAAAATCATATCGTAATTCGTATCGTATTATATAGAAAGAATATCCTACAGACTTGGCTGAAAATGCGTGGAGCATCAGTGGAATGAGTATGCTACACAACTCAGTAGAAAAGGACGTTGAATAAGCCTTATAGCGCGTATACACCACACCGATTAAAGCATTCGCACTTTTTGTTGGATAGCATTTTTACGGACGGGTTTGTACATTCTACAGTCTACACAATTACGTAATTATGTGCTGTTAAGACATAAATAACTTAAAAGTAGTAGACGGTTGGTACTTCAATAAGTATATAATGAAAAGTATGTATCAGTAGCAGAAGACTTCACACACATGACACAAATTTGATAATGTTCCAACTTCCATCTATTTCAAAATAGGTACTTATTTCATCTCTCTCTCCCTAAGGCAAGTATAACAAGTAGTTTGGCAAAAACCAACTACTAGCTTATTATTGGTCAATGCGTATGTTTTAGTAGGTATGTTTTTTCTTTTCTTATTCTGTTCTAATTTAAAGTATAATTATAAATTTTTGTTTCTTTTAGCGGCTATACCTACCTATAACCAACTATTTCATTTGTAAAATTGTTATATAACCGTGTGTTTTAAAAAAAAACCATTTTGCAAACGGGTATACATACACCGACTTAGCTAGTAAAAGACCTATATAATATAATAATTCACAATAGAAAATTAGTCTAAGAGCTATCGGTAAATATAATGAACGCGTTATATAAATATATAATATATGCCCGCGACTTCGTCCGCGTGGATTGAGGTTTTTTGGTTCGATAAAAGGCAACCAAAATTGGTTGCCTTTTATCGAAAGCCCAAAATCAAAGTTTCATGGATATAACTTGAAAAACAACTTGATAAATGACGAACTTCGAACTTTTATACAAACTTTCAACCCCCATTTAACCCTTTTGGGGTTGGAATTTTCAATTTTCTTAGCGGATACCTACGTTATAATAGCTATATGAGTGCAAAATTTCAGCCCGATCCGACCAGTGGTTAGAGCTGTGCGTTGATAGATCAGTCAGTCAGTCACCTTTTCCTTTTATATATTTAGAAGATTCCGACGAAGGAAGTATATTATCTTTAATAGTGGGAAGAACGCTTCCTTTTATTACGTTCGCGTAACGCGATACAATAATTGCAAGCGGCTTCTCCCGCGGATCGAGTGACGACAAATCGCTCGTGCATAATCGTAAATATGCTTTTTTATACTCCCCATTCTTAGGACAATCCAAGTATATCCGGTTAGCCGAAGCACCATATTGTCAGGTCGGTCGAAACACAAAAACGATGCTCATTATGTCAAAACCTACCTGCAGCACATAATAAACTTGATAAACTTCAGTATAGAGGCGAGTTTCGCTAATCTTGACTCACAGGTTGCATTTCTAAGGTAGAATTTGTAAAAAAGATCGCCCTTTGTGGCTACAGACAGTGTGGCACCGAGTTCTTTTTGTTCGTGCGAAATACTTAAGATTTTGGAGCACATCGATTGCTTCCAAGAAATTCGGATGCGCTGCTACGTTTTTATACCAATAATACGTAATGTTCGTATTAATCGACGTCCATTGACATATACAAAACATATAACTGAGCATAAAGTCCGTTCTTAAGGACATTAGGAATTAAGTTTCGGGCATTTTATGGCTCGTTTATCTATCAGCTGACTATCCATTTTTACCTTATAAAAATAATCATCTACGTAGTGATTACATAATATGCTCTGGATATTCCATATAGAGGCACTATTTCTTAGGTCTTGTGGTATATTTTGTTATTGTGTATTGTATTGTGCTATTATTAGCGTGATGCTCATGAAAGAAGCCGCTAAACGGGATAGAGGCGAACTGATCCTGCTCGGAGACGGAGACGTCAGAGTGGAAGTGACCAACGCCCTGACCCATCCCTCAATAACCCCGGCCGATTGGGACTACGGGGTCTCGAGTGACTGTAGTGGGGGCTCTAGCCGCTCCTTCAAGTAGTACACGATCCCGGAAAGACAGCAGCCCTACATCACGCTGCTAAGCCTAAAGACAGGTGGGGAGATCACCTCCCCTGGAACGAGCCCATAATGGGCGTCTCAAAGAGTTCCCGGGGCCCCTCATTTTGAGCTGAAGATGGTCACCGAGGGGGTTTTAGTGGGTACAAATCCTACATAACCAGACCCCATGTGGTCGGGTATCTCTGGAAGGTTTCCCCTGCTAACCAAAAAAGGTGACATGAGCCACCTAGATTTTAAAAAATAATACTAAAAATGTCAGGAAGTGTAAGTAATAAGTAATAGTATTTCGAAAATCTTTCACGTCGGGGTCACCAATGTACGGGAGCAGGTGATATAGCTCGACCGTAACAATAGGATGATCATTGATCATCCTCCGAGCGGGTGTTGTGCTCGGGGACCACTGGTCCGACCATTTATCTTTGGAGGTCGTATATATAGCGTAATTCTGAGAAAACTTCGTATGCATGAGTTGGGCTGTTCGTGTTCGCGTCCATCGTACTAGTAATGCCATCTATTGGATTATGTGCGGACTGCGAAGATCGCCACAGGTAGATAGGCTCTTTGTGGTTTCTCAACAATCGTTACGATGAGTGAAAAAGTCGGAACAAACTTATCATTACGTAGGTGGCGGGGTTCGCGTATCATTTAATGACAAAATTGGGGAGCATCTGGCTGAGCGGCCCTGTCTCTACAACGTTGTGTATGCTGATGAGGATAATGTTCGGTTACAACACGCATCGCCTTAGCAGGTTTACAAATGTGTCCAGTAATTACTATCATTGAAAATTTAAGCACATTATGACTCAAACTTTAATACGCAGATGTGGCTAAAGAAGTAGATTAAGTATACACTTTACCAACTGAATGGCAATTATATGTATACAGCTTAAGTAAATGCTATATCAAATATTCGAGTTCTGGCACGAAACTTTATCGCATTAGTCACAACTCACAGCGTAACATACCTACATATTAAGTCATCGATATCACTACCAGTTTCTCGAAAGGAAACATGATATTCCTATAAAATGGAAATGTGATATTGGCCAGTTTTCCGGCGGTTGGCGAACCAAGAGCGCGCAGCAACCGTAAAAAGTTAGACGGCGAACACTCCATTCACTCCATTACTAGATCTTCGCACCTCAGCGACCACAAAACGCATCCCATTCACGACAAGCGAGTAAATCAACTGAGAACGTTAACGCCATGTAAGGTTCCATCGGGAATATTTCCACAAACGGAAAACAACTTTCTGCGTTTGGAGGAGTAACCACTTTCGTCTGGTCGCGTTACGCGTTGCTACTTTTTTCGACGTCTATTTCTGTCCGCGAGCTTTTCAATTTCTTAACGTCGCTTACGGTTTCCCGGAAAATTTAAAATAAACCGTAACTTTTTAGCATTTAAGTTTATTTTTGTGCGCAGTGTAAGATGAGTTATATTATATGTGTTGAGGAGTTCGGTTTTATGAATGAAACGCAAAGTCGTGAGCGGAAGCGAAGCCGGGCGTAGTGCGGCTTTCCCGCGCGGGCAGTTTCATTAATAATTAAAAGCTGGCGGCGGAATGACCGGACGCAGAGATGATTTCTAGCCGGTAGCCGGTCCTGGTACATGGGCGCAGTCTCTGCTACTGCGGCAAACACTTAAATGATTTGACCTACATAATATAAAAACATACACGTGAATCAAATCGACCAATTTCCTCAGTTGCTAGAGTTCAAGCGTGCCACTAAAACACGATTTAATTTCCTGTAACGAGAATTTGTATGATCCACCTTGAACTTTTGTACCTATAAAAGCCAGTAATACCTATTTCAAGTATGGTAGGTATTTGGGCTTTCGGTGACTTTCAGTAATTGCACCCCCAAGAGAATAATGGAGATGAAAGATTGTAAGTATTTATGTTCGTCATAGTTCATAGCTTATTTTAAGCTTTTGGTTAAACAAGATAATACCTATTAAGAAATATTTTTAAAATCAAGCTTTTATCGCCCACCATACTGAATTGACTATGGTCGCATATTTTTTTGTAATAATTGTGTATATGTGCTGTTTTCGAAGATTATATTACTTTAAATATATTTCGAAAATACATACTGTAAGAATACCTATTTTCTTAAATTTCTTTTTAAGGGATTCACGCGGTTTGGATTTATAATGCCGTCACTTAGCTAACAATGCAATTGTCATTCAAACTAAACGTGTACTAGGTATCATATCCAGATGCTATTAGGATGATATTAAGCATTCTATCCTTTTCTCTCGAGTGACTGTAATCATAAGAGGAAAAAAGATAAAACAGTTTTATTATCCTAATCTGCTAATACTCAGTAGCATCTAGATTGGGTTACATGCCTCGATCGGAAATCGGGAATTGGATCAAAATGTATAACTTGCAAGATTTAATTACAGACGGACACCGCGACTGGAGAACTTGAATAAAAGCTTATTAGTTAGATATACAAATATGTATAATATTATCTGATACGGTGACCGGACGATAATATGTAAGTAAAATAGACTTATTATATTTACAGCGTTAGTAGATACTTTTTAGTCACAAAGTGGTCACAAAATATGAATTTCGACGGGCTCATTACGCAACGTCATCGGAATAGTACCAACGAGAAAGAGACATGGGTATATAACTTGCTGTGTTAGAATGAGATAGGCGTTTAAAGTGGTATGACAAAGCTGTAAGTGAATGAGATATACGTATATAGGGTTGTCACCATTAAAAAAAATAAGTGCTGGGGATAGGAACGACAGTAAACGGCTTGTGGATAGATCAACGCCGTAAAATTCCTCTAATTATTATAATTAGTCTCATTTTTTATAAATCGTTGGTAATGGTGGTAATTCATAGACAAATCATTGATGGAATGTTGCAAAATCGGAAAAACATAAGACATGGTAGGTATTGTAGATCCTTTAATATTCGATCGTGCCTCGGAGAGCATGTTAAGCCGTCAGTCCCGGTTATTATCACTAACATCCCATAATAATCGTTAGAAAAGTTAGAAACCTAATAGTTGCATAAGTACTCTTAGTCGAGTCGTATGTGAAAGGACCTGGATACCCACCGCATTATTATCCCAAGAAACTACCATTATTTGATTAATGGAAAGGGGTCACGACCGTCAGCAATGAGAAATACGACGTAGAGAGATTATTCGATCTCTTTTCATCATCATCTCAGTTCTCAACCCATCGCTGGCCCATAACAGAGAACTGTTCTCCTCTCAGAATGAGGAGGGTTTCAGGCTATAGACTTTCACCAGAACCAGAACTGTGAACCAGAGTTCACAGAACAAGTGCGGAATTCTTGTGCGAAGTGCAAGTGCGAAACTTCACACAGCCTTCACATCATTACCGGCATTCCTCACAATGTTTTCCTTCACCGTTAATGCTTAAGGATATAAAAACTAGAACGCATATGTAACTTTGAGAAGTTAGAGATGTATGCATTCCCGTACATACCAAATAGGAAGCCGTAGTTTTAACTACTAGGCTCATTGACTGTTCTATTTTGCTAGTTCTTAATAACAGTACTATTATAGGATGGTGATAGCCCTAGGCAAACGCGGTAGTCGGCCGGCTAGATACGCGCGTCCGGCGGCCGCTTCCTGTCGAGGATAGTGCAGTCATCCTGCTATATCGACTATTGTGTCGATATTCTCGATTAATAATGGAGATCGTAATGAGTGATTTTTAAACAAAAACTATTGAACTCTGCTTTTGTAAAAAATGTTGATTTGGCTAATGGATTCCGGGAATGTTTGTTCAAATAGTAGGTAATATTTTACTTCCGTTCAGCAGCCAATATCGTAAATGGATTTTATTATTAGCAGAGTTTTAATGAGGTTCTGAAATATGCAAGCCTTAGGTCGGACCTACAATGCCAATCAGGGAAGAAAATATATTAACGTAACTCACGTAACCTAGGTATGTCACTTACTTAGGTACGTTTTTAAAATTTAATTTTGTATAAAGTTTGGGATTTCCACTTATTTGATGGCAATCTGAAATTAATCCACACAATTCTCTCCCTTCTATATAGTATTCCCTATGATTCCTTAATACTTAAGGTTGTGAGTGTGAACCCTGGACCTAAGCTTGTCGTAGCCATTCTAAGTTATTTTCAGAAGAAGTGAATATTACCGACATACACATACTTTAATCTTACTTGATGATACCCGCGACTTCGACCGCGTGAATAAAGGTGTTTTGATTCCCGCGGGAACTCTTTAATTTCCCAGGATTAAAATTAGAATATTTCCTTCCCCGATATCCAACCTATATCTGTTTCTTTCGTCAAAATCGGTTAAAAAATGGGCCATAAAAGCGTAGCAGACATACAGATAGACACACTTTCGGCAATTTATAATATTAATAAGTAGTAGGTATAGGTAGATTAGAAATACGTTCAAAATAGATAGATACCCCACATCCAAATGCTCCACTTAATGTCTCCATTACATTACGCATCAAGTTATTCCACGTTGTTTGTTTGTCCAAGGAACAAAAGCGTCTCGTAATTAGATTCCGCCGCTAGTGGGCTAGTTGGAGCATCCTGCGCCCACGCGGTGCTAATTGCAGTCTTTTTGTTTATTGTCCCCGCTTAACTCGATTAGGGCAATCAGGGCCGCCCTTTGCCCTGGCCCCTGGCCCTTCGAGACGCGCCACACGACGCCCCGGCGTCTGATGCGAGATGTGCCAGACTAACTGCCTGGCCTATCATTGATTTTTATACAGGACTCTATCATTTAGTTGCGAACTAAACTTGCAAATACGACGATAAGGATGGATAAACTTATGATAATATACTTTTAGGTTTTAAATAATAGCTTTTTACATATTTTCACAAAAAAATAAATTATTTTTATGCGATAAAACTACATATATGACTCTACATGAAAAATGACCATAGTTTACTGAAAAATGATAGTAGATAGATAGGCCGATAGAAAATTAGAAGGGAACTTTTTCATTTTCCGGGATAAAAAGTAGCCTTATTCAGTTTAAACAGGATGCAAACTATCTACTACTAACAATATCGACCGTGAAAAGCTATCAGACAAACATTAGAGGATTTTAATATCACAGGTCACAGGTACTTATCTTATAAAAAAAGTTGGAAATGTAAAGTTAGAATTTTAACAAAGTTAAATGTGTGTCACATAGACTCACTATACCGACCAACAAACTGACACAATGTTTGTTCACATTTCTACTCAATTAAATGGTTCGTTTCATTCGGACTTAATTATTACAATTACCTCGTTTCGCAAAAATAGTTCTTGACGTTATATAAATAGAAAATATTATGGCTCAACGCGTCACACCGTGATATCACGTTGTCGCGGCGAGTCGCTCATTTATGAATGAACTCACAGATCGAGTGACTTCCGGCTAACTGTTGAGATAGTACGACACTCTTCCTGGTTCCTGCTATGGTATCTTTAATTATGAACCAGTATAAGCAGACCGGTGTTCCGTTTGCCTGTGTAGTAATTCGAATTTAAATCTTAAGGAAATAAAGTGCAAATTAGTTTGAACAATCTATTGATCAGCCTCCGTTTCTGCTTTATCGAGATCGTTCGGAATATGAATAAAGATATTCTAAGCACTGGTCTCTACATTGTCATTGTTGCAATTCAGACTTCAATGTAGGGTGATAAGGTGTATTTTATTTTGTATCGGCGGTTTAGTGTTGGCGACTCCACGTCCTGTAGAGCGTGTTTTTTCCAGCCTCCTTCCCGTCGTTTCACCGTTACGCAATATATCGTAAATAATTAACGGAAGGCGATATTCCCGTGTCTTATGGAGATGTTGACTTTCTGGTTTTTTAGTCGGACGCTTCCTGTCCATCTAACAGTACCTGATTCTAAGTTACAAGTCTTCTTTATATGTCCGCTTTGGTGAAACGCGAATCAAGATCAAATTATAATATTAACCTGTATGACATGTTTGCATCAATAAGAATACTATTTATGCATTGATTTTTTGAGGAGTACAGGTTTCTGCTAGGCTACGCAAGTGTCTCAGTATATAATAATATAGGTAGGTACATATCAAGGTACAATTGGAATTTGGAATACATATTATTATATTAGATACTTACATAAAACTTGCAAAAAAAATCCTATAGGGACTCGAATTTGATAGACGTGTTCTAAGTTCTGTAGACATACTTACTTCTTATAACATAAGTATTATCTGATGTACCTAAGAGCCCACCAACGTCCATTGTCTGAACTCTAAAGTCTTTGGTCGACTCTAGTAAAAACCGAGGTGCTATTTTTGTACCACACGGCAACTTACTGCCAATGCACAGTTCTTTAGTGCACATCTCTTTTTTTACACATTTAATAACCCATTAGCAAATTGGCCCATTTTATCAGCAAGCTTCTGAAGGAAAAAAATCTAAATCATAAAGATAAATAAAACTGAACAAATTAGAGTGATTGTAAAGTTATCTCATGATGGTTTCAGGAAACCGATAAAAAATTAAAAAATATTATAGATCAATATAAGAAGATACGTACTTAAATGTTATCTAACCCACCGTATTACACAGTATGTGTTTCGGTCTAAAGTATTTTGATCTCTATCTTTATCCGTCTTTACTTAAAGACATTATACCCATTAAGTGTGAGTTTGTGGTTATTTCTTATGGAAACCTCGGTTCCAAAAATATTCTCATGTACCTACGAGAAGTAAACGACATTTTATTTTATCTTTAGGTGCTAGATTTAATTAAAGTTACACAAGCTTTTTTGTGTCCATTAATAAAATTAAGAGGTTCTTTACCTTGTATCTATCTGTATCAAACAAATCAATTTTCTCACGAGACAAGCAACGATTACGGTAAATCGTCTTAATATATTCATCACTCACTAAAACCGCCAAATTCAGGTTGGTAACAAATCAACGTTTTTACACCCAACATATTTTGATGGGTGCGACGAAAGCCTGCGGTAACGAGTCCAATGAGATTTGAACTCTACATGCCCTAAAGATTTCTACAACAGTATATCGAGGTGATATGTCAAGTTAAAATGGCCCATTAGTTTGTTCTCACGAAGGCGCTTGGGTCCGTGGCTGGACAAAAATTATAATAAAATTGTGTTGCAACACAATCTAGATTGGTTCGCTGGCCTGCCATACCTACTGACCTCCGATATTTAAACTAAATCTTTTTTAATATATTATAAGAGAGTTAATTAAAACTTTAGACAACTTAGTAAAAAGTTATGTCAAGGTAATATAAAATTATGATTAGATCGTTTTATTTATGCAAATTTAAATACTGCCATACACAAATAGTTTATAATTCAGAGTAATGATAATTAAAATACTTACTACCAGATGAGATAGGTATGAAATTAACTTGTATCAGAAAACAAAAAAATAGGCACAGACAAAAGTTTTCAGCGTGTAAAAGAACAATTTGGCTCCAAGCTTATGATTTTTTACCTTCATAGTTCATACCTAGATCGCATGCCATCTTTATCTCGCGTTCTAGAATGTAGCAACATAAAAAGTTCATTCTAAACTGTAGATGATCTAATTAAATTGCATTATGCATACTATTATATTGACATAGTCTAGTTACAGAAGTCTAAGGCCTAGAGATGCTATCTCATTTGATGCTATTGCAAGATATGTTCTTAGCCTTCACTCCACTGGCGGCACTAGCTCTGTTAATGCCAATCTTCAAAGACCTCGCTGGCGAGTTAAATAATTTAAATAAATTATTTGTTAAGCAAATATCAGCAGTCTACTCATTACAGATCATGAATGTACTATCGAAAGTTAGGATTATGTAGTGTATTTATAATGACAACATGCACACAATAAAATAATCTAACTAACTCGAAGTAAAAAGGTAAAACTACTTCTAAAGGCAGAGTAGCAGAGACATAAGAAAAGTTAGGAAAGGTAATTTTC
This sequence comes from Erebia ligea, assembly GCA_917051295.2. Classification (NCBI taxonomy): domain Eukaryota; kingdom Metazoa; phylum Arthropoda; class Insecta; order Lepidoptera; family Nymphalidae; genus Erebia; species Erebia ligea. Next base: position 10,182,695 of record OU785236.1, read on the forward strand.
CAAAATTATCTTACTGCTACACGAGAGAAAGCTTCAGAGACTAAATCAAGAATTTTCCAAAATAATTAATAGAATTAAATTCCATAAACTCTATTAATATTTATATGAGGGACTCAATGCTCCTATCGGAAGATCATTAATGGTAATAGAAAAGATGATATGAAATATGAATTATGCTTAAGCATTGTAACATGGTAGCCTGTATTCTTGATCAGCTTTGAGATTACATCTACCTATTCGAAACTAATTGAAAACTCCGATGACGAGATGAAGGTATTAATGCGATGGCAGATATAGATCTTACAAAGGAAACACAAATTGCTTCTGTTCAATTTATATGAATATTTGAAATCTAATAAACATAGCCAAAGATTATTACCTATTTTTGTTGTTTAATGTTCAATGATGATGACTTATGAGGGTAATTTTACCGTGTTTCCACTTTCCTATATCAATGTAGATTTTGAATTAACAAAAATTGGACTTACCAAGAAGAAAACGGTTGGATAGAAAAATAATTGAGAAAAGGGAGGAAATAATTTCTTAGAGTTTTACTAGTAGGTATAATAGTTGATAAACTTTAAATAAACTGAAATCCCAAAATTGCAATGACGTAATTGTAATATTTACCTAATTGTATGCAAGACTCGCTAGATTTTACAAACAATTTAGAAATTGTTTTTAATGAACGTTCTTTCGTTCGAAAAAAGCGAGATTACAAAAGATAATCCTTTATTGTTGAATATTGTAAAAGCAAATTTATCATGCTTCCTTTATTAATAATTCCTACGCAGAGATAACATTGTACTAAATGGTTTTCCTTTAGACAATGCCGAGATAAAAATGAGTTTCAATGTACACTGAGTCATCGTTTTTTTACGAGAACCTCGGAATGACGGCTCGTCATGTTGCTTCGACAAATATTGGAGATAGTCTATAACTTAAATCATTTGTTTTTATGCACCAACAAGGTTTAAAATACTGTACTTTAATGTATCAAATCAATCAATTAAAATTATCAATTTTATTGCTATTAAATCTAATGTAAACACAAAAGGCCGCTTACATTAAAGAATGCATTAACAATGAAAGAATGCATCAAGAATGCATTAAATGCCTAATAACAAAGAGCAATTTTCGTTTTCAATATTTCTTTTGGAAGGAATATTGCAATAGATAGATTTTTTAGAATATTATTTACGTCGCTGATTTTGATTATGGCTACACAAAACTAAAATAAATACCTGCATAAAGCCTTTCAGATTTTAGAAAACGTCTACAGAACAATATATTATCAAACTGCGATAGTTTTAACGGTCTGAAGATGCTTTCATGAAATTAAATGAAACTAAGATTAAAAAGAGAACCTTTAGTAGGTAGGTACCTAGTAGAGAAGAGCACGATCATTTCAAAATATTTCTTAGTCTTAATTTGTGTATTGAACGCATTACGCAACGGAAGCGTACATAAACAAAAAGTCAATTCGACGGTAAAGAAATTAGTAAGAACGTATAGAACATATCGAAAGTTGATACATTAGGTACGGGCCAAGATACACGTAGCAAAGCAGGTCATAAGCGTTTCATTCATGCCCAGTTTCCCGGCCCCCACCTAGCAATCTGCTCCGGCGCACTCAATGGCCATATCATTCACGAGATTTAATGAACCGAGCTACTTGCGACATCGGAATTTATTCTGTCACACATCATTTCATGCTGCTTAATGTCGATCTGCATGGGCTATGGGCAAATTTATTGTTACATAGAACTGGTATAGCTGTGTTTAGTACAGAGGCTTTAGCTGCAGTTCTAATTACAGTGAATAATGAGGTACAAATAGCGGTTGCGAATTAGCTTTGGAAAAGTTCACATACTTCGCTTAACATAGTTTAATAGGATCATTTTCTTTATTCTTCAGGCCGTCAAGATAGAAAAATATCAGACGAGACAGATTTGTAGCAAACCGCATAGGAATAATTGTGGCGGACTTTAGTGATACACGAGTTAAGTTGGGAAAATAAAAGAAAATATCTCAACAGATCGTTATTTATTTTGTCCAGCGGTGAAACACTCATTTAAAAAAACAGCCTTAAAGAGTATCTACTCAGTCAGTGTTTAAAATAGCTTTTGTAAAAATACACAAATATCTATACTCAGAGCGAGTTCCGTTGACTAAGGTCATGTTGACATTATCGAAAGCCAGCTCAAACAAAGAAAGATCAGTTTACCATGTTTACAGCATGTATATTTCCTTGAGTAAATTTTGCGAGATTTCCTCGAAGTCTATCGTTAAAGTAAAACCTTTAACATAAGTAATTACACTTTGACTAAAAAAAAAAAATTATAAAATGAAACACTAAATTTTTTGTTTTTACAATTTCGCTGTTTCGTATCCTATTTTGAACCAAGAAAATATTAACTTCACTTGCGAATCATCATCAATTAATAAAGAGCTTTCACTTAACTAATCTTTATCCTTTGAGGATCTTTATCCTTTAAGGATCTTTATCCTTTAAGAATCTTTATTATAACTATACATAATATCCGGATAAACTCACGTGTTCTGTCAGGAAAATGCCCGACTAGTTTAGTAATCTTTATCCTTTAATTAAGGATCTTCCACTGACCATACGCCAATCTAAGTCTCTAGACATATTCAAAATTGCTGTTAAGAATCATTATCTTGCAAACTAAAGACGACAACAAAAATTTATTCTCTAAGCTGAATCGAAATATATTATATATTATAATACATATGTATTAGTATATTTTTTAATTAGCTATATTATATATAATTTATATTTTGATTATATGTGTATTATTGGTTTATGTATTTGTATGTAGTTATTTGAATGTAAGTATATTATAAAGCCACCTGCAGTCTATTTTCCTTTATTTTCTCCTTTTCCTAAGGTTGCCTGGTAGAGATCGCTACCTAAGCGATAAGGCCGCCTTTTGTATCCTACTTCTGTCTGTGTTTGTTTTATTTCCAATTTTTATTTTTGTTATTTTTACTTGTTGTGGTGGTACAAATAAAGTGTATAATAATAATAATAATCTTTACCCTTGACCCGGAAAATCTTTAATATGACATCTTATTTGCAACGCATTTTAGGATCACCTATACCGAGAATTATTTCTACCTCTCCCTATGAGTAATGAAGACTATAATGCACATTTAAATAATAATATAGAAATTATATTATATTATGTAACAATGCGAGGAAGTCGAAGACCACGCAGAAAGCCCACTAGAACGAGATCAAGAGCATTACTTCATCAATTGAGAAAAAACTAGCCAAACTCTGCAAAGGAGATAACAACTAGAGGAAGAAAGAGAATAATATTTAGGTGATTTGACGCTACAGAATCTAACGTTATTTTATATTTTCAAAATTGCTAAGACGGTGGTCCCTAATCACTATAGGTACCATTTATCTATTTCTTTCTATGTATCTTTATTAAAAGTATCCACGTAGCTACGTGGGTTCCTAATGCGCCCTGGTCTGTAAAGAAGCCCACAATAAACACCACAACTCATATTATAAAAGATTTGTTTTCAATTCACCTAATATGGTCGGCCAGTAATTCTGCATTTATAAATATTCTCACGCTGCTGCCCTAAGGCATGTCAACAACCGAATCGCAAAACTTGATATCGCTTCTTATTTCACGGGACCTGTCTGACTGATCACGTGTACAATCGACTGGCTTACATCGACCTCTCATTGAATTCGTAAACTCATTAAAGACTATAATATAAGTTGTAAGGTTTTGACCACGTAAAATAGGGTTGTCAAGAAACCGCAAGACAGGGAAAAAGAAATAAGATGAGATTATAATATTACCTTGCACAGTTTCACCTCATATTGCCAAAAATTACATAGGTTATAGGTGCGCTAAGTAGCTAGCTAATTGCGTTTTTTCCAACGTTTGGCCCTCGTAAGTAACTAAATGGTTTTATTATGATGTAAGCGTATAATTCATTACAAAGAACGTGCTAGACTGTCGGAGTCACAGAACATAAATGTGGTCGGAGTAGATTAGTGTGTAGAGATTTACATAATCGTCACTTAGTATATAACTACCTATTATATAACTAATTATTGACCGAGCGAAGCGAAGGTCTCTGAGTCTACTTGAGTGAATTTGCGCTTGTCCGTCCGTCCGTCCGTCCGTATGTCCGTCCGTCCGTCCGTCCGTCAGTCCGTCCGTCTGTCAGAGCCTTATAACTTCTGAATTACTGAACGTTATTACTTCAAATTTAAATATAATATGTAAACCGATAGCCTCCAGCCGAATAGGTATGGCTTAAAAAGTTATAAAAATATTTATTTCGCATTCGCTTCTATGAGAGCCCCCCGGCTCTCATAGAAGCGAATGCGAAGTAAAATACTTTTTATAGCGTTACATAGGGTTCCGGTATATCATTTTAAAGATAATTAGGAATAGAGTCCAAAATATTTTTTTTTAAATTTTTCCCCTAAAATTGACGAAATGGGGGGCTTTCAAAGTGGAGATTTTCTAACGTCCAAAGTTGACCTCAGAACTCTCAATTTTCTGAAAAGCTGAGCCTGAAACTTGATCCATTATTTGAATTACTTATATCCTGTACTTGAACAACAAATACTAAAATTAGATAAATATTATAAGGAAACGAAATAATTTAATTTTTATTATTTGTCTTTCCTTGTCTCGTGCTGTCTCGGGTTAAGCCTTAAAGCCTAAATTAGATTTCAGGTTTATGGTAGAGCTTTTTTGTTTTCGTTGTCGATCGCGGGGCCTGTTCATGACAGCCCTAGCGAAGGTGGAGCTCGCTCAAGGCTGGTGATGCTGCGGCGGCTGGGTCGCGAAAGGCTTGGAGGCGACGATCGCGCGATACGAACAGTCGCGCGGTGACGCGACAACCGAGAGGCTTCCGTTCCCGCGCACGACGCCGTGGGAACCGCTTTATTTTCGTATTTAAATACGACCCTCATTAAACTGGTTTGGCTCAAAATTCGCTGCCTTCTTTCGACGCCTTTTACTCAACTTTTTATGGTTCCGTTCGACATTTTACTGTTCGAGATTCAAGTCTAGACTGAAGGAATAATGCCGAGTGATGATTGTAAAGCGCAGAATAGGGCCGCGGCTCTTTTCATTTTCTAAAGCATTCGTAAATGAAGAATACAATTCACGAATATTCATAATGGTGTGACTACGCAATTTATTTATCGAAATGATTATAATATACTTATTAAACTTCTTTCTATAACTACCATTCTTATAAATATTTCACAATTAATGTTAATAATACTTAATTTAGGTAATATTGGTTTTACTAATACTATAATAAAATAGTTGGCTCTACAAATCCTACTGACGAGTAACTTAGTGTTACACAAACTTATGCTACAAGCCATAACAACCTGTACTACTGGATTTTTCAGTGCCTACTATAGGAACTTAGCCATCCTTCAGTACATTATCTAAGGTATTAGTTGTACCTGCATTAGAAATCTTTGACTATTACTACAGTGTTATAATACTCTTTTGGTTTCAAAATATTAATCATAGGTAAATAAATAAGTAATATCGGATGTTTTCATAGTAGCTATTCAATTTTGTAACTTATTAGTGTGATAATACTTACCTACTATAATAGTAGTTTATGCAACTGTCATATAATGAAGGGTATTAAAACACGAGTGTGAGTTTATGAAACGAGCGCAGCGAGTTTCATAATAGTAACGAGTGTTTTAATACCCGTGTTATATGCAGTTGCATACACTACTTTATCTTCACTAATGCAATTTATCAAACAACAAGAGTAAAAGCTGACAATAGTTTATGTATATACGTGTATTGTCACAGTGAACTTGCCGCCATTAAAATCTAACCAATGAGAGCGCAGCTGCGCGCGCAGGGCCAATCAGGAGCGAGCGCGCGCTGTTCGTTTTTTATTTAATTGGCACAAGATCTTACCAAAGAGTTTTGTGTATGTAAGTTTAGTAGTTTCGACGAAGTTTTCTCGTATAACCCAACTGTTTTCAATAGCCAGCCTAATATCAAAATTTTATACAACTTGTATGAGGATTTTGACATAAGGCTCGCCAGGTTAATTGGTCGCGTTTTATTGATGTTATAATGAGATTTTACGATATCGATGTGGATATTATACCATCATGTGAAATTGCATAAATTGAGTGTTTTGTTATCTGCGCTATAACAGTAGTAATTATAAGTCAAGTATTGGAAACATAAGTAGAATGTTATAACATTAGTGTAGATAAACTTGTTTATGGTATACTAAACTACTAATTAATAAATTTTTCAAGCTACTAAAGCCATGTGATGATTAATTTGTTGTAAGATACAATAGATTACTGATATGTGGAAACAGGTTATTTAATGAGTTTGTTTTTAGGGTTCCGTAGCCAAAAATTTGGCAAAAACGGAACCCTTATAGATTCGTCATGTCTGTCTGTCTGTCTGTCTGTCTGTGTGTCCGTCCGTATGTCACAGCCACTTTTTTCCGAAACTATAAGAGCTATACTGTTGAAACTTGGTAAGTAGATGTATTCTGTGAACCGCATTAAGATTTTCACACAAAACTAGAAAAAAAAAACAATAAATTTTGGGGGTCCCCATACTTGGAACTGCAACTCAAAAAATTTTTTTTCATCAAACCCATACGTGTGGGGTATCTATGGATAGGTCTTTAAAAATGATATTGAGGTTTCTAATATCATTTTTTTCTAAACTGAATAGTTTGCACGAGAGACACTTCCAAAGTGGTAAAACGTGTGTCCCCCCCCCCTGTAACTTCTAAAATAAGAGAATGATAAAACAAAAAAAAAATATATGATGTACATTATCATGCAAACTTCCACCGAAAATTGGTTTGAACGAGATCTAGTAAGTAGTTTTTTTTTAATAATTTAAAACTTACTACATGTTTGTACGGAACCCTCGGTGCGCGAGTCAGACTCGCACTTGGCCGGTTTTTTAAGACGAGTAGCAATAACGAATCGCAAGCGTTGACCGTAATAAATTTGTTATTTTTCTAAAAAATATATTCGCCAAAAAAAGATTGAGCGTAGTTGATCAATAAAACAAACAATAGCTAATCAAAAACTTTGTAAAATAATATTTTCCTAGAAAAACTTTGGCTATATCTAGTATCTACCTACAAATTAATCCGTCTCCGAGTGTTCCCGTGATGCCGCCAAAAGAAGTCGCTGGAGGGAGATTGCAAGAGCTGCTGTGAAGGCCAACTCCTAACCACGACCACTCTGCCAAGAGTGAACGAATGAGAAGAAGAAGTATCTAGGTACTATCTACCTATATCAATATAATTTATCGATAGGAACCTTTTATTATCTTAAATTATGCGCTAACAGAGTCGGTAGCGAATTAGCGATGTATCTCCACATCACAATGTTTATTTTATTAATAGGTACAAAATAAACACGACGGTAATAAAATTATCAAAACATTCAAACAATTAAAAAAGGTTAAAACACCAGCATTATCATATTAATTGTTACTTTAATGTGAAAGGGTGCGTTATGCCTTCAAATAGTCTCCGCTTCCCCACGGTGTCGACTTACACCGGATGCTAGGTAACCCTGCCGGGCATACAACCTCCGGAATTTTGTCATCACAAATTGCACCAAAACACCCATTAAATAAGAACCATTTTACCTTATTTGTATCACCAAAATCGTTCAAATATGTATCTTCACCTAACGTTGTTTCAACTATCACTCAAAACATCAAAATTTGTGACGGAATTTCAATTTTAATATGAAGGATTAAGGTACGATTTCAAATGTGGATCCATTCAGAATGGGAACCGGAAGAACACATTGTATCGACTTCGCTACCTGGTGATAATATTCATTGTGAATAGTGGACATGGTCAATTATACATGAGACGTCATGAAATAAGACACATTCCAGAGATGACCAACCTGTTGCATCGATGTGATAAAAGCTTTAATCTCCTCAGTCAGTTCTAGACAACAGTTTATGAGTAAAATTTTTCACCTACTGACTAAACCTAAATATATAAAAAGAAAAGGTGACTAACTGATTAATCTATCAACACAGCTTAACCATTGGACGATTAGGCTGATTGGGATTTAGATAGCTTTTATGACATAGGCATCCGCTAAGAAAGGATTTTTGAATATTCAACCCCTGAGGGGGTAAATTAGGGGTATGAAAAAAAGGGTGTGGGCAAAAGCTAGTCTCAGAATAAGGAGCTAGCTAGGTATATAGTACTAAATTGTACCTACTTATGATATTATCTTATTACTTAACAAAGCCAACGTTGCTGTTATTTGTCGAAAATTTTAGGATCTGTGTAACTTATCGGTAGATTCGGTATTAATTTCGGGATATTATTTTCGGGGATTGGGGATTAGGATTTATTTATTGCTAATTTTCTAATTATCAGTGTCACTAAGCACATTTAAGTAAAAGTCTCATTTCTCAGTCTAAACGTTTTGTCTCATTTCAATTTACACATTTATGTATTTTCTAGCATGATAAGTTTTCAAGAGCTTTTCAAGTTTGTCCTACCTACACACCTAGTCTAATTGTTGATATTATTAATACTATACCGTTAAGAAACGTGTAATTTGTTAATCATACTACTTAATATTATAAATGCGAAAGTGTGTTTGTTTGTTGGTTTGTCCTTCAATCACGCCGTTAAAGACCTGGAGAGTGACATAGGCCGGAAAATAAAGAAGTTCCCGCGGGAATAACAAAAAACTTAAACAACGCGGACGAAGTCGCGGGTATTTCATAATTCAGAACATCATTAGTTTAAAGTTGATCTAACATCCACTTAAAGGCATATATAAAACCTACCATTTTTCATAAGCAAGCGCAACGAACGGCGCATACGCAAATGCTGTCCATTAATAAATTATAGAAACACACTCATGCACATTTATGATTTTTAAGTCACCTCATAGAGATAACTTGAGTGTGTGTAGACTTCCTCCAACCTTACATATTGCCTATACAGAGTGTTTTGTTTATGCATTTATGGCATACAATACTTAAAGCAGATCTAAATCCTGTAGTCAGGTCTACTAACCATGTGGACAACTTTTAAGGAGTAAAGTTAATAAGGACATTATTCTGTTTTAAATCAACAGCAAATTGTGTAAAAAAAAGCACTTCTAGACTTGGTGTTGGTTGAATGAGCATAATATTTTTATTGAAACCAACCGACTCCATGTTACTGTTAGTGTATTTTTTCAATCAAATGTATTAGCTGTAAGTACCTACTACAATAAGTACCTACAATGTACAGTATTAGATATTATATTCCGTTTTATTTTGAAAAGTTTAACTTTGCCTTATTAGTTATTGGATACCTATTCACGAAAACTATGTTTCCTTTGGTTTAATATTTAAGGGGCCCATATATAATAAACTGACATCAGCTTCGTACAGGTTCTCAAGTATAAGTAAGGCAATCTATAGTTAAGACCAGTCTTAAGCATAAATAGACCGAAACTTGTGAACGTGTTTCTAGCTGTAAGTTGTTAAATCCCCCAATTTCTGAATTGTTAGTTTGCATGACATAACATTAACCTGTGAATGCTATGTACATTGTACACTTTTAATTGATTTACATACCAGAAAGTGTAATAATGTGTAATTTTTGTTTTAAATTCAAATATGTAAATTGTAAGTGTGCTTAATAAATAAAATAAAATAGCTGATGCAGTCCGCTTATTAATACGGGTCAAAATGTTAGTCAGTCATCTCCCTTCAGAGAATTTCAAAAATCGTACACCCTGTAAATATGTTGTGTGTGAGTGTAAGGGAGGGTGCGGGTGTGAGGAAGCTTTAACAGGGAGGGCGGGGGGAGGAGATACTTCCCGCGTAGCACCTGGCGCGCAGAGGTTACATGCTTCGACGGGATCCCATTGATTTGTGGCAAGAGGCACTTTTCTTAACGCTCCATACATCTTTGTTCATTTCAAACATTATAAAACCCAATGGGCAAGTGTTAATAAAATATACCTTAATACAAGTTAGTTAATAAAAATGGTTAGATCATCTACCTAACCACTTTTATGAGCCATCTAACTTAGATGGCTGGATTTGATGCTTTTCTAATTTGTACGATGAGGCTTCCAAAATTTTGTAGATCGATTGTACAAATAACATGACAAGGGTAAATTAGGTTATCCCGTACCTTTATGTACGGCCTGAAAGTGGTAGGGAAATATTTAATTTGAATTGCGCACTCCAAACGTATATTTTTTCCATGTCCCTATTTATTATGGACACCGACAAATTTAACGAAACAAAATTTGTTTTACTACAGATACCTGTTGTTGTTGTTTGGTGCGTGGCTTTTATTTGTGCCAGCACAGCACAATTTAGTCAATTCGTAAAAACTACCCTACTCTTACATGCCCGCAACGGATCGACATGACTATACTTTTTATCGTGGATAATTATTGAAGGGCTCCCACGGGATTTTCAAAAACTTAATTCCATGCGGACGAAGTCGTGGGCATCATCTAGTAACAGAGTTTAACATACTTAAACACCAACGTATATTCTAAACGTGTAATTTTAGGAAAACAGTAAAACAATGTATTGTTGACCCAATCGAGGTATTCAAGCTTCGATGATGACAATACGGGCCACATCCTCTATTTGTCTTAGCGAAAGCCGATTGTTGCGTTACTGCCCGTCATTTGTTTGGGCGAAACTTTACAAAGCAACCCGCTTTGTTGTGCAACTTGGCGACAAAAGAGTTTCGATTATTCGCAGCTTAGATTTTGCACGCGATCTGACTAAATTGCGAAACGATTTTGTACGATGGCAGAATACTAATGTTGCGATTGTATAATATGGGGTATAGCCCCACCAACGTATCTGGACCGGTGGCCAAAATTGGAACAAATTTTTAAGCCTGTTTAATTTTTGTTTTTATTTTATATTTAATAGGTATTTACTAGCGACTCTGACACCGAGTCACAAAAGTTTTGGGACTATACAAGGGTGTAAACGACAATGATCGATGTCAATCATAGATTTATTAGATATTTACTAACTACACTTCCATTCATAGAATTGAAAACCATCATATTTCTATGCTTTGACAATATTGTTTAGTATGAGCGGTTGTGCATTAGTCCAAACTCCGATCTCAATTCGAGAATATGCGGATAGAGAGAACTGAATTAGGATGTTTTGATACGCATTTCCACAGATATTTGAAATAGGTACATAATACGGTTGTTAGTAGGCATAGCTAGGTACTAGGAAGGTAAGTAAATATTTTCCACCATATTTTCTCAAATTCTGTGTGAAGTCAGTACCTGTACATGACCGCTCACCGCTCTAACAGCAAAGTAAGGAGGTACTATATTAAATATTACCGCAACGATATACGTACATGTACTTGATGCAAGAAGTCTTCAGTACGTGATCATCAGTAAGTCTCCTTTATTTAAAGATGCACTCAAGACTTTCCGTATTTAAGCTGTTGGAAGTTGGAGCTCTTAAGTACATCTTTACGTTTTACATAAATACGATAATAACAGTAAGTATATTCTATCGAATCGTTCTAAAGCAACTCTCAGGTGGAAAAAATCACAAACCTGGCCCATTGAAGATGTAATGTTTACCCTGCTCTGTCCACGTGCGCGGAGTCAAACATTGACACGGGCCGTTTGGTCCGCGCCCACAGATAACAATGCCCTACGAACCGAGCCGCACCCTGGCGACGTTTTAAAAAGAACATTTTGTGTTCTTTGTTACCTGTTCTGCAACTCAGATTTGTTAGAGAGTATTTTTTTAGGGTTCCGTACCTCAAAAGGACCCTTTATAGGATCACTTTGTTATCCGTCTGTGTGTCTGTCAAGAGCAAGACCCTTCTTCTCAGGAACGCATGGAGGTATCAAGCTGAAATTCATATCAAATACTCAGGTCTACAGCTGTCCCTTGGAGCTGTGAAAAAATCAAACTTCTAAGCCAAGGCAATCAAAAGATACAGCCGTTTATGCTGCAAATGTTCGACACTCGCAAGGGAATCAAAACCTACAGAGTACTTCCCGTGAACTCAGAATTATGAAATTTGGTACGAAGCAACGTCTTATAGCACAGTTAAAGGAAAAATTGCGAAAAGCATAAATTTTTAGTTACATCATATAATACCTACTCGGAACCCTCGGTGCGCGAGTCTGACTCGCACTTGGCTGGTTTTTTTTAAATTTAATAGGAAGCCAACGGTAATAAAATGATCTGTAGTCTTATTCTATTACAACTTAGCTATATAATCTTATGACCACCATTGATTACATACTTACAGGCTAACTCAACTTGCATGATAAAAGAAGTTAAAAGTAGATTTTAAAAAAATGTACAAAGAAAAGAATAAAACTTTTTCATAATATCGCAATAGTTAGCTCGAAAGCTTTTTCCAACTTTTTAAAATATGATTATACATAAAATTATCCTACGGCGTCGAAACTTAGAATTGAAAATATGTACTTTCAGTCATAAAGGTTGCCTGGCAGAGATCGCTACTAAGCGATAAGGCCGCCTTTTTGTATTCTACTTCTTTCTTAGTCGTTTCTGTTGTGCTTTTTATATTTTTGTGTTGTGGTGTACAAATAAAGAGTAATAATATACTTCGCAAATGACATTTGAGAATATCCCGGTGGACATATTCTTAGATGTACTGAAAAATACTCATAATTGGAAGACACCAGGTTCTGATCATATCCACAATTATTGGTATAAAAAATTTACTACTACACATCCTTTATTACACAACCAATTAAATATGTTTATCCAAAACCCAAGTTCAATGCCAAAATACATAACACAAGGAACAACTTTTCTAATTCCAAAAGACACTAGCGATACACAAAATCCGGCCAAATACCGACCAATAACCTGCTTACAAACCATATACAAAATACTTACAGCTTGTATCACCAAACTTATAGATATACATATCACCAGGAATGATATTCTTGCCCAGGAACAGAAAGGATGCCGGAAGCGCAGCCAAGGCTGTAAGGAGCAGCTTATAATAGATTCCGTAATAATGAAAAAAACTCACGCGCGTAAACAGGATATCTGCACGATGTACATAGATTACCGTAAGGCTTTCGATTCAGTACCGCATAGTTGGTTAGTTCAAACTTTACACCTCTACAAGATCCACCCTACACTAATAACTTTCCTCTCCTATACAATGCAATACTGGAGAACAAAGCTCAAAGTAGGAAAAGGAACAGATACTATAGAAACTGAGGAAATACCAATTAGAAGAGGAATATTCCAAGGAGACGCACTCAGCCCTCTCTGGTTTTGCCTTGCACTGAATCCTCTGTCACACCTCTTAAATAGAGTTAAGTCTGAGTTAAATATGTCAGAAGATCAGCCCAACCTCTCCCACCTCCTTTACATGGATGACATAAAACTATACAGCAACAATGTAACTTCCCTACACAAGCTAGCAGACATAACTCAACAATTTTCCAGAGATATACACATGGAATTTGGCATCGATAAATGCAAAACATTTACATTCAAACAGGGTAAACTACAGTTAAATGACTACGTCCTAAGTTCAGGTGAAAAGATGGATGCACTAGACCAAAACGAGTCATATAAATATCTAGGCTTCCAACAAGATAGACAAATTCGCCAAAATGACACGAAAATAGATCTCACTCGCAAATTCAAACACAGACTCAACTCAGTACTTAAAACACAATTAAACTCCCGTAACACCACAAAAGCCATAAATTCTTATGCTATCCCGATACTTACATACTCATTCGGAATAATAAAATGGTCACAAACTGATCTGAAAAAACTCCAACGCATTATTAATACCACCATGACTAAACACCGAAAGCATCACCCACGTTCATGCACAGAACGATTAACACTTCCCAGAGAAGAGGGAGGCAGAGGTATAATAGACATAGCTAATCTACATAACAGGCAAATAACATCACTCAGAAAATTCTTTCACGATCGAGCAGAGGATTCTGAACTACATAAATTAATAGTAACAGCTGATAAAAACTTAACACCCCTTAACTTATTAGACAGGAACACCCAACCAAGTGAGCGTTTAACTGATAACAAAGACAAAATACAAGCATGGACCCAGAAGTCTCTACACGGAAGGCACCGCTGCGATTTACAGCAACAACATGTCGACACCGAAGCGTCGAACGAGTGGCTCAAACGAGGCGATCTATTCCCTGAAACTGAGGGTTTCATGCTTGCCATCCAAGATCAAGTTATTGATACCAAAAACTACCAGAAACATATAATCCGTAATCCAAACGTCGTCGACACATGTAGACGATGCCATAGCAGTACAGAAACTATACAGCATATAACCGGTGCATGCAAATCCATTGCACAGACAGACTACAAACATCGCCACGATCAAGTTGCAGCCATAATCCACCAAAATCTGTCGTTTCAATATAAATTAATAGAAGAAAAAGTACCGTACTATAAATACCAGCCACAGTCAGTCCTGGAGAACACCAGCTACAGGGTGTATTGGGATAGAACCATAGTGACTGATAAAACCATATATTATAATAGACCCGATATAACTATATTAGATAAACAAAATAATTCAGTTCTCCTAATAGATATTGCAATCTGTAATACACACAATTTAGCTTCTACATACACAGAAAAGATTGCAAAATACACCGACTTATCTATAGAAATTAAAACTCAGTGGAAAGTGAACAGCACCAAAACTGTTCCTGTGATTATTTCATCTACAGGAGTTATCCCTAAAACACTTCATAATAGTTTGAAAACACTAAATATTAATTGCAAAACCTATTTGCTTCTACAAAAGGCCGTAATCTTAAATACATGCCGCTTAGTACGTAAGTTTTTATCACAGGAGTAGGTAACCCTAATTATGCACTTGGCTCCGGCCCGTGCATAATTATTTTCACCTTCATTTAATGAAGAGAATAAAAAAATTAAACTAAAATAATAATAATATTGTGACGTATTAGCTGAATACATTGCATTGATTTTTTTGTTATGTTTCATAATCCCGTGTGAACTTGATTTTCGGAAATAAGTAAATGGTAGCCTATGCCTTTGATAATTTTTACCTATGCCTCTATGATGCAAGCTATCTCTCTTAGCCTAAATTGGCTAAGGGAATAGCGGTGGGGAGACAGGCTGACTTTCACATTTAAATTATTAGATTTTCTTATCTTAACAAAAAAATACTAATCAAATTACATATTGGGTATAGAGACTATTGAATTAGCAAATCTGTCAGTCATTCACAATACAAATGTGCTGAATATAATGAGCATATAATCCGTAGATTGCACAATCACGACTCTCTCCGGCTGCCCCGGCCCCGGCCCCGGCGCCATTCATGAATCTTAACAAGTTATTTCTTTATGTTTCCTTTGAGCTTACCTAAGATGCTTTATTGTTTCCCTTGTTTGTTTTCTTGACGATGGCAAGTTCGCACTTGACCACGATCTTGCAGGATGATAGGTGACAATGCGGTCTGAAATCGAATATACTTACGCCCTTTTATATGAGGTATACTAGCTGATGCCCGCGACTTCGTCCGCGTGGATTGAGGTTCTTTGTTTACCCCTAGAACTCTTTAATTTTCCTGGATAAGAAATAACCTATGTGTTATTCCAGACTATAATTTATCTCTGTGCCAAATTTCATCTGGATCCGTTCAGCCTTTCTGGCTTGATTAAGTCCATCCATCCATACATCCATCCATCCAAACTTTCGCTATATTTAGCAAAATATTAGTATAGACTAAAGTGTGGCAGTTTTAGGAATGTTAAGCCCGTAGTTATAATACTGGCCTTAGAGTAGAACTGCAAATTGCTTATTATAAGTGTAGGATAAAATCTCCTCTAATGTTTACACAGTAACGAGAGAGATCTAAAAGTTATCAAATAAATATTATAAATGCGAAAGTTTGGATGGATGTATGGATGTATGGATGTGTGGATGTATGGATGTTTGTTACTCAATCACGCTCCAACGGCTGAACGGATCTGGATGAAATTTGGCACAGAGATAGATTATAGTCTGGAATAGCACATAGGCTACTTTTTATCCCGGAAAAAAGAGTTCCCGTGGGAACCGAAAAGCCTAAATCCACGCGGACGAAGTCGCGGGCATCAGCCAGTATATTATAAGGTAAAGAAAGTTACGTCAGTGAGGCAAATCCGGCTATGGAAGCACAATCTCAAAAACCAATCAAAAGTACAATACTTATTAAGGTTTTGCAATACAAGGAAAGTGAACATGATACCAAGCTCAAGGAGTTTGTTCAAGAAGTTTGGTAATTTTTAGCTAATATAACTTGTTATTTTTAAAAGCTCCAAAAGTGCAGCTAGGATTACAAAAACCTATGAATGAAGTTCGAAGCATACCTTTTGTGATGGGACAAAAAATTTGAGGCCCTTAGAAATACTCCCGGTCCAATATTTACTACGGCA
The DNA here is from genome assembly GCA_917051295.2 of Erebia ligea. Classification (NCBI taxonomy): domain Eukaryota; kingdom Metazoa; phylum Arthropoda; class Insecta; order Lepidoptera; family Nymphalidae; genus Erebia; species Erebia ligea. Next base: position 10,199,214 of record OU785236.1, read on the forward strand.
CCTCCTGTCCCTTTCACTTCCTCTACAACCTGTAGCCAAGCGAGACTACGTTACGTAAATGCATACGCGAGAAAAGGACAGCGCATTCATTCATAACCGAGTCCGCCATCCGGTCTGTATTCTGATCGATCACTTCATCTCATTCTAACGCGTTGGCTCTTATCGAGTGCGAGCAGGTGGCACCGGATGCATAAAGCCGCGCTGTATCTTTTATCGGAAGCTGTTCCAAAAAAGCTCGCACTCTTTTGCGTTAGAAACATCCGGGGAAGACTTCAGTGTCGTGGTGGAGTCGCGACTCCGTGTCGCTGTGGAAAAGTGACCTGTGCAGCGATTAATGCAAATCGAACATCGTGTAAAAAGGGGACAGGCGCAATTGGTGATTCTCGTAAGCTCGCTGGGACTTGGGAGTGAGCTCGCTCGTAGTGAGCTTCGCCCCTCCGCTGGCGCCCATTCACAGCGAGTAGTTGCGCACCGGCCGCAGACCCGCTCGCGCGCGCCCTCACAACCTGCCTCTGAAAACTCTGATACCGAATTTGAAATGACCGGTTCCGACCAACAACGCTCGCGATCAATCCGTGCTCACAGAGTGTTTGCCCAGTGATTTCTTTTATTGGTGCTTTTGAGTGAGTGACGCTGAGAATGTACGAGAAGTCGCGCTGGACATTTACAATGGCCCAAATTACATTAAATGGGTAATTGCTGTACGTCATTGGATAATGGATTCGGCTCATATACTCGTACCTATTGCATATGTCCTTTAATATGCGTGGGTCGCCGGTGAATTTTGCACTTGACTCCCGACTCCCAACTCTCTTTGTTTGATGCCATTCCATTTAAATTTGAACAATGCGTTTTCTGTAGCCATGAGACGAATACGGAATCGTTTTTCCGAACACTCATTCGTTAATTTAACATTCATATTATCTATAGTAATTGGCACTGTAATGTTTTGTTTTTAATTTATGTAGAGCGATATCGCTCTTTTTGTGACTTAGGAAACCGCGATAAACGGCATGTGTGTCACCAACAAACTAAACTCGATAAGTATATAAACTAGACCTACATGTAGATACATATAGGTACATGTACAAGTAGTTAGCGTGAATTAAATTTTCAGTAGGGTCGATGTGCCGGATTTCGGCCTTTTAGTGCTCCCATCAATTTTAGGACATCAGAAAAAAATGTTACAACCTTAATATTGCTATGCTCATTATGTTAGATGAAAGCCCATATACTGGAGTTTCTTTTTTAGAAACTGTGTTGCGCTTGAAGCTATTAGTTATTTTTATTTTTTATTTAATCCGGAAAAACGCTAAAATTTCAGTTTTCGGCCTCAAATTTCAGTTTTCGGCCATCGGGTATTCTGTTTTCGGCCACTGGATTGTGATGGATTTAAAATGAATTTATAAGTTTAAAATTACATTAAAACGCTTTTTGTAAGTTCATCATTGTTTTATTATGTATCCAAATGTTATTAAAAGTCATAATCAACATAATTCAAGAAAGTTATATTACTTAATAAAAAACTTGGAACCTTTGTTACTCACGAATTACAACACCTTTAAAACTTATCAAATACGTTCCTATTTTTATGTTATTTTTGAAATAACAATCTTGGATAATTGTGCATATAAATAAATAAATAAATAATGTTTGACTCGGTCAAAAACTCTGTAAGTTCCCTGAACTAGTCTGATCGATTCTTCTGTTACTCGTGCTCTGGCCTTATTTATTCTTAGCTTCTGGCCTTATTATTATAAATAATAACATAAGTACAATATGTAATGATACTTAGTTATCTTAAAAATAAAAACGTTAACTCAAAATTTAACGCTTTAAACTTTGCAATTTTATGGCCGAAAACTATTACCGGTATTCAATTTTCACATGATTTCCATACTATGCCGAAAACTGAGGTAGGTACTGTTTCTTCTATGTTGTGGTTTTCGGCCACCCCCAAAATGGTCTTCACTTTTAATTAATACTAACAAATTGACGGCCGAAAACTAATGGCGAGGGTTTTCACATCAGGTACAATAATAAAAGAAAGAGTCGTGACATATATCATTTCACCAATTGAATAAAAGAGACAAAAGCGTGGAAGACTTGATACGCCACATATCGGCCCCTAGGCCGAAAAACAAAGTTTTGAAGAAAATTTAATGTTAGATCGCGGCCCCCAACATTATTGTTGTTTTGTACAAAATATTCACATAATCATATTAAAAGTATGTTAATAAGTTATTTTAGAAGGGTATTACATGCCTATTAACATCATTCATTCACAAAAACAACAAAAAGCTTGCCTTGGAGTGAAACGCGCGGCACTATTTTTTTTCTAATTTCCGCAGGTTGCGTTACCTCCGATGCCCCCCGTCGAATTGAATAAATTCACTAAAATCACTCGAAGATGTTACCTGACCAAAATTGTTGTCAGATACAAAGCAATTATTTTCAAATGTCTGAATAAAGATTTCATTTGGAAATAGTATTTCTAAGCGATATTCTCGCAATTTTGCGGCACCGAGTACGCGTAAAGGCCGAAAACTGAAGGAGGCCGGCGAACCGGCATAACAACCCTACGTATGGCTACTTGAAATGTCATGATAATCCAATCCAATCGGATCATAGTCATACCTCTTTAGTAGGAAACGAAATTCGTTGTGGTCTAAGCCTGCTTCTGTCATATTTACTTTAAAGTGCTTCATTCTTAGGCAGAATTCCTTGAGACGATCAGGTACTCGCAACAGGTAAGCGCGTTATCAACGTCGTCGCTCGCCAACGACCGTGGGAATGAAAAAAGCGTGTTAAACAATAGCTACAACAGATAAGACCCGTCAGACCCCATTTAGGGTGCCTTCCAGTAATTGTGACTGTGTTTTCACTAAATGCGTTTCGTAGCAACACAAGCACCTCGCATGCCTACCTACGAGTACCTATTGCACAATTTATATGCGGTTAAAGATAACCATAGTAATTTTTTCTTGCCTTCTGGCTAGCAAAAACGTTCATGTAGTTTTCACAATATGTATATTATATTGCTATTAAAACCTTCAGCTACTAATTGTCTACCTATATTTCTAAACTTAATTCTCATTCTTTTTTTTAAGATCTAGGTGCAAAGCTTTTGGTAAAAGCTCTTCACCTTTTAGAGTAGTTGAGTCCTGACTTATGAGAGGTTGTCCTGACGTAATATCACTGCATAATTGGCACAAGTTGTCCTACATGAAATAAACATGTTTTCATTTCAATATTGAGTTATCAAAATATTATACCCTACTCCATAAACTAGCTACGGATACAGGTGTCCCCCATTTTATTTTGGTATTATATTCTAAATCCCTTTGGGTTTTTTAACCTTTTTTGTAGAGGCACCTTTCGTTTACATTTTCTAACAAAAAGTTAACGTTATAAAACTTTTTAAGACTTTCCTATTCCTCAAATTGAAGAATTACTAAGGTAACAACAATACATGAGATTCGCTTTCGAGATTTGAAGAAGTAACCAACCCCTTAGCAAATATCCAGATGCTCTTTTTTTCTATCAGGGAGCCTAGTGGGAGATTTTTAACCTATTCGATCGCGTTAAAGTTATAACTACGATTTGTATGGAATTGTCAAGCGCTTGATGACAGATGTCAGACAGCTGACGCTCAATCAACTCCATACAAAGCCACAAAACAAAAGAAGAAATGGTAGTTTACTTTAACGCGATAAAATGTTTAAAAAATCTCCCACTAGGCCTACAGGGATATCTTATTGACTGGTTGATCGCGATCTATCATCTTCATGCGTATTTCAGCGACGAGCGACGATGGAGCAATCCGCTTATACTCTGATTTTTATTTGCGTGGAATTCTGACGTTTGTGACGTTCAGTTGTGACAAACATTTTTCTATGCCTTTTTTATTTTAAGACTCAGGTTTTTTAAGGTTAAAAATTACTGTATGAAGCAAATTGATCACATGCACCTATTACCTGAAATACATAGTTTATCATTTGTCACAAGCAAAATCCAAGTAAGTAGGTACTTATTACTGACTAAAGACTGAATTAGTCCTTTATTAGAATTAATAACTTTGCTAAGAAAGGATAAAAGATAAAAGAAAGAAACAACAACCAATAATAATAAAGTTTATCCATACTTACTAATATTACAAACTAGATTCCGCGTGGATTAAGGATTTTTGATTCCCACTGGAACTTCTTAATTTTCCGGGATAGTGCCTATGCCCTTCCCCGGGATACAACCTACCTCTATACTAAATTTCGTCAAAATCGGTTGAAAAGATGAGCCGGGAAAGCGTAGCAGACAGATTATAGACAGACACACTTTCGCATTGATAAAATATTAGTATGGAAGTATGGATCCTTTTTTAAGGCAATGAACAAAACTTATTGCACGTGGATGAAGCCGCGAGCATCAGCTAGTTAATAATTAAGTATTGTAGTAGGGTAGAAGTAAAAGAAACGCCAATGACAGTAGCTCGTATGTATTGTACGGCTATCGATCTCCTAGCTTATAATAAGTAACGGAATCTAGCTAAATCCTAGGTTCCCTAGCTTTAGACGTGAGAATCGTCTGCAGCGGCTTCTGATAGTATGGTCGCTAACTAGCAAATTGAGTTAATATCTTCGTCACGCTCGGGCTTATATAGGGCTCCGCCGCTTTGTTATTCGCAGAGACACGTTGGTCGAAGCGCTAAGAGCGAGAAGTTTAGTCGATTAAGCAGGAAAGTATTCGAGGCCGAGCCACGCGTGCAATGCTTGTTACAGTATTTAATAAAATCATCATGATCATCGTTGTCGTCGTCATCCTCATCGTCCACAGACACTGTCAATCAAATGGGTAATACGACATATTCTTTAATTACATGTTCTATGCACTCTAGCCATTTGTTTGAGGTGACGTTAGCTCCCTCAACCAAAAGCTCTTTCACTTCCACCATTTTGTTTTTTGCAACATCCAAATTGCAATCCAAGTTTGAGCCCAAATCAACTCAATTGGATTGAGCTCACAATGGTAAGGGGGTGATTGGAGTACCAACAGTAATCCCTTGTTCTGCTGCCAACTCGTCCACGACATTTCTATTACATTATTTTATGCTTTTCTTTGCTATGCCCAATAAATTTATCCACTTTAATTTATTTATCCACCTTAGGCTGCATCACCACTTGCAAGCAAGTCTGATTGCAGCCAAGCGCTAGCCAATATATATTTTTAAAAAAAAATTACCTTCAACTACAAATTGACTTAAAACTTAATCAACATAAAAGTATCGAAAATAATAATTTCTAATTTTCAGTTAAAAAGGTTTGTTACTCATGCTGGTGTGTCCAGTTGTTTTGATTTGTTCTCCCACATTAAGTCATAAGTCATAAAGTCATAAATATTTATTCAATTTAGGTGTTCAATAATAAGTGTTTCAATATTGATATTTAATAACATTTAACAGATCAGATCGGGCATCAGCTAGTAAAATATAAAAATTAGTAAAGGAGGGTAAATGAACGCAATTTGTATGTTACTGAAAGCATACAGTTTGATACATTTATTTATATTAATTATATAATTTATATTCATCAAAATACATTACATAGTCATGGAAACATAAACAAGTGTTACCATGGAAACATAAAGTCAATAACGTAACGGAGAAAGTTTGATTTTACCCCCCATTTTTCATACCCCGGGCTTATATATGAAAATCGATTCTAAAGGAGGTAAACTCAAAAAAAAGTTCTTTTTAAAAAAAAGTTTTTTTTAAGGCGTCTGTCGGCCGTCATCCTGATGATCATATCATTCGACTTTCAGCTTGAATGTTCAAATGTGCTGTTGTTGCTACTTGCTATTGTCACTACGAAAAGTTGAACGAATACGAACAACCGGCTGGAAAAAGATTGATATTCAGGCATGGTTAACGTCAAAGAATTTAAATTATGATGAAACTATGTTGGAGGTAAACTTATTGGACATAGTTAGCAAAGAAAAGCATAAATATAATAAGTATGTTGTGGACTAGATGACAGCGGAACGAGGGATCACTGTGCTCCGATTACCCCCTTACCATTGAGAGCTCAATCCGATTGAGTTGGCTTGGGCTCAAGCCAAGGGGCATGTGGCAAAAAACAATAAAACTTATAAAATGGTGAAAGTGAAAGAGCTTTTGGTCGAGGGAGTGAACAATGTCACCCCAAACAAATGGCTAGAGTGCACAGCACATGTTATTAAAAAAGAGTACAAACTATGCCGTTTTGACCATTTGATTGACAGTGTCTGTGACACTTTCATTATAAATGTCAGTCACGATGACGAGGATGATGATTATTTTAATAATTCATTATAAAGTACCTACTGTAAAATGTTTACTGTTATTAGTTGTTGGATTTTTCTTTATCCTTTCTTAGCAAAATTGTTCTTTCTAATTACTTTAAGACTCTTTCAGTCGTCAGTCGGTAATAAGTGTTTAATTTCTGCTAATGCATGTAATTACATGTGTGCACATTAAGTATGCAAATATAAAATGTTTGTAACGTTTGTCACTTGAAATTAAAATAGTGCTCTAATTAGTAACACTGTTATAAATTTAATCTTTAGAATCCATAGCATTACTTATATTTTATTAGAATTTGTTACCCTTTTTTTGGGGAAAATGTTTTAACCAAGAAATGTCAACAACGTCAGAATTCCACGCAATTAAAAATCAGAGTTTAGTCAAATCAGTAGTTTGCTACTATTACCTATTCTGTGGTTCTATACAAGTTTTAGGTCATAATATTATAACGTCACGACTACTGTACAACTCTCTCCCTCGTTGGGCCTCATCGTAAATTGGATAGTGTAAAGTAGGTACCAATGAAAAAACGCACTTCACTAACTGCATTATACAGGTTTTTTTTTTGTATCCACTACAAGTGCTAACTTGTAGTAGATTAAAAAAAAAACCTTGACTGCGGTCTCACCTGGTGGTAAGTGATGATGCAGTCTAAGATAGTAGCGGGCTAACCTGTGTGGTGTTCTACTAATAGGCCACCTTAATAGGTGTCACTGCACGCTATCACTTCAAACTGACAGTTTTTCCTTAAAGTTTCTCGTGTAAAGTTCGTTTATCAGCACGTACTCTACTGCCTACTGGTGTTCTACATACTAGACCTGCATCTTTATGGTGCTCTCCCGTAACTGACAGTATTTTCCTAAAATTGTCATCGTAAATTGGCTAGTCTAAAACACGTACAAAAACGTAAATCAGCGGCGTACCCCGGCCCGCAGCCTGCAATGAATCACGAATCAATTGTTTATTTTACTGCAGGTTCACAGAACTGCGACTAGTTGCTGAAAACAAACTATTTCGTGTTTCCCCGGTCACGCCCGCTTACAACATTACCAGCCTACAGTGTAGGTACAATGTTGAACAACCAGAATGGGAAATCTGGGAAATATGACCTTTTCATAGAATCCTTTTTAATATACAATTTGAAACGACGAAAAACACGAAGAAAAACTTTTCAGTAATTTTCTAAAAAGGAATATTATCTCTCAAAATGGCGTTATGATTTTTCTTACATTTTGGTACATTACACTCTTAAGCCTCTATTGTATGGTTTATATCATAAAGAAGACTATCATAAACTTTACTGGCCTTTTAAACTAGATTAATTACAGACTAACAACAAATTATTGATAATATTAAATAAATATTTACTTAAAACAAACCGGGTCTTAATTTATAAAACAAGCTAGCTAAAAATAGTTTATTTGAATGTATAGCTTTAACGATGTGTATTATTATATCCACTAGCTGGATGCCCGCGACCTCGTCCGCGTGGAATAAGTTTTTTTATTTTCCACGGGAACTCCTTAATTTTCCGGCCAGGCCGGCCTCCAGGTCTTCAACTATACCCATAAAATGAATGAAATAAGTCATAAGTCATAAGTCATAAATATTTATTCAATTTAGGTAGACACACTACACTTATTGACGTCCAGTTACATAAAAATATGATGGTGATTGGTGATAATCTGTTACGGTATCTTAAAACTAAAGCTACGAGGGTTCCAAACGCGCCCAGGTCTGAGAAGAGCCCACAACAAACTCAGCTGGGGTTTTTTATTATTATTTTTTATATATTAATATTACGTCGATCCGTTGCTCTTTTGCGGTGTGATTGAAGGACAAACCATTAAACCTACCAACAAATACACTATCGCATTTATAATATTAGTATGAAAATAGCTCAGTGATTAAAAGGGAAGAACCATAAATATAATATAGGTCATACTCATGTTATACTAAGAAATTTTGGTCTTAACTACCCTCTCATAGAGCAAGCTGCTAAGCTGTTGTTGTAAGCCTGTAAGGGAAAGGAAAACACTAGTTATACGTTTAACGTAATATCCTTAAAAATGGTCCTGCATTAGCAATGTTTTGTCACTACAGAGTGACAAAAAATTGCTAATGCCGGAATGTTTTTTTTTTCATACAAGATAGCTGTATGAAATAAAATCGCCAAATTTTCCCAACCAGCCAACCGTGTAGTGAGTCACACTAACGACTAACGAGTGTTTGGCATAAAACATTTGGCTTGATTTTACTTCACAAAAGTTAACGTACCTAGGTACTCCTTTGTTTTCACTTCTTTCTTTATTTCAAACTGAGGTACTTAGCCTCTACCTCTACTTACATTAGTTTATGTCTTTATTATCAGAACCGCCTTTTAATATTTTTATTTATATAATAATATAAGAGTCAGTAAAAAAGTTTATTTCATTTAAATGAGATTTTAATATTTGCAAATAGGTACTTTACTTACCGTATGGTTACGTATTTAATGAGCATTTCATTATTTTTATTATCTTACTAATTATTCTCAGGTAGGCATATTATCATCATTTATAGAAGCCTGATGAGTGATGACTATATCGTCCATAAAATTTAAAAACAGTAGACGTGGGTTCCAAATCACAGCTCCAAAATAACAGGTATGTTATTAATAAAGCGCTACGTAAAATTATATCAAAAATATACGCAATTACGAAGGCTCATTTTCTATAATAGGTAGGTATATGTTCCGTCCATCTTCACGTCTATAAATTTGTCAGGGAATATTTTGGGCATACGTTAACATTCTGTTAATAGCCCCTAATGGCATAGTAACACGGAGTAACCTAATTCTGTGAGCGTCCAAATGGGAATTTACAGCAAGGCTAAATTAGGCATCTATATTTAAATTAATTCAAACTCAAATTAGCGATTTACATCCAATGCAACGGATTTACGACCTCTAAGTTGCGACATGAATTTTGTTTAATGTGTCTCCTTTTTTTCTATTATAGTTACGTAATTATAGAATTATTTATTTATTTAATTAAAGTATTCATGTAAATTTTAAGATAGTTTATTTTAGAATAGTTAACGTTTTATTTTTTAATATTGCTTTAAACAATGTAATTGATTGCTGGCTGGTATACCTAGTATTGTAGAGTTATTGATAAAATACATTGTGTGCTGTGCGCTCAAAATAAAACGTTACGTTATAATGGCTGCGACACTGAACTTCACCCTATACCTACTGAATTAACATACAAAAGTACTGAAATTGCATACATTTAAATGTCTAATGAACCCACACAAACATAACCCGAATTGTTGTTTGAAATGTGTATGCAGTGTTACATTCAACGTGTTGAGATTTAAAGACGTGCTGAGTTGTTACGTTAAACGGAGTAACTATTAATCATTGTTTTTGAAATATGTTTAAAAATTCAAAATTAGAATTGCTGTCATCGTTGATTAACATTAACAAAAAAATAAATACCCGCACCTATCTAAAACGCTGGCGTAAATTTCGCAGCGGTCGTCCCGATGCATCATTGCGATCCGAAACTGCTATTATACCGCCCACGTTATGAAATAAACATAAAAATTTGAATGTCCGTGGTGTGGTAGAGTTTTCCTCTCGGAGATTTTTCTGACGGGCGGCGCGGCGCATGCGTAGGAGGTGGGAGGCGTTCGCCAATCGCCAGCCAGCCCGCCCCACGGCTCACGTCTAGTATGCACGCCTTTTAATCTCATTTACCTAACTTTTCAAAACACCCACTCCAGATCGTACGCCAAAATTAGGTACCCTGCAACCAAATTTATCTCCCAATTGTTGCAATATGTATCCGACAGAAAGGAAACCTGCTCTGTACACGTGCCAACCAGTAAAACACACACGTATTGGTATTTCCGAACCGTTTGAATTTCTTAAAGTAATACCTAAAGTAGTTACATTACACATAATCGAAATGTGAAGCAGTTGCATTCTTGCGTCGGTTACGCAACGTTGGTTAAAACGTCATTTTTATCAGTTGATTAACAACCTGCTTGGCGTACTCGCAGAAACCTACCATTTTCATAAGTATGTAGATTACGCAGTTAAAATGGGGTCACCCTTGGTAATAATTGACGTATCCTACATTGTAGGGTCAGCGTATATACCTCTAGAGTCTAGTGTGTACCTAAATGCGGCGAGGGCTACAAAAACCACTCAGGTTTTTGTAGGAAAAGTCGGTACGATACGAGACTAACAGCAATGCCTTATTTGTGTGTATATTATGGAGTTAACAAACGTATCTGTAACAGTTTTAATCTTGGACACACTTTTTATGACAACTCTCGTAATATTGCAACTAGGTGTTACCTACTTATTATGTATGATAAAATTATAACAGTTGTAAGTCGATGAAATTGACCGTTTCTGAATTAAGAATGTTATTAAGAACCCATCGGCAAAAAGTTGTTAAACCTATGTATAGCTCAGAACAAACTATATCAGTAGAATCAATTAATCTATATAGGTACATATAATTTAATTAATTATTTTGTCAATATGGTCCAATCGCTTTCAATTCCGACTAATTTTATGAGCTGAAGAAAAACTTTACCTAACGATTCAGCCGCTTTTCCTTTCAAATGGTTTTATTTATTAATCTATGATGTTGTCTATTGCAGTATGTAGGGACAGTTCACAGTACATAAAATTACACATTACACAAGCTGTTATTATATCTACTAGCAAAAGCAAAGAGTTACCAAAGACATTTAAATAACTAAAACCTAAAAAAACTTTTTTCTATTTTGTTTCATTGGTCGGAAAATTGGGTCGGCTCAAGGCCGGTATAGATAATAACACTTTATTTTGTGAAATAAAATTTATTTAAAAGCTCTTACTGGGTACTCGTTTCAGGCTTCACTTATCGTCATACAAGTTACTTAGGTAACTACCATCTAGTGTAGGATTTGCATCATCTACTTCCTACAGTCAAACGTAAGCATAGGTGTATCTATTTTAAAGTATAAAAAGTAAGAACACAATCTATTCTTCCATTGTAACAATGAAAATCGAAATAAATCCAAGTTGGTATTACAGTCGAACAGTAATTACCTATTGTAGGCACATTTATCATCTCCCATCTCGCCCCTCGCCGGCCATAACGTTTTAATTGAGCGGGCTAAGGTCAAATCACTTGGGACGCGGTCGTAGCATTATCTGTCCTATTTGTTAGTCTACTGTTTACCATAGATTAATAAAATGGTCATAGACAGGTCAATAGATGGAGGTTCCACCAAAACTTTACGCAACATTTGGTTTTAAAACGATATTGTATGCTTTTGAAAGCTCGCACAAATCAACGATTTCTTTTATTTTTTTCCAACAAAGTTCTTAATGAAACTTCTGAAAACAATAAAATTTCTGAAAACAATAAATATAAAATAAAAATTTCTAAATTTGAGCTCGCAACTTGATTACTTTCAAAAAAGCTTAAATTTCCGAAACTATTATTGATTTTATTCTGTGTCAAAGATTGAATTGAATGGTCTATTGTGATTGTCTTACATGCACTACTTGCGCTTATGTTTGTATGCTAAAAATTTGTTTGCATACCAATCGCATACCCAAAGTTATCGCCGACGTGCGAATTGGTCGGCTAACACGCAAACAAACTAAGTATGTTACGTTTATACCCACAATGTATCCGACAATTTGTGCAAAAGCCAAGCTTACGCACACGGTCTAAAACATTGTTAGTTTCCAATACCGAATTGTTATACAAGCATTGTTCCACATTTGTATCGGCTCCCGCGTCACACACGCTTCGGCGAAGCATCCATTGTCGTAATGTTTGTTGATTTGCGCGATCCGAAAGCCTTCAAAATCTCGCGAACCAAAACACGAGAAACAAACGTGCTCCAACTTCCATAGCTTGACTTGATGAGACTGAATAAATTGAATTGATACGTGTCCGTGTTTTCAAACGGTTACGATCTTTTCCTGCTTCATTTTATAAGCGTTTTACTTAAAGCATGAAGCATATAGCAGAAAATGTGTTTTATGCACATATTTTCCTTATGTAAAGCAGTGAAAATAAAAAAAGATAAGAAAATAAAAATAAGTAAGATAACCTGTTTATTTTTCCAAAAATTAGATTATAAAATATTAGATACTCAGTTAATGTACCTACCTGTCTTAGAAGACAGGACTTATTTCTGAAGTGTTTAAAACTTAGGAACATAATAAAAAAGCTGCTTACTTCTTGTAAAATAACGGTAAAAGATGCTAACTTAAATTTGGCTTATAGAATACAAAATCCACATAGTTATTATTTAGCTTAGTTATGCGGGTGTCCACTTTCCTATTAAGGGGCCAAGGGGTCGAAGATTAGAAATTAGAGTCGACCCCGGTTGATCCCGCAGTGCAATTGACACCCACCGCTTAGTACATATTTGCTGTAGCCACTGGCATTAATTAATATACCACGACGCAAATTGCTCTTTTGTTCACAAAGTCAAAGATTGTAAGGACGATTTATCTATTTAGGTACGTTAAAATTGTTAAAGAATAAGATTTGAACCTTTTCAAACGTAACTCTAAAACATTATCATAATAATATTATGAGCTAATTATAATATGACTACTGGCAATCAGGGACCTTTTGTAGTAATACTTAGCTAATAGTCCATTCATTCTAGATTTCAATGTATGGGGAAAACAGCAAAATTAATAATTGTTTGAAACTACTGTTGTTTTATACCTATGAGTGAGTACATTAAAAAACACAACTCTCCCCCCCCCTCCGGTGGTGGCTTCCCCCCTCCCCGCCTTGAAAAGTGTGCCATTTTGCAGATTTCCTAGATTTTCAAGAAAACTATGCAAGCTAGAACAAACTTGTCAAAAAGAGTATTGTTCCTTAATAAATTACCTACAAATAAGTTTATAACATTTATTATGATAGGAGTTATAGTTTACAAGCTATGGTGCGTTAAAGTTGACTAAAATTCGCAGCTCAGTAAAATAAGCCTTAAATTAGTTCAAAAACACGCTTGGAATCTTTAAAACAAACCAATTGAGCCCATACTCGAGGGGCTTACTGATAATCATTGAAGAGTTACCCTATCCACCTCCTGGTTCCATCATCAGATCAGCTCGATGCTGGAGCTGGTGACTTTGTAGTATGTATGGGCGAAAAAAGTTGGTTTTTTTTCCAGTCCCAGTTTTCTAGACTCAACACATTTCCTCGCCATTGTTGCACTTGTAGTCCAGTCATTTTAGCATAAAAAAACCGGTCAAGTGCGAGTCGGACTCGCGCACCGAGGGTTCCGTACAAACCTGAAGTAAGTTTTAAATTATTAAAAAAAAAACTACTTACTAGATCTCGTTCAAAGGGGAGGAAGGAGGGCATAATTTGGGCCTAAAATAAAAAAAACGTTATTTATTTAGGGGTTAATTTCTATTCATTCCATACTATTATGCTAAGTCAACATGACTACCACCGGTTCTTACAAAATAGCAAGGTATATTTCAAAAACTATTTGTCCTATCAAAATAAACTAAACACTATTTTATAGGTAAATTAATTATCTTTGTCCTAAGTCCTGACAGCTTTTTTCCTAGCTTTAATACTTCTTCTTGAAATTACAAAAAACATTCACGGATTTTACAAGGGTTTCTTTTTTTATGCAAGTTAGACAGCCATATTTCCGAAACTATTAGTTCTGTCAAAATAAACTAAAAACTATTTTGGAGGTGATTTAATGAAGTTCATTTTTGCTACTGATATTTTTTTTCCTAGTTCTAATAGTTTCTGTGAAAATTAAAAAATATATACATGGTTTTTGAAAAAAAAAAATTTCATGGAATAAAGGTAGTCATATTTTTCGAACTATTGGTCCTATCTAAATAAACCATAACATTTTTTTGTAGGTAATTTAATGAAATTAATTGCTCTTCGAAGGATTTTTCCTAGCTCTAATAGTTTTTGTGCAAATTGCAAATAACACAGGATTCTAACAATTTTTTTATTTTTCTTCGTATACAATACGTGGATATATATGCGAAATTATTAGTCCTATCTTTATGAACTAAATATTTTTTTATAGGTCATTAAATGGTGTTTATTTTTACTCCTGACAGTTTTTGCCTAACTCTAATAGTTTTCTAGAGATTACAGAATACATATAAAATGTTGAAAATTGGCTTATTTTACTGAGCTGCGATTTTTAGTCAACTTTAACGCACCATAGCTTGTAAACTATAACTCCTATCATAATAAATGTTATAAACTTATTTGTAGGTAATTTATTAAGGAACAATGTTCTCTTTGACGGTTTTGTCCTAGCTTGTATAGTTTTCTTGAAAATCTAGGAAATCTGCAAAATGGCACACTTTTCAAGGCGGGGAGGGGGGAAGCCACCACCGGAGGGGGGGGAGAGTTGTGTTTTTTAATGTACTCACTCATAGGTATAAAACTACAGTGGTTTCAAAAAATTATAAATTTTGCCGCGAAAAAATCTAAAATGAATGGACTATAATGCCATATAAAATTTATTGTCCACCATTAAAATAAAAATTCAAAGGAGGAATATCAAGTCGGATGTGTCGTTGGCGATAGGGTACTTAACACTGCAAGATATCAGAGTAGTCAAAAAATAATCAAGTAAGTACGAGCCAACGAAAGTACATATATAAGTATATCCCCAAATTAGAATCTGTGCTAGTAGGAAAATTCTTGGCTTCTTAATCCCACTATATGAAATTACTGCTCTATGGTCGCACACTGAATCTACGTAGACATTAAAGTTCCAATTATGATGATGCATTACGAGAAGATTATGTTACAAATAAATGAAATAA
This sequence comes from Erebia ligea, assembly GCA_917051295.2. Taxonomy (NCBI): domain Eukaryota; kingdom Metazoa; phylum Arthropoda; class Insecta; order Lepidoptera; family Nymphalidae; genus Erebia; species Erebia ligea. Next base: position 10,214,387 of record OU785236.1, read on the forward strand.
GACAAATTTAATGCAGACGATCTCGTTTAGGCGGCTGAGGGGACAAATTGGGCGCGACAATCGAGTTAGTTGACCCGACAATCTCCGCTCGACCGCCTGATTAACCGCAGTCAAACCACTGCACCATGGCTCACAGTTTGACTGACCACATTGACAAAAATTGACACACAATCACTTATTCACTGCGCTTTGAGTCCTACTCATGAGTAGGTACTCAGTCACAGCGTTTTAATTTCCATAAAACAATTTTTTTTTATCCTCTACAAGTTAGCCCTTGACTGCGATCTCACCTGATGGTAAGTGATGATGCAGTCTAAGATGGCAGCGGGCTACCGCTAACCTATTAGGGGCATGGCAGTTATATTAAACCCGGCTATACCCCTATTCGGTTTCTACACGGCATCGTATATATTATAGTAAGTATATAACGGTAAATTGATTACTAATTATTCTGCAGGTCTTAACTCCTTAGCCATACTTAGCCAAAATTGGGGTTGATTCTGTAGTGCACAATCTCTAAACTAAACTAAAATTAGAGCATTACAAATATTGCTAACCCTTTCATAATACTCCCTACGGAAAGGGACAGAACTAGATTTAAAGCTGCCATTTTAGTTTAGTTTAGAGATTGTGTTATACAGAATCAGCCCCAATATATCAAAAAGGAGTAGTTATCAGACTTTGTTATCATTTTTATGATCCGTTACGATTTAGCTGTTTATTAAAGAGTGATATTGAGCATTTTCTTCAAATCTGATATATTTTACATTTAAATTATCGAACTAAAATTTGTCTAGAATTTTACCATTTGTTCAGTTCAAACCTTCACAGCTTTTTTCAAATAAAAACTGTAGAATAAGGCCCCATTTCTATACTTCAATTTTCTTATGAGCCTTGTAGTAGGTAAGTCTATTCAATCTGAATTCTAGAAGGAATACTTCAAATATGAGGCTAAATAAATACGTAACTACCACAGTATACACTGATCTATTGTCCTCCAATATTGGTCGAGTCAACTAGGGTTATTGAATGACACTTACCATACAAAGGAGCTGACCAATTCACATGCTCGCGTTTTGTGTACATTAATCTTTTGATCATCATAAAGATCATCTTTATAATAAAAGACCTTGCTTTTTATTTTCGTAATGTATACATGTTTCGATTTGTTTTTCATTTTCCAAAAGTAGCATTAGTTAATATTTCTTAGATTTTTGTTCTAATATTTTTTTAACTAATGCTGTATAACCGAGTGACGTTGAATAGGTTACCTTATTGGGCCTTATTTTCTTTGTCTCCTAAATAAACGCAAGATATTCCGACTTCGCTAGGATCCGCTTTCCTACTATAAGAGCGTAATAACATCCAATGTGCTAGTAAGGTTGCTTTGCTTCTCTAACTTGTATTTTCTTTGAAACCTATGAACTTTACAAATTTTGTAAATATGATATTGCCATTGGTCCATACGTCCGTGGTCAATAAGATGCATGCCGTGTCTAAATTTGATTTTTATTGAGGGCAATTCGTCGCCCCCATCACCGCTGAGTAAGTTAGATTGAATGTAAGTATGTATGTTGTACACAATATGGCCCATATTTTGTTCACAATTGCCAGTGCTTATGAGAACTTTATAACTTTAGTTACTCATGTTTTACTGAAAGAAACAACACCTGCACTAAGAAATGGGGATACCCTTTATATGTTTTTCGCCAAAATATAGGTTATCTTAATAAACAATAACAAAGAAATATTAAAACAAAATACAAACTCAACTAACCCTAAAATTCTAAACAAATCCAAATAGCCGTGTGAACTGATAAAAAAATTCTTACGAATTCATTAAAATGCTTTACAGCTAACTCGTTAACAATACTCTTAAAGGTTAATCCTTCTAATAACCACTATGCACTCAATTCCGACCCCTCTGGAACTGTTATTAAATAGAAATGAAGATGTTTACCGCTATTTAACCCTTGAACTTGGTGTGGCATCAATTTGTAACTGTTATTAAAATGTATGCATGTTATTAAATTAGAACCACTTTATGATAAATAGCTGGTTTAATATGGATTATGGATTATTCATTAATCATAGAACACACATAAATTGATAGAGATTAAGTTTGAAAGTTGACACCTACAAAATCCTACTTCAGCCTACTACAGCCTCAGATCTTCCTTTCCATCCTATTCAATTTAGATTTAAAATATGCCAGAGGACAGGGATAGGACAAAAGACCAACGGATTTCGCTTGAACATTAGTAATACCCCTAGGGTATACCCCGTATAGAACCTTTTATCATAGCAGCAGTCAATTAACGAGATCGCAATTTTATTATAAAATATATGTTCGCAAATTGGAACGATCAAAGTTTGTAGCACTCCTATTTTAGAAAGTAGAAGATGCACTTCGAACCCGACCACAAAATTTAGCGAAATTGCTCGTCACGGGGTAGTGGTCTTTGTGGGAACCGCGATCGCGGCGGGGTTTAGAGGGGTGGCAAGAGGGTGGCAGGGTGCGGGTGGCTACACTAAGTGGGGAAGCAGGCCGGAAACGCCTGGGACCGAGCGTTCCCGCACCTGTGGGAATGTTGCCTGCAATTTGAATATTGCTCCCTTGACTCCGTTGCGAGAGCATTACCTTGTAACTTCACGCATTGGTTATCTCTTAATTATACCATACATTTATGCCAGTTTTGCTAATGTGAACGCAGAAAGGCTTGGGCATACACATCGCTTGACGTCAACGTGTTCAACGCGGCTCCTATAAGTTGTGATAAATAACTGTATGAAGTCATACACGATATCGATACCGATTCCTTGTATTACAATTGGACACACGTCCAACAAACATGTGCTATTGATGTTATCCATAGCTCCCATCGCGGTTTGTGTATCCAAGCCTAATATACACCGTACTTACATTTGGCTAACGTAAACGCAGTAGGTACAAGTGGAGTCAAGTGTAAAATTCCGTCATGAAATTGTTATAGGTTCAAACAATGAACAGTGAGAAAACGTTAATGAACTTTTTCAACGTGACGTGACAAAGGTACACCGCCAAAATGAAAAACAGTGAAGAGTGTTTAGACTGATTGTTCAAGACAATTATTTAAAAAAAAAGAAGTGTGATATCTATTGATCTTATTTAAAATAAAGAATTACTTAGTTTCAAATTATATTATTATTGTGAATAACGAAGAAATAAATTATAGACTAAGTAGGTACGCTATTGTAGATAATTAAACAGTGCTCAAAGACTATATTAAAATACTACTAGTAGAGATAAATTGCTGGCGGCTACAGTTCGGACTTCTAGAGCCCGCGGCAGAAACCATCGGAGCGACGGCGGCAATTGCAGGCATGGGAATCAAAGTCATGATGAAAGCTTTCAATAAGCCAAAAGGTTAGTATATACTATATAACATAACTAACACAATATATTCATAGGCCGTTTTCCAAACCCTACAATGTGCCTCTCCCTATTATTTATTAATGTTAAGATTTATGCTGTAAAGATTGAGTCAAATACTTTTAAAATTGGTCGTAGAAAGTTACTCCTTTTATCCACCTTCTTTTCGGTCTGTATAATTTACTTACATTTCCTTCTGTTTATTTCATTTTGTTTTAAGTATTTTTGAAGTAATATCCTTTCGTTTATTAAGAGATCACTACGATATAAATTACAGAGAGTAAATCTGCCAAATTATACTGAAATTGTTAAAAGGACAAAAAATGTAGTCAAGCGTGATACGTATCTAAATGTCTTGTTATTAAAAACAACAGCTGTCAATCATTAATGATAGCCAGGCGGCGGCCATTTGCAGAATTCGAATTTCAAATTTGCAACACTATTGTCGGTTGTGAAAAGGCGATGTATCATCCTCGGTGACGCAACGCTCTCGGTTTCCACTGCTCTTGTCCCGAATGTGAACGCGGCGTGACCGCAACAAATATATGAATACACTTCTGACAGCTAAGGGCTGGTGGCAGAAGTTGAAAGTCGTGGCGTTTTGTCTTATAAAGCATTAACGTTACGTCGCCTTCTGGCATATCATCATGAGCGTAGCATAAATTTCAAATCTAAAAAGGTTTCCAAAATCATATTTGCTTTTCTCAGCATAGTAGGCTACGTACGGTCCCGAGGTGTAAGCTGAGCTTTGCATTTCTCGGTATAAAAGGCAATACAAACCAGTTATACTTAGCGGCTAAGCTTTTCTTTTGTTTTAAGCTGCTTACACCTCGTGGACTTGATTCCTTGACAGAAATCATACTTGTCGCAATTAGTGTAATTATTATGTTTTGTATGAGACATTCACTTAAATTACTCAATATTTCTGAATGACTTGACGTCAAACGTCTATCTTGTAGGTATGTTGATCATATAGCTTACTTAAGCATAGATCACAAGCAATTTTTTTTTAACAATCATTTCGAAAACAGTAAACAGTGACCTTTAAACGTATGATCTTGCCTTACTCTATTCACAAGCTTCAACTCTCAATCATTTCCACTAACAATAGCTCAACATTGGAAATGATATACAAAAATTGCCACCAACTCTTTAGCTACAATATGAAGACACTTCTAACTTATAATGCGTATAAACGCACACGTGAACCTGCGTAGAGACTTGGACGCATGAATAAACACCCCTTTTTATTAAACACTAGCTGATGCCCGCGACTTCGTCCGCGTGGACTAAGTTTTTTCGATTCCCGCGGGAACTCATTAATTTTCCGGGATAAAAAGTAGCCTATGCCCTATAATGGTGAAACACGTACTTCTTCATGTTTTAACGAAAGCCCAAATGCTGTTTCATGGCTATAACTTGAGAAATTAAGGATTTTCATACAAACTCTCAACCCCTATTTCACCCCTTCGGGGGTGGAATTTTGAAAAACTGTGAAACACATATGTTTTCATTTTCAACCCGCGCAGCTCATATATCAAATTTCATGGCTATAACTTGAGAAATTAAGGACTTTCACAGATTTGGCTTCAGTATCGAATAATGAGTGCCCTCCAAAAAAAATTTTCAAAATATCTTCAATGTACAGAATTGGACCTGTTACAGTTTTATTATAAGTATAGATAGATTTGTACACATGTACCTACTTGAAATGCGGATAAATGAATTCTGTGTAAATAAAAGGTAAGCTAACAGAACATTGCAGGTTTGGTTCTATCGTTATTACAGATGATTTTTAAGTAGATATTCGACAATTTTCAACTTCAATTATGGTCAAACTACCTACTTAGAATTTACACTAGTGGTTCGCCCCGAACTGAGACCTCGCGGTATCCATAAACTTGTACAGAGCGCGATCTATTGACATAATTGTGAAGTTCTGTTAATAATACTGACGCACATTAAAAATTAAATAATTTCGTTTCCTTACAATATTTATCTAATTTTAGTATTTGTTGTTCATGTACAGGATATAATTCAAATAATTGATAAGTTTCAGGCTCAGCCTTTCAGAAAATTGAGAGTTCTGAGGTCAACTTTGGACGTTAGAAAATCGCCACTTTGAAAGCCCCCCATTTCGTCAATTTTAAGGGAAAAATTTTAAAAAAAATATTTTTGGATTCTATTCCTAATTATCTTTAAAATGATATACCGCAACCCTATGTAACGCTATAAAAAATATTTTACTTCGCATTCGCTTCTATGAGAGCCCCCCTGAAATAAAGATTTTTATAACTTTTTAAGCCATATTCGGCGGGAGGCCATCGGTTTACATATTATATTTAAATTTGAAGTAATTACGTTCAGCAATTCAGAAGTTATAAGGCTCTGACAGACGGACGGACGGACGGACGGACGGACGGACGGACGGACAAGTGCCAATTCACTCAAGTAGACTCAGAGACCTTCGCTTCGCTCGGTCAATGATGCCCGTGACGGCGCGGCGCGGCGCGGCGTTCGCGTGCATTTAGTTAATTTTGATCTCGTGTGAACTCTTTCATTTTCCAGGATTAAAAGCATCCTGTGTCTGTCCAAAATCTGTACCAAAATTCATCAAACTTAGTTAAACAGATATGGCAGCATGGCGGACAGTTAGACTCATTTATTTAATTTTCCTCTTAAAGCAACTAAATAATCATCAGGATATCGTTATATTCGTGTATCTCTTATGAGTTACGGCTAAGATTAGATTAAGTATATATCTATATACAGTTATCATGTAGGTAATGAAAAAGCTCGTTTAATATACTTAATTAAATAAAAACGGTGTTTATTTCCTTAAACTTAACTGTTCTTGGTTTAACGACATACAACTTAATCAACTTAATTACTTATTGACAACTTTCGTGCCATGATATCAAGTGACGTTGATTTGACGATGTTCTTAGTTAAATCCATAATATAAATGCGAAAGTGTGTCTGTCTGTCTGTCTGTTGCCTTTTCACGACTCGTCTGTTAAACCGATTTTTACAAAATTTTACACAATGACAGCTTGAATCTGACATTGGTTTTTATCCCAGAAAAAAAATGTTTCCACGGGATTTTAAAAAGTAGACGCGAACGAAATCGAAGGAATCATCGAATAAGATCCACAAATCGAAACAATAAAACAATTGGAAAGAAAAACTATTATCATAAATAAGGACTAGTTCAGAAAGTGTGTCCGCAATTATTTTTAAAATAAATATAGCATTATACCTAAGTACTTAGATAAGACAATTGCAAACCAGCAGCTTCGATCACACAGCAAACGCTAGGTCTAATACATTATGAAATTAGGTTCCTCCTAGCCAATAAATGACAAATACGCTTTTTTATTCGTTGCGGTATTATTTAGGTACTTCAACTATGTCGAGCTACTTAGAGTTTTTAAAACTCTTTCTGTATTTTTTTGTACCATCCAAAATCGCAACCCGTGTCATCGTGTGTCCGCAACCTTAGGGCAGCGGTTGTGCAACCATCATTACGGCGATTATGATCCGCGCATGCTCTGATGATCTTGAAAGTGAAGACCTTGTTGCCGCCGCGGCCTGAGAATTGTAGCCAAACATTGTTTATTATACCTACACAGCTAGCCCATAGACAAACGTAGGTAACATAAAGTAACGAAAATATTAATATGCATTAGTTAACATTACGTGATCCGAAGATATTCCGTGTTTTCAAGCGAACCATAAGTATAGAGACCGCAACAGAAGCACAAAGAACAGAGAACTTTTTTAGAGTAGGTACCTATTTGAGGTTGTCTATGATCTATTCCTGTTACAGTGAATTTGATCGGAAGTTGGAACTTAATTTGGATTTTGAATATTATAAGTTTATAACGCTGTCAAAGAAGAGACTTTTTTCTCGACAAGTTCTCTGACGAAACACCATTCCCGTCGCATGTTAACATATTCATGGTAGTTATTACAGTGCTACTGATATCCGTGGGTGACGATTATAACCATTAGATGACAACCATTAAGGTGACTCGTCTCCTCGTCAAGTTATAAAAAAGAAAGATAAACACGTCGTCACAACAAAAAGCGGTCGAACAATAGTCAACAGTAGCGGCGGCTCACGGGGGCCATAAAAAGTCATAACAATTTGATGTAACAAAGAAGTGGCATCTAGTACGGGAGCTAATACAGCGCAGCATCGCGCATGCGCGGGGGCGTCCATTCACGCAGCTGATTGGCCCATCCGGTGCGCGCTCAATGAGATGATGCGCCCGCGCCGCCTCTGTCATTGAGCAAAGGTCTCTCGCCTACATTCGTGATCAACGTTACAGATCTTTAGATTAATGTGCCCACTATTGTTGGCTACTGTTTTAAATGGTAGAACTAAATGCTAGAGCTAGAGGTTTTTCTACTTTGTTCTATAGATAAATATAACTAAACGGTCTCTATTGTCCGACACTAACTACTGCAGCCGTATTCCATATTATCATATAGAGAAGTTACATAATATACGAATCTCGAATCACAAGTAGGTAGGTACTAACAGGTTTAATAAGTATTTATTTAAGAATCCAATCAAATGACCACGCACTATTTCCACAAGGGTAGTGGGGGTCAGGTGTTAGTAGAGAAAGCCTTCCTTCTCATTATCTTGGCGACTGGCGAATGAACGACAACTTAGCTAATACAATTTACAAATAACTGAAGTCAATTTTCTGTATCATCTATTATGGCAAAAATGGCCACTAACCAAAAGAAGCCAGTGGAAAAAAATATCGAGGGTAGACTCTCGTAAGGATCATGATATTCAGCTATTAATAAGGAACAGCCTCCTTATAACTTTCTACATTTTCACTTTTCGTTAGAAAAAGTCTATTAATAAGTATAACGTGTGCATGAAAAATGGACTTGGCACATTAATAGGAACAAAACTGGCGTCATTTTCACCGTTGGTATTGTTTTTCGAACTTGGAAGGTCTCGTGACGTCAACGACGCGTGCGTTCCTATTCAAATACCCACACGCCATTTACCTACACCTTGCTTGTAACTATACCCATTAAAAAAATATAATGTAATTTTAATATCATAAATATAAAAGCGAAACATAATTACGTTTTTTGAAGTGAAAACTTCTTTAGCCGCGTTGAGCACTTTTTGGTAGGGGGTACCTAAACTTGTGGATTCGCGTCACCGACACCGTCACCGATATGCTCGCGTTGTTACGAAGACAAAAGGTCTTAAATATAAATATTCTACATTCGTAACTTTAATGCCTTAGTTTTAAGGTTTATATTTTAATTATTTTGAATATTCGTTTTCACTATCTATCGGTAGTCCCTATGACTGCCAATTTTTTTTATTTAGATTGATAAGTGAACTAGCTTATAAAATTGCAGTTCACCACTAATATAAACGAACAAGCTTAAAAGCCAAGTTTTATGTAAATTGCCCTTAATATGACTGCAACCTTGTTTTTACAAGAACCTATATGAAAACCTTACGACGACTTAGAAGTTAGAAATATTAAGTATCCACAAGTAAAGATATGCAGATTAGCATTTCGAGACTTGCTTACAACAGCAGCAATTTAAAAGAAATCATAGCAACAATAAAATCTTATCAAAAGAAATGAATGATGATATCCTGTTCTTTTCAAACAAAAACAAAAACAAAATTTGAACTTGAAACATTGCGTGACGTAGGAATAATAAACGTGTATAATTTGCACTTATATCGCCCGCACTCGCGCCGTCTTCATAATTACGCTAATAACTGTTAGTAACGTTTTCATTAGTTGGAATATTGTCGTGTACCTACGCCGTTTCACGGGCTTAGTTTCTTTGAAAATGATATCAATCAATAATGGTATCATTCATGATACCTACCAATATTGATTGGTATGATTTTGAAAATGATACCAATCAGTATTGGTATTGGTATTTTGATATATTTTCATTTAAAACATACTGGGAACAAAATAGACACGACTCAAAATAAAAACCTTTTTCCTAAAAGCTCATTCGAGGCTGAATGCAAGCCAAAATATGTACTAACAATTATTCATTAAAGCATAATAGTATATTACCATACCCAATAAGTACCTACACAAAATATAACAAATTTCCACACAGCAATTTATAATGTGTTAAGTATCCGTAGACGCATTGATTGTCAACTGTCGTAGATTACCTATTCTGTGGTAGTACCTATAAACTGCGCAACAAGTGCTGTTCCCCTTTACAATATTATTTCACTACGCCACCTGTTGTAACCGTTGCCATGCTTAGCATTATTCCATAGGATATAAATAATTACTTAAATATAGAAGAAATTGGCCACAATATATTTATTTAGCTGAATACATAATATTCATTTATTTAATTAAATATGTCTAATGTGGTGATCAACAGCTTCAGGGAGATCTCCCTGGCGCACTCATTTCAATTTGATTTACCTCGTCGTTTTGGCCCTTTAGAGAATAACATGGTGATTTGATGGTGATGTACTTACTCCAAGTAGCTGATACGTAATCGTTGCAGCGATATTAATACAAAAGTTTCACCGAGTCGAAATCTTTCTTACGACTTGGTCCCATCTGCCCCGCTGGCTCTGCCCCGCTAACGGGGCAGTTAGACTAGACTCAGTCCACAAAAGCTAAAGCTAGATAATTTTCAGACTTTTACTTTACATCTTAACTTAATCGAAACTTTCGAACTTAATATAATCTTTTGAATAGAACTTTTTTTATAATTTATATTATCCTATTAGGCTAATTATTATTGAACTAAATTATAAACAGAGGTCCGTGAGGCTAACCTTGAACAGAACTCCCTGTATTGTTAACATGGCTTTTTAACGCAATAGTGTGGTATAAACAACAAGTGTCTTTCCCCCTGCGTTATTCTACACCACCTGTTGCCATCGTTTACGTGTTCGGTATGCATGCGTGGAAAACGGCCGGTATTTCGACGTTTGATTAGAAATTATGGAGAGTGACCGGTAAATTACTTGTTAAGTACTAACTACCTACAAGCAATAATATTATTATACTTTCTAAGACTTATATTATGACAATGAGTTTGTTTTTAGAATAATTTACTTATCTTCACCGTTATAATTTAAAGACGACTGAAAAAAAAGTGAGGACGTAGCTGTATACCTGTACATGTAACTATGTACACACCTGAAAGTTAAACTTTTTCTGTTGTTGTGCTATGACCTCGAGAATTGAAGATAATATAAAAACTCTCTTAAGTTAGTTTCATACTCTCTTATGATAGTTATATTTTCATCAAAAAATTATATGAGATAAAAGTAGGTCATATTGTACACACAAAGCCGATTTATTTTTAATTGATGTGCGAAATACGAGTGTGCTTTCAAGTATAACCAAATGCGAGTACTAGTACTTAGAGACAGAAATAAGTGGAAGGCCTAACTTGAATCGAGTGAACAACCTTAGTTTTAGTAAAGCTAAGCCATTTCCTGAGAGCCTTTGCTCTTTACATCTCAGAGATCAAGCATATATGCTAGATCAAGCTGAACAAAACTGGTTATTTCAATGATTGACTTGTCAAAAACAAAGCGTCGAAGGCAATGGTCGAAGGCTGCTAAGGGCTGCGTCGGCCGCGCGCATCTCCGGCCTATTGTGCCGTTGCCGTTATCTACGCCATTCACGATTCGGCGCACTCTGTACGCGACTGTGCCGATTTCAATTCACATTCAACATCTAAATTGTATGTTCGATTTTCGTATTTGAATTTCGAAAATGACATTATAACAAGAATCTGGCGAATGTTACGGGTGATACTTGTTTCGAACTTTGGTTTTGAAGCGAAAGGTTGCCGTGCTTGGACAAATCTTGCCGTTCCGTAGAACCTTGGTAGAGTTAGACGTCTTGCGCTATGAAAAAGGACAAAATTATGTACTTTGTACTTAGAAGTCATATTTGAAGACAAAATGATATATATACAGCTGGCATACTAGTGGCTCTCCATCGTTTAAAAAAAATTGTAAGTAGTATAGACCTTTCAAAAAATATTTTCAGGACAGAAAAGGGATAATATGTTCAAAGTGATACGGATCCTTCTTTTTCCACCTCAAATTCCTCGCGGCAAAAAGCTCTCGTCCAAAGCAAACGCTGCAAGCTACAACCCCATTAACAAGTTGAAGAGATTTTAAACCGCCATCCCGCCTCCATTAAGCTATAATGTGTGCATTGAAGTGTACAGAAAAACTGAAACTGTCTTTATTTCCGCGGACACTTACATTTTATTGCACAGAACACGTGTTTTAACTCTCAATAAATGCTTTGAGAAACAACACTTAGTACCTACTTAAGGGCAATCTGAACGCTCCGGGTTGTTCTTCACATAGATAAATGCACCTCAAAATGTGTTTATCCACTGTAACCATGCGTTGTAAAACATTCATAAATAATAGATTATGATGCCTGTACTGTAAAAATAAAGCGATTACCATGGCAACTCTTTGATTTTCTGGGATATAAAGTCGCCTAGCTATGTACTTTTATATCGAGATGGAACCTATCGCTGTATGAATTTGGTTGAAAAGATGAATGGGCCGTTAAAAAGCGTAGCAGACTTAGAGACAGACTTTAGAATTTATGATATACTAGAGGACGCCCGCGACTTCGTTCGCGTGGCATAAGTTTTTTAATTCCCACAGGCACTCCTTAATTTTCCGGGATAAATCCTATATCACTTTCCAGGTCCTCAACTATACCCATGCAAAAAATCACGTGGATCCGTTGCTCTGTTGCGTCGTGATTGAAGGACAAACTCTCTATTTAACGTCCTTGGGGATAAAATTTTCAAAAACTGTGAATCACATATTTTTTCATTTCAGACCGAAATCCCAAACACCAAGTTTCATGGCTACAGCTTGAAAAATGACGGACTTTCCTACAAACTTTCAACCCCTGTTTCAGCCCTATGGGGTAGAATTTTCAAAAATGGCGATACACGTATTTCTTCATTTTGAACCGATAGCTCAAATACCAAGTTTCATGAATATAACTTGAAAAATGACGGACTTTCATACAAACTTTCAACCCCTATTTTACCCCTTTGGGGGTGGAATTTCGAAAAATCCTTTCTTAGTGTATACCTACTCTTCACAAAGAACACACCCTCCAAATTTCATGTCTCTAGGACCAGCGGTTTGGGCTGTGCGTTGATATATAAGTCAGTCAGTCAGGACTTTGAATTTTATATATATAGATTATGGAATAAGTATAGTGAATGGATTGGTATTAACGAATATAATGAACACATCACGCCTTCAGAAGTTCAGAGAGATTTGCCATGTTTAATGCACGTACCTACAGATACAGCCTTAAATCCCCTCGACTAGAGCATTAAAAAAAGAAAAAAATCGTCCGATACGAATAAGATCGGACTTATTCGTATCACCGATCTAGGTACTCTTATAAATTGCGGATTATGTTTACTTGAAATTAAGAATGGCGGGGTCTTTTACAACAACAGTTATGGTCCAGCTGGACGGATGGTAGTGATCGGAAGCCGTACACGATAATTATACCCAAATCACATCACTAATTATCTTAATGACGGAAACGGAACTCTTGCTACGTTGTTTTTATCGCATCAATACACCATTCCTCAAGTAAATGAAACCCTGTTTGCGAATTTTTTAACCTTTGGGTATTTACCGTGCACTACTACTCAGTATGCTGTATCAATGTTAAAGTTTCCTGTTAATTTTATAAAAACAACCAAAGGTATCATAATAAAGACTGCGGAGTTCCTACCAACAATAAAATTAATGCTAACGCAGGGGTAAGGAATGTGTAACAAGGACATGTTTTCTATTTTTCAATTTTACTTAATTTAGCATAGAAAATACAACAGCTTAAACTGATTTTATTGTTCTGCTGCATCAGATAATACACGTTCAGTCTACCCCTTTCATTGTTCGCTACATAAATTACAAAGACAAACGTAAAATGTCTTCAAATGCATAGTTATAGGTATCTAGTTAATTATTACAGTCACTAACCATTGACTATTATTTATATGCTTATTAATGTTATAGAAATGCGAATATAAAAAATAACAAGAATAAATACGATTATATGTATATGATAATGTCTGTGGTTATTACCCGTGCAGGTGTGCGTGATACACCCAGCTTATAATATTGTGATTATTTTATTGAACACTAGCTTTTGTCATCAGTTTCGTTATGCATATGTAGGTACATGAAGATGACTTAGTGAAGGTAGGTAAGTACCATGGCACATAGGACTGTTATACGGTAGGCCGTAGGGACTTACTTTGGGTTTGTTTTGAGTAAAATCCATAAAATTAAAAATAAATGCTTCTTAGTACCTACCTACTGATGGTGATATCCTAGGAATCATTTATTTGTATGTAAGCAGAATGATAAGAAATCTAGGAATCAATTTATTGAAGTAGGTAAATATAACGTAAAGAAAGAGTGAATTGACTTTCCTTTGTATTAAAAACATAGGAGATAGACCTGTAGTGCCAGATTTAATAAATCCTAAACCTGTCACAACAATATATACTAATTATTATCTGGACACTATTAATCCTTCAAAATTATTGTGTATTTAACAGTCCAATCAATCCTTTATCGCATGCATAGTTCATTTGATTTCAAGAAAAAAATGCCTTGTCAATTCAAAACATAATTATAAATTAAATCAATGAATATTCAAATCAGGTCGAATAGGTATATTCGCGCATTTAGTTTCACACGATCTCTTATCTTATTTTTTCCTTATTATAAAACTAGATTACCAATTTTCACACTATCTCGAAATGACCTTGGTAAACCTAAATATAGGTATGTATAAGTACGACTAAAATGTCGAAATGAGTTTCTTTTCTTAGTATACCCAAACACCCTATCGAATCGTTAGAATTCTAAATAAAAGATTAAACTAAAATACTGTTTAAAGTTTTGACTTTTGAATCGTACCTACTCTATCAGTAAAAACAAAACAAACATCTAGATAACACAAGAAAAATATATTTACCAAAATGTCTTACCACCGGTATCTCAGAGTAGTCCAGTGCAAAATATAAAGCCCCGAAATCACATTCAGAGAAATTAAGTAGGTACTTACTTGAAAATAGCTTTGCTAGATTGACACTAGATTAGTCTGAATTTGCTTGTAAAAACCAAAATATTTGCCAACAAACAAACCTGTATATTATAATATGAACAAACCATGTTCAACAAAATATGCATACACCTGAGTATCACCGTCCCTGAGGAAGAGCTAAGTCTTTACAATCATATCTTAGTCGCAATCGCAACTTACAAAGTATGATTTCTATCTGATATAAGGATATCGTTCCTATGGAATTACTCCGCACAAGGATGCGTGAGTCAAGTGCAGCTGCCGGCTTCGAGGAGTAAATCACGACGCGCCGGTATTAATGCCGATTGCCGCGTGATTCGTGACTAGTGTTGCCCTTTTACTTTGTTGCAAATGGGACTAAAATCGGGACATTGCAAAAAACTCCCTCACCAGTTCTTTTATATTTAAAAAAATTCTAAAGATCTATCTTATTGAGCTATCCTCTTTCTACCTATCAACCTAGCGTATTCGCAGACTCAGACCAACCACGCTGACAGGTATCTAGCATTTCGAGCAGGGTCTACTGTTAGACAAGTTAAAACAACAAGATTGTTATAAGATTTTATAATAGTCTCTATGATTAGTTAAAGCATCGATATACTTATTTATTTGGAGCTTCATCAGGAATTTGGAGGACACACAGTAATATAAGGCATTTATAGCATAAAGCTCCAACACTTCTTAATACTTTAACTGAGTGAAGTATGAATGAAATCGTATCATCTGGCAACAATGTTGGCATCGTCACTATACCAGCCCGTCCATTTTATAATAATGTGAATTTCTTCACGAACGCGTATCTCAACAGTTATTGCGAACGTGTAAGGAATTATAAGCGAAAGCCACAGGTCTGTCTCATTGACTTCATAACTAATAATCTGTAGTCCAGTTTTTTGTACCCGACTACCCAAGAAGGTATTGGCATTCTGTACCGATGGTCTTTCATTGGTTTGTTCTGTAGTAGCTGTACAAAGATCAAATAATTTTTTATCCTAATCGATAATCCGAGAAGTAAGTCTCTTCGTATTATCAAAATATTCATGTCATGTCATACTTACTTTTAAATATAATTTTTTTCAATAAGAAATTAGTTCCCATACACTTCTATTAAGTTAATTCAAATAATGCTAATTTTTAAAAGCTATAGATAAGCAATACCATCAATGTTTCAATTAAACTGACATAAATCGTCAACCGTGACATATTAATTGGTCCATAACTTAGTTTTTGCGATATACAAAATTGTCGTGGACTACGCGTATAAAACATTTAAATGATATCAGAACGGTTCACTGTTCAGCTAGAAGATCGAAGCGGGCACCGACCGTGGGAGAGCAGTACAAATCTCAACATCTCAGAACTGGTCGGCAGGTGTGCACGGCGCACACAGTCGCACGCCCACACACACAACTAGCAACAAACCAGACGCACTTATGAATGAAGCCTGCGTCCGCGCACCGCGCACACCAACAAAACCAATCTCGCTTGTTTATCTCCAATTTATTTTATTCCAAGCCATCAGAGTCCAGAAAGAAATCAACTATTAATTTGTTCACTATTCCAGTAAAATAAATAGCACAGATGAAGTAATTAATACGTTGATAACCATCGGCTGATGAAGTTCACATTTGATTAGAGGATATGTACCGCTGTGGACAGTAATAATCTGTCACTGGCGAGCTTTGATGTTGCCGATATGGTTTATGTCGTTTGTAATAAAAATTGAACATTCGAATGGATTTTGTGACTGATGCCGACGCATAGATACCGAGGTTAATTTTATAAATTACATAAAATATCTTCTCAATCTAATGTAATCGTCTGTAGTCTCTACGTACAATAAAATAGATCAACAAAAAATAATAAGTAAGTGCACGGGTAGATACATGAGTTCAATTACAAAAGAGTAACCGCTAATGGCTTCATAACACGAAACGCTACTACAGCTAACAGTAAACTCAAAATCAGCATTTCAAATAGGTTAAAAATAATACGTTTAACTTTTTTGTTCATAAAAACATATATAAGCATTGGCTTGACGAAAGAGGTATAGAATGGCTATGCAGGAGTGAATGTCTTGAAAGCTAAGGATTAATGGGAGAAAAGCGAGTTGTTGGTAACTGGTATTACACCTGTAATCAATGATCAGTAATTTCGACGCCATCGCTGGCTACCTACTCTAATCAAACCCTTTAACTATTCACTGTACATCTCAGGTACTTATTTTCTCAATCGGTCTAATTAACTTTAGCGCTTCTGCACTGATGTTAACTGATAGCTTCCTTTATATTGCGACGTTTTATCGTTAGATCTTGAAACAGAAATCCTTATATAAATAGATGTATTTACTCATGTTTTTCATAATATATATACCAACATTTTTGAACTACCACAGAGAAATTGATATCTGAGCGATACTATACTGACTTCTCTAATTCTGCTTTATTTATGTTCTCAGTTCCTAGACCTCAAGCAAATTGCGGTTTTTTATCTCTACATTTTTTATCGAAATCCATCCTTCCACTCACTAGTTTATAATGAGCTAAAAGTAAAACCAGTGGCCAGAAAAATCAAAACAAAGCAATGTCATTACCATTACATACAAAGCGAAAGCCAAACGCCCTGTAATCTTTGTCAATCTCGACCGAAACGAGTTCCTTTCGATAGATCGGAGATAACGAACAACTATATGTACCTATTCGAAATAAATCCTTATCTCTATCGTTGTTTATAAAACGCTGAACTTTATTGTATACAGATTTAGTAGCAAAGATTTATTTTAAAACCTAGCTTAGGTACATCCTTTCGTTGCAACTTGCAGTGCAAAAAATGCTTGCTTCTAAAACTAGTCCTGATCGATCCAAGATAGCTAAATATTAAACATTGAAGCTTCGTCGTCGACGCTTCTTTTCACATTCAGAGCTTGAAAGATTTCAAAAGATTTTCATGGTTTAGATTTCAGTCTCATGCCGCTTGTGTCCAGAAGCAGGTTCCAGCAAGTCGTTAGCAATGTAACCGTACATAAAGTTACTCATCGTAGCCTGATTAGTTATTTTTTTAATGATATTAACTATATTTCAAACTCTACAGAAACCTAAAACCGGGAGCCTTAAAACATCAAATATAGAACCATTTTATTACCATAAAGGGAATACCACACGCGGACCAATCTTTGTCAATTGGATGGAAAACGAGTTTCGATCGGTCGGAGATAAAGATACATCGATCGTTCAATCTAAAGGCACCCTTACTGTTTAAATAGCTTATTTATCTGATAAGTTTTAATGTAAGAGCATGTAATTGCATCAAAACCAGATTCTAAATAATTAATTTAAATTTAATTATACAGTTTTTACTCAAATATGATAAACGTAAATAATTGTTAGATATTAAGATAAAATCTTGTACGGTGTAGGTACTTATTAATTTATGAGTTCTGATTATTTATCCATCTTTACTTTCTCCATAGTTCCATCTATTTTTTGTGTTTTCAAGTTGCTGTATTCAAATAGTGAAAATGGCAAAGATCTATAATTAGGTTTAGGTTTTAAGAAAAACACTGTGTAAAAATTAAAATCTACACTTGCTTAAAGATTAATCATGATGAAGGATATGTTATTTCCCGTAGAGTATTTAACAAAACGCTCGAAGTTATTTACTTAAATATACAATACAATAGGTAGGTATACAATAAGTATAGGTACTAAGCTCATGTTGAGAAATATTTTAGAACTAGCGATCTCTTGTTACACAAAAAGCTAACACTTACGATGAAATTAGTACGCGTACGTACATAATATATTACGAAAAACGTGAAAAATTCTGATCCCACTGGCCGTCAAGACTTTTATGACCGGCTATGTTTTCCAATTTATATGTTTTTAGGCTGGCGTACCTACTCGTACCGGTATCGATCATCTGCAATAGTTCGCTATACCGAATCCCTTAAGCCATATTATTTTGCGAGTAGAACCGGTCGATTTGTATTGATAAGTCTTTTTGGTGTTGTTACAGACATCCCGTCGCAGGTGCCGCCGCTCACGCCCGGCACCAACAAGAAGATGGCCGAGGCGCTGAAGGCTACCTTCGCCTCCTGGGAGAAGGAACAGCTGCGCCTCGGCGTGCCCAAAGGTAAGTACCTACAAAACGTTTGTTTTGTTTTCCCCGTTATTTATATAGTAATGTTGAATTTTCTCGTGGTATAACTTACGTACTTTAGCGGTTTATCGTTACAGCTTATAATTTGCTATGAACAAAACAATTCGAAGAATCATTATATCAATTAAGTATAGCAGTTATTGAAGTGAAACTTCTTTAGAATCATTGTGATTTGAAAATTCAGTGAAACGGATGTTGTCGCCACGGTACAAGTGGCGCCACCGTTTTTGTAATTTTCTGATTGATTGTTTAAAATATATAGCAGTAGAAAGTCTGATTCGTTAATTGTTTTTTATGTTATGTTTTAATCCGCCTATGGTTGATAAACGAAAAACGAAACGAAAAAGCGACACCAAAAAGAGTATCAGCCTGCGAGGGAATGAGATAGAATACAAGTTATATTTATCTCATTGTCTCGTAGGCTACTTTTCTGAAGTTTCACTTCTGCCGTGTGTGAATTGCACACATGTGGCGTGCATACTCCTTTAACACTGGCTGGTCATCGCTTCGAAATCTATAATTTCAAAATGTTCGAAATTCGAAGCATGCGCAGAACAGCCGAGCAGAAAAGGAGAGGCCATTACTTAGGTACTATACAAGCCAACAAGAAGGCATTCTGGAAGCGCTTCCAGGAGCTTCCCTGCCTTCCTATTTATTTACCTAGTTTTGTTATTAATGATGTAATATGAAGTAATACACTAATTTTACCAGTGAACACGCGTTTGTAGTTTATAAAGTGATTATACCATCGGTTTAACTACATTTTTGATAAATAATTAGTCAGAACTTAATTTTAACTTAGGATTCCATTACAAATTGCTACGCTTGAGCTGATGTTTTGTATCGTACATGCAGACGCCACCAATCTAGCGAAATATAGTTAACTTTATTTTATAGTTGCATAAACAATTTTTCATTTGGAATCGTTCAGTCATTGGGCCGTGCCATTTTATGATCAGGAAGAAAAAGCAATAAAATTACGAAAATATACTTTTGAAACTTAGTTGCAATAGATCAGAGACACGGGAACAAAATGTTTAGAATCAGCACACACGAATTTCGACATGGTCATTCTAAAGCGTTGTAAATGTTAAATAATATAAATAATCAAATGGATTACGGACAAGGCCTAATAAAAGATTAAAAGTATTAAAACCATAACCTGTGTGCTTAACATGCGCACAACGAGATTATCTCGCGACGAGAGAGAGAGATGTTGTCGTTCATTTACACTAACATGCACAAAATGCGGTATATTACAAGAAAAAAATAGTCGACATGTAAAGGTTCGTAGAGAAAAATACCACAGATAAGAAATACTTATTACTTTTATCTCTACTTTTTAACCGACTTCCAAAAAAGGAGGAGGTTCTCAATTCGGCGCGTATGTTTTTTTTTAAATGTATGTCGGTGCATATCTCCGTGGTTTCTCAACCGATTTGAAATTTTTTTTCAGTGGTCAGAGGAAGCTCCCGAGGTGGTCCCATAAAAAATTCTGACTCCAAATCCTCAATTCTGATGCTGTAGGTGTACCAACTACATACATGAAATCCTCAAAACTAGAGAGTTAGGAAATTTTGATGGTGAATTCATATTATAGTAGGTATCAGTCACGTGTATACGATTCAACTCTGAGTCCCAACTCATCAACCCTGATGCTGCAGGGTACAGAACTCCTGAAAATATCGATTTAGGATTTTTTGTGTTGAATTCATATTGTAGGTGTCAAGCAACGACTTCATACTTAAACCCAAGTCCCAACTCCTTAACTCTGATGCTGCCGGGTACTGCACTCCTAAGCCGTGGGGGTTTAGAGTACACTAAAAAGTTAAAAATAAAAATTCTTTCCAAAAAACCGACTTCCAAAGCCACTATAAAGTAAAAAATAATTTTGATTTCTACACACTATGTTGAAGTCGGGCGAGTATAACAAAGATAGGCAAAGTTGACGCGTCAGGCTCGCCCGACTTCAACATAGTGTGTAGAAATCAAAATTATTTTTTACTTTATAGTGGCTTTGGAAGTCGGTTTTTTGGAAAGAATTTTTTGACGTAACGAGACAAGTAACCTTCGGTAGATAGAGAGAGTTAACGGGTAGACATAATTTTACTCGTAGTGCGCATGCTAGCCATACTGCTGTAGTCATAGAATCCACGGGTGACGAGTTCGATGCCCGTGCGTGGCCGGAAGCGCGTGCGTCTGCGGCGTGTCTATTCGCGCTTCCGTCACCCAGCGGAATCACGCAGGACGACAGTATATAAGCTGTTATCTATCGTATAATCTTCTTCATATATATATTATCTAAGAAACCAATCATTGAGAATCAAATATCAATCAATCAAATAAATATTATATAAATGCGAATTTTGATGAATGGATGTTTGTTACTCAATCACGCCCGAACGGCTGAACGGATCTGGATGAATTTTGGCACAGAGATAGATTATAGTCTGGAATAACACATAGGATACTTTTTATCCCGGAAAATTAAATAGTTCCCGCGGGAACCAAAAAACCTCAATTCACGCGGACGAAGTCGCGGGCATTAGCTAGTAAATTTATATATTTACATCCCAAAAAGTATTTCTATTAATTTGTGTAAAGAAACCGGGCAACGCAACGCGCAACCACCATCATCATTAAAATAATAGGTAGGTACATAGATTTTGAAATCTAAAAACTATACCGTTTCAATTTCAAAAACGTATTCAGCTCTACATTTTTAATAAGTAATTTATATCTTTCGCACTGTAAAATACCGCCTTGACGTCCAAAACTTTAAAATCCAATGTTTAGGTAGAGTCAAAACTGGACGTATTATTATAGGAGACACCTGTAGGTAACTATGTCCTATATTAATCATTGAGTGGGTATGAACTTATAGAAGCTTAGAAAGTTTATTCTGAAGTCTGAACTGCCTTTGATTCAGATATACGGCTAACCTGTTTTCAGTATTAAATTGTATGGGGTGTAATGTAATGTTTATTTTTAATGGACTTCCAAAAAGGAGGTTCTCCATTTCGTATTATCTTATAACTTTTGTTGACAATTAATTAGAGGTGCTTATCACTTTAACACATTTCAAGAAAACATTTGCACTCGTATTACGCATTATCCTGCCTTGTAAATTGTTCGGCTCAATAAAGTGACTCATAACATTAAATTCAGTAGAACAGGTTTTTAAATGCGTTTTTTATTCGATTAAACACCTTTTAAGATCCTCTTTAGGTCATCTTGTGATATAATACCAACTGTTTTTAATTACCTACGTCTATAAATTGGACTAAACTGTTTGAGTAATTTTTACATTAAAAATATCTATATGAACGAGTATATTTATTATATAATTTATATAATGAAAATGGTGTTTCATAATGAACCAAACCTTTTATTATTAATTTACGGTACTATTGTTGAGTATTTTAAACATAAAATACTTGAATGTAGTAGGCAATCATGTACCTACAACTATTCCGATATTTAAAGTCATCAAGGGATTTTTTTATGAAATAGGTAAACGTACCTACGGTACTAATCCTCCTTCCTTATTAAATTCTTAAAACAATGGCTTCGCATTGTTATTACATAATTAATATTATTTAATATTATTGCATCATCACTTACCATCAGGTGAGATCGCAATCAAGGGTTAAATAGTAGTGGATAAAAAAAAAATTACTTTACACTACAAATAATATCATAATAACAATTGAGACGTATATTTTTATGGGTATATGTTCATTCTGTACAAACAAACCGACTTTAAATCGTACGAGTATATGCGTATGCCACGTAATAGGTACCTACTGGGGGCACACTACCATAGCTTAAAGCCGTATTGTTTTAATATTGATATCGTTCGTGTTTTAGAATTATAATCCTTATTTTGGGGACGTCAAGGTACTCGTACGTGACATAAAACTGTCATTTTGAAATAATACTGCTTTAAACGATGGTAGTAACCCCCCTGTTGTTGTAAACTTAGCATAACCGTCTGTCATCTATGACCTAGAGCGTAATAAACCCGTCTAATAAAGATTTATGAAGGCAATTTTATAATCATGCTGTATCAGGAGCATCTAGTCACACGATTGACTCACCTCATCTGAGAGATCAAATCACTTTAAAGATAATGCAAAATATTATACTTGCGACTCTATAAAATATAATTGAAATTGCTTGTAGATTCTAAAAACCATTAAGATTATGTACTACAAATTTAAATAAAAAATCAAACCACCTGATATCTATACTAATAATCAAATAAATATTCTAAATGCGAAAGTTTGGATGGATGGATGTATGGATGTATGTTTGTTACTCAATCACGCTCCAACGGATGAACGGATCTGGATGAAATTTGGCACAGAGATAGATTATAGTCTGGAATAGCACATAGGCTACTTTTTATCCCGGAAAATTAAAGAGTTCCCGCGGGAACCGAAAAACCTCAATCCACGCGGACGAAGTCGCGGGCATCAGCTAGTTATATTATAAATGCGAAAGTTTGAATGGATGGATGTTTGTTAGTCAATCACCCCAGAACGGCTGAACGGATCTGGATGTTTGGCACAGAGATAGATTATAGTCTGGAATAGGCACATCGGCTATACTTTTTATCCCGGAATATTAAGGAGTTCCCGCGGGAACCTCAATGCACACAGACGAAGTCGCGGGCATCCGCTAGTTCGTATATAAATTATTGCAGTTATAATACCTATAGACTCGTTTCCCTTTTCGTAGCAATGCAAACGTTTTATGTGCTACCTACTTGACTTCTACTTTAAAATAGTAGGTCTATACAAGCTACCTTCTGTAAGTAGAATTATTTTAGGTAATAACTGAGCTGATTCTGAGAATATTTTTTAATAGCAAAATGGTTTGAGTCACCTAAGTAAATAAGTATGTACACAAATAATATCTACAAATTGTCTTACTAAAAGCAAATATTATCACAAATACCTTTATTAATTGAGTCATTCAACATAATTAAAGTCCTAGACATCAAATTAGTGTGGAATGTAGCGCGACATGGTTTCAAACCTTTATGATATTTATAACTACCTACTGAGCGTTGATACGATTTTTCAATTCAAAGGTTGTAGGTATAACAAGACAGAAATCATCTAAAAACATTATAAATGCCGATTTTTATAAAAATAATTTGAATTGGCAAACTTATAAGGTAAAAGACTACTTACAAGGAATAACAAATAACTTTTCCAACTCAATTTATTATAGAAAGCATAATATGTTGATGTTGAACAAAATATTATTTTAAAACTGATAGCTATTATTTTCTACCGCGTAGTCATTTACAAACAGGGTCGAAGTATCCAGTAGCATAAATACAGCGGCGTGTCCCGAAGGCGACCACTAAAAGCCGTAATTAAAGTAATTATTCATTATTAGCCCACTCTCGTCTGCTTTTCGCTCGGAGAAAAAGCCAGGTCCCGGCCTGTACCGTAATTTGTAACATAGAAACATACTTACTCTATTTGTATTATTCTTTCGGATATCGTCTACTTAGCGATTTCAAAATAATATGGCAACCGAACTACGATAACAGAGTGTACGTTTTCAATAAGAAGCTAAAAGTAAGACCAGTCGCAACAATAAAATAAGGGGTCGCCTCACCAGTCACAACGAAGTAGCTATGAATCCAAGCCCAAACAGAATCGCCAAAAAAAAAACGAAGACATACCTAATATTTTATAGCTTTCAGGTTTCACATAGTGTTACGTCTGACTTACTGTATATACGAGTAATTTAAATATATATGTACCAGGTACCCATCAATACATAATATTATGTAACCATCTATCTTCAAATACATAACTTTGCCAAGAGCAATGATATTTATATGTTACTACTGGCCAAATGTAAATCTTTGTCTGAGTAGGTACCTAATGACAATTAAAAAATACCAAGCAAAAAAATGCGTAAAATCTCGCGTTACGCGTTATACTCATATAATTTTGTAATCCGTAAGGGAAATTGGCGTTTTTACTGTTTCAATGAAAATTCTATTAGATGAAATGCTATTAGAAAATTGCACTAAGAACACAAAGATGCCGCTTGCTTGAAGATATAAATCTTGAGTGGAAAGCATGCCATATATTCAAGCCTTTTAACTACCGTTGTTTTTTGCTTTGCCTGCATTTAATGGGAGATTTTACATTTTTACGTCTAATTGAAAAGCGATGTTAAGTGTAGAGTTTTACGACTGATCAAAACCCCACTTTCATGTTACGAATGTGCTTTGCCTTATAGACTATCTAGACGATGCCCGCGAGTTTTTTGATTCCCGTGAGAATTAATTTTCCAAGATAAAAAGTAGCCTCCCTTCCCCGGTATGCAACCTACGACTGCCTCTGTACCAAATATCAACAAAATCGGTTGAAAAGATGGGCCAGGTAAGTGTAGCGGACAGACAAACAGACAGATAGATCTAGATAGATAGACAGAAACACTTTCGTATTTATAATATTAGTATGGAGTATGGATGATATCCATACTAATATTATAAATGCGAAAGTGTGTCTGTCTGTCTGTCTGTCTGCTACGCTTTCCCGGCCCATCTTTTCAACCGATTTTGCTGAAATTTGGTATAGAGGTAGGTTATATCCCGGGGAAGGACATAGGCTATAGGCTTTTTATCCCGGAAAATTAAGGAGTTCCCGCGGGAATCAAAAAGCCTTAATCCACGCGGACGAAGTCGCGGGCATCATCTAGTTATGGATATTTTTGACTGACCGTGTTGGAGGAGGAGATACCCAATAAGGGATCCTTGTCAATATAAAAATAATAACAGGGTGTTTTTTTGGGAGCGGTCAGTGTGGCGAACTGGTGGAACGAAGGTGGTGGAATTTATTGAAAAGATCAGTAGGTACCTACTAGTACGGTTGCTTTTAATTTTGCATCATTTCCGCTTGGAAATGGAGCAGGCTGTATATGTCCCTTTATGGACATTCTTGAGCTTTAAAGCACTCAGCTACTTTAACATGAAAGTGTTTAGGCGCTCGAATTCTATTAACGTTTGCGTCGGTGAGATGTAAAATCTTATACGCACCCTACATAATATGATAAAAAGAAGAAGATTTCGAAAGAATCGTATGGAAAGCCTCATTAGAAATCACTTTTATCGGGCAGAGGCCCAACGCGCTGGGCTCAAGGTCGGGCTGCTTCCGGCGCATGAGGCAAGTTCCGGTGTTAACCAACGGTTCGCCGCCCGGTTAATTGTTGTTGAAGTTGCTTCATTCGATCAGTGTTATTTATCGACAAAGATTATCGTTAAGAAAAGGGCAATTCCCATTTTTCTTTTCTCATTTTACGTCATACTCGTACAGAAAGCTTGACCTTTAAAACATTGTTCGTCAGACCCAAAATGATCATTTTCTCGGCTCATTGCTACTCTTCAATTTCATTTAAACAAAATTTAGTAGCGATTGCGAAAGCACGATCTGGAGTTGAGTGACATGGGGCAAACAGAACTTTGACCTAAATAAAGGCAGGGTTGGACAATGGTTGGACATGTGACATTGTCTTAGAGACTGCTCGGCCGAACGACACAAAGTCTTCGACATTTTCAAACTTGGCGGCTTGATTCGAACTTAATAAAATCAAAAACAAAATACTTCTTCCAATTATCTTACTAACGAGGTAAAAGAATATCTCGTCAGTCGCTTTCAAGTACACTACGATTTCCCTGGTTCAGTGGTAAGCGCTGTGTTTGTGTTCTAGAGAAAACCCTGCAGGCAAAGTCTCAAGTTTCTAGACCCAGCAGTGATATTCTATGCTTTTATACCTATTATAATGCTCGTAGCTTGCCCTCGTAGCTTTAGTTTTAAGATAACATCGTTAATTATCACCATCACGTCTTATACTTTGTATACATGACGTTCATAAAGTGTACTGTGTAGGTGCCAATTTTGAAATAAACATATTTAAAAAAAATTGTCCTCACATAGGAAAATAAGAAATACAATGTTGGTCCTTAGATCCACGACAATGGAGCGAGGCGGCTGTGGCGGCGTGGCTCCGGTGGGCAGCACGAGAGTTCTCACTGGAGGGCGTGGCGCTCCAGCAGTTTGCGCGGGCACAGGGCAAGGACATCTGCGCGATGGGACGGGAGGAGTTCGTGGCACGAGCGCCTGCCTTCATGGGCGATATACTGTGGGAGCACTTGGAGATATTACAGAGAGGTAAGTAAAACACTTTGTTACACACAAACAAATAACAGAAAAAAAGTAACACAATTCGTAACAAAATTTACAACTTTGTTGTTGTTTGTTGTAAAGGCGGCCTTATCACTACGAGTGATCTCTTCCAGGCAACCTATATGAAAGGAGATAGGTTGCATGATGACATGGTGGTTCAAAGGTTTGTTCAGACAATTACTTACACGTGCCGACAAATACAAATAACTTTGAACATGCACAATGAGTATAGGATATCACGTGCTGCAGCCTGTAAGATACAATAGAACAACTATAAACTCATAGGTACGTAGACGCTATCAACGCAACACTGTCGTTTAAAAACGCCAAATGTAACTTCAATAAAGTTTAATCTTAAGATTGTACAGTATTTTTATAAAATTATAGGCATCTTCTAGGCAAGCAAGTTTGATTGCAGCCAAACGCTGGTCTGTAAAAAAATGTGATTATAGTCTAATGCTAGGTCACCAAGTCCAAGAACGTAAAAATATGGGGAACATTTTAACGTAGAATCTGGTGCCTAAACTTGAAGTTAAAAGCCTATTTAACGCTTTGTGAAGAACATAATTAATAGTCTAGGCAGAAGGCGCTTATCTTTTTGACTGCACCTACTCAGTATACTGATGTAGGTGCACTTTAGGAAGGTAGGAAGGTGCCTTTTATTTAATTGCATATTTATTCAAATATCTTATAAGCTATTCTTTTTTAAAACGATCAATAATGCTTTTTTGACCAACTACAAAGAACAAAAATAAATTAAATCAGAGATAGTGTTAGGTACTTAGGCATTACTCATCAGGATGTACGCAGACCCTTTTTTGTCTTAAATTTAATAATAAATTCGGTTAAATCCGAAATCCTATATAAAGGAATAATAAAGTCATATATTTTACATAATTTGACTTAGGTATAGGTACTCATTTCCGCTACATTTGGTATGTACAGGTATTATTGGTTGTTCAATAACCAAACATTATTTCTGTGTGTGTACAGATATTTTATTGGTCAGAATATACTTACTGCATCTAACGTTTTTTAACCGACTTCCAAAAAAGGAGGAGGTTCTCAATTCGGCGCGTATCTTTTTTTTTGTATGCCTGTAGCTTGGCCTGTAGTTACAGTAATTATCGCTACGTGACCTGATGTTATTTTTAGCATGGTCTCACTTAATTAATTTTAAGATTTTACTTGTGCACCTATCAGGTTGATAAAACATACCTTTTAAAAACATTTTGAAAATAAAGCATTTGTATTTGTATAATGGCCGCGCTACTCAAATCAATGGTGCCAATTCTCTGTTAGTTTCTCTAAATTAGGATCGCTTATTTAACACTTAGCGACGTCTGCTATTCTGAAAACACACTTAATTGACAGGTCTAACCTAAAATTAAATCTGACAGCTCTAACTACTCAATTTAGCGATGATATAGCGAAATGCTATTCTAGTCGACGTTTTGAACGCCAAAATTAAGAAACGTCAAACTAAAATTGGATATTTTTCTCCAATTTTAGACAGGACCTCGGAAGGTGGCCGCTAAGTCTAGAGAAGCGGATTTAAAGCAAAATAAACACGAATTTTCACAAAAAGTTAAATAGTTCAAGTGTAATTTCTATGCATTATTAGGTGCATTTGGGATTGAACTTAGTGTTTAAAATGATAACAGCTAAAATTAACAGTTAAAATGGAAGAAAAGCTTCTTTTTCTGGTCGGTGGAAGAAAACGTTGTTGCAGCTCTGGTTGTTTCGAGAGAAAGGTAATTTTAGGGTCAAATCTTAGTTAATATTCATAGGGCAAATAACATATGCAAATTGTGACTGGACGGACATACTTAGTTGCACTTCAAGGGTTGCTTTCGTACCATTTAGGTACGCACACCCAATGGTCTGTAGCTCTGGAGTTTCCTAAGAAAACCAAAATAAACTAGGGATGACGCCATACAGGGAATCACCTCATGCTGTTTGCCTCTTCTATGGTAGGTACTAGGTAGTTAGAACTCAGAATAGAAAAGAATAAAATTCACAAGCTAATTCCTTTTGTATTAGGTACCTAGTTACTTAGCTATACCTATATCTACCCAAACCTATCAAGAACCTATAAATCAGGACCCTACCCACTGCAACATAATATTATGTAGTATAAATTACTCAGAATATTGTAAAACTAGCAAATGCCCGCGACTTCGTCCGCGTGAAATAAGGTTTTTAAATTCCCACGGCAACTCCCTAATTTTTCGGGTTAATTTAAAGCCTATGACACTCACAAATAATTGTGGCTTTCTATTGGTACCAGAATTTTCAAATATGAGTCAGTAGATCCAGATTTACCTCTTTATAATATTAGTAAGTATAGATATGTTAATTAAGTAGGTAGCACATAGTATTTCAGTTATATCTAAAGAGCAAGACGTGCAAATTCACTTAAGTAGACTTGGAGACTGCTTCGCTCGGTCAAATATGCATGTTTTCTCTAAACTGACAAAATATACCTCTGGTTGTTCCAAAAGAAAGCTAATTTTGTAATATTCATAATCTTAGGTAAATAACATAATGCAAATTGTGACCAGACAGACAGCTATACCATAAGAGTTGCTTTCCTACTGTTTAGGTACGCAAACCCAATGGTCATAGCTCCGTAGTAATAACTAGTGAATACACCATACAGGGAATCAGCTCATGCTTTTTGCTTCTTCTGTGGTATATCTAGTACCTAGTAGTAGCTGGAACCCATACAATAAAAGAATTCAATCATTAGCTGATTCTGTTTTGTATTAGGTACTTAGCTATACATACTTATATCTACCCAAACCTATACCTAAGTGTACCTAACTAGTTTGAAATAACCTAATGAATTATTTAAAAAGAGCAACCACCGAGTTTCTTGTTAGTTCTTCTTGGTAGAAATATCATTCCGAACCAGTGGTAGATTCACTTGACGATTCAATAGTAGGTACTTGTAAAAGTTTAGTTGAATAAAAAACATTTGAATTTTGAAATTTTTTAGTATATGTTTAGGGACATCTACCACTGTAGTATGGGTTAGGCAGAAGAGTAATTTTAAAAATTATTTAGATTGCCTTGATTTATCAAGACCACATCCACTGCATCATAATATTATGTATAAATTACTTAAGTAGGTATATTTAAGTATGCAGTCAGTAGGCAACACATAGTATTTCAGTTATATCTAAAGAACAAGTGCAGATTAACTCAAGTAGACTTGGAAGACTTAGCTTCTTTCAGTAATATGCATGTTATCACTGAACTGACAAAATATACAAGTTCAAGCTTTTTCAAGTAACCCTTATACCTTCCATAAAATACCAAATACAAAAATTCTGTGTATTTTGCAGATAGTGCTGATGAAAACCAAGTAATTCACAGAACAAATTGATCCAAGTGTAACGGGGCAAATATTGGTTGAACCGACATCATGTATCCAATCTCAAGCTCCAGAACACAGCTGCAGAGGCTCTGCTGAGGCGACAGAAACACATTTACACATCATCTGTTACTACTGCCCTGCGCTAATGCACTAACATAGCCTTTTCTACCCGGATAAGGCTAATAATTAAGGATATCCCAGCAAAGACGCTGCTAATATTCTTGGCTGCAAGTGGTTGTGGATCAAAGGCCTTGCATAGCTGTCTCTCCAAGAAGAAGAGAATAAGATGTGGATTTCCCTGCATAAGCAAGAATAATTAGACAAGGATTTATTAATATACTTTAATTAATAAAAAGAAAATTAATTAAATCTTTTTATTTTTGTGTTATTCTTTTATAACAATCTACTAGGTACCTAAATAAAATTGAATAAGTATCAATATAATATAATTAACATTAGATACATAACAATGTTATGTATACATATTTCTTCAATATACATTCTTTTTCAACATATTGGTATAATAAGATGATGCTTGTGAACCCTTGGATTCTCCAAGATAAAAAATAGAAATAGTAGGTATATTTCGGATGTAAGCCTACCTAGCTATGTACTAAAATTTATCAAAATTGGTTAATTCGATGGTCCAATCATACAAACACATCCCCTCTAACCTAAACATCAACTATAAATAGCTATTACATGTAAAATCAACTTATTTATACTTATTGTAACAGAGTGCCTGGGTCTAGGTAGACTAGACTTCAAGCATCTTGTTGTACATTCCCTGTGCAACCTGATCAGATAGGTCACACAGGATTTACCTATTTCACGGGTCCTAGTCTATGCAGGGGGGGTTTCAAATAAAACTAATATGATTATAAGCCACACAGGTGGTTTATTGTTAATAAGTCTTACACTGATAAAAGGTTCTTAAACTGTATTTGAGACGCTAGATGCTAAACGAGACAGATTCGCGCAGATTGTAGGTTAGGTTCCTTTCGGTAAGGAAATCTACTTTAATGTTCGCGACAATTAATCCGACTGGCCTAGACTTGAAGAGATTCAGGCATCAGTTAGGATATTATACGGTACGTGGTTCACAAACACTGGACTTCGTTTTATTTCGGAATCGGAACGAA
This sequence comes from Erebia ligea, assembly GCA_917051295.2. Taxonomy (NCBI): domain Eukaryota; kingdom Metazoa; phylum Arthropoda; class Insecta; order Lepidoptera; family Nymphalidae; genus Erebia; species Erebia ligea. The sequence goes on from OU785236.1 coordinate 10,245,859, forward strand.
AGATAGGCGAACGCCGGTGATCGAACTCCCTACATGTCTGTCGTTGCAGCAGCGATAATTTCCGATGCAGTACCAATTGCTTCCTTTTGTAGCCTTTTACTTTCATAGGCTTGCCACCAAGTTATTCACCAGGGTGACCGAGGATGTACATGGAGACTTGACGTTCTACGCTCTTGGTGCATAGGTTATAACTTAATTTTTAGGATGGAATTTCTCTACTAGAAGATACATTTGCTTTTAATTTGCTCTTTTACTCGCTTCATTCACAGATTCTTGTGAAAACTCGAAAATCGAAATGAAAAGTGAAACCAAACAAGATAAGTACCAAAGACAACGGAATAGCAAATTTTTTAAATCTATTTTACGGCCCTGGATACAAGTCCTATAAGGGAATAGCAAGTGACAACTGACCGCACCACAGACGAATAAACATAGAGGTAGTATGTGGTAGCATCATGGAACTAGGAATCTGCCTAAGTAGCATTGACAAAATGTCTCTTTATGGCAGTTTATTACGTAGTTGGTGCAAGGAACATCAATTTTATTAAAATAAAATAATTTTTTTTCGTATGAAATGCCATTTAATTCGATTTTAGTCGCAAAAAGTATTATTATGATTATTGTGCAAAAAACAAAGACAAATTGTGCAATTTTTGTTTCTGTATATGGTAACACTCGCAATTCAATTTAGACATCAGCTTAGCGAGGATTTTACACATCCTAAATTTAGATGGAGGCATACACAGAATAGCAAATAGATATAGAAAAGCTAATATTGGCGATTCTTATTTTTAGTTTAGTTTAGAGAGTTGCATTCTAGAATCGCCACCATTGCCTCTCGAGGCTGCCGCGCTTTGGTGAAAATTTACATGGTATAGGAAATCTTTTGGCTGACATAAAGGTTTTTTCACAGATGTAGAAAAAGAGCGATCGCTGCTCGCGAACGTGCCACCGAACATGTACGAGAGCAACGTGTGCCTTCCCGAACTGCCCGACTATATCCCACCGCCTGCACACCACTACAACAACAATAATAATACAGGTAAGTCATTTATATAATTTTTCCTTGCCGAAATATTATATCTATAGGATGATAATTCTATATAGAGAAAGAAGCAGTATACAAAGTACGAAGGTAAGTCCATTCTACTTAATGTGAAAGGGTGACTGTCCGTTACCTTTTCAGGTTCCATCGTCATCGTCATCATTTTCGTAAGAAGTCGCAGCAAGCTCTTATTGAATAAATATGAATTAAAATTAAATATGATTATTGAATGTTGCGTATGATGTAGGTACGTCAGTACTTAGTACCTGTGGTACTAACGCCATACCACACACATACCATATCTACTCGTTCTTCGGAAGATAAATCTACTTAAAAAAGTTTAAATCATTAACATTTAACATAACAAAACATAAAACCTTAAGGTTAAATTTGAAATTAACAAAAAGATAGCATCGTTAAGAGGCTTAGCTGATAATCGTCGCTGTGTCTAACTATAATTATCGTGAGAACCATTATTAATAAACATATTATAAATCTCCACAATCCTGATCATATAATCTCAGTTATCTCGAAAAGATAAAGCATATATAAATAAGCTTGAGGCGCCATAACTTTACGGTAATTAAAACAGATATTAACTTTATTTGAATAATCGAAGTTGTATCCGTAAGAAACTATTGTTAATCGATAAGTAGCACCAAAAATGTTAAGTTACAAAAAATAGAAAGACAAGAAACGTACAATTTTTCTTCTACGTATTACTCAAAACTGCCTAGAAAATTACAATCAAAAAGTTTCAGGGATTCAATCATTATTGAAGCGATTTTTAAGTTTAATAGAAAAATCCAGAGTATAATATTTGAGATGAACAAGTCAAATTTTTTACTGATAGAATCTAGTTAGCGAATTATTAGTAACAGAGAGTCATAACTAATTTACTTTGATATAGTGGAAAATCACATCATATTTATAGCTCTACTAACTACAAGACCATCGAAAATTACAGAATTACAGAAAGAGAACTACAGAGGGAAAATCTTACATGCTTCGTAACTCCTTGTCTTGTTTTTCAACGAATTCTAACGTATTTTTCCCGGCGTCAGTTGCGGACCAAACGATTATACGCTATTGTAATAAATTCTGTGTGTATAATTAGTTATTTATTTATCTTTCTAATAAAGGCTCCATATAATCTAACCCAGTGGATAACCCTACAATTATTATGAGCCGGTTACGAGCTGTAAACGATAACACCGCTGTTAACTACTTAATTTGATTGCTTTGACATTCGATACTTTACGTGCTTTCAGTAATTAAATACTGAAAGCACGTAAAGTACAAGTAAGTAAGTAGTAAACTATATAATTACGAGTATTTAAACAACCAATAAATGTTAATCAGTAGGATATAATTAACAAGTTATGAACTTCTGTTGTAAAGTTTCAAAACCTCTTAGAAAGCTTCATTTGGTAAAAGGAGATGATCAATACTTAACAATTTTTGCTTTTCAAGTCATAGAAGTCTGCACGCCCGCTTTTGTATAGAGCTACATAGACTACCGCGACAGGACAAAAGTGCCTTTGCCTTATAAAATATTGCACTTGGTTATGTGTTTAACTTTAGACTTTTAGACACAAATCATATTTCACACCTGCAAACTTTACTGAGATCCATAGTACCTATTTGAAACGGCAGACTAAAAATGTAGGAATCAAAAAGTCCTGCGTAATCTCAGGGATAAAAGCCATTTCCATTTGATATAAAAAGCGCTTTTATAGCGCTGTAAATCATAGCGCGGGATGTTTTGACTGCGTGAACGCTACTGAAATAATAAATTACCAAAGAGACATAAGCCCTCTTCGTTGAGTAACACGGGTGGTCTCCGCATTACGAGCGCTCTACACGTTTCAGCCGTGTTCTGCATCTATTTGCTAAATCCCCTTGGGAATATTATATTGCTATGACTTGGAGTTGTAAAGTCTTGGGCAGCCTAGCTAGAAAAGTAGGCAAATTCAGTGGGAAATGGCATGCATAGAATGCATGCCATTTGCCATGCAATGAAAAACAGGCAAATGCATTTGAAAATGGTATACATTCTAAAGAAGACAAAATAGAATATTATAGATGTACAATAACTATGTAAAATCCTTAGTAGGTTCAAGGATTCCATTCCAATTTGCATGAAAACATGTTTTTTATTAAATAAATAATTACCAAATTTAATTAAATTTAACATTTTTTATTCGGTATATTTAAAATGTAACAAAATAATGTTATCTATAACTAAATGTTATCTATTTATTTTAAAGATATTAACGCCATAACAATAAAACGCTATGAAAGAGCTTAATTCCATTTGCTAATGATTGTTTTTTGACATATTTTGTTGCATAAACAAAACTAACAATCAGGACTTAAGGCGTTCCTTTATTCGACCGTTAAAAGTGAATTTATACAATTATTATTATAGTACATACGACTACGAATAGATACATATCATTCGTATTGCGTTTCGCGAAGCATCACATAGTTTCCAGTTGGGCGGACGCGTGAAGCAAGCGGCGACCTTGGCGTGGTTTTTCCGCTCTCTTTCAGCCGATCCGAGGTCCATCGTCTTGTAGTTTAGTGTAGTACACGGTACATGTGTCATCTTTTAACGTTTTTCATAACGAAACTAGACGAAGCGTAACCATTTATATATAAATTTACCTACTTCATATCATATCTTAAACTAGTATTATTTTATGTAATAATATTATAAATGCGAAAGTGTGTTTGTTTGTTCAATCACGCCGCAACACAGTAACGGATTGACGTGATTTTTTGCATGGGTATAGTTGAGGACCTGGAGAGTGACATAGGTTTTTATCCCTTAAAATTAAGGAGTTCCCGTGGGGATTAAAAAAACTCATTCGACGTGGACGAAGTCGCTAGCATCAGCTAGTTAGTCTGTAAGTATAGGGGCTGTAAATTTATGAATGCAAATGCAAACCTAAAATGATTTGTTACAAGCTTTATATTAGCTTGGCCTGTAACTTTGTAGCAATGTAATGTAATGTCACAAGAAGCAATTATTTAGCTCGGGTATCCACTTCTACCATGAAAAAAAATCTTCATTTTGATATCTCCTACACTGTACCAACTTGGAACTTTGTATAGGTACTTATGCAATATCTGATCCACCTTATAAATACCTATTTTAACATTGTTCTTTAATTTTTTCATGATCATAGAAATTGTTGATTGTTGATTTACATATTTACATATAAACATCTTTCTTAATATACTTAGTTACGGACAGGCTTCTAGAGATCACGGAGTAGGTATTAAAATATGTTTCTAATAATTATAATTGAATAAACAGTTAATTTTACAATGAATTGAAATGATAAAATTATTTAAAAGCAAATGCGCCATTCCTGTCGACATGCCGGGATAGATATAAAACAGAAATGAAACATCTTTTCTTTAGATGTTGATAATATCATTGTGTTAATTAAATTACTTATTTATAAATATTACGCTATTAGTGAACGTGCTCTAGAGTACGTATCCCTTTGATGTCTGATGTCTACGAACTTGTCTACGGACATTTTTTATTATACTTAGTTCATTCGTCAAGTATTCTTTTACGTTTCACAAATAGGTGTAAAATAAAACTCGTGATAGGGTTTTTCAACGTCTTTATAGCTCACTATTCTTGTTATTTTAAGGATAAAAATTAACTATTTTATGCTATCAACGTTCGGCATTTAACGCCAAATTTGGCATTTAGTATTATACTTAAATTGTACATTAGAATCAAGTTAACATAAACCAATTATGTATTACAAAGCTGCCAGACAAGAAGCAGTTTTTGTTAATTCTGCCAATTTTTACCTACCTTTACCTATTCTTAAAATTAATATTCAAGTTAAATGAGCTGAAAGACCGGAAACAATGATAATACTCGCCGATATTTTATTACACTTTAAGGTCGCTTAGTGTATTTAAAGAACAAATATTTTATATTTACCTGCTAATATATTCCATTAAAGCAAAATCCGTGTAATTAACTAAGATAACGAAATACGAACCTATACATAATATGTTAATATTCAGTAATGGAAATAAGTATATCAAACATTTAGTAATGAAGCCTTGAAAACCGTCTCGCTTCATAAGCTTTGAAATTAGTGTAGGTATGTCTATGTCTCTATGTAAACCGCCATTGCATTATTATTAAACACTAGCTGATGCCCGCGACTTCGTCCGCGTGGTTTATGTTTTTAACTCCTTAATTTTCCGGGTTAAAAAGTAGCCTATGTCACTCTCCAGGTCCTCAATTTGGTATACCCATGCCAAAAATCACGTCGATCCGTTGCTCCGTTGCGGCGTGATTGAACGACAAACCAACAAACAAACACACTTTCGCATTAATAATATTAGTATGATTCGAAATTTTTTGTCATAATGTGCAGTAACAATGTCTTAAGCTCAGGACTTATGTACATTTATTTAGGTAGGCATATTACGACAAAATGTCCGCGTTCTTCACTTATTTAACACGTTGAGTGCGAAACCAGGTCTAAACACCTTGTATACGTCTACGCTTACAGTGCGGCTAAGAAAAGTATAGACTTCCTTGTCGCGCGGAAGGCCTAACTTTAACTTGGTTCGGTGTAGGAAAGAGATGAATATATATCTAAGATGTGTTATTAAAATAGAATCCAATGGTGTACCTACCTTAATACCAGGTTTTTACACCTGGCACCGCACGGAAGAAATAAAATTTCATCATAATGCGAAACCAGGTCGCAGCACCTTGTACCCCGCTCACCTGGTACCGCACCCCACGTTAGCTTCGCGCGACTAGTGATGGCTTGCAATCGTGAGAAACGCACGTGTCGACATGGCGTCAAGACCAACAAAACGGTGCCGAAAAAATATATTATATGATGTTTGCGAGGACAGTGAAGCAGTGAAAGTTAAATCCAATTATAGATTGATTTATCAGAGACAGGTGAGTCATCATTACTACAATTTATTTTACTTACCTAATTACGTTTCCTTTTTAGTGCGTATTTAAGTTTTTTTTTTATAAAAAAGGACTTTGACAATGATACAGGTAATTTCAACGGAGACGTAAATGAGTGCACACACTTACACATAAACATACATATACACATCCACATCCAATCCACGTTCACACGCGCACACACATACACATACAAATAAATAACAATAAATTTATAAATTTATCTTTTCAGAACCCGCACGAAAACTTGACAAACACCCTTTGGTAAAACGTGATAAGAAGAGGAATTGTGTCGGATGTTACGCAAAACTCCGAACCTTTTTAACCAGTCGCCAAGCTGACAAAAAAGTAAAAAAAAATTTAACTAAATGTGTCAGTGCAAAAAAAAAATTTTTGCTACCCATGTTTTATTGAAAAACAGTAATTCATGTTTGTTTTTTTTCCATTATATTAAAACTTAATTACAGCTATCGATATTTTTATTTCACATCCTTAAAATACGCACCAGACTGCCCTTATTCAGTGCGGCACAGGGTGATTAAGCCCTGTATTTTGAATATAGCTATAACTTTTAAACTAAACAAGTTGTTAACGAACGCCTTCAGGTGTATGTCAATTAATTCATTATTATTAATATTCAAAGCAAAAAAAACATATATATTTTTACATGAAGCCCAAAAAAGGATTTAAGTTTCTTAAATTTTACAGGGTCTATAAGCCTTGTGCCGCCACAATGGAAGTTTTATTACCAGGTGTATAGGCCTTGTGCCGAAGGAATGGAAAGTATTGAAAAGTTACTGTCGCAGCAAACGTGTTAAATGGATTGCGCACCAGTTAAATAGACGTCAGGACATAACGTCGTGCCTTCGGACGCGGACTTATTACCTTTTTCGGTCTGTAGTGTGTTTTCGCTCTAAACTTTACATAAAAACAACCTACCTTAACTGGTACAGTTAAGTAGCTACCACACTTTCGTGTTCTAAAGGCCCTATTTGCCAACACACATTAATGATAGCTTGAAGGTGAAGTTAAACCCCTTCCACAAGTCGTCTCTCACCACGAAGGAAAACCGATGCAGTCTTCAGGCGAGCTCTACGCCCGGTCGTCTTTTGTTTCTTCATAATAACATTTCAGCATTTTCATTTTGCTGCTAATTAGTTTTTCCCTCGACTCATTGAAATATCGTGGCATCTTTTTAATACTTTTTAACTTATTACAGTAATTATAATCAATATTTGTGAAGTGCCAGTGGGACTGTTTGAGTGCTAGTTGTGAACAAATATGGGAGAATTGGATTTCGGTTAAGATTATGTTCTTGCACCCGAGCTCTCGTGCCAGGGACTCCACTGAACTAGACTCGATGCTAGTATGGTGTGGTAAGTTATGTACTACAAAGTTTAACTTGCCCCAATAGCCTAGTGGTTTAGACGGTCGGCCTGCTGTTGGGGTGGTCGGGGGATTAATCCTCGGGCACGCACTTCGAACTTTTCTGAGTTAAATGTGTGTTGTAAGCAATTTAAATGTCACTTACGATAAGGATACCTGCATGCTCGAGAGGTCTTCAATCGAGACTCTTGTAGCTCAGTTATAGGCCGCCGATGGCATGAAATGATAAAGTAACAGTATAATTTAGCTAGTCCTTATTAAAAACCCTCATTAAGTACATTCATATCTATTGTTTTGTTTCTTGTTTGTATCTTTATTAAAAATTGGATTAAGTAGTTAGTGGGGCTGATTCTGTAGTGCACAATCTCTAAACTAAACTAAAATTAGAGCATTACAAATATTGCTAATCCTTTCATAATACTCGCTACGGAAAGGGACAGAACTAGATTTAAAGCTGCCATTTTAGTTTAGTTTAGAGATTGTGTTACACAGAATCAGCTCCATTGTAAGTATCAGATTAATTTTCTCAAGATTATGTCTTTGAAATAAAGCTTGATAGAATTTTCACATAAAATGCGATAAAAAATGTAGCTGTGAAAATGTTAAAAATTTTCGATACAAAATATGCGGTGTTGGTTGCTTTTATAATCTTTTAATCATAACAATGTGAGAGTAACTTTAAATAATGCATTCGTGAACAATTTGATTTATTTCTACACAAGGAGCGAAACTCGAATTACCTGAGCTTAATTTTTAAGTCTGGCATTGAGTAGCAGATTATATTAGGTTATGTTGAAATCTCTTACGTAATTCTGTACCTATATCCACGCTAATTAGATTTCAACCGATTCTGACGGAATTTGGTACAGGTGGGTTGCACCGTGGGGAAAGGCTACAGTTTTTTTTCCAGAAAATCAAAGAGACCCCACGGGATTTTTCAAAAACCTCAATCCACACGGACGAAGTCACGGACATCGTCTAGTTTTATGATCTGTCTATTAAGAAGCCAAAGGAAATATAGGGCGGCGGCCTATCACGTTTTCACGCTGCTTTTGCCTTTAGACATCGTGTCCTCGCACCAACTCGAGCGTTGAAAAATAATGCAATTGGGCCGACAACGCGAAGGTTAGTGTACAAAACGGCGTATATTAGGTAGCAGTTGCAGTAATATTAAAAAGGCGTGTGGCATACGAACGTGCGCAATGTGCACGCATCCGCGCTGTCGCAACCACCGCCGCACATCCTCGGGTTGCCAATGCGCTAATCGCCGGACGTAAGCTTCGGAACACCCTTACGAAATATCTTAGCCTGCAACACTCGGTTCTACGAAATTCATGGTCATATTTAGACTGCTACCAGTGCTACGCCTAGACCTGCCCTTGTTTTGACGGTTACGAAAATGTCGTTTCATTTTGATTTTTGAGACCTCTCCAAATCTCCCATATCCTTACTAATATTATAAATCTGGACGTGTGTCAGTCTGTTACATTTTCATCGCAAATCCACATCCCTATTATTGTCAAATTTGTATCAGAGATATCTTTGCATCCTGGGGACATGACATAAAATATTTTTTATTCCGGAAAACTAAAGAGTTCCCACGGGATTTAAAAAAAACCCTAAATCCACGGGAAGTCACGGGCATCGTATAGTTTTTACATACAATTTGAACACCCAATCAATCGAGTTTTTAGAATTCTTAAAAATATTATCCTTCAACCTTGAAATAAGCTACGAGTTTGTACCTACTGCTACGGCCACGGTAACTTATTATGGTTTCAGTCCACCCTTTTATCGTTAAGCTATTGAGTCTTAAGAGTAGGTACAATTAAATAGTCAAAATTAGGTCACTCTATTTAACCTTCATTCATTAATAGCATATCGTCCAATAGGCGCAGTTCGATTACCAACCACTTGCAAAACATCCGGTGCAACAAACCTGTTACACATTTCTTTTAATGAACTCATATACCGTACAATTAAAAAAATATGAATTTCCTCCATTCATAAAGCTGTTAACCGGTCAGGATTTAATGAGCATATAATGAGCCGCGGCTCATCGTTAAAACTCTCGTGTAGTGATGGGCAGTG